>CANTUV010000019.1:7500000-10000000 GCA_947685225.1 Garcia nutans
CCTTTGTAGAAACCTCCACTCGAACTTGAACCCTTGAAGTTTGAAATATTTCCACTAGCTTTAGAGTAGCCAGTTTGCGAAAAAGCTTTATTCTTCAATCTTCTTTCTATCTTCATGGCCTTTTGAACTAACTCTTCCATTGTGTTGAATTCATACATCTCCAATTCATTTACTATGTTCAAATTCAATCCCCCAAGAAATCGTGACATCTTCTTGTCTTCATCTTCATCAATATTTGCCCTAGACATGATCATCTCCATCTCTTTGTGGTACTATGGTTCTTTACCCTAAAAGTGGATCTTCGTCGTTGGACCTTGGATCGAATCTTCACCTTTGAAAATGGATCTTCATCCTTGGCATCGGGTCTTCACCCTTTGAAAATGGATCTTCATCCTTTGGACTTCGGGTCTTCACCCTCTGAAATTGGATCTTTATCCATTAGAGATTGGGTCTTTACCCTTGAAACACGTATCTTTATCCGTTGGAGATCGGGTCTTCACCCTTGAAAATGGACTTTCATCCTTTGGAAATCGGGTCTTCACCCTTGAAAATGGATCTTCATCCTTTGGACTTTGGGTCTTTACCCTTTCTTTAGCATTTTTAGCTGGACTGACCTTTTGTCTTTTACATCTTCATTCTTTTGAGGGTTCTAATGTTCCATTATTTTGTTCTTCCTTTTTACAAAAATTCAGCTATTTTTAATTGGACCTTGTATCCTCTCCTTGCCCCCAAGGATTTTTTTTTCATGCAAGCTTCGATTGATGTTTTTCTTGTCTAGTTCTTCGCACAAGCACGTATTTCTTCTTTTTGCAAAACGACTGGAGCTTCCACAGGCGAGCAGGCTTTTCCATGCCCCCTTGATTCAATATCTTCTTTTGATTCTTTACTTTGCAAGGTATTTGTTGTTCACTTTGAAAAGGAATAGACAACACAAGACAAGAAAGTATGATGTGATATGCTCATGTATGCATGATATGCATGAATGATATGCATGAATAATATGCATGAATAATATTTACAGTGGTTTCATTGACTCATAGACCGAGGTGATCAGCAGAAGTATTCTCATTGACTCCTTTTTGATGCTCGTTCAAGTCTTGCATTGGAATGATAGAAAGCTTTACATTTATGGCTTTTATCTTCAAGATGTTGAAAATATGAATAATGGAGACCCCAAGCAGCAGAGTCAGGGATTCATCTATTTCAAACTATGTCTCAGCATGTCAGTTGATAGCTTCTTCATGACCTTGCCAATAATCATTTCCTCTATCCAATGTGTCCTTTGGAGGTTCAACATACTTCCCTTAACTTGAAGGCTTTGTATGATAAAACATTTTTTTTTGTTTTTTTATTTTTAATTTTAATTTTGAAATCAAATGTGGGCTTTGCCAAATTAATTTCAATGTACCTCAGGACTTGATTTTTCCAAATTAACATATCTATAACATGACAACCTAGTTACCGTACTAAACTCGGGAATCATTTCTATTTAAGCAAGAATTGTTGCACTTCAGATAGGCACATACACAGTACTTGGCCAAAGGTCTCATTTGAGTTTAAATATTGTCAATCTCATATGCATGCTCATTCAAACTATCTCCACTAATAGACTCTACCTACCAAGAGAGATCAACAGGTCTTTGATAGGCTTGAAATAGGGTCTATCAGGGACATGGGTTAAAGTGAAGGCCATTTTGAGAATGGAGCTGGTGTGACACAATGGATAAACCTTCACACTACAGACTTCTTATTTGAACTTTAGGTAGTTGGGAGCAATCTTGCTAGACTCCCAAATTTCTTCTATCTTCTTGGCATTAATCTGGATCTTGATTAGGAAAGTTTTTCCCTTGCAAAAAGTTTAAGACCCAAATTTGTTTCTTTTCTTCTTTTCCCTTTCCTTTCCTCTTTATTTTTCTTACTCTTCCCTTTCTTTTATCATTTTGTCCTTCTTTCTTGTAGGACTATCAAGTACCGAACTTTCAAGAACTGGATGGTCTTCCTTCTTTTTCTCCAATTTTGATTGAATCTTTGGTTGGGATGGACCAATTCAAGTCAAACCATCCTTATGGAAGCCTTTTGCTGCTTTAGATAAAAGAGAACTCAGTTGGCTTTCTGAATCATTTTTAGGTTTTATCTTTCTTTCTCTTTTTTCTTCTTTTTTCTTCTTTTTTTTCTTTTTCTTCTTTTTTTCTTCCTTTTACATTTTCTTTCTTTCTTCTTCTTCTCTTTTTTTCTTCTTCTTCTTCATTTTTTTTTGGTTCTATCTCTAAAAGAGTTGTCTTGTTTGTACCAACTTGGGCTTCCAATAATGGATGAGTGGAGTAACATAAATCTCCTTTAACAGGGATACATCATTTGTTACTCAGATGCTGTCTTAATATATTGGAAATATTAAGAAAACTTCAACTCCCCTTAGGGTATTAAGAACTTCAACTACTCTTATGGTCTTGAGAACTTCAACTATCCTCATGATCTTGACTAATCATTGCTTTCTTTAATCTTCTTGCCTCTTCATCTTAGTGATCATAAGACTTGTCAAAAGTATCACAACAACTCAGGGTTGGGTATTGGGGTTATATGCCAATGAAAAGATAGCTAAAACCTTATGAAGGCTCATAGGGACAACTAGGGATTGATATTTAATAGGGTGCATACTAGTCGTTGGCTAACCAAATAATGCCTAGATCATCTCTCCCTTAAATAAGCAGAGTTCAATTTTGCCTCGAAAGTTTGCCTAAGCATGTTCTAAGACTGACTAGGATCTGGACAAAGGTAATTATGCAGGAGCCCTCTCTAAGTAAGCATACACAACTCAATGCTATAGAGCAATTCCCTCACCGAGTAAAGTCATTCAAGTCATGATGCATAAATATATTAATTCATGAATTATCAAGCTAGATTCCTCATTGGTTAAGCACCAAAATAAACAAAGACCAACAAAATTTTTGATAAAAGTAATTTATTCAAACAAATTTAAATTTGAAAAACACGATAGTTCCAATTAAATATTAAAGAAAGTAAAATTGAAAAGCAACATTCAAGCTAAGAAAAGTTTGTTGAGTTTAAGCTTCTTTTCCTTTCATATCTTCAATATCCGCATCTTGAAAGGATGATAAAACAAAATCCTTTTCTAATCCTTTTCCTACCATGAATAATGCTAGTGGTGGCACCCTGTTGAACCTTGGAAATGGATTACCTTTGGTATTGGGCTTGTCCGGCTCAGGCAACTTGCCATTATCAATTAAATTCTGGATATCATGCCTTAACTTCATATAATTTTCCATGTCATGTCCAGGCTTTTGATGGAATTGGCAAAATGCATTAGTATCAAAGTTAGGTGGAAGAGGATTAGGCAAAGGATGAGGAGTCAAGGGTTGTAACAATCCCTTCTTTTGTATCTTATTGAGAACCCAAGACAGTGGCTTCCCTAATTCTAAAAACTGCCTTATTCCTCCTTGTCTAGTGGCATTAATATCAACTTCTTTTTGCGTGCTTTGATTGCTAGGCTGATAATTCCGTTTCTCATTCCTTCTTATTAAAAAGCAATTTTTCTCCCTTTCCCACTCTTCAATTTATAGACCAGCTTGGAGAAGATCTTTGAAATCCCTTATAAGGGTGTGAGACATCCTTTCACGGAGATTGGGCAGGACACCTCTCACGATCACCCTAATTTGATCGGATTCATCAGGCCTCTTCTTGAGCAAAGCGGCCTTGTTTCTCCATCTCTTCACATAATCCACAAAATTCTCATTTGGCCTTTGCCTAATGGACTCAACTTCCATTACGGTAACTTCCATTTCAACATTGTATCCATATTATTGGATGAAGGCCTTGTATAGCAAATCCCAACTCTTTTATGTTCCTTCATCTAAGGTATTGAACTAATTTTGGACCACAGGGTCCAATGAGAGCAAAAGTACCTTAGAGTTTGAGCCTTAGTAGCTCGGGCAAACTGCATAGCAGTGATGTACTGCTTCACATGGAGACGAGGATTTTCGGTTCCATCAAACTTCGCGAAAGATGGCATCTTGAACTTATACGGAACCTCTTCATCTAGCTCAAATAATTTGTCAACTTCAGACATTTCCTCAGTTTTCAGTTTCTTCTCAAATTTCTTTTCTAAATCCGCAATCATTTTTTCAACATCAGAATTTTCAGTCTTTTCAAAAGTTGCCTTCTCAACAACCTTCGACTCCTTTTTATCATGAGGATCTTGGTAGTATTGAGCCCAATCATTATCATCAATAATCACCTTATCATCATCAAAAGCTATTTCATCAACGTTAGCCTTCCCCTTGACTTTCTTGGTGCTAGCAGATGCTTCGGCCTTGTTTTCTAAAATTGCAGCTAGTTGATTCTTTATGGTCTCGGCCATGGCCTCTTTTATTTCTTCCATCTTGGCATTGAGGGCATCATCCACCATTCTTTGAATTTGTTCTGGCTCCATTGCTTTTGGTGAGCAAGTAATTGAGTCGTTGCTAGATTCTTCACTTTCGGCGTAGGTCGGATTGTTGTAAGCTTTTGAACTGTCGTAATTTAGGGCTGTGAGCTAGAGAGGATCAATGAGATGCAAATGTATGCATGTATGCATGTATGCACAAACAATCAACAAAGACAGATAATTAGGATGTTATTTCCAACCTTATATCATCCACACACAAATGGCGAGTCTCTTTTCCTAGGTATATGGTTAACAGAATACCAGCATGGGGTATCTTGTTTTTGAATATTTCCCTCATACGTTTCAACCAATAGTTATATTTTTGAAAATGGAAATCATTTCTTAATAGTTCCCATTAATTAGGTTTAATCCATTTAACCAACTAAAGTAGCTTTTATGCTATATTGGATTAAAACGAAATTAAGAGGTTTATTATAAATAGATTTCTCACTTGAAAAAGGTAACTAACGATTCATGCCAAAAACAGGCGCCCATGATTAATTATTCTTAGATAAACTAGGCTCACAATTGATTTTTGGTATTTCGTAATTGACCTAAATAATTTGCAAGCTCTTTATAAGAAAAGGTTGGATAAAAACAATTTTGTTTCTAAGCCCATTGTAAAAAGATCTTAGAAAAAATGGATTTTGGGCTTAGTATTTGGGCCATGAGCAAAAGAATTTTTGATTTTTTTTTAGAAAAGTTTTATGTCCAAAGATCATTTTAAAAAGTTTTGAAAATAGCTTAGGTCTTTTGGATTTTAAAGAAAAATTTACTTTGAGCTTATAATATACTTAGGTCATATTAGAAAAAGAACAAACCAAATAAGCCATGATTTAAGCCAAGAAAAATTATCCATAGTCAAACAACATGCATTTGGGGTAAAACCTAAGGAAAGTAACTAGGCCAATTACATGGGCTTTAGTCTTTGATGTTAAAAGGCTTAGGTTCCCATAGCAAATATATACCAAATGGTACGAGGCTATGAGTGGTTATGGCATGCTCGATCTCCATACCTTGAGTGAAAGTATGGTATCCCTTACATAACATAACACGGGTAACACGGGCGTCCTAACTCACGCACACGATGCAATCTAAGATGATGCAATGGATAATATCATTATGAGAAAGAATAGAACAATAAAAAAACCAACAGAATCAACTTGTCTTATCCCCAGTGGAGTCGCCACTGTGAGCGGGGATTTTCGTCCCCACTCCCGGTGGAATGGTTCTTGCGACTTTGGCACTGTTTAGGCTCGGGACCTTAGAGAACACGGACCTAAGTCTAGAGAAAATGGAATCGCCACCCGGATGGGCAGGAAAAAATGAAAGGGGTGGATGACTCAATTTCTAAGGAATCCCCAACCCCCTAATAGGTTTGAAAAGTTGGGTGCGTGTGAGGAAGGTGAGAAATGGCCCAGCACTCCCACAACGACCGGTTCATTAGAACCGGCCTCCTTTACAGGTCTTAATATTATAAAATTCTTAAATATAACAACACTATCCATATTACACACAATAATTAAAATAAAGCATTGATATATTGAAAATCAAAATAATGTCCAAACAAAACAAATAAATGGACACCCATCCGAGATGGAAACATGTCCTTACATCCCATGCCTAAATAGGACACCCACCGAAAGGTAGAAACATGTCCTTTACATTGGTTCTAAAATAGAAAAACAATTTAAATTACATGATATTTACTAATGAGGTACCCACCAAGTGGAAACATACCACTTACAACATTTGGAAATCTAAATAAATTGATAAAAGTAAATAACCATTCATCATAAATAAATTATTCATCAAAGGTATTAAATATCAATAGAAAGTAAACATCCATCCATGATAAACTAAATCAACCAAGCATTGAACTTAAATAAATTGAAGCATATAAAATAAATCAAAGCATAATCAAATATAAAATTGAATAAGGCAAATAAAAATTCAAATTAGGGCTACTATTTCTTTTTAAGATTCTTTATTTCATGTGTTTAGGGTTTTGGAATTTATGGAATTAGGCTACTGTGAGTTTTTAAAGGAATTAAAATAGATTAAGGTTTTATGTTTTAAAAGGTTGATAAAATTCTTTGATTAACGAAATTAGTGTTTGAATGGTGAAATCATGAAACTAGGGTTTGGACACTTTAAAACATTTAGATTTATGATTTACGGTCACTGAATTGTGTTTTTAAGCTTACTGTGTTTGAATATGTTTATAGGGTTTTAAGGTTTTAAGAATTAGGGTTTAGAAAAATTAGGGTTTAAGGTTTTAAGGGAGTTAGGGTTTACTGTTTTGGGTTTTGGAGTGGAATTAGGGGTTTTAGAATTTTAGAATTAGGGTTTCGGAGAATACATTAGATTTTTAGGATTTGAAAATCAATTTGATAATTTTATGAAACTTTATGAAAATAAACAAAATGATTTAAAGTTTATAGAAGCAGAAAAGATGTTTTTTAAGATTTTTGGAAAGAAACAGATTTAATTAATGATTTTGAAAATTTGGAAAGCAAATTAGGGTTTTGAGATTTTGAAGAAACAAAAATAACAATTTTAAGCTTTTTGGAAAACAAAGCAACAAATTAAGGTTTTTAAACTTTAGAAAAGGGGATTTAAGGATCTAGGGTTTTTGAATTAAAAGAAATAATGGGATGATTTAAGCTACTGTGAAGAAATTAGACAATTGATGCATACCTCCGTTTGTTGGTTCCACCAAAAGTTTCTTCTTGGATGAACAAAAACAAAGACAAGCTTTGCTGCCTTTGATGGATTGAATTGTTGTTTGCTCTCTCAAAAAAAGTCAGATTAATTCAAAGCTTTTCCTCCTCAGTTTCGGTCTCAGTTTTTCCTCCCAAATTCGATCCAATCTCTGATCAAATTTCTCCTTTTTTGTGTTGTTTTAGTCCTTATTTATAGAAAATTTCTATGGTTAAATCTAGTTATTCATGGAATATAACATTGATTAAGAAAAGGGAACAGAAACCTAATTGTATTTCGCCGCTCTGATTTTTGGTGATGATTTTTTCGTATTTTTATTTTTTGTTTATTATTATTATTTTTTATTAATAAAAATTAAATACTAAAGAAAAAGTTATTTAATTAAGATAACACAAAAATTATTTTGGACTAATTAAAATATATTGGACCACACAAAAATTATTTTGGACTAATTAAAATATATTAGACCAGACTGGGTCAAAAAAAGTTTTGGTAAAAAAATCAGCAGCTCGAGAGCTGTCAGGCCCGTGGGCTTGCTGGCAGCAATTGCGCCGGCAAAAATGGGCACAGCGGGCCAATTTCGCAGCCATTGGCATCTGGCTGCGAAATTGGTGTCCCAATTCGCAGCCAGTGGCATCTGGCTGCGAAAGTAGAGTCCCAATTCGCAACCAATGGCATCTGGCTGCGAAATTGGTGTCCCAATTCACCCCCAGATCATTTATGCGATGAACTGGGCTCCGCGCGATGCTCGCCGATACGTCCGATTTTTTATATTTTTTTTCATTTTTTATATTTTTTTTACTTTTTATTTTTATTAAAAGTAATTAAAATATTATTAAAATAAATAAAATACCACAAAAAATTATTTTAGACTATCATATTTGAATGGGTTAAAAATTAAGGGTCTAAAATTAGCCACGTGTCAGTTTTTATTTTTTCATCTCTAACATCTATAAACGACTAGTTTTCCATAATTTCTTTATTTAAACACACTAATCTTCAGTTACATACTTTTTTTTATCACTTCCATCATAAAAACATATCTTCAAACACTAAGATCACCTCAAAACACACTTTAGTTTTTTGTCTCTTTCCTCTCTCAAATATCTAATGTCTCCTAAGAAGAAGATTCTATCTAGAGGAAAAGGAAAAGGGAAGAAACCATAAGGAATTGTGATTAAGGAACAATAAGAAGATCCTCCCTTTCCTCCATAACCTAGAAGAGGTGAGAAAATATACAAACCCCATCACCAAACTTCTGATATGTCATGCTTAAGAGGAAGAAGATGGAGGGAACCAAAAGCCCTTTTGGAGGCAACCTCATAACACTCAACATCAAGGATGAAATTGATAGATTCCTAGATGTTCTTGGATGGAGAAAGTTTGTGTTCCCGGATGAGGTAGGGTACCCTAGCCCAAGCAAAGAGTTCTTGATGTCCATTCAAATAGAAAAGAGTGAAAATTCTGCCTTAGGTTGGTATGGGATTAGATTCAAGTTATTTAATCAATACATTGCCTTAATCTTAGAAGATTTTGCCAAAATTTTAAACTTTCCAACTGATAGGGCCACATCCTATAATGATATAGCATTTTCAAACCAAACCCTCTTCACCTTTTGGTAAGAAATTTCTATAGAAAAATCCTTTGTGAAGGAATCTAAGGCTAGACACATTAAATTACTCACTCATTGGATGCTCCATAGGATCATAACCTACACAATCCACCAAAGGTCTGATGGATATGAAAAAGTCACCAGAAGGGACTTGATTTTCCTCTATGCCTTCACTCACAACATTTCCATCAACACAACCAAATCCTTGATGGATACATTCTATCACAATGCAACTAGAAAGTTAGGAACCTTCTTTCTTTCCTCACATATCACTCAAATAGCTGGGCACTTGCATTTGTTCAATGGCCTCAACCTAGCCACCTTGAGAAATCCATTTGACCTCTCTTCTAGTGCTATCGCCATGGAATATCTAGAACATGCTAGTTGTATTAGAAAGATTAATGGCTCACATGTTTATCTCTTTGGGAAAAAGGGTGTGGTGGATAGGCACAAAAAGAGACCTAGACACACCATTAATGGAGAAGGTGAATATGTAATATCCATGGTTTTGGATAGATTAAATACATATTTGGACGTTAATTAAAGTATTAGGAAGATATATGTGTTGTATATACCTAATGTAACCTTTTATATACATATTATATGCATATCATATACTTATTATATATGCTGGATATATATTATATACTTAATATACATATAATATACACATAATACATACTTGTTGTATACATGGAATATACATTACATATTCATATAAGTAAAAATATACATTAGATATATATAAATATACATAAAATATACCACATGTATATATTAAGTATAAAGTGGTGTTGGAAAAGTTGAAAATAATAATAAAAAAAACAAGAAAGAAAAGTCAAAGAAGGAAATAAATTAACTGGTTGGAATTATTTAAATTTATTAATTATTATATATTTATAGATAGAAGATGTGATTTAAATAAATAAATAATTCAAAATTAAATTGATTTTAGATAGTGGAATATCATGGAAAATTTTTGGTATATATTATATATTAAATTAAATTAATTATGAATGGAAGATAGAAAATTGGAATTTTAAAATAAATAAATAATTAATTAAAATAATAATCATACTAAAATAATTTAAAATTTAAATTATTTTGGGTGGTGGAAGACAATAAATGATAAATATTAAATATTAGATATTAGATATTAAATAATTAATTATTAAAAATATATATATACAAGTGGTTAAGAAAGGAAGAAGGAAAAAATTAAAAACTTTCTTCTTCTTCTTTTAGCCCTTGGACGAACCCACAATTGATGAACCAAAGGAGGTTTTAGCTTCATCCAAATACTAATTTTTGCAAGGATTTTCAAGAATCAAAGGAAGTTTTAGTGAATTTCCAACAAACTAGTGTGGAGTAGAATCAAGTTGTCCATACCTAGTGGTGAAGGACACTTGAGAAAAGTGAAGGAAAAGGTGTACATTTAGCTTGGAAGTGATCTTGGTTAAATATTAGCACATACTTTGATAGAATTATATTATAATGAATTAAGAATGACATATTATATTGTATTTCGAATTTAAGACTATGCTACTTTGATGTGTGAATTCACATGAAAAGTGCATAGATATGTATTTAAAGGCATGGAATGAATGTGAACGTGTCATATGATGGCATTATAAGGAAAATGTAAAAGTTTCATTATGTGTCTATATGTCACATTGAAAATTTCAAAGTAAAAGAATTTTGCATTGTTCTTTAAATTTTCATTCATTATCAAAGTACGCACATACTTTTGATAATTTAAATATATTTGTATTTAATTGGACTTAACATATTTTAGATAAAAAATGTGTTAAGCTACTTGACTATTTGAACATTCATATACATGGTGATATGACATGTGAAATGATGAGTATGCATACATGCATTATCAAAAGCCATTATTAATAACTAAAATGAGTGGAATGTGGTTTATGTGAATTATATGAGAATAACCCAAAAATATTTTGGTAATATGATTGTAATGCTAAATGACATACATTGTGATAAAGTTATAAGAAATAATGAATTAAAGTGATTTGGCATTGTTAAGAATAAGAAAATAAGAAAACGAAGCAATGTGATAGAAAACTTAATTATGAAAAATATGTACTATTTGTACATTGCCTAGTATATTATTCAGTTTCCAGAGTTTTTTGTTTGGTGGCATGCCTATGAGATTATTCTAATCATTTGCCTTCGGGGCTAGATGTTGGGCATCACTGATATATGATTTTTCTTATTTGTCTTCGGGGTAGATGTTGGACGTCATAATGATTTGCCTTCGGGCTAGACGCTGACCGTCACTTGTATTGCCTTCAAACTAGACACTAGGTGTCAAAATAAACCAAAATAGTAACTCTGAGATTTGAATAGTATATTAGGTTATTTGGCCTCAATGCTTGTGCATGTGTTAATGTGATGCTTAGAAAGAATGATAAATGTAAAGTAAAGTGGAATTGCATATTATATTGTGAAATGTCATGATATAACATATTGCATTGTCTTTTCTTTTAAAGTTTCATTATTATCAAAGTATGTACCGCAATGCTAACAGCTTAGCACAATTAAAATTCATCGCGAAATTCATAGCGCATGTGATAGGGTTGATCTGGTAGATCAGGAGAGTTCATCTAGACATGGTAAGGTCTAGACTTGAGGTTGTTTGAGCTTGAGGCGATTTTGCTGCTACAGGATCAGAGCTAGTTGTTGATGTGTATATATTCTATGTTATAGTACATTTCATCATTATGTATTTTAAATTTATGTTTTTTAGAGTATTGTAAATTATAAAGAATTTTTAGACTAATTTTGTGATATGGAATTGTATATATGTTATGTTGTCCCAAGATGGCAACCAAGAGGGGGGGGGGTGAATTGGTTTCCTCAAGAAATAATAGCAAATTAAAAACTCAACAAACAAGAAATGCGGAATAGAGAAATGGTAGAGTAGTGAATGAAAGAAAGAACACACAATATTTATAGTGGTTCGGATTTTCTTCAATCCTACATCCACTTCCTTAACAACTTGTTAAGGTATCACTAATCTTTGAAGTTTTATAAGCTCACTTCCAACTTTGGTGTTTTCACAAGTTCACACCTAACTTGACAAGTGTTTTGCTAAGGCTTACACTCAAAAACCTTTACAAGAGTTTTTCAAGGCTCACTCTCACAACCTTTACAAGAGTTTTTCAAGGCTTACTCTCACAACCTAAGTGTTTTCCAAGCTCACACTCAAACTTATACAATTGTGTTTTCAATGCTTACACCTAACATTCATTACAATTCAAATGTAAGTAAAATATGTTGCTTGGCTATAAATTCTTTTATTCTCTCTTTCTTTTTATCTCATTTTATTTATTTTTCTTAAAGTAGCAATGTATTTATAGCCAATGTGGTCTGACTAGCCATTATAGATAGTGAGAATAAAGTCTTGGCAGTTTAGACCTTCTTCAATAACCTATTCGAAGCATTTCGCGGTTGTCCTTCATATAAGGATGGTCGCGCTAATGTCTCACGCGGTCGTCCTTGGTCAAGGTACGGTCGCTGCATTTAAATTTGCTTCAACGGTCGAATTTGAGTGCTTTGCAGCAGGAATCTTGCCCATGCCGTGGTTGTCGGGACGATGGCGCATAAGATAGGTGTGGTCGCCCTTTTTGAATACTGAAGTGGATTTATAAAGGTCATCACACGTGGCATTCTTTGACTGGGCAAAATGAAAGTCCGCCTAAATATGAATTTCGATGTCGCTCTAGGTGCAATCTCGTGGTAGAGTTGAGACACTCGTGTCGAACTTCTGGACGCACCTTAGGACTCGAATACTACTGTCAGTTTAAGCAGATTTCTCCTGAATCATCAGAGCGGTCGCGGATATCAAAGGGCTGTCTCAAAAGTGATAAGCAAGACTGTATCCTTTGCAGTTCTTGTCATCGCGAACCTTACTGTAATTAGGATGATTTGGGTTTCTTGTGTGGTGGTCGTCCATGAATGTAGGACTGTCGCTCTTATGTAAGTGCGGTGGCGACTGAGGTCGGGCTACTGACCGCGAAACCTACTGTGATATAGTTTCATCCTTCAATGGAATGGGGCGGTCGTTTCCATGTCTTGTGCAACCGCTAAACATGCTCTGTTCAGCTTTATTTGAAACAACCTAATCCTGCAACAAGGTTCTTCAAACACATGTTAAAAGTCATTCAATTTGAGTTGTCAAGGATCAAAATTGAGATCATTTGTCTAACAATCTCCCCCATTTTGACTTTGACAATCAAATGGAATGATGATATAAATTAACAAAGATATAACTTAGATTGGCTCACAATCTTTCCTTATTCAAATTGCTCATGTGTTGAATGTTAATAAATTTGTTATAATGCTCCCCCTAAACATATGCATGAGTCATGTTTTAGTTTGGAGTATAACTTGGTTTCTCCCCCATTCTTTGATTTAATAACATTTATATCATTTGACTATCTTTCATTAGTAAAAACAATCATTCCAATCTTTTGGCTATCTTTCTCCTCCATTGTCATAGGCAAAATGCATAATATGTAAAGATAATGAACAACTTGGTGTATAACAAACAAAATGTTTAATAATAGAGGGCAGTACACGGTTAAGAAAGATAGGAACAAGATAAAACAAAAACAACATAACATAACTAGAAAAAAAAAACTAAACTAATCAGAATCTTCATCCTCATCTATCTCTTCTTCTTCTAAAGGGGCTTTTATCTTATCAAGAGGAACATTAGAAAGAGAGCTAGTGCTAATAGATTCTTCTTCTTCAGGGAGACTTTCTGTATGATCACTTATATCCCAATCCTTAAGATTGCATTAAGGCAAGTCCAGTTTGCCTTGCATGTCATAGAGATCATGATGCATGTGAGATATAAGGACAATTCTCTTTTTCAAGTGATGGAATCTCTTGGAGACACTTTTCTTGAATCGAGAGAGTTTCCTGGAGAAAGATTTGATAGCTTTGAGAATGAGTTTTGTAGGGGATGAAGTAGTTTCCTAAGTAGGTTTAGATGAAGTAGCTTTTGGAGGTAGTTCAACAACAACTTCCAAGGAGTCTCCTTCTTCCTCAATTGTGTATCTTGGTCTTTTCTTTTATCTATTCACAATAACTCGTTTGCCAAAGAAATACACATATGTACCCTCAATCTTCCTTACACATCCAACATGTTCTAGATAGTTAATGGTGATGGCACTAGAGGCAAGATTGAAAGGGTTTCTCAAGGTAGCTAAGTTGAGATCATTTAGTAAGTTCAAGTGCCTAGCTATTTGAGTTATTTGTGAGGATAAGAAGAAAGTTCCAGTTCTTGTAACAGCATGATGATATAGAGTGTCAATCAAGAACTTGGTTGTGTTCATTTGGATGTTGTGGGTGAAAGCATATAAGAATATGAGGTCTCATTTTGTTACCTTTTCATTTCCATCAGCCCTTTGATGAATGGTGTAGGTGATGATTCTGTGAAGCATCCAATGGGTGAGGGATTTGATGTGTCTAGCTTTTGACTCTTTTTCAAATGAGGTTTCCACAGAGATTTCTTGCCAAAAGGTTGAGAAGGTTAAATCAATGTAGGAGGTTATTCCATCAACAGGAAAGTCCCAGATTTTGCCAAAGTCTTCTAAAGTTAAGGCTTGGTATTGGTCAAATAACTTAAATCTAACCCCATACCACCCTAGTGCAGAATTTGCACACTTTTCAATCTGAAAAGACATGAGAAATTCCTTGCTTAAACTAGAATAGCCTACCTCTTCAGGAAATACAAATTTTCTCCAGCCAAGAACTTCAAGTAAACTTTCAATCTCATCTTTGATGTTGAGGGCAGAGAGAATCCCACCAAATGGAGATTTGGTTCCCTCAACTTTCTTTCTCTTTAGCATGGCATATCTCACATCTTCCTCAGAGGTTTGGTGGTGAGGTTTGTGAATTTTCTCACCTCTTCTAGGCTGTGGAGGAGATGGAGGAACATCTGTTGGTTCTCTTATGATAATTCCTGAAGGTTTCTTTCCCTTCCCTTTCCCTTTGGAGGTTATTTTCTGTTTGGGAGCCATTAGGGTTGAAGAACAAGAAGAAAACTGGAAAAGAGAGAGTGTTTTGAGAAGGAGATGATCTTGAGAGGATTTTAGATATTTGGAGGGAAGTTTGTATGTTATAAGAAGTAAAATATCCAAGAAACTGATGTATAATGCTCTTAAATAGAAGAAATTAAGAAAATAGTCGTTTATGACTGTTGAGAGTTAAGAAATGTGACCTGTCATACAGCCAACGGTTACAAAATTTCAAGCAGAGTGTACAGAGTGCGGCCACTTATTTGTATAGGTGCAATCACGAACTGTACTCTAGCGACCATTAGCAAGATTAGTGCGCTCGCAGGTGTAGAGAATGTCTGTAACGGTCGAAACTGTTCAAATTATTGCGACCGCGCACAAGGTTTCTTGATCGCGCACAGAGATATTAATTTAGATGAATCGGGCAGGCAAGATAGCGATCGCTAAAGGCATTGGAGTGAACGCGAGTGACTCAGAAATGAAAGAGTCAAAGAAAGATGAAGGATTTTTATATTTTTAGTCAAAAAGTTTATACATTGTGATGAAAAAGTTTATTGATAGGCAATCTTTTATTAATTCAGAGTAGTTCCATCAATCATTCCTAAATTAAGTTTAATGAAGTTAAGCCTATCTTCATTCAAAGGTTTTGTAAAGATATCAGCAAGTTGATTATGTGTATCTATAAACTCTAGGACTATATTCTGATTTTGTATATTTTCTCTCAAAAAATGATGTCTAATATCTATATGTTTGGATATAGAGTGTTGGATAGGATTTTTAGACAAGTTGATTGCACTAGTCTTGTCACATTTAATGGAGATATTGTTAAATACTTTTCCATAGTCAAGCAATTGTTGTTTTTAATCCATAATACTTGTGTGCAACAAAAACATGCTGCAACATATTCGACTTGCATTATGGATAAAGCAACCGATGCTTGTTTCTTACTATGCCGAGAAACTAGACAATTACTAAGAAAGTGATATGCACCTGTTGTGCTCTTCTTATCTAAGATACTGCCAGCATAATCTGCATCTGAAAAGCCTATGATATGAAATGATGTGTTTTTAGGATTCCAAAGTCCTAAATGCATAGTACCACTTAAATATTTCAAAATTCTCTTAGTAGCATTCAAGTGTGATTCTTTAGGACAAGTTTGAAATCTAGCACAAAGACATACACCATACATTATATCAGGTCTAGAAGCGATTAAGTAAAGTAGTGATCCGATAATACCTCGACATTTCTTTTCATCTACTGCTTTACCATTTTCATCTTTACCCAATTTCAAGGATGTGCTCATAGGAGTTTTGCTAGTTTTGCAGCCATCCATTCCAAACTTCTTGATAAGTTCTTTTGTATATTTGGATTGGTTGATGAAGATCCCATCTTCACATTGCTTGATTTGTAGTCCAAGGAAGAACTTGAGTTCACCCATCATGCTCATTTCAAATTCCCTTATTCTTGATTATATCCTTTGGCTACCAACCTTGCTTTATTCCTAACGATGTGACCATTTTCATCAAGCTTATTCCTATAGACCTATTTGCATCCTATGATATCTGTAGGTCTAGGAGTGCGTTGCCAAACATTATTTCTTTCAAATTGATTAAGTTCATCTTGCATTGCAGTTATCCAACTTTCATCATTTAAAGCCTCCTCAATGGTCTTTGGCTCTATTTGAGAAACAAAAGCAAAATTAACATCTATGTGATTAATTTTAGATCTAGTAATTACTCCCTTAGATGTTTCACCAATGATGAGTTCCTTAGGATGATCTTTCTTGTATTGCCAATCCTTAGGTAGATCTTGAGTCTTTTCTTCAAGTTCATACTGATTGATCTTTGGAGCATCAATAGTTTCATGAGGTTCAAGAGTACCTGCAGGGTCATTGAAAGTACTACCTTTCTTTTGATTAAGTTTAGATGATTCATTAAATATAACATGCATTGTTTCTTCAACAACTAGAGTTTTCATGTTAAATACTCTATATGCTTTGCTATATAATGAGTATCCTAGGAATATACCTTCATCTGATTTGGATGAAAATTTTCCAAGATTTTCCTTGGTTTTCAATATGAAGCATTTGCATCCAAATACTATAAAATATCAAATTTTGGGAATTCTTCCATTCCATAGCTCATAAGAAGTTTTATTGGTTAAATGCCTTTTGTAAACATGATTTGTAATGTAACAAGTTGTATTAACGGTTTTCGCCCAAAAATAAGATGGTAAATCATATTCATTGAGCATTGTTCTAGCCATTACAATTAAGGTTCTATTTTTCCTTTCAACTACACCATTTTGTTGTGGAGTTCTAGGAGCAGAAAATTTATGTGAAATGCCATGTTCATTACAAAAACTTTCAAAATTTTCATTCTCAAATTCTTTGCCATGATCACTTTTAATAGAAGTGATCACATATCCTTTTTCATTTTGAACTCTTCATGCAAACGTTTTGATGTAATTAAAAGCTTCATTCTTTTGAGCTAAGAAATTAACCCATGTGAATCTAGAGTAATCATCAACAAGAACAAATGCATATAATTTGCCTCTTAAGCTAGTAACTCTATTTGGTCCAAACAAGTCCAAATGAATGAGCTCTAAAGGTCTAGAGGTACTTATAACATTCTTTGATTTAAATGAACTCTTATGTTGCTTACCATATTGACAAGGTTGACAAATTCTATCTTTATCATATTTTATCTTAGGGAGACCATCAACTAGGTTTTCATTACAAATATATTTTAATTGATCCATACCAGCATGTCCTAGTCTTCTATGCCATAACCATGCATCATTATTAGTAGACATTAGACATTTGAATGCATGATTTGAATGTATGTTGATATTATAAGTGTTGTTTGTCCTAGTACCCTTAAATATGATAACACCATTTGAATTTGTGATTTTGCATTCTTTGGAATCAAAATTAACAAGGTATGATTTATCACATAGTTGACTAACACTTAGCAAATTATGTTTCAACCCATCAACAAGCCATACATCTTCTATTAAATCTTTACCAATTGAACCAATGGAGCCAACACCAATAATTTTACCCTTAGCATTATTTCCAAAAGTTACATTACCTCCATGTTTGTAGGTAATACTTGCAAAGAGTTTTGCATTCCCGGTCATATGCCTTGAGCACCCACTATCCACTAGCCATATGCTTTCGTTGATAGTAGATTTTAGGCATACCTACAAGATAATTGTGGTCATCTTCTCTTAGGTACCCACATGAAGTTGGGTCCTTGATGGTCAGTAATAAAGGTGTCTTCTAACTTGAGATGAGCCTTTCTTATATGACAAAAAACTTTTATGTCCAAGCTTCATGCAATATGTGCATTTCCATGGTATTTTATATTTCTGCATTTTTCTTTTTGTATTCCAAGTATTATGCATACAACTACAAATATGTGATTGCTTTTGTGCAAGTTTAGTGTACAGAAATGCATGATTACTTTTAGCTTTAATTCCTAGTGAACCATAAGAAGTTCTTTTGGTACTTTTAGACTTGGTGCGAGCATCTTTGTTCTTTACAATATCAACATTAGAAATTTTAGTTGTAGATGCTTTTACAAATATTGGTTTGCTTGGTGTAATGTTGGTCGAGCCATTGAATCCTAATCCATATTTTAAGGAGGGTGATCTTTGGTTACCAATTAATGTGTCTAAAGCTTCCTTTCCTTTATGAAATTCTAAAATTGATTCTTTTAGTTCATGCTTCAGAATTTCATTTTCTTTAATAATTTTTTCTAAGTCATGTGAGTTTTTATTTAACTCTTCTATTGAATTCATCAAGTGTTCATTTGAGATTTTCAATTCTAAGGCAGAGTTCTTTAAGCATATAAAATCCTTTTCTAACTTAGAGTTTTTTCTTTATAGAGCATCATTTTAGAAAAATATTTTTCTATTTTAAAGTTCATGTGCTCAATCAAATCACTATCATCTAGATCATCAATATCATCATGTGCTACTAGATCAAATGATTGAGTACTTACCTCATTGGAGTCATCTTTAATAGCCATGAGACATAGGTTTGCAATTCCTTCTTCTTCTTCTTCTTCACTGGAAGAGGAATCATCCCATGTGGCTTCGAGAGACTTTTTTTTTTCTTTGTCCCATTTCCTTTTATTCTTTACTTTGAAGCAATCCGATTTAATGTGACCAGTTTTTCCACATTCATAGCACTTTACCTCATTTTTCTTTTCTTTATCTTTGAAGGAGAATTTTGGAAGTGTACCTTTATTTGCTTGTAATCTTTTCTTCCTTTTCCATTCATTTATTCTTTTTGAGAACATTGCCATTTCATCTTCATCATTAGTACCTTCGTTGCTTGAGCTCTCAACCTCTTTGATTGCTTTGAGCGTGATTGGTTTTCTCTTTTCTTTTTCACCTTGATCTTCTTCTTTTTCACTGTGTAGCTCAAATGTGAGTAGTTTTCCAACAAGCTTGTCGGTTCTTAATGTGCTAAGATCATGAGCTTCTTCGATGGATGATACTTTTGATTCAAAGTTCTTTCTAGCTCTTAGGGCTCTCAAGATTTTACTATTTACATCACCTTGATCATATACCTTGCCATACTTCTTTAGTTCATTGACAATAGCAAGCAAGCGATTGGTCATGTCGGTGACGTTTTCATTTGATTTCATCTTGAATAGCTCATACTCATGAACATGCATTTTTTTCTTGGTGAATCTTACTTGAGTCGTACCTTCATGGTAGTTTTCAAGTGTCTTCCAAATGCAATATGCACAAGTTAAATGTTGAACTCTTCCACCTTCTTCTCTTGAAATGGAATTCATCAAGATGGAAGCAGCTCTATTGTTCTTGAATCGATCTTTGACATTGATAGTTGACCATTGTGCTTTGGGAAGAGGAACTTGGATACCATCAACTTCATAAGTGGGAGGTTTCCACTCACTTTCCACAAAATCCCATAGTTCAATCCCTTCACTGTCTAGAAACAAATACATTTTTTGTTTCCAGTAGGAATAATCAGTTCCATCAAAGTAAGGTCTAAGAATAGTGTTAAGATTTCCATGAGAGATAGAGTTTGATGAAGAAGAAGTTTCCATAGTGGATCAAATTTCACAATTAAGTTTAAGAAATTTCAAGCTCTGATACCAATTGTTGTCCCAAGATAGCAACCAAGAGGGGGGGGGGGGTGAATTGGTTTCCTCAAGAAATAATGGCAAATTAAAAACTCAACAAACAAGAAATGCAAAATAGAGAAATGGTTGAGTAGTGAATGAAAGAAAGAACACATAATATTTATAGTGGTTCGGATTTTCTTCAATGCTACATCCACTTCCTTAACAACTTGTTAAGGCATCACTAATCTTTGAAGTTTTACAAGCTCACTTCCAACTTTGGTGTTTTCACAAGTTCACACCTAGCTTGACAAGTGTTTTGCTAAGGCTTACACTCAAAAACCTTTACAAGAGTTTTTCAAGGCTCACTCTCACAACCTTTACAAGAGTTTTTCAAGGCTTACTCTCACAACCTAAGTGTTTTCCAAGCTCACACTCAAACTTATACAATGGTGTTTTCAATGCTTACACCTAACATTCATTACAATTCAAATGTAAGTAAAATATGTTGCTTGGCTATAAATTCTTTTATTCTCTCTTTCTTTTTATCTCATTCTTTTTTGTTTTTCTTAGAGTAGCAATGTATTTATAGCCAATTTAGTCTGACTAGCCGTTATAGATAGTGAGAATAAAGTCTTAGCAGTTTAGACCTTCTTCAGTAACCTGTTCGAAGCATTTTGCGGTCATCCTTCATATAAGGATGGTCGCGCTAATGTCTCACGCGGTCGTCCTTGGTCAAGGTACGACCGCTGCATTTAAATTTGCTTCAACGGTCGAATTTGAGTGCTCTGCAGCAGGAATCTTGCCCATGCTGTAGTTGCCAGGATGGTCGCGCATAAGATAGGTGTGGTCGCCCTTTTTGAATACTAAAGTGGATTTATAACGGTCATCACACATGGCATTCTTTGACTGGGCAAAATGAAAGTCCGCCTAAATATGAATTTCGTGGTCGCTCTAGGTGCAATCTCGTGGTCGAGTTGAGACACTCGCGTCGAACTTCTGGACGCACCTTAGGACGCGAACACTACTGTCAGCTTAAGCAGATTTCTCCTGAATCATCAGAGCGGTCGCGAAAGTGATAAGCAAGACTGTATCCTTCACCGTTCTTGTCACCGTGAGCCTTACTGTAATTAGGATGATTTGGGTTTCTTGTATGGTGGTCGTCTATGAATGTAGGACGGTCGCTCTTATGTAAGTGCGGTCGCGACTGAGGTCGGGCTACTGACCGCGAAACCTACTGTGATATAGTTTCATCCTTCAATGGAATGGGGCGGTCGTTTCCATGTCTTGTGCTACCGCTAAACATGCTCTGTTCAGCTTTATTTGAAACAACCTAATCCTGCAACAAGGTTCTTCAAACACATGTTAAAAAAGTCATTCAATTTGAGTTGTCAATGATCAAAATTGAGATCATTTGTCTAACATGTTATATATATGTGTACATATTTAAATATTTTAAGGAAAATGTGGAAGATTGAGAAGTTGGAGTGAAATGTTTGATTTATTATCATTGGGAGTGTATTTTTTTACAGGTTAAGTATTGTTAAAATTTTTGGGATGTCTAATTTTCAAATAAAACTCTAGTGAATTTTTTTATTTATTTTTATATAAAATTCTTATTTTGGGTACCTAAAATTAATAAAGAATATTTTATTTATTTTTTTTAAATATACATTTTAAATGTTTGAAATTTTAAGTTGGAAATATGAGGATTTTTAATAAACTGAATTGTGATATTTTTATACTGTATATACATATTTTACATATACAGGATGCATGCATTATATGTATATAGGGTATAATGGTGTTATATTTATTTAAATAAATAAATAATTTTAAATTAAAATGACTTTAGATAGTAGAAGATCATGGAAAAATTTTGGTATATATTAAATATTAAATTAAATTAATTATGAATAGAAGATAGAAAATTGAAATTTTAAAATAAATAAATAACAAATTAATTAAAATAAAAATTATACTAAAATAATTCAAACTTTAAATAATTTCAACTAATTAATTTATTTCCTTATTCGACTTTCTTTCTTCGCTTTTTATTATTATTATTATCAACTTTTCCAACACTGCTTTATACTTAATATATACATGTAACATATTTTATGTATATGTATATATTATATATATCTAATGTATATTTTTACTTATATGAATATGTAATGTATATCTCATGTATACTTCAAATATACATTATGTTTATATTAAATATATTAAGTATATAATATATATCCAACATATATAATAAGTATATGATATGTATATAATATGTACATAATAGGTATACATTAGGTATATACAACACATATACCTTCCCAATACTTTAATTAAAGTCTAAATATATATTTAATCTATCCAAAACCACATATATTACAATTCTCTCACCCTTAAATAATTTCATTCTCAAAATTATTTACTGTGATAATCAAACTCTACTAAAATTAAATACCAATCTTCACATTCTACACAATTAACTACAAAATTATTGCCACTAACTTATCATCATTACAAACTACATAATTTTTTACTCTCCCCCTTATCGATACTCTTATTCATTTTTATAATTACAATTATAAAGATCAATAATAAATATAATTTCCTTACTTACATTTAATATATATATATAATTCCTAGTTCTCCAAAAACACAATTAAATTCCAAATCTATACTTTCCTTGCTTAATTAATTACATGTCAATACCTATCATCAATTATATAAGTAGCATTAACTAAATACTTATATGGTACATATCAATTCAAAATTTCAACTGGAAGCTCAGCCATGTTAATATAAAAATATACCCATATATATCAAATCATTATGTCATTAACTTTTAAATTCTTTGATTCTTTTCTTTGCTTCCTTATCTTACTCTCTCAACTATCTAAAATCATCAATGATTCATTAACCTGTCATAATTTTTATGTTGTTTCTTAAATTGTATTATTTCCTCATAATCAATGTAGAATCCTCTGATCACGAACAATCTTTTATTCATTCTTCAACTATGCACCTTTTTTTTAAATCAATATACATATATTAAACTCACTTAATGTAAATCTTATTTTTGAACTCTTTCAATGAATTGGTCTCATTTCTATCTTTAACAATCTGGTATCAATTACGAGTACGTCCAAAATTTTCTTAACATATCTATACCATTTTTCCCATTTAGATCAATCAAATAATGTCTAACACTTTAAGAATATAATCAATTTTAAGCTTAATCTTCCACAAACAACCCAGCAAATTTATAACAATATATTTATATTAAACTTCATTCAATTTCATACTAATCTTTCTTACTCAAGCTAATCTTTTCCACTTCAATTCTCATCTGATAGCACTTATCTTTTTCTTCAACAATATTTCAATATTTACAAATCATTTCCACTTATCATCCATCTATATACTAACTATACATCACTTTTATTCTTCACTTACATTGGTTAATAATTTTTCTTAAGTTTCCCATTTTTCATTATCCCATAACTATTTTCCATCAACTATATATACCTTATACAATTCACTCAGTAATTCACTATTAATTTATTCATATTACCTAACAAAATAATTTCTCATACTCCAAAATCATAATTAAATTCAAATATAACTTTTCCGTAAGTAAATCAATTGAACAAGACTTGAAACATAACCATTAACTTCAATTATATCAAACACCATTTTCTATTAAGCATTGATTTTTTTTCATCATAATATTCATTTACTTACTCTAGTATTTCCTTCTTCATCACAAATTCATAAAAATAATTACTTCAACAATATAGGTTAACAATTACTACGATATTTGATTTTACTTTTGATTCGTTTGAATCAAAATCTCCTATTCATATTTCCATCATTTTATGGATAAATTACTAAAGAATTCTACCAAGTATTTTATACTATATAATTCAAATTAAATACTATCCATAGCATATATATGTGTTAAGTTATATCACACATCCATATAAAATAAATACTTTATGCCTTAAATAAATATCTCACTAGCTCACAACACATCCATATTTTCTCTATATGTACACCTATTTTTTAATTCAATTTTTACTATTTTTCTCTAAATTGACAACACAACTTATAAATTCTATACTCTTAATATGTATTTAATTAATACCACATTAATTTTTTTCATTTCTCTTTCAATACTCACAATTTTCATCAGTCCTTAAACTCATTTCCATACGAAAATACATAACCAATGATATATATATATATATATTAATTTATACCCAACCAAACATTTGTATAAGGATATAATCCTCATGTATATAATCCAAAAACTCAATACTACACTCATTTATTGAACCAAAAGGTTAATATCTTTCCCGAATTACAATTAAATTCAAACCTCAATTTTCATTTAGTTATCCTTTCATTTTGCATTTCACATAATAAACCATCTATGAATATTCATATTTTAATTGCTTATATTCATTTTTAACATATTTACAAATCCATATGTAAATTTTCATAATTTTCTTCATTTATTTATTATATAAAAGTTAGTGTGTTCTCTAATTTCACAATTCTGCTGATTTCCAATTTCATATCAATCTCAATTTTCAACTTTTCATTCATCATTGAATCTTCACTAGAGATTGAAAACTCTTACTCATTTATTCATGTGAAATAGACACTTGTATGAACTTAGATTTAAAATTTTAATTTTTTAAAGTTGATTTACTATATTTAAAAATTAAGTTCTCCAAACCCACAAATTCTATTTCTTTAACAATTTCTTTGGCAATATCAATTTATCCATTTTTTTCAGGTATCAAACCTTAATTAAAATTTATGAAATTCTAAACACATATTCTAGAAATACATATGATCTTGTATGTAAAGTTTCATATTTTTCTGGGTCTATTTGTTATAGTTTTTAAATACATTTCTCAACTTCCATAGACTCTGAATTGCTATAATAGCTCAAATAATTTATTTTTTCTATTTTTCTTAAATAGAAAATCATCTCTAAAAATTATAAAATTTCATACATCATACAGTAACATATAAATAAATATTCAATTAAAATTCTAGGCCCATTTACTATCTCTAGATCAGTCAACAAATTTGGACAAAATCAGTTTGCAGAATATGAGCAAAATTTCCTTCATACTTATCATATTTTTACTAATTCTATCCACTTAAATCAAATGAATAATACTTAACATACCAAAAACTCAATTTAAGTTCACTCTAAACTTTCATAACTTAATCGAACAAATAATATTCAATTCCCTTACATTTAATCTTTACCAAATTACATACCTGTCTTTCTTATTTTTAATTTTCATTCAACAATACTTTTTTTTCTCTTTTTCTCCAATCTCTTACTTATATATGTCTTAACTATATAATACTATTATCATTATCATCTTTAACTTTAGATATAACTCATTTAATCCAACATTATCTCATATATATATAATAACCACTTAATTTCATATACATTTTCTTCTGCAATCCTATAATTCAATTCTATTCCTTTATAAATACTATTCATGTATATATATAAACACCATCTCATATATATATATATATATATAAACACTCTTCCTGTATTACAATAATAATTTATTTCAAAGAAACTAATTCAATTTTTTTACACAAATCACTTCATAAATAATTCATTCAAGATTAATTATATTTAGTCAAAACACTACGTCTTTTAAACGATCAATTTGACTAATAAACTAATATAGACTTAACTATATCTTAACTCAGAGAATCACTCTCCACTTATAATTATTGCCACATCAGAGACCAGTTCAAGTGCCAGTGCATATGCATGTATGATGCTTTTAAATTACATTTCAAATCCCCTTTATCTTCCTTAAAAATCCACATAGGTTGAGAACCTCAAACTCAGGCTATGATACCAAAATAAATGTAATATCCTTATACCCCATATACATATAAAATATACATCCAGTATATGTACAATACGCATATACAGTATAAGAATGTCACAATTCAGTTTATTAAAAATCTTCATATTCCCAAATTAAAATTTCAAACATTTAAAATGTATATTTTAAAAAACAAATAAAATATTCTTTATTAATTTTAGGTACCCAAAATAAGTATTTTATATAAAAATCTCTAAAATTTTTTTTTTTTAGAATTTTGTCTGTAAATTGGACATCACAAAAATTTATCAATACTCAATCTGTAGAAAAATACACTCCCAATAATAATAAATCAAACATTTCACCCTAACTTCTCAATCTTCCACATTTTCCTCAAAACATTTAAATATGTACATATATATAACATATATACAATCCCATATCACAAAATTAGCCTAAAAATTCTTTATAATTTAAAATAGTTCCAAAAACATAAACATAAAATATATAACGATGAAATGTACTATAACATAAATATATACATAGTAGCAACTGGCTCGGATCCTGTAGCAGCAAAATCATCTCAAGCTCAAACGGCCTCAAGTATAGACCTGACTAGGCCTAGATGAACTCTCCGAATCTACGGGATCAGCCCTATCACCTGCGCGATGAATTTCAATCGTGCTAAGCTAATAGCCTAGTGGTACATACTTTGATATTAATAAAACTTTAAAAGAAAAGGCAATGCATTATGTTGTATCATGACATTTCACAATATAATATGCAATTTCACTTTACTTCACATTTATCATTTTTTATAAGCATCAAATTAACACATACACAAGCATTGGGCCCAAATAACCTAATATACTATTCAAATCCTAAAGTTACTATTTTAGTTTATTTTGAAACCCACTGTGTAGCCTGAAGACAATACAAGTGACGCCCAGCGTCTAGCCCGAAGGTAAATCATAGTGACGTCCAACGTTTAGCCCGAAGGCAAATTATATATCAGTGATGCCCAGTGTCTAGCCCCGAAGGCAAATGATGAGAATAATCTCATAGGCATGCCACCAAACATAAACTCTAGAAACTGAATAATATACTAGGCAACATACAAATAGTACATATTTTCAATAATCAATTTTTCTATCACATTTCTTCTTTTTCTCATTTTTCTTATTCATACCAATGTCAAATCACCTTAATTCATTATTTCTTATCACTTTATCACAATACATGCCATTTAGCATTACAATCATATTACCCAATTATTTTTGGGTTATTCTCACATAATTCACATAAACCACATTCCACTCATTTTAGCCATTAATAATGGCTTTTCATAATACATATAATGCATACTCATCATTTTACATGTCATATCACCATGTGCATGAATGTTCAAATAGTCAAATAGCTTAACATATTTTTCTATCCAAAATGTGTTAAGCCTAATTAAATACAAATACATTTAAATTATCAAAAGTATGTATATACTTTGATAATGAAAGAAAATTTAAAGAACAATGCAAAATGCTTTTACTTTGAAATTTTCAATGTGACATGTAGACTCTCGATGAAACTTATACATTTTCCTTATAAAACCATCATATGACACTTTCACATGCATTTCATGCCTTTAAACATATATCTATGCACTTTTCATGTGAATTCACACATCAAAGTAGCATAGTCTTAATTTCTAAATGCAATATAATATGCCATTCTTAATGCATTAAAATATAATTCTATCGAAGTATGTACCAACCTTTAACTAAGATCACTTCCAAGCTAAATGTACACCTTTCCCTTCACTTTCCTCAAGTGTCCTTCACCACTTGGTATGGACAACTTGATTCTACTCTACATTAGTTTGTTGGAAATTCACCAAAACCTCCCTCGGTTCATCAATGGTGCTTCATCCATGGGCTAGAAGAAGAAGAAGAAGAAAGTTTTAAATTTTTTCCTTCTTCCTTTCTTAACCACTTGTGTATATATATATATATATTAATAATTAATTATTTAATTAATTAATATTTAATATTTAATATTTATCATTTATTGTCTTCCACCACCCAAAATAATTTAAATTTTGAATTATTTTAGTATGATTATTATTTTAATTATTTATTTATTTATTTTAAAATTCCAATTTTCTATCTTTCATTCATAATGAATTTAATTTAATATTTAATATATACCAAAATTTTTTCATCATCTTCCACTATCTAAAATCATTTAAATTTTGAATTATTTATTTATTTAATTCACATCTTCTATCCATAAATATATAATAATTAATTAATTAATTTAAATAATTCCAACAAATTAATTTATTTCCTTCTTTGACTTTTCTTTCTTCTATTACTATTATTATTATCATCATCATCATCATCATCATCATCATCATCATCGTCGTCGTCGTCATCATCGTCATCAACTTTTTCAACACCACTTTTTACTTAATTTATACATGTATATTTTATGTGTATGTATATATTATATATATCGAATGTATATTTTTACTTATTTGAATATGTAATTATATCCCATGAATACATCAAGTATACATTATGTGTATATTTTATATATTAAGTATATAATGTATATCCAACATATATAATAAGTATATGATGTGTATATAATAGGTATATAATAGGTATACATTAGGCATATACAACACATATACCTTTCCAATACTTTAGTTAATGTCCAAAGATATATTTAATCTATTCAAAATCACAAATGTTATAGAATCAATGGAAGTTACTGTGGAAATGCCTCACAAACCCTCTACCTCCAAACCTAGCAAAATTGGCACTCCAACCAAACTCATCCTAAAAGCCATCAAATATCTTTCCAAGAAATTCTCTCACTTCAAAATGGATGTGTCCAAGAGATTTAAGCACTTGAACAAGAGATTTGATCTTCTATCCCATATGCATCATGATCTATATGACATGTAAGGCAAGATTAAGTTGCCTCAATGTGATCTTAAAGAGTGGGATGTTAGTGATTTTGTGGAAAGCCCCTTTGAAGGAGAATCCTTAGAAGATGATGATAGTTATAGCTATAGCTATAGCTCTAGAAGTAGTGTTCATGCTCCTTTTGACAAGGACAAGACCCCTATGGAAGAAGAAGAGCCTGAGGATGGAGATTTAGATTAGATTTTTCTCTGTTATTTTATTTTTTGTTTTTATTTTTCATGTTTCTATTTCTAATTTTATTTCTTTTATTTGTTATTCTACTTCATGTTTCATGAATGAACATTTACTTTTAATGCCTTAATCTCCTTTTGCATTGATGTTTTGTGTTTCATTTTTTCTTTTTTCCTTTATCAAAGGGGGAAAAGATGATTGAAATAATAATCAAATGATTAAGCTTTATATAATATGGCACAACATTAAAATGAAACAATAATCAATTTGGAAGTATAGATTTAGGGGGAGATATGTAAAAAGCTAAGAGAGTTAAGTAAAGACACAATAGATTAAAAGAAGCTAAAACTTAAAAATTAAGATTGTCATTATTTTGTTTATCTTTGATCATCATTCCAATTGATTGCAAAAGTTAAAAAGGAAAAGATTGTTAGCCAAATAATCTCAATTTTGATCTTTAGCACTCAAATTGAATGATGCAATTAATGTCTTTAAGTTACTTGATGCATGAATAAGTTGCTCAATATATTGCCAGAACAAGGCAAAAAGTATGGTCACCCTAGGCCAAAGGGTGACCGCCTTGAAGCTTTGGAGAACAAATTGAGTTATAGTAGTGTTCACAGTTGGAATCTTGACCTGAGGAGTGAGATAGAGCTATCCATAACCATCCAAGAATTGGGGCGGTTGCACCTTAAGTGACAAAAACTCTAACATTTATAGTAGGAAACGTAGTGATAGACGCGATCTAAGGAGTTATCTCTCCAAACCATTTCGCGATCGTCCCTTCCCAAAGGCTACCATCCATACATTTTGAGAGAAAATCATATATATTGGCAGTAGTGTTCACAGTCTTGGGTGTGCCCAGAAGTTCAACATGAGACATCTAATCTGACTGCTGTTGTGCTCGAATTAAGTACCACTACAAGCGTCACTCGCAAGTATACAAGGTAGTTGTAGCAAAAGTGATCGCCCCAAGGTCGTCTCACAAGGAAGTTGTAGTTAGTAATAGCTTGATTGACAACTAATTTAAAAATGAGAGTTTGTTGTTTGGAATGGTGCAGGAGTAATTTAAATCTAAGAGTAATGAGTGTAAGGGTTAATGTATGTGATGGTTGTACAAGATCAAATCGATTCTTGGGAAGGTGCCTAGGGTTATAGGTCCCTTCAATCAAAGCTCAATTCTCAATTATCCATTAACATAACCTTGTAAATTAATTTGTTCCTTAAGGTTAATTAGTCAATTACCAATTCATTAGTTCTCACATTCATGAAATAGCAATAACCAATTATTTTACATTTGCAAATTAACAAAACCCTAGAACTTATATTTCTAATTCATTCATAGGGTGGTTGATTATATAGTTCCTATATCGAATTTCACCTCTCGGTCCTTCATCCAATATTCAAAGATTAATAGGTAGCTAATCTATCAACCTAACATTTAATACAATACAATCAACCATAAACAAGGTACATCAATGGAAATATCAAATCAAAGCATTTAATCAAATATACTACAAACCTAGGCATCGGTATTTAGCTCAACATCATCAATTTAAAACATTCATTCAACTCAATATAAATCAAATTCAAATTGTTCATTTCAATATCAATTCTCTTAATATAACAAAAACAATATTGAAATGAATTAAAAGAGAATAGAAAAACCCCTTGTAGATGCCAAGAGTAGGATTACTAGTCTTCCTCCTAGCTCCACTTTGATATATGATGAAGAACTCAAGCCCTTTTCAATGGATAATTCTCCTTTGCAAAGTGGAATGTAGCTTTCTCAAGTCACCAATCCTTCAATTGATTATGCCTTTGAGAGATGGAATGGAGCTTTCTCAAGTCACCAATCCTTCAATAAAGCTTCTTTAACCTTTAAGAGCTTGTTAACTCACTTTATCCGAAAGAATCTCAAAGATCTTATCAATGGAAGATGGAGAAGATGGAGAGGATAGAAATGGAGGATGAAGATGAAGGGACAAGGAGAGTGTCACTCTCTTCTCTCCCCAAATCGTGTTTCCCCTCTTTTCTTTCATTTCTTTTTCTCTTTTCTTTTCCGCAAAACCCTAGGCCTCCTCTCTCTCTCTCTCTGCTGACTTCGTGCAAAGAATTCAAATATATATTAAGGGTGACACGGCCAAGCTTGCTTTGGCTTGGCCGTGTCTCTCTTTTTTCATTGGGACACGACCAAGCTTGCTGCCCATGTCAGGTGACATGGCCAGTGGCTTGGCCATGTCTCTTGCCAATGTCACCTTCTGCCTTCTTTCTTTTCTTTGTTCTCAAGTGGTGACACGGCCAAGCTCCTGGCCATGTCTGGCCATGTCATGTGACATGGTCAGTGGCTTGGCCATGTCTCTTGCCAGTGTCGCCTTCTGCCTTCTTTCTTTTCTTTGAGGGACACGGCCAAAATAAGGGTGACTTGGCCATGTCTACCAATTTTTCCTTGGACACGGCCAAGCTTCAAGCGACATGGCCAAGCTTCGAGCGACATGGGCAGAGACATGGCCAAGATGGTGCTTGTGTTCAATACTGCTTCTATTTCATATGATTTTATTTTCTTAGGATGAAACACGTCCAAGACAGTGAGACATGGCCAAGCTTCAAGCGACATGGCCAAACAATCAGACATGGGCAAAGACATGGCAAGACGAGCAGACATTGCCAAGCATCAAACGACATGGCCATGTCATGTGAGTGTGTCAAGTACTGCCTATTTTCTTTTCTTTCTTGGTTTCTTTGGTTTTGGTCTTTAGGTGAGACACGGCCAGTGGCTTGGCCGTGTCTCCTGGGTGTGTCACTCTCTGCCTTGATTTTCTTTGAGGGGACATGGCCAAGCTTGATTTGGCTTGGCCATGTCTTGCTTGATTCATGCTCTTCCTTCACTGTTTTGATCATCCAAGAGAGTTTTTGCACTTTAACCTAAAACAAACACTCAAAACAAACTTTAAACAAAAATCAAATGAAAACATTAACTAAGAACACATAAAAATCACACTAAAAAATAGTACAAAATGATCTAAACAACTGCTATTTCAGTACTAGCATGACTGTACCTTTCATATTTTGGCAAAAGATTACTTTGTCAAATGAAGAAGTGACATGTGGAATGACCATTATAAGAGCATGTTTAAATTTAAAAAGGATGACCATCCCCAAACCTTAGGCGACCATCCCAACAACCACAGGATGGGCAAGATTCAACTAGCAGAGCACTCATATTTGACCATTAGAAGAATTTTTAAATGGAGCAACCATCCCTATGCAATGGATGACTACCTAACATTTCTGGGCCACCATCCTTTGTGTCAGTGTGACCATTCCCTATGAAACCTATACTTGTATTGATTGAGTGTTGAGTGTGAGCATTAAACACCATTGTAAGTTTGAGTGTGAGCTTGGAAACACTTAGGTTGTGAGAGCGAGCCTAGAAAAACTCTTGTAAGGGTTGTGAGGATTGATCTCAAACTATTGTAAAGTTTGGTGTTGGCTTGTGAAAACACCAAGTTAGAGTTAAGCTTGTAAAAACTCAAGATTAGTGGAACCTTAACAAGTTGTTACTTGTTAAGGAAGTTGATGTAGGGTTAAGGTAATCCGAACCACTATAAATTCTCTTGTGTTCATTCTTCTCTACTCTTACTCTTGCTTTGATTTGATTTTGATTTTTCAATTTACCATCAACCAATTCACCCCTCCTCTTGGTTGCTATCTTTGGACAATAATTGGTATCAGAGCCTGGTTATGAGTTTGATTCCCAGTGGGAGAAATTGCTGAGGGGGATATTGTTGCATAAGGTGTGGCATCAATTGTGTGTTAGGGATGCTCATGTGTGTTAAATGTAATATAAGGCTAGGGTATGCGCCTTTCCTAACACCAATTGGTTTTAGGAAAAGTGGTAGTGCCTGAGGTCCTATATCAGAGAAGTTCATATTGTGATTAAGGTTTAGAGCTTATGTGTTCCACGAGACCATTAGTGTTGCATATCATGTATAAAACTATTTGTAAACATTTGATTTGTATATGTATTAATTATTTGTAAATGTACTTGAAACGAGAAAGACTTTATATAATTTTGAGTAGGTATATATTGTACATTATTTTTATTTATTTAATGATTACTTTTGTATGAAGAAATAGAGATTGAGAAGTATTATGATTTTAAGAAATGTTTAGTGTTCTATACATTTTATATGAGTGTTTAAATATTTGAGTATTTAATGAAGATATGATGGAATTTGAGAAATTTTATTTTGGAAGTGAACTTTTAATATAGGTTATGTTTTTGTTTATTGTGGAATTTATTGAAAATACAGACAAAAACCCAACAAAATTTTCCTAGAGAATTTTCTTTTATAATTTATAAATTATTTTTAATGTCCAAGTGAGTGTTTGTTAATGTAATTTATGTAGTATCCTTATGTCCTAAATATGTATTTTATGTATATGGGTTATATGTATTATACATATTTAATGTATAAGGGTATTACAAAAACCATCCAAGCCTTGGTGGTACAGGTGTCAATACCAGCTATATGGCAAATGAGCTAGTGGATAAGATTGGCTTATCCTACACCAAGGATAAGGGCTTCATTAAGGGAGTAAATGTCAAAAGTCTCCCAATTGATAGTATAGCGTGGGGCACCGATATAAAGATTAGGAGAGGTAAGCCTGATATCACTATTTCTCCCATTGATAATAACAAGTTCTATTTAGGCATAGACTTCCTAGACATGGTGATGGCTTTCTTGGTTCCCTATGCTGACACCATGTGAATTATGGAGAAGGGACAATGATGTGTTGCTTTCATCAAAAGGGAGATTAGTAAGGAGAGAATAGTATTCACAATCCAACTCTCCAGGGGGTGAAGAGGAAGGAACCCACTTATCTTGCCACCCTCAAGATCGATAAAAACCCCATGGATGAAGGGGCAAATGCACCTAAGGCAATTCAAGACGTGCTTGAAGAATTCAAGGATTTCATGCCTGTCGAGCTCCCAAAGAACCTTCCTTTAAAAAGAGAGGTAGATCATGCTATAGAGTTGGAGGTTTGAGCAAAACCACCAGCTTTTACTCCCTATTGTATGGTACCACCAGAGTTAAAAGAGCTAGGGACACAGTTAAAGGAATTACTTGATGTTGGTTATATCTGTCCCTCCAAAGCTCCCTATAGTGCATCGGTTCCATTTCAAAAGAAGCATGATGGGTCACTTCATCTTTGTATTAACTACCGAGCACTCAACAAGATCACCATCAAGAAAAAGTATTCTATCCCACTCATTGTGGATTTATTTGATCAACTTGGCGATGCTAGGTAATTCATCAAGTTGGATTTACGATTGGGGTACTATCAAGTTTGCATAGCCGAAAGAGATGAGACAAAGATCGCATGTGTCACACAGTATGGGTCATATGAATTCCTTGTGATGCCCTTTGGCCTCACCATTGCATCGGCCACATTTTGTACACTTATGAACAAGGTACTTGATCCTTTTCTTTATTGGTTTGTAGTGGTGTACCTTGATGATATAGTGATTTATAGTAAGATATTGGAGGAGTATATGGAGCATTTGAGGTAAGTGTTCTGCACCTTAAAGGAGAATGAACTCTATGGGAAGAAGGAGAAGTGTTCCTTCGCCCAAGAAGATGTGACTTTCTTGGGTCATGTTATCGATAGAGGCAAGCTAAGGATAGATAAGTCCAAGGTGCAAGCCATCCAATATTGGGAGGTTGTAGACCCTTAAATTTGGGTCTGTTTAAACTCAAGAAGCTTGTCTCGGTCCATTATATTTTTTGAGCCTAAACCTAATTTAAAAGATTGAAATTAAATTGGTTTAACTTGAAAAAGAGCAAATTAAAATTTTTTGGCCCAAATATTAAAAATATTAGACTAGTTTGAGTTGGCACGGGTCCAAGGTGACATAAGCCAATGCTCATGCAGATTTGGATGGCCAAATCAATATGAACAAACTCATGTTGATTTGGCACATCCAAATCAACATGAGCCTAAGTTCATGTCGATTTGGCCACTTGGCTCCATGTTGATTTGGACATGCCAAATCGACATGAACCCTAATTCTAAAAGAATTTGGCCTGCAATTTTAGTTTCCTAATCAAGATAGGCTTCGGGTAAAGCTCGTATTAGCAAATTAGGGTTTCGAGGGTTAAAGCTTTGATTGGCCTATAAATAGTTAATTAAGAGCAACTAGAAGGGGGATCGACAAGAATTAACATAGAGTGATTAGCAACAGAGAGGGCAATTAGCATTTAGGATTCAACAATTAGCAATTGGTAACATAGGAAACAATACAACACAAAACACTATCAAAATAATATATCATATAATGGCAGTAACCACTGTCTTTGTTTTGCTAGTCTAGAATTCTAAATTGGTGCAAGTAATGGCTTTGATCAACGTATAATTTGGTGGAGCCTCCAACGCAGGTTTTATTTTCTAAACTTTTTAAAATTATAACAAGTTATATTTATTAATATTATGAAGTTCATACTTACTGTGGTTTTGTTTAAATATAATATTTGTTTGATAATTCTATCAATTTATATCCCCTGTATCTTCATTTTAATACGTCCAGAACTCATCCATCTCATGCAATATTTACTTGAATTATATATCCAATAGCCAAGTTCAAACACCTAAAACCCTAGCTTTTCAAATAACTAAAACCCCAAAACCCTAATATCTAGAAACCTAACTTATTTCCAAACCTTAATCCAAACTCTAATATTCAGTAACCCATAAATCCAAACCCTAGTTCTAAACCCTAATCCAGAACCCTAATTTCCCAAACTTTAACCTTGCAACCCAAAGCCCAAAACCTTAGTTGCTAAATTAAAAACCCTAATCCTATTTTCTTAAATATTCAGAACCTTAGTTTTCAAAAATTCAAAACCCTAATTTTTTAAAATACCAAGGATCTAGTTTTCCTAAAAACCAAAACCTTAATCTTGTTCTTTAAACACCTAAAACCTAATTTATTATCTAAATCATAAAAACTGTAGAAACCCTAGTTTGTAAGCTCCAAACCCTAAATTTGTTTTAGAATTCATAAGATCTTGGTTTCATCCAGAAAACCCTAATTTTCTTTAAAAACCCTAATCTTATGTCCTAAACTCTAAAATTAATATTTCAAACCTTATAAATCTTAAGTATAACATGTAAACCCTAATTTCATATACTTTATGCTCTAGATTTAACCTTGGATTTCATTATTTAATTTACTATCTTATGTTATTTTTAGACGATATAATTTATATTAATTGATGATGAATTGAATATTTTCTATGAATGGTTTAATTATATTTATTTAGCTATTTGAATTTTAAAAGTTGTAAAAGGCATGTTTCCACTTTGTGGGTGCCTTGTTTACTTAATTCATTCATTTTATTTTATTTATATTTAGGAATCAATGTAAGCGGCATGTTTCCACCTTTGGTGGGTGTCCCATTTTATTTAATTTGTTTTCTTTTTGGGACAATGGACATTTTAAGGGCATATCTCCATCCTCAGATGGGTGCCTATTTTCTTTGTTATTATTTTAATAAAGTGATGGATGTTTATTTCTTTTGAATTGTGTGCAGTATGGATAATATCGTAATAATCAAGAATTTAATAATATTTAGACATGAAAAGGAGGTTGATTCCAATGAACCGGGTGTTATGGGGGTGTTGGGCCATTCTCACCTTCCCTATATGTACCTAACTTTCCAAACCCATTAGGGGTTGCGAATTCCTTAGGAATCAAGTCATTCACCCCTTTCTTTTTCCCAGCCCGTCTAAGTGGTGACTCCATTTTCTCTGGGTTTAGGCCTATGTCCTTTAAGGCCTTGAGCCTAACAGTGCCAAAGTTGCAATAACCATTCCATCAGGAGTGGGGACAAAAATCTCCGCTCATACATATATTAAACTTTTCATATAGAAATAAAAATATAAAGAAATAAACCACATCAAACATGAAGTACCAACTACTAATAATAAAAAATAAAATGTCTAAATCATAATATATATATATATATATCCTCCATGGAAAGCTGAATTATTGCAAAGGATGTGAAGAAGATGTAATAGAAGGGTGGAGACAGAGAATCCTAGCCATGTTGTTATTGATGAGTTCAAGTTGATGGAGCACCTGAGCACGGTTGCTATCAACTTTCTTCTTCAATACCTCAATTTTAATGATCAACTCATAGTTATCAGGGATCAAGGCATCTTCATCCAAACTCAGTGAGTCAAATTCAGAGTGAGCATCAACTCGAGGTCACTTTTTTGTATCATCCTATGAACTCGGCTTATAGAAAGCCATCACATAAGTCCCTCCACTCTTTTTCAACATATGCATTTTTTCAAGAGTCGCTACATCTAACTTATCACTTCCAAAAATCTTTTGCATGCCATAAATCTTAGGATCAAAGTCCCTATCAAGAGAAATAGCTAGGGTAGTGACCAGCCTACCAATACAAATCAACCCCTTTCTCTTGTGGGCTACATTGTCAAGAATTTCTGCCAGCCAAAACTTAGTGCTTACAGGTGTAGCATTGTAATCACACCACAAGAAAATCAATTCATTGAGTTCAGCTACCCCAGGGCTTTTTTTCCTTGCAAATAAACTATAAGCCATAAAGTTTTGCAAATATCTTAGGGCAAGGGTCATCAATTTAGTGACTTTAGCAGATTTAGTCACATAAGTTCCCCTCGATCCTAACTTAGACCATACATTTTATTGATTAAAATCCTTAGGAATAGCATTATACATCTTAAGAAAAAACAAAACACTTCATATAATTGTTCAGCCATAATTTATACTGCTTCCCATTCAATTTAAACCCTAACCAAGTACAAAATATAGAGTTATGTTTTTCAACTATAAAAGTGGCTTGGAATTGCAAAGGCTTGAGAGTGAAAAATTTTTCCTAAGTCAAATTCTTCACATATTATTCAAAATTCTCTCTAATGTGCAAAGTATCCAAAGAATCATCACTTACATACCTTGAGGGGAAAAATCCCCATAAGTATGCCGATCGAGCCATCGGAGGGAGTCACTGGAAGCCATGAAGGAGTGGTGGAAGGGTGATCTTCTTCCTAGCATGAGAGACTTGCTTGGTCCTTGGCATCCTTGAAACTTGATCAAAATGAAAAATATAAATGATTCGATAGTGTTTTAATGAAGAAATCCAAGAAATTATTGTGAAAAGGAGTGGTTTTGGGGCTAGTAACTTGGTCTTTGTTGTGTGGAGAGCGTGGTTAGAGAGAAAAATGGAGTTTTAGGGTTCTGTAGAGAGAGAAATGAAAGTGCCAATTATGAAATTTAAATGATTTAATGTAGGACACAGCCAAGCTAGACTTGTCTTAGCCATGTCCACGTCAAAAAGTATGAACGCGTGTCTAAAGAGGCATAAGAGACATAGCCAAGACATGAAGTTGTATTTTGGGTCTATTTCAAAAACATGACCAAGATGCGAGGCCATGTTCAGTTCTATTTCAAAGATGAGTATTTGAGGAAATTACACAAACATGGCCAAGACCTCAAGCTGTGTTCAGTTCTATCCAACCAAAGCACTTTTTTGTGAAAACTGATGTCTTGGCCCTATCATAATCTGACTTGGTCGTGTCTTCCACTGCCTAAAAGTGATTTAAATCTTTTCTTCTTTTGCTCTTTGTTGAAACTCTATCCACAACATAGTAACCCATCAAAGTACCTATTTTAGATAAATTTATTCCTACTCTATCAAACTAGTATTGAAAATCTAGAAATTTAAAATTACTAAAATAAAAGAACAAAGAAATGCAAACCAATGGGTTGCCTCCTATCAAGCGCTTCTTTAACGTCATACTAGCTGAATGTGGATGCCTCACACATTTGCAAGAGTAACAGTTTTTATTATTTTCGCAACTTGTAGCTCCTCCAAATGGGGTTTTGCCCTTTGGCCATTTACCTTAGAGGTCTTATTAGTCTTTAAATTCAATAACTCTACAACTCCATATGGAAATACTTGAACAAGTTGGAAGGGTCCACTCCAATGAGACTTTAATTTCCTAAGGAATAACCTCATCCTTGAATTAAACAAAGAACTTTCATCCCAGGCTCAAAGGTTCTTCTCAAGATCATCTTGTCACGTATCACCTTTGTTTTCTACTTATAGATCCTCAAGCTCTCATAAGCTTCATTTCCAAGCTCATCTAGTTTAGAAATTTGTGCTCTAATCCACTAGTAAGTGGCATGCCTTACCAAAGACTGACCAATATGGACTCATTCCAAAAGGAGTTTTGAATGCTGTCAAGTATGCCCAAAGTGCTTCATGAAGATGGATTGCCTATTCCTTCCTCGTGGTGTTCACTGTCTTTTTTAAAATTCCTTTAATTTGCTTATTAGACATCTCAGCTTGGCCAGATATTTACGGATGATATGCAGTTGCCACTTTATGCTGAATGCCTATTTTAGTCATTAACTTCTCAAACCACTTGTTGCAAAAATGACTTCCTCCATCACTCACTATGGCTGTTGGAGTCCCATGCCTGCTCAAAATAAATTCCTTCAAGAATTTCAAAACAATGTTATCATCATTAGTCCTAGTGGGGATAGCCTCACCTACTTAAAAACATAATCTACAACAAAGAAGGATATATTCAAAACCAAAAGATTTGGGAAATGGCCCCATGAAATCTATTCCCCATACATAAAACATTTCTATCACAACAATGTTAGAGAGAGGCATTTCATTCCTCTTACCCATGTTCTTTACACTTTAGCATCTATCACATCTGATACAAAAATTATAAGCATCTTTAAAAAGAGAAGACCAATACAAACCGCTTTGAAGGATCTTCTAGGTAGTCTTCTTACCTCCAAAATGTCATCCACAATACGTGCTGTGGTAAAACTGTAGCACTTTCAATTACTCCTCTTCTGGAACACATCTTCGAATAATTTCATCCATGCAAATACTAAACAAATATGACTCATTCCAAAAATAATATTTACAAGAATGAAGAATTTTTTTCTTTACCTACAAATTCAAATCCTTCCTCAAAACACAACAAAAAAGATAATTAGCAATATCTACATACCATGGTACTTGTGTTATAGCAAACAAATAATCATCATGAGACCTTTTAGAAGCATTTTCAGTTGCAATGTATGCATTATCATCATTAGAGTGTAGCCTAGAAAGGTGGTCAGCCACTACATTTTCACTACCTTTCTTGTCCCTAATTTCCACATCAAACTCTTGCAACATTAAAACCCACCTAATGAGCCTAGGTTTAGCCTGTGGTTTATTCAACAAGTATTTCAAGGTCGAGTGATCTAAAAAATACAATGACCTTAGAACCTATCAAATGAGATCTAAATTTATCAAGTGCAAACACCACAGCTAACATATCTTTTTCAGTGGTTGTGTAATTTATTTGTGCATCATTCAAAGATAAACTTGCATAATAAATTACACACAAGAGTTTATTTACTTGTTGGCCTAAAATAGCCCTAATAGTATAATTTGAAGCATCGCACATAATCTCAAAAGCCAAAGACCAATCGAGAGCAACAATCATAGGGGCAGAAGTTAATTTTTCTTTTAATATATCGAAGGCTTCTAAGCACTTATCATAAAAAACAAATGGAACATCTTTTCCAAGCAAATTACACAAAGGATGTGAAATTTTTGAAAAATCATTTATGAATCTCCTATAAAACCCATTATGTCCCAAAAAACTTCTAGTCCCCTTAACCAATTCAGAAGGTGGTAAATTAGCAAATTAAATCAACTTTAGCTTTATCCACCTCAATGCCCTTATAGATACAACGTGCCTCAAAATTATACCACGATTTACCATAAAATAACTCTTTTCCCAACTCGAAGTTAAATTGCATCCAATACATCTTTCAAGCACAAGAGTTAATTTATGCAAGCAATCATCAAATAAAGTGCCAAAAATAGAAAATCATCCATAAATACCTCAATGAATTTGTCCACCATGTCTAAAAAGATGGATAGCATTCACCTCTGAAAGGTAACTGATGCATTGCAAAGCCCAAATGGCATCCATCTGAAAGCAAATGTCCTGAAAGGACATGTGAAGGTAGTCTTTTTTTGGTCCTCCGGCATTATAGGAACTTGGTAATGACCTGAAAGACCATCAAGAAAGTGATAGAAAACATAGCCAAATGGCCTATATAGCATTCTATCAATGAAGGGCAAAGGAAAATGATCTTTCTTGGTCACACGATTTAACTTCCTACAGTCTATACACATTCTCCACCCAGTTTCCTTGTGTGTTGGTATCAACTCACCTTTTTAATTTTGAAACATAGTTATTCCCTTTTTCTTTGGTACCACATGCACATGATTAATTCACTCACTATTAGCTATAGGGCAGATCACCTCCTCATCAAGGAGTTTAAGAACCTCCTTCTTAATTACCTCGCTCATATTTGGATTGAGCCTCCTTTGGGCCTCTCTCATTAGTTTAGCTCCCTCCTCTAAGACTATTCTATGTATGCTCATAGAAGGACTAATGCCCTTAGTATCACTCAATCTCCAACCAGTGGCTTTCTTAAGTTTCCTTAATACTCTCACAACTTTCTTCTCTTCCACACCACTGAGAGTTGAAAAGATGATCATTAGTTGTGTATTGTTATCCCCCAAGAAAAACATATTTGAAATGTTTTGGGAGCTCCTTAAGCTCAATCAATTTTTATTGAATCTCTTCTTCATCTACCTTAATAATCTCGAGCCCCCTTTCATTAATCTCACTATCTAAAATCAACTTGCACTCCTCAATTTCTAAATTAGAAATTTCAACCTCTTCTGCTAAGGTCAAGGCCATTTAAAGCTTGTCTTTGTTACTTTCTTGTGAGAAAACACCTCTAATAGCAAGATTAATACAATCAATAAAAGAACAATTTGCATAAATAGCAGTAGTTGTGATAGAGAAAGTATTAAAAATTGAAAATACTATAGTTTGTCCTAAAATAGTCATGGTTAGTTTCCATTTTTAACATCAATAAGGGTGTTAGTTGTAGCCATGAAAGGTCTTCCTAATGAAATAGTGTGTTCAGCATCCATAGGGATATGTTTCCCCATTTTAAGGACTATGAAGTCCATAAGAACTATTTATAGATCGTTAATTTTGGCCTTGAATGAGTTTAGTTCTAATTAAAAGGCCCAAATTAAGTCCAGCCCAATTTTTAAAATGTGAATTAGATTCGGTCTAATGTTAAAATTAAAGTTGAGCCAATTTTCAAGAAAATTAGACCAACTCGATTTGGTTGGACATCCAATTTGATATGAGCCTTGTCCAATTCAATATAAGTAAGATTAATGGGTTTATAATGCCAGCTAAATTTACTTTCCATGCACATTTAGGTATTCTAATAAGGTTTAAACTCAAAAAGCATCTGTATTAATGAGCTAAATAGTCACCCTAATTACTGCATATAAATACAAAGGTAAAATTAACAAAGGAGGCAACAACAAGCAATGAAAAAATATGGCCACAATTAGTAATTAAACAACAACCACAATTAGAAGCTGTGATGATGAATCAAAATAACAAAATACAAAATCAAATCGAAAGCCAGAATTAGCAAATTGAATAATAAGAACCAGAGTGCAATTAGCAATCAAAAGAGACAGAAGCAAGTACTGAACATTCATTATTTGACCAAAACCCTAGTTGACCCAAACCAACTAAATCAATCTAAACAGTAGCAAAGCTTGGTTCAATGTGAACCATTTGAGTGGAACCTATAAGGCAGGTACCCCTTATACTCTTATTCAATGAATTATTAATATCACATATTCATTTTTGGTTTGTTTAGATCTTGTTTGATTAAATATACAAACCAAAATTGCATATTTTGTAATCTAAAACCATAACTTTATAATTAAAACCCTAGTTTGCATGTTAAAGTCTTAGCTTACATGATTAAACATTAGTTTAGAATTAAAACCTAGTTTTGTACATCAAATCCTAAATTTGCATAGTAAGCCTTTAATTTAGGATTAAAACCCTAGTTTGTATGCTAAAACACTAAATAGTGTGATAAAACCCTAATTCTATAACCAAAACCTAATTCCACAATGAAACTCTAATTCCATAAGAAAACCCTATCTTGTAAATCATTACCTTTCAGGGGCACTGCCCCCTTGACCTCTGCTCGCTAACCAGCTAGCGGGATCGCCATATGCATCGCGCCCTATATTTCATTAAGGGGATAATATTAGCATTTGCTTGTGGATTGCAATTTTTATGATTAATTTTAATTTCATTTTATTTAAGCCCTAATTTTATTATTTCTTAATGGCTATGTGTATGATTATTATTTATGTGTTCGTGAATTGTTATTTATTATTGTTTGGATTTCAAGGTTGTAAAAGGCATGTTTTAAATTTGTGGGTGCCTTGTTTATTTAATTTGTTTCTTTTATCTTATTTATATTTGGGAATTATTGTGAGGGACATGTTTTCACCCTTTTATGGGTGTTCCATTGTACTTGTATTATGGACATTTAAATGTTGTAAGGGCATGTTTCCATCTTCGGGTGCCTATTTTGGTTGTTTTGATTTATAATATGATGATTATTTATTTTCATAATTGTATGTAATATGGATACTATTATAAAATATTTAGGCCTAAAAAAAGAGGTTGGTTCTAATGAACCGGGCACTATAGGGTTGCTAGGTCATTGTAATGTACCCAACTTTTCAAACCCAATAGGGGTTGGGGATTTCTTAGAAATTGAGTCATCCACCCCTTTCTATCTTTTTCGGCTTGTTCAGGTGATGACTCCTATTCTCTAGGTTTAGGCCCATGTTCTCTAAAGCCCAGATACTAATAGTGTCGAAGTCGCATGAACCATTCCACTGGGAGTGAGGCCAAAAATCTCCACTCACACTATTAAACCCCAACTTGAACTAGGATGTCCTCTATAATTCCCTTAGTAAATTTGAGAGTTTGGTCTACCAATTGCAAGACCATCTTAGTGTGTTTAAGTTCCCTAAGCTCTAACTACAAATAAATCAAATAAGGCATTAGATTTATACTAGCTCCTAAGTCACACATGCCAATTATTTCTTTTCCATTCCCCATAAAGATGTTAATTACAAAACTTCTAGGGACCTTTAGCTTAGGAGGTAATTTATGTTGTAAAATAGCACTTGTTACCTTCGAAATCATTTGGCTCATACCTTTTCTTTTTGGTGTTTAGTTCTTTAAAAATTGTGGCATAAGCTAGCATATTCTTAATCACCTCAAGTAAGAGAAGATTTATACTTACCTTAGAGAGGATGCTGTAAATTTTAGAAAATTGCTTGTTTCTCACCTTTCAGTCTACTTAGGAAAGGAAATGGTAGCCTATAAAGTTGGAAGACTTATGCAACTTTAGTGAACTTGATGTCTCCATGTTCTCCTCCTCCTTTAACTAACTTGGCTGCTCTAGGTTGGGTTGCATCTCCTCACCATTTTCTTCTTGATTAATTTTGGCATCCATTAAATTACCAACCTTATTATCTATTACCTTTCAACTCCTTAAGATTGTAATTTCCTTGGCTTTCTCTAGTTGGCTATGAAATTTCGCTTTTCAATGTGCCTAGAGTTGATTTGCCAATTGCCCAACTTGAGTTTCCATCTTCTTTAATGATGCCTCCGTAGAATAAAACCTCTTGTTGTTCATCTCTTGATTTTATGTGCTAATTTGAATAAAAGCATTCAAATTATCTTCTAGTGTGGGTTTCTTTAGCTAGTCTTTAATTGAAGATTGTCCTTGTAAGTGAGGACCTCTTTGAAAAGGCTGAAAAGATTGGTGAGGCAAAATTTGCTACTGATTTTTTTAAGAAAAATTTGGATGACTTCTCCAATCGGGATTATAGGTGTTGAAATATGGATCATTTCTTCCCCTTTATTGGAACTCTTCTAGGGCATTGACTTGCTCTTGCCCCTCTTGGTATTGTTCAAAGCTGGATGAACACTTATTTGCACTATGTCCTATAATACCACATGCTACACATATTTCTTGGCTAGGCATAAGTGAGCTTCCTCTAGAATTTTAGCATCTTAACTTGTCTTGTTAATTTAGCTATTTGCATTGTGTGAGCGGGGATTTTTGCCCCACTCTCGGTGGAATGGTTCTTGCGACTTCGGCACTGTTTAGGCTCGGGGCCTTAGAGAACATGGACCTAAGTCCGGAGAAAATGGAGTCGCCACTCGGACTGGTCGGGAAAAAGAAAGGGGTGGATGACTCAATTCCTAAGGAATCCCCAACCCCCTAATGGGTTGGAAAAGTTGGGTACGTGTGGGGAAGGTGAGAAATGGCCCAACACCCCCACAACGCCCAGTTCATTCGAACCGGCCTCCTTTACAGGTCTTAATATTATAAAATTCTTAAATATAACAATATCATCCATATTACATGCAACAATTGAAATAAAGCATTGTTATATTAAAAATCAAAACAATATCCAAACAAAACAAATAAATGGACACCCATCCGAAGATGAAAACATGTCCTTACATCATCCATGTCTAAACTAATAGGACACCCACCAAAAGGCAGAAACATGTCCTTTACATTGCTCTAAAATATAAAAGCAATTTAAATTACATGATATTTAATTAATGAGGCACCAATAAGTGGAAACATACCTCTTACAACATTTGGAAATCAAAATAAATCAATAAAGGTAAATAACCATTCATCATAAATAAATCATTCATCAAAGATATTAAAAATCAATCCAAATATATAATAAGCATTCATCCATGATAAATTAAATAAATCAAGCATTGAAATTAAATAAACCAAAGCATATAATAAACTACATAATCAAATCTAAAATTAAATAAAAAAATAAATATGTAATTTAGGGTTCGCATCTTAAAATAGGATTTTAGAATTTTAATTACTAAATTAGGGCTTTGGAAAAAGGAAAGTTAAATATGCGGACTCATAATACACAAATGAATATTGACCTTCGACGAGCCCATACGGCGGTCCCTCTAGCCTGTTAGAGGGCGGGGGTCAAGGGGGCAGCGCCCCTTGTAGATTTCGGTGTTAAAAATTAAGGTTTTAGGGTTTAGAATTTAGAAAATAGGGTTTTGGAAATTTGAGTAACTAATATTATTTTTTAAATGAATAATGCTACTAGACATTTTAAAGATTTAGGGTTTTGGATGTTTTATGAAAATAATGCTACTGTGATTTAAAATAAATAGGTTTGGTAATAGATTGTTATTTTGGTTTTTAGGGTTTTGGAATTTAGGGTTTAGAATTAGGGTTTTAGGCTAATTGGTTTAGGAAAATTAGGGTTTAGAATAATTGGTTTGAAGGTTTACTGTTTTGGTTTTGAAGTTGAAGAAAATAGTTTAAAGTAAGTTAGAGTTTGGTGATTTAACAAAACATTTGGAAAATTTGGAAAAGAATTAGAGGAAAACAATTTAGGGTTTTTTAAAAGCTTTTGGAAATAGGGAAGACGATTTAAGGTTTTTGGAAACAGAAAGTATATTTTAGGGTTTTTGGAAATAAAAGGATCAATTTAAGGTTTTAAATTTTAGAAGAAACAAAGTTAGGGTTCTTGAGTTTTAAAAGAAACAGAGGGAATCATTTAAGGTTTTTGGAAAACAAAGTAACAAATTAAGATTTTTAAGGTATTTAGAAACGCAGGAAATCATTTAAGGTTTTTGGAAATGAATATCAAATTATTACATCTTCAAAGATCGAAGTTTTGCATATATAATCTTATAAATCAAATAAAGAACAAAGCTACTGCAAGAAATAAAAAGAAATTAAAGATTCAAACCTTCGTTCGTTGGGTCCACCAAAAATTGCTTCTTGGATGAACAAGGACAAAGGCAAGGTTGCTGCCTTTGATAGCTTGATTTCTTGTTTGCTTCTCTCAAATCCAGTCTCAAGTTCCAGTCCAAATCCAAAGTTTTTCTCCTGAAAATCCAGTCCGATCTCTCAAAATTTTTCTCCAAAAGTTTCTCCCACTTTTCTATGTCTTTTTAGTCTTATTTATATGAAGATGATCCATTTTAATTATTTAAGGAAAGTGTATTTAATTAGGAAAAGAAATCTTAAACCAAATAGAATTTGGTTTCAGAAAAAATTGCGTCGGAAAAATTTCGCTGGAAAAAAAACTGTTGCAGGCTGCTGTGAGGGATTGCGAGCGAAATTGCGAGGGGCGGGCTACGAGCCATTTCGCCCTCAAGAAACTCCTGCGGACGAAATGGTCCAAGGCCATTTTGTCCACTATTTTCATCGCCGATTTTTATTTTTATTTATTTATTATTATTTATTACTAAAAGTATAAAAAATAAATACTAAAATAAATATTATTTAATTAAAAAAACATAAAAATTATTTTAGACTATATAAAATATATTGGACCAGACTGGGTCAAAAATTAAGGGTCTACACATTGCAATTTCAGAATTGGAGTTCACCTCATAAACACCTTTGTGCCTTTCTCATATACTTTTCTATTGTGAATTGGCTCCCGACATCTCAAATAGCCTCACAATTTCAATAGTTATTTTCTCACCCATTGCACCTCCAGTTGCATTGTCTATTGAATTATGACTTTGTTGTATGAGCCTATCATAGAAGAATTGATTAAGCAACTATTATGGATAATGATGTTGATGGATTTGGAACAATAAGGACTTGAAGCGATCCCATGCCTCATGGAATGGTTAACCATCCATTTGAGTGAATGTTATAATATTGCCCCGAATCTCCTTCATCTCTGATGTGAATAGAACTTGTTCATGAACTTATTATAAACTTCTATCCATGTAGTCAATGAATTTTCTAGAAGAGTCATCAACCATGTGTAAGAAAAATGCAACATCTTAAGCTTATCCTCCATCAACCTTTGTAATGGGAATGTGTGTAAGGTTGAATATAAATAGTGAATGAAATTAAAAGGGTCTTCAATCGGTGTTCCATGAAAAGAGGACAACATGTTATAATGAGTATTCTTTAGCTCATAATTTCTTGCTACATTGCTCAACCATATGCAAGATGTAGTTATCCTAATAATTGGTCATGTGAACTCTTTCATGGGCTATTCTTCTACTTCTACCATCCTTCCTTCTATTTCTTCTTCGAATTACTCTTCAAGGTCTTCCTCTTCTTGGCCCAAATGATCTATTCCCATAGCTCTAGGAAGTCTGTGAATGTTGTCTATAAAGGGAACCAATTCATTGCCTTAGGAGCTACGTCCTTGCATAAAACTCCTAGACAATTCCAAAAGGAACACTCAAACAATTAAGTAAAAGAATCAAACTATTACTTAAACAACATTCTCTGGCAACAGTGCAAAAAACTTATTTTACTCTACTTAACACTAATAAAAACTGACTCTTGCAAGTATACGAGGTTATTGTAGTAATGGGTAGATGTCCCAAGGTCATCTCTCAAGAAAACTATTTATTTGCAATAATTTGATTGAAAGAAAAAAGAATTAAAGAATAAATTTGTAGTATTGAAATGGTAGAAGAACTTTTTAAAAAATTGAAATAAAATGAAGAACGGGTTTGCCCATAGTTAATGTAAAACTTTCAAAAGGAAATCTAGAATTTATAGTTCAATTTAATCAATGTCAAATTCTCAAATTTTTTTATTAATATAACCTTACAACTTAATTTCTTCCTTAATTTTAATTAGCAGCTACCAATTCATTAGTTCTCACATTTGTGAATTAATAAATAAAAATTATTTGAATTACAAATTAAGTGAATCTTAGAACTTATATTTCTAATTCATTCTTTGGTTAGTTGAATACATAGTTCCAATATCTAGTTTCACCTTTCAGTCCTTCACTTAATATTTAGAGACTAATAGGTGGCAAATCTATTAACGTAACATACAATCCAATGCAATCAACTCATACCAAGGCATATTAATGGAAATTATTGAATTAAGACATCTAATTAAATCTACTCCAAACCCTAGGCAAGAGTAATTTAGCTCCTCATCAAAACAAGATAGAAACTCAATTAAATAGAATTCAAATCACAAAACTTCATTGAAATAGTGATGTATTTAAATAAGAAAATTCTGGAAAATGAATTTAATGAAAGAATAGAAGAACCCTTATGAGATTACCAAAGTTGAAACTGTTGTGCTTCTCCTCTACCTCAACTTGAACTTGATGAAGAACTCAATCAAAACTTCCCTAAAAGCTTACAAAGAATTTCTTAGCCTAAAAAGAACAAAAATGAATGAATGATTTTAATTCTTTTTCTAATCTAATTTCAAGAACTCTATTTTTTCTCTTTTTTTTCTTTGATGCCTCACTTCCCAACTCGTCCTCTCTTTATCCTTTAGAAATAATAGTCCTCTCTTTATTGTATTTGACCCAATCAACTTTTAAAAATCAAAAATGCTTTTTAACTTATCTTGTGCGAACATGGCCAAGCTTCTATGTCCTAGCTGTGCTTCCTAGATTTCTTCTTAAACAAGGAAAAGCTCTCAAGTCGTGTCCAATTTTGTTTGCACTCACTCTTCTCCTCTTGGAATGGAACACGGCCAAGACAAGTTTGTCTTAACCAAGACATAAGACACGACCAAGACATGAGGCCATGTTTAGTGCTACCTTGATTTCACACTTCTTCTCTTGAAATGGAACATGGCCAAGACAAGTCTTTCCTAGCCAAGACATAGGACACAGCTAGGAAATGAGGTCGTGTTCAATACTATCTTGAACCATGGATTTGCAACCAAGAGACAAGGCCAAGATTGGCATTGTGTAGACCCTTAATTTTAGCCCTGAACAAGTCTGATCCCGATTAAATGAGGTCAAGCCAAATACAGTCTAATTTTAAAAGCTTAAATATAGTTTAAAGGCTTAAATTAGATTGGTCCAATTTTAAAAGGCCCAAATTAAACCAGTCCAATTCTTTTTAAAAATAAAGGTTCGAATTAGGTCCAATTCGAAGTTAAAATTAATTCAGTTTGGATTAATTCGATATGGGCTATGCCCACATCGAATTGGCCACGGTCTAATTCGACATGAGCCATTGATTTAGTCTTTAATTCAAGCCAGATTTTTTTTTTAATTTGATTTAAATTCTAATTGTGTTCGAATAAGCAGAAAGGTTTTGAATGTACAAGGGTTATTAAGGTGGGATTAACCCTAATGCTGACTATAAATATGGAATTAAAGAAACAAGAAGGGGGTCACGGAGCTTAGCAATTAGGGGAGCCACCTTTAGCAAATTAAAGAGAGAAACAGAAAACCGCCAAAAGAGACAATAACATCAGAGAGTCAAAATCATTAATTAAACAATTGAGATCACCAAAACAAGAAAAGGACAAAAAGCAAAAAAATAAAAGGAAACAAAAACCTTAAAGTTATAAGATGATTGTGAACATCGTTTGTTCAACCAAAAACACTAATTGACCCAAACTAATTGCAATGATCTAAATAGCAGCAAGGCTTGGCTCAACATAAATTACTTTGGTGGAACCTACAATGTAGGTATTGTTTTCATACACTGAATCTATTTACTATATTTAATTAAGTTTCATTATCGTTTAAATCTTAGAAATTAATGTATTTTAACTCACTACTTTGATTTTGCAATCTAAAACTTAATTTTAAGATAAAACCCTAATATTGCATGTTTTAACCCTAGTTTTTAGAATCAAACTCTAATTCCATAATAAAACCCTAATTCCACAGTAAAACTTATATTGTAAATCATTTACCTTTCGAGGGCACTGCCCCCTTGACCCCCGTACTTTAACTAGCTAGAGGGACTGTCGTATGTGTCACGTCCTACATTTCATTAGTAGGTTAACATTTAAACTTTCTTATGAACTACAATTTTTATGATGAACTATATGTTTGGATTTCTTATTTTATTATAAATAATGGAACTATATTAATATTTATTTATTGGTTGTATTTTCAAGAGACTTGTAAAAAGCATGTTTCCACTTAGTGGGTGCCTTACTTATTTTACTTCTTTTATTTAATTTATATTTGTAGATTAATGTAAGGGACATATTTCCACTTTTTTATGGATGTCCCGTCTTATTTCCTTTGTATTATGGACATTTGGGCATTATAAGGGCATGTTTCCATCCTTGTATAGGTGCCCATTTTATTTATTTTATTATGATTGCTTGTAGTATGAATAGTATCGCAATAAAATAAGAATTTATAATATTTAGCCCGAAAAAGGAGGATGGTTCTAATGAACTAGGCGTTATGGGGGTGCAGGGTCATTCTCACCTTCTCCATACGTACCCAACTTTATGAACCCAGTAGGGGGTTGGGATTCCTTAGGAATAGAGTCATCCACCCATTTCTTTCCAGCCCATCCTAGTGGCAAGTTTTATTTTTTGGGTTTAGGCTGTGTTCTCTAAGGCCTAGAGCATAACAGTGTCAAAGTCGCAAGAACCATTCTACCGAAAGTGGGGAGGGGGGGGAAATCTCCCCTCACAATGGCGACTCCATTGGGGATAAGAGAAGTTAATTCCATTATTCTTTATAATATTTTATTCTTTATTATTATTATATTTTTCATTACATCATTTAGATTTGCATTGTGTAGTTAGAATGCCCTGTGGAACCCATGTTATGTGTATATAAATGATACATACTTTCATTCAAGGTATGAAGAGCGAGCATTACAGAACCATCCATAGCCTTGTACCTTTTGGTATATACTTGCTATGGGAACCTAAGTCTTTTACCCTAAAGACTAAAGCCTATATAGTAAGCCTAATAATTTTTCTTAGGTTTACCTTAGTTATAGGCCATTTGGGCTGTCTTTTTCTAATATGAGCTAATTATGGTGAAGGCCCAAAACTATTTTATGACCCAAAAATTCTTTTAAGCCCAAAAGCCTAAATCATTTTCAAAAATAGGTTTGAAATCTTTTCAATAAAGTTGGGTCAACAATTGTTTTCTTATGCCCCGAGTATGTAGCCCAAAATTGTTTTTTAAACAAACTTTTTTACAATGGGCTTTGAAATGTTTTTAAAATAGGCCCAAAATCATTTTTCACTTTATGGCCCATTTTTCTTAATGGACCAAATTTTTTGAAATGGGTTTTTAACTAGCTGGATCAATTACGGAATATTAAAATCAATTATGGGCCTAATTTATATCAAGACTTATTAGTCATGGCTTGTTCGTTGCATGAATTATTAGTTGCTTTTCCAAATGAGAAATCTATTTATGATAAACCTATTAATTTAGCTTTAGTCCAAAATATGGCAAAAATGTTACTTGAACCATTCATTAAACCTAATGAATTAAGGCTTAATTAGTGGCAATTATCATAAACTGAGTTCTATTTTGAAAACACAACTATTGGTTAATTCGTCTGAAAACAAAAGTGTCCCCTGTTGATACTTTTTTGTTGACAAAAGTATCCCCTGTCGTGTGTGGAAGATATAAGGTTAGAAGTAATGTCCTAACTCTATTTACTTGCTTGTTTTCTCATGCATACATGCATTGCATTAGATTGCATTAATCCTTTCTAGCTCACAAACCTAGAGTACAGCAACTCAAAGGCCTACGTAACTCAACCTATGTTAGTGATTCAGAGTTCAGTGAGAGTTTAGTCAACTTCGCACTAAAACCAATGGGTCATGATCAAGTTTAGAACCTGGTGAATGAGGCCATTACATCCAAGATGGAAGAATTGAAGTGGACCCTGGATAAGGTTGTGAGAAGCCAATTAGCCCCACTATTGGAGACTACTACTAAAGCATTTGCTATATAAAAAAGCAGAAAGACAAAGGAAAGGCTAATGATAACAAGGTAATAATTGATGATGAGGACTGGAAGGCCTATTTTCAAGACCAGCAAGAGAATAAGAAATAAAAGAAGCCTGAATCTACTAATGTTGAGAAGATGATTGCTGACTTGGAAAAGAAGTTTGAAAAGAAGTTGAAGACTTAAGAAGTATTAGAGGTGGATAAGCTGTTTGTGGATTATGAAGAAATTTCCTACAAGTTCAAGATGACTACTTTTGCTAAATTTAACGGAACTGGAAATCCCTACTTGCATGTCAAGCAGTGCATCACTACCATACAGTCTACTAAAACTACTAAGGCTCAAACCCTAATGTATTTCTTACTTTATCTTGATCATGTTGTGTAAAATTGGTTCAATACCTTAGAGGAAAACATCCAAAAAGAATGGAATTTGTTGTACAAAGCCTTTATTCAACAATATAGGTATAATGTTGAACTTAAAGTGACCCTGATGGAGCTGGAGACTATCAAAAAGAAGAAAAATGAGAATTTTGTTGATTATTTGAAGAGATAGAGAAATAAGGCTGCACTTCATAAAAAGAGTCCGGATGAGTCTGATTAGATTAGGATGATAGTAAGGGGTGTCTTTGCCTAATCTTCATGAATGGATGTCTCACACTCTTATCAGAGATTTTAAAGATCTTCTCCAAGCTGGCTTGCAAATAGAAGAGTGGAAAAGGGAGAAGAATCATTTTTCTAGAATAAAGAATGAGAAGGGAAATTATCAATCTGGTGGTCAACGCACACAAAAAGCAACGGATGTCAAATGCAACAACTAGTCAAGCAAATAGGAGACAGTTTTCAGATATGGGGAGACCTTTGTCTTGGGTTTTCAACAAGTTACTGAAAAAAGGGTTATTACAATCATTGTCCCCTCGACCTCTACCAAATCCACTTCCACCAAACTTTTACGCCGAGGCATTCTATCAATCCCATCAAATACATGGGCATGAAACAAACTAGTGTGTTAGGTTAAGACATGAGATTTAAGATATGATCAACAGCAGTAAGGTACCTAAGCCTAACAAACCTAATACAAAGAACAACTCTTTACCTACGTTTGGAAGAGTACCTCCTCCAACTAATTTCATGATAGTGGGAGGACTGAAAGAAAAGTTTATCTTGTCATATTTTCTAGATGTAGATGAAGAAACTATAGAAGTAGAAGTTGTGCTCGGTAAGATCGAGCCAGCTATGGGTAAAAAGGCATTAACCCTTTGTCATATGAATGAATTTTGGGACTCAACTGATAGTGATGAGAAATTGAAATCTAAGGATGAAGAGTGAGTTTAGTTTGAACTCGAAGAAGAAGTGCAAAAATACCAGCTCTAGTAAACCTTATGATAGGGCTCCTCTAATAGAAGAAGAGTTGACAAGGGGAAGGATGTTGAGATGGAAAGGAAAGAAAAAGAAGATGATGCTAGCATCAATATCTAGGATTTACTGGCTACATCCAAAAGGAATGAAATATAGAACCTCATCAATGATAGAAAGATCCTCAACCCTGACATGCCCAAATAGATGAAGCATCTTCGACTCCAACTCAACAAACTTCCTTTAACTTGAGTGTTGCTCATTTTATTTTTCTTTCTTTAGTATTTCATTTGAACAATTGTTTTTTTCAAATTAAAATTGCTTGAATAAATTACTCTAGTTGAATTTATAAATTTTTTGATTCTAGTTCATTTTGGTGCTCAACCAATGACAAATCTAGCCTGGTATTCATAAATTAGTATATCTATGCATCATGATTCGAATGACTTTACTAGGTGAGACAATTATTCTATAACATTGAATTGTATATGCTTACTTAGAGAGTGCTTATGAATGATTACTTGTGTCTAGGTCCTAGTCAATCTTAGAACATGCTTGAAGAACTTTTGAGGCAAAATTGAACTATGCTTCTTTAAGAGAGAGATGATCTAGGCATTATTTGTTAAGCCAACAACTAGTATCAATCCTATTAATATCAATCCCTAGCTTATCCCTTTGAGCCTTCATAAGATTTTAGCTTACTTTTTATTGACCTTTAAACTCTAATAACTTTCCCTGAGTTGTCGTGGCACTTATGATAAGTCTGATGATCACTAAGTAAATAAAGAGGGTAAGAAGATCGAAGGAAGGGGATGCTCAATTAAGACCATGAAGGAGGTTGAAGTTTACCTAAATTAGATCTAATATCTCTAAATTTTTCCATCTAGAAATGACATTAAGATTACAAAGGATTCATCCTTATTAAGGCAAACTTGTGCTACTCCACTTATCCATAGTCAAAAGTATAGGATATAACGAATAAGATGGCTTTCTTGAAGCTAGGACCCAACAAAAAAACAAGAAGAAGAAGAAGAAAGTTTGAATTGAAAACCCAAAAAGGTGATTCAAAAAGCTAACAGAGTTCTTTTTACCCAAAGCAGTAGAAGACTTCCACCCAGCCTACAAGAAGAGTTTGATGTGAATTGGTCCAGCCAACTAGAGACTCAGCAAATATCAGAGAAATAGGTAAAAAACCATATGGTTCAAAACATCCAATACAACTCTGAGTCAGCCATCTTAAAAGTCTTAAACTTGATATTCCAAAAGAGGAAAGGGGTGGAATGATAAAATACCATGTCCAAAAAAATGAAAAAGAAGAAAGGAAAGAAGAAAAAGAAGAAAAAGGGTCCTGAGTTCTTGCAAAAGAAAAAGAATAGGTTTGTCTAGATCTGATCTAGATTTCTGCCAAAAAGATGGAAGAACATTCAAATTTTATAACAAGAAGCCTTGAACGTGAAAATGGTACCCAAAGTTTAAGAATGCTTTTAACAACATATGGTTTCAACCAAGAGTTTATAAGAAGCCTTGAACGTGAAAATGGTACCCAAAGTTTAAGAATGCTTTTAACAACATATGGTTTCAACCAAGAGTTTATAGTATATGGTTTCAACCAAGAGTTTATAGTATGAAGATTTGTCAACAATGTCACATTAGCTCCAGTTTTAAAAATGGCCTTCACTTAACCCATGTCCCTTATAGATCCCATTTCAAGCCTATTAAAAATCTATTGATCTCTCTTGCTAGGTAGAGTCTATTAGTGGAGATTATTTGAAAAAGTATACATATGAGATAAACAATATTTAAACTCAATGAAACCTTTAGCTCAGAAATATGTATATGTCTATCTGAAGTGCAATAGTTCTTACTCAAATGGAAATGATTCACAAGTTTAGTACGGTAACTAGGGTGATGATGTTATAGATATGTTAATTTGGAAAAATCAAGTCCTAAGGTATATTGACATTGATTTAATAAAGCCAACATTTGATTTCAAAATTCAAATTAAATTTCAAAAAAAAAAATTTCTTATCACATGAGCCTTCAAGCTTAGGGAAAAAAGTTGCATTATCGAATATTAAAGACACATTGGGCAAAAGTGGGCTAATGGAAGACTTATTCGCAAGGTTATATAGAATCTACCAATTAATGTGCTAAACCATGGTTTGAAATGGATGTATCCTTTATCTCTTACTATCCTACTTCAGCCCACCCCCCCCCCCCCCCACCCCCCACTACTCATGTTTTCTATATCTTAAAGATAAAGCTATAAAAGTGACATCTCTTGATGATCCAATGCAGGGCCTAAATGAGCATTTTGAAGGTCCCAACAGAAGTTCTATGGCCTACCACCTTAGTCTGTGAGTCAGTATAACTACTGTAACTATCAATCATCAGTATAACTACTGTAACTATCAATCATGCATATATATATACACGAACTATCACAGTGCATTTTTATTGTCTTATGTTGCTTGTCTTTGTCAAAGTGAATTGGTGATATTCTACAAAGTAAATAATCAAAGGCAAACATGGAATCAGAGATCATGAAAGGCTCGTTGCTTGAGAAAGATATTGTCACTTTGCCAAAATGGAGACAAACGCTTGCATAAAGAAAGAGATAAAAGTATTGATTAAAGCCTAATTAGTATAAAATCATTGGTTTGAGCCTACACAGGGGCAAAGCTTCTCCTTTTCAATTTTTGATCTTATGCATGTTGATAGAGTGAAAATATAGTTATTGTTTTATGCAATTTTAACTATGATTTTTAAATATTATCCAATTGAATTTGATGAGTTTGACTGTTTGAGTTAGAATTACACTTTGTGAGCATGGAAGACAAGGCTAAAGGTTTTTGATGATTAGTAAGGCAAAATTCAAGAAAAATAAGCAAAAATGAAGGCAAATCATAGGCCACGGCCGTGGCCTCCCAAAGGCCACGACCGTGGGATCCATTTTTCCACTGTCTGAGCTAAGAACAAAAAGAAAATAAGTTTGGCAGCTTCATTTCAAAAGCCACGACCGTGGCCTCCCAAGGGCCACGACCGTGGCCCACCAGGCCGACTTGGGCAGCTGAAAAGTTTGACGAAACAGGCAGAATTCACACAGGCCACGACCGTGGCACTCCAAAAGCCACGACCGTGGCCCTTATTTTATGATTTGTGAGCTGCAAATGTTGAAGATGAGCTCACCAACCAAGTCTTGTTTAAACCTTTTTCCAGTTTTTCTCCACTAAAGAAGTTTCCAAGCACTCTATATAAGCACATTTCCTCCAAGGATTCAAGGAGAGCAAGAATTAAGAGAATATGTAATAGATTAGATTAGATTCATCCAAATAAATTTAGTATAGAAGTGTAAAATTCTGCTTCAAGGAGGAGTTAAAGATCCAAGTCAAGATCTTCTTCAAGGAAATAGAGTTTGATCTTTCTTGAAATAGAGTTTGATCTTCTTCAAGGAAATAGAGTTTTCATTTACCATTTTGAATATTTGTAATGTTTTTGTTTCAATAATGAAGAACTAATCCTTTTTAGGGTTGGTCCTTTTAATTGAATTTATCATGGAGTTATAAATGTCTATTTGGTTAATTTAGTTATCCTTTGATTATTTTATTGTCTTTAATCTTAATGCTTTGATTATTTGGCCAATGATTAATTGATTTGAGATGTTGTGTGATGGAGCGAGAGTGGAAGCATGACATTAGTCCAAGGAGATAACAATCTTAAGTAAGTTTCTCACTTAGAGATAAGGTTAAACCCTTAAGAGGTTGATTCAAGATTCTCATAAAACTTAATGAATTGATTTAATTACTTATGATCACGAGAGTAGATGTAAGGATTAAAGTCGATATTAGTTCTAGTACTTGAGAGAGACTTGAGCTTGATTTAGGAGAATCCAACCATTAATCAAAAGGATGACTGAATAAAATCGATACCTTAGAAAATCCATGATAAATCAATAAAGGTGACCAAACCCTAAGTCTTAAATTATTAGAAATTTATTCTTAATTTATTGTCATTTTAGCTAGTTTAATCATAAATTAAATTTGATTATCCAAATATTAATCGGTTTAATTGTTTGGTACTTAGAATTAACCTCCTCGTGGGAACGATACTCTACTCATCATTATATTACTTGTTAACGATCTGTGCACTTACAGATAGTGAGGCTGAGTCCGCAACAAGTTTTTGGCGCCATTGCTGGGGAGGCAATCATTCTGATATTGATAATATTAAACTGTTATTACTTTGGATTTTTACTTTTCTGCATTATTTCTTTAAATTTTAAGGGTTACATGCGTAGCAATCCACACACTCAACTTGTACCCTATAATCCTGAAAATGAGAGATTTTATAGGAAGCAAAACAAGGAAAGAAGAGAAAGACAAAGAGGATAAGGAACTTCAATTGAAATCCATTTAGAAGAAGGAGCATTTTCTGCAGAAGAAGAAGAAGAAATCATGGGAGATCCACAGAACATGACCCTGAAACAATATGCTATGCCGTCTGCTAACCCAAGCTCTAGCATAGTCAAACCTCCTATGCAAGCCAACACATTTGATCTAAAACCAGCACTTATTAATTTAATTCAGCAATCTGTTTTTCATGGCTTACCACATGAGGATGCTTATGCTCATATTTCAAATTTTTTAGAAATGCGTGATACATTTAAAATTAATGGTGTATCTGATGATGCTATTAGGTTGCGACTTTTTCCAGTCTCGTTAAGGGATCAAGCAAAAGATTGGCTCATTTCTAAGGCACCCGGTACATTCTCTACTTGGGATCAATTAGCCGCGGCATTTTTGGCAAAATACTTTCCACCTGCCAAGACGGCTAAATTAAGAAATGACACCACAAGTTTCATTCAACAAGATGGGGAAAGCTTATATGAAGCTTGGGAGCGGTTCAAGAATTTGCAAAGAAAATGTCCTCACCATGGAGTCCCAAAATGGCTTTTAATTCAAATCTTTTATAATGGACTTCATCCAAATATTAAGTGAATGATTGATGCAGCAGCAGGAGGTGCTCTAATGAATAAAGCTCCTTCTGAAGCAACTGATTTAATTGAAGAAATGGCTGTAAATAATTATCATTGGACTTCAGATCGAGGTATGCAAAAAAGAGTTGCAGGTTTACATGAGATTGACAATTTTTCTTTACTTGCAGCTAAAGTGGATACAATTGCCAAGAAATTGGAGCATGTCAATTTATCATCAGCATCATCTCAAAGTTGTGAAGGATGTGGAGGTAGCCACGATGTAGCTGATTGCAAGATAATGGAGCATGTCCAGTTTGTGGGGAATCAAAATAGAGGTCCAACTTTCACACAAGGAAACACTTACAACCCCACATGGAGAAATCACCCTAATTTGGCATGGGGAAATCAAGGCAGTCAAAAAGCATCATATCAACCACAATACATGAAAAAATCAAAATCAAGGCTTCCATCTTCCTGAAAAGCCATCATATGAAGTAGCATTGGAAAAATTCATTGGAGCAACATCGGAAAGATTTGATAGAATGGAAAAGCAACATGAAAGACTTGAGCAAAAGATTGAGCTTCTATCAACTCAAAATAGAAGCCTTGAAACACAGATAGGTCAAATTGAAAGTTCTCTCCATAACCGAAATCAAGGAGCTCTTCCGAGTCAGACAGAAATCAATCCAAGAGAGCATTGCAAGGCTGTGACCTTAAGGAGTGGTTTGCAACTAGATGATCCTTCGCCAACCCAAATCCCAAAATTGGTAAAGGAAAAAGAAGAAGAAGTCAAAGAGAAGGAAATACCAAAAGAAACATTCAAACCATATGTTCCTCAAATTCCTTTTCCTCAAAGACTTAAGAAGCAAAAATTAGATAAGCAGAATGAAAAATTTTTAGAAGTATTTAAACAACTTCACATTAATATTCCTTTTGCAGAAGCTCTTGCACAAATGCCAACTTATGTGACGTTTCTTAAAGAACTACTATCCAATAAAAGGAAACTGGAGGATAATGCAAAAATTGCATTAACAGAAGAATGTGGTGCGGTGATCCAAAACAAGCTTCCATCAAAGTTAAAAGATCCAGGGAGTTTTTCTATACCTTGCACCATATGTGAAGTTGATTTTCATAAAGCATTATGTGATTTAGGAGCTAGTGTGAGTCTAATGCCTAGTTCTATTTGCAGGAAACTTGGCTTCACACAATTACAACCAACAAAAATGTCTCTTCAATTAGCTGATCGATCCATAAAATATCCTATTGGCATAGTTGAAGATGTACTTGTGAAAGTAGATAAAATTTACATTCCAGTAGATTTTGTAATTCTGGAAATGGATGAAGACATCGAAATTCCTCTCATTTTTGGAAGGCCATTTTTAGCTACAGCTGGAGCCATGATAGATGTTCGAGGGGGAAAACTTACTCTCCAAGTAGGAGAAGAGAAAGTGGAATTTAACTTAACAAAAGCAGCAAAACATCCAGCAACTCTTGATGATTGTTTTCTAATTGATGTCATAGATGAATGTGTGCAGGAAATAGGTAACCAAATGCATGATGATCCTTTGGAAATATGTCTTGCACAACATTCTACATTTGAAGAGGGAAACAAAGAGATAGCCACTGATGTTTTATCATTTCAACAAAATCCGCTCATGAACTTTCAAAGACTCGAACCTCTTGAAAAAGGTAAAACTTTACCACTACCATCCATTGATAAGGCACCAAAATTAGAGTTGAAACCTCTTCCAAATCATCTCAGGTATGCATATCTTGAAACAAATAATTCGTTGCCTATTATTGTCAGTGCTAATTTGTCTGCAGATCAATTAAGTCAAACCTTGAATTTAATTAGACAATATAAAAAAGCTATAGGTTGGACTATATCTGATATTAAGGGAATTAGCCCTTCAATATGTATGCATAGAATATTGTTGGAAGAAAATTCTAAACCTGTGATAGATCAACAAAGAAGATTAAATCCAAATATGAAGGAGGTAGTAAAAGCAGAAATAACTAAGCTTTTATATGCAGGAATTATTTATCCCATTTCTGATAGCTCGTGGGTAAGTCCTATACATGTGGTTCCAAAAAAAGGAGGGATGACATTTATAACAAATTAAAATAACGAATTGATCCCTTCAAGAACAGTCACTGGATGGCGAGTTTGCATAGATTATAGGAAGTTGAATAAAGCTACTCTAAAGGATCATTTTCCATTACCATTCATTGATCAAATGTTGGAAAGACTTGCAGGAAATGCTTATTTTTGTTTATTGGATGGTTATTCAGGATATTTTCAAATTCCTATAGCACCAGAAGATCAAGAGAAAACTACATTCACATGTTCTTATGGCACTTTTGCCTATCGGAGAATGCCTTTTGGATTGTGCAATGCACCAGCAACCTTCCAACGATGCATGATGGCCATATTTTCTGATGTTGTAGAATCAATGGTTGAAATTTTTATGGATGATTTTACAGTTTATGGTTCAACTTTTGATGATTGTTTACAACATTTGGAACAGGTACTGAAAAGGTGTGAAGAAACTAACCTTGTCCTCAACTGGGAAAAATGTCACTTTATGGTAGAAGAAGGAATTATACTTGGACATAAGGTTTCAAAAGAAGGAATTTAAGTAGATAGAGCAAAAGTAGAAATCATTGAAAAACTACCACCGCCAACCAACGTGAAAGGAGTTCAAAGTTTCTTAGGACATGCAGGGTTTTATAGACGTTTTATAAAAGATTTTTCAAAAATTACTAAACCTTTGTGTGAATTATTAAATAAGGATGTTGTTTTTAATTTTTCTAATGAATGTTCAATTGCCTTTAACAGGTTAAAAGCAGCACTCATGACAACTCCTATTATATCACCACCAGATTGGTCTTTGCTATTTGAACTTATGTGTGATGCCAGTGATTACGCAATTGGGGCAGTTTGGAGTCAAAGAAAGGATAAGAAAAATCATGTCATCTACTACGCAAGCCGAACCCTTGATGATACTCAAATCAATTATGCCACTACAGAAAAGGAAATGCTTGCCATAGTGTTTGCATTGGATAAATTTCGATCTTATCTTTTAGGTTACAAAGTTATTGTTCATACTGACCATGCAGCTATCAGGTATCTCATGAACAAAAAGGAAGCTAAACCAAGACTGATTAGATGGATTTTGCTCTTCCAAGAATTCGATCTTGAAATTAGAGATAAAAAAGGAGCTGAGAATCTTATAGCAGATCACCTATACAGAATAGAGAAGCAAGCAACTCAGAATATTTTGCCTATTAATGAATCATTCCCTGATGAGCAATTGTTTTCCATTAAACATTACATCCCTTGGTATGCTGATTTTGTGAATTATTTGGCAGGTGGCATCCTTCCATCATAATTGACTTATGCTCAACGAAAGAAATTTCTTTCTGATGTTAAACATTACATATGGGAGGAACCATTATTGTTTAAACATTGTGGGGATGGAATGATTCGTAGGTGTGTTCCAGAAGAGGAAATGAAAAGTATTTTACAATTCTGCCATTCGAAAGAATGTGGGGGACATTCTTGTACGTCTAAGACAGTTGCTAAGATTTGGCAATCTGGATTCTTCTGGCCAAGTATGTATAAGGATGCCAAAAATTTTGTTCAATCATGTGATAGATGCCAAAGGGTAGGTAATATTTCAAAAAGACAAGATATGCCACTTAACTCCATTTTAGAAGTTGAATTGTTTGATGTTTGGGGAATTGATTTTATGGGACCATTTCCACCATCATTTAATAATCAATACATTTTAGTGGCTGTAGATTATATTTCAAAGTGGGTAAAAGCAATAGCTAGTCCAAAAAATGATTCTAAGGTTGTGACCATATTTGTAAAGAAAAATATTTTCACTAGATTTGGAGTCCCTAGGGCCATAATTAGTGATGGGGGTACTCATTTTTGTAATAAGACTTTTGAATCTATCCTTAGGAAATATGGAGTACAACATAAAGTGACAACACCTTATCACCCTCAAACTAGTGGACAAGTGGAGATTTCTAATAAGGAACTTAAGTGGATCTTAGAGAAAACTGTTAGTAATTCAAGGAAAGATTGGTCAATCAAGTTAGATGATGCTCTTTGGGCTTATAGAACAGCATTTAAGACTCCGATCGGCATGTCACCATATAGACTTGTCTTTGGAAAAGCATTTCATTTACTAGTTGAGCTAGAACATAGGGCATATTGGGCTATTAAGCAATTGAACATGAATTGGAATAAGGCAGGACAGAAGCGACTTTTGCAATTGAGTGAATTAGATGAGATTAGGTCTCAAGCTTATGAGAATGCTAAAATTTATAAAGAAAGAACAAAGTCATGGCATGATAGATTTATCAATTTTAAGCAATTTCATGAAGGACAACAGGTTTTGTTATACAACTCAAGATTAAGACTCTTTCCTGGAAAGCTTAAATCTCGTTGGTCTGGACCCTTTACAATTGTCAAGGTTTATCCTTACGGTGCATGTGATATTCAAAATCAAAAGGGAGAGATCTTCAAGATTAATGGAGAACGACTGAAGCCTTATCTCATTGGTGATCCCATAGATGCTGGAGCCATCTATCATTTCAACTCATAAGTATCCACACAAGTCAATGTCAAGCTATCGACGATAAATTTAGCGCTTTTTGGGAGGCAACCCAATCCTTTTCCCTTGTGTTCCTTTAGATTAATTTTTCATTTCAAACTTTTTAATAGATTGTGTTTAAATTTTGTTTTGAAGGTGATCACAAGTGCATATACACGAGAAATGGAAGGAATTCAGATGCCACGACCGTGACCATCCATCCCCAGGGTCGTGGGATTCAATTTGAAACTGTAAAAATTGAAACGGAGGAAAAATATTGATAAAACAGCAAGAAAATAAAGGCCACGACCGTGGCCTCCCAAATGCCACGACTGTGGGATCCAAAACAAGGCTGCCAAAATGTCCTTCTCAAAGAAAACAAGGAGGTAGAAGCAAAACCAAAGTCATGAGTGTGGCATCCCAAGGGCCATGACCGTGGCCTCCCATGCAAACCGCCATTGACCAAGTCAAACCAATGCCACGACCGTGGTCCTTACATGCCACGACCGTGGCCTTCCAAGAACTATATAAGCATCTCATTTTCTCTCCTTCCTTATCCCTAGCCGCCCAAGCTTGAAAACCACGACCAAAACCTCTCAACCCACACCCTAAACTTCAATTTTCATTCAATTTTCTTCAATTCTTCTATATTTTCATCAAATCAAAACACAAAAATGGTGAGAAGCAAGACTTTAGCCACAAAATCAAAGGGAAAATCAAAAGGTGGAGGATCAAGGGGAGATGGGTCTAAAAGAAGACGCCAAGAAACATCTTCCTCATCATCATCAACACCATCTCCACCAACATCTCCAGGACCAAGCAGGTATCATGAAATTTGTTTCCGGGATGAAGAACAAAGGCAAAGGTACCAAAATTTAAGCTCTAGAAAAATTATTCCTTCTCGGTTTATTGATGGAAATGTTGTGAGAAAATTAGGATGGAATAATGAATTGCTGAAAATATTTACTGATATGCAATGGATCATGTTTGCTAGTATGTGTTTCCCCACTTATGCTGAATTAACCCTGGAATTCTTGAGCAGTTTTAAATTTTTTCCACCCAATTTTCAAGCTGGATTCAATAGGAGAGTGGAATTTAGATTGGGAAATCAAAATTATAATTCACTTATGCTTGAATTTGAGGATGCACTTGGATTATCAAATTTGCAGGGGATACCTGGTAGAATGGAGGATTTTGATGAAAATTCCACATGGACTAGATTAGGAGGCACGAGACGATTTAATAGCAAAATATCTAAGGCCTCTAATTTTACAAATCCATTCTATATGTATATTCATATTGTCCTAGAAAACACCATTTTTGGAAGAGGAGAGAGTCAAGGAAATGTAAATTTAAAAGAATTGCACTTCTTTTATTGTGCCATGGAGGAAAAAGTGTTTAATGTTGGTTATTGGTTTGCTAGAAGATGTGAGGAAGTGATTAGACAATGGAGTGGAAAAATTGTAATTGGGGGAATGATCACAAAAATTGTACATTATCTAAATATTAGATTTGATCACCTTGTCCCCATACCTGGTAAAATTACAATTGATATGATCACTGTTTTAGCCATGCGGATAGCAAGAAAAAGAGGGGACCAATATGAGATTCTAGGGCCACCGGACGCAGATATAAACATTGAAATAGATGAGTTGTTTGGAGAAGGGGGAGAGTTTGATGAACCTGAAGATCAACCACCACCTCCACCTTTTGAGGTTGGTCCATCCGCACCACCACCATCCGAAGCCGGACCATCTGCTCCACCACCAAACACATTTGAATATATTTCTAACAGACTTGACTCTTTTGAAAATGAGATGAATCATAGGAATGAAGTCTGGAAGCAACGTTTTGATAGCATGGAGCAACGGTTCAGAGGAGTTGAGCACGAGGTACGTACCATTTCTACTCAGATGACGGGCCTTAGTGAACAATTCAACACTTTCTTTGCTCAATTTGGACTGCACTACCCGCCTCCACAACAACCACCTTCGCCTGGTGATGACCCTGATACAAGCACCCACTGAGATAGTGTGATTAAAGTTTGGGGGAGTTTTCTGAATTATTGTTTAATCTTATGCACAATTTGGTACTTTTATATTTTGTTTAATTTGGTTACTTTTATATTTTGTTTGATTATTGAATTTTATATTTTTTGTTTTTATGGTACTTTTCTGTTTTATTTCAATTTTAAACTTTGCTTTTGGTTACTTATGGTTTAATTTTTGTTTAGTATTTTTATTTCTTTACATGTTCTTTTATATGTTAAAATTTGATTCAGTTAAGTTTTATTTCTTAAAGTTAAAATTCGGTGGAATAATAATACCTTATGAATTTTAATATTCCAAATGAGCTCTTCAACGCAATTAAAAGTGATTCATTATTGAATTTTAGATTGACTTTATATTTTTGTTTTACCTAGGCCTAGAACATGTTTAAAAGAGCTTTTGAGGCAAAAAAGAATCAAGCTAGATAAAAGGGAAAAATGATTTAGGCATTGTTTGAAAAGCCAAATCCTTATATCCACCATATTTGAACATTGCCTCTAGTTGTCCCTTTTGAGCCTAAATCAATATTTTAGCTTGAGAATTTCTTGACAAGCAACAAAAAAACCACCCTTTTCAAGGTTAACTATCTTTTGAAAATTTACTATGAGGATACAAGTTAAAAATAAGAAGCTCCTAAAGTTTAAAGTTTGGGGGAGTTTTACATATATAAAAACAAAAATGATATATAAATATGCTAAAATAAATTATACTCCCTAAAAAGAAAGAAAGGAGCAAAGCATTCAAAACTTTTCTACAAAAGTAAAAAAAAAATGGAAGATACTTAACCTATTTTTTTTATCTAAACCTTATTTTAGCCTATACCTTTTAGACCTCATTACAAGCCTATTAAAGACCTTTTGATTTCCCTTAATCTAGTGTGGTTTATTAGTGGAGAAGGCTCGATTAAGCATGCATATGAGACTAGGATATATATATATTAAAAAAATTGCTTATCTAAAATTTGATGATTGACTGCAATTAATTAAGTTCTTGAGTAAAGGAGGAAAAGAATGAAGTAAGGTAAAATTATGAAGCTAATTGCAACATAAGGTTTTAAAACTTGAATTGTTTAAAATTTTGCATATAAACTAGCATATAGAGAAGTATATAAACTCTAAAGTGCTTGAGGACAAGCAATAATTCAAGTTTGGGGGAATTTGATAGAGTGAAAATATAGTTACTGTTTTATGCAATTTTAACTCTGATTTTTAAATATTCTCCAATTGAATTTGATGAGTTTGATTGTTTGAGTTAGAATTACACTTTGTGAGCATGGAAGACAAGGCTAAAGGTTTTTGATGATTAGTAAGGCAAAATTCAAGAAAAACAAGAAAAAATGAAGGCAAATCATAGGCCACGGCCGTGGCCTACCAAAGGCCACGACCGTGGGATCCATTTCGCCACTGTCTGAGCTAAGAAGAAAAAGAAAATAAGTTTGGCAGCTTCATTTCAAAAGCCACGACCGTGGCCCACCAGGCTGACTTGGGCAGCTGAAAAGTTCGACGAAACAGGCAGAATTCACACAGGCCACGACCGTGGCACTCCAAAAGCCACGACCGTGGCCCTTATTTTATGATTTGTGAGCTAAAAATGTTGAAGATGAACTCACCAACCAAGTCTTGTTTAAACCTTTTTCAGTTTTTCTCCACTAAAGAAGTTTCTAAGCACTCTATATAAACACATTTCCTCCAAGGATTCAAGGAGAGCAAGAATTAAGAGAATATGTAATAGATTAGATTAGATTCATCCAAATAAATTTAGTATAGAAGTGTAAAATTTTGTTTCAAGGAGGAGTTCAAGATCCAAGTCAAGATCTTCAAGGAAATAGAGTTTGATCTTTCTTGTTCCTTTTAAATTATGTTTTCATTTACCATTTTGAATATTTGTAATGTTTTTATTTCAATAATGAAGAACTAATCCTTTTTAGGGTTGGTCCCTTTAATTGAATTTATCATGGAGTTATAAATGTCTATTTGGTTAATTTAGTTATCCTTTGATTATTTTGTTGTCTTTAATCTTAATGCTTTGATTATTTGGCCAATGATTAATTGATTTGAGATGTTGTGTGATGGAGCGAGAGTGAAAGCATGACATTAGTCCAAGGAGATAACAATCTTAAGTAAGTTTCTCACTTAGAGATAAGGTTAAACCCTTAAGAGGTTGATTCAAGATTCTCATAAAACTTAATGAATTGATTTAATTACTTATGATCACGAGAGTAGACGTAAGGATTAAAGTCGATATTAGTTCTAGTACTTGAGAGAGACTTGAGCTTGATTTAGGAGAATCCAACCATTAATCAAAAGGATGACTGAATAAAATCGATACCTTAGAAAATCCATGATAAATCAATAAAGGTGACCAAACCCTAAGTCTTAAATTATTAGAAATTTATTCTTGATTTATTGTAATTTTAGCTAGTTAAATCATAAATTAAATTTGATTATCCAAATATTAATTGGTTTAATTGTTTGGTACTTAGAATTAACCTCCTCGTGGGAACGATACTCTACTCATCATTATATTACTTGTTAACGATCTGTGCACTTGCAGATAGTGAGGCTAAGTCCGCAACACATGTATAAAATATTTTCAAACTCTCTTTCATTATTCTGCCTTGCAAGAGGCAAAGAGAGGATATGAGGGCTAAATGGCTAAAAAATAGCTAAATTTTTTACAAAGTAGAATGCATTAAAAAAAATGGAACAAATGCATTAAACTCAAACTCTCAACAACAACTTTAAAAACCCTAATCTTAATATTTATACGAAACCTCAGCTCCAAAAATCCGCGTCTTCATTAATCCATGAGTGACACGGCCAGGCTCAAGTGAACTTGGCCGTGTCTGAGATTCTTGGAGGGACACGGCCACAAGCTTAGCTGTGTCCCCTGAAGGTGTCTTCTACTGCTTGATTTTCATCTTTCTTTTGCTTTGGACTTGAGTGTGACACGGCCAAGCTTAAACAACTTGGCCGTGTTGGACAATTTTGGAGGGACATGGCCACAAGCTTGGCCGTGTCCCTTGCATGTGTCGCCTTCTGTGTCTTGGTCTTCCTCCTTAGCTTGGTATGGGACATGGCCACAAGCTTGGCCGTGTCCTCTGAGTGTGTCAGTCACTGCCCAATTTTTTCTTCTTCTTGGTTCCTTGGCTTTTTAACCTAAAACAAAACTTGGAACAAAAAACAAGAATTAAATGAACATTAACCAACAAAACATAAACACCACACTAAAAATTTGGACAAAAATGATAAAAACACTGAAATAAATTTAAACTACCAAAATTAATGAAAACACTAAATAAACCGATTGAAACTACCAAAATACCTAAAGAAAACAATAATTATCATAATAAATAAGATACAAATCTATAACAAAAACAAATAAAACAATATGCATAATACTCAAAGTATACAATAACATAAAATATATACATTTTGCTGACAGTGTTTCTGATTTTGATATCAACTCTACCAGCACAACCACAAGTCTAGACCCGACCTGGTCTAGAAGAACTCTCCGGCTCAGCCGAATCTACCCTGTCACCCGCGCGATGTAAACAATCGCGCTAAGCCAAAAGCTTAGCGATACAAACTTGATAACAATAAAACTCAAATGCATTGCCAATGCACAATGCATATGGATATCACATCATTCCATTTTTTTATACTTTTCAAATATTTCACAATCCACAATTCACATAAAAACAAACACAAGAATGGGACCAAAGATAACTAATATGTTATTCAAATTCCAAAATTACTTTTTAAGTCTACAATGACACCATGTGTCTAGCCCTGAAGGTAAAATATCAATGTAATAGTCTAACTAGGTTTGAGCTTAAGACCCGGTCTTTTCACCCAGCCCAGTTTCAAGGACTTGTTTCTGAGGCTTATGACCCGGTCTTTTCACCTCAAAAATATTTTTACAGCGACCCCCAACGTCTAGCCCGAAGGCCATCATAGGCATGCCGCCAAACACAAAACTCTGAAAATTGAATAACATACTAGGCACACAATTTATTCACACTTCTCATTATCAATCTCTTTCTCATTATCGCAGAATCAAGCTAGGCACATTGCCTTATTATCTCATCTTTTTCTCACTTTTCTCATTTTTCTCATTTTTCTCATTTTTTCTCATTTATATCAATATCAATTCATTTCATTATGTTTTCACATATCTCATTACATTATACCATATTTTTGCATTTACAATACATTGCCTAATTACTTTGGGTATTTCCACATAATACACATATTAATCACATTTAATGTAATCTAGCTGATAAGTACACAATTGATGATATTTTATTCCTATTTCTTAATATGATTATTATCCAATTGAGTTTAATTTGTTTGTTCAAAGTGTATTTTAGGGTTAATTTTAGGAATTCTCTGTAATTTGAGGCTTATGGTCATTTTGGAGGAATTACGGATGAAAGTAGAAGAAAAGAGCAAAATTCATCAATGGACACGCCCATGAACACGGGCGTGTCAACAGACGTGCCCTTGATACTGCATTCAGAAGCATTGACACGCCCAGTGACATGGGCGTGTCACCGAACATGCCTTATATTCAGACTCGCAGTAGTTGTGACACACCCAGTGACATGGACGTGTCCCTGGACGTGCCTTATATTCAGATTCACAGTAGCTGTGACACGCCCAGTGACATGGGCGTGTCACTGGACGTGTCCTATATTCAGAATCACAGTGGCTATGACACGCCCAGTGACATGGGCGTGTCAATGGCCTTGTCACCTATGGAAAAGTTAGATTCTTTGCACTGATTGAGGAATAAGTGGGGGACAAGAACTGTGCTTTTGTCAAAAGAAAGACAAAAGAAAAGAAAGGCTTACCTAAATAATGGGAAAGGGGGATGAAACAAAGGAAGGTGGTAGACAATGGATGGGGGTGGTGAGTTGGAAGTATGGGTTGGAGATTTGAATGGAAATAAAAAGAGAAGAGGAGGAGAAGGAAAAGAGAGTTTTTGGGACATTTTTGGAAACAGAGAACAGAGAAGAGGAGGAGGAGCCAACTGCTGGAGCAAGGAGAAGGGTCTTGAGCTGAGTTTGAAGAAGGATACACATCTTGTACAAGCCCTAAACCAAGAATCAAGGATTGAAGTGAAGAAATACAAATTAATTGCCATGGATTGTTTGGTTTCTCTTACTCATTTATCTTGCTCTGTTTTTCTAGTTTTGAATATGAACTAATTCCTTCTCTATCTAGATATTGATGAACCCTAGCTCATTTGTATGAATTGAACAATTATATTCAGTTGAATCATTTGATTGAGTTGTTTTATTCTTATGATGCTTGATGTTATTTCCAATTGATAATAGCATAATTGATAATAGCATGCTTATTGATTGGTTGTTGTTTTCATATTATTGACTTGAGAAAGCTTGATATGAATTGAATACTCATAAGGGTTGAGGATTGATTGGGGTACTAGAGATAGACCTACAAGATCCTTTGGTTTATAGTTCTTTGTTCTTAATGCAAGATCTATTTAATTGTGTTTGAGAAGAGATTCCAGCACTCTACTTAGTGATTAGGGATTAATCCACTCGAGAGGGGTTTTAGTCTAATTTAGAGGAATGCCAACTCAAATTTATTTAATGATTTAGCTGAATTGATTGATCATAAATATTATTGAGGCTAGGGGGATTCAATATCTGGATAGTATTATTAATATTATTATCAATCCTTTTTGCATAGCATTTAATTTCCCTTTTATTTTCAGTTATTAATTTAGTTGTTTTTAGTTACAAAGCATCATACAACTATTAATTTGCTAAACAACGGTTAAGATTTTCACTACTACTTGGCCTTGTCTCCAGTGGAACGATAACTCACTCACTACTATATTACTTGGGCGACCCGTGCACTTGCGGTATTGCTATAGCGTAGTTCACACTACCACTAGCCAATACCAATGGCTTTTTAACAATGCACTTAATGCATACACAACAAATGGCATTATCCAAACAATTTGGGTCATTTTCACATAATACACATATTTCACATTTTACACAATTTAGCCATTATCAATGGCTTTTCACAATGCATTTAACACATATATGACATTACAAATTGCATAGCACATTATTCATACATAACCAATGTATTAAGTAGCTTAACACATTTTTTAGCCAAATGTCATGCAAACAAAACCAATGTATTCAAAGTTTGTACTTACCTCAAATAGCAACAAAAACAAGCTTAAAACAACCTCCAATCCTATCCTTCCAACTTGCCCTTCACCACTTGGATGAAGCAAATCAACCTTCCTCAATGCCTAAACCAAATGTGATAACAAATAATCATTCAGTACCACATTTAATGTCATTTCCAATATTAAACCATAATTAAACCCCATCCAAGCAAAAATTCCAAAAGTTAAGGCTAACCTCACTTTAACTTTGGATTCTCATACTAGGCCATTCATTTTAATATATAAAGTTTATATATATATATATATATATTATTAGAAACATATTTTAATACATTAAAATCATTTACATTATAAAAACACACTCTTATATACAAAACCCTAAAATAGCATAACCTTCTCCCATTGAAGGTTTTCTACTCCAACACAATCCATTAATCATTTTAAGCTTATATTCATCACTTATATCACCAAACAAAAAGATTAAACTAATAAAATTATACAATTCAACTACTTTGGAAAAATCATTTTCCAAAATTCTAAATCACACTTCCATTTTCAAACTCCAATCAAACACAACCAAATTCAATATTTGACTTTAAAATACTTGTTTAAGCACCAAAACAACTCATTTAGAACCAATTTGCATAATTAAAAACCATGATTTCTCAAACCCTAAAAGTTCATAACCCTAATTCTCTCTCTTCACCATTCTTTATCCAAATTCGACCATTTCTTCAATCCAACCTTAAAATCATTAATAACTACCCAACATAATTTCATACACACCAATTCCAACAATTATAACATACTACTTAAAAATTCAACATCTCACATATTCAAAATTTTCATGGAAATCTAAAGAAAAAACTAAAGAACTTACTTTTTCAAGTGGAAATCACTAAAAATCCTCTTTGAACCTTTAAAATCCTTCAATTCTTGGAGCTAAGAAGAAGAAAAATCCTCAAGCTTTCTCCTATGATGGTTTGGCCAAGAAGAAGAAGAAGACTATTTTTTTTAATTTCTCTTTCCTTTCATCTTTTAATTATAACCATATATATATATAATATAATAATATAATAATTATTTATTTATTAAAAAAATTAAAAGACTAAAAATCCATCATCCATTCAAAAATAATTTATTTTTGAATTATTTTATTAATTTTAAATTTCTAAAATTTATTTACAAAAATGCCATTGGGCTTTGACTTTTCTTTCAAAAAGTGTTGACTTTTATATGTTATGTATATTTTACATATATATCACATAAATATTCCAGTTTTTCATTTAAAATCTCTTCATTTTTCATTTAAAACTATTAATTTAATTTATCCTATTAAATTATAATTTATTTTATCAAATTTTTAAAAATTTAAAATTTTAAAAATTTGGGATATTACAATTCTCTCCCCCTAAAATAAATTTCGTCCTCAAAATTACCTGCTCTCAAGTATGGAATAATTGGGGATACTAACTCTGCATCGTCTGCTCACTCTCCCATATCACCTCCTCAGTGGTATGATCCCTCCAAAGGACTTTTACAAGTGGCACCCTTTTATTCATCAATTCTTTAACCTCTCGTGCCAAAATCACCAGGGGTTCTTCCTTGTAAATCAGATCTAGACTCACCTCAGTGGACTCCACTGACAAGATATGAGATGGGTTAGACCTGTATCTCTGAAGCATCGAGACATGAAAGACATTATGTATTCGATCAAACTCAGGTGGCAAAGCCAGTCTATAGGCCATTGGTCTAACTCTTTCCAGTACCTCATAAGGTCCTATGAAATGAGGACTCAACTTCCTTTTTGCGGCCAAATCTCAACATTTTCTTCCAAGGAGACACCTTCAAAAACACTTTATCTCCCACACTAAACTCTATGTCTCTTTTTTTTAAATCTGAATATGATTTCTGTTGGTCTGAAGCCACTTTCAGCCGACCCCGAATCAATTTCACTTTCTCTTCTGTTTCTTTAATCAAATCAGGACCGACCAATTTACCTTCTTCAACCTCATCCCAACACAAAGGTGTCCTGCATCCCCTACCATACAAGGCCTCATAAGGTGCCATCCCAATACTGGAATGATGTGCTTCCTCTAATATCATCCTTTTCAATTCTGCATCATTAGGAATACACGACCTATCTCTGTACCATAGACTGTCATCATCCCTCACATAAAAGTCTTGACTCTCCCCTTCTAAAAAACCAAGACAATCTTCTGGATTCTCTCATCTGCCAGTTGAGCCTCCCTTATATGATCCAACAAGATTGGCCTCAACTACAACTGAGCCATCAAAGCACCATCATCACAAGACTCAAATTTTTCATGCAGCGCTCTCAACTCAACAAGCAACGAGAGTGAATAAGCAGTCAAACCTGCCAAAGACTTCCGACTCAAGGCATCAACAACAATATTTGCCTTGCTAGGATGATAATAAATCAAACAGTCATAGTCTTTAATCAACTCTAACCATCATCTCTGCCGAAGATTCAACTCTCTCTGAACACCCAGATACTTCAAACTCTTATTATCACAATAAATGAAGCATTTCTTCCCATATAAGTAATGCCGCCAAATCTTCAATGCAAAAACTATAGTTGCTAATTCCAAATCATGCGTTGGGTAATTCAGCTCATGCGGCTTCAACTATCGAGAGGCATAAGTAATGACTCTACCCTCCTGCATCAGAACACAACCTAAACTACTATGTGAAGCATCACTGTAAATCACATAAGGTTTACCTTCCACAGGCAAAGTAAGGATAGGAGCCTGAGTCAACATCTCCCTCAGCTGCTCAAAACTCGCCTGTCACTGATCTGTCCACACAAATCCAACTCCTTTTCAAAGTAATCTGGTGAGTGGAGTAGTTATCATAGAAAAAATTTTCACAAACCGACGATAATAGCCTACCAAACCCATAAAACTTCTAACCTCTGTCACAGTCTTTCGTGGACTCCAATTCAAAATAGCCTCAACTTTACTCGGATCAACTCTAATACCCTCTCTTGAAACCACATGACCGAGAAAAGCTACCTGATCAAGCCAGAACTCACACTTAGATAGCTTAGCATACAACTGCTTCTCTCTCAAAGTCTACAATACAATCCGCAAATGCCTATCATGATCCTCCTCATTATGTGAATACACCAAAATGTCATCAATGAAGACCACCAAAAACTGATCTAAATATGGTCTGAACACCCTATTCATTAAATCCATAAAAGCTACTGGTGCATTCCTCAATCCAAAGGGCATCACCAGAGACTCATAATGCCCATACCTTATGCGAAAAGCTATCTTGGGTACATCTACATCTCTGACTCTCAACTGATGGTACCTTGATTTCAGATCAATCTTAGAGAATACCACCGCTTCCTTCAACTGATCAAAGAGATCATCTATCTGAGGTAATGGATACTTATTATTGATGGTCACCTTATTCAACTACCTATAATCAATACATAATCTCAAGGTGTCTTCCTTCTTCTTCATAAATAAAACAGGTGCTCCCCATAGAGACACACTAGGGCGAACGAACCCTTTATCTAACAACTCTTGCAACTGCACCTTCAACTCTCTTAACTCAGCAGGTGCCACATGATAAGGAGTAATAGACATAGGAGTGGTATCAGGCAATAAATCAATACCAAACTCCACCTCTCTCTTGGGAGTTATCCCTGGCAACTCATTAGGAAAAATATCTAGAAACTCGGCAACTGTAGGTATACTGTCAAGCTGAAACCCCACTATTCTGGTATCTACAGCATGAGCAAGATAAGCCTCACATCCCTTCCGAATCATCCTCTTAGTTGAAACAAACATGGATGAAAGATACCTTTGCTCACTAGATACCATCACATCCCTACCATCACGTGTTCTCAGAGTAACACATTTCTTCTGATAATCTACCACAACCCCATTCCTGGATAACCAATCCATCCCTAGAATTAGATCATAATCCCTGAAAGGCATCTCAATCAAGTCACCGAGAAACTCCTCATTCTGAACAACAACTGGACTATCACGGTGCACCCTGCTCACCACAACACTATGCCCTAAAGGATTTGTGACCAAATATAAAATCCTAAGGACTCAGAATACAAATCACTCACATGCATGATGGATGCACTGATGTAAGAATGAGTCGACCCAGGGTCTAATAATGCAAGAATTGAAGTACTGAATAAAGTAAAAGTACAAACAATAATAGCTGAAGCATTCGGTTGCCTCTGTATCACATAAACCCATTGTGATGGTCCTTCCTCATCTGATCTACCTCCAATTATAGAACCTCCTCTCTGACCAGTCTTAGATCAACCACCTCTACCAAAACCTCTGCCATCACAACCCCCTCTGACACTGGGTAGAGAAGCTGTAGTATATGTCTGTCTATCCTCTGGTGGCTCTGAACAATCTCTGATAAAATGGTCTGGCAACCCACATCTAAAACACACTTTTTAATCACCTCTCCTCCAGCAGACACCTCCTTGTGCTTTACCACAATGAACACAAGTAGGTGGAGTAGGCCTCTGAGCCACTAGGGTCAGAGCACTAGCCACTGAAATAGCAGGCCTCTATCTTTGTCTCTGATGATGTACTAGCCTGCCATACTGCCCCTGGCTCCTAGTGAACCTTTGAAAATATCCCCCTTGGCCTCTCTTCACTGATGAAGATCTTGCCTCACTCTAGGGTCTCCTAGCTATGGTCTCCTCAACCTTGGCAGCTACTGCAAGACCCTGTACTCTCTCTCTACACTCCTGGCAGCTACAACCAACTGATAAACATCTTGATACAGAGAGCCTACTATGATACGCATGATAGAGAGTCTTAGTCCCTCCTCAAACCTCCTGCACCTGTCAATCTCTTCAGAAATGATCTCATCGGCATAATGACTAAACCAGATAAACTCGATCTCATACTCTCTCACTGTCCTGGTATCCCATCTTAGACTCAGGAACTCCATCTTCTTTGCATCCTTATACTCCCTTCAAGTATACTTTTGATCAAATTCCCATAGGAAATCATCATAAGTCAGAACTGGTGGATCAACTAAAGCATGTGGAACCGTCTTCCACCACTCATAGGCAACCCTCTGCAACAGAGATCTAGCATAATCAAACTTGTCCTATGGATTGGCCTGTAGCTGGATAAACACTCTCTGGACCCTGTCTAGCCACTACTCTGCTACAACAGGGTCTGTAGTACCAACAAAGTCCACAGCTCATTTTCTCAGCTTATCATACTTCCTCGCCGGCAACTATAGCTGCAGTTTCTACAACGGCTATGGTGGTGGCGGCTGCTGCTAAACTGGAGCCTGCATCAATAGCTCTACCATATACCGTACCTAGTCAGGCGGGATCTCATCAACTGCTGGTCTCACAGGCACAAAAATAGACGCCTCACCAGCAGACACAACTCTAGCTCCATCTCTATCCTCATCAGGAGCCACACTCTCTCCACTACCCTCTGTAGACTGATGCGTCTAAGACTCCATAACTACCTATATCTGCAAACACAGTAGAAATTACTATATCAGAGATCAAAAACTATCAGTGCCAATGCACGTATTATAATTGAAAACTATTTTCAAATCCCCCATTTTCTCTCTCTACAAACCCACCTAGGTCCAAAACCTTAAACCTAAGCTCTGATACCAAAATAAATGTAACACCCTTATACCCTATACACGTATAATACACACAGCCAGTATATGTAGAATACGCATATATGGTACAAAAATATCACGACCCAGTTTAATAAAAATTTTCACATTTTTGATTTAAAATTTCAAATAATAAATATATAAAATTAAATTGATGCAAGAAAGGACCCCTTGAAGCTAGCAAGTGGACCAATCACTAGGAGCAAGGCAAAGAGATATCAAGCTAGCATGGCTTTGCATATTCAAGAAGAGATTTCCAAAGAACTTCAAGAATTATCATTCAAGAAGATGGAGATGGAGCTGCAAGAAAGGCCTAAATGTATCATGGTTCTAGAAGCATGAAATGGAAGCCAAGAAGGAGCCTTTGAAGGCTATTTTTAAGCCTAGGCCGAAACTACCAAGGAAGAGTCAAAGCTTGGTCAATATTATTTCCATGCACATGCATGCACATTCATGGATGCAAGTTGGCCAAATTCCAAGGGAGTTTGTTGCACCCCTTGGCCGAATCTTCATAGTTAGTTAGAGGGGATATTTTTGTTATTTTGTTATTTTGTGGTCCCCATCCTTTTATTTTAATTAGTTAAGTTGTTTTGACTTTGTCAAATCCTATTCTTGTTGGGTTTTTGGAAGTGTTTTCCCATACAAGCCTAGGATCCTTCTAGAATGTTTTAGTCTTAATTTTCCATATGAAATTAGAAATTTTGTAACCCTTATTTAAGGGCACTATTAGGCTGAATTGGAGACACCATTATTATTAAAGAAATTTTCGAATTCTTCTACAAGTTCTTCTTGTGAATTTTCATGTGAGAGAGATTAGAGTGGATTCTTTAATTCTTTCTTTGCATCAAGAATTAGGTTTACTTATCAACGAGAGTTGTGGCATTTTCCTTCTTCTTACCAACTAAATCCTTCAATCATAGTGAGTTCATGTCTCTTTATAGGCGTTGGGTTCCTTAGGAGGTGATTATCAAGTTTTAAGGATTCTCTACCATTGTTATACGTTGGGTTTGCTGCCATCGTTGCTAAGGGTCCGCGTCATTTGGTATCAGAGCCTTGCTACAAGGTAATTTTTATCTATTTTGTCTTTCTAGGGTTTGTTAATTTAGGCCTTTTAAATTTCTGCGTTTTAGGGTTCTTAGAGTGTTAGTAAATCGAGAAGAATCTGCAACTCTTGCCGCAGCGGAAAACAAAAATTTCTTTCTGTTTACTCACAGGATCCATGTGATCCATTCAGTTCGATAAAAGAGATTCGAAACTAACCTTTTTTGTAGCTTCAAAACGATTAACAGATGCTGCCTTCTGAAGACGAACACCCTCTAACGAAGTCCACACAAACGTACGCCGTTCTGAGTGCTAGGGTTTTTTAGGTTTTTCCTCTTCTTCCATTTTCTTTCAAAACGAAAAAAAAATCATCAGATCATCAAGGCCTCCAGTCCTTTTAAAACCGTTTTAAAAGATTTTTTTTTTAAAAAAACCCTAACTGTCCATATCCTATATGGACCCACGTCTTTAATTATTATAACAATATTATTATTAATATCTAATAATAATAATAATACCAACAACAATAATAAAAATTCAATTATTATTATTTTAAGTACAGCCTACGTTCTATGTGTGCGACCCGATAGGCTCATATTAATTGGTAGTGTATTTCAATCTCTATTGAAATGCACAAATCATAATTGGCCTCTAGCAAGACATTATGACTACCCAATTAATCATAAGAATCATTATAAATGAAAACCTGAAATGGTACATGCATTAATCCCTTTGTCACACGATATCTAGTTTGAACATAAGTCATAGTAAATGTCATACTTATATTGTCCAAACTTATGATTACTCGATCTCCAAGTTAACTAATAAACAAATAAGATTGATCTTATATCAACTTATTTAAGCACGGCCATGCATTTCTCAGTTACACTTATCGAGGGGCCCAGAAGATATCTCTCTCATAGAGAGGGATAAATTCCATCTTGATTGTTCATTTTCCTCTACATAATTTATATCATGTTCAAGCATAACCTTTATAATTATCTAGTTACAGATAACGTTTGATCATGTCAAAACATAATATTCCTTATGTTGGAAACTATGACAATCTCAAGTCAAAGGATTAATGAAAACTATTATGAGATACACTTATGACATTTAAACCATGAAGTGATATCTATGTGGGTCTATCCAATACACTGTTCTCTAACATGTATCCATAATATTGATTTGTATCTTCATACCTATAATCATCTTATGATTATCAAATCAATATTATACTAGTTATATTTATTATTATCTCCATAACAATAATAAACCAGGGATATAATCATTATTATATATAACATGCAAACATAACAATGATAATAAAAACTTCTTTATTAATAACAAAATGAATAACATTAAGGTCCAAATCAATGGCCTAGGGCATATACACTAACATAGAGAGTCTAGTCTTTAATTTTTGAAAAAAAGTCATATATCAAAATTCGAAAAGCCTGAAGATTGTTCAAAGAGTAATTCAAAACCTAGGAAAAGGAGTCTGATCAAAATCTGAATTGGATTCAAAACCTAGGGAGTTAATCTGATTAAAATTCGAAAATTGTTTTGTGTTATTGGGTATTCCCTCGATTTGTTTTGTGGGTGAATTCTGTGTTGCGAATTAAGTCCAGATTTCGAAAAGTTCTTGTAAGTAAATTAAGTTTCGAATCAAGAGGATAGTGATAGGAAGCAAAAAAAAAAAAGAGTACAAAACTACTTCAACAAAAATTGTTTGATATTCTTGCTATTTGGGTGCTAAAGATAAGATCTAGGTGGGTTAGAAGTAATAAAATTTTTGGGGCGAAAAATTTCACATTTTGACGGGCTTTTGGAATTCGAAAATCAGACCTTAATATTCATATTATTTGAGTGTTATAGGTGGGAATTAGAGTCTAGAAGATAGCGTTTTGGGTAGACTTGATTAGGTCAATAAAGCAGCTTGCCAAGTGTGGGTTGTTTTTGATTCATTATATCCAAATTGGTCTTGTTTATTGGCTTCATTGTTTCTGATTTCTTTATCTAGCTTTTAATTCCATTACATTGCTAAGTATCATTTGCTTGTGTCGATACTTGGTTTTATATTGTGTAGGGCAAATTACCTTGCATTGCCTCCGGATACTTGTCTTGTTTTCTATCTAGTTCTAGGATTTAGGTTCTAGTTTCTTGAACAACTTGACAATTGTTGGCTGGTGAGCTTGGTTCTGAAGTGCAATAAAGGAAGACAAGAAAAGTGAGGTAATTCTAAACACTTGAGTGAATTTCGATTATTACTAATCTTGTTTCTTTGAGTTTGTTTGTTTGTTAACATGGCTGGAAAAGGAGAAGAGACTAGCAAAGAAGGAGCTATGGCTGAAAGCTTGTCTAGGCTTAATGAGACTTTGGCAGCAATGCTTGGTCGAATGGAGATGATGGATACTAGATTGCAAGAGAATGCAGCACGGCAAGCACAACAAATGCAACAAGTGCAACAAATTCAGCAAGTACAACAAGGGCAGCCAGCCGCACATCCAAATCCCATAATGCGAGCTAGAAGAGTGCTTAGGAGAGAAGGGCAAGGAAATCTTGAAGCCCTAGAAGCAGCCGAAAGGGTAGAAGATGAAGATGAAGGTGGAAATCAACCTACCACTGATGGTGACCTTACTTCCATCAAGATGAAGATTCCTTCCTTTGAAGGGAAGAACAATGCAGAAGAGTTCATAGAATGGGAGAGGAAAGTTGAGCAGATTTTCGAATGCCATAACTACACCGAAGAGAAGAAATCAGTTTTGGCAGCCGTAGAGTTCAAAGGGTATGCTACCTTTTGGTGGGATCAATTGAAAGCTAATAGAAGAGGGAAAGGTATGAGGCCTATTCCTAAATGGTCAACCTTGAAAGAACTAATGAGAAGCCGATTTGTACCATCTCACTACATTCGGGATTTGTACAATTGACTAGCAAGACTAGTTCAAGGTGGAAGAAGTGTGGAAGAGATGCATAGAACAGCTGGAGCAATCAGAATCCTCAACTGATAAAAGGTCAGTCAAATCCAATTCAATCTCGGGTCCAAGTACCAAGTCACGGGTCCAAGTACCCAAATTTAATCCATTCCCGGGACCAAGTACCCAAATCAAACTCAATTCAGTCTTAGATCCAAGTATCCAAATTATTTTTTGAGTCCTGAACTCACCACCAGGTCCAAAACCCAAAGGAGAAGATATAAGGGTCAATCGCCCATAATCCAGTTTGGGGTCGAGCACCCAACTCCAATTTTGGGCCGAGCATCCAAAATCCAATTTAGGGTCGAGCACCCAAAATCCAATTTCGGGTCTAGCACCCAAATCCAGTTTTGGGTCAAGCTCCTAAAATTCAGTTTCGAGTTGAGCACCCAAAATCTAGTTTCAAATAGAGTATCCAAATCCAGTTTTGGGTGTAGCACCCAAAATCCAAGTTGGGATCGAGTATCCGAATCCAGTTTAGGATCGAGTATCCAAATCCAGTTTAGGATCGAGTATCCGAACCCAGTATAGGATCGAGTATCCGAATCCAGTTAGGATCAAGTATCGAAATCTAGTTTAGGGTCGAGTATCCAAATCTAGAACCCAAAATTTCCGTAGGTCCAAAACCAAGAATCTCTTCTAAGTTTAGAACTTAGCTCAGATCCAGAACCCAAATTCAATCCAAGCTTGGGTCCAAGTACCCAATCTCAGGTCCAAGTACCCAATCTCGGGTCCAAGTACCCAAGTCAATTCAATCTCGAGTCCAAGTACCCAAAATCAAATCCAATTTTGGGTCCAAGTACCCAATCTCGGGTCCAAGTACCCAATCTGAGGTCCAAGTACCCAAATCAAATCGATCTCAGGTCCAAGTACCCAAATTCAATCCAATCTTGGGTCCAAGTACCATTCTCGGGTCCAAGTACCCAAATAAAATTAATCTCGGGTCCAAGTACCCAAATCAAATCAATCTCGGGTCCAACTACCCAATCCTGGGGCCAAGTACCCAAATCAAATTCAATCTCAGGTCCAAGTACCCAATCCCGGGTCCAAGTACCCAAAATTCAATCTAGTCTCTGGTCCAAGTACCCAAATCAAGTTCAGCCTCGGGTCCAAGTACCCAAAATAAATCATCTCATCAAAAATTAAGTCCTGTTGCTTTTCACTCTCTAAAGTCTCAGATCGTTCAAGTAAGGGGCAAACTATAGACCCTTAATTTTTGACCCATTCAAATCCGATAGTCTAAAATAAATTTTTTTGTGGTATTTTATTTATTTTAATAATATTTTAATTACTTTTTTTTTGATTGAATATTTTAATTACTTTTAATAAAAATAAAAAATATAAAAAATATAAAAAATGAAAAAAAAAATAAAAATTTGGACGGATCGGCGAGCGTCGCGCGGCAGCCCAATTCACTGCAGAAATGATCTAGGGGGTGAATTAGGACACCAATTTCTCAGCCAGATGCCAATGGCTGCGAAATTGGCCCGCTGTGCCCATTTTTGCCAGTGCAATTGCTGCCAGCACAGCCCACGGGCCCGACAGCTTGAGCGCTGCCGATTTTTTGACCAAAACTTTTTTTGACCCAGTTCGATCCAATATATTTTAATTAGTCCAAAATAATTTTTGTATTAACTTAATTAAATAATTTTTGCTTTAGTATTTAATTTTTATTAATAAAAAATAATAATAATAATAATAAACAAAAAATAAAAATAAAAATCGACGACGGAAAAATCATCATCGAAAATCAGTGCGCCCGCAAGTCAATTCGCGCTCGCAGCCAGCTGCGTTAGTTTTTTTGCCAGCGCATTTTTTCCACAGCAGTTTTTTTTCGCCAGCGAAATTTTTCCGACGCAAATTTTTTCGAAACCTAATACAATTAGGTTTCGATTTCCTTTTCTTAATCAATGTTATATTCCGTGAATAACTAGATTTAACCATAGAAATCTTTTATAAATAAGGACTAAAACAACACAAAAAAGGAGAAATTTGATCAGAAATTGGATCGGATTTGGGAGGAAAAACTGAGACCGAAACTGAGGAGAAAAAGCTTTGAATCAATCTGACGTTTTTTGAGACAACAAACAACAATTCAATCCATCAAAGGCAGCAAAGCTTGTTTTTGTTTTTGTTCATCCAAGAAGAAGTTTTTGGTGGAACCAACAAACGGAGGTATGCATCAATTTTCTAATTTCTTCATAGTAGCTTAAATCATCCCATTGTTTCTTTTATTCAAAAACCCTAGATCCTTAAATCCCCTTTTCTAAAGTTTAAAAACCTTAATTCATTGCTTTGTTTTCCAAAAAGCTAAAAATTGTTATTTTTGTTTCTTCAAAATCTCAAAACCCTAATTTGCTTTCCAAAATTTCAAAATCATAAATTAAATCTGATTCTTTCTAAAAATCTTAAAAAACATCTTTCTGCTTCTATAAACTTTAAATCATTTTGTTTATTTTCATAAAGTTTCATAAAATTATCAAATTGATTTTCAAATCCTAAAAATCTAATGTATTCTCCGAAACCCTAATTCTAAAATTCTAAAACCCCTAATTCCACTCCAAAACCCAAAACAGTAAACCCTAACTCCCTTAAAACCTTAAACCCTAATTTTTCTAAACCCTAATTCTTAAAACCTTAAAACCCTATAAACATATTCAAACACAGTAAGCTTAAAAACACAATCCAGTGACCGTAAATCATAAATCTAAATGTTTTAAAGTGTCCAAATCCTAGTTTCATGATTTCACCATTCAAACACTAATTTGGTTAATCAAAGAATTTTATCAACCTTTTAAAACATAAAACCTTAATCTATTTTAATTCCTTTAAAAACTCACAGTAGCCTAATTACATAAATTTCAAAACCCTAAACACATGAAATAAAAAATCTTAAATAGAAACAGTAGCCCTAATTTGAATTTTTATTTGCCTTATTCAATTTTATATTTGATTATGCTTTGATTTATTTTATATGCTTCAATTTATTTAAGTTCAATGCTTGTTTTATTTAGTTTATCATGGATGGATGTTTACTTTCTATTGATATTTAATACCTTTGATGAATAATTTATTTATGATGAATGGTTATTTACTTTTATCAATTTATTTAGATTTTCAAATGTTGTAAGAGGTATGTTTCCACTTTGTGGATACCTCATTAGTTAAATATCATGTAATTTAAATTGTTTTTCTATTTTAGAACCAATGTAAAGGACATGTTTCTACCTTTCGGTGGGTGTCCTATTTAGGCATGGGATGTAAGGACATGTTTCTATCCTCGGATGGTTGTCCATTTATTTGTTTTGTTTGGACATTGTTTTGATTTTCAATATATCGACGCTTTATTTTAATTATTGTGTGCAATATGGATAATGTTGTTATATTTAACAATTTTATAATATTAAGACCTGTAAAGGAGCTCAGTTCCAATGAACCGGGTGTTGTGGGGGTGTTGGGTCATTTCTCACCTTCCCCATACGTACTTAACTTTCCGAACCCATTAGGGGGTTGGGGATTCCTGAGGAATCGAGTCATCCACCCCTTTCTTTTTCCCGGCTCGTCCGAGTGGCTCCTCCATTTTCTCCGGACTTAGGTCCATGTTCTCTAAGGCCCCGAGCCTAAACAGTGCCAAAGTCGCAAGATTCATTCCACCAGGAGTAGGGGCAAAAATCTTGGCTCACAGTGGCGACTCCACTAGGGATAAGAAAAGTTCATTCCATTGGTCTTTATATTATTCTATTCTTTCTTATAATGATATTATCCATTGCATCATATTAGATTGTATCGTGTGCGTGAGTTAGGACGCCCGTGTTAACCATGTTGTGTTATGTGAGGGATACCATACTTTCACTCAAGGTATGGAGATCGAGCTTGGCATAACAACTCATAGCCTTATACCATTTGGTATATACTTGCTATGGGAACCTAATCCTTTTAACCCAAAGACTAAAGCTCATGTAATTAGCCTAGTTACTTTCCTTAGGTTTTACCCCAAATGCATGTTGTTTGACTATGGTTAGCTTATCTTAGTCTAAATCATGGCTTATTTGGTTTGTTCTTTTGAGCTTAGTACATTACTAAGCTCAAAATAAATTTTTCTCTTAAAAGTCCAAAAGACCGAAGCAATTTTCAAAACTTTTCAAGATGGTTTTTGGGCATAAAACTTTTCTAAACACAAATCAAAAATTCTTTTGCTGATATCCTAAATACTAAGCCCAAAATCCATTTTTTTCTAAAATCTTTTTACAATGGGCTTAGAAATAAAATTGTTTTCATCCAACCTTTTCTTACAAAGAGCTTGCAAATTATTTAGGTCAATTACGAAATACCAAAAATCAATTGTGAGCCTAGTTTATACTAAGAGTTATTAATCATGGGCTTGTTTTTGGCATGAATCATTAGTTACTTTTTCAAGTGAGAAATCTATTTATAAAAAACAAGGTACCCCAAGTTGGTATTTTGTTAACCATATAACTAGGTAAAGAGACTCGCCATTTGTGTGTGGATGTTATAAGGTTGGAAGGAATGCCCTATTTGTCCTTGTTTGTTTGTGCATACATTTGCATCTCTTATCATTGATCCTTTCAGGCCCACAGCCTTGGATTACGACAGTTCAAAAGCTTACGATAATCCGACCTACGCCGGAAGCGAAGAATCTAGCAATGACTCAATCTCTTTTTCACCAAAAGCAATGAATCCTAAACAAATTCAAAAAATGGTGGATGATGCCCTCAATGCCAAGATGGAAGAAATAAAAGAGGCCCTAGCTAAGACCATGAAGAACCAACGACTGCAATTTTAGAAAATCACGCTGAAGCATCTGCTAGCACTAAGAAGCCAAAGGACAAAGGGAAGACTAAAGTTGGTGAAGTGGCTTTTGATGATGATATGATGATGATTGGGCTCAATATTTTCAAGATCCTCAAGACAAAAAGGAGCCGAAGGTTGTTGAGAAGACAACTTTTGAAAAGACTGAAAATTCTGATGTTGAAAAGATGATCGCGAATTTAGAAAAGAAATTTGAGAAGAAACTGAAAACTGAAGAAATGTTCGAAGTTGACAAATTATTTAAGCTAGATGAAGAAGTTCCATACAAATTCAAAATGCCATCTTTTACAAAGTTTGATGGAACTGAAAATCCTCACCTCCATGTGAAGCAGTATATCACTGCTATGTAGTCTGCCGAGCTACTAAGGCTCAAACTCTAAGGTACTTTATGCTCTCATTGGATCCTGTTATCCAAAATTGGTTCAATACCTTAGATGATGGAACACAAAAGAGTTGGGATCTGCTATACAAGGCCTTCATCCAACAATATGGATATAATGTTGAAATGGAAGTTACCTTAATGGAAGTTGAGTCCATTAGGCAATGACCAAATGAAAATTTTGTGGACTATGTAAAAAGATGGAGAAATAAGGCTGCTTTACTCAAGAAGAGGCCCGATGAATCTGATCAAATAAGGATGATTGTGAGAGGGGTGTCCGTGAAAGGATGTCTCACACCCTTATAAGGGATTTCAAAGATCTTCTCCAAGCTGGTCTACAAATTGAAGAGTGGGAAAGGGAGAAAATTCGCTTTTCAGTAAGAAGGAATGAGAAAGGGAATTACCAATCTAGAAATCAAAGCACGCAAAAAGAAGTTGATGTTAATACAACTGGTTAAGCAAATAGAAGGCAGTTTTCAGATATGGGGAAGCCGCTTTCTTGGGTTTTCAACAAGCTACAAAAGAAGGGACTATTACAGCCATTAGCCCCTCAACCTTTGCCAAATCCTTTACCCCCAAAATTTGATACTAAGGTTTTCTGTCAATTTCATCAAACTCAAAGACATGAGACTGATAGATGCACCTGATTGAAGCATGAGATCCAAGATCTAATTGATAGTGGTAAGCTACCTGAGTCGGATAAGCCCAATACCAAGAGCAACCCTTTTTTCTAAATTTGGAAGAATGCCACCACCAGCAACCTTCATGGTGGGAAAAGGATTGGAAGAAGATTTTATTTTATCATACTTTCAAGATCGAAATATTGAAGATGTGAAAGGAAAAGAAGCTTAACTCAACAAACTTTCCTTAGCTTGAGTGTTGCTTTTCAAATTTTACTTTCTTTAATATTTAATTGGAGCAATCGTGTTTTTCTAGTTTAAAGTTATTTGAATAAATTACTTTTATTAAAATTTTTGATGGTCTTTGTTCATCTTGGTGCTCAACCAATAAGGAATCTAGCTTGATAATTCATGAATTAATATATCTAGGCATCACGACTCAAATGACTTTACTAGGTGAGGGAATTGCTCTATAGCATTGAGTTGTGTATGCTTACTTAGAGAGGACTTCTGCATAATGACCGTTGTCTAGGTCCTAGTCACTCTAAGAATATACTTTGACAAAATTTTGAGGCGAAATTGAACTCTACTTATTTAAGGGAGAAATGATATAGGCATTGTTTGGTTAGCCAACAACTAGTATCCACCCTATTAAATATCAATCCCTAGTTGTCCCTTTGAGCCTTCATAAAATTTTAGCTTTCTTTTCATTGGCATATAACCCCAACAACCTACCCTGAGCTGTTGTGATACTTTTGACAAGTCTTATGATCACTAAGGTGAAGAGGCAAGAAGATCAAAGAACAAAATGAATAGTCAAGACCATGAAGACAGTTGAAGTTCTCAAGACCATAAGGGTAGTTGAAGTTATCAAGACCATAAGGATAGTTGAAGTTTTCCTAATATCTCCAATATATCAAGACAACATCAGAGTAACAAACCATTTATCCCTGTTAAAGGAGATTTATGTCACTCCACTCATCCATTATTAGAAACCCAAGTTGGCACAAACAAGACAACTCTTTTAGAGATAGAACCAAAAAAAAAAGAAGAAAAAAGAAGAGAAAGAAAAGAAAAAAACAAGAAAAAAATAAAGCAAAAAAAAAACAAGAAAAAAAAAAGAGAAGAAAAAGAAAACCTAAAAGGCAGAAAGCCAATTGTAGACCCTTAATTTTTGACCCAGTCCGGTCCAATATATTTTGTTTAGTCCAAAATAATTTTGTGTTGTCTAATATATTTTAATTGGTCCAAAATAATTTTTGTTATTTTAATTAAATAATTTTTGCTTTATTATTTAATTTTTATTAATAAAAATAAAAATAAAAAATAAAAATAAAAAATTTGGCGACGAAAAAATTGGCAACAAAAAAATCGTCGTCGAAAGTCAGCGTGGGCCCATAGGCATTTCGCCCGCAGCTGCGGCAGCTTTTTTGGCAGCGCAATTTTTTCTGCGGTAATTTTTTTTGCCAGCGCAATTTTTCCGCAGCAGTTTTTTTTCGCCAGCAAAATTTTTCGACGTAAATTTTTTGAAACCTAATACAATTAGGTTTCAGTTTCCTTTTCTTATTCTATATTGTATGTCGTGAGTAATTAGGATTAGGAATGGAATTCTTCTATAAATAAGGGAGGCAGAAGGGGAGAAATTGGGGACGAAAATTGGGAGAGTTTGAAACCGAAATTGAGTGGGAAAGTAGTGAAATCAAATCTGACTTTTTTGAGAGATGAAGAAGAAAAGCCATTAACAAAAGATCAAAGGCAGCAACTACCTTTGTTTTTGTTCATCCAAGAAGAATTTTTTTGGAGGAACCATCAAAAAGGAGGTATGTATTAATTGTTATATTTTTTCACAGTAGCTTAAGATTAGGAAATTGTGTCTTTCAAAATCAAAAACCCTAGAACTTTAATTTAGTTTTTCTAAACTTAAAAACACTAATTCGTTGTTTTATTTTCCAAAAGGGCTTAAAATTGTTATTTTTACTTCTTCAAAATCTTAAAACCCTAATTGAAGATGTTTTTCAATAAAACCAAAATTTGATTCTGTTTCTTACAACAAACCGTATAAACACCTTTTCTATTTATATAAACCTTAAATCGTTGGTCTACTTTCATAAAAATATCAATTGCTTTTTTCAAATTCTAAAAAACCTAAGCATCCACCGAAACCCTAATTCTAAAACACTAAACCCAAATGCAACTTCCAAACCTAAAACAATAAACCTTAAACTCCTTTAAAACCTTAAATCCTAATTTTTTCTAAACCCTAATCCTTTAGAACTTTAAAAACCATATAAACCCCAAATGTTTAATTTTACACAGTAAGCATGAAACCATAATTCAATGAATAACCAAACCATAAATCTAAGTATTTTAAAGTGTTCAAACCTTAGTTTCATGATTTTACATAACAAACACTAATTTTATTAATCAAAGAACTTTCTCAACTTTTTAAAACATAAAATCTTAATCTATTATAATTCCTTTAAAAAGTCATAGTAGCTTAAACCCATGAATTTCCAAAACCCTAAACACCTGAAATAAAGGATCCTAAATGGAAACAGTAGCTATAATTTGGATTTTTATTTTCCTTATTCAATTCCATATTTGATTATGCTTTGATTTATTTTATATGCTTTAATTCATTTAAGTTCAATGCTTGGTTTATTTAATTTATCATGGATGGATGTTACTTTCTATTGATGTTTAATACCTTTGATGAATGATTTATTTATGATGAATGATTATTTATTTTTATCAATTTATTAAGATTTCCAAATGTTGTAAGAGGTATGTTTCCACTTGGTGGGTACCTCATTAGTTAAATATCATGTAATTTAAATTGCTTTTCTATTTTAGAACCAATGTAAAGGACATGTTTCTGCCTTTCGGTGGGTGTCCTATTTAGGCATGTGATGTAAGGACATGTTTCCATTTTCGGATGGGTGTTCATTTATTTATTTTTCTTGGACCTTGCTTTGATTTTAATATATTGATGCTTTCTTTTAATTATTGTGTGTAATATGGATAATGTTGTTATACTTAAGAATTTTATAATATTAAGACTTGTAAAGGAGACCAGTTCCAATGAACCGGACATTGTGGGGGTGCTGGTGTGAGCGGGGATTTTTGCCCCCACTCCCGGTGGAATGGTTCTTGCTACTTCGGCACTATTAGGCTCGGGGCCTTAAAGAACACTAACCTAGGTCCGGAGAAAATGGAGTCGCCACCTAGACGGGCCGGGAAAAAAGAAAGGGGTGGATGACTCGATTCCTAAGGAATCCCCAACCCCCTAATGGGTTCGAAAAGTTGGGTACGTTTGGGAAAGGTGAGAAATGGCCCAGCACCCCCACAACTCCCGGTTCATTGGAACCGGCCTCCTTTATAGGTCTTAATATTATAAAATTCTTAAATATAACAACATTATCCATATTACACACAATAATTAAAAGAAATCATCATTATATTAAAATCCAAGCAAGGTCCAAGCAAAAAAAATAAATGGACACCCATCCAACGATGGAAACATGTCCTTACATCACATGCCTAAATAGGACACCCACCGAAAGGTAGAAACATGCCCTTTACATAGGTTCTAAAATAGAAAAACAAATTAAATTACATGATGTTTAACTAATGAGGTACCCACCAAGTGGAAACGTACCTCTTACAACTTTTGGAAATCTAAATTAATTGATAAAAGTAAATAATCATTCATCATAAATAAATCATTCATCAAAGGTATTAAATATCAATAAAAAGTAAACATCCATCCATGATAAATAAAATAAACCAAGCATTGAACTTACATAAATTAAAGCATATAAAATAAATCAAAACATAATCAAATATGGAGTTGAATAAAACAAATAAAAGTCCAATTATAGCTACTGTGACTTTTTATGGAATTAAAATAGATTAGGGTTTTATGTTTTAAAAGGTTGGTAAGACTTTTTGATTAACTAAATTAATGTTTGAATGGTGAAATCATGAAACTAGGGTTTTAGACACTTTAAAATACTTTTGATTCATGGTTTTAAATGGTAATTTCAAGCTACTGTGTAAATTTAAAGTAATTGTATTTTTATGGTTTTTAATGTTTTAAAGTTTAGAAAAAGTTAGGGTTTAAGGTTTTAAAGGAATTAGAGCTTATTATTTTAAGTTTGGAAGTTGAATTAGGGTTTTAGGAGCTTTGAACTGGAGTTTCGGGTGATGAATTGGCTTTTGGAATTTGGAAATCAATTTGATAATTTTATGAAGTTTTATGAATTTAAACAAACGGATTAAAGTTTTGATAAGTAGAAAAGATGTTTTTTAAAAGCCTTTTGAAAGAAACAGAACCTAATTTAAAGTTTTGAAAGAAATAGAATCAAATATTGGTTTTGTTGAAAAAGATGTTTAATTAAGGTTTTAAGATTTTGAAGAGGTAAAAATAACAATTTTAAGTCTTTTTGGAAAATAAAGTAACGTATTAGTATTTTTAATTTTGAAAAACTAAATTAAAGTTCTATGGTTTTTTATTTGAAAAATAAAATTTCATAGATTATGCTACTGTGAAAAAAATAAAACAAAAAGAATTTAACATACCTCCTTTTGTTGATTCTCCAAAAATAATTTTCTTGGATGAACAAGAACAAAGACAATTGCTGCCTTTGAATTGCTTAAATCGTGTCCCTGCTATTCTAGAAAAAAAAAGAAATTGAAATGCTCGTTTTCCTTCCTTGATTTGGTTTCAAAAAATCAAGCTTCTGTTGCTTATTCGGCCTCCCCAATTTAATTGCCTTTGGTCCTTATTTATAGTGGTTTGATGTGGTTTCTTCCTAATTAGTCAAGGCAAGTAATATTAATAAAAAAAAAAACTGAAACCTAATTGAATTAGGTTTCGAAAAATTTGCGTCGAAAAAATTGGGCTGCCGAAAAAAATTGCCGCAGGAAAAAATACGCTGGTGAAAAAATTTTGCCGCAGGAAATTGCGGCAGGGGTTGGCTGCGGGCGTCGCTCACAGGAAAATCCTGCTAGCAAAATAGAAAAGCTATTTCGCCCGCATATTTTTTTTGCGGGTGAAATAGCTTGGGCCATTTCGCCCGCGCGACGATTTTTTCGTCGCCGATTTTTTCGACTCCAATTTTTATTTTTATTTTTATTTTTTGACTTTTATTTCTTTATTTTTATTTTTTATGAATAAAAATTAGATACTAAAGTAAAAAATTATTTAACAAAATTTATTTTAGACTAATTAGACAACAAAATTCATTTTGGACTAAATAAAACATATTTGTTCGGATTGGGTCAAAAATTAAGGGTCTACAGTTTGCTCCCTGCTTGAAAAATCTAAAACTTTAGTGAAAGAGAGTGAAAAACAATAAGACTTAATTTTTGAGATGGTTGAGGTTTTGGGTTCTGGACCCGGTTTGAGTTCCGGACTAAAAAATGATTCTAGGTTCTGGACCTAAGAAAAATTTGGGTTCTGTACCCTGTTCAAGTTCTAGACTCAATGGATGATTCTAGGTTCTGGACCTAAGGAAAATTTAGGTTTTGAACCCGGTTCAAGTTCTAGACTCAAGGATGTTCTAGGTTCTGGACCTAAGAAAAATTTGGGTTCTGGACCCGGTTCGAGTTCTCGACTCAATGGATGATTCTAGATTCTGGACCTAAGAAAAATTTGGGTTCTGGACCTAGTTCGAGTTCTGGACTCAATGGATGATTCTAGGTTCTGAACCTAAGGATAATTTAGGTTCTGGACCCGAGCTAATAATTTTTTATTTCAAAAAGTTTGGCTAATTTTTATGCATATGTCTTCTTATTGCCCCTGAGTGTAAAAATATTTATATACCCGTAATTATTTGAATGATTAAAGTGAATAATTGAATTTACTATTTATTTACTATGTAGACACTGTTCATGCACTATTTACTATTTGTAAATAGTAGCAAATAGTATTTACTATTGGAAATAGTAATTTTACTATTTATCAATTGTAATACTATTTATGAATAGTAATATGTACTATTCATCAATAGTAATACTATTCATAAATAGTATTACTATTCATCAATAGTAATGTTACTATTCATGAACAATTTTGAATTTGTTTTCTTTTGCTTGCCGTTCCTCTATAAAAGGCCATCAATCCTTCATTCCATTTCACAATTTCAATTTCAATTTTGTAATTCTCGCAAATTTCTTTTCAATTTCAGCATATATTTTTTCAAAAACAATGCATGCTTCGAGGTCGTGGACTCATTCTAATGCCGAGTTACTAGAGTTTATTTGGCATCATGAAGACGGAAATCTAGATATACTGGCCGGGATGCCGCTCCATCGCAGTTCCAACCAAAAGAGCGAGGTAATTACTTTTTCCCTTTTGCTTTTTTCTCTTTTTTTATATTTATATATTTTTTATTTCATTATTTTTTTTATTTTTTTCTCTTTTTATTATTATCTTTGTTTTTTTGTTATTGTGAAAAATAAATTAATTTAAATAGATAGAATAACACGTACTTACCTGGTATTAACTTACTTGGGTCTGTGTTAGCATAATCATTGTGTCGTTCGGGCTAGAGGGTGTATTTATAAAGCCCGACAATGGTATGATGTAGTGCCTTCTCGGGTAAGGCGGATTATCCGAGATTGCGGCTTTGAGCAGTTCATCTTACAATTGCTGTCCGAAGAATATCAAATAGATCGAAGCGTAGTCCAGGTGCTTGCAGAGCGATGGCTGGATACAACTCACACTTTTCACTTGCCCATTGGGGAGATGAAAATTGGTCCAGTCGATTTTACTGCCATAACCGGCCTTAGATATGATGGTGTTCCGATTCCTCTGACCAATGAAATCTTAACATTTGAAGAAATTCAGGAATTAATTGGTATGGAACCATCATATAAAGGGCCTTTTAAGATAAAAATTGAGCCAATTCACAGTTATTGGATTAACTACGAAGGTCGGATTGGTAAAACAGGGTCGAACAGTATGCTCGAGGATTTTTGTTATATCTACTCGGGTCAACCATTTTAGGCAGCACTGAATCATCCATTCACTTGTCAGTGTTGAGTGCCTTTTCTTATCTCAGAATGGTACCATCTTCTGGCTGGGTTGAAGCTGGTCTCGCATGTCTTTACCATGGCCTTGATAAGCTTTGCCGAAATAAGAATTCTTTTGTCGGCTTGATGGCCGCTGTCGAGGTATTCTTTCTTCCACCAATTTCTTTTCCACTCTTTTCTTGCATGAATGTAATCTTTATTGTTATTGTAGATATTGGCATATGAACACAATCTCGTGAGGGTACCCGACATTTCCCGAGAGAGAATCGGGTATCCGAGATTAAATTACTGGTTGTCCGATCATGTGGATGTTCCCGGCTCTCATCATGTGCATACTCATCGCTTTGTGTTGAGCCGGTTAACCTGGGATCAGGTAAAATAACATTAGTACGCTTTAAATTTTATGTGAAAGTTTTACTTACCTTATGTTATTCTGCAGGTGAATTTGGCCTGCTGGAATCCAGAAGAGTGAGCAAACTGGTCTCCTTTGATGAGGGCTGCACTGCTTTCCAACATTCTCGCCAAGTTATTGTTGGCCCAGTGTCCAGTGGCTGATTTCTCGGGGAGAGAGTTTATGAATGGTTTGTCAATCTAGAGCAGCGGAGGTTTCCGATGCAAATCCCATAATATACTTTAAATATTATGTCGATGCCGGAGGATGCATGGTGGTCGGCCCGGTATGGTTATGATGCCGAGTCATTTCTCCATTTACCGAGTCCAATTTATGCCCATTTTATTCAAATGAGACTCTTGCACTTTGATGTATCTCCTGTTGGTGTACGGGAGATTTTTGATGAAAATGAGGGTAGAGATGAGGAGGAACGTCACGGAGATGCAGGAGAGTCTATTCCACATCTCGTGGCTAGTACTTCTCAGGTAAAACTTTTATCACTTTTCCATTGTAACTGCTTTTCCTTTCTTTGATTCTTTAATGATTGTTGCAGGCTGTTGGCTCATCTGATCATGAGGCTAGACCTTCTTTCACTGCCCCTTTGTTTGCTCATTCTAGCCCGCCAGATATGCCATCTCATCCACAGTGTATTGATATGAACTACCTGGTACGTTCCTTATTTCATAATAGTTTATGCTGTATGTATGCATGACTATGTATGCTCTTACCTTTTTTCCTTCTTGGCTCACAGCGGATGCTCGAAGAACAAAATAAGAAACTTCAAGAAGAGTTGGCTGCAAGTCGTTAATAGGCTTCTCATTTTGAAAGTGTATATCATCAATCCGAGCAAAATTTTCGAGACTTCCGATTTCAAGGGATGAGGGATCCCAGCGCTTCTTCATTAAGAGGCCCCCAGACTGATGAACATGAGATCCTTTCGTCTTCTTCTGATGAAGACCATGACAAATCTAAACTCCAAGGCAATAGTGGTTTTAGTGCTTCTGCTTCGGATGATCCCGGGATGAGTAATTTGCCGAGTTTTGGTGCTCCTGCTTCTGGCGGACTCAGGAAGAGTGATTTGCCTCCTCCTCCAACAGGCGATGAATTTTTTCAAGTCTTTATTTGGTGACCTACCACCACCCTCTTAGCGATATGTGAATATTGTAGCAATTGTAGAACATTGTACAATAATGAAAAATATACAATTTTCCTCTTTACTGTAACTCCTTTTTTTTTTCGTTACTGCAAATTGTTTTTTATTATTATTTTTTGTTACAGTACATTAATTTACTTCCACTTCTTTTATTAAACCAAATCCAATATGGTAAAGGAAATTCATTGCCACTTCCTTTCCTTATGCCCTATGGTCTTATCCTTTCCCATCATCTTTTCCATTTCACTTTTGGAAAAGGTTTGTTTCCTCTATATACATCACCCTTCATGCCATATTTTAATTCATAAACCAAAAATCTCTCTCTTTCAACGTGAAGACTCCCTTTAGCAATTTTGGTTCTCCTTTATTCATCAACCATGATCGAGCACCATTTAAAGAAAATAAAAATTCTATTTAAGAATATGAATGACATCCTTTGGAAGCAAATTTCATGGTCAAAGCTTGATGTTTTAAAATGTTTTCAAAATGTCAAATTGGACCACTCCTTCTTACATGTCGTGGCTTCCTTGTGGGATACGGATTCTAGGGTATTTAGAATTAATGGCTTTGAAATGTGTCCCTTGATTGAAGAATTTGAGGCCATCCTTGGACATCCAAATAATCAACAAATGGGGTTACCCACATTGATTTCCAAGACTCAACAGAAGATGCAGATGTTATTTCAAATTCCAAAACCCGAAGTTCTTCAGTTGATGAGAGGTGAAAAAATTCTACCTGCTCCTTTGATTGACTTTGGCTCCTACTAAGGCATGGGGACGCATGCTTTGTCTTTGCTTACTCAGCCAATTCTTGCTTGTTTCTTCTGACGGTGATATTGACCCACGAGTATTGGATATTATGGACCAAATGGAAGGAGGCTTGTCACCGGTACCTGTGATCTTAGCCGAGACCTTAGTTGGAACAAACCGATTTAAATCGGGATTGTCAAAGAGACTAACTGGGAGTCCTTTGCTACTTCAGGTAATTACCTAAACTGCCCTTTCGGGTTTTCAATTTAGGTTTTCTTTTTTTCTTTTATTGCTCTAACTTTTGCTAGTCCGCCCATGCGAGGTTTTCGGAACTAGCGAGCTGTCCTAATTTTTGCCTAAGCTGCCCTTGCGGGTTTTCAACTTAGCGGACTCTTTTTTTTTATTTAATTCTTTCTTCACAGATTTGGCTTCAGGAGTGTCTTTGGTTGCTTGATACTCCCTCCACGGATTTTGCCAGATACCTGCCACATCATCATTCTGCTAGGAAGCTACTCCATCATGCTTCTTCGTATGCTGACTGGGTTGACTGGGTCCACTCACGCTCTGAAGTTAATATCCGTTGGTTGGTACATTGGTGGAAGATTTCTCATATGACCATGCGGACATACTTGATGTACGTTCCCCTTGCTGCTCTTCGTCAAGGTACATGCTATGATCCTCGCCGACTTGGCCGTCAGTATGGAGCTGAGCTTCGTGATTCTGACTTTGCTTCTGACCTAGACATGCCTTGCTTGACTGAAGCCTACTTGGATCGGTTAAGGCAAAGCTGGCCTGCACGTTACACTTATCGACTACCATAGATTTTACATTTGTCAATTCGGAAAGTGTTTTGTTAGGATGAAAAATAACTAAAGTAATAAAAGATGTTTCTTTTCCATTTATAATTTGTCATCACCTTTTGCAATTATGATTATTACTTCATCCATATCTGGTCAAATACTTATAAAAGTGCACATAGAACAAATTTAATCATTAATTCTATTTTATTAAATTGGCGAACAACCAAACATAAGGCCAGCATACACAAGATCACTTATGTTGCCAATTAGCCCTTTCGGGTTTTCTAATTGACGATTTTCTCTCATTTAGCCCTAATTGTTGCCTAGCCCGCCCTTTCGGGTTTTCAGAACTAGCGGACTGCTCAAACTTTTCCCTAGGCTGCCCTTTTTGAGTTTTCAACCTAGCGAGCTTCTTTTTTTCTTTTTCTTTTTTTCTATCATACATAAAACCTCTTCAACCTATCAATGTTTACTGGCTCACTAAATTCGTTCCCATCCATGTCTGATAACTTCATTCACCTTTGCTCATGACTTGTTTCACGACATATGGCCCTTCCCAGCTAGGTCTGAACTTCCCTCTTGAATCAGATACATTAGGCTTACATTGCTTCAACACCAAATCCCCAACTCTAAATTTTCTAACCTTGACCCTCCTATTGTAGGCCCGAGCTATCTTCTTTTGATACAGATGGTGATGATACAACGCCTTTAATCTTCTCTCTTCTAATAGAGCTAATTGTGTGTATCTGCTTGCTACCTATTCTATTTCAGGCAGTTCAGCTTCCAAGACTACTCTTAGTGACTTGATCTCAATTTCAATTGGCAATACCACTTCCATCCCATAAACCAAAGAGAACGGTGTCATCCCAGTATGTGTTCGCACACTTGTCCTATATCCCCATAAAGCAAAGGGAAGCATTTCCTACCAGTAACTGTAAGTCTTGGTCATCTTGGATAGAATTTGCTTAATTGTCTTGTTTGTTGCTTCCACGGCACCATTAGCCTTTGTTCTATAAGGAGAGGACCGATGATGATGGATTTGGTACTTCGAGAATAAATCCTTAACTGCTCCTTGAAACTGTACCCGATTGTCTGATATCACACTGTGCGGGACCACATATCTGCAGATGAGGTTTTTTTTCGATAAACCTAGCCATTTGACTTGCACCCAGCTTGTTGAAGGATTCGGCTTTGACCCATTTTGAAAAATAATCAACTGCTACTATAATGAAACGATGACCGTTTGAGGCTGTCGGATGTATCTCTCCTATAATGTCGATACCCTAGGTGGCAAATGGCTAGGGTGAAGACATTGAATGCAGTTCTTCAGGAGGCATATGATTCAAGTTACCATACATCTGACATTGCTGGCACTTCTTTACAAACTCAATACAGTCTTTCTCCATGGTCAGCCAATAGTAACCTTGTCGAATAATCTTCTTAACTAGGGCCAAACCACTCATGTGCGGACCGCAACTTCCCGCATGTATTTTTGACATGATGCGCTCCACTTCAGTCTTTCTTAAACATCTCAAATGTACCCCCATCAGGCCATCTTTGATATAACTCTCCATGGAAGGTGATGTATTGCAATGACCACCGGCTTATGGATCTTCTCTCTTTCTTTGTTGCTCCCAGCGGGTATTCTCTTTCCTCCAAAAATCGCCTTATAGTATCATACCACGCATCATGGTCTATATCAACTTCCATGATTGTCTCATATTCATAGCAAGGAGTTGATGAACTGGTCAAGATTAGAGGCTTGAGGAATAGGCTGGCAGGATTTTCCCATACCGAAGCCAATGTGGCTAGGGCATCATCCATCTGATTTTCTTCTCTTGACAGGTGTATAAACCTACACTCCTTAAAATTCTTCTTCATCATGGTCAGGTAATGGTGGTATGGTTTCAATTTTTCTTCTTTCAACTCCCACTCTCCATTTACTTGGGATACTACTAGCAACGAATCACCATAAACTTTCACCTTATCCACCTTCATAATCATTAGGGTTTCCAAACCGAAAATACAAGCTTCATACTCCACCATATTATTGGTTGCCCTAAATTTCAGCTTTTTGGCTAAAGGGATAAGTTCCCCTTTGGCCGATTCTAGTATAACTCCCAAACCTGCTCCTTTTCTGTTTACTGCTCCATCAAAATACATTTTCCACCCTTGCACTTCAATTGCTTCTAAATGTTCATCTAGAAATTTCAAGATTACCTCTTCACTTTCTGGTAATGGTTGTTGAGCCAGGAATTCTGCCACTGCTCTACCTTTGATTGTTTTTTGGTTACATACTCAATCTCAAATTCTTCTAATATTATCAACCATCGACTATATTTCCCAATTAAAGAGGGTGTCTCCCTTAAGTATTTCATTGGATCCAGCCTAGAAATTGCTTGCACACTATATGACTGAAAGTAATGCTGCAACTTCTTAAAAGATGAAACCACGGCTATATAGGTCTTTTCGATGATACTATACTTAATTTCAGAAGATAGGAGCTTTCTACTCAAACATGATCAATCCCCGACTCATCTGCTTGGGCTAGCATGGCTCCTATCGACTCTTCTTCTACTGCTAAGTATAGTAATAAAGGTTTGCCGGGTTTAGGTGGTTTCAAAACAGGTGGATTCAACAAATACTCTTTTATTCGGTCAAAGGCCTTTTGACATTCTTCATTCCATACGACTGGCTGATTCTTTCTAAACAATTTGAAGATAGGCTCACAGATTGTTGTGAGCTTTGCTATAAATCTACTAATGTACTGCAGTTTACCAATGAATCCCCAAACTTCTCTCTCTGTCTTTGGGGCTGGCATATCCCTGATTGCTTTGAATTTGTCAGGTTCTATCTCAATGCCATTCGGACCAATTACATGTCCCAATAATTTGCCTGAAGTAACACCGAATACACACTTCTTCGGGTTTAATCTTAGCTTATATTTCAAAGCTCTATTGAAGAATAATTCTAAGTTTTGAAAGTGTTGCTCCCTTGTATCCGACTTCACCATCATATCATCAACATATACTTCAACTTCTTTGTGCATCATGTCATGAAATAGTGTGGTGGCCATCCTTTGGTAGGTTGCTCCAGCATTCTTTAAGCCGAAAGGCATCACCCTATAACAAAATATACCCTATGTAGTAACGAAAGCAGTTTTGGCTTTATCCTATTGGGCCATTAACACTTGATTCTATCTGAAAAATCCATCTACAAACGAGTGTAGCACACTAGAGGCTACACTATCAATGAGAACATCTATATGAGGTAAAGGAAAATCATCCTTAGGGGAAGCCTTGTTTAAATCTCTATAGTCCACACAGACCCTAATCCTTCCATCTTTCTTTGGCATGGGTACTATGTTGGCTAACCAATCTGGGTATTCTATCACTTCAAGGAACTTCACTTGCATTTGCTTAGTGACCTCTTCTTTAACCAATTCAGCCCACTCAGGTCTTAATCGCCTAAGCTTTTGTTTGACAAGTTTAATGTGAGTGTAAGTAGGAATATGATGCTCGGCTATGTCTCGATCTATCCCCGGCATATCTTCATAAGACAAAGCAAACACTTCTTCATATTTTTTTAATATTTTTTCAAATCTCTCTCGCTCATCAGGAGTAAGGTCAGATGCTATGCTAATGTTTTTAGGATTTTCAGTTGTTACCAAATTTAATGATTGTATGTTAACATAATTAATATTAAAGATGCTCATGTAACTGCTATTTGAATATATGCAACCATTAGGAGAAACATCACACAAGTAAGTAAAATCAGACTTTATTGCATTCATTTTGGAAAAGAAAACATCATCATCCTCATACAAAGCAGACAAATTAAAATCAAAATCAAAATCATTGTTCTCAGAATCATAAAGCAGGATGTCTTCAAACTTTTCTTCAACCAGGGCAGCAATCTCTTTCGGAGTCTTCTCGGCTTTCAGGGCAGCATCATTCTTCTCTTTTGGATTGGATTCTTTGTTGGTTGACAAGGTGAGCTCTTTCTTCACTTGCTCTACTAGCTCGGCAACATCTGTAAAAATTTCAAAACCTAGAATTAACTTACCCATGAACATGATCGTCTCGGGCTTTCCTTGGAGTGGTCCCATATCTGGAGCTTTGACAAAGATCTCTTCAAGTGGTGGGAAGCTCATCTTCTCATTCTTCTTTGGCTAGACATCATTGGCTTCATCATATCCCAACCCCTTTTTGGAAGCTTGAGTTCTAAAATTTGGTAACTTTGTTAAACCGGCCTTACCCTTTCCAAGACCAGCTCCGGAAAGGTAGTTCATGTTCTTCATCATATTCAAAACTTTGGAGTCCATTACTTCATCATCAAAAATTGTAGCCACTTGAAAACCATTGAGAGGTCTCTCAACCATTAGAGCATTAACAATCTCATTATCTTCAGCTTCAATGACCACTGTCTCATTTCCGTTGGGGAATTTGATCTTTTGATGAAGGGTGGAAGGAACTCCACCAAGAGGATGAAAACATGGCCACCCCAAGAGTAAGGCAAAGGTAACTGGTATGTCTAAAACAACAAACTCAATAATAGATTCAATTGGACCAACCTTGATGGCCACTTTGAAAGTCCCTTCGGCATGCCTCTTAGTGTTGTCATAATCACGAATTGTTACCTCGGTCGGATTTAGATCTCTTGTTGACATGGCTAGCTTTGGCAATATCTTAAGTGGACAAACATTTATGGCGCACCCATCATCGACCATTACACATGGAGTCCTCTTCCCCTTGACTTCTATTTTTATAAAGAGAGGGCGGATGTGGTCTCTCCCCTCCTCCGGTAAGTTCGTATATGAAAAAGAAACTGCTCCCATACTAACTTCACTCTTTTCTTGAACCTCTTCACATTTTATTACTTCCTTAATTTTTATAAAGTTTATCAACTCCTCTGGTGTTATGGAGGTAGAAATTGGCAAGCTAGCCAAGGCTTTGGCCATAGTTTCTCTGTGCTTTTTAGAAGTAGCTAATAAGTCCCAAATGCTAACACTCGCTTGGGTTCTTTTCAATTGCTTGAGCACAGTATCATCTTCTTCTACTTCAACTTCCTTCCCTTTATTAGTTTCCATCTCCTTAGGTGGTGGCCTTGCGTAAGGCTTACCGGATCTAGTATTCATCACCTCATCTTCTTCGGGCTCGGACCAAGTCCACTCCTCCTTCTTGGATACAATATCATCATCACTATCACTTGAATCCCAAAACACGTTGACAACACAAATTGCTACTTCTCCACCCATCATAGCTTGTTCAATTTTGACAAATGCCTCTTCTTCTTTGTTTGCTTCTCCACCCACATCTTGAAAAGAAGACATGACAAAGGCCTCATGCAAACCTCCTCCAATCGTGAAGGTTGCCGGTGTTGGTACCCTATTGAATTTTGGCAATGGGTTGTCTTTGGTGTTTGGTTTGTTGGGCTCGGGTAGCTTCCCATTATCAATTAGATTTTGAATCTCAAGTCTCAACCTCACACATCTATCTGTGTCATGTCCTTGCATTTGGTGAAATTGACAAAATGCTTTGGTGTCAAAATTAGGTGGGAGAGGGTTAGGCAAAGGACGAGGATTTAAGGGTTGTAGCAATCCTTTTCTTTGAAGCTTGTTGAGAACCCAAGACATCGGTTTTCCCAATTCCGAAAATTGTCTCCTTGTTCCTTGGTTAGTAGCATTAACACCGATGGCCTTTTGCATGCTTTGGCTACCAGGTTGATAGCTCCCTTTCTCGTTCTTTTTTGTTGCAAATCGGCTCTTCTCCCTTTCCCATTCTTCAATTTGCAAACCAGCTTGAAGAAGGTCTTTGAAATCACGGATGAGTGTATGAGATATCCTCTCACGAAGACTAGGCAACACCCCTCTCACAATCATCCTTATTTGATCTAATTCATCGGGCCACTTCTTGAGTAAAGCGACCTTGTTTCTCCATCTCTTGACATAATCTACAAAATTCTCATTCGGCCTTTGCCTAATGGACTCCACTTCCATCAAGGTTACTTCTAACTTAATATTATATCCATATTGTTGGATGAAGGCTTTGTAAAGTAGATCCAAACTCTTTTGTGTTCCATCATCTAAGGTATTAAACCAATTTTGGACAACAGAGTCCAATGAGAGCATAAAGTACCTTAAGGTTTGAGCCTTAGTAGCTCAGGTAGACTGCATGGCAGTGATATACTGCTTCACATAGAGATGAGGATTTTCGGTGCCATTGTACTTTGCAAAGGAAGGCATCTTGAACTTGTATGGAACTTCTTCATCTTGTTCAAATAGTTTGTCGATCTTGGACATCTCTTCGGTTATTAGCTTCTTCTCAAATTTCTTTTCTAAATCAACAATCATCTTTTCAACATCGGATGTCTCGATCTTTTCAATAGTTGCTTTTTCAGCAACCTTCGGTTCTTTCTTCTTCTCTTGAACATCTTGGTAGTATTGAACCTAATCATCATCATCATCAATGATCACCTTTTCATCATCAAAAACCACTTCACTAACTTTGGTCTTCCCTTTGTCCTTTGGTTTCTTAGTGCTGGCAGATGCCTCGACATGGTTTTCTAAGATTGCAGTCAATTGGTTCTTCATGGTCTCAGCTAGGGCCTCTTTGATTTCTTCCATCTTGGCATTGAGGGCCTCATCCACCATCCTTTGAATTTGTTCGAGCTCCATTGTTTTAGGTGACCAAGTGATTGAGTCATTGCTAGATACTTCATCTCCAGCGTAGGTCGGATTATTGTAAGCTTTAGAACTATCGTAATCCAGGGCTGTGAGCTAGAGAGGATCAATGATATGAGATGAAAATGTATGCATGTATGCACAAACGATCAACAAATAAGGATAAATAGGACGTTTCTTCCAACCTTATAACATCCACAAATGAATGGCGAGTCCCTTTTCCTAGGTATATGGTTAACAAAACACCAACATGGGGTATCTTGCTTTCGAATAATTCCCTCGGATGTTTCAACCAATAGTTATATTTTTGAAAGTGGAAATCCATCCATGATTATTCCCATTAATAAGGTTTTAATCCATTCAACCAACTATAGTAGCTTTTATGCTATATTGGATGAAAACTAAATTAAGAGGTTTATTATAGATAGATTTCTCACTTGAAAAAGGTAACTAATGGTTCATGCCAAAAACAAGCCCATGGTTAATTTATTCTTAGTGTAAACTAGGCCCACAATTGATTTTTGGTATTTCATAGTTGACCTAAATATTTTTGCAAGCTCTTTTTAAGAAAGGTTGGATGAAAATAATTTTGTTTTTAAGCCCATTGTAAAAGATTTTAGAAAAATGGATTTTGGGCTTAGTATTTGGGCCATGGGACAAAGAATTTTTGATTTGTTTTTAGAAAAGTCTTATGTCCAAAGACCATCTTGAAATTTTTTGAAAATAGCTTTGGTCTTTTGGACTTTAAAGAAAAATTTATTTTGAGCTTACAATATACTTAGGTCATATTAGAAAAAGAGCAAACCAAATAAGCCATGATTTAAGCCAAGAAAAATTAATCATAGTCAAACAACATGCATTTGGGGTAAAACCTAAGGAAAGTAACTAGGCCAATTACATGAGCTTTAGTTTTTGGGTAAAAAGGCTTAGGTTCCCATAGCAAGTATATACCAAATGGTACGAGGCTATGAGTGGTTATTCCATACTCGATCTCCATACCTTGAGTGAAAGTATGGTATCCCTTACATAACATAACACGGGTAACACGGGCGTCCTAACTCACGCATACGATGCAATCTAAGATGATGAAATGGATAAAATCATTATAAGAAAGAATAGAATAATATAAAGACCAACGGAATCAACTTCTCTTATCCCCAGTAGAGTTGCCACTGTGAGTGGGGATTTTTGCCCCCACTCCCGGTGGAATGGTTCTTGCGACTTCGGCACTGTTAGGCTCGGGGCCTTAGAGAACATGGACCTAGGTCTGGAGAAAATGGAGTTTCCACCGGGATGGGCCGGAAAAAAGAAAGGGGTGGATGACTCGATTCTTAAGGAATCCCCAACCCCCTAATGGGTTTGAAAAATTAGGTACGTGTGGGGAAGGTGAGAAATGGCCCAGCACCCCCACAATGCCCGGTTCATTGGAACCGGCCTCCTTTACAGGTCTTAATATTATAAAATTCTTAAATATAACAACATTATCCATATTACACACAAAAATTAAAAGAAATCATCATTATATTAAAATCAAAGCAAGGTACAAGCAAAACAAATAAATGGACACCCATCCAAAGATGGAATCATGTCCTTACATCACATGCCTAAATAGGACACCCACCGAAAGGTAGAAACATGCCCTTTACATAGGTTCTAAAATAGAAAAGTAAATTAAATTACATGATGTTTAACTAATGAGGTACCCACCAAGTGGAAACATACCTCTTACAACTTTTGGAAATCTAAATTAATTGATAAAAGTAAATAATCATTCATCATAAATAAATCATTCATCAAAGGTATTAAATATCAATAAAAAGTAAACATCCATCCATGATAAATAAAATAAACCAAGCATTGAACTTACATAAATTAAAGCATATAAAATAAATCAAAACATAATCAAATATGGAGTTGAATAAAACAAATAAAAGTCCAATTATAGCTACTGTGACTTTTTATGGAATTAAAATCGAATAGGATTTTATGTTTTAAAAGGTTGGTAAGACTTTTTGATTAACTAAATTAATGTTTGAATGGTGAAATCATGAAACTAGGGTTTTAGACACTTTGAAATACTTTTGATTTATGGTTTTAAATGGTAATTTCAAGCTACTGTGTAAATTTAAAGTAATTGTGTTTTTATGGTTTTTAATGTTTTAAAGTTTAGAAAAAGTTAGGGTTTAAGGTTTTAAAGGAATTAGAGCTTATTATTTTAAGTTTGGAAGTTGAATTAGGGTTTTAGGAGCTTTGAATTGGAGTTTCAGGTGATGAATTGGCGTTTGGAATTTGGAAATCAATTTGATAATTTTATGAAGTTTTATGAATTTAAATAAATGAATTAATGTTTTGATAAGTAGAAAAGATTTTTTTTAAAGCCTTTTGAAAGAAACAGAATCTAATTTAAAGTTTTGAAAGAAATAGAATCAAATATTGGTTTTCTTGAAAAAGATGTTTAATTAAGGTTTTAAGATTTTGAAGAGGTAAAAATAACAATTTTAAGTCTTTTTGGAAAATAAAGTAACGTATTAGTATTTTTAACTTTGGAAAAACTAAATTAAAGTTCTAAGGTTTTTGATTTGAAAAATAAAATTTCATAGATTATGCTACTGTGAAAAAATAAAACAAAAAGAATTTAACATACCTCCTTTTGTTGATTCTCCAAAAATAATTCTTCTTGGATGAACAAGAACAAAGACAGTTACTGCCTTTGAATTGCTTAAATCGTGTCCCTGCAATTCCAGAAAAAAAAGAAATTGAATTGCTCCTTTTCCTTCCTTGATTTGTTTTCAAAAAATCAAGCTTCTATTGCTTATTCGGCCTCCTCAATTTAATTGCCTTTGGTCCTTATTTATAGTGGTTTGATGTGGTTTCTTCCTAATTAGTCAAGGTAAGTAATATTAATAAATAAAAAAAAGAAACCGAAACCTAATTGAATTAGGTTTCAAAAAATTTGCATCGAAAAAAATTGCCGCTGGAAAGAATGCGCTGGCACAAAAATTCTGCCGCAAGAAATTGCGGCAGGGGTGGGCTGCGGGCATCGCCCGCAGAATACCCGCACGAAATAGAAAAGCTATTTTGCCCGCAAATTTTTTCTGCAGGCAAAAAAGCTTGGGCCATTTTGCCCGCAGGAAATTCCTGCGGGCAAAATGCCCACGGGCCCGCACGACGATTTTTTCGTCGCCGATTTTTTCGACTCTGATTTTTATTTTTATTTTTATTTTTTGACTTTTATTTATTTATTTTTATTTTTTATTAATAAAAATTAGATACTAAAGCAAAAAATTATTTAACAAAAATTATTTTGGACCAATTAGACAACAAAAATCATTTTGGACTAAATAAAACATATTGGACCGGATTGGGTCAAAAATTAAGGGTCTACAACTGGGCCATTTCTCACATTCCCCACACGTACCCAACTTTTTGAACCCATTAGGGGGTTGGGGATTCCTTAGGAATCGAGTCATCAACCCCTTTTTTTTTCCGGCCCATTCGGGTGGCGACTCCATTTTCTCAGGACTTTGGTCCGTGTTCTCTAAGGCCCCGAGCCTAAAAAGTGCCGAAGTCGCAAGAACCATTCCACCTGGAGTGGGGGCAAAAATCCCCGCTCACAATGGCGACTCCACTGGGGATAAGAGAAGTTGATTCCGTTGGTCTTTATATTATTCTATTCTTTCTTATAATGATATTATTCATTGCATCATATTAGATTGCATTGTGTGCGTGAATTAGGATGCCCGTGTTACCCGTGTTATGTTATGTAAGGGATACCATACTTTCACTCAAGGTATGGAGATCGAGCATGGCATAACCACTCATAGCCTCGTACCATTTGGTATATACTTGCTATGGGAACCTTAGCCTTTTTACCCAAAGACTAAAGCTCATGTAATTGGCCTAGTTACTTTCCTTAGGTTTTACCCCAAATGCATGTTGTTTGACTATGGTTAATTTATCTTGGCTTAAATCATGGCTTATTTGGTTTGTTCTTTTTCTAATATGACCTAAGTATATTGTAAGCTCAAAATAAATTTTTCTTTAAAATCCAAAAGACCAAAGCTATTTTCAAAATTTTCAAGATGTTCTTTGGACATAAAACTTTTCTAAAAACATATCTTTGGCTCATGGCCCAAATACTAAGCCTGAAATCTATTTTTCTAAAATCTTTTTATGGGCTTAGAAACAAAATTATTTTATCCAACCTCTCCTTACAAAGAGCTTGCAAAAATATTTAGGTCAATTAAGAAATACCAAAATCAATTGTGGGCCTAGTTTACACTAAGAATAAATTAACCATGGGCTTGTTTTTGGCATGAATCATTAGTTACCTTTTTCAAGTGAGAAATCTATCTGTAATAAACCTCTTAATTTAGTTTTAATCCAATATAGCATAAAAGCTACTCTAGTTGGTTGAATGGATTAAAACCTAATTAATGGGAATTATCGTGGATAGATTTCCATTTTTTGAAAATATAACTATTGGTTGAAACGTCCGAGGAAAATATTCGAAAGCAAGGTACCCCATGTTGGTATTTTGTTAACCATATACCTAGGAAAAGAGACTCGCCATTCGTGTGTGGATGTTTTAAGGTTGGAAGGAACATCCTATTTGTCCTTATTTGTTAATTGTTCGTGCATACATGCATACAATGTATCTCATGTCATTAATCCTCTTTGGCTCATAGCCCTGGATTATGACAGTTCAAAAGCTTACAACAATCCAACCTAAGCCGGAGACGAAGTATCTAGCAACGACTCAATCACTTGCTCACCTAAAACAATGGAGCCCAACAAATTCAAAGGATGGTGGATGAGGCCCTTAATGCCAAGATGGAAGAAATAAAAGAGGCCCTAGCTGAGACCATGAAGAACTAATTGACTGCAATCTTAGAGAATCATGCCGAGGCATCTGCTAGCACTAAGAAGCCAAGGGACAAAGGGAAGACTAAAGTTGGTGAAGCGACTTTTGATGATGGAAAGGTAATCATTGATGATGATGATGATTGGGCTTAATACTGCCAAGATGTTCAAGAGAAGAAGAAAGAACCAAAGGTTGTTGAGAAGGCAACTATTGAAAAGGCCGAGACATCCGATTTTGAAAAGATGATTGCTAATTTAGAAAACAAATTTGAGAAGAAATTGAAAACCGAAGAGGTGTCCGAGATTGACAAATTGTTTGAGCTAGATGAAGAAGTCCCGTACAAGTTCAAGATGCCATCCTTTGCCAAGTACAATGGCACCAAAAATCCTCATCTCCATGTGAAGCAGTATATCACTGCTATGCAGTCTACCCGAGCTACTAAGGCTCAAACTCTAACGTACTTTATGCTCTCATTGGATCCTGTTATCTAAAATTGGTTCAATACCTTAGATGATGGAGCACAAAAGAGTTGGGATTTGCTATACAAGGCCTTCATTCAGCAATATGGGTACAATGTCGAGCTGCAAGTTACCTTAATGGAAGTTGAGTCCATTAGGCAAAGGCCAAATGAGAATTTTGTGGACTATGTGAAGAGATGGAGAAACAAGGTTGCTTTGCTCAAGAAGAGGCCCGATGAATCTGATCAAATAAGGATGATTGTGAGAGGGGTGTTGCCTGGCCTCCATGAGAGGATGTCTCATACACTCATCCGTGATTTCAAAGACCTTCTCCAAGCTGGTTTGCAAATTGAAGAGTGGGAAAGGGAGAAGAATCACTTTTCCATAAAAAGGAATGAGAAAGGAAATTACCAATTCAGAAATCAAAGCACGCAAAAAGAGGTTGATGTTAATGTAACTGGTCAAGGAAATAAAAGACAATTCTCAGAATTGGGGAAACCTCTATCTTGGGTTTTTAGCAAGCTGCAAAAAATAAGGGTTGTTGCAACCGTTAGCTCCTCAACCACTACATAATCCACTGCCACCAAACTTCAATGCCGAGGCCTTCTGTCAATTTCATCAAATGCGAGGGCATGAAACAGATAAATGTGCTCGTCTAAGGCATGAGATCCAAGACCTAATCTATAGTGGCAAGCTACCCGAGCCAGATAAAGCCCAATACCATGAACAACCCTTTGCCTAAATTTGGAAGAGTGCCACCACCAGCAACCTTTATGGTAGGAAAAGGATTGGAAGAAGATTTTGTTTTATCATCCTTTCAAGATGGAAAAATTGAAGATGTGAAAGGAGAAGAAGCTTAACTTAACAAACTTCCCTTGGCTTGTTTATTTCTTTTATTTTATTTTCTTTAATGTTTAATTGGAAATTTAAAGTTGCTTGAAATAAATTACTTTCATCAAAATTTTTGTTGGTCTTTGTTCATTTTGATGCTCAACCGATGATGAATCTAGCTTGATAATTCATAAATTAATATATTTATGTATCATGACTCGAATGACTTTACTAGGTGAGGGAATTGCTTTATAACATTGAGTTGTGTATGCTTACTTAGAGAGGGCTCCTGCATAATTATCTTTGTCTAGGTCCTAGTTAGTCTTAGAACATGCTTTGACAAATTTTCGAGGCAAAATTGAACTCTGCTTATTTAAGGGAGAGATGATCTAGGCATTGTTTGGTTAGACAACAACTAGTATCCACCCAATTAAATATCAATCCCTAGTTTCCCCTTTGAGCCTTTATAAAATTTTAGCTTTCTTTTCATTGGCATATAACCTCAATAACCTACCCTGAGCTGTTGTGATACTTTTGACAAATCTTATGATCATTAATATGAAGAGGCAAGAAGATCAAAGAAAGCAATGAATAGTCAAGATCATAAGGATAGTTGATATTTTCAAGACCATAAGAGTAGTTGAAGTTTTCAAGGCCATAAGGGTAGTTGAAATTCACTTAATATCTCTAATATATCAAGACAACATTAGAGTAACAAATGATTTATCCGTATTAAAGAAGATCTATGTTACTCCACTCATCCATTATTGGAAGCCCAAGTCGGTACAAACAAGACAACTCTGTTTGAGGTAGGACCAAAAAAAAAGAAAGAAAAGAAAAAAAAAGAGAAGAAGAAAAAAAACAAAAGAAGAAAAGAAAAAAGGAAAAGAAAAGAAAAAAGATAAAACCTAAAAAGGCAGTTCAGAAAGCCAACTGAGTTCTCTTTTACCTAAAGCAGCAAAAGGCTTCCATTTGGTTCATAAAGACATTTTGACTTGAATTGGTCCAACCCAACCAAAGATTCAATCAAAATTAGAGGAAAAAGGAGGAAGACCATCCAGTTCTTGAAAGTTCTGTACTTGACCATTCTATAAGGAAGAAGGACAAAATGATAAAATGCTCCAAGAAAGGGGAGAGTAAGAGTAAGAGAAAGAAAAAAAAAAGGGGAAAGAAACAAATTTGGGAACCAAACTTTTTGCAAGGGCAAAGACTGTCCCAATCAAGATCCAGATTAATGCCAAGAAGTTAGAAGGAATTTGGAGTTTAGCAAGATTGCCTCCAAACTACCTAAAGTTCAAACAAGAAATTTATAGTGTGAGGATTTGACAATTGTGTCACATCAGCTCCTATCTCAAAATGGCCTTCATTTAACCCATGTCCCTTATAGACCCCATTTCAAGCCTATCAAAGACCTGTTGATCTCTCTTGGTAGGTAGAGCCTATTAGTGGAGATAGTTTGGATAAGCATGCATATGAGATAGACAATGTTTAAACTCAATGAGACCTTTGGCCGAGTAATGTGTATGTGCCTATATAAAGTGCAACAATTCTTGCTTAAATAGAAATGATTCCCGAGTTTAGTATGGTAACTAGGGTTGTCATGTTATATGTATGTTAATTTGGAAAAATCAAGTCCTGAGGTGCACTGACATTAATTTGGCAAAGCTAACATTTGATTTTAAAATTAAAATTCAAAAAAAAAATGTTTTGTCATACAAAGCCTTCAAGTTAAGGGAAGTATGTTGAACCTCTAAAGGACATATTGGGCAAAGGAAATTATTATTGGCAAAGTTATGAAGAAACTACCAACCGACATGCCGAAATATAGTTTGAAATGGATGCATCCCTGAATCTGCTGGTTAGGGTCTCCACCACTTATATTTTCAACATCTTGAAGATAAAAGCTACAAATCAATGCAAGACTTGAACAAGCATAAAAAATGAACCAATAAGAACACTTCTGCTGATCACCTCGATCTATGAGTCGGTGGAACGACTATAAGTATTATTCATGCATATCATGCATACATGAGGATATCACATCACACTTTCTTGTCTTGTATTGTCTATTCCTTATCAAAATGAACAAAGATATTGAATCAAGGGGGGCACGGAAAGCCTATTCGCTTGTGGAAGATCCAGTCATTTTGCAAAGAGAAGAAATACGTGCTTGTGCGAAGAACTAGACGGCAAAACATCAATCAAAGCTTGCATGGAAAAAATCTTTGGTTTGAGCCTACACAGGGGGCAAAGTTTCTCCTTTTCAATTTTTTGAGTTTATATACAAAATATTTTCAAACTCACTTATATTTTGCCATGCTGGGGGCAAGGAGAAGTTATGAGGCCCAAATAAAAATAGCTGAATTTTTGCGAAAGGAAGAACAAAAGAATGGAACAACAAGTTAAGCCAGAATCCTCAACTAATAAAAGGTTAGTCAAACTCATTCTCGAGTCCAAGTACCCAAATCAAATCAATCTCGCGTGAAAGTACCCAAAATCAATTCAAGCTCGGGTCCAAGTACCTAATCTCGGGTCCAAGTACCCAATCTCGGGTCCAAACACCCATTCTCGGGTCAAAGTACTCATTCTCGGGTCCAAATACCCAAATCAAATCAATCTTAGGTCCAAGTACCCAATCCTAGGTCCAAGTACCCAAATTCAATCCAATCTCAAGTCCAAGTACCCTAAAATCAAGTTAGGATCGAGTATCCCAATCCAATTTAGGATCGAGTATCCAAATCCGGTTTAGGATTGAGTATCCAAAGCCAATTTAGGATCGAGTATCCAAATCTAGTTTAGGATCGAGTATCCAAACCCTATTTAGGATTAAGTATCCAAATCCAGTTTAGGATGGAGTATCCAAATCCAGTTAGGATTGAGTATCCCAATCCAATTTAGGATCAAATATCCAAATCCAATTTAGGATCGAGTATCCAAATCCAGTTTAGGATTGAGTATCCAAAGCCAATTTAGGTTTGAGTATACTAATCCAGTTTATGATCTAGTATCCAAAGCCAATTTAGGATCGAGTATCCCAATCCAGTTTAGGATCGAGTATCCTAATCCAGTTTATGATCGAGTATCCAAAGCCAATTTAGGATCGAGTATCCCAATCCAGTTTAGGATCAAGTATCCTAATCCACTTTAGGATCGAGTTTCCAAGTCCAGTTAGGATCGAGTATCCCAATCCAATTTAGGATCGAGTATCCTAATCCAGTTTAGAATCGAGTATCCAAAGCCAATTTAGGATCGAGTATCCCAATCTAGTTTAGGATCGAGTATCCTAATCTAGTTTAGGATCGAGTATCCAAGTCCAGTTAGGATCGAGTATCCAAGTCTAGTTAGGATCGAGTATCCCAATCCAATTTAGGATCGAGTATCCTAATCAAGTTTAGGATCGAGTATCCAAACCCAATTTAGGATCGAGTATCTCAATCCAAATCCAGTTAGGATCGACTATCCAAATCCAGTTTAGGATCAAGTATCCAAATCAAGTTAGGATCGAGTATCCCAATTCAATTTATGATCGAGTATCCAAATTCAGTTTAGGATCGAGTATCCAAATCAAGTTAGGATCGAGTATCCCAATCCGATTTGTTATCAACTATCCAAGTCCAGTTAGGATCGAGTATCCAAATCTTTTTAGGATTAAATATCCAAATCAAGTTAGGATCGAGTATCCAAATCCAGTTTAGGATTGAGTATCCAAATCAAGTTAGGATCGAGTATCCCAACCCAATTTAGGATCAAGTATCCCAATCCAAATCCAGTTAGGATCGAGTATCCAGGTCCAGTTTAGGATCGAGTATCCAAATAGCTCAGGTCCAGAACCCAAATTTTCCTTAGGTCCAGAACCTAGATTCCTTTCTAAGTCCAAAAACATAGCTCAAGTCCAGAACCTAAATTACCCTTAGGTCCAGAACCTAGAATTTAGTTCTAACTCCAAGAACTTAGATCGGGTCCAGAATCCAAATTTTTCTTAAGTCTAGAACCTAGAATTATCCTTGAGTCCAGAACTCGAACCAGGTCTAGAACCCAAAACCTCCACCATCTCAAAAATTAAGTCTTATTGCTTTTCACTCTCTTTCACTAAAGTTTCAGATCATTCAAGCAGGGGGCAAACTGTAGACCCTTAATTTTTGACCCAGTCCGGTCCAATATATTTTGTTTAGTCCAAAATAATTTTGTGTTGTCTAATATATTTTAATTAGTCTAAAATATTTTTTTTATCTTAATTAAATAATTTTTGCTTTATTATTTAATTTTTATTAATAAAAAATAAAATAAACAAATAAAAATAAAAATAAAAATAAAAAAATCTGCGACGAAAAAATCATCGCCGAAAGTCAGCGCGGGCCCGTGGGCATTTTGCTCGCAGAATTTTTCTGCGGGTGAAATGGCCCACAGGTCTATTTTGCCCGTAGCTGCCACAGCCAGCAGCCGCAGCTTTTTCGCCAGCGTAATTTTTCCTGCGGCAATTTTTTTTGCCAGCGTAATTTTTCCGCAGCAGTTTTTTTTTAACCAGCAAAATTTTTCAACGCAAATTTTTTGAAACCTAATACAATTAGGTTTCAGTTTCCTTTTCTTATTCTATATAGTATACTGTGAGTAATTAGGATTAGGAATGGAATTCTTCTATAAATAAGGGAGGCATAAGGGGAGAAATTGGGGATGAAAATTGGGAGAGTTTGAAACCGAAATTGAATGGGAAAGTAGTGAAATCAAATCTGACTTTTTTGAGAGACAAAGAAGAAAAGCCATTAACAAACGATCATAGGCAGCAACTGCCTTTGTTTTTGTTCATCTAAGAAGAATTTTTTTGGAGGAACCATCAAAAAGGAGGTATGTATTAATTGTTATATTTTTTCACAGTAGCTTAAGATTAGTGGTGCGCAAGAACCTAGTGCTATAGCAATACCGCAAGTGCACGGGTCGCCTAAGTAATAAAGTAGTGAGTGAGTTATAGTTCCACTGAGGACAAGGTCAAGTACTAGTGCATATCTTAACTGTTGTTTACCAAATTAATAGTTTTTGTGATGTTTTATAATTAAAGACAACTAACTTAATGAATGAAAGTAAAGAGAAATTGAAATGTTGTGCAAAAAGGATTGATGATAATAATACTATCTAGATATTGAGTCCCCCTAGTTACAATTATATTTATGAAAATCACATAATAGAGTTGAATTGACATTTCTCTAATTTAGACTAAAACCTCTCTTGAGTGAATTAACCCCTAATCACTAAGTAGAATGCTGGAATCTCTTCTCAAACACAATTAAATAGATCTTGCATTAAGAACAAGGAACTATAAACCAAAGGATCTTGTAAGTCTAACTCTAGTACTCAAATCAATCCTCAACTCTTATGAGTATTCAATTCATATCAAGCTTTCTCAAGTCAATAATATGAAAATTGCAACCAATCAATAAGCATGCTATCATCAATTGGAAATAAATCATTAAGCATCATAAGAATAAAAAACTCCATCAATTAAAATTATTCAATCCATACAAATAAGCTAGGGTTCATCAATATCTAGATAGAGAATGAGTTAGTTCATGTTCAATACTCTTAGTACAACAACAACAATAACATTAAAATGAATTAAAAGAGAAAATAGAAAAACCCCTTGTCTAGATGCCAAGAGTAGGATTACTAGTCTTCCTCCTAGCTCCACTTGGGTGTATGATGAAGAGCTCAAGCCCTCTTCAATGGTTGATTCCCCTTTGCAAAATGGAATGGAGCTTTCTCAAGTTACCAACCCTTTCAATGAAGCTTCTTCAACCTTCAAGAGCTTGCCAATGGAAGATGGAGATGGTGGAGAGGATAGAAATGGAGGATGAAGATGAAGACACAAGGAGAGTGTCACTCTCCCCTTGCCCAAAACGTGTATGCCCAAGCCTCCTCCTCTCCAAGTGTGTTCTTTCTTTCCTCTTCTTCTCTTTTTATTTCATTCCCAAGCTCAAACCCATACCTTCCAGCTCATAGCCCATACCTTCTAACTCACACCACTCTCCCTTGTCTCCCACATTCCCTTTGTTTTATTTTTCTTTTCCTCAAATTAGGCAAGCTTTTTCTTTTGTTTAATATTACTTTTGGCAAAAGCTGGTCTTTGTTCCCCACTTGTCTGCAAAAGAATTTAATTATTCAAGGTTGCCCTAGGTGACACGGCCATGCTTGCTGGCCGTGTCTCTCACTTTGCTTGGGACACGACCAAGCTTGTTGGCCGTGTCTCCTTCTGCCATTTCTTTCCTTCTTTTCTTCTAGGTGACACGGCCAAGCTCCTGGCTGTGTCATGTGACACGGCCAGTGGCTTGGCTGTGTCATGTGGGTGTGTCACCTTCTACTTCTAGCTTTGTCAATTTGTTTTCTTTGTTTCCAAGGGTGACACGGTCAAGCTCCTGGCAGTGTCAAGTGACACGACCAGTGGCTTGGCCGTGTCATGTGATGGTGTCAGCTTCTGCCTTCATTTCATTGGTTTCTTGGTTTTGCTCTTTAGGTGAGACACGGCCAATGGCTTGGCCGTGTCTCTTGGGCATGTCAGCTACTATCTTGGAATTTTTTTGAGGGACACAGCCAAGCTTGCTTTGGCTTGGCCATGTCTTGCTTGATTTATGCTCTTCCTTCATTGTTTTGATCATCCAAGGGAGTTTTTGCACTTTAACCTAAAATAAACACTTAAAACAAACTTTAAACAAAAATCAAATGAAACATTAACTAAAAACACATAAAAATTATACTAAAAATAAGTACAAAAATGCTCTTATAAAAAACCCCACACTTAATTCCTTGCTTGTCCCCAAGCAAGATTAAAATCAAAATAAACTAAACAAGATAAATTTTGTTAAGTTCAAGAGTTATAAAAATGTTTCAAGACTTCCCTATCCCTAAATCCGCAATCAATATCAAATCGAACAAAACAGATATCCAAGCAATTAAGTGGCTTTCCAAGCATAACCTATGCTTGTCACTCCCTCACCAACTCTTAAAAAGTGTTTGATCAAGGTGGTGTTTACACTCATAACAATCAATGAAAGATTATTGCCATAGGCTTACTTATCGACCAAATCTCCACTACTTAATTACAGTCAAGCATCAATCCAAAGGTCTTTTATTGGGTTGTAATGGGGTTAAGGGAAAGGTATGACATTTAGGAAATGTGAGCTTAATCATTAAGTTCAAGAGCACTTCAAGAATGAAGTAACCAATCATTTGTATAACCCAACGATCCCAAAACACCTTCCTCTCACCTAAACCTTGACATTAAAGAACTTTTCAAGGGAACTCACTAATTACATCTTGCAATGATTATTACAAACATATTCCAACCCTTTCAACAAGAACAACAATTATTCTTATTATTTTTCTTCTTTTTACTTGATTTATATGTATATATATATTATTTTTTATTTTTTATTTTTTATTTTTTATTTATATTTCTTTTTTATATTTTGTTTTGCAATCTTAAACCTACTAAATTTAACCTCACACTTAATTCAACACAACACTCAGTCATAAATGCTCTTAAAATGCTCTTGACCTAATGAAAGGGTAAGAGACAAAATAGCATGATTCAAAGTTAGTAGTGTTACGAAAAAGAAAGAAAAGGATAAACAGAATAGGCTCAAAATTGGCTAACTAAGGTTAAAAATAGGGTTGGTCTTTTTAAGCCAAAGTGGGTTCACCTAATTGCCTTAATCATCTTGATGCCAAATTGAAATTTTTTATGTAATCTTAAAATGCATGTCAGAGCAAGTTCTAGCAAGTCATCAATCAAAGATGTTCACCCACAGTAAGAATAATAAGTTGATGGCTCAATTTCTCACTAGGTTAAAGGCAATGCAAGGAAAAAACTAACAAAATTGACAATAAGTATCAATTCTACTCAATTCTCAAATTCATGCTTCAAAAATTCAAAAGTCATCTATCAACAATATTTATAACAATTGAACTTTTCAAAATTCATTTATTCAAAGAAAAACATTAAAAACATTAACTAAACTTAAACAAAAATAACTTAAAAGTAAAAATACAAAATGCACCCCACACTTAAAAATTCACATTGTCCTCAATGTGAGCATGCATAAACTAATAAAGAGTTCAGATGAAACCCGATTTCCATCGTTCCCATATGCGATATGCCCAATGTATTGCAAAGCCTAGGTAGCATCCTTGGATGAGCAATTGGCCAATGAGAACACATGAAGGTTGTCTTGGGGTGATCCTCCAATGCTATAGGAACTTGGTAAAAATATTTTTCAGTATGCAACATGGTTATATTCATTTTTTTCTCTTTCTCGCTCCTGAAAGTGGGAGGGATGATCATTGGTTGCATATTGTTCTCCCCAACTAAAATAAATTCCAAAATTTTTGGGGTCTTTTTAAGTTCAACTAAGTTTGGTTGAATCTCTTTCTCACTCTCTTTAGCAATTTGAAGTTCCCTCTCAACAACCTCATCATTTAATATAAATTTGCTCTCCTCAATTTCTAAATTGGAAATATTAGGCTCTACTTCTAAAGTTATGGCCACCTTAAGCTTGTCTACACTTTCCTCACTATAGGGCATGTCATAGAGTTCAGGAATATGTATACCTTATTTCTCTTCCTCTAGCCTACATGGGAATGAAATTGGTGGCATAAAAGGATTTGGAGGTTCATGCAATTTTATCCAAGTTGATGCTTCCAAATTCTCCTCCTCCTTTGTTTGACTCAGCTCCTCTATGTTGGATTGGATCTCCTTGCCATTTTCTTCTTGATTAGTACCTGCATCAAAGAAATCACAAAAATTGTTATATATTACCTATTCATTCCTCAAATTTATGATTACCTCAATTTGCTCCAATTGGCTAGGAAATTCCTCCTTTTGGTGTGCTTGGAGTTGATGTGCCAGCTGCCCAACTTGAGTTTCCATCCTCTTCACTGATTCTTCCAAAGAATCAAACCTCTCATTGCTCCCTTCCTGATTTTGTGTGTCTAGTTGAACGTAAGCATTCAAATCATCTTCCACTATGGATTGCTTGCATTAAGCTAGATACTGCTCGTTATTTTGAATGAAGGCATTCAATCTTTCCTCTAATGTGAGGTTCTTAGGTCGATCTATATTTTGTGGGCTATTTTGAATGAAGGCATTCAATCATTCCTCCAAAGTGGGTTCCTTAAGGTGGTCTTGGTTTAAAAATTGTTCTTGAAAGTAAGAACTTCCTTGGTAAGGCTGAGAACATTGTTAAGGTGGAATGTACTGCTGATTTTCCCAAGAAAAATTTGGGTGGCTTTCCCAGCTTTGATTATAGGAATTGGAATATGGGTCATTACCACCCATTTGTTGGAAACTTTGGTAGTCATATTCTTCCTCTTGCCATTCTTGGTATCGTTCGAAGCCAAATGAACATGTATTGGCACTATGTTCTGCATTGCCACATGCTGCACATATCTCTTGGCGTGGCATAGGTACTCTTCCTCTAGCATTTAGCATCATAGGTTGATTCGTTAATTCCGCGAATTGCCATGCCATGTCAAAATTATAGTTCCTATCATAAATTCCCCCATGCCTTGAAAACTGCATCTTTACAAAAGGGACTTAGCAATTTAAAGAAAACAAATAAACAATTAAAAGAAAACAAACAAACAATTCAAAGAAAACAAACAAACAGTCTTGATAAAAATAAAACTAAATCAACGGTCTTGATTATATTACTAATATTGAAATCGTTGTCCCTGGCAGCGGCGCCAAAAACTTGGTGCGCATGAGTCTAGTGCTATAGCAATACCGCAAGTGCACGGGTCGCCCAAGTAATAAAGTAGTGAGGACTTATCGTTCCACTGAGGACAAGATAGAGAAATTTATAAAATTTTATACATTGAATTCTAACATATAGAAAAACTTTCTATTAAATGTTCAAACTCATCCAACATTTCTAGATTTGTCCAAAAATTCAGACAATATCACTTTGCAGTACACCTATAAAATTTTCTGTAACTATCATGCTTATTTCTCAAACTTTTTATTTTTATATCTTAAATTATTTCCTAGATTGTTTTTCTAATTTCACTTATTCATCAATTGAAATAGCTATAAATTTTAAATTTCAAATAAAATTTCCAAAAATTCTTAATCCATAATCTTTAGAATGACGCTTCCACTGCGCCACTCTGATCTATGCAACCTAGACGCCATCTCAACTCATATCTATTATATCAAATGGACATTGCCACATCAGGGATCAGATAAATTGCCAGTGCCAATGCATACATCACAATTGAAAATTATTTTTTTAAAATTTTAATTTTCTCTCTCTAACAACTCACCTAGGTCGAGAACCTCAAACCTAAGCTCTGATACCAAAATAAATGTAACACCCTTATACCTATATACGTACAATACATATTTTTAGCATATGTAAAATATGTATATGCGGTATAAAAATATCACAAACCGATTTAATAAAAATTTTCACATTTCTGTTTTAAGATTTCAAATACTAATATATAAAATAAATAGTATATAAATATTCTTTTCTTGTTATAGGACTACAAAATAAATATTTTATATGAAAATCTTTGGAAAAAAAAATTCGTCAGAGTTTTATTTGTAATTTGAACGTTTCCAAAATTCAACAAAATACAACCTGCATAAAACAAACACTCCAAATAAGTTAGTTGATGTTCAGTACTCTTAATACAACAACAACAATAACATTAAAATGAATTAAAAGAGAAAATATGTAACACCCCGATACCCTATATAAGTACTATACATATACTTAGTATACATACAGTAATGATATATAAAGTATAAGGATGTCACTTTTCGTTATCTTTTTAAAAACCTGTAACAGAGTTCAAACCATAATACGTTAATTTAAATAACATTCACAAAATCATTATCTTTATCAAAACTCCATTTATACATATAAATACTCTCTCATCAGAAATACATCATAATTAAAAGTTATACATGTATGCATTACCCTCTAGTTGGTCTCGACAAATTCTTACTCTTCTCGTGGCATAACAGCTGGACTTCCAAATCAACCGCATATCCACCTGCGCGATTACACAACCGCGCTAAGCCCGAGAGCTTAGTAGTACAATATAAAATATAAACATACCTTATAGAAATTCTAACATATAATAATTCTATATTCATTCCATATACCATTAATTCTTATCATGTTTTTCTCTTTTTAAATTGCACCTTTCATATACCTCGACTAATTTCATAGATTATGTAAATATAGATACATACCATTATTACCAATTCCAACCTGTCACTAATACTCACAATCAATTTATCAATACACACATTATACATCATACCAATCATGAATCACCTTTCCAATGAAGACAATCATTATCACCATCCACAATTCATTAATAATATCCACAATCAATATATCAATATACATACATTATATATCATACTAATCAAAAGTCACATTTTCCAAGGAAGACAATCCTTATCACCAAACACAATTCATCATTAATACCCATAATCAATACACACATCACATATCATACTTCATAACATTAGTTTGTTCACAATTCATTAATCATACATCACATCTCTCACAAAGGCAATTATTATCACCAACCATCATCCTTCACTAATATCCACAATTTATATATCTCATTACTCATGTATTCCAACATTTGTATATATATATCATATTTACAACAAATGACAGACTCGGGCCCAAAAGACACTAATATGCTATTCGACTTTCAGAGTTAATGCTTTGGTTTAATTATCACATTCATAAATATCCCAACTAGGCTTCAAGGATTAAGTTCAACCAAGCTTCAAGGGGAACAAAGCATGCTAAGTATCAACCCAACTTGGCTTCAAGAACTAATCCAACCTAGCTTCAAGGGTCTCAATTAGGCTTCAAGGACTAGACCCAACCAAGCTTCAAGGGGAGTAAAACATGTTAAACTTCAACCCAACTTGGCTTCAAGGATCAAGCCCAACCTAACTTCAAGAGATTGTTACCATTAGGCATGCCACCAACAACAAAACTCTGAAAATGAATAACACATTAGATACACAATTCATTGTTTATTTCATCATCAATATCATTTTCAATTCTCATCATCATTTAGGCAAACATGCCTTACATATCTCAATTGAATTATCATAGCCAATCACAATGGCTTCATATCATATTTGAGTTATCATTGCCAAGAACAATGGCTTCATATCACATTATATCTCAAATCACATTTCATGTTTCATCATTGATATATGCAACATCAATTACATTACTAAACAAACATGTTATTAATCAATCATACCATATAGGCATGCTTTAATCATATCATTCAAGCATACATAATCCATTTCTTTGTACATTTATCTTTAATTCATTGTCATATAATCCATATGTCCATTTATTTCATTTTGGTCATCATTATCAATCATGATAACATCACATTTCATCATTTCTCAAGACACATTAACACCAGTCATTATTAAAACATTTATCCTAACAAATTGCATTGCACATACCTTTCTTTTGGATGATCATTATAGCTTTCACACTATACAAATGACAATATTAGTAACATTGAATTAACAATATAATAATCTACTTAACACATTTATACCAAGGGTGTTAAGTCTCAAAATCATATAAAAGATTACATCTATGTAAGTTTGTACTTACCTCAAAAGCAAATCACACCACTCTTAACACTTTCCTTTATCCAAGATCTTCACTTCCCAAACTTAGGGCAAATTACCTTCTTTCAAACCCTAATCCAAACATAACACAATCCATCAATTCCAATACCATTTAATCACTTAATAACTTCATCTTAAACCTTAAATCACAAAATTACACTTCAACATCATTCATTATAGGCCACGGTCGTGGCCACCATAACCCCCACGGGCGTGGGGTACAAAACAATTCTGCCACCCAAGCTTCCATCCTCCACGGCCATGGCACCAAAAGCCTACCAATGGCCACGGCCATGGCCAATCAAGGCCACGGGCATGGCATCAAAAAGGCTACTGCCTTCGGCCAACTTCCCATTTCCAAGCCTAAAATTCCAACAAACACCAACAACAAGAAGATCTTTGAAAATAATGAAGCAAACACAAGGAAAACATCATGTAACACTTCAAAATCCTAAAACAATTTCAACTCCAACACTTCCAACAACAACACCTCTTAACCCTCTTCACTTAAAATAAAAAATAACATTTGAAAACACATCACAAACACATTTAATCATTATCTCAACAAACCAAAATTTATTTCAAACTCCACTTCAAAAGAATAAAGGAAATCAAGAAAAAAGAGCTTACCAAAATTGTTGAATTTCACAAATCTTCCACTTAATTCCTTGAATCTCCTTTCAATTTGAGTTTAGAAATCAAAACAACACTTTGCTCTCTCTTCCTCCCTTTGGATAGCCGGCCACACACACATGAGAAAAGACAAGAAAATGAACAAGTCAACCTTTCTTTCCTTCTTTTAATCTCCACCATGCAATCCTACAAGGAAAATTACTAAAACACCCTTAACCATTTAACTAGCCTCTTGTCTCTTATGTGTCCATTTATGTAATTTCACACTCAACAAAATAAATATCTCTTCCCCCTTGACTCTCCCTTTTGACCAACTTATATGTTATATATATTACCATATAATCAACATATACACCTCTCTCTAAACCCTCTTTTCTTTCCCAAAACACATATACATAAACCTTCTCTTCCCATTTCTTTTCTCTTCACATAACATATACATTCAATTCAACTTACAACAACAACATAATCAAAACTTCTAAGGCATACATGAGGATATTACAAAATAGAAAAACCCCTTGTGAAGATGCCAAGAGTAGGATTACTAGTCTTCCTCCTAGCTCCACTTGGGTGTATGATGAAGAGCTCAAGCCCTCTTCAATGGTTGATTCCCCTTTGCAAAATGGAATGGAGCTTTCTCAAGTCACCAACCCTTTCAATGAAGCTTGTTCAACCTTCAAGAGTTTCCCAATGGAAGATGGAGATGGTGGAGAGGATAGAAATGGAGGATGAAGATGAAGAGTCAAGGAAAGTGCCACTCTCCCCTTGCCCAAAACCTATATGCCTAAGCCTCCTCCTCTCAAAGTCTGTTCTTTCTTTCCTCTTCTTTCTCTTTTTATTTCATTCCCAAGCTGAAACCCATACCTTCCAGCTCATAGCCCATACCTTCCAACTCACACCACTCTCCCTTGTCTCCCACATTCCCTTTGTTTTATCTTTCTTTTCCTCAAATTAGGCAAGCTTTTCTTTTGTTTAATATTACTTTTGGCAAAAGCTAGTCTTTGTTCCCCACTTTTCTGCAAAAGAATTTAATTATTCAAGGTTGCCCTAGGTGACACGGCCAAACTTGCTGGCCGTGTCTCTCACTTTGCTTAGGGCACGGCCAAGCTTGTTGGCCGTGTCTCCTTCTGCCCTTTCTTTCCTTCTTTCTTCTAGGTGACACTGCCAAGCTCTTGGCCGTGTCATGTGACACGGCCAGTGGGTGTGTCACCTTCCGCATCTAGCTTTGTCAATTTGTTTTCTTTGTTTCCAAGGGTGACACGGTCAAGCTCCTGGCAGTGTCATGTGACACGGCCAGTGGCTTGGCCGTGTCATGTGATGGTGTCAGCTTCTGCCTTCATTTCTTTGGTTTCTTAGTTTTGCTCTTTAGGTGAGACACGACCAATGGCTTGGCCGTGTCTCTTGGGCGTGTCAGCTACTGTCTTGGAATTCTTTTGAGGGACACAACCAAGCTTGCTTTGGCTTGGCCATGTCTTGCTTGATTCATGCTCTTCCTTCATTGTTTTGATCATCCAAAGGAGTTTTTGCACTTCAACCTAAAACAAACAGTTAAAACAAACTTTAAACAAAAATCAAATGAAACATTAACTAAAAACACATAAAAATCATACTAAAAACAAGTACAAATATGCTCTTGTCAATTAGGAAATTGTATCTTTCAAAATAAAAAATCCTAGAACTTTAATTTAGTTTTTCTAAAGTTAAAAACACTAATTCGTTGTTTTATTTTCCAAAAGGGCTTAAAATTGTTATTTTTACTTCTTCAAAATCTTAAAACCCTAATTGAACATGTTTTTCAGCAAAACCAAAATTTGATTCTGTTTCTTACAACAAACCCTAAAAACATCTTTTCTATTTATATAAACCTTAAATCGTTGGTCTACTTTCATAAAATTATCAATTGCTTTTTTCAAATTCTAAAAAACCTAAGCATCCACCGAAACCCTAATTCTAAAACACTAAACCCAAATGCAACTTCCAAACCTAAAACAATAAACCTTAAACTCCTTTAAAACCTTAAATCCTAATTTTTTCTAAGCCCTAATCCTTTAGAACTTTAAAAACCATATAAACCCCAAATGTTTAATTTTACACAGTAAGCATGAAACCATAATTCAATGAATAACCAAACCATAAATCTAAGTATTTTAAAGTGTTCAAACCTTAGTTTCATGATTTTACATAACAAACACTAATTTGATTAATCAAAGAACTTTATCAACTTTTTAAAACATAAAATATTAATCTATTATAAATCCTTTAAAAAGTCATAGTAGCTTAAACCCATGAATTTCCAAAACCCTAAACACCTAAAATAAAGGATCCTAAATGGATACAGTAGCTATAATTTGGATTTTTATTTGCCTTATTCAATTCCATATTTGATTATGCTTTGATTTATTTTATATGCTTTAATTCATTTAAGTTTAATGCTTGGTTTATTTATTTTATCATGGATGGATGTTACTTTCTATTGATGTTTAATACCTTTGATGAATGGTTTATTTATGATGAATGATTATTTATTTTTATCAATTTATTTAGATTTCCAAATGTTGTAAGAGGTTTGTTTCCACTTGGTGGGTACCTCATTAGTTAAATATCATGTAATTTAAATTTCTTTTCTTTTTTAGAATCAATGTAAAGGACAAGTTTCTACCTTTCGGTGGGTGTCCTATTTAGGCAAGTGATGTAAGGACATGTTTCCATCTTCGGATGGGTGTCCATTTATTTGTTTTGCTTCGACCTTGCTTTGATTTTAATATATTGATGCTTTCTTTTAATTATTGTGTGTAATATGGATAATATTGTTATACTTAAGAATTTTATAATATTAAGACCTATAAAGGAGGCCGGTTCCAATGAACCGGGCGTTGTGGGGGTGCTGGGCCATTTCTCACCTTTCTCACACGTACCCAACTTTTCGAACCCATTAGAGAGCTGGGGATTCCTTAGGAATCTAGTCATCCACCCGTTTCTTTTTCCCCGCCCATCCGGGTGGCGACTCCAGTTTCTCCGGACTTAGGTCCGTGTTCTCTAAGGCCCCGAGCCTAAACAGTGCCGAAGTCACAAGAACTATTCCACCGGGAGTGGAGGCGAAAATCCCCGCTCACACCAACTGAGTTCTCATTTACCCAAACAGCAAAAGGCTTCTATTTGGTTTATAAGGACATTTTGACTTGAATTGGTCCAACCCAACCAAACATTCAATCAAAATTGGAAGAAAAAAGGAGAAAGACCATTCAGTTCTTGAAAGCTCTCTACTTGACAGTCCTACAAGGAAGAAGGATAAAATGATAAAATGCTCAAAGAAAGGGAAGAGAAAGAAAAATAAAAAGAAAGAAAAGGGAGAAGAAGAAAAGAAACAAATTTGGGTAACAAACTTTTTACAAGGGCAAAGACTGTCCTAATTAAGATCCAGATTAGTGCCAAGAAGATAGAAGGAATTTGGAGTCTAGAAAGATTGCTACCAGCTGCCTAAAGTTTAAACAAGAAATTTATAGTGTGAAGGTTTGTCCATTATGTCACAGCAGCTCCAACTTACAAATGGCCTTCATTTAAACCCGTGTCCCTTATAGGCCCCATTTCAAGCCTATTAAAGACCTGTTGATCTCTCTTGGTAGGTAGAGTCCATTAGTGGAGATAGTTTGAATAAGCATGCTTATGAGATAGACAATATTTAAATTCAATGAGACCTTTGGCCAAGTAATGTGTATGTGCCTATCTAAAGTGCAATAGTTCTTGCTTAAATAGAAATGATTCCCGAGTTTAGTACGGAAACTAGGGTTGTCATGTTATAGATATGTTAATTTGGAAAAATCAAGTCCTGAGGTGCATTGACATTGATTTTGGCAAAGCCAACAATTTAATTTCAAAATCAAAATTCAAAAAAAAATAATAAAAAATGTTTTCCTCACATGAAGCCTTCATGTTAAGGGGAGTATGTTGAACTATCAAACCTCGAAGAACACATTGGGCAAAGGAAATGATTACTAGCAAGGTCATGAAGAAGCTACCAACTAACATGCTGAATTATAATTTAAAATGGATGTATCTCTACTGTTTGGGGCCTCCATTACTCATATTTCCAATATCCCAAAGATAAAAGCCATAAATGTGAAACATCTTGTCATTCCGAAGCAAGGACTAAACAAGCATTTGAAAGGAGTCAATGAGAACACTTCTACTGATCACCTCGGTATGTGAGTCGATGGAACGACTGTAAGTATTATTCATGCATATCATGCATACATGAGCATATCACATCGCGCTTTCTTGTCTTGTATTGTCTATTCCTTGTCAAAATGAACAGGAAACACCCTGTGAAGTAAACAATCAAAAGAAGATATTAAATCAGGGGGGGCATAGAAGGCCCATTGCTTGAGAAAGTTCCAGTAATTTTGCAAAGAAAAGAAATGCGTGCTTGTGTAAAGAACTAGACAACAAAAACATCAATTAGAGCCTGCATAGAAAAATCAAGGGTTTGAGCCTACATAGGGGGCAAAGTTTCTCCTTTTCAATTTTTTGAGTTTATATATATAATATTTTCAAACTCACTTGCAATTATTTCACCACGCAGGGGGCAGGAGAGGACATAAGGTCCAATTAAAAGTAGCTGATTTTTTGCAAAAAGGAAGAACAAAAGAATGGAACATTAGAACTCTCAAAAGAATGAAGATGCAAAAGACAAAAGATCAGTCCAGCTAAAAGAGCTGAAGCCAGGTTAAAGACCTGACCTTCAGTGGATAGAGATCTATTTTCAAGGGTGAAGACCCGATTTCCAAAGGATGAAATCCATTTTCAAGGGTGAAGACCCGATCTCCAAAGGATGAAGATCCATTTTCAAGCGTGAAGACCCGATCTCAAAGGATGAAGATCCATTTTCTCAAGGGTGAAGACCCAATCTCAAAGGATGAAGATCCATTTTCAAGGGTCAAGACTTGATCTCAAAGGATGAAGATCCATTTTCTCAAGGGTGAAGACCCAATCTCAAAGACTGAAGATCCATTTTCAAGGGTGAAAACCCGATCTCAAAGGATGAAGATCCATTTTCAAGGGTGAAGACCCGATCTCAAAGGATGAAGATCCATTTTGAGGGTTGGTGCATCGCGCCTAGAGCTATAACAATACTGCAGGTGCATGGGTCGCCCAAGTAATAAAGTAGTGAGTGAGTTATCATTACTGCGGACAAGGCCAAGCACTAGTGCAAATCTTAACTGTTGTTTAGCAAATCAATATTTTTGTGGTGTTTTGTAATTAAAGACAATTAATTTAAATAAATGAACATAAAGATAAATTGTGTGTTGTGTAAAAAGGATTGATGATAATGATACTATCTAGATATTGAATCTCCCTAGCCTCAATTACATTACATGATAGAGTTGAGTTGACATTCCTCTAACTTAGACTAAAACCTCTCTCGAGCGAATTAATCCCTAATCACTGAGTAGAGTGCCGGAATCTCTTCTCAAAACACAATTAAATAGATCATGCATTAAGAACAAGGAACTATAAACCAAAGGATCTTGTAGGTCTATCTCTAGCACCCCAATCAATCCTCAACCCTTATGAATAATAAATTCATATCAAGCTTTCTGAAGTCAATAATATGAAAATGGCAACCAATCAATAAGCATGCTATCATCAATTGGCAATAATCATTAAGCATCATAAGAATAAAACAACTCAATCAATTAAAAGCATCCAATCATACAAATAAGCTAGGGTTCATTAACATCTAGATAGAGAATGATTTAGTTCATGTTCAATACACTTAATACAACAACAACAACAATAACATTAAAATACATAAAAGGAGAAAATAGAAAAACCCCTTTCAATGTAGCTTCTTGAATCTCCAGGAGCTGCCAATGGAAGATGGAGATGCTGGAGAGGATGGAAATGGAGGATGAAGATGAAGAGTCAAGGTAAGTGTCACTTCCTCCTTGCCCAAAACGTGTATGCCTAGCCTCCTCCTCTCAAACCTCTCTTCTCTGTCTCTGTTCTCTTTTTTCTACCCAAACCTCAGCCCTCTGCAGAAGCTTTTTCAAAACTCCCTCTTCTTCCCTTTTTATTTCCCTCCAAAGCTCAAGCCATGCTTCCCAACTCACACCAGTTCACACCACGCTCTCTTGTTCCCCACTCTCTCTTTGTTTAGTATTTCTTTTGGCAAAAGTAATTGGTTGTCCCCCACTTGTTCCTCAAACTCGTGCACAAGAATCCACCTTTTTATGGGTGACACGGCCAAGCCAAGAGTGGCTTGGCCATGTCTCTTGTTTTACTTTGGGACACGGCCAAGCTTGCTGGCCGTGTCACCTTCTGCCCCATTCTTTCCTTCTTTTCCTCTAGGTGACACGGCCAAGCTCCTGGCCGTGTCATGTGACACGGCCAGTGGCTTCGCCGTGTCATATGGGTGTGTCCCTTTCTATTTCTTCATTTTGTCACCTCTTCTCTTTGCTTCCAATGGGTGACACGGCCAAGCTTGTGGCCATGTCATGTGACACGGCCATTGGCTTGGGTGTGTCACCTGGGTGTGTCAGCTACTGCTTCTCTTCTTTCCTTCTTTGCTTGGTTTTGTTCCTTGGGTGAGACACTACCAATGACTTGGGCGTGTCACCTGGCCGTGTCATCTACTGCCTTGAAGAAATTTTGAGGGAAACGACCAAGCTTGCTTTGGCTTGGCCATGTCTTGCTTGATTCATGCTCTTTCTTGATTGTTTTGATCATCCAAGGGAATTTTTCCACTTTAACCTAAAACAAACACTTAAAACAAACTTTAAACAAAAATCAAATGAAACATTAACTAAAAACACATTAAAATCATACTAAAAACTAGTATAAAAATACTCTTATCAAGGGTGAAGAACCACAATGCATAGAACAGCCGGAGCAGTCAAACTTCTCAACTGATAAAAGGTTAGTCAAACTCAATCTCGGGTCCAAGTACCCAATCCCGGGTCCAAGTACCCAATCTCGGGCCCAAGTGCCCAAATCAAATTCAATTTTGGGTCCAAGTACCAAAATCAAATTCAATTTTGGGTCCAAGTACCCAGTCTCGAGTCCAAGTACCCAAATCAAATTGATCTCGGGTCTAAGTACCTAATCCCAGGTCCAAGTACCCAATCTCGGGTCCAAGTACCCAAATCAAATCAACCTCGGGTCCAAGTACCCAATCCTGGATCCATGTACCCAATCTCGGATCCAAGTACCCAATCCCAGGTCTAAGTACCCAATCTCGGGTCCAAGTACCCAAATCAATTTCAACCTCGGGTTTAAGTATCCAAATCAAATCAATCATGGGTCCAAGTACCCAATCCTGGGTCTAAATACCTAAATTCAATCCAATCTCGGGTCCAAGTACCCAAATTCAATCTAGTCTTGGGTCCAAGCACCCAAATTCAAATTCAATCTCAGGTCCAAGTACCCATTCTCGAATCCAAGTACTCAAATTCAATTCAGTCTCAGGTCCAAGCACCCAAATTCAAATTTAGTCTCGGGTCCAAGTACCCAATCTCATGTCCAAGTACCCAAATCAAATCAATCTCAGGTCCAAGTATCCATTCTCAGGTCCAAGTACCCAAATTCAATTCAGTCTCGAATCCAAGTACCCATTCTCGGGTCCAAGTACCTAAATCAAAGCAGTCTTGGGTCCAAGTACACAATCTCAGGTCCAAGTACCCAAATCAAATTTAGTCTCGGGTCCAAGTATCCAATCTCAGGTCCAAGTACCCAAATCAAATCAATCTTAGGTCTAAGTACCCAATCCTGGGTCCAAGAACCCAAATTCAATCTAGTGTCGGGTCCAATTACCCAAATTCAATCTAGCCTCGGGTCCAAGTACCCAAATCAAGTTCATCCTCGGGTCTAAGTACCCAAATCAAGTTCAGCCTCGATTGCAAGTGCCCAAATCAAATTCAAGTAACCATCTCATCAAAATTAAGTCTTATTGCTTTTCACTCTCTTTTACCGTAGTCTTAGATAGTTCAAGTAGGGGGCAAACTGTAGACCCTTAATTTTTGACCCAATCAAATTCGATAGTCTAAAATAATTTTTGTAGTATTTTATTTATTTTAATAATATTTTAATTACTAATAATATTTTATAGTTATTTTTAGTAAAAAAAATATAAAAAAATAAAAAAATAAAAAATCGGACTGATCAGTGAGCGTCACTCGGCAGTAGCCCAATTCGCCACAGAAATCATCTGGGGGCAAATTGGTTGCCCCAATTTTGCCGCAGATGGCATCTGGGGGCGAATTGGGTTGTCCCAATTCGCAGCAGATGGCATCTGGGGACGAATTGGCCCGCTGCACCCATTTTTGCCAATGCAATTTCTGCTAGCACAGCCCACGGGAGCAACAACCCGCGCACTGCCGATTTTTTGATCAAATCTTGTTTTACCCGGTTTCCTAATTTTTCCTAAAACAATTCATATTTCCTTATTAAAATAGGATTAGGACTTTTTATTTTCCTATAAATACCACATTAAAACAAGAACAAAAGGGGGGAGAAAAAAAAAAGGAAAGGCAGAGAGTGGCAATTGAGAGGAAAAAAAGAAGGTAGCAACAACGAACACTCATCAAATAATCAATCCATCAAAGGCAGCAAGACTGCCTTTGTTATTGTTCTTCCAGAAAATAATTTGGAGGAACCTTCAAAGCAGGTTTTGTGTTTTAATCTTGAATTTGCTTAAACATTCAATTTTTATATCATTTTTTTGTTCTTACTGTTTTTCATTTATTTTTTTTTATCACTTTGATTCTGTAACCCCTACATTCAATACATGCACACTACAAACACCATGCTGTAGTATACATGCACTAAATATAGAGATGCTACGGATTTTTCTTAACATTTAAAACATTTTAAACCATACCATAATCTTTCAATTGTATACATTATAGAAAGATAAGTAGTTAACTTGTAATACAAAACTAAATAGATATATATAAAGATACATTTAGTTGTTACGCAGCGGAATTTATCAAATATTTACATATATGAAAACATTTAATTTCATATTTACAAATATACACATATATACATTAAAATCTTTACTTTACAAAATATAAAAGAGTTATACATGATTGGCAAGTCTGCTCTGATCTTTAAGTTCCCAAAATCAACTCTTCAACGTCTACTCTCACTTGGTCTAGAAGAGCTCTCGGGTTCAACCCTATTACCTGCGCAATCAAATACTATCGCGCTAAGCCAACGGCTTAGTAAGACAAAATGTGCTAGTGTTATGCTTTAGTGCAATGAAATGCCAATTCTCAATCCATATGATACATGTAACATCATATATGCAAGGCTAACAACATACCTTTACATTTCATATGCCTCATTAGTTATCCATTTAACCATTCATGAACAACATTAAACAAATCATGACTCACATTAAACAAAGACAAGCATTGGGCCCAAGACACACTAATATGCCATTCAATTTTCAGAGTTAATGTTTTGGTTTTGTTATCACATTTATCAATATCATATACCCAACTAGGCTTCAAGGATTAGGTTCAACCAAGCTTCAAAGGGAGCAAAGCATGCTAAGCTTCAACCCAACTTGGCTTCAAGAACCAACCCAACCTAGCTTCAAGGGTTGTAACATCTCAATTAGGCTTCAAGGATTCAATCCAACCTAACTTCAAGAGATTGTTACACTTATTAGGCATGCCACCGACAACAAACTCTGAAAATGGAATAACACATTAGCCACACAATTCATTTATTATTCAATTATCATTTCCATTTCCAATTCTCATCAACATTTAGGCAAACATGCCTTCTTTCTTTCAATTTCATCATCATAGCCAATCACAATGGCTTTGCATCATATCATTTCTTATTTGAATCATCATAACATCTTTGATATAACATTTCAATATACATTACTCATGAAACACATTACCATTTACATTGCATAACATAATATTGTTCAATCTCAACAATGCAATTAGAGCAAAGAACAATTTATTTTATTTATAGCTTTATGATCTTCCACATCCATTTAATTAGGGCTTTCCATGCTTTAAGTATATTTAAAGTGTTTATGTTTAGGTTTAGGGACCAACCCACCTTTGAAGAACCAAAACAATACAATTAGAACAAAGAAATAAAACCCTAACCAACACATTTGAGGGACACGGGCAGCACCCTTGAGGGACACGGCCAAGCTTGTGGCCGTGTCACTCAAACCAATTGGACAGTAAGCAACATGGGCAAGGGACACGGCTAAGCTTGTGGCCGTGTCTCCCAACACCAACATCCAGTAGTGAACACAGGCAATAGACACGGCCGTGTCTCCCAAAAATCCTTCCAACACGCCCAAGTTTTCTTGGCTTGGCCGTGTCTCTCCTTGCTTTTGGCCGTGTCATTTGAAAACCAAACCCTAAATGTGTCCAACAATCTTCTAAATGTATTTTAACACATCATGCACAACACAAATTCATTCAAATGGGTATACTCAACAACATAAACACATATCTTACACAATCATCACAATAATCACTTTAATAACACATTAACATCACAATTAAACACAACCACTTCAAAACCCTAAAACCAACATCCTTCTCCATCTTCCAAAATCAACATCCTTCACTTCCAACACAACACCTATTTAAATTCTTAACTTAAAACCAAATTTACACTTGAATACACGACACAACTACATCCCATCATCAATTCAACAAACCCTAATGAATTTCAAATACTACTTCAAAGGAAAAGAAGAAATCAAGGAAAAGATCTTACCTTAGTTAAAAACTTCTTGAATCAACACTTGATCACTTAATCTTTCTTCAATTTGAGCTTCACTCAACAAGATCTTCTCTTTGCCTCTTGCTTCCTTTGTCTAAGGAGGAGCCGGCCACAATGGAAAAGAAGAAGAAAATATGAAGAAGCAAAGTCAAATTTTGCTTTTAATCTCCACCAAGTGATCTTATCCAAGCAATTACCAAAATGCCCTCAATCATATAACTAACTTTTTGTCTCATATAAGCCCTTATATGTAATTACACACTCAACACAAATAAATATCTCTTCCATTGACTCTTCATTTGACCAATTTATATGTTATATATATCATCATATACACAACATATACCATTCTCTCTAAACCCTAATTCTTTTCCCCAAAACACATATACACAAGCATTTACTTTCCAATATCTTTTCTCTTGCAATTGAACACATATATTCAATCCAATATATCACTACAACAACAATAACAACAACATCAACAACATAATCAAAACTTCTAGAGCATATATGAGGATATTACAGATTCAATAGTATAAATTGATAAATCCTAATCTTCTTTCCAATTTTCCAAAACCTTAAATCATTTTATTAATTGATAAATCCTAATCTGCTTTCCAATTTTCCAAAACCTTAAATCGTTTTATTAATTCCCGAAACCCTATTCTGCTTTCCAATTTTCCAAAACCTTAAATCATTTTATTAATTCCCAAAACCATAAATCATCTTTTCTATTTTCAAAAATCCTAAAGATTATTTTTCTATTTCTCATAAAATTTAAGAGCACTTTTCTGTTTCTTCAAAACTTTAGAACCCTAAATCGTTCCTTTTGTTTCCAAAAACTTTAAAATGTTTTTATTATTTATAAAAGCTTATAAAAAAACCCTAAACCCTAATTGATGAAAGCTCAATTTAAATCCTAATTTCAAAAACCCTAATTCCAAAAACCCTATTCTAAGATGCAAATTCTAAATTTATATATTTATTACTTTATTTAATTTTAGATTTGATTATGTAGTTTATTATATGTTCTGATGGTTGATTTATTTAATTTCAATAATTGATTTATTAATTTATCATGGATGGATATTCTCTTTCTTATTATGGTTATTATTTAGTTGTTTTAGTATTAAAAGTGTAAGAGGTATGTTTCCATTTTGTGGTTACCTCATTAGTTAAATATCATGTAATTTAAATTGCTTTTATATTTTAGACCAATGTAAAGGACATGTTTCTACCTTTTGGTGGGTGTCCTATTAGTTTATACATGGATGATGTAAGGACATGTTTCCATCCTCTGATGGTTGTCCATTTATTTGTTTTGCTTGAACATTGCTTTGATTTTAATATAATGACGTTTTATTTTAATTGTTGCATGTAATATGGATAATATTGTTATATTTAAGAATTTTATAATATTAAGACCTGTAAAGGAGGCCGGTTCCAATGAACCGGGCGTTGTGGGGGTGCTGGGCCATTTCTCACCTTCCCCACACATACCCAACTTTCCGAACCCATTAGGGGTTGGGGATTCCTTAGGAATCGAGTCATCCACCCCTTTCTTTTTCCCAGCCCATCCAGGTGGCGACTCCATTTTCTCTGAACTTAGGTCCGCGTTCTCTAAGGCCCCGAGCCTAAACAGTGCCGAAGTCGCAAGAACCATTCCACCGGGAGTGGGGGCAAAAATCCCTGCTCACACTTTGCATATATATATTTGAAATTTTGATTTGAACTTTGCTTTTGAAATCAAATGTTGGCTTTGCCAAATTGATGTTAATTTACCTCAGGACATGATTTTTCAAATTAACATATCCATAACATGACAACCCTAGTTACCGTACTAAACTCAGGAATCAATTCTATTTAAGCAAGAACTGTTGCACTTCAGATAGGCACATACACATTACTTGGCCAAAGGTCTCATTGAGTTTAAATATTGTCTATCTCATATGCATGCTTATTCAAACTATCTCCACTAATAGACTCTACCTACCAAGAGAGATCAACAGGTTTTTGATAGGCTTGCAATGGGGTCTATAAGGGACACAGGTTTAAGTGAAGGCCATTTTGAGATTGGAACTAGTGTGAAACAATGGACAAACCCTCACACTATAAATTTCTTGTTGGAACTTTAGACAATTCGGAGCATGAAAAGATAGAGCTTTGAACATTCTTCTTTCTTTTTGGCATTAACCTGAATCTTGATTGGGATAGTCTTAGCCTTTGCAAAAAGTTTGGGACCCAAATTCATTTCTTTTCTTCTTTTCCCTTTTCTTTCTCTTTATTTTTCTTTCTTTTCCCTTTTCTTTCTCTTTATTTTCCTTACTCTCCCCTTTCTTTGAGCATTTTATCATTTTGTCCTTCTTCCTTGTAGGACTGTCAAGTACAGAACTTTCAAGAACTGAATAGTCTTTCTCCTTTTTCTTTGATTTGATTGAATCTTTGGTTGGCTTTGACTAATTTAAGGCAAACTATCCTTATAAACCAAATGGAAGCCTTTTGCTGCATTAGGTAAAAGAGAACTCAGTTGGCTTTGTGAATTGTCTTGAGTTTTATTTTTTTTCTTGTTTTTCTTTTTTTTTTCTTTTTTTTTTCTTTTTGTCTTTTTTTTCTTTTCTTTTTTTTTCTTTTATTTCCTTTTATTTCTTCTTATTTTTCTTTGGTTTTAGCTTAAACAGAGTTATCTTGTTTGTACCAACTTGGGTTTACAATAATGGATGAGTGGAGTGGTATAAATCTCTTTTAACAGGGATAAATCATTTATTACTCTGATGTTATCTTGATAGATTGGAGATAGTAGGTGAACTTCAACTATCCTTATGGTCTTGAGAACATCAACTATCCTTATGATCTTGACTATTCATTCCTTTCTTTGATCTTCTTGCCTCTTTACCTTAGTGAGCATAAGACTTGTCAAAAGTATCACAACAACTCAGGGTAGGTTGTTGGGGTTTGTAAGCCAATGAAAAGAAAGCCAAAATTTTATGAATGCTCAAAGGGACAAATAGGGTTTGATATTTAATTGGGTGGATGCTAGTTGTTGGCTAACCAAACAATGCCTAGATCATTTCTCTCTTAAATAAGTAGAGTTCAATTTCGCCTCAAAAGTTTGTCAAAGCATGTTCTAAGACTGACTAGGACCTAGACAAAGGTAATTATGCAGGAGCCCTCTCTAAGTAAGCATACACAACTCAATGCTATTGAACAATTCCCTCACCTAGTAAAGTCATTTGAATCGTGATGCATGGATACACTAATTTATAAATATCAAGTTAAATTACTCATTGGTTGAGCACCAAAATGAATAAAGACCAACAAAAATTATGATGAAAGTAATTTATTCAAACAAATTTAAATTTGGAAAACACGATTATTCCAATTAAATATTAAAAACTAAAATTGAAAAGCAATGATAAGAGCATTTTTATACTTGTTTTTAGTATGATTTTGATGTGTTTTTAGTTAATGTTTCATTTAATTTTTGTTTAAAGTTTGTTTTAAGTGTTTGTTTTAGGTTAAAGTGGAAAAACTCCTTTAGATGATCAAAACAATGAAGAAAGAGCATGAATCAAGCAAGACATGGCCAAGCCAAAGCAAACTTGGCCGTGTCACTCAAAAGAAGTGCAAGACAGTAGCTGACACACCCAAGAGACACGGCCAAGCCACTGGTCATGACTCACCCAAGGAACAAAACCAGGAAAGAAAAGAAAAGAAGAAAGAAGCTGACACTGGCAGGTGACATGCCCAAGCCAGTGGCCGTGTCCCATCCCATGCAAAGAATAAAAGACAAGCAAGGAAGAAGCAAAATGAAGAAGCAGAAGGTGACACACCCAAGTGACACGGCCACAAGCTTAGCCGTGTCACTCCTTAAGAACAAAAGAGAAGAAAGAAAGAAAGAAGGGGCAGTGATGGACACGGCCAAGTGGCTTGGCCGTGTCCCAAGAGGAAATGAGAGACATGGCCAATCCACTCATGGCTTGGCCGTGTCACCTATGAAAAAGTTGCATTCTTTTACACAGGTTGAGGAACAAGTGGGAGACAAACCAATTGCTTTTGCCAAAAAAAAGATAAAAGAAAGGAAAAGCCTGCCTAATTGATGGAAAGAAAGATTAAACAAAGTGAATGTGGGAGACAAGGGAGAGTGGTGTGAGTTGGAAGGCATGGCTTGAGCTTTGGAGGGAAATAAAAAGAGAAGAAGAGGGAATTTTAGAGGAAGTTCTGGAGGAGGTTTTTGCAGGAGATAGAGACCAGAGATAGAGAAGAGAGGTTTGAGAGGAGGAGGCTTGGACATACACGGTTTGGGGAAGGAGGGAGTGACACTCTCCTTGACTCTTCATCTTCATCCTCCATTTAAATCCTCTCCACCATCTCCATCTTCCATTGGTAAGCTCTTGAAGGTTGAAGAAGCTTCATTGAAAGGGTTGGTGACTTGAGAAAGCTCCATTCCATTTTGCAAAGGGGAATCAACCATTGAAGAGGGCTTGAGCTCTTCATCATACACCCAAGTGGAGCTAGAAGGAAGACTAGTAATCCTACTCTTGGCATCTTCACAAGGGGTTTTTCTATTGTCTCTTTTAATTTATTTTAATGTTGTTGTTGTTGTATTAAGAGTATTAAACATGAACTAACTCATTCTCTATGCTTATTTGTATGGATTGAATAATTTTAATTTATGGAGTTGTTTTATTCTTATGATGCTTAATGATTTATTTCCAATTGATAATAGCATGCTTATTGATTGGTTGCAATTTTAATATTATTGACTTGAGAAAGCTTGATATGAATTGAATACTCATAAGGGTTGAGGATTGATTGGAGTACTAGAGATAGACTTACAAGATCCTTTGGTTTATAGTTCCTTGTTCTTAATGCAAGATCTATTTAATTGTGTTTGAGAAGGGATTCTAGCATTCTACTTAGTGATTAGGGGTTAATTCACTCGAGAGAGGTTTTAGTCTAATTTAGAGGAATGCCAATTCAACTCTATTATGTGATTTAACTGAATTGATGTTCATAAATATAATTGTGGCTAGGGGGATTCAATATTTTGATAGTATTTTTATCATCAAACCTTTTTACACAACAATCAATTTCTCTTTACTTGCATTCATTAAGTTAGTTGTCTTTAATTATAAAACATCACAAAAACTATTGATTTGCTAAACAACGATTAAGATTTGCACTAGTACTTGACCTTGTCCTTAGTGGAACGATAACTCACTCACTACTTTATTACTTGGGCAACCCGTGCACTTGCGGTATTGCTATAGCATTAGGCTCGCACACACCAAGTCTTTGGCGCACCTGCCAGGGACAACGGTTTCAATATTAGTAATATAATCAAGACTGTTGATTTAGTTTTATTTTTATCAAGACTGTTTGTTTGTTTCCTTTGAACTGTTTGCTTGTTTTCTTTGAATTTTTTTTTTGTTTTCTTTGAATTGTTTGTTTGTTGTGTTTGAATTTGTTTTTAATTTAATTGTTTGTTTGTTTTCCTTCAATTGTTAAGTGCCTTTTGTAAAGATGCAGTTTTCAAGGCACAAGGGAGTTTATGATAGGGACTATAATTCTAACATGGTATGTGTAGCATGTGGCAAAGCAGGACATAGTGCCAATACATGTTCATTTGGTTTCAAACAATACCAAGAATGGCAAGAGGAAGAATATGACTACCAAAGTTTCCAGCAAATGGGTGGTAATGACCCTTATTCCAATTCCTATAATCCAAGCTGGGAAAGCCACCTAAATTTTTCTTGGTAAAATCAGCAGTACATTCCACCTCAATAATTTTTTCAGCCTTAACAAGGACGTTCTTACTCTCAAGAACAATTTTCAAACCAAGACCACCTTAAGGAACCCACTTTGGAAGATCATTTGAATGCCTTCATTCAAAATAGTCCACAAAATGAAGATCAACCTAAGGAACTCACATTGGAGGAAAGATTGAATGCCTTTATTGACAATAGCGCACAACATCAAGCTCAATGCAAGCAATCCATAGTGGAAGATGATTTGAATGCTTACCTTCAACTAGGCACACAAAATCAGGAAGGGAGCAATGAGAGGTTTAATTCTTTGGAAGAATCAGTGAAGAGGATGGAAACTCAAGTTGGGCAGCTGGCACATCAACTCCAAGCGCACCAAAAGGAGGAATTTCCTAGCCAATTGAAGCAAATTGAGGTAATCACAAATTTGAGGAACGAACAAGTAATATATAACAATTTTTGTGATTTCTTTGATGTAGGTACTAATCAAGAAGCAAGTGGCAAGGAGATCCAACCCAACATAGAGGAGCTGAGTCAATCAAAGGAGGGGGAGAATTTGGAAACATCAACTTGGATAGAATTGTATGAACCTCTAAATCCTTTTATGCCACCAATTTCATTCCCAAGTAACTTGAAGGATGAGAAGCAAGGTACGCAACTTTCTGAAATCTATGACATGCACTCCCAAGGAGATAGTGAAAATAAGTTTGAGATAGCTATGATCTTAGAAGAAGAGCATGAAATGCCCAATTCAAAAATTGAGGAGTGTAAACTAATTTTAGATGATGAGGTTGTTGAGAGGAGACTTGACATTGCTAAAATAGATGAAAAAGTGATTCCACCAACCTTGGTTGAATTTCAAGAGTCCCGAAAAATCATCCCTTCTACTTTTGGTGGTAAGGAAGAGCAGAAATTTGATATACCCATGTTGCACAAAGACAAAACTTATTACCACGTTCCTATAGCACTGGAGGATCACCCCGAGGTAACCTTCACATGTCCCTTTGGGATAATTTCTCTCCAAGGAATACTATTTAGGGGTTGCCATACATTAAGCACATTTCAATGTTGCATGTTATTCATCCTCTCAATCATGGGCTGCAATTGCATTATGGGAGGAAGGAGCCCTACACATCGTATATGGGAACGATGGAAATCAGGTTTTATCTAAACTCTCTTTTAGTTTATGCATGCTCACATTGAGGACAATGTGAAACTTTAAGTGTGGGGTGCATTTTGTGTTTTCTATTTTTACTTTAAGTTATTTTTGTTTAGGTTTAGTTAATATTTTTAATGTTTTTCTTTGAATAAATGAATTTTGGAAAGTTCAATTGTTATAAACATTTTTGATAAATGACTTTTGAATTTTTGAAGCATGAATTTGAGAATTGAGTAGAATTGGTGCTTATTGTCAATTTTGTTGGTTTTTCCTTGCATTACCATTAACCTAGTGAGAAATTGAGCCATCAACTTATTATTCTTTTTGTGGGAAAACATCTTTGATTGATGAATTGCTAGAACTTGCTTTGACATGTATTTTAAGATTACATAAAAAATTCAATTTGGCATCAAGATTATTAAGGCAATTAGGTGAACCCTAAAAAGACCAACCCTATTTTTAACCTTAGTTAGCCAATTTTGAGCCTATTCCATTTATCCTTTTCTTTCTTTTTCGCAATACTACTAACTTTGAATCATGTTGTTTTGTCTCTTACCCTTCATTAGGTCAAGAGCATTTTAAGAGCGTTTACGACCGAGTGTTGTGTCGATTTAAGTGTGGGGTTAAATTTAGTAGGTTTAAGATTGCAAAGCAAAATATTAAAAAAATCAAATAATTGTTGTTCTTGTTGAAAGGGTTGGATTATGTGTGGAAATAATCATTACAAGATGTAATAAGTGAGTTTCCTTGAAAAGTTCTTTCAATGTCAAGGGGTAGATAAGAGGAAGGTGTTTTGGGATCGTTGGGTTATACATATGATCAGTTACTTCATTCTTGAAGTGCTCTTGAACTTAATGATTAAGCTCACATTTCCTAAATGTCATGCCTCTACCTTAACACCATTACAACCCAATAAAAGACCTTTTGATTGATGCTTGATTGTAATTAAGTGGTGGAGATTTGATAGATAAGTAAGCCTATGGCAATAATCTTTCATTGATTGTTATGAGTGTAAACACCACCTTGATCAAACAATTTTAAGTGTTGGTGAGGGAGTGACAACATAGGTTATGCATGGAAAGCCACTTAATTGCATTGGTATCGATTTTGTTCGATTTGATATTGATTGCGGATTTAGGGATAGGGAAGTCTTGATGCATTTTCATAACTCTTGAACTTGATAAATTTTTCGTGTTTAGTTTTGATTTTAGCCTTGCTTAGGGACAAGTAAGGAATTAAGTGTGGGGTATTTGATAAGAGCATTTTTATACTTTTTTTAGTATGATTTCTATGTGTTTTTAGTTAATGTTTCATTTGATTTTTGTTTAAAGTTTGTTTTAAGGGTTTGTTTTAGGTTAAAGTGGAAAAACTCCCTTGGATGATCAAAACAATGAAGAAAGAGCTTGAATCAAGAAAGACATGGCCAAGCCAAAGCAAGCCTGGCCGTGTCACTCAAAAGAAGTGCAAGACAGTAGCTGACATGCCCAAAAGACATGGCCAAGCCACTGGCCGTGTCTCACCCAAGGAACAAAACTAGGAAAGAAAAGAAAAGAAGACAGAAGCTTACACTGGCAGGTGACACGCCCAAGCTAGTGGCCATGTCACATGACACGACCACAAGCTTGGTCTTGTCCCATCCCATGCAAAGAATAAAAGACAAGTAAGGAAGAAGCAAAATGAAGAAGCAGAAGGTGACACACCCAAGTGACACGGCCAAGCTAGTGACCGTGCCACATGACACTACCACAAGCTTGGCCGTGTCACTCCTTGAGAACAAAAGAAAAGAAAGAAAGAAAGAAGGGGCAGTGATGGACATGGCCAAGTGGCTTGGCCGTGTCCTAAGAGGAAATGAGAGACACGGCTAAGCCACTCATGGCTTGGCCTTGTCACCTATGAAAAAGTTGAATTCTTTTACGTGGGTTGAGGAAAAAGTGGGAGACAAACCAATTGCTTTTGCCAAAAGAAAGATAAAAGAAAGGAAAAGCCTACCTAATTGATGGAAAGAAAGATTAAACAAAGAGAATGTGGGAGACAAGGGAGAGTGGTGTGAGTTGGAAGGCATGGCTTGAGCTTTGGAGGAAAATAAAAAGAGAAGAAGAGGGAATTTTAGAGGATGTTCTGGAGGAGGTTTTTGCAGGAGATAGAGGCCAGAGACAGAGAAGAGAGGTTTGAGAGGAGGAGACTTGGGTATACATGGTTTAGGCATGGAGGGAGTGACACTCTCCTTGACTCTTCATCTTCATCCTCCATTTCCATCCTCTCCACCATCTCCATCTTCCATTGGCAAGCTCTTGAAGGTTGAAGAAGCTTCATTGAAAGGGTTGGTGACTTGAGAAAGCTCCATTCCATTTTACAAAGGGGAATCAACTATTGAAGATGGCTTGAGCTCTTCATCATACACCCAAGTGGAGCTGGGAGGAAGACTAGTAATCCTACTCTTGGCATCTTCACAAGGGGTTTTTCTATTCTCTTTTAATTTATTTTAATGTTGTTGTTGTTGTTGTTGTTGTTGTTGTATTAAGAGTATTGAACATGAACTAACTCATTCTCTATCTAGATATTGATGAAACCGAGCTTATTTGTATGGATTTAATAATTTTAATTGATGGAGTTGTTTTATTCTTATGATGCTTAATGATTTATTTCCAATTGATAATAGCATGATTATTGATTGGTTTCAATTTTAATATTATTGACTTGAGAAAGCTTGATATGAATTAAATGCTCGTAAGGGTTGAGGATTGATTGGAGTACTAGAGATAGACTTACAAGATCCTTTGGTTTATAGTTCCTTGTTCTTAATGCAATATCTATTTAATTGTGTTTGAGAAGAGATTCCAGCATTCTACTTAGTGATTAGGGGTTAATTCACTCGAGAGAGGTTTTAGTCTAATTTAGAGGAATGCCAATTCAACTCTATTATGTGATTTAACTGAATTGATGTTCATAAATATAATTGTGGCTAGGGGGATTCAATATTTTGATAGTATTTTTATCATCAAACCTTTTTACACAACAATCAATTTCTTTTTACTTGCATTCATTAAGTTAGTTGTCTTTAATTATAAAACATCACAAAAACTATTGATTTGCTAAACAACGGTTAAGATTTACACTAGTACTTGACCTTGTCCTCAGTGGAACGATAACTCACTCACTACTTTATTACTGGGGCGACCCGTGCACTTGCGGTATTGCTATAGAATTAGGCTTGCGCTCACCAAGCAACATTCAAGCTAAGGAAAGTTTGTTGAGTTAAGCTTCTTTTGCTTTCACATCTTCAATATTTCCATCTTGGAAGGATGATAAAACAAAATCTTCTTCCAATCCTTTTCCTTCCATGAAGGTTGCTGGTGGAGGTACTCTTTCAAACTTAGGCAAAGGATTGTTCTTGGTATTGGGCATGTCTGGCTCCGGTAGCTTACCACTGTCGATTAGATCTTGGATCTCATGCTTCAATCAGGTACATCTATCGGTCTCATGTCCTTGAGTCTGATGAAATTGACAAAAAGCCTTAGTATCAAATTTTGGGGGTAAAGGATTAGGAAAATGTCGAGGGGCTAATGGCTGTAATAGTCCCTTCTTTTGTAGCTTGTTGAAGACCCAAGACAAAGGCTTCCCTAGACATGAAAATTGCCTTCTATTTGCTTGACTAGTTGTATTGACATCAGCTTGCTTTTGTGTACTTTGATTTCCAGACTGGTAGTTCCCTTTCTCATTCCTTCTTATTGAAAAGCGATTCTTCTCCCTTTCCCATTCTTCAATTTGCAGACTAGCTTGGAGAAGATCTTTGAAATCATGGATGAGTGTATGAGACATCCTTTCATGAAGACTAGGCAACACCCCTCTCACAATCATCCATATTTGATCAGATTCATCGGGCTTCTTCTTGACCAAAGCAGCCTTATTTCTCCATCTTTTCACATAGTCCACAAAATTCTCATTTGGCCTTTGTCTAATGGACTCAACTTCCATTAAGGTAACTTTCAACTCGACATTGTACCCATATTGTTGGATGAAGGCTTTGTATAGCAGATCCCAACTCTTTTGTGTTCCTTCTTCTAAGGTATTGAACCAATTTTGGACAATAGGGTCCAATGAGAGTATGAAATATCTTAAAGTTTGAGCATTAGTAGCTCGGGCAGACTGCATAGCAGTGATATACTGCTTCACATGGAGATGAGGATTTCATGTTCCATCAAACTTCACAAAAGATGGCATCTTGAACTTGTATGGAACTTCTTCATCTAGCTCAAATAATTTGTCAACTTCGGACATTTCTTCAGTTTTTAGCTTCTTCTCAAATTTCTTTTCTAAGTCTGCAATCATCTTTTCAACATCAGAAGTTTCGATTTTCTCCATAGTTGACCTTTCAACAATCTTTGGTTCTTGCTTCTTGTCTTGAGGATCTTGGTAGTATTGAGCTCAATCATCATCATCATCAATGATCACCTTTTCATCATCAAAAACCATTTCACCAACTTTAGTCTTCCCTTTTTCATTTGGCTTCTGAGTCCTAGCAGATGCTTCGCCATGATTTCCTAAAATTGCAACCAATTGGTTCTTCATGGTCTCAGCTAAGGCCTCTTTTATTTCTTCCATCTTGGCATTGAGGGCTTCATCTACCATTCTTTGAATTTGTTCGGGATCCATTTCTTTTAGTGAGCAAGTGATTGAGTCGTTGCTAGATTCTTCGCTTCCAGCATAGGTCAGATTGTCGTAAGCTTTTGAACTGTCGTAATCCAGGGCTGTGAGCTAGGGAGGATTAATGACATGAGATGTAAATGTATGCATGTAGGCATGTATGAACAAAGAATAAACAAACAAGGACAAATAGGATGTTCCTTCCAACCTTATAACATCCACACACGAATGGCGAGTCTCTTTACCTAGGTATATGGTTAACAAAATACCAACATGGGGTACCTTGTTTTTAAATATTTCCCTCGAACGTTTCAACCAATAGTTATTTTTTCAAAAATGGAAATCAGTTCACAATAATTCCTATTAATTAGGTTTTAATCAATTCAACCAACTAAAGTAGCTTTTATGCTATATTGGATTGAAATTAAATTAAGAGGTTTATTATAAATAGATTTCTCACTTGAAAAAGTAACTAATGATTCATGCAAAAAACAAGCCCATGGTTAATTTATTCTTAGTAAAAACTGGGCTCACAATTGATTTTTGGTATTTCGTAATTGACCTAAATAATTTGCAAGCTCTTTGTAAAAGTAATTTTATTTCTAAGCCCATCGTAAAAAGATTTTAGAAAAAAAATAGATTTTGGGCTTTGTATTTGGGTTATGAGGAAAATAATTTTTTATTTGTTTTTAGAAAATTCTTATGTCAAAAGACCATCTTGAAAAGTTTTGAAGATAGCTTTTATCTTTTAGATTTTTAAGAGAAAAATTTATTTTGAGCTTACAAATGTACTTGGGTCATATTAGAAAAAGAACAAACCAAATAAGCCATGATTTAAACCAAGATAAATTAACCATAGTCAAACAACATGCATGGTAAAAACCTAAGGAAAGTAACTAGGCCAATTACATGAGCTTTAGTCTTTGGGTTAAAAGGCTTAGGTTCCCATAGCAAGTATATACCAAATGGTACAAGACTATGAGGGGTTATGCCATGCTCGATCTCCATACCTTGAGTGAAAGTATGGTATCCCTTACATAACACAAAATGGGTAACACGGGCATCCTAACTCACGCACATGATGCAATCTAATATGATGCAATGGATAATATCATTATAACAAAGAATAAAATAATATAAAGACCAATGGAATCAACTCTCTTATCCTCAGTGGAGTCGCCACTGTGAGTGGGGATTTTTGCCCCCACTCCTGATGGAATGGTTTTTGCGACTTCGACACTATTTAGGCTTGGCGCCTTAGAGTGTAATATCCCAAAATATACCCTAGATGTTTTGGGTCTCATTGTTATAATTGGATTTATTGTATATGTTAAATTGGAAGAAAAAAAGGGTTTTAAAGAGAGTGTATATGTGGTGTCTACTAGAATATATATAACATATACCTAAGTCAATGGAAAGTCAAATGGAGATAGTGGAAGAAGATATTTGTTTGTGTTTGAATTAATAATTAATTAATGAATGGAGGAGGTTTATTTGAATTGTTTAATATTTTAATCGCTTGGATGAGAGGGTTTTAAGGAAAGGTGTTGACTTTGAACTTTCTCTTTCTTCTTTCTTTCTTCTTTGCCGTGGTTTCCTTTTTCTTCTTCCCTTGCTTTTCTTTTGGCCGGCTATCAAAGGAACAAGAGAGCAAGTGAGAGATTTGAACATTCAAATTCAAGATTGAAAGAAGATTCAAGTGTTCAAGTTGGAAAGTTAAGAGCTTCTTCATCCTTGGTAAGTTCTTCACTTTCTTCTTTGATTCTTTGAGTTTATGAGTTGAGTTTGTGGATGGTATGTGAATATGTTTGATTAAGATGTGTTTAAGAGTGTTTGGGTAAACTGATTTCTGGTTTTGGGGTTGGATTGAAGAAAGAGTAAGTTGGTTGGTATAGATTGAGTTGTGGTTGTGCTTAGAGTTTTTGTTGATGTTTGTGATTTGTGTTTGATGTGTGTGTTGGCTTGTTTTTGGTATGGTTGCAAGTTTGAGATGGTTTTTTGGTATGTGTAGTGAAGTTGTTTGAAGTGGATGTTGGTGGATAGAAGTGATTTGTTGGTTATGGTGTTGTTGTGGCCGAAATCTGGGTTTTTGGCCTGACACGCCCATGAGCACGGCCAGGGTTATGGACGTGTCGATGGTTCTATGTGGCAGTATGATTGACACGGTCAGTAACACGCCCGTGTTATTGAGCGAGTCATAGCTACTGTGACTTTTGGGAATTGACACGGCCATGAGCACGCTCATGATTTTGGACGTGTCAATATTTCTGTGAGACGGAATGTATTACACGCTCAGTGACACGCCCGTGGTTCTGAGCGTGTCAATGTTTCTGTATTGTGGAGTTAGGGCACGGTCAGGGACACGCCCGTGTGGGTGAGCGTGTCAAGTTTAGAGTTTGCCCTAGTTGATTCTTAACCTTATGATCTCATGTGGGTCTCAACATTCTTTTGGAATAGGTTGTGAAGAAGGTGATTTGCCATAATTTAAGAAGTGAAGGATTTTTGGAAGAGGAAGTCAATAGAGTGGTGTGAGTTGTTTTGAGGTAAGTACAAACCTTGCATTGTTGCATTCATTCATATGATGTTGAGATTGAACACATATTTGATGATATTAATGATGCATACAAATAGTGTTATGTTGTGTACAATGTGGGACATAATGTGAACATGGATGATGCATATGATATATGTATGTGTTATGATGGTAAAAGATGTGATGATATGATGAATATGTGAAATATATGATAATGCAATTGATTATGAGCATTTAAATGGTGAATGGTTTTGCATACATATCAATGATGATATATGAAATATGAATTGAGAAAGTAATGTTTAAAGATGTAAATGAACGGACCTATCTGCCTCCTGCGGACCCATTATGTTGGGCAACCGAGCTTGGACTACCGACCTGGTTGGGGGAAGGTTCGATATAATCAGTATTACGTACCTATCTGCCTCCTGCGAAACCATGCGGACCCAATGAGTGGGCAACCGAACTTGGACTACCGACCTGGTTGGGGGAAGGTTCGTTACTGATAGTCTTATACGTGCCTATCTGCCTCCTGCGGAACCATGCGGACCCAATGAGTGGGCAACCGAACTTGGACTACCGACCTGGTTGGGGGAAGGTTTCGTATATGAAGCCATGGTTGTTGGCTATAATGATGAACTTTGAATATCATATTAAATATTTGTTGAGCCCATGTGTGTTTATGTTAGTATTATTGAATGTATGACATTGATATTGACATTGCATATTATCATTATGGTTTGTACCACTAAGCCGTGGGCTTAGCGCGATTGTGATTTATCGCGCAGGTGATAGGGTTGAGCCAGAGGATTCTTCTAGACCTAGTTGAGTGAGGTTCTTATCTGTTGGTTAAAGCTTAAAGATCAGAGAGTCAAGCTGCCAATCATGTATATATTTCATGTTTTGTAAATTTTGGTTTTAATGTATTTGTACTTATAAACATTTGTATTGACTTCCGCTGTGTTTTAAGAAACGTTTTTATCTGTTATGTTTCATGAATTTCTTTTAAACGGTTGGTATTTGTTTTATTTATTTTTGAGATATGATTTGTGTCTTTTGTAAACTGTGGCATTATCTATATTCAGTATATGTATATTACGATCGTATAATCATGCTGTGTACGTATACGGGTATAGGGGTGTTACATAGAGAACACGGACCTAAGTCCGGAGAAAATGGAGTCGCCACCCGGATGGACCAGGAAAAAGAAAGGGGTGGATGACTCAATTCCTAAGGAATTCCCAACCCCCTAATTGGTTCAGAAAGTTTGGTACGTGTCGGGAAGGTGAGAAATGGCCCAACACCCCCCACAACGCCCGGTTCATTGGAACTGGCCTCCTTTACAGGTCTTAATATTATAAAATTCTTAAGTATAACAATATTATCCATATTACATGCAACAATTGAAATAAAGCATCGTTATATTAAAAATCAACTCAATGTCCAAGCAAAGCAAATAAATGGACACCCATCTGAGGATGGAAACATGTCCTTACATCATCCATGTCTAAAGTAATAGGACACCCACCAAAAGGTAGAAACATGTCCTTTACATTGGTCTAAAATATAAAAGCAATTTAAATTACATGATATTTAACTAATGAGGTACCCACAAAGTGGAAACATACCTCTTACAACATTTGGAAATCAAAATAAATCGATAAAAGTAAATAACCATTCATCATAAATAAATCATTCATCAAAGATATTAAACATCAATCAAAATATATACAAAACATTCATCCATGATAAATTAAATAAATCAAGCATTGAAAATAAATCAAAGCATATAATGAACTACATGATCAAATAAAGCAAGCAAAGATACAAATTGAGGTTTACTGTTTCTATTTAAAGTTTCTTTAATTAATATTTTTGAGTTTCGGAACCTTAAGATATTATTATTATCATTGGTTTAGGCTACTGTAAGTTTTAAGAGAATTGAAATGGATTAGGGTTTTATAATTTAAGAAATTAATAAGGTTCTTTGATTAATCCAATTAGGGTTTGAGTGGTGAAATTATGAAATTAGGGTTTGGATACTTTAAAATATTTAGCTTCATAATTCTTAGCTACTGGATTATTATTTTGGATTTACTGTATTGGATTTGAATGTTTAGGTTTATAAGGTTTTAGGATTTTAGGGATTAGGGTTTAGGAAAACTAGGGTTTACGTTTTAACTAGTTTGGGGTTTACTGTCTTGGTTTTGGAATTGAAGAACATAGTTTAGAGTTTTATAAAGTAATTGTGATTTTTAAAAACTGTAAAGTAAGTTAGGGTTTAGAGATTTAACAAAACATTTGGAAGTTGTGGAAAAGAGTTGGAAGAAAACAGTTTAGGGTTTTTTAAAAGCTTTTTGAAATAGGAAAAATGATTTAAGGTTTTTGGAAACAAAAGAATATTTTTTTAGGGTTTTTGGAAAAAGGAAAGATTTAGGGTTTTTGAGGTTTAGAAGAAACAGAAAAGTATTTCTAGGGTTCTTAAGGTTTAGAAGAAACAGAAAAGTATATTTAGGGTTCTTAAGGTTTAGAAGAACAAAAAAGTATTTTTAGGGTTTTTTGAGGTTTAGAAGAAAAAAAAAGATCATTTATGTCATTGAAACGAAGATCAACGCTACTACATATTTATAGATCAAGGTTTTGTGTGTATAATCTTGTGAATCAAAAAAACAAAGCTACTGTAAGAAACTAAAAAGAAATTAGAGATTCAAACCTTCGTACGTTGGTTTCACCAAAAATTGCTTCTTGGATGAACGGAGACAAAGGCAAAGTTGCTGCCTTTGATAAATTGTTGATGGCTTTTCTTGCTCCTCAAAAATCCGAAGTCCCAAGTTCAAAGTTCTAGTCTTAGGTTTTCCCTTTTCTTCTCCCAAGCCTGATCGTTCCTCAAAAGTTCAAGTCCCCTTTTCTATGTTTATTTAGTCTTATTTATAGGAAATTTTGGAATCTTAATTCCAATTATTTACGGAAATTATCATTAATTAAGAAAAGGAAACTGAAACCAAATAGAATTTGATTTCGGGAAAAATTGCGTCGAAAAAATTTTGCTGGCGAAAACTGCGACGGGCTGCCAGCTTGCGAGCGAGAATAGGGGCGCTACGTGGAAATTCGCCTGCAGGATTTTCCTGCTGGCGAAATGGCCCAAGGCCATTTCGTCCAATGGCTTTCGGCGACAAAAATTTTTGTCGCCGATTTTTATTTTTATTTATTATTATTATTTATTATAATAATAATTTTTAAAAATTATAAAAAATAAATACTAAAACAAATATTATTTAATTAAGATAACACAAAATTATTTTGAACTAAATAAAATAAATTGGACCGGACTGGGTCAAAAATTAAGGGTCTACACCATGCTTGTTTTGCTTTTATGTGAATTATGAATTGTGGAACAATTGAGCAATTTATCAGGATATAATGATATAATGTTATGAGATATAATATCCTTATGTGTTGTGCATTAGCATTGCATTCGAACTATATTGTTATCAAAGTTTGTACCACTAAGCTTTTGGCTTAGCGCGATTGTGATTCATCGCGTAGGTGACAGGGTAGATCCGGTCGAGCCGGAGTGTTCGTCTAGACCGAGTCGAGTATAGGCTTGTGACCCTGAGTGCAAAGTTGGTTGTTAGACATCGAGATCAGAGATGAACTACTAGCATGTATATATTTTATATTTTATACATATTGAATTTGATGTATATAAATATGTATATTCCGCAAACTATCGAAAATGTATTAAATAAACCTTTGGTAATGAAGTATATATATATATATGTTTTAGTAAGTAATATCTCAACTAGTATTTATATGATATCGGTTAAATGTTTTAAGATTATACAAATTTTATAAATGATGATTTGATTGTTTTAAAATAGGTTGTGACATTCTTGTATCCTATATTCATATATTACATATATTGGGTGTATGCAGTGTACGTATATTGGGTATAAGGGTGTTACAGATTTGGTACCGCTTTACCGCTGGGGTGAAGCTAGCCTTGCCCGTCTCTATCATGGCCTAGACAAGATTTGTAGGAATAAGAAGTCTTTCATTGGCTTCATGGTGATTGTCGAGGTGCTATCTCTTGCCAATGCTAATTCAAGTTATATATGTAGCACCCTTATACCCTATATACGTACAATATATATTTCCATCATATGTAAAATATGCCTATACGGTACAAAAATGTCACAGACCAATTTAATAAAAATGTTCTCATTTCTATTTTAAAATTTCAAATACTAAATATATAAAATTAAATAATATATAAATATTCCTTATTAGCTATAGTAACCCGAAATAACATTTTATATGAAAATCTCCGGGAAAAATTTGCCAGCGTTTTGTTTGTAATTTGGACGTTCCCAAAATTCAACAAAACAAAACCTGCATAAAACAAACACTCCAAATAAAATCAATTCACCATTTCACCAATACTTCTCAATTTCTCCATATTTTCTCAAAATACTTATATACAGTTATATATATCAACATCACATATAAGATCCCATCTTAAAGAAAATTATTAAAAACATTCTTTACAATTTACATTATATACTTGAAAAACATATCATAACATTTATAATATCAAAATATACTGTAATATCAAATATCTACATGCTGGTAACTGGCTCTGATCTTGATGTACTGAAAAACTCTTCAAGCTCAATAAATACAAACCAAGACCAGACCGGGTCTAGTTGAATTCTCTGGCTCTACCAAAACGTCCATGACACCTGCACGACAAATTACAATTGCGCTAAGCCGAAGCCTAGTGGTACAAACTTTGATAACAATATAGCCTAAATGTAATGTCAATGCACAACACACATATATATATCACAACTCATAACATTATATCTCATTATATTGCTCAATTGTATCACAATTCATAATTCACATTAAAGCAAAGACAAGCATGGGCCCAAAAGGATCTAATATGCTATTCAAATTTCAGAGTTACTGCTTTGGTCCATAATGACACCTTGTGTCTAGCCCTGTAGGCAATATATCCATAGATAATCCAACTAGATCTGAGCTTACGATCCAGTCTTTTCACTCAGTCTAGCTTTGAGGATTTATTTTTGAGGCTTATGACCCGGTCTTTACAACCTAAAAACATCATATTTATCAGCTGGGCTCGGCTTACGACCCAGTCTTTTCACCTGCCCAGCAATTCACAGGCATGCCGCTAAACCAAGAACTCTGAAAATTGAATAACATACTAGGCACACAATTTATTTATATTTCTCATTATCAAATTCTTTCATAATTCCTTTATCAAAACTTTTTTCATTTTCTCATGATCAAACTAGGCACATTGCCTTATTATATCATCTTTTTCTCACTTTTCTAACTTTTCTCTTTTATATCAAAATCAATTCATTACATTTTGTTTTCACATATCTCATCACATTATACCACATTTCTTTTCATTTTCAACACATTACCTTGGTACTTCAACATAATACACATTATGCATATCATAACATAATTCACATTCATCAACAGTATATTAAGTAACTTAATACATTTCTCAACTAAATATGTTAAGTCCCAATGTCATGTAAATATATGCAATCATTCAAAGTTTGCACTCACCTCCACTAGCAACCCAAAGCAAGCTTAAAACAACCTCTAATCCTATCCTTCCAACTTGCCCTTCACCACTTGGATGAAGCAAATCAACCTCCCTCAATACCTATATCAAATGTGACCATAAACAATCATTTAATATCACATTCTAAGGTATTCTCAACATCAAACCTTAATTTAACAACACTCCTACAAAATTTCAAAAATTAAGTCTTTCCTTACTTTAACGTAGCAAATCCATATTAACCCATTAAATTATTGTTTTGAGTTTATTTATATCATTACAAACATATTTTAACATGTTTAAACCGATTACATTAATTAACCACATGCTTATGTTTAAAACCCTAAGATAGCATAACCTTCACCATTGAAGGATCTCCATTCCAACTCAATCCAATTATCATTTCAATCTTATTTCCACCACTTATATCATTAAATAACATGATTTAAGCCTTAAAATCAAACAATTAATCATTCTTTGAAAATTCATTTTTTCAAAACCCTAAATCAATACTACCATCTTCAAACTCTATCCAAACTTAACTAAATCCATCATTTGATTTTAAAATCCTTGTTTATGCATCAAAACAACACATTTGGAACCAATTTGCATAATTAAAACTCATGATTTCAAAAGCTCAAATGTTCTATAACCCTAAATTCTCTCTCTTCACCAAACTAAACTTAAATTCAACCATTTCTTAAATCTAACCTTAAAATCATTGTTAATCACTTAAAATAACTTCATCCATATCCAAATAGATAATTAAATCTTAGAACTTCAAAAAGCCAAAACACACATATTCAAACTTTCATTGAAATCCGAAGAAAAAGTGAGTAAACTTACTAATTAAAGAGGAAAACCTTAAAAATCCACTTGAAACTTTGTAAATATTTCAATTAAATGAGTTTGGAAGAAATAAATCCCTCTCTTGAAGTCATGAAAGTCGGTCTTGAAGGAAAGAAGAAGAAGATGATGAAAAAAAAGTGATTTTCTCTTTCCTCCCACTCACATTTTCAACCTTATATATATTATTATTTTAATATATTTTTAATTAATTAATTAATTAATTAATTAAAACCCCAAAATATTATCTTCCATCCAAAATTATTTATTTTTGAATTATTTTATTAATTTTAAATTTATAATATTTAATTATCTAAATACCCTTTTACTTTGACTTTTCTTTTAAAAAGTGTTGTCTTTTATATGTTGTATATATTTTACATATATATCACATATATTCCACTTTTTAATTTAAAATCTCTTCATTTTTCATTTAAAACCATTAATTTAATTTATCCATTTAAATTATAATTTATTTTATTAAATTTCCAAAAATTAGAACTTTCAAAAAATTTGGGATATTACACATATGCACAAGTAATGTGTATTTTATATGCACATCAAATGTACCTTATATGTGTATTAAATATATTAATTATGTAATATATTAATCCAACATAGACAATTAATATACCATATGTATATGTTATATATACTCTAGATATATATATATATATTGAGTATACATAAAATTTTATATCTCTAAAATCACGGATGTGACAATATATTTGCATAAATTTGATTTTCATTGTTATTACAGGTATGAGCTTATGAGCATAATCTTGTGAGGGTGCTCGATATTTCCCAAGAGATAGTCGGATATCCAAGGTTAAGTTTTTGGTTGTCCGACTGCAAAACAGTTTTTGGCTCTCACCATGCACACACCCAGCGTTATCACTTGAGTTGCCTCACCTAGAACTAGGTAAATTAGTATTAGTATGCTTTATAGTTTATCTAAAAAGTTTACTTACCTTTTGTCATCCTGTAGGTCAACTTGGCTTGGTGGAAAGTTGAAGAGCGGGCAAGTTAGACTCCTCTTATGAATACTGCAATGCCTTACCAGCACTCCCATCAAATCATTGCTGGGCCTGTATCTAGTGGCTGGTTTCTTGGAGCAAGGGTGTATGATTGGTTTCTTGGTCCTAAGAAGAAAAGGGTCCTGATGAACTGCCCAATGTATACTTTGAATATTACATTAATACCGAAAAATTCATGACAGTTAGCTCAAAATGGCTATGATGTTGAAGAGTATCTTCGTGTACCGGGTGCGTCATACGTACAATTCATTCGATCAAAGCTTTTGAACTTTGATGTGTCTCCTGTTGGCATTCGAGGACTTCCCAAGGAGGAAGAAGAAAATGATGAGGAAATCAGTGACGAAGAAGAGGAGAGAGAATCTATCTCTTATTCCAAGGCTAGAACTTCTCAGGTAAATTTGCATCAATTTATCATTGCAATTGCTACTTTTTCAATGTATTTGGACTATCTTTATGATTATTGCAGGTTTTCGGCTCATTTGATCATGATGCCAGACCTTCCTCTATTGTTCCTCCACTTGCTCCTTCGCATCAATCGGAAGTACCATCTCATCCTTAAGGCTCTGATATGAGTTACCTGGCAGGTCTTCCTATTTTATGATGATTTATGCTATATGTATACATGATCATATATGTTCTTACCCTTTCCTTTTCTGGCTCACAACGAATGTTGAAGAGCAAAATAAGAAACTGCAAGAAGAGTTAACTACTAGCCGCCAACAAATCACACATCTCAAAAGATTGTATCATCAGTCGAAGCAAAACTTTCGAGACTTTCGATTCTAGGGAATAAGGGATCCTAGGGCTTCATCTTTTAGGGGACCCCAAGCTATAGACCATGAGATTCCTGTGTCTACTCCAGTTGATTACTGCTATAGGCCTGAATTCCAGGGTAGAGATTTGGGTACTTCTTCTTTAGGTGGACTTAGGATAGGTGATATGCCTCCTCCTCCAACAGGCGACTACTTTCTCAGATCTTTATTTGATTATGGACCATCTCCTCCTTCTCAGTTATCTTTGAGAAAATATTGTATTATTATTAATTAATAATAACAACAATAATGATTATAATAATAACAATATTTTTTATTTTTACTGCAACTTTTGACTTCTCTTTATATATATATATATATTATTATCATTACAACATAGAAATCCCTCTCACAATTCAAAACCATAAAGCACCCATGATTTACAAATCCAAACTTAACGCGGCAATTGAAATTATCTTTCCTTGTGCATTTCGGCCCAAATTATTGCTCTTTCCTTATTAAACTCGGTGAACAAAGAAATCCCTATATAAAGCAGCTTTGTAATACCCTTATATCCAATATACATACACTACATACTCCCAACATATGTAATATACGAATATAGGATACAAGAATGTCACAACCCATTTTAACAAACAAATCTTCATTTATAAAAACTATATAAACTTAAAACATTCAACTGATATCATATAAATAATAGATGAAATATTACTTGCTAAAACACTTATGTATACTTCGTTATCAAAGGTTTATCCAAAACATTTTCGATAGTTTGCAGAATATACATATTTATTTACATTAAAATCAATATGTACAAAAATATAAAATATATACATGCTAGCAGTCTGTCTCTGATCTTGATGTCCAACAATCAACTTTGCACTCAAGGTCTCAAGCCTAGAATCGACTCGGTCTAGACGAACTCTCTGGCTCAACCGGATCTACCCTGTCACCTGCGCGATGAATCACAATCGTGCTAAACCAAAAGCTTAGTGGTATGGTGCGCGCGAGCTACGCTATAGCAATACCGCAATTGCACGGGTCGACCAAGTAATAAAGTAGTGAGTGAGTTATCATTCCACTGAGGACAAGGTCAAGTACTAGTGCAAATTTTAACCATTGTTTAGCAAATCAATAGGTTTGTGATGTGGTGTAATTAAAAAAAATTAATCTAATGACTGAAAGTAAAGGGAAATTAAATGTTGAGCAAAAAGGATTGATGGTAATAAAACTATCCAGTTATTGAATCCCCCTAGCCTCAATGATATTTATGAACATCAATTCAGTTAAATCAGTTAATATAGTTGAGTTGGCATTCCTCTAACTTAGACTAAAACCTCTCTCGAGTGAATTAATCCCTAATCACTAAGTAGAGTGCTGGAATCTCTTCTCAAACACAATTAATTAGATCTTGCATTAAGAACAAGGAACTATAAACCAAAGGATCTTGTAAGTCTATCTCTAGTACTCCAATCAATCCTCAACCCTTATGAGTATTCAATTCATATCAATCTTTCTCAAGTCAATAATATGAAAATTACAACCAATCAATAAGCATGCTATTATCAATTGGAAATAGATCATTAAGTATCATAAGAATAAAAAAACTCAATCAAATGATTCAACTAAATATAATTATTCAATCCATACAAATAAGCTAGGGGTCATCAATATCTAGATAGAGAATGAATTAGTTCATATTCAAAACCAGAAAAACAGAATAAGAAAAATGAATAAAAGAAACTAAACAATCCGTGGCGAATAATTTGTATTTCTTCACTTCAATCCTTGATTCTTGATTTAGATCTTGTTTAGAGTATGTTTTCACCCTCAATCTCAGCTCCAAAACTCTCCCCTTGCTTTAGAAGTCAGCTCTAGGTTATAAAATATGAAATTCAGATCCTTAATTCGTGCTTTAGTGCAGCTTTTATAGTGTAGATAATTTCGCCTGACATGCCCATTGACATGCCCATGTCACTGGGCGTGTTATTGCCACTGAGATTTTGAACATAAGGCACGTCCAGTGACAAGCCTATGTCACTGGGCGTGTCACAGCTACTGTGAAACATTGCAAAAGGCACGCTTGGTGAGACGCCCATGTCACTGGGCGTGTCAATGCTTCTGTATGCAACCTCAAGGGCACGTCCATTGACACGCCCATGTCCATGGGCGTGTCCATTGATGAATTTTGCTCTTTTCTTCTACTTTCATCCGTAATTCCTCCGAAATGACCATAAGCCTCAAAATACAGAGAATTCCTGAAATTAACCCTAAAATACACTTTGAACAAACTAATTAAACTCAATTGGATAATAATCATATTAAGAAATAGGAATAAAATATCATCAATCATGCTCTTATCAAATTCCCCCACACTTGAGTTTTTGCTTGTCCTCAAGCAAACTAAATCACTATAATAAGCAGAAATGACGGAACCCCTCTATATTCGAAAAGAAAAGTAAATTTTTGACAATACTCGATTCAGAAAACCTCACTTTCTCAACCAAAAACTGATTCACAATCATAACAGCTGAATCAAGAAGTTTCAAAAAAAAATATCACAGGCCTAAAACCTAAAAATCCAGAGTTAAAAGATTGAGCATAAAATTCCAGAAAATCAGAAAGCCATGAGCAAAGTACGAAAAATGTAAATTTTCTCTTAAGTTCTCTAACCCTCAAATTTTTATTTTTTTATTATTTTTTTTTCAAATGTATATACACATGTATATACATTTTAAGGAGCCCGACTTGTTTGAACTGATACTAACCTTTTGACGCGAAGGTAAACATTTGTGATGCCGACCCCCGGTTACTCAGCCAGAATCATCGTTCAAATGGCTACTAGCACTATTCATGATTCCAACTCATTTGTTTTTATTCAAGAGTAAAAATCAGCAGAACAAGGATAAATTTTCAAAGCTCCTTTAATTAGAATTATTTACTTATTTATTTATTTATTATTATTTTATTTTTTTTAAACAACTCAAGGGTCAGAAACTTAAGGGTCATACTAAGTCCGACTCAAGAATCTAAGGAATTATAACATGCTCAAAAATGTAACTAAGGTTTTAAACTTTAGATGTGCCCAATTTCCATCAATCCACAACCCAACTATAGCTATTACAATCGATCCTCAGCAATTGATCAAGATCACTAAGTTAACCTCAATAAGAAATTATCATTTAGGAAATCTCAAATTACTTCAACATATAAAGGGAAACCACATCAATTCACACTTATTACAACAATCTAGCTTACTTAAATCCAAAAAGAAAAACAATTTGCAGAAATTAATTGAGACAAATGAATCAAATAGAAAGAATGAAATAATAAAAATTCAATTAAGAAAGTATACCTTTCCCCCACACTTAAGACGCACATTGTCCCCAATATGTGTAATATCCCAAGATATGCCCTAGAAGTTTTAATACAGTTGTTGTGTGATTTGAATTAAAGGTATATATGTTTTTGCAAAAGAAATGATTGTGTAAATGGAATGTATATGTTGTATATATGTTAATATACAATACATATAAGTTGGTCAAAAGAAAAGTCAAGAGAAGAAAGGGTGTGGTGGAGGATTTTTGGAAATAAGTAATTATTATTATTATTATTATTATTACATATATATATATGGCTATCGTGAGAAGAGGGGAAAGATATTTTCTTTCTTCTTCTTCTTCTCCTTTTGGTTCTTGCACGAGAGAGAGAGAGAGAGAGATAGGGAGATGTGATGATTTTCATCAAATTTCTTAAGGATTTGAAGAGTATTGAAGATGGAGATGAAGATTGGGCAACATATTCAAGTAAGTACTCTCTCTTGAGTTGATTTTATTAATTATATATATATGTAAGTTTTTATATTCTTGTTTTGATTTCTTTTGATTGAGGTGATGGTTGGTGTGTAAGATGATTATAAGTAAAGATTGAAGTGTGTAAATGTGTTGAATTAGTATTTAAGTGATGATAAGTTGGGAAATTGTGAGGATGATGATGAATTGTTGAGTTAGGGTTTAGTATGAATGAATTGGTACTTTGAGTAATTGGTTATAGTGATGTATATATATATATATTGATTATTATGATGATATAATGAAGTTATATAAATGCTAAAGTGATAGGAAATTGATAAGCATAAACAAAGATAATAATTTAGAGGGTGGTGGTGTGAATTTGGAAGGGTTTGGATGGATTTTTAAGTATTTGGTCTTTGAATCTTTGAAGAACACGGCCAAGTTATGAGAGACACGGCCAAGTTAGGGCAAACTTGGCCGTGTTGGATGAGTTTTGGAGAGACATGGCCACTGGCTTGGCCGTGTCCCTTGCCTGTGTTTGTCACTGTGGGATTTTTGTTGAGAGACACGGCCGTGTCCCTTGCCCGTGTCTGCCTCGGATGATTTGGTGTTGAGTGACACGGCCACAAGCTTGGCCGTGTCCCTTGAGTGTGTTGGCTACTGGATGTTTGTGTTGATAGACACGGTCACAAGCTTGGCCGTGTCCCTTGAGGGTGTTAGCTTTTGTGTTTGTTATTTGTTCTTCATACATTGTTGGATCTTCAAATGTTTTTGTACCTAAACACACTTAAAACAATAATGATCCAATCAAATGTACATGGAAGATTCTACATTCATGTATAATATAAATTGTTTTGTATATAACAATGATGATATAGGAAATGTGGAGGATATAATGATCATGGAAAAAGGTATGTGCAATGCCATTGATTATGTATTGTTGAGTGATGAATTGATCAATATGATTTGATGATAATGATGATGTTTATGATACTATATGAACAATGTTATGTTTATGCATTGTGAATCTTGTGAATTTCAATGATGCTATATATAATGTGAAGGATATAATGAAGTGATTGCTTATGTACAATTGAATAATGAAATATTATGATATGATTTGAAATATAATGTGATGTGAAGTTATTGTTATTGACTATGATGATTTAAATATGATATGAAGCCATTGTGATTGGCTATGATGATTCAAATGGAATGTGAAGCCATTGTTATTGGCTATGATAATTCAATTGAGAATGAAATTGATAAGTGAATTGTATAGCTAATGTGTTATTCCATTTTCAGAGTTTGTTGTTGGTGGCATGCCTAATGGTAACAATCTCTTGAAGTTAGGTTGGATTTGATCCTTGAAGCCAAGTTGGGTTGAAGTTTAACATGTTTTACTCCCCTTGAAGCTTGGTTGGGTCTAATCCTTGAAGCCTAATTGAGATGTTACAACCCTTGAAGCTAGGTTGGGTTTGGTTCTTGAAGCCAAGTTGGGTTGATACTTAGCATGCTTTGTTCCCCTTGAAGCTTGGTTGAGCCTAATCCTTGAAGCCTAGTTGGGATAATGATAAATGTGATGATTAAACCAAAGCATTACTCTGAAAATTGAATGGCATATTAGTGTGTTGTTTTGGGCCCGAGTCTGTCTTTGTTGTCAATGTGATAATCTAATGTTAAAATAAATGAGTAATGAGATCTATGGCTGTCTTTATTGCAAGTGTGATTCATGATTGATGAGTTGTGAATAAAATGATATTATGAAGTATGATTTTATAATATGTGTATTGATATGTTGAGATATGAGTTTATGAAAATGTTGTATGATGTGTAAAATGTATACGAATATGAAATTTGTGAGAATTGTTTTCATGAAGGTTTGGAAAGGTCATTGAATGGTGTTTTGTTGAAATAATGTATATGTATAGGTATATGAGATAGAAAGGGTAAGTATTGTGTTGTGAATGTTCTATGTAATTATGTATCTAATGTATGAGATTAGTGGAAACATATGAAGAATGCATTGAGAAAGGAAAACATGGTAAGAGATCAATGAAACATAATGCTAAAAATATGAGGTATGATTCTTTTGTAAAGTTTATTTTATTATTTACTTGTATTACTAAGCTCTCGGGCTTAGCGCGGTTGTGTAATCGCGCAGGTGGTTATGCGGTTGATCTGGAAGTCCAGCGGTTATGCCACGAGAAGGGTAAGAGTGTCTCGAGACCAACTAGAAGGTGATGCATACATGTGTGATTTTGGCAGTGTTTGATGTGTTTGGAGGGACACGGCCAAGCTTGGGTGAGCTTGGCAGTGTTTGATGTGTTTGGAGGGACACGGCCAATGACTTGGCCGTGTCCCATAACCGTGTTTGACAATGTGAACAAAGGATTGAAAAAACAAAAAGAAGGGACTTTGGGTGAAGCTTGGCCGTGTCCCATGTGACACGGCCAAGGACACTGCCAAGCTTGTTGGCCGTGTCAGAGGCTATGTGAAATGGTGTCTTTAAGGTTGGCTTGACACGGCATGTGGCTTGGCCGTGTCAAGTAGCCGTGTCACTCACTACCATTTGACTTCTTTTTTTTATATATATCACCAAATCTCAAAGAAATGTAATCCTCTTCTTTGATTAACCCTGAAACACATTAGAAAAATAAAAACTGATCAAAGCACCCATTTCATTTATTTAAACCAAACATAAAGTCAAAATTGTTGAATATAAAATTACAACTATGAAAAGAAATGCAAACCGATGGGTTGCCTCCCATATAGCACTTCTTTAATGTCATATAGCTGGACATTACTGCAAGACTTAAGGATCATAGATCAAAGTGCTATCGATGATCCTTACTTCTTGGAACCCTTCATTATATGGTTTAACTCTCTGTCCATTTACTTTAAAAATTTCATTTGTTCAAGAATTAAGCAATTCTATGGCACCAGAAGGATATACCTGAGTTATCTCGAAAGGACCACTCCATCGAGACTTGAGTTTTCCTGGAAACAGACGGAGACGAGAATTAAAAAGCAAAACTTTCATACCTGGGCTCAATGTTTTTCGCACTATATTTTGTCATGAAGTGCTTTAGTGAGATCCTTATAAATCCTCGAACACTCATATGCCTCATTCCTCAACTCATCTGACTTAGAAATTTGCAGAAAACGCTCTCTCTTTGCCTTGTCCAAGTCTAAATTCAGAGTCTCGATTGCCCAATACGCTTTGTGCTCCAACTCCACTAGCAAATGACAAGCCTTACCAAAAACCAATCGGTATGGACTCATACCCAAAGGAGTATTGAAAGCAGTCCGATATGCCCATAATGCATTATGCAATCTACTCGCCCAATCCTTCCTTGATAAGTTGACTGTTTTCTCCAGAATTCCTTTTATTTGCTTATTGGATGTTTCAACTTGTCCAGAAGTCTGTGGATGGTATGGGGTCGCCACCTTGAGTTTCACACCAGATTTGTGCATTAATTTCTCAAAACGTTTGTTGCAAAAATAACTTCCCCCATCACTGACTATCACTCTTGGCGTGCCAAATCTGCTAAGAATATTTTTCTTTACAAATTTAACAACCACATTAGCATCATTAGTACAGGTGGGGATTGCCTCCACCCATTTTGAAACATAATCAACAACAACTAAAATATATTCATAACCAAAAGACTTGGGAAAAGGACCCATGAAGTCTATTCCCCACACATCAAATAGTTCAACAACAATATACGATTGAAGGGGCATTTCATTCCTCCTCCCAATGTTACCCACTCTTTGACAGCAGTCACAATGGTTACAATACTCTTGAGCATCTTTGAATAGAGTAGGCCAGTAAAAACCACTTTGAAGCACCTTTTCTGCAGTCTTTCTTCCTCCAAAATGACCACCACAGTGAAGGTCATGACAAAATTGAAGAACACTCAGTTGTTCTTCCTCAGATACACACCTGCGAACTATCTAATCCTTGCATATCCGGAATAGGTAAGGTTCATCCCAAAAATAAAATTTACTCACGTGCAAAAACCTTTTCTTTTCCTAAAATGACATGTCAGAATGCAAAATACCACAAGTAAGATAGTTAGCAATATCTGCAAACCAAGGTGCATTCATTACCACAAATAGCTGCTCATCAGGAAATGCTTCTAAATTTTTATGAATGCTATCAGATGCAAGATTTTCATCAAAGAAGGGTAATCTAGATAAATGATCAACTACAACATTTTCACTCCCCTTAGTATCTTTGATTTGAAAATCGAATTCTTGCAATAATAACACCCATCTAATTAACCGCGGTTTAGCATGTTGTTTTGTCAAAAGATATTTTAGAGCTGCATGATCAGAATGCACAATAATTTTCGACCCAATTAAATATGCTCTAAACTTATCTAAGGCAAAAATAAACGCTAACATTTACTTTTCAGTTGTTGTGTAATTCATTTGTGCACTATTTAGGGTCAAGCTTGAATAATATATCACTCTCGAAAAATTCTCAGCCCTTTGCCCAAGATCCGCTCCTACTGCATGATTAGAGGCATCACACATAATTTCAAAAGGTAAAACCAAACAGGAGCAACTATTACCGGTGCACTAGTCAATTTTTCTTTAAGGGAATTAAAGGCTTGCATGCATTGTGCAGTAAACTCAAATGGAACATCTTTCCCAAGCAAATGACACAAAGGTTGGCTTATTTTAGAAAAATCTTTAATAAACCTCCGGTAAAAACCTGCATGCCCTAGAAAACTTCTTATTCCCTTAACAGAGGTAGGTAGAGGTAACTTAGCAATTAACTCTACTTTAGCCTTATCCACCTCAATCCCTTTACTTGACACAACATGACCTAAGACAATGCCCTGAGTAACCATGAAATGACTCTTTTCCCAACTCAAAGTGAGGTTACATTCAATGCATCTCTCAAGCACAAGAACAAGTTTATTGAGGCAATTATCAAAAGAACTACCAATAACAGAAAATTCATCCATAAATACCTCAATAAAATCATCTATCATGTCCGTGAAGACAGACATCATGCATCTCTGAAAAGTTGCAGGTGCATTGCACAAGCCAAAGGGAATATGCCGAAATGCATAAGTCCCAAATGGGCAAGTAAAAGTAGCCTTGGATTGATCCTCTGGTGATATCGACACCTGATAGTAACCTGAAAGTCCATCCAAAAAGCAATAAAGTGAGTGTCCAGAAAGTTTATCCAACATCTGATCAATAAAAGGAAGAGGGAAATGGTCTTTCTTTGTGGCATTGTTCAACTTCCTATAATCGGTACACATTTTCCACCCAGCAGTAGTCCTAGTAGGAACCAATTCATTATTTTCATTTTTCACCACAATGATTCCAGATTTCTTAGGCACTACATGTACTGCGCTCACCCACTCACTATTAGCTATTGATATATCACCCCTTCATCAAGCAATTTGAGCACTTCCTTCTTAACCACTTCACTCATGTTTGGATTAAGGCGCCTTTGGGTCTCCCTCACAGGTTTAGCTCCCTCTTCTAAGGTGATTCTATGCATGCACATTGAAGGGCTAATACCTTTGATGTCACTCAATCCCCATCCTATTGCTCTTTTCAATCTTTTTAGCTCACTCACCAACCTCATCTCCTCCCCTTCACTAAGTTCACTAGATATTATCATAGGTAAGGTGTTGTGATATCCTAAAAACACATATTTCAGATTTTTAGGTAACTCTTTCAGCTCTAAATCAAGTGAAGGATTCTTCTCTTCTTTTTGGATGGAGGGAAGTTCAAATACTGGGTCCTCCTTAAGTTCCTCTATTTCAGCATTCTCTAATGTCTCAAGGCAAATGGCTATTTCTGAATCAAGAATATCCAAACCACCATCTAAGGTCAGTGCCAGCTCAAATTTATCTGAGGAACCTGTCTGCAAGAAAACATCTGAAACAACTGCGTCAATACAATCAATTAAAGAGCAATCCTCATATAATGCAGTTGTAGGAATGGGAGAAGTGTTAAAAATAGAAAATTTGACCATTTTTACCATTTGACCGTTTGTTAAAAATAGAAAATTTGACCGTTTGTCCCAAGACAGTCATTGTCAATTTACCATTTTAAACATCTATCAAGGTGTTGGTAGTCGCCATAAAAGGCCTACCCAGTAAAATAGTGTGTGCGGATGGTGTAGGGTTACTTCCTTCCATGTCAAGAACTATGAAATCCACAGGCACTATCAACCCACCAACCTTAACTAACACATCTTCTATAACCCCCTTTCGGGAATCTAAGAGATCTGTCAGCTAATTGCAACACCATTTTTGTAGGTTTAAGTTCCCCTAGTTCTAATTCAAGATACACAGAATAAGGCATCAAATTTACACTGGCTCCTAAATCACACATGCCATCAGTTCCCTATCCATTATCTATAGTAATTTGAATTATGAAACTACCAGGATCCTTTAGCTTCGGGGGTAGTTTATGCTGCAAAATAACACTAGCTACCTCTGACACTATCACCTTTTCATTTGACTTATACCTCTTTTTCTTGGTATTCAGTTCCTTGAAGAATTTGGCATAAGCCGGCATGTTCTTTATTGCCTCAAGTAAGGGTAAGTTAATACTTACCTTGGACAGCATGTTGAAGATGTCTAAAAATTGCTTATCTTGTTTATCATTCTTCAACCTACTGGGGAATGGTATAGGTGGCCGGTAAGGATTACTTGCCTTGTGTAAATCTGCTGAAGGGGATATCTCCATTGATCTTTCTCCAGCACCTTTGTTCTTTGGTTCTCCTTCCTTTTTGTTCTCTTGATCACCTTCATTCACAGAATTATTTTCAACATTATTGTTTATTACCTTGCCACTTCTAAGCACAGTCACTGATTGTGCCTACTCAGGTTGACTTGGAAATTTCCCTTTTTGTTTAATCTGCATCTGTTGTACAAGTTGTCCCACTTGGGTCTCCACTTTCTTAAAAGATGCTTCTAATGAATCCAGCCTTTTGTTAGTCATCTCTTGATTCTTAGCACTGACTTAGATAAAGGCCTGTAAACTATCCTCCAAACTCTCTCTCTTAGGCTGCCCTTGATTTGAAGATTGTCCCTGTGGTTGGTTTTGTCTCTGGAGCAAATGGAAAGGTTGTTGAGAATTATTTGTTGCCCAGAAAAAATTTGGATGATTTTGCCAATCAGGATTGTAAGTGTTTGAGTAAGGATCATTCCAGGCTCTTGACTTGCTCAGCTTCATTTTCATAAGACTCATATGCGGAGGGGCATATATTTGCTCCATGCCCGAAAGTTCCACAAACTCCACACACTTATTGAGTGGATGAAGAGGTATTGTTCTTCATGTTCAGCATCTGCACTTGCCTTGTCAATTCAGCTATCTGATTGACCATCTCACTATTAGCTTCCAATTGGTTCACCCCTTTACTTCTTCCTCTTATACTTTTTTGTTGAGAATTAGCTCCCAACATTTCAAAGATTTCATAAGTTTCATCTGCTGCCTTTTCTCCCATAGCTCCCCCAGCTGCGTTATCAACTGTATTTTGAAATTGCTAGGTTAGACCATCGTAGAAAAACTGATTCAGAAGTTGAAGTGGGTAGTGATGGTGTGGACACTGGATCAATAACATCTTAAACCTGTCCCAAGCCTCATGAAATGGCTTTCCTTCAAATTGAGAGAATGTAGCTATCTTCCCTCTCAATTTAGCTGTCTTCTGATGTGAGTAAAATTTGCCCATAAATTTGTTATAAACTTGCTCCCAAGTTGTCAAAGAGTTTTCTGGCAACATCATAAGCCAGCTTTTTGCCCTATCCTTCAATGTATATGGAAAGCATCTCATCCTCAATTCATCCTCTGTTAGTCCTCCCAATGGAAAAGTGTTGAGGGTGGAGTAGAAATCCCTGATAAAGTTCAAAGGATCTTCATTTGGAACTCCATAGAATGATGGCAGCATGTTGTAATGGATGTTCTTCAACTCATAATTTCTTGCTGCATCTGTCAATCTTATACAAGATGTGGAAGTTCCAATGACAGGTATGGCAAAATCCCTCATAGTTCTTTGCCTTTCTTCTCCCATATTGGTAGATTGTGCAGTATCCGACTCAAAATCAGAAGTGTCATCCTCTGTATCAAATCCGGTGTACAGTTCAAACTCTTCTCTACTCCTTTTCACTCTCTGAATTTTTAGAATGACTGGGTATAGTTCTCCTCCAAGTGATCTCCTGCCTTGCATAAATAAAATTTCTGGAACAAAGGAATTATTAAAAGCAAAAGTCAAATAAAATAAAATGTAAACAATGAAAAAAAAAATAAAAATATCTATGCCTAATAAACAATTACACCAATTAGCTTTCCCGGCAGCGGCGCCAAAAACTTGTTGCGCTCTAATTAACACTACTAGAACTACACTCGCAAGTATACGAGGTTGCTGTAATATCTTGGTGAACGCCTCAAGGTCGTCTCACAAGGAAGCTAGATAAGCTAATTGATTATCAGATTGCAAATAACAAATTATAATAAATTTAAATTGCTAACAACTAATGAAGACAGATTGATTGGAGTTTAAAACAATAGAAAGGTCTAGGGTTTGCACTTCTCTACTAACTTATATGTATGAATGGTTATTCCTCTCAACCAATTTAATTTCAAAGATTAGATCTCAAGCAACTTAATTAATCGAATCAAGGAAATAAGCTCTCGCATTCAAACCTCTTTCAAATAATCTTGTTACAATTGAAATGATCTTTTCCTTAGGTTATATTTCTAATTCACCTAAGTCCCTAATTGAATTGTTCTAGCATTAGACTTCATCTCTCAATCCTTCATCTAATACCTCAAACACATAATTGGTGGCCAATCAATTGTATATTAACAGTCATCCATGCAATCAAGGCTAGAGAAATAATTCAGTTAAGAGCAATAACCAATTCATACAATCATAGTAGATCCATACAAACCCTAGACTAGATCAAATTAGTTCATAATAATGCTATCAAACATATTCATCTCATTAAAATTCAAAGAAATCGATTTAGACATAATAGAATTCATGAATACAATTCCAATGAAACTTAAGAGATAAAGTTTGAGAACAAAACCAAATTACAAACTCCCTTTAGCTTCTGAAGAATCTTTTGTTCAGATCTTTGCTAGAAGAATGTTGCAATGGCAAAAACAAATTTAAACTAGACTGTTTGATCAAAGTGTAATCAAAATTCTCAAAGAAAACAAATGGAAACTCTAAGGTTATTCTTTGACGGCTAATAAAAAAATCTCCTCTTTCTCAAAAAACCTAATTCTCTTATTTATACGAAACCTCGCTCCAAAAATCCACATTTTATTTCTTCCTTTAGTCCTTAGAGTAACACGGCGCTCCTGGCCGTGTCATGTTACACGGCCAGTGGCTTGACCGTGTCACTGAATGTGTCCGCTTCTGCTTCATATATGCTTCTTTGGAATGGAGTGTGACACGGCCAAGCTCCTGGCCCTGTCATGTGACACGGCCAGTGGCTTAGCCGTGTCACTGAATGTGTCCGCTTCTGCTTCATATATGCTTCTTTGGAATGGAGTGTGACACGGCCAAGCTCTTGGCCGTGTCATGTGACACGACCAGTGGCTTGGCCGTGTCAAGTGGGTGTGTCACCTACTGATCTCTTTGTTCTTTGCTCTCTTTCCTTTGGTCTTCTTCCTGGGCTTAGTATGGGACACGACCAAGCTCCTGGCTGTGTCATGTGACATGGCCAGTGGCTTGGCCGTGTCACCTGAGTGTGTCAGTTATTGCCAAAGTTTTTTCTTCCTCTCTTGGTTCCTTGGTTTTGCCTTTAAGGTGAGACATGCTTCATGCTATTTTTTCTTCCAATGAAATGCCTTGCATGTTAACCTAAAGTAAACACTTAAACAAACTTTAAACAAGAATCAAATAAACATTAACCAACAACACATAAACACCACACTAAAAACTAGGACAAAAAATGACATAAATACTGAAATAAATTAAAACTACCAAAATTGATGAAAACACTAAATAAACAGATTAAAACTACCAACATACCTGAAGAAAACAATAATCATCATAATAAATAAGACACAATTCTATGACAAAAACTAATAAAACAGCAAACTCCTGCATTGTTCTTGGCTCAGCTCCTTCCATCACTTCAAACTCTTCTTCTTCTTCTGCTATTTCTAGATTTATTTCTGTGTCTGCGTCTTCCAAAACTGCCTCCTCTTCTTCCTTTCACTTTCTCCTTAATGTTCTTTCTAGCTCTGGATCTAATTCAAACAGTTGGGATGAGTTACCTCTGGTCATAAACGGGAGGAAATACCTAAAAATAAGCAAGAAACAATGTTAAAAACAAATAAAAATAAAACTAAATCAACAGTCTTAATTATATTACTAATATTGAAACTCAAAAACTTGGTGCGCAAGAGCTACGCTATAGTAATACCGCAAGTGCACGGGTCGACCAAGTAATAAAGTTGTGAGTGAGTTATCGTTCCACTGAGGACAAGGTCAAGTACTAGTGCAAATCTTAACCGTTGTTTAGCAAATCAATAGGTTTGTGATGTGGTGTAATTAAAAACAATTAATCTAATGACTGAAAGTAAAGGGAAATTAAATGTTGAGCTAAAAGGATTGATGGTAATAAAACTATCCAGATATTGAATACCCCTAGCCTCAATGATATTTATGAACATCAATTCAGTTAAATCATTTAATATAGTTGAGTTGGCATTCCTCTAACTTAGACTAAAACCTCTCTCGAGTGAATTAATCCCTAATCACTAAGGAGTGCCGAAATCTCTTCTCAAACACAATTAATTAGATCTTGCATTAAGAACAAGGAACTATAAACCAAAGGATCTTGTAAGTCTATCTCTAGTACTCCAATCAATCCTCAACCCTTATGAGTATTCAATTCATATCAAGCTTTCTCAAGTCAATAATATGAAAATTGTAACCAATCAATAAGCATATGATTATCAATTGGAAATAGATCATTAAGTATCATAAGAATAAAATAACTCAATCAAATGATTCAACTAAATATAATTATTCAATCCATACAAATAAGCTAGGGTTCATCAATATCTAGATAGAGAATGAATTAGTTCATATTGAAAACCAGAAAAACAGAACAAGAAAATTGAATAAAAGAAACCAAACAATCCATGGCAAAAAATTTGTATTTCTTCACTTCAATCCTTGATTCTTGATTTAGATCTTGTTTAGAGTATGTTTTCACCCTCAATCTCAGCTCCAAAACTCTCCTCTTTACTTTAGAAGTCGGCTCTAGGTTATAAAATATGAAATTCGGATCCTTAATTCGTGCTTCAGCGCAGCTTTTATAGTGTAGATAATTTTGCCTGACACGCCCATTGACATGCCCATGTCACTGGGCATGTTATTGCCACTGAGATTTTGAACATAAGGCACTTCCAGTGACACGCCCATGTCATTGGGCATGTCAATGCTTCTGTATGCAGCATCAAGGGCACGCCCATGTCCATGGGCGTGTCCATTGATGAATTTTGCTCTTTTCTTCTACTTTCATCCGTAATTCCTCCGAAATGACCATAAGCCTCAAAATACAGAGAATTCCTGAAATTAACCCTAAAATACACTTTGAACAAACAAATTAAACTCAATTGGATAATAATCATATCAAAAAACAGGAATAAAATATCATCAATTGTGCACTTATCATGGTACAAACTTTGATAACAGTAAAAAAATCAAATGCAATGCCAATGCACAATGCATATGGATATCACATCATTCCATTTTCTCATACTTTTCAAATATTTCATAATCAACAATTCTCATAAAATAAACACAAACATGGGCCCAAAGATAACTAATATGCTATTCAAATTCCAGAGTTACTATTTTGGTCTATAATGACACCATGTGTCTAGTCCCATAGGCAATATATCAATGTAATAATCCAACTAGGTCTGAGCTTACAACCCAGTCATTTCACCCTGCCTAGCTTTAAGGATTTGTTTTTGAGGCTTACGACTTGGTCATTTCACCTCAAAAACAATTTCACAGTGACGCCCAACGTCTAGCCCATAGGCAAATCATTGGCATGCCGCTAAACATAGAACTCCGAAAATTGAATAACATACTAGACACACAATTTATTCATATTTCTCATTTATATCGATATCAATTCATTTCATTATGTTCCACATATCACATTACATTATACCACATTACCCAATTACCTTGGGTGTTTCAACATAATGCACATATTCCTCATTTTACACATTTTAGCCATTATCAATGGCTTTTCACAATGCATTTAACTCATATATGACATTACAAATGTCTTATCACATTATTCACACATAACCAATGTATTCAAAGTTTGTACTTAACTCTAAAAGCAACAAACACCACTTTCAACCTCCTCTTCCAAGATATCCCTCAACACTTGGATTGGGGTAGCTCAAATCCATTCAAAGCCTAAACCAAATGTCATTATAAATAATCACTTAGTGATACACTTATAGGTATAAACAAAACATCTCAACACAAGGAAAATAAGGAAAAGAATTATCTAGGGAAAACTCTACACATGACACGCTCAACAACACGAGCGTGTCAATGACCTTGTCCTAAACACACAACACAGAAGCTTTGAGACGCTCAGTGACATGGGCGTGTCAATGACCGTGCCAAAACTCCTACAACACAGTAGCTATGACACGCTCAGTGACATGGACATGTCACTGCACGTGTCAAAACTACAACAACACAGTAGATATGATACGCTAAGTGACATGGGCATGTCACTGCACGTGTCAATACTACTACAACACAGTAGCTATGACACGCTAAGTGACATGGGCATGTCACTGCACGTGTCAATACTACAACATTATAGAAGTTGTGACATGCTTAGTGACATTGGCGTGTCGCTGCTTGTGTCACCAACACTGAAAATAGAAACATCGACATGCCCAAAGGAATGGCCGTGTCACCGTGCGTGTCAGGCCAAAATCCTGATATCCACACATGATTGTCACATCCAACTATTATCTTTCATTAACCTTTTCAACTCCATACAAACTCAACCAGATCCATCATTATACCACTTAATACTTGTATAAACATCAACACAACTCAATTAAAAGCAAAACACACAATTACAACCATAACTTCACAACTCAAAAGTTACACAATCCAAAACTCTTATTCTCTTCACAAAACTTAGCCTTTTCTTCGATCCAACCCCAAATTCTTAGTTAACTAGCCAAAAGAACTTCAAACATACCAATATCAACCTTGAACACAACCTACACCAAACATCCAATTCACATAAATACAACTTCCAAAGAAAATCAAAGACACAAGTTAGAAACTTACCAAATGTGAAGAAAATCCTTAGCAGTCCAACTTGAACACTTGAAATCCTTCAATTACTTGAGTTAGCAAGAAGCAAAATTCCTCTCTTCCTTTGATGAAGGTGGCCAGCTTTAATGGACAAAGAAGAAGAAGAAGATAATGATCACCAACTCCACTACCAACTAATCCCCTTTAAACCATACACTTATCCCTCTTTCACTCTCCACCAAGTAAAATATATTACTTAATTAATATATAATATGTCATTTTCCACTAACCATTTAATTACTATTTTAATCATTAAAATATCATTTGACCAAGTTAAAATGTTGACTTATATATATTATGTATACCTACATATAGATATCATATACACATTTTCCTTTTTCACTTAATTATATATATATACTTTTAAATAATTTAATTAATTTTCAAAAATTAATATATTTTTAAAATTTTGGGATATTACAAGCTTCCAATGTTATAATTCCCAACGAAAATCAAGAAATTCTCCACGCAATTCCATTTCAGTATCAGAAATTTTTTTCATCAATTTTCAAATTTTCATTAATTTCAATGATGATAGAACTCAATTTGAAGAAAATTAAAGGTTTATTTAAAAATATGAAAGCTTTTCATTGGGAGCAAATATCTTGGTCTGAAATTAATACTTTGAAGTGCTTTCAAACTGTTAAATTAGACTATTCTTTTCTTCATGCCATGGTTTCCTTTTGCGATGTGAATTCTAGGACATTCAAGGTAAATGACTTTGAGATATGCCCCATGATTGAAGAGTTTCAGGCCATCCTCGAATATCCAATCAATCAACCAATGACATTGCCCATATTTATTTCCAAAACTCAATAAAAGATGCAAATATTATTTCAAATTTCGAAGCCTGAAGTCTTGCAATTAATTAGAGGTGAGAAAATTCTGCTTGGTTCCTTGATTGACTTTTGTATTTCTCATTTGGCTCCTACCAAGGCATGGGGATGCATGCTTTGTCTATGCCTATTTGGACAATTCTTGTTTGTTTCACCCGATGGGGACATCGATTCATGAATATTAGATATCATGGACCAAATGGAAGGAGACTTATCGCCGATACCTATGATCTTGGCCTAAACCCTTGAAGGATTGGATCAATTCAAATTGGAATCATCAAAGAGATTGGTTGAAAGTTCCCTGCTACTACAGGTAATTACCTAAACCTCTCTTTCGAGTTTTCAAGTTAGGCCTTTTTTCTTTTTATTTTTATCGCTCTAATTTTTACCTAGTCCTCCCTCGCAGGTTTTTGGAACTAGCGAGCTGTCATAACTTTTGCCTATGTTGCCCTTACGGGTTTTCAACTTAGTGGACCTTTCCTTATTATTTTATTTTTCATTTTTAATTTTTGCCTAGACCGCCCTTGTGGGTTTTCGGAGATAGCGAACCACCCTAACTTTTGCTTAAGCTGCCCTTGCAAATTTTCAACCTAACAGGCATCGTTATTTTTTTTTATTTTTTTAAATTTGTTTTATTGGGCTTACAGATTTGGATTCAAGAGTGCCTCTGCTTGCTTGACATTCCATCCATGGATTTCACCAGATATCTTCCACGACATCACTCTGCTAGGAAACTATCCCATCCTGACTCTTCATATGCTGACTGGATTGATTGGATCTGCACACACGCTGCAATCGACATCCATTGGTTAGTACCTCGGTGGAATATTTCTCGTATCACCATTCAGACATATTTGATGTATGTTCTTTTTCCTCCTCTTCATCGAGGTACTTTCTATGACCCTCATCGGCTTGATCGTCAGTATGGAGTAGAGCCTCGAGGTTCTGAGTTTACTCCTGACTTGGACATGCCTTGTCTGACTGAAGCCTTCTTGAATCGGTTGAAGCAAAGCTTGCCTGCACTCTACACTTATCATCTACCATAGATTTTACATTTGTAAATTTCTTTAGAAAGAATATTGTTAAGATATAAAAATAATGAAAATAATACTAAGAGATGTTTCTTTTCCTTTTATAATTTGTCATCACCTTTCACTACTGTGTTTATTTATTTTATCCATATTTGGTGAAATAATTAAAACAATGCACATAGAATAATTTTAATATGAACTCTATTTTATTAAATTGAGGAACAACCAACCATAAAGCCAGCAAACATAAGATCACTCCTGTTGTCAACTAGCCCTTTTGGGTTTTCTAATTGATGATTTTCTCTTGCTTAGCTCTAATTGTTGCCTAGCTTGCCCTTTCAGATTTTTGAAAATAACGGACTGCTCTAACTTTTGCCTAGGCTGCCCTTTTGGGTTTTCAACCTAGCGAGCCCCTTTTTTTATACATAAAAACTCTTCAACCTATCAATGTTCACTGGCTCACTAAACTCGTTCCCATCCATGTCTGATAACTTGACTACACCCTTGATCATGACTTACTTTACAACACACAGTCCTTCCCAACTAGGCTTACATTGCTTCAACACTAAGTCACTGACTCTGAACTTTCTGACCCTAACCCTTCTATTGTAGGCCTGAGCTATCTTTCTTTAATACAGTTGATGATGATACAGTGCTTTTAACCTCCTCTCTTCTAATAAAGCTAACTGTGTGTATCTGCTCACTACGCACTCTATCTCAGGTAGTTCAGCTTTCAAGATCACTCTTAATGACTTGATCTCTATTTCAATTGGCAACACTGCCTCCATCCCATAAACCAAAGAGAATGGTGTCATTCTAGTCGGTGCTCACACACTTGTTCTGTATCCCCACAAAGCAAAAGGAAGCATTTCTGACCAATCCCTATATGTCTTGGTCATCTTGGATAAAATCTACTTAATTGTCTTGTTTGTTGCTTCTACTGCACCATTAGCCTTCAGTCTATAAGGGGAGGATCGGTGATGATGGATTTGGTACTTTGAGAATAAGTCCTTAACTGTACCTTGAAACTATACCCCATTGTCTGATATCATACTGCACGGGACCCCATACTTATAGATGAGATTCTTTTTAATAAATCTAGCCATTTGCCTTGCCCTCATTTTCTTAAAAGATTCGGCTTCAATCCATTTTGAAAAATAATCCACTGCTACTACAATAAAATGGTGACCTTTTGAAGCTGTCGAATGTATCTCTCTTATAATGTCAATCCCCCAAGTTGCGAAGGGCCAAGGTGAAGACATAGAATGCAATTCTTTAGGAGGCATGTGATTCAAATTACCATACATTTGACATTGCTGGCACTTCTTCACAAACTCAATACAATCTTTTTCCATGGTCAACGAGTAGTAACATTGTCGAATTATCTTCTTAACTAGGGCTAAACCACTCTTGTGTGTACCGCAACTTCTCGCGTATATTTCCAACATGATATGCTCCACTTCAGGCTTCCTCAAGCATCTCAAGTGCACCCCATCAGGCCATCTTCGATACAACTCTCCATGAAAGGTGATGTATTGTAAGGACCATCGCCTTATGGCTCTTCTTTTTTCTATGTTGCCCCCAACGGGCACTCTTTCTCCTCCAAAAATCACCATATAGTGTCATACCATGTATCATGGTCTGTATTAGTTTCCATGATTGTCTCATTTTCATAGCAAGGAGTTGATGAACTGGTCAAAATTAGAGGCTTAAGGAATAAGTTGACAGGATTTTCCCATACCGAAGCCAATGTGGCTAGGGCATCAGCCATCTAGTTTTCTTCTCTTGGTAGGTGTATAAACCTGCACTCCTTAAAATTCTTCTTCATTAAGCTAAAGTAATGGTGGTATGGTTTTAGTTTTCCTTATTTTAACTCCCACTCTCCATTTACTTGGGATACTACTACCAATGAACCACCAAAGACTTACACCTTATCCACCTTCATAATCATCAGGGTTTCTAAATAAAAAATACATGCTTCACACTCCACCATATTATTGGTCACCCTAAACTTCAAATTCTTGGTTAAAGGGATAAGCTCCCCTTCGGGTGATTCTAGTATGACTCATAAACCTGCTTCTTTCCTATTCACTACTCCATCAAAAATACATTTTCCATCCTTGTATTTCTATGGCCTTTAAATGTTCATCAGGAAATTCCAAGACTACCTCTTCGCTAACTGGTAATGGTTGTTGGACCAAGAATTCTGCCACCGCTCTACCTTTGATTATTTTCCTGGTTACATACTCAATCTCAAATTCTTCCATTATTATCAACCATCGCCCATACTTCCAGATAAAAGAGGGTGTCTCCCTTAACTACTTCACCGGATACAACCTAGAAATTGCTTCCATACTATAAGAATGAAAGTAATGTCGCAACTTCTTAGAAGACCAAACCACAGCTATACGGGTCTTTTCAATGATACTATACTTAATTTCATAAGGTAGGAGGTTTCTACTCAAATAATAGACTGTGTGCTCAATCCTTGACTCATCTGCTTGGGCTAGCATGGCTCCTATTGACTCTTCTTCTACTGCTAAGTATAGTAATAAGGGTTCACCTGGTTTAGGTGGTTTCAAAACAGGTGGATTTAGCAGATACTCCTTTATGCGCTCAAATGCCTTTTGACACTCTTCATTCCACATGACCAACTGATTCTTTTTAAGCAATTTGAAGATAAGTTCACAGATTATGGTGAGCTTTGCTATAAACCTGCTAATGTACTGTAATTTGTCCATGAATCCCCGAACTTCTCTCTCCATCTTAGTGGCTAGCATATCCCTTATTGCCTGAACCTTGTTAAGGTCAATCTCAAAGCCATTTGGACCAATCACATGTCCCAAAAATTTGCCTGAGGTAACCCCAAACACATACTTCTTCGGGTTTAATCTTAGCTTATACTTCACTGCTCTCTCGAAGAATAATTCTAAGTTTTGTAAGTGTTGTTCCCTTGTATCTGACTTCACCATCATATCATCAACATACACTTGAACTTCTTTATGCATATTATCATGAAATAAAGTGGTAGCCATCCTTTGATAGGTTACTCTAGCATTCTTCAACCCAAATGACATCACCCTATAACAGAATATACCCCATGTATTAATGAAGGCAGTTTTGGCTTTATCCTCTTGGGCCATTAACACTTGGTTGTATCCAAAAAATTCATTTACAAATGAGTGTAGCATGCTAGAAGCTGCACTATCAATGAGGACATCTATATGAGGTAAAGAATAATCATCTTTAGGGGAAGCTTTATTCAAGTCTCTATAGTCTACACAGACCCTAATTCTTCAATCGTTCTTCAGTACGGGTACTATGTTGGCTAGTCAATCTAGATAATCTATCACTTCAAGGAACTTTACTTGTATTTGTTTCATGACATCTTCTTTAACCAATTTAACCCATTTCGGTCTTAACCATCTAAGCTTTTGTTTGATAGGTTTCATATGAGTGTAGGTAAGAATCATATGTTCAGCTATGTCTCGATCTATTCCAGGCATATCCTCATAAGACTAAGCAAAAAATTCTTCATATTTTTTAAATATTTTTTCAAATCTCTCTCTCTCATCAGGAGTAAGGTTGGATACTATGCTAATGTTTTGGGATTTTCGGTTGTTCCCAAATTTAATGATTATGTATCGACAGAGTTAATATTAAAGATGCTCATGTAACCACTATTTGAATGTATGAAACCATTGGGAGAAACATCACACAAGAAAGCAAAATCAGAAGTTATTGCATTCATTTTGAAAAAGAAAACATCATCATTCTCATGCAAAGCAGACAAATTAAAATTAAAATCAAAATCATTGTTCTCAAAATCATAAAGCAAAACATCTTCAAACTTCTCTTCAACCAAGGCAGCAATCTCCTCTGGAGTCTTCTAGATAGCTTCCTTCTTTCCTTCTGGATTGGTCTCCTTATCAGTTGGTAGGATGAGCTCTTTCTTTACTTATTCCACCAATTCGGCAACATCAGCAAAAATCACAAAACCTGGGATCAATTTTCCCATGAACATGACTAGCTCAGGCTTTCCTTGGAGTGACCCCATATCAGGAGCTTTGACAAAAATTTCTTCAAGTGGTAGGAAGCTCATTTTCTCATTCTTCTTTGGCTGCACATCTCTGTTGGAAGTTTGAGTCTTGAAATCTAGAAGCTTTGTCACACCGGCTTTGCCTTTTCCAAGACTAGCACTAGGAAGGTAGCTCATATTCTTCATCATGTTCAAGACATTGGAGTCCACTACTTTATTATCAGAAATTGCAACTACTTAGAAACCATTGAGAGGCCTCTCAATTATTAGAGCATTAATAACCTCATTATCTTCGGCCTCGATGACCACTGTCTCATCTCCATTAGGGAACTTGATCTTTTGATGAAGGGTAGAAGGAACTCCACCAAGAGGATGAAACCATGGTCATCCCAAAAGTATAGCAAAAGGAATAGGCATGTCCAAAACCATAAATTCTACCATAGATTCAATTAGACCAACCTTTACAACAGCTTTGTGTAGAGCCTTAATTTTTGACTCAGTCTAATCCAATAGTTCAAAATATTTTTTGTGATATTTTAATTATTTAAATAATATTTTAATTACTAATAATATTTAATAGTTATTTTTAAAAAAATGAAACATAAAAATATAAAAAATAAAAAATAAAAAATCAGATGGATCGGCGAGCGACAAGGGAATTCGTCGCAGAAAATTTCTGTGGTGAATTGGGCACTGCCCAATTCGCCGCAACAAATATTTGCAGTGAATTGGGAAGCTACAACTAGGCTTGCCCAGTTCTGTGATGAACTGGCTTGCCCAGCTTGCCTGGCCCCCGCCTGTAGCCCGCAGCAGTTTTTTTGCCAGCGTAGCCCGCAGGCCGCGTGCACTACTGATTTTTGGACCAAACCTTGTTTTTACACGGTTTTGTAATTTTTCCTAAATAGTTAGCATTTCCTTATTAAAATAAGATTAGGTTTTTATTTTTTTTCCTGTAAATACCACATTAAACACACTAGAAAGAGGGAGACAGAACATAGAAAAACATGTTGCGCTCGAATTAAGTACTATTACAAGCGTCACTCGCAAGTATACGAGGTAGTTGCAGCAAAGGTGATCGCCCCAAGGTCGTCTCACAAGGAAGGTATAGTTCGTAATAGTTTGATTGACAAGTAATTTAAATGCAAGTTTGTGCGTTGATTGGAATATGGTTTTAAAACATTTAAAACTAAAAGTAATGGAAGTGATAGTTGTACGAGATCAAATCGATTCTTGGGAAGGTGCCTAGGGTTATAGGTTCATTCAATCAAAGGTCAATTCTCAATTATCCATTAACATACCCTTGTAAATTAATTTGTTCCTTAAGGTTAATTAGTCAATTAACAATTCATTAGTTCCCACATTCACGAAATAGCAATAACTAATTATTTTACATTTGCAAATTAATAAATCCTAGAACTTATATTTCTAATTCATTCATAGGGTAGTCGATTGCATAATTTTGATATCAAATTTCACCTCTCGATCCTTCATTCAATATCTAGAGATCAATAGGTAGCTAATCTATCAATCTAGCAAGCAATCCAATGCAATCAACCAACAACAAGGTACATCAATGGAAATATCAAATCAAAGCATTCAATCAAATATACTACACACCCTAAGCATGGATATTTAGCTCAACATCATCAATTTAAAACATTCATTCAACTCAATATAAATCAAATACAAATTGTTCATTGCAATATAAATTCTCTTAATACAACAAAAACAATATTGAAATGAATTAAGAGAGAGAATAGAAAAACCCCTTGTAGATGCCAAGAGTAGGATTACTAGTCTTCCTCCTAGCTCCACTTTGATGTATGATGGAGAACTCAAGCCCTGTTCAATGGTGATTCCCTTTTGTAATATGGAATGGAGCTTTCTCAAGTCTCCAAACCTTCAATTCATTATGCCTTTGGAAGATGGAATGAAGCTTTCTCAAGTCACCAAACCTTTCAATAAAGCTTCTTCAACCCTCAAGAGCTTGTTAACCCAATTTATCCCAAAGAACCAAATTGAAGCTTGTCAATGGAAGATGGAGGAGATGGAGAGGATAGAAATGGAGGATAAAGATGAAGGGACAAGGAGAGTTTCATTCTCTCCTCTCCCCAAATCATTTTTCTCCACTCTTTTCTTTATTTTTTTCTCTTTCTCCTTTCTTTTTCCAAAAACCCTAGCCGTCTCCCCCTCTCAAATTAATCCCCTCCTCTATTTCGTGGAAAAGATTTTAAATATATTAAGGGTTACACAGCCAAGCTTGCTTTGGCTTGGCCATGTCTCTCATTTTTCTTTGGGACATGGCCAAGCTTGCTGCCCATGTCATGTGACATGGCCAGTGGCTTGGCCATGTCTCTTGCCAGTGTCGCCTTCTACCTTCTTTCTTTTCTTTGTTCTCAAGTGGTGACACGGCCAAACTCCTGGCCATGTCATGTGACATGGCCAGTGGCTTGGCCATGTCTCTTGCCAGTGTCGCCTTCTGACTTCTTTCTTTTCTTTCTTGGGATTTTGCTCTTTAGGTGAGACACGGCCAGTGGCTTGGCCGTGTCTCTTGCCAATGTTAGTCCCTGCTTCAATTTCTTTGAGGGACACGGCCAAGATAAGGGTGACTTGGCCATGTCTACCAATTTTTCCTTCTACATGGCCAAGCTTCAAGCGACATGGCCAAGCTTCGAGCGACATGGGCAGAGACATGGCCAAGATGGTGCTTGTGTTCAACACTTCTTCTATTTTCATATGATTTTATTTTCTTAGGATAAAATACTGCCAAGACAATGAGACATGGCCAAGCTTCAAGCGACATGGCCAAGACGATCAAATATGGGCAAAGACATGGCCAAGCTTCAAGCGACATGGCCATGTCATGTGAGTGTGTCAAGTACTGCCTCTTCATTTTTGCTCTATCTTTGCTTTGGTTTCTTTTTTTTGCTCCTTGGATAAGACATGGCCAGTGGCTTGGCCATGTCTCCTGGCCTTGTCAAGCTCTGCCTTGAATTTCTTGAGGGAACAAGACCAAGCTTGATTTGGCTTGGCCATGTCTTGCTTGATTCATTCTTTTCCTGCACTGTTTTGATCTTCCAAGGGAGTTTTTGCACTTAAACCTAAGACAAACACTTTAAACAAACTTAAAACAAAAATCAATCAAAACATTAACTAAGAACACATAAAAATCACACTAAAAACTATTACAAAAATGATCTAAACAACTGCCCCACACTTAATTCCTTGCTTGTCCCCAAGCAATGCTAAAATCAAAACACTAAACAAGATAAATTTTGTTAAGTTCAAGAGTTATAAGAATGCATCAAGACTTCCCTATCCCTATGTTCACAATCAATATCGAATCGAACAAAATTGATACCCATGCAATTAAGTGATTTTCCATGCATAACCTATGTTGTCTCTCCCTCGCCAACCCTTACAAGTGTTTGATCATGGTGGTGTTTACACTCATAACAATCAATGAAAGAATATTTCCATAGGCTTGCTTATCAAACAAATCTCCACCACAAAATTACAATCAAGCATCAATCAAAAGGTCTTTCTTTTTGTTGTAATGGGGCTAAGGTTAAGGCATGATATTTAGGAAATGTGAGCTTAATCATTAAGTTCAAGAGAACTTCAAGAATGAAGTAACCATTCATATATATATGCCCCAACAATTCCAAAACACCTTCCACTCATCTACCCTTTGTCATTAAAGAGCTTTTTAAGGGAACTCACTTATTAAATCTTCCAATGATTATTCCCAAACATATTTCAACCCTTTCAACAAGAACATCAATTATTCTTATTCTTATTATTTTTTATTTTTCTCTTCTTCTTTTTTTTTATTTTTTTATTTAGGGTTTGCAACTAAATAACATAATAGTTTGCAATCTTAAACCTACTAAATTTAACCCCACACTTAATTCAACACAACACCCGGCCATAAACGCTCTTAAAATGCTCTTGACCTAATGAAAAAGGGTAAGAGACAAAATAGCATGATTCAAAGTTAGTAGTGTTGCGAAAAAGAATGAAAAGGAAAAATGAAATAGGCTAAAAATTGGCTAACTAAGGTTGAAAATAGGGTTGGTCTTTTTAAGCCAAAGTGGGTTCACCTAATTGCCTTAATCATCTTGATGCCTAATTGAAATTTTTATGTAGTCTCAAAATGCATGTCAAAGCAAGTTCTAGCAATTCATCAATCAAAGATGTTCACCCACAATAATAATGATAAGTTGATGGCTGAATTCCTCACTAGGTTAATGGCAATGCAAGGGAAAAACCAACAAAATTGACAATAAGCACCAATTCTACTCAATTCTCAAATTCATGCTTCAAAAATTCAAAGGTCATCTATCAACAATTTTATAACAATTGAACTTTCTAAAATTCATTTATTCAAAGAAAAACATTAAAAACATTAACTAAACTTAAACAAAAAAATAACTTAAAAGTAAAAACACAAAACACAAAATGCACCCCACACTTAAAGATTCGCATTGCCCTCAATGTGAGCATGCATCAACTAAAAGATAGGGTTTAGATGAAACCTGATTTCCATCGTTCCCATATACGATGTACAATGCTCCTTCCACCCATAATGCAATTGTCGCTCATGTCTGCAGGGATGGATAGCATACAACTCCGAAGGATACCTGTTGTGCTCAAATTAAGTACTACTACAAAGCGTCACTCGCAAGTATACGAGGTGGCTGTAGCAAAGGTGATCGCCCCAAGGTCGTTTCCCCAAGAATGTGTGGTTCGTAATAGCTTGATTGACAATTTATTTAAATGCGAGAGTTTGTTGTTTGGAGTGGTGCGAGAATAATTAAACCTAAATTTAACCATGCGTAGAGATTAATGTGTGTGCGTGTGCAAGATCAAATCGATTCTTGGGAAGGTGCCTAGGGTTATAGGTCCATTCAATCAAAGCTCAATTCTCAATTGTCCATTAACATAACCTTGTAAATTAATTTGTTCCTTAAGATTAATTAGTCAATTACCAATCCATTAGTTCTCACATTCATGAATTAACGATGACCAATTCTTTTACATTACCAAATTAATGAAAACCCTAGAACTTATATTTCTAATTCATTCATAGGGTGGTCGATTATATAGTTCCGATATCGGATTTCACTTCTCGGTCCGTCATCCAATATTCAAAGATCAATAGGTAGCTAATCTATCAACCTAGCATTTAATGCAATACAATCAACCAATCAACAAGGAACATCAATTTAAATATCAAATCAAGACATTCAACCAAATATACTACAAGCCCTAAACATGGGTATTTAGCTCAACATCATCAATTTATAACATTCATTCAACTCAATATAAAACAAATACAAATTGTTCATTGCAATATCAATATTCTTAATACAACAACAACAATAGAAATGAATTAAAAGAGAGAATAGAAAAACCCCTTGTGAAGATGCCAAGAGTAGGATTGCTAGTCTTCCTCCTAGCTCCACTTGATGTATTTGATGAAGAACTCAAGCCCTCTTCAATGGTTGATTCCCCTTGCAATGTGGAATGGAGCTTTCTCAAGTCACCAAACCTTTGGATGGAGCTTTCTCAAGTCACCAACCTTCAATGGATATGCCTTTGGAAGATGGAATGGAGCTTTCTCAAGTCACCACTCTCTTCAATGAAGCTTCTTCAACCTTTGAGAACTTGTAACCCAATTTATCCCAAAGAACCTCAAAGATCCTATCAATGGAAGATGGAGAAGGTGGAGAGGATGGAAATGGAGGTTGGAGGTGAAGGGACAAGGAAGAGTGTCACTCTCTCCCTCTCCCACGTTTTTTGCAGAAATTTGGCTCCAAGAACCCAAGAACTCCCTCCATTTTCCTCTTCAATCCCTTTTAATTCATTCAAAAATCCACACCCATGCCTTCCAACTCATCCCATTACCTTTTGTCCCCCACTTTTTATTTGTTTAATATTTCTTTTGGCAAGCGATAAGTCTTTGTCTCCCACTTGTTCCCCACTTTGTTCAAAGAATTTTGACTTTTCAGGTGGGACACGGCCAAGCCAAGAGTGTCTTGGCCGTGTCTCTTGGTCTCTTCCTTGAGGTGACACGGCGTCTCTTGATTTTTCATGGGACACGGCCGTGTCACTTGGCCGTGTTCCATTCTGTGTGTTTTGTTTTTGTGAGACACGGCCAAGCTTCAAGCGACATGGCCATGTCATGTGACATGGCCAGTGGCTTGGCCATGTCGCTTGCCAGTGTCGCCTTCTGCCTTCTTTCTTTTCTTTGTTCTCAATTGGTGACACGGCCAAGCTCCTGGCCATGTCATGTGACATGGCCAGTGGCTTGGCCATGTCGCTTGCCAGTGTCACCTTCTGCCTTCTATTTCTTTGAGGGACACGCCCAAGACAATGAGACATGGCCATGTCGATCAGACACACTCACAGACATGGCCATGTCATGTGAGTGTGTCAAGCATTTTAGGATGAAACACGGCCAAGACCTCTATTTTAGGATGAAACACGGCCAAGACATTGAGACATGGCCAAGCTTCAAGTGACATGGCCATGTCGATCAGACACACTCACAGACATGGCCATGTCTGTGAGTGTGTCAAGCACTGCCTCTCTTTTATTTCTTTCTTGGTTTCTTTTCCTTGGGTGAGACACGGCCAGTGGCTTGGCCGTGTCTCTTGGGTGTGTCAGCTACTGTCTTGGAATTCTTTTGAGGGACATGGCCAAGCTTGCTTTGGCTTGGCCATGTCTTGCTTGATTCATGCTCTTTCTTCATTTTTCTTGATTGTTTTGATCATCCAAGTGAGTTTTTGCACTTAAACCTAAAACAAACAATTTAAACAAACTTAAAACAAAATCAATCAAAACATTAACTAAAACACACATAAAATCATACTAAAAACAAGTACAAAAATGATCTAAACAATACCCGATGTATTGCTACGCCTAAGTAGCAGTATTTGAAAACATGTGAAGGTCATCTTAGGGTAATCCTCCAGTGTAATAGGAACTTTATAAAACCCTTTTTCATTGTGCAACATGGTTCTATCCATTGTATGCTCTTCTTCACCACCAAGAGTAGAAGAGATGATTTTTGGGGACTCTTTAAGTTCAACCAAGTTTGGTTGAATCACTTCTTCATCCACTTTAACAATGTCAAGTCCCCTCTTAACAACCTCGGCATCTAAAATTAGCTTACACTCCTCAAGTTCTAAATTGGGCTTTTCATGTTCTTCTAAAGGCATACCCATCTCACGCTTATTTCCACTTTCTCCTTGGGAATGCATATCATAGATGTTAGAAAGTTGCTTACCTTGCTCCTCATCCTTCAAGCTACTTGGAAATTGATTTGGTGGCCTATAATGATTGGAAGATTCTTACAACTTTGGTGAGGTTGATGCCTCCAAATTCTCCTCCTCCGTTGATTGGCTTGGTTTCTCTATGTTGGGTTATATCTCCTTGCCATTTTCTTCTTGATTAGTCCCTACATCAAAGGAATCATAAAAATTGTTATATATTACCTGTTCACTCATCAAATTTGTGATTACCTTGACTTACTCCAATTGGCTAGGAAATTCCTCCTTTTGGTATGCTTGGAGTTGATGTGCTAGTTGCACAACTTGAATTTCCACCCTCTTCAATGATTCCTCCAAAGAATCAAACCTCTCATTATTGCCTTCCTGATTTTGTGTGCTCATTTGAAGGTAAGCATTCAAATCATCTTCCACTATGGATTTTTTGCATTGATTCTGATTTTGTGCACTAATTTGAATGAAGGCATTCAAACTATCTTCTAAAGTGGGTTCCTTAAGTCGATCTTGATTTTGTGCGCTAGTTTGAATGAAGGTATTCAAACTATCCTCCAATGAGGGTTTCTTAAGGTGAGCTTGATTTGAATATTGTTCTTAAGAGTAAGAACTTCTTTAGTAAGGTTGAAAACAATTTTGAGGTGGAATGTGTTGCTAATTTTCCCAAGAAAAATTTAGTTGGCTTCCCCAGCTTAGGTTGTAAGGATTAGAATATTGGTCATTTCTACCCATTTGCTGGAAACTATCAAAATCTTCTTCTTCCTCTTGCCATTCTTGGTATCGTGCGAAACCGAATGAGCATGTATTTGCACTATGCCCTGCATTGCCACATGCTGCACATATCTCTTGGCGCGGCATAGGTGCTTTTCCTCTTACATTAGCACCTTAAGTTGATTCGTCAATTTTGCTAATTTCCATGCCATTTCAGATTCATCGTTCCTATCATAAACTCCCCCGTGGCTTGAAAACTGCATCTTTACAAAAGGCACTTAGCAACTTAAAGAAAACAAACAAATAATTAAATTGAAAGAAAACCAAACAAAATAAACAAACACTTCAAAGAAAACAAACAAACAATTAAATAATAAAAAATCAAACTATCACTACTTAACAGCCTTCCCCGGCAACGGTGCCAAAAATATGTTGCGCTCGAATTAAGTACTACTATAAGGGTCACTCGCAAGTATACAAGGTAGTTGCAGCAAAGGTGATCGCCCCAAGGTCATCTCACAAGGAAGATGTAGTTCGTAATAGTTTGATTGACAAGTAATTTAAATGCAAGTTCGTGCGTTGATTGGAATATGGTTTTAAAACAATTAAAACTAAAAGTAATGGAAGTGATAGTTGTACAAGATCAAATCGATTCTTAGGAAGGTGCCTAGGGTTATAGGTCCATTCAATCAAATCTCAAATCTCAATTATCCATTAACATACCCTTGTAAATTAATTTGTTCCTTCAGGTTAATTAGTCAATTACCAATTCATTAGTTCTCACATTCATGAAATAGCAATAACTAATTATTTTACATTTGCAAATTAATAAACCAACTTATATTTCTAATTCATTCATAGGGTAGTCGATTGCATAATTTTGATATCAAATTTCACCTCTCGATCCTTCATTCAATATCTAGAGATCAATAGGTAGCTAATCTATCAATCTAGCATACAATCCAATGCAATCAACCAATAACAAGGTACATCAATGGAAATATCAAATCAAAGCATTCAATCAAATATACTACACACCCTAAACATGGATATTTAGCTCAACATCATCAATTTAAAACATTCATTCAACTCAATATAAATCAAATACAAATTGTTCATTCAATATCAATTCTCTTAATACAACAAAAACAATATTGAAATGAATTAAAAGAGAGAATAGAAAAACCCCTTATAGATGCCAAGAGTGGGATTACTAGTCTTCCTCCTAGCTCCACTTTGATGTATGATGGAGAACTCAAGCCCTGTTCAATGGTGATTCCCTTTTGCAATATGGAATGAAGCTTTCTCAAGTCACCAAACCTTCAATTCATTATGCCTTTGGAAGATGGAATGGAGCTTTCTCAAGTCACCAAACCTTTCAATAAAGCTTCTTCAACCCTCAAGAGCTTGTTAACCCAATTTATCCCAAAGAACCAAATTGAAGCTTGTCAATGAAAGATGGAGAAGATGGAGAGGATAGAAATGGAGGATGAAGATGAAGGGACAAGGAGAGTGTCACTCTCTCCTCTCCCCAAATCATTTTTCTCCACTCTTTTCCTTGTTTTTTTCTCTTTATCCTTTCTTTTTCCAAAAACCCTAGCCGTCTCCCCCTCTCAAATCGATCCCCTCCTCTGTTTCATGCAAAAGATTTTAAATATATTAAGGGTGACACGGCCAAGCTTGCTTTGGCTTGGCCATGTCTCTCATTTTTCTTTGGGACACGGCCAAGCTTGCTGCCCATGTCATGTGACATGGCCAGTGGCTTGGCCATGTCTCTTGCCAGTGTCGCCTTCTGCCTTCTTTCTTTTCTTTGTTCTCAAGTGGTGACATAGCCAAGCTTCTAGCCATGTCATGTGACATGGCCAGTGGCTTGGCCATGTCTCTTGCTAGTGTCACCCCCACTCCCGGTGGAATGGTTCTTGCGACTTCGGCACTGTTTAGGCTCAGGACCTTAGAGAACACGGACCTAAGTCCGGAGAAAATGGAGTCGCCACCTGGACGGGCCGGAAAAAAAGAAAGGGGTGGATGACTTGATTCCTAAGGAATCCCCAACCCCCTAATGGGTTCAGAAAGTTGGGTACATGTGGGGAAGGTGAGAAATGGCCCAGTACCCCCACAACGCCCGGTTCATTAGAACTGGCCTCCTTTACAGGTCTTAATATTATAAAATTCTTAAATATAATAATATTATCCATATTACACACAATAATTAAAAAAACCATCAATATATTAAAATCAAAGCAAGGTCCAAGTAAAACAAATAAATGGACACCCATCCAAGGATGGAAACATGTCCTTACATCTTATGCCTAAATAGGACACCCACCAAAAGGTAAAACATGTCCTTTACATTGGTTCTAAAATAAAAAAAAAAGCAAATTAAATTACATGATATTTAACTAATGAGGTATCCACCAAGTGGAAACATACCTCTTACAACATTTAAAAATCTAAATAAATTGATAAAAGTAAATAACCATTCATAATAAATAAATTATTCATCAAAGGTACCAAATAACAATAAAAAGTAAACATCCATCAATGATAAATAAGATAAACCAAGCATTGAATTTAAATAAATTAAAGCATAAGAAATAAATCAAAACATAATCAAATATGGAATTGAATAAAGCAAATAAAAGTCCAATTATAGCTACTGTGACTTTTTATGGAATTAAAATAAATTGTAGTTTTATGTTTTAAAAGGTTGGTAAGACTCTTTGATTAACTAAATTAATATTTGAATGGTGAAATCATGAAACTAGGGTTTTAGACACTTTAAAATACTTTTGATTCATGGTTTATGATTATTGTATTAGGTTTCTAAGCTACTGTGTAAATTTAATCTATTTGTAGTTTTATGGTTTTTAAGTTTTAAAGGATTAAAATTTAGGAAAAGTTAGGGTTTAAGGTTTTAAAGGTGTTAGAGTTTACTATTTTAGGTTTAAAAATTGAATTTGGGTTTAGTATTTTTAAAATTAGGGTCACGGTGATGCATTGGTTCCTAAGAATTTGGAAATCAATTTGATAATTTCATGAAGTTTTATGAATTTAAACAAATGAATTAAAGTTTTTATAAATAGAAAAGATTTTTTTAAAGCTTTTTGAAAGAAACAATACCAATTTTAAAATTTTAAAAGTAACAGAATTAAATTCTAGTTTTGTTAAAAAATATGTTCAATTAGAGTTTTAAGATTTTAAGGAAGTAAAAATAACAATTTTAAGCCTTTTGGAAAATAAACCAACGAAATAAAGCTTTTAACTTTAGAAAAAATAAATTAAAGTTCTAAGATTTTAGATTTTGAAAAAAACGTATTCCTAGTTTTAGCTACTGTGAAAAAAAAAACAATTAAAATCTCATACCTCCTTTTGTTGATTCTCCAAAAATAATTCTTCTTGGATGAACAAGAACAAAGACAATTGCTGCCTTTGAATTGCTTAAATCGTGTCCCTGCTATTCCAGAAAAAAAGAAATTGAATTGCTCCTTTTCCTTCCCTGATTTGGTTTCAAATTTTCAAGCCTCTGCCAATTTTCGGTTCCCTTTATTTTCATTGCCTTTGGTCCTTATTTATAGTGGTTTGATTTGATTTTTTCCTAATTATTTGAGGCAAGTAATATTAATAAAAAAAGAAACCGAAACCTAATTGAATTAGGTTTCGAAAAATTTGCGTCGAAAAAATTGCGCTGCCGAAAAAAACTGCTACGGAAAAACTGCGCTGGCAAAAAAATCTGCCGCAGCTGGCTGGGATAGCGCGCGGGGAACGGGCCCGTAGGCCATTTCGCCCGCAAGAAATTCCTGAGGGCGAAATGCCCACGGGCCTGTGCTGACTTTCGGCTGCCGATTTTTCCGTCGCTGATTTTTTTTGTTATTTTTTATTTTTTATTATTTTTGAATTTTTATTCATTTTACTATTGTTTACTAAAATAAATATTAAAATTAATTAAGATACCATAAAAATTATTTTGGACTAACTAAAATATATTGGACAACACAAAAATTATTTTGGACTAATAAAAATATATTGGATCGGACCAGGTAAAAAATTAAGGGTCTACGCTATTCTACTAGTCCAGCCGAACCATGTGCTATCTAAATGGAGTAATAAGGGTGGTTACCACCCTAGTGGGCAAAGTCAAAGGGAAAGAGGAGGTGTTGAGAAAAATGCAACAACTAAGCCAACAAAGAAGCGTAAATTTTTGGACTTAAGGGAGCCTTTGTCAAAGATGTTAGAAAATCTAATGAAAATGGATTTGCTACAACCATTGGCACCTCGGCCTCTACATATGCCTTTAGCACCAAATTTTGTTGCCAATGTCTTCTGTCAATTCCATCAAATGCAAGGGCATGAGACAGATAAATATGTTCGATTAAGGCATGAAATCCTAGATTTGATTGACAGTGAAAAGCTGCTAAGCCTGATAAACCCAACACTAAGAACAATCCTCTGCCTAAATTTGGAAGGGCACCATCGCTTACAACCTTCATGAAGAGTTTTATCTTGTAATCTTTTCATGATATGGAAAGAGAAGCTACTAAAGATGATGTGTTACTAAGCAAGCTTGGGCTAACTGTGGATGATGAAGCAATGACCCTTTATGAGCGGGATTTTTGCCTCCACTCCCGGTGGAATGGTTTTTGAGACTTCGGCACTGTTTAGGCTCGGGGCCTTAGAGAACACTGGCCTAAGCCTGGAGAAAATGGAGTCACCACCTGTGTGGAAAGGAAAAAGAAAGGGGTGGATGACTCGATTCCTAAGGAATCCCCAACCCCCTAATGGGTTTGAAAAGTTGGTTACGTGTGGGAAAGGTGAGAAATGGCCTAGCACACCCACAACGCCCGGGTCATTGGAATCGGCCTGCTTTGCAAGTCTTAATATTTATAAAATTCTTAAGTATATCAATATTATCCATATTACATGCAACAATAAAGCATCATTATATTAAAATCAAAGCAATGTCCACCAAACAAAGCAAATAAATGGACACCCATCTGAGGGTGGAAACATGTTCTTACATTGTTCATGTCTAAAATAAATAGGACACCCACCAAAAGGTGGAAACATGTCCTTTACATTGGTCCAAAATATAAAAGCAATTTAAATTACATAGAAATTAATGAATGAGGTACCTAAAAATATGGAAACATACCTCTTACAATATTTGGAAATCAAAATAAATCAATAAAAGTAAATAACCATTCATCATAAATAAATCATTCATCAAAGATATCAAACATCAATCAAAACATATAATAAACATTCATCCAATTTAAATAAAATAGTAAATATATTAACTTTAGGGATTCATGCATTAATTAGGGTTTTTAGGGTTTTATGTTCAATAACTAGGGTTTTGCATATACTAGTTTAATTTGTGGAGAAATATTTTAAAGTAATAACATAGCTACTGGATGTTTAAAAGATTTAAGGTTTTGGATGCTTTTATGAAAATAATGTTACTGTGATTTTAAAAAGTAGGTTTAGTTAGGGTTTTAAGCAAACATCATGAAATTAGGGTTTTGGAACCTTAAGACATTGGAGTTTAAAATTTTAAAAGATTGGGTTTTAGGTTCACTGGATTAGGGCTTTAGGTGTTGATGAACTTGTCATTAAGTTTTGATATTTTAAAAATTAGAGTTTAGGAAAACTAGAGTTTACTGGATGGGTTTTAAGAAATAATAAGATAGTTTAGGATTTTTGATATTTTGGAAAACATGTTTGATCTTAGGATTTAAGAAAACAGTTTAGAGTTTTATAGAAACAATTATGATTAAAGTTTTTAGAAACTGTAAAGAAGATTAAGGTTTGGAGATTTAAGAAGACATTTGAAAATTTTGGACAAAAAGTTAGAGTTTAGATGATTAAGAAAATAGTTCGGGGAAAAACAATTTAGGGTTTTTAAAGTTTTGGAAACAAAAAAAACAATTTAGGGTTTTTAAAGTTTTTGAAAGCAGAAGAGTAATTTAGGGTTTTTTAAAGTTTTAGAAATAAAAGGATGATTTAGGGTTTTAAAAATTAGATTTGTGTTGAACGATTATATTATTTACTTTAACTAAGATCTTAAGTATTGTATGAATTAATTCATGCTACTGCCTAAATTAAATTAAAGGAATAATTAAATAACTTAGGCAGTGTGATGATGATTTAAAAGGTGAAGATGATTGATGATTGAATAAACTAAAGTTAGAGCAATTTACCTACATTTGAAGGCTCCACCAAATTTGAAGAGATCGAACCAAGCTGTTGCTTGTTTCAGATTTGATTTTTGTTGAGTAAAGCAATCTAGAGATGATTGCTTCCTTCGGTTGCTATCTCTTGCTTGCTAGGGTTTTCTTTTGGCCGATAGAATTTTTGAGTTTCTGATCCAGTAAAACAATTTTCCTCCTCTAAGTTAGAAGTCTAAAGTTTCGTCCCCCTTAATTCTATGTTTTAATGTGGTATTTATAGGAAAAATTATAAACTTACTTCTAATTGTTTAAGGAAATTAAAACCAAATAGGAAAAGAAACCAAAACCAAATAGAATTTGGTTTCGAAAAAAACTGCGCTAGAAAATTGCGCTGGCAAAAAAACTACTGCGGGCGAAACTTGCTAGCGAGCCAAAATTGCTGTGGGCGGGCACCAATTTGCCGTAGGAATTTCCTGCTGTGAATTGGCTTGAGGTCAATTCACCCGTAGCAAATTCATACGGCGAATTCCTGCGGGCGAATTGGCCCAAGCCGATTCACTTTTTCGTTGCCGATTTTATTTATTTATTTATTTATTATATATTTTAACTTTACTAACATTACTTTTTTTATTTTTATTAAAAATTAAAAATAATAAATACTAAAATAGATATTATTTAATTAAATTACCACAAAATTATTTTGGACTATATAAAAAAATATCGGATCAGACTGGGTCAAAAATTAAGGGTCTACACCTTTGATGATGGAAAAAATCCTTGCCCTTGAGATGTGTAAATAAATAAAGTATCGTCGACCCCAACTCAATGAACTTTCCTTAGCTTGGAGTGTTGCTCTATTTATTTTGCTTTCTTTAATATTTAATTGGAACAATTATATTTTTTTTTAAAATTAAGATTGTTTGAATAATTTATTTTCATCAAATTTTTCATGGTTTTTGTTCATTTTGGTGCTCAACCAATGATGAATTTAACTTGATATTTATAAATTAGTATATTTATGCATCATGACTTGAATGACTTTGCTAGATGAGGGAATTTCTCTATAGCATTGAGTTGTGCATGCTTACTTAGAGAGGGCTCCTACATAATTACCATTGTCTAGGTCCTAATCAATCTTAGAACATGCTTTGACAAACTTTTGAGGTGAAATTGAACTCTCCCTATTTAAGGGAGAGATGATATAGGCATTGTTTGGTTAGCCAACAACTAGTATCCACCCAATTAAATATCAATCCTTAGTTGTCCCTTTGAGCCTTCATAAAATCTTAGCTTTCTTTTCATTGGCTTCCAAACTCGAACAACCTACCTTGAGCTGTTGTGATACTTTTGACAAGTCTTATGATCACTAAGGTGAAGAGTCAAGAAGATCAAAGAAAGGAATGCATAGCCAAAGCCAGAAGGATAGTTGATGTTTTTAAGACTATAAAGAAAGTTGAAATTCACCTAATATCTCTAATCTATTAAGATAACATCAGAGTAACAAATGATTTATCCCTATTAAAGGAGATTGATGTCACTCCACTCATCCATTATTAAAAACCCAAGTTGGTACAAACAAGACAACTCTTTTAGAGCTAGAACTAAAAAAAAAAGAAGAAAAAAGAAAAGAAGAAAAAAAAGAAAAAAAAAGAAAAGAAAAAGAAAAGAAAAGTAGAAGAAAAAAAGATAAAAAAAGGATAAAAAAAGATAAAACTTAAAAAGGCGGTTCAGAAAGCCAACTGAGTTCTCTTTTACCTAAATCAACAAAAGGCTTCCATTTGGTTTATAAGAACAATTTGACTTGAATTGGTCCAACCTAACCAAAGATTCGACCAAATTAAGAGAAAAAGGAGAAAGACCATCTAGTTTTTAAAAGTCCTGTACTTGACAGTCCTACAGGGAAAAAGAACAAAATGCTCAAAGAAAGGGAAGATTAAGAAAAAGAAAAAGAAAGAGAAAGAGAAAAGAAAAATGATGATGAATATGGGTACCAAACTTTTTACAAGGGCAAAGACTATTCTAATCAAGATTCAGATTAATACCAAGAAGATGGGAGAACACTCAAAGCTCTATCTTTTCATGTTTCCAATTGTCTAAATAGGAAAATTGTAGTGTGAAGGTTTGTCCATTATGTTACATAAGCTCCAATCTCAAAATGTCCTTCACTTAAACCCGTGTCCCTTATAGACTTTATTTCAAGCCTATTAAAGACCTGTTGATCTCTCTTGGTAGGTAGAGTCTATTAGTGGAGCTAGTTTGAATAAGCATGCATATGAGATACAAAATATTCAAACTCAAATGAGATCTTTGACTAAGTAATGTGTATGTGCCTATCTAAAGTGCAATAATTCTTGCTTAAATAGAAATAATTCCTGAGTTTAGCACGGTAACTAGGATTGTCATGTTATAGATATATTAATTTGAAATCAAGTCCTGAGGTAAATTGATATTGATTTGGCAAAGCCAACATTTGATTTCAAAATCAAAAATCAAAATTGAAAATTCAAAAAAAAAAGAAAAAAGAAATTTTACAAAGCCTTCAAATTAAGGGGAGTATGTTGAATTATCAAACCTCGAAGGACACATTGGACAAAGGAAGTGATTACTTGCAAGGTTATGAAGAAGCTACCAATTAACATACTGAATCATAATTTGAAATGGATATATCTCTGCTGTTTAGGGCCTCCATTATTCATGTTTTCAACATCTTGAAGATAAAAGCCATAAATGTGAAGCATTCGGTCATTCTAATGCAAGACCAGAACAAGCATTTGAAAGGAATTAATGAGAACACGTCAGTTGATCATCTCGATCTGTGAGTCGATAGAACCATTGTAAGTGTTATTCATGCATATTATGCATACATAAGCTTATTGCATTGCACTTTTTTTTGTGTTGTATTGTCTATTCTTTGTCAAAGTGAACAACAAACGTCCTGTGAAGCAAAGAATCAAAAGAAGATATTGAATCAGAGGGAATGGAAGATCCACTGCTTGAGGAAGCTCTAGTCATTTTTGCAAAAGAAAGAAGAGATGCATGTTTTTAAAGGAACCAGACCAAATACAAACTTCAATCAAAGCTTGCATGAAAAAAAAATCTTTGGTTTAAACCTACACAGGGGGCAAAGTTTCTCCTTTTCAATTTTTTGAGTTTATATACAAAACATTTTCATACTCACTTGCAAATATTTCACCATGTAAGGGGCAAGGAGAAGATATGAGGGCCAACTAAAAATAGCTGAACTTTTGCAAAAGGAAGAACAAAAGAATGGAATAACCAGTTAAGCCAGAATCCTCAACTGATAAAAGGTCAGTGAAACCCAACTCAATCTCGGGTCCAAGTACCCAGTCTCGGGTCCAAGCACCCAAATTCAATTCAGTCTGGGTCCAAGTATCCAATCTCAGGTGTAAGCACCAAAATTCAATTCAGTCTCTGGTCCAAGTACCCAGTCACAGGTCCAAGTACCCATTCTTGGGTCTAAGTACCCAATTCAGTCATGGGTCCAAGTATCCAGTCTAGGGTCCAAGCACCCAAATTCAATTTAATCACGGGTCCAAGTACCCAATCTCGGGTCTAAGTACCCAATCTTGGGTCCAAATAACCAAATCAAATTCAATCTCGGGTCCAAGTACTCAATCCAATTCAATCTTAGGTCCAAGTATCCAGTCACGGGTCTAAGTACCCAAATCCAATCCAGTTTCAGGTCCAAGTATCCAATCATGGGTCCAAGTACCCAAATCCAATCCAGTTTTAGGTCCAAGTACCCAATCTCGTGTCCAAGCACCCAAATTCAATTCAGTCACAGGTCCAAGTATCCAGTCTCGGGTCCAAGTACCCAAATCCAATCCAGTTTCGGGTCCAAGTACCCAGCCACAGGTCCAAGTACCCAAATCCAATCCAGCCACGGGTCCAAGAACCCAGTCTCTAGTCCAAGTACCCAAATCTAACTAGGTCTTGGGTCAAAGTATCCAGTCTTGGGTCTAAGCACCCAAATCTAATTCAGTCATAGGTCTAAGTACCCAAATCAAATCCAGTCTCGGGTCTAAGTGCCCAATTTCAGGTCCAAGTACCCAAATTAGATTCAATTACGAGTCCAAGTACCCAATCTCATGTCCAAGTACACAAATCCAATCCATTCACGGGTCCAAGTATCCAAATTAAATTCAGTCTCGGGTCCAAGTATCCAAATTTAATCCAGTCTCTGGTCCAAGTACACAATCTCGGGTCCAAGTACCCAAATTCAATCTAGTCTTGGGTCTAAGTACCCAATCTCGGGTCCAAGTACCCAATCTTATGTCCCAGAACCCAAACCAATTTAATATCAGGTTGAAGTACCCAAATCAAATTCAATCTAGGGTCCAAGTACCCAAATCGAATCCAGGTACCCATCCTCATCCAAAATCTACTCAAAGTCATGTTTCTTTTCACTCTCTTCTACTGAAAGTCTCATATCGTTCAAGCGGGGGCAAACTGTAAACCCTTAGTTTTTGACCCAGTCTAATCAGATAGTTCAAGATAATTTTTGTGGTATTTTAATTATTTAAATAAAATTTTAATTACTAATAATATTTAATAGTTATTTTTAATAAAAATGAAACATAAAAAATATAAAAAATAAAAAATCGGATGGATCGGCGAGCTACAAGGGAATTCGTCGTAGAAAACTTTTGCGACGAATTGGGCACTACTGGGCTTGCCCAATTCTACGACGAACTGGCTCACCTGGCCCACACCTATAGCCTGCAGCAGTTAGCACAGCCTGGCAGCCCACGCGCGCTGCCGATTTTTTGACCAAACCTTATTTTACACGATTTTGTAATTTTTCCTAAATAGTTAGTATTTCCTTATTAAAATAGGATTAGGTTTTTATTTTTTTCCTATAAATACCAGATTAAACACACTAGAAAGAGGGCAACAGAACACGAAAAAACCCTAAAGAAAGAGAGGAGAAAAACCCGAGAAGAACAGCAGCATTTTTTTTAGAACAAAGAAAAACAACAAATAGAAATATCAAGACAACCAAAGAAAAAGGCAGAGTCCATACTATCTTCACATTGTTCATCCAGAAATCAATTTTTTGGTGGAACCGATGATGGAGGTTTGATCTTTAATCATAAATTATTCATATTTATAGTAGCGTTATTTTCTTTGATTAATAAGAACATGCAGTAACTTGATCTTTGTTTTAATAACTTTAATTGTTTGCTTTAGTTAATACATTAATCAGTTGGTATTCGTAACTCCACTTGCATGTCTTATAAAAAAACTTAAAACCATCCAGTAGCTACTGAGGGTTTGAATCAATTGTTAGAATCTAGTTTGTTTACTAAAACCTCAAGAACCAAAAGTTATTTTATTGAAACTCAAAACCCTAAACTATTTTTATCCAAAAGCTTAAACCGTTTCATTACTAAACTCTAAAATCTTGATTATTTTTCCAAAACATTAATTTATTTCTCCAAATCCAAGATTATTTCTCAAAGGCAGTAAGTTAAAATCCTAAACCACTTTTTTTCGATAATCCGAGAATATCAAAACCATAATCCCATAAATATTTCTCTCTTAAACCTTAAATTCCTTAAACGCTAAAACCTTAATATCTTAACCATGAGTCCTAAACCCTAATGTCTTTCCAAAACCCTAATTTCATGATGTTAGCCCTATACCCTAATTTGATTAGCAAAAAACCTTATTAATTTCTTAAAATTATAAAACCCTAATCCATTCCATTTTTTCAAAAATTCACACAGTAGCCTAAATAATAAATATAATAATTTCAAAATTCTAAAACCCTAAATGTTAATTAAAGAACCCTAAATTGAGACATAAACCTAAATTTGTATCTTTATTTGCTTTATTTAATTTTAGATTTGATTATATAGTTTATTATATGTTTTGATGGTTGATTTATTTAATTTCAATGCTTGATTTATTTAATTTATCATGGATGGATATTTTCTTTATTATTATGATTATTATTTGTTTGTTTTGGTATTAAAATTGTAAGAGGTATGTTTCCACTTTGCGGGTACCTCATTAGTTAAATTTTATATAATTTAAATTGTTTTTATATTCTGGACCAATTTAAAGGTCATATTTCCACCTTTCGGTGGGTGTCCTATTTAGTTTTAGAAATGGACAATGTAAGGATATGTTTCCATCCTCGGATGGGTGTCCATTTATTTGCTTTGTTTGAACATTGCTTTGATTTTTATATAATGATGCTTTATTTTAATTTTTGCAAGTAATATTGATAATATTATTATACTTAAGAATTTTATAATAGTAAGACCTGCAAAGGAGGCCGGCTCCAATGAACCGAGCATTGTGAGGGTCTGGGCCATTTCTCAACTTCTCCACACATACCCAACTTTCCGAACCCATTAGGGGGTTGGGGATTCCTTAGGAATTGAGTAATCCACCCCTTTCTTTTTCCCTATCCGTCCGGGTGGGGACTCCATTTTCTCCGGGCTTAGGCCCGTGTTTCCTAAGGCCCCGAGCCTAAACAGTGCCGAAGTCACAAGAACCATTCCACCGGGAGTGGGGGCGAAAATCCCCACTCACACTTTGAAAGTCCCTTCGGCATGCCTCTTGGTATTTTCATAAGCCCTAATGGTTACTTCTCTTGGGCTTGGATCCCTTGCCGACATAGCTAGCTTTGGCAAAATTTTAAGTGGGCAAACATTTATGGTGGACCCATCATCAACCATCACACATGGGGTCCTTTTTCCTTTGACTTCTATTTTGTTAAAGAGAGGACGAATGCGATCTCTTCCCTCTTCCTGTAAATCTGCATCTGAGAAAGATACCATTCCCATATTATAGACCCTTAATTTTTGACCCATTCAAATCCAATAGCCCAAAACAATTTTTATAGTATTTTATTTATTTTAATTACTAATGATATTTAAAAGTTATTTTTAATAAAAATAAAAAATAAAAAAAAATAAAAAATCGGACGGATCGGCCAGCGTCGCATGGCAGCCCATTTCGCAGCAAAAGTTATCTGCGGCGAATTGGGCAGCCCCCAATTTGCCATATATGACAATCTGAGGGTGAATTGGGCGCAGCCAGTTCTTGCAAGAATTGGACCACCGCACACATTTTTGCCAACACAATTTTTGCCAGCACAGCCCACGGGCCCGACAGCTCACGCGTTGCCAATTTTTTGACCAAACCTTGTTTTACCCAGTTTTCTAATTTTTCCTAAACAATTGGTATTTCCTTATTAAAATAGGAGTAGGACTCTTTATTTTCATATAAATACCACATTAAAACAAGAACAAAGAGGGGGAGGATGAAAAAAAGGCGAAAACCCTAGAAAAAGAACGGAGAGAAGGAAACGGAGAAATCAAAAGGATTGGACTTAATCTTTCTGAGGCAAAATAAGAGATCAAGAGGCGACTAGATTTCTAAAAGGAGCAACAGGAGACAGAGAGAAAAACACCAAGAAGTGACTATCTAACTTACAAAATCAAGGCAATAAAAGCAGTGTTGTCTTGATCTAGCTCCACCTAAAAAATAAACTTTGATTCAGGCAGCAACACATATCCAAACAAGCTTGATTCAAACACTTTAAATTTGGTACAGCCTTCAAACGTAGGTAAGTTCTCTAAATTCAGTTTATTAAATAAATAAGTATGGCATAACCACTCATAGCCTCACACCATTTGGTATATACTTGCTATGGAAACCTAAGCCTTTTAACCCAAAGGCTAAAGCTCATGTAATTGGCCTAGTTATTTTCTTTAGGTTTTACCCCAAATACATGTTGTTTGACTATGGTTAATTTATCTTAGCTTAAATCTTGGCTTATTTGGTTTGTTCTTTTTCTAATTTGACCCAAGTACATTTGTAAGCTTAAAATAAATTTTTCTTTAAAGTCTAAAAGACCAAAGCTATTTTTAAAACTTTTTCAAGATGGTCTTTGGACATAAGACTTTTCTAAAAACAATTCAAAAATTCTTTTGCTCATGCCCAAATACTAAGCCCAAAATCTATTTTTTCTAAAATATTTTTACAATGGGCGTAGAAATAAAATTATTTTTATCCAACCTTTTCTCACAAAGAGTTGCAAAATATTTAGTTTAATTATGAAATATCAAAAATCAATTGTGAGCCTAGTTTATACTAAGAGTAATTAATAATGGGCTTGTTTTTGGCATTGTAGACCCTTAATTTTTGACCCAGTCCGGTCCAATATATTTTTGTGTTGTCTAATATATTTTAATTTGTCCAAAATAATTTTTGTTAAATAATTTTTGCTTTAGTACCTAATTTTTATTAATAAAAAAATAAACAAATAAAAATAAAAATCGTCGACAAAAAAATTGACGACGAAAAAATCATCGCCGAAAGTCAGCAGGCCTGTGGGCATTTTGCCCGTAGGAGTTTCCTGCGGGCGAAATGGCCCGCAGGCCTGTCTCGCCCGCAGCTAGCTGCGGCAGCTTTTTTACCAGAGCAATTTTTTTTGCCAGTGCGATTTTTGCGCAGCAGTTTTTTTTTTTGCCAGTGAAAATTTTCCAACGCAAATTTTTTGAAACCTAATACAATTAGGTTTCGGTTTCCTTTTCTTATTCTATAATGTATGCCGTGAGCAACTAGGAAAAAAATTTAAAAAAACTTCTATAAATAAGATCAAAACAACAAAAAAAAAAGTAGGAGGCCGAAAATCAAAAATTGGACAGAAGCTTGAACAATAGTAGATCCGAATTCGTGAAGGAAATCAGCTTGAATCAAACTGATTTTTTGAGGGAGCAGAAAAATGATTTAAGCAATTCAAAGGCAAAAAGACTTGTCTTTGGACCTTATTCATCCAAGAAGCAATTTTGGGGTAACTTACGAACCAAGGTTTGAGTTCTCAATTTCCTTTTGTTTTTTCACAGTAGCATAATCATCCTTTGTTTTCTTTTAGATTAAAAACTTTATAACCTCAATTCACCTTTTATAAGGTTTGAAAATCTTAAATCGTGGCTTTATTTTCTAAAAGTTTAAATCTATTAGTTTTATTTCTTCAAAACTCCAAAACTAAGATTTGCTTTCCAAATCATCAAAACCCTTAAATTATATCCAGTTTCTTTCCAAAAGCTTTAAAAACTACTTTTTTGCTTTTAAAAACTTTAAATCATTTGTTTATTTTCATAAAACTTCATAAAACCATCAAGTTGATTTTCAAACCCTAAAAGCCTAAACATCCACCGAAATCCTAATTTTAAAATCCTAAAACCCTAATTCAACTCCAAAACCTAAAATAGTGAACCCTAACCTCCTTAAAACCTTAAACCTTAATTTTTTCTAAACCCTAATCCTTTAAAACTCTAAAAAACCATATAAACACAAATATTTAATTTTACACAGTAAGCTTGAAATCATTATTTAAAACCACAAATCAAAAGTATTTTAAAGTATCCAAAACCCTAGTTTCATGATTTCTCCATTCAAACCTTAATTTGGTTAATCAAAGTGTCTTACCAACCTTTTAAACATAAAATCCTTAATCTATTTTAATTCCTTTAAAAGTCACAGTAGCTTAGATTCATGAAAATCCAAGATCCTAAACACATAAAATAAAGAATCCCAAATGGAAATAGTAGTTATAAGTTAGATTTTTTTTATTTGCCCTATTCAATTCCATATTTTATTATGCTTTGATTTATTTTACATGCTTTAATTTATTTAAGTTCAATGCTTGGTTTATTTAGCTTATCATGGATAGATGTTTACTTTCTATTCATATTTAATGAATAATTTATTTATGATGAATGATTATTTACCTTTATCAATTTATTTAGATTTCCAAATACTGTAAGAGGTATGTTTCCACTTGGTGGGTACCTCATTAGTTAAATATCATGTAATTTAATTTGCTTTCCTATTTTAGAACCTATGTAAAGGACATGTTTCTACCTTTCAGTGGGTGTCCTATTTAGGCATGTGATGTAAAGGGCATGTTTCCATCTTCGGATGGGTGTCCATTTATTTGTTTTTTTTGCTTGGACTTTGCTTTGATTTTAATATATTGATGCTTTCTTTTAATTATTGTGTGTAATATGGATAATGTTGTTATATTTAAGAATTTTATAATATTAAGACCTATCAAGGAGCCCGGTTCCAATGAACCGGGCGTTGTGGGGCTACTAGGCCATTTCTCACCTTCCCCACACGTACCCAACTTTCCGAACCCATTAGGGGTTGAGGATTCCTTAGGAATCGAGTCATCCACCCCTTTCTTTTTCCCGACCTGTCCGAGTGGTGACTCCATTTTCTCCGGAATTAGGTCCGTGTTCTCTAAGGCCCCAAGCCTAAACAATGCCGAAGTCGCAAGAACCATTCCACCGAGAGTGGGGGAGAAAATCCCCGCTCACAGTGGCGACTCCACTTGGGATAAGAGAAGTTGATTCTGTTGGTCTTTATATTATTCTATTCTTTCTTATAATGATATTATCCATTGCATCATCTTAGATTGCATCGTGTGAGTGAGTTAGGATGCCCGTGTTACCCGTGTTATGTTATGTAAGGGATATCATACTTTCACTCAAGGTATGGAGATCGAGTATGGCATAACCACTCATAGCCTCGTACCAATTGGTATATACTTGCTATGGGAACCTAAGCCTTTTAACCCAAATACTAAAGCTCATGTAATTGGCATAGTTACTTTCCTTAGGTTTTACCCCAAATGCATGTTGTTTGACTATGGTTAGTTTATCTTGGTCTAAATCATGGCTTATTTGGTTTTTTCTTTTTCTAATATGACCTAAGTATATTGTGAGCTCAAAGTCCAAAAGACCAAAGCTATTTTCAAAATTTTTTCAAGATGGTCTTTGGACATAAGACTTTTCTTTAGCCCATGGCCCAAATACTAAGCCCAAAATCCATTTTTTCTAAGATCTTTTTACAATGGGCGTAGAAACAAAATTTTTTTCATCCAGCCTTTTCTTACAAAGAGCTTGCAAATTATTTAGGTTAATTACGAAATAACAAAAATCAATTGTGGGCCTAGTTTATACTAAGAATAAATTAATCATGGGCTTGTTTTTTGCATGAATCATTAGTTACCTTTTTCAAGTGAGAAATCTATTTATGATAAACCTCTTAATTTAGTTTTAACCCAATATAGCATAAAAGCTACTTTAGTTGGTTAGATGGATTAAAACCTAATTAATGGGAATTATCACGGATTGATTTCCATTTTCGAAAATATAACTATTGGTTGAAATGTCCGAGGGAATTATTTGAAAGCAAGATACCCCATGTTGGTATTTTGTTAACCATATACCTATGAAAAGAGACTCGCCATTCGTGTGTGGATGTTACAAGTTTGGAAGAAATGTCCTATTTGTCCTTGTTTATTGATTGTTCATGCATACATGCATACATGCATACATTTGCATCTCATATCATTGATCCTCTTTGGCTCACAGCCCTATATTACGATAGTTCAAAAGCTTACAACAATCCGACCGACGCCGGAGATGAAGTATCTAGCAATGACTCAATCACTTGCTCACCAAAAACAATGGAGCCCGAACAAATTCAAAGGATGGTGGATCAGGCTCTCAATGCCAAGATGGAAGAAATCAAAGAGGACCTAGCTGAGACCATGAAGAGCCAGTTGACAGCAATCTTAGAGAATCATGTCGAGGCATCTGTTAGCACTAAGAACCAAAGGACAAAGGGAAGACTAAAGTTGGCGAAGTAGCTTTTGATGATGATAAGGTGATCATTGATGATGATGATTGGGCTCAATACTACCAAGATCATCAAGACAAAAAGGAGCCAAAGGTTGTTGAGAAGGCAAATATTGAAAAGACCGAGACATCTGATGTTGAAAAGATGATTGTTGATTTAGAAAAGAAATTTGAGAAGAAACTAAAGACCGAAGAGATGTCCGAGATCGACAAACTATTTGAACAAGATAAGGAGGTCCCTTATAAGTTTAAGATGCCTTCCTTCGCTAGGTACAATGGAACTGGAAACCCTCATCTCCATGTGAAGCAGTATATCACTGCTATGCAGTCTGCCCGAGCTACTAAGGCTCAAACCCTAAGGTACTTTATGCTCTCATTGGACCCTGTTGTCCAAAATTGGTTCAATACCTTAGATGATGGAACACAAAAGAATTGGGATTTGCTAAACAAGGCCTTCATCCAACAATATGGATATAATGTCGAGATGGAAGTTACCTTAATGGAAGTGGAGTCCATAAGGCAAAGGCCAAATGAGAATTTTGTGGACTATGTGAAGAGATGGAGAAACAAGGCTGCTTTGCTCAAGAAGAGGCCCGATGAATCCGATCAAATAAGGATGATTGTGAGAGGGGTGTTGCCTAGTCTTCGTGAGATGATGTCTCATATACTTATCCGTGATTTCAAAGACCTTCTCCAAGCTGGTTTGCAAATTGAAGAATCGGAAAGGGAGAAGAATCATTTTGCAACAAAAAGGAATGAGAAAGGGAATTACCAGTCCGAAAATCAAAGCACGCAAAAGGAGGTTGATGTTAATGTAACTGGTCAAGGAAATAAAAGACAATTTTTAGAATTAGGAAAGCCACTGTCTTGGGTTCTCAATAAGCTACAAAAGAAGGGATTGTTACAACCCTTGACTCCTCGTCCTTTGCCTAATCCTCTTCCACCTAACTTTGATACTAGTGCATTTTACCAATTCCATCAAAGGCCTGGACACGAAATGGACAATTGCATGAAGTTGAGGCATGAGATCCAGAATTTAATTGATAATGGCAAGTTGCCCGAGCCGAATAAGCCCAACACCAAAGATAATCCTTTTCCAAGGTTCAACAGAGTACCTCCACCGGCAACCTTCATAGTGGGAAATGGATTGGAAGAAGATTTTATTTTATCATCCTTTCAAGATGGGGATATTGAAGATGTGAAAGGAAAAGAAGCTTAAACTCAACAAACTTTCCTTAGCTTGAATGTTGCTTTTCAATTTTACTTTCTTTAATGTTTAATTGGAACTATTGTGTTTTTCAAATTTAAAATTGCTTGAATAAATTATATTCATCAAAATTTTTGTTGGTCTTTGTTCATTTTGGTGCTTAACCAATGAGGAATTTAGCTTGATAAATTAATGTGTCTAGGCATCATGACTTGAATGACTTTACTAGGTGAGGGAATTGCACAATAACATTGAGTTGTGTATGCTTACTTAGAGAGGGCTCCTGCATAATTACCTTTGTCTAGGTCCTAGTCAGTCTTAGAACATACTCAGATAAACTTTTGAGATGAAATTGAACTTGTTTATTTAAGGGAGAGATGATCTAGGCATTGTTTGACGAGCCAACAACTAGTATCCACCCAATTAAATATCAATCTCTAGTTGTCCCTTTGAGCCTTCATAAAATTTTAGCTTTCTTTTCATTGGCATATAACCCCAACAAATCTGCCCTGAGCTGTTGTGGTACTTTTGGCAAGTCTTATAATCACTAAGATGAAGAGGCAAGAAGATCAAAGCAAATAATGATTAGTCCAGATCATGAGGATAGGTGAAGTTCTCAAGGACATAAGGGTAGTTGAAGTTCTCAAGACCATAAGGGTAGTTGAAGTTCACTTAATATCTCTAATATATCAAGACAACATTAGAATAACAAATGATTTATCCCTGTTAAAGAAGATCTATGTTACTCCACTCATCCATTATTGGAAGCCCAAGTCGGTGCAAACAAGATAACTCTGTTTGAGCTAGGACCAAAAAAAAAGAAAGGAAAAGAAAAAAAAGAAGAAAAAAAAACAAAAGAAGAAAACAAAAAGGAAAAAGAAAAATAAAACCTAGAAAGGCGGTTCTGAAAGCCAACTGAGTTCTCTTTTACCTAAAACGATAAAATGCTCAAAGAAAGGGAAGAGTAAGAAAAAGAAACAAAAGGGAGAAGAAGAAAAGAAATGAATTTGGAAACCAAACTTTATGCAAGGGCAAAAACTGTTCTAATCAAGATCCGGATTAATGCCAAGAAGATAGAAGGAATTTGGAGTCTAGCAAGATTGCCTCCAAGTTTCCTAAAATTTAAACAAGAAATTTGTAGTGTGAGGGTTTGTCCATTGTGTCACATCAGCTCTTATCTCAAAATGGCCTTCATTTAACCCATGTACCTCATAGACCCCATTTCAAGCCTATCAAAGACCTGTTGATCTCTCTTGATAGGCAGAGTCTATTAGTGGAGATAGTTTGGATAAGCATGCATATGAGATAGACAATATTTAAACTCAAATGAGACCTTTGACCAAGTAATATGTATGTGCCTATCTGAAGTGCAACAATTCTTGCTTAAATAGAATTGATTCCCGAGTTTAGTACAGTAACTAGGGGTGTCATGTTATAGATATGTTAATTTGAAAAATCAAGTCCTGAGGTACATTGACATTAATTTGTCAAAGCCAACATTTGATTTAAAAATCAAAATTCAAAAAAAAAATAAAAAAAAGAGTGTTTTGTCACACAAAGCCTTCAAGTTAAGGGAAGTATTTTGAACCTCCAAAGGACACATTGGGCAAAGGAAATGATTATTGGCAAGGTCATGAAGAAGCTATCAATTGACATGCTGAGACATAGTTTGAAAAGGATGTATCCCTGACTCTGCTGCTTAGGGTCTCCACCACTCATGTTCTGAACATCTTGAAGATAAAAGCCATAAATGCAATGCTTTCTATCATTCCAATGCAATACTTGAACGAGCGTCAAAAATGAGTAAATGAGAATACTTCTGCTGATCACCTCAGTCTGTGAGTCAATGAAACCGCTGTGAGTATTATCATGCATATCATGCATACACGAGCATGATATGCAAACACTCTGTGTTGTCTATTCTTGTCTTGTCTATATCATGCATATCATGCATACACGAGCATATCACATCACACTTTCTTGTCTTGTCTTGTCTATTCTTCATCAAAGTGAAAAGCAAACACTCTGTGAAGCAAAGAATTAAAAGAAGATATCAAATCAGGGGGGCATAGAAGGTCCATTACCAGAGAAAGTTCTAGTAATTTTGCAAAGAGAAGAAATGCGTGCTTTTGCAAAGAACAAGATGAAATACAAATGTCAATCATAGCCCGCATAGAAAAATCATGGGTTTGAGCCTACACAGGGGGCAAAGTTTCTCCTTTTCAATTTTTTGAGTTTATATATAAAATATTTTCAAACTCACTTACAAATATTTTTCCATGCAGGGGACAAGGAGAGGATACAAGGTCCAGTTAAAAATAGCTGATTTTTTGCAAAAAGGAAGAATAAAAGAATGGAACATTAGAACTCTCAAAAGAATGAAGATGCAAAAGATAAAAGATCAGTCCAGCTAAAAACCTGAAGCAAGGGTAAAGACCCGAAGTCCAAAGGATGAAGATCCATTTAAAAGGGTAAAGACCCGACCTACAATGGATAAAGATCCATTTGCAAGGGTGAAGACCCAATCTCCAAGGATGAAAATCCATTTTCAAGGGTGAAGAACCGAAGTCTAAAGGATGAAGATCCATATTTTCAAGGGTGAAGACCCAATCTCCAAGGATGAAGATCAATTTTCAAGGATGAAGACCCAAAGTCTAAAGGATGAAGATCCATTTACAAGGGTGAAGACCCAATCTCAAAGGATGAAGATCCATTTTCAAGGGTGAATACCCGATCTCCAAGGATGAAGATCCATTTATAAGGGTGAAGACCCTAATTTCCAAGGATGAAGATCCATTCTGAGGGTGAAGAATCACAATGCATAGAACAGCCGGAGCAGTCAGACTTCTCAACTGATAAAAGGTTAGTCAAATTCATTCTCGGGTCCAAGTACCCAAATTAAATCAAAATCAATTCAATCTCGGGTCCAAGTATCCAATCTCGGGTCTCAAGTACCCAAATCAAATCCCAATCCAGTTTAGGATCGAGTATCCAAGTTAGGATCGAGTATCCCAATCCAGTTTAGGATCGAGTATCCCAATCAAATTTAGGATCGAGTATCTAAATCCAATTTATGATCGAGTATCCAAATCTAGTTAGGATCGAGTATCTGAATCTAGTTTAGGATCGAGTATCCAAATATCTCGGGTCCAGAATCCAAATTTTCCTTAGGTCCAGAACTTAGAATTATCCTTGAGTCCAGAACTCGAACCGGGTTCGAAACCCAAATTTTTTTTAGGTCCAGAACCTAGAATCTTCCTTGAGTCCAGAACTCGAACCGGGTCTAGAACCCAAATTTTCCTTAGGTCCAAAACCTAGAATTTATTTCTAAGTCCAGAACTTAGCTCGGGTCCAGAACCCAAATTTTTCTTAGGTCCAAAACCTAGAATTATCCTTGAGTCCAGAACTCGAACCGGGTCCAGAGCCCAAATTTTCCTTAGGTCCAGAACCTAGAATCTTCCTTGAGTCCAGAACTCGAACCGGGTCTAGAACCCAAATTTTTCTTAGGTCCACAACCTAGAATTTGTTTCTATGTCCAGAACTTAGCCCGGGTCCAGAACCCAATTTTACCATTAGGTCCAGAACCTAGAATTATTTCTAAGTCCAGAACTTAGCTGGGTCTAGAACCCTTTCCTTAGGTCCAGAACCTAGAATTTATTTCTAAGTCCAAAACCCAAATTTTACTATTAGGTCTAGAACCTAGAATTATTTCTAAGTCCAGAACTTAGCTCGGGTCCAGAACCCGAATTTCCCTTAGGTCCAGAACCTAGAATTATCCTTGAGTCCAGAACTCGAACCGGGTCCAGAACCCAAAACCTCCACCATCTCAAAAATTAAGTCTTGTTGCTTTTCACTCTCTTTCAGTAAAGTTTCATATCATTCAAGCAGGGGGCAAACTGTAGAACCTTAATTTTTGATCCAATCCGGTCCAATATATTTTTGTGTTGTCTAATATATTTTAATTGGTCCAAAATAATTTTTGTTAAATAATTTTTGCTTTAGTATCTAATTTTTATTAATAAAAATAAAAATAAACAAATAAAAATCAAAAAATAAAAATAAAAATAAAAATCGGAGACGAAAAAATCATCGCCGAAAGTTAGCGGGCCCGTGGGCATTTTGTCAATAGAGTTTTTCTGCAGGCGAAATGGCCCGCAGGCCTGTCTCGCCCTGCGGCAGCTTTTTCGCCAGTGCAATTTTTCCTGCGGCAACTTTTTTTGCCCGTTCGATTTTTCGGCAACAGTTTTTTTTTCGCTAGCAAAAATTTTCCGATGCAAATTTTCCGAAACCTAATACAATTAGGTTTTGGTTTTCTTTTCTTATTCTATAATGTATTCCGTGAGCAACTAGGAAAAAAATTCAAAAAACTTCTATAAATAAGATCAAAACAACACAAAAAAAGTAGGAGGCCGAAAATAAAAAATTGGACAGATGCTTCAACAATAGTAGGTCCGAATCCGTGAAGGAAATCAGCTTGAATCAAACTAATTTTTTGAGGGAGCAGAAAAACGATTTAAGCAATTCAAAGGTAAAAAGACTTGTATTTGGACCTTGTTTCATCCAAGAAGCAATTTTGGGGTAACTTACGAACCAAGGTTTGAGTTCTCAATTTCCTTTTATTTTTTCACAGTAGCATAATCATCCTTTGGTTTCTTTTAGATTAAAAGCTTTATAACCTCAATTCACATTTTATAAGGTTTGAAAATCTTAAATCGTGGCTTTATTTTCTAAAAGTTTAAAGCTATTAGTTTTATTTCTTCAAAACCCCGAAACTAAGATTTGCTTTCCAAATCATCAAAACCCTTAAATTATATCCAGTTTCTTTCCAAAAGCTTTAAAAACTAATTTTTTGCTTTTAAAAACTTAAAATCATTTGTTTATTTTCATAAAACTTCATAAAACCATCAAGTTGATTTTCAAACTCTAAAAGCCTAAACATCCACCAAAACCCTAATTTTAAAATCCTAAAACCTAATTCAACTCCAAAACCTAAAATAGTGAACCCTAACCTCCTTAAAACATTAAACCTTAATTTTTTCTAAACCCTAATCCTTTAAAACTTTAAAAAACCATATAAATAAAAATATTTAATTTTACACAGTGAGCTTGAAATCATTATTTAAAACCACAAATCAAAAGTATTTTAAAGTGTCCAAAACCCTAGTTTCATGATTTCACCATTCAAACCTTAATTTGGTTAGTCAAAGTGTTTTACCAACGTTTTAAAACATAAAATCATTAATCTATTTTAATTCCTCAAAAAGTCACAGTAGCTTAGATTCATGAAAATCCAAAATCATAAACATCTAAAATAAAGAATCCCAAATGGAAACAGTAGCTATAACTTAGATTTTTTTTATTTGCCTTACTCAATTCCATATTTGATTATGCTTTGATTTATTTTACATTCTTTAATTTATTTAAGTTCAATGCTTGGTTTATTTAGCTTATCATGGATAGATGTTTACTTTCTATTGATATTTAATGAATGATTTATTTATGATGAATGATTAGTCCGGGTGGCGACTCCATTTTCTCAGGACTTAGGTCCTGTTCTCTAAGGCCCTGAGCCTAAACAGTGCCGAAGTCGCAAGAACCATTCCACCGGGAGTGGGGGCGAAAATCCCCGCTCACAGGCATGAACAATTAGTTACTTTTTTTCAAGTGAGAAATCTATCTATAATAAACCTCTTAATTTAGTTTTAATCCAATGTAGCATCATAGCTACTATAGTTGGTTAAATGGATTAAAACCCAATTAATTGGAATTATTATGAGTTGATTTCCATTTTAGAAAATAAAACTAATGGTTGAAACGTCTGAGGGAATTATTTGGAAACAAGATACCCCATGTTGGTATTTTTTTAACCATACTACCTAGGAAAAGAGACTCGCCATTCGTGTGTGGATATTATAAGGTTGGAAGGAGCATCCAAATTATCTTTCTTTGTTGATTGTTTGTGAATACATGCATACATGCATACATTTGCATCTCATATCATTGATCCTCTCTAGCTCACATTCCTTGATTATGATAGTTCAAAAGCTTATGACAATCCGACCTATGCCGGAAGTGAAGAATCCAGCAACGACTCAATCACTTGCTCACCAAAAACAATGGATCCCGAACAAATTCAAAGAATGGTGGATGAAGCCCTCAATGCCAAGATGGAAGAAATAAGAGAGGCCCTAGCTGAGACCATGAAGAACCAATTGACTGCAATTTTAGAAAATCATGTCGAAGCATCTGCAAGCACTAAAAAGCCGAAGGATAAAGGGAAGACTAAAGTCGGTGAAGTGATTTTCGATGATGAGAAGGTGATCCTTGATGATGATGATGATGATTGGGCTCAATACTACCAAGATCATCAAGACAAGAAGAAATAACTGAAGATTGTTAAAAGGTCAACTATGGAGAAAACCAAAACTTCTGATGTTGAAAAGATGATTGGGGACTTAGAAAAGAAATTTGACAAGATACTGAAAACCGAGGAAATGTCCAAAGTTGACAAATTATTTAAGCCAGATGAAGAAGTTTCGTACAAGTTGAAGATGCCATCTTTTGCGAAGTTTGATGGAACCGAAAATCCTCATCTCCATGTGAAGCAGTATATCGCTACCATACAGTATGCCCAAGTTACTAAGGCTCAAACCCTAAGGTACTTCATGCTCTCATTGGACCTTGTTGTCCAAATTTGGTTCAATACCTTAGATGATGGAACACAAAAGAATTGGGATCTGCTTTACAAAGCCTTCATCCAACAATATGGGTATAATGTTGAGATGGAAGTTACCTTAGTGGAACTAGAGTCCATTAGGCAAAGGTCGAATGAGAATTTTGTTAATTATGTGAAGAGATAGAGAAACAAGGCCGCTTTGCTCAAGAAGAGGCCAGATGAATCCGATCAAATAAGGATGATTGTGAGATGGGTGTTGCCTAGTCTTCATGAGAGGATGTCTCATATACTCATCCGTGATTTCAAAGACCTTCTCCAAGCTGGTTTGCAAATTGAAGAATGGGAGAGAGAGAAGAACCTTTTTTCAACAAGAAAGAACGAGAAAGGAAACTATCAATCTGGTAGCCAAAGCATGCAAAAGGCAGTAGGTGTTAACGCTACTAGCCAAGGAACAAGGAGACAGTTTTCGAAATTGGGGAAACCAATGTCTTGGGTTCTCAATAAGCTACAAAGGAAGGGATTGTTACAACCCTTAAATCCTCGTCTGTTGCCTAACCCTCTCCCACCTAATTTTGACACTAAAGCATTTTGTCAGTTTCATCAAATGCAAGGGCATGAAATGGATAGATGTGTGAGATTGAGCCATGAAATCCAAAATCTAATTGATAGTGGGAAGCTGCCAGAGCCCAATAAGCCAAACACTAAAAACAACCCATTAACAAAGTTCAATAGGGTACCACCACCGGCAACCTTCATGATTGGAGGGGGTTTGCATGAAGATTTTGTTTTGTCTTCTTTCCAAGATGTGGGTGGAGAAGAAACAAAAGAAGAAGAGGTATTTGGCGAAATTAAGCAAGCTATGGTGGGTAAAGAAGTAGCAATTTATGTTGTCGATGGGTTTTGGGACTCAAGCGATAGTGATGATGATCTTGTGACCAAGAAGCACGAATGGACTTGGTCTGAGCCCGAAGAAGATGAGGTAATGAACACTAGATTCGGTAAGCCTTATGCAAGGCCACCACCTAAGGAAATAGAAACTAATAAGGGGAAGGAAGCTGAAGTAGGGAATAAAGAAGAGGAAGATGATGCTCTACTCAAACAATTGAAAAGAACCCAAGCAAGTATTAGCATTTGGGACTTATTGGCTACTTCTAAAAAGCATCGAGAAACTATGGCCAAGGCCTTAGCTAGCATGCCAATCTCTACCTTCACAACATTGGAGGAACTGATCAACTTCATATAAGTTGGAGGAGTAATGAAATGTGAAGATATTCAAGAGAAGAGTGGAGTTATTATGGCAGCAGTTTCTTTCTCAGATGCAGATTTACCGGAAGAGGGGAGAGATCACATCCACCCTCTCTTTATCAAGATAGAAATCAAAGAGAAAAGGACTCCATGTGTGATGGTCGATGATGGGTCCGCCATAAATGTTTGTCCACTTAAAATATTGCCAAAGCTAGCCATGTCAACAAGGGATCTAAACCCGATCGAGGTAACCATTCGAGCTTATGACAACACTAAGAGACATGCCGAAGGAACTTTCAAAGTTGCTGTCAAGGTTGGTCCAATTGAATCTATTGTTGAATTTGTTGTTTTGGACATACCTGTTACCTTTGCCTTACTCTTGGGACGACCATGGTTTCATCCTCTGGGTGGAGTTCCTTCCACCCTTCATCAAAGATCAAGTTCCCTAACGGAGATGAAACAGTGGTCATCGAAGCTGAAGATAATGAGATTGTTAACGCTCTAATGATTGAGAGGCCTCTCAATGGTTTCCAAGTAGCTATAATTTCTGATGATGAAGTAGTGGACTCCAAAGCCTTGAATATGATGAAGAGCATGAACTACCTTCCCGGAGCTGGTCTTGGAAAGGGAAAGGCTGGTTTGATAAAGCTGCCATATTTTAAAACTCAAACTTCTAAGATGGGGTTGGGATATGATGAAGACAACCATGTCCAGCCAAAGAAGAATGAGAAGATGAACTTCCCACCACTTGAAGAGATCTTTGTCAAAGCTCCAGATATGGGACCATTACAAGGAAAGCCCGAGCTAATCATGTTCATGGGAAAGTTGATCCCGAGTTTTGAAATTTTTACAGATGTTGCCAAGCTAGTGGAGCAAGCGAAGAAAGAGCTTACCCTGTCAGCCAACAAAGAACCCAATCCGGAAGAGAAGAATGAAGCTGTCCTAAAAATCGAGAAGACTCCGGAGGAGATTGCTGCCCTGGTTGAAAAGTTTGAAGATATCTTGCCTTATGATTCTGAGAATAATGATTTTGATTTTGATTTTAATTTGTCTGCTTTGTATGAGGATGATGATTTTTTCTTTTCCAAAATGAATGCAATAAAGTCTAATTTTGCTTACTTGTGTGATGTTTCTCCTGATGGTTGCATACATTCAAATAGCAGTTACATGAGCATCTTTAATATTAATTCTGTTAACACACAATTATTAAATTTGGGAACAACTAAAAATTCTAAAAGCATTAGCATAGCATCCGACCTTACTCCTGATGAGAGAGAGAGATTTGAAAAAATGTTCAAAAAATATGAAGAAGAAATTTCTCGATCTTATGAGGATATGCCTGGTATAGATCGAGACATAGCCGAACATCTTATTCCTACTTACACTCATATGAAACCTATCAAACAAAAGCTTAGGCGATTAAGACTTGAGTGGGCTGAATTAGTTAAAGAAGATATCACTAAACAAATACAAGTGAAGTTCCTTGAAGTAATAAAATATCCAGATTGGCTAGCTAACATAGTACCAGTGCCAAAGAAAGATGAAAGAATAAGGGTTTGTGTGGACTATAGAGATTTGAACAAGGCTTCCCCTAAAGATGATTTTCCTTTAACCCATATAGATGTTCTCATTAATAGTGTAGCCTCTAGCATGCTACACTCGTTTATAGATGGATTTTCCGGATACAACCAAGTGTTAATGGCCCAAGAGGATAAAGCCAAAACTGCTTTCATTACTACATGGGGTATATTTTGTTATAGGGTGATGCCGTTCGGTTTAAAGAATGATGGAGCAACCTACCAAAGGATGGCCACCACACTATTTCAAGACATGATGCACAAAGAAGTTGAAGTATATGTTGATGATATGATGGTGAAATCGGATACAAGGGAACAACACTTCCAAAACTTAGAGTTATTCTTCGATAGAGCCTTGAAATATAAGCTAAGATTAAACCCGAAGAAGTGTGTGTTCGGGGTTACCTCAGGCAAATTATTGGGACATGTGATTGGTTCGAATGGCATTGAGATCAATCCTGACAAAGTTAAAGCGATTAGGGATATGCTAACCCCAAAGACGGAGAGAGAAGTCCGGGGATTCATCGGTAAATTATAATAAATTAGCATATTTATAGCAAAGCTCACAACAACCTGTGAGCCTATCTTCAAATTGCTTAAAAAGAATCAGCCAATCATATGGAATGAGGAGTGTCAAAAGGCCTTTGAGTGAATAAAAGAATATTTGCTGAATCCACCTGTTTTAAAACCACCTAAACCTGGCAAACCTCTATTACTATACTTAGTAGTAGAAGAAGAGTAAATAGGAGCCATGCTAGCCCAAGCAGACGAGTCAGGGATTGAGCATGCAATTTACTAATTGAGTAGAAAGCTCATACCTTATGAAATTAAGTATAGTATCATTGAAAAGACTTGTGTAGCCATGGTTTGGTCTTCTAAGAAGTTGCGGCATTACTTTCAATCTTATAGTGTGCAAGCAATTTCCAGGTTGGATCCAATGAAATACTTAAGGGAGACACCATCTTTGATTGGGATGTATGGTCGATGGTTAATAATATTAGAAGAATTTGAGATTGAGTATGTAACCAGGAAAATAATCAAAGGTTGGGCGGTGGCAAAATGTTTGGCCCAACAACCATTACCAGATAGCGAAGAGGTAATCTTGGAATTTCCAGATGAACATTTAAAGGCAATTGAAGTACAAGGGTGGAAAATGTATTTTGATGGAGCAGTAAACAGGAAAGGAGTAGGTTTGGGAGTCATACTAGAATCGCCCAATGGGGAACTTATCCCTTTAGCCAAAAAATTAAAATTTAGGGCAACCAATAATATGGTGGAATACGAAGCTTGTATTTTCGGTTTGGAAACCCTAATGATTATGAAGGTGGATAAGGTGGAAGTTTTTGGCGATTCATTGCTAGTAGTATCCCAAGTAAATGGAGAGTGGGATTTAAAAGAGGAAAAATTAAAACCATACCACCATTACCTGACCATGATGAAGAAGAACTTTAAGGAATGTAGGTTTATACACCTATCAAGAGAAGAAAATCAGATGGCTGATGCCCTAGCCTCATTGGCTTCGGTATGGAAAAATCCTATTAGTTTATTCCTTAAGCCTTTGATTTTGACCAGTTCATCAACTCCTTGCTATGAATATGTGACAATCATGGAAACTGATACAGACCATGATGCGTGGTATGATACTATAAGATAATTTTTGGAGGAAAGGGAATACCCGTCGGGGGCAACAAAGAAAGAAAGAAGAGCCATAAGGCAGTGTTCATTGCAATACATTACATTCCACGGAGAGTTATATTGAAGATGGCCTGATGGGGCACATTTGAGATGTTTAAGAAAGCTTGAAGTGCAGCGTATCATGTCAGAGATACATGTGAGAAGTTGCGATCTGCACTTGAGTGTTTTGGCCCTAGTAAAGTAGATTATTCGACAAGGTTACTACTGGTTGACCATGGAGAAAGATTGTATTAAGTTTGTAAAGAAGTGCCAATAATGTCAGATGTATGGTAACTTGAATCACATGCCTCCCGAGGAATTGCATTCTATGTCTTCACCCTGGCCCTTTGCCACTTGGGGTATTGATATTATAGGGGAGATACATCCGACAGCCTCAAACGGTCATCGTTTCATTATAGTAGCAGTAGATTATTTTTCAAAATGGATCAAAGCCGAATCTTTCAAAAAACTGGGCGCAAGTCAAATGGCTAGATTTATTGAAAAGAACCTCATCTGCAGATACAGGGTCCCGCATAGTGTGATATCAGACAATGGGGTACAGTTTCAAGGAGCAGTTAAGGATTTATTCTCGAAGTACCGAATCCATCATCATAGATCCTCTCCTTATAGACCAAAGGCTAATGGTGCGATAGAAGCAACAAAGAAGACAATTAAGCAAATTTTGTCCAAGATGACCACTACTTACGGGGATTGGTTAGAGATGCTTTCCTTTGCTTTATGGGGATATAGGACAAGTGGGCAAACACCGACTGGAATAACACTGTTCTCTTTGGTTTACGGGATGGAAGCAGTGTTGCCAATTGAAATAGAGATCAAGTCATTGAGAGTGGTCTTGGAAGCTGAACTGCCTGAAACAGAATGGGTAGCGAGTAGATACACGCAGTTAGCTTTACTAGAAGAGAGAAGGTTAAAGGCACTGTATCATCACCAATTGTATCAAAAGAAGATAGCTCGGGCCTGCAATAGAAGGGTTAAGATTAGAAAACTCAGAGTCGGGGATTTGGTGTTGAAGCAATGTAAGCCTAATGTATCTAATCCTAGAGGGAAGTTTAGGCCTAGCTGGGAAGGACCATATGTTGTGAAACAAGTCATGAACAAGGGAGCAGTATAGCTATCAGACATGGATGGGAGTGAATTTAGTGACCAGTGAACATTGATAGTTTGAAGAGGTTTTATGTATGAAATGTATAAAAAAAAATTTTTTAAAAAAGAGAAGAGCTCGCTAGGTTGAAAACCCAAAAGGGGAGGCCTAAGCAAAAGTGAAAGCAGTCCACTAGTTTCGAAAACCTGAAAGGGCGGGCTAGGCAACAATTAGGGCTAAATGAGAAAAAATCGTCAATTAGAAAACCCGAAAGGGCTAGTTGGCAACAGGAGCGATCTTGTGTATGCTGGCTTTATGTTTGGTTGTTCCCCAATTTAATAAAACAGAATTAATGTTAAAATTGTTCTATGTGCACTGTTATAAGTATTTGACCAGATATGGATGAAATAAATAAACACAATAGCAAAAGGTGATGACAAATTATAAAAGGAAAACAACCATCTTTCATTACTTTAATTATTCTTTCATCCTAACAATTCACTTTTTGAATTGACAAATGTAAAATCTATGGCAGATGATAAGTGTAACATACAGGCCATCTTTGCCTCAGTCGATCCAAGTAGGCTTCAGTCAAGCAGGGCATGTCTAAGTCGGGAGTAAACCAACAGATGTTGACTTCAGTGTGTGAGTGGATCCAGTCAACCCAGTCAATATATGAAGAAGCAGGATGGAGTAGCTTCCTAGCAGAATGATGCCATGGCAGATATCTGGCAAAATCCATGGATGGAGTATCAAGCAAGCAAAGATGCTCCTGAAGCCAAATTAGTGAGGAAAGAATTAAGTTAAATTAAAAAAAAGAGAGTCCGCTAAGTTACCCGCAAGGGTAGCTTAGGCAAAAATTAGGGCAGCTCGCTAGCTATGAAAGCCCATATGGGCAGACTAGGCAAAAATTAGAGCAAAATAAAAAAAAAGTCCGCTAAGTTGAAAACCCACAAGGGCAACTTAGGAAAAAATTAGGACAGCTCGTTGGTTCAGAAAAACCCGCATGGGCAGACTAGGCAAAAATTAGAGCAATAAAATAAAAAAGAAGAAAAAGAAAACCAAAATTGAAAACCTAAAAGGGCAGTTTAGGTAATTACCTTAAGCAGTAATGGACTCCCGGTCAATCTCTTTCACAATCCTAATTTAAGTCGGTCTAATCTAACTAAAGTCTCGGCTAAGATCACAGGTACCGGCGACAAGCCTCTTTCCATTTGGTCCATGATATCCAATACTTGTGGATCAATATCACCGTCAGAAGAAACAAGCAAGAATTTGCCAAGCAAGCAAAGACAGAGTATGCGCCCCTAAGCCTTAGTAGGAGCCAAATGAGAGAGACAAAAATCAATCAAGGGAGCAAGTAGAATTTCTCATCTCTCATCAGCCGAAGAACTTCATGCTTTGAAATTTGAAATAACATCTGCATCTTCTGTTGAGTCTTGGAAATCAGTATGGGTAATACCATTTGTTGATTATTTGGATATCCAAGGATGGCCTCGAATTCTTCAATCAAGGGACATATTTCAAAGCCATTAATTTTAAATGTCCTAGAATCCACATTCCAAAAGGAAGCCATGGCATGTAAAAAGGAGTGGTCCAATTTAACATTTTGAAAATACTTTAAAATATCAAGTTTTGACCACAAAATTTTCTTCCAGTGAATGGCATCCATATTTTTAAATAGAATTTTTATCTTCTTTAAATAAAGTTCGGTCATGGTTGATAAATGAAGGAAAATCAAACTTATTAAAGGGAGTTTTTTACGTTGAAATGGAAAGTCTTTTGGCTTCTATATGAAATTATGGCATAAAAGGTAATGTATATAGAGGAAACAAGCTTTTCCAAAGTTGATAAGGAAAAGGTGATGGAAAAAGGGCGAGACCATGTTACATGAGGAAAAGAATTAGCGAAAAAATCCTTTACCGTGTTGCATTTGGTTTTAGATGGGTGATGCGACTGTGAATTGTGAAAAGGAAATTGTGATGCAATGTTTATGATGTGATAAAAAAAATATAATAATTGTGGTGCAGTAATAATGAAAAAAAAAAAGAAAAATAAGTTACAGTAAAGGCAGAAACTATGTATCATTATACTTATTATACAATGTTTATACAATTGATACAATATTTATACATCACTAAGAAGGTGGTGGTAGGTCATCAAATAAAGCCTTGAAAAAATTGTCGCCTGTTGGGGGAGGGGGCAAATTACTCATCCCGAGATCACCCGAAGTAGGAGCACCAAAATTCCTATTACCTTGGAATTCTGATCTGTCACAGTCCTCCTCGAAAGTGGACGAAAGGATCTCATGGTCATCAGTCTGGGGGCCTCTTGATGAAGAAGCACCAAGACCCCTCATCCCCTGATATCGGAAGTCTTGAAAAAAATTTTCTGATTGATGATACAAATTTTTGAAATGAGAAGCCTGCTGACGACTAGCGGCCAACTCTTCTTGAAGTTTCTTATTTTGTATCATCAATAATCATGCATACATATAGCATAAATTACCTTGAAATAAGAAAACTCACCAAGTAATTCATATCAATGCCCTGCGGATGAGATGGCATATCTGACGGACTGAATGAGCAAATGAAGGAGTAGTAAAAGAAGGTCCAACCTCATGATCAAATGAGCCAACAACCTACAATAGTAATCAAAAAATAAGATAAGAAAGAAGCAATTACAAAGGAAAAATAGTAAAAGTTTTACCTGAGAAGTGCTAGCCCCAAGATGTCGAACAAATTCTCCTGCTTCTTGATGATGTTCCTCTTCAACTCTACCCTCATTTTCTTCGGGAATTTCCCGTACACCAACAGGAGATACATCAAAGTTTAAGAGCCTAGTTTGAATAAAATAGGTATAAAATGTACCCAGTGGATGGAGAAATGTCTCAACATCATGACTGTGCCGGGCCAACCACCATGCATCCTCCGGCATTGATATAATATTTAAAGTATATTACGGGCAAGGCATTAGAACCCTCCACTGCTCTGAACCAAGAAACCACTCATAAACTCTCTCTCCTAGAAACCAGCCACTAGACACTGGGCCAGCGATGACTCGGTGAGTATGTTGGAAAGATAGCGCAGCCTTCATGAAGGGAGACCAGTTTGTCCATTCTTCTGGGTTACACCAGGCCAAATTCACCTGCAAAATAACATAAGGTAAGTAAACTTTAATATAAATTTTGGAGCATAATAATGCTATTTTACCTGGTCCCAGGTTAAGCGGCTTAACACGAAGCGTTGGGTATGCACGTGGTGAGAGCTGGGAACTTCCACGCGATATGACAGCCAAAAATTTAATCTCAGATACTCGATTCTCTCTCGAGAAATACCAGGCACCCTCATGAGGTTGTGTTCATATGACCATGCCTACAATAACAATAGAGATTAGATTCATACAAGAAAAGAATGAAATTGACATTGGTGGAAGAAGAGTACCTCGACAGCCACCATCAAGCCGACAAAAGACTTCTTGTTTTGGCAAATTTTGTCAAGACCATGGTAAAGACAGGAGAGACCTACTTCACCCAGCCACAAATTGGTACCGTCCTAAAATAAGAAAGGGTCCTCAACACTGACAAATGAATGGCGAATTCAGTGCTGCCTAAGATGGTCGATCCAAGCAAATATAACAAAAATCCACGAGCATACTATTGGGCCACGTCTCTGTGAACCCATCCTTCGTAGTTCATATAATAAATACGAATTGGCTTGATTTTTATCTTCAAAGGTCCCTTATATGATGGTTCCATACCAATTAATTGCTGAATTTCTTCAAATGTCAAAATATCGTCGGTTAAACGAACCGAAACACCATCATATCGAAGGCAAGTTATAGCAGCAAAGTCGACCGGACCAATTGTCATCTCTCCAATGGGCAAGTGAAAAGTATGAGTTGTGTCCAACCATCGTTCTGCAAGCACCTGGACTACACTCTGGTCTATCAAATACTCCTCGGATGGTAGTTGTAAGATGAAGCTCTCAAAGCCGCAATCTCGGATAATCCACCTTACCCGAGAAGGCACTACATCATACCACTGTCGGGCTTTGTAGATACACCCTCCGGCCCGAACAATGCAACGATCACGCTAACACGGAGCTAGGTAAGTTAATGCCAGATAAATACATATTATTCTATCTGCTTAAATTAATATATTTTTCCTAAACTTTCTAAAAAAATAAAAAATAAAAATAAATAAAAATAAAGACAAACATAATAATAAAAATATATGAATAAATAATAATAATAATAATAAATAAAAAATAAAAATAAAGAATAAAGAATAAAAATAAGAAAAATAAGAAAAGAAAAAAATCAAAAAGAAAAGAGAAGAAGAAAATAATGACCGTGCTCTTTTTGTTTGAACTACGATGAAGCAGCATCCCGGCTAGTAGATCTATATTCCCATCTTCATGATGACGAATAAACTCAAATAACTTAGCATAAGAATGAGTTCCTGACCTTGAAGCATACATTTTTTTTTCAAAACTATATGCTAAATTTGAAAGAGTTACAGTAATGGATGAAATTAAGGATTATGCTGTGAATGAAATGAAGGAATTCGTTCGTTTATATAGAGGAACGACAAGGGAAAAAACAAAATTCAAAAAGTAAATATTACTATTGATAAATAGTAAACTTCACTGTTGATAAATAGTAAATTTTACTATTTATGAATAGTACATTACTATTGAGAAATAGTAAATTATTATTTATAATAGTAAACTACTATTTACAAATAGTAGGTTACTATTTACGAATAGTAGGTTACTATTTACGAATAGTAAATGGTGCATGCACAGTAACCACACAGTAAAATAAACAGTAAATTCAATTATTCAATTTAATCATTCAAATACTTACGTGTATATAAATATTTTTGCACGCAGGGGGCAAGAAGAAGACATGCGCATAAAAATTAGCCAAGCATTTTGAAACAAAAAAAAAATTATTTTTTTGCAGAAAATTAAATCTTTATTAGCTTGGGTCCAAAACCCAAATTATTCATAGGTCCAGAACCTAGAATTTCTTCTAAGTACTGAACTTAGCTCGGGTCCAGAACCCATGTAACACCCCTATACCCCGTATACGTACACTACATACCACCATATCCGTAATATACATATACTAAATATAGGAATGCTATGGTTTACTAAACAAACAACTCACTCCTTTATATAATAATATATACAAACTTAAAACTTTTAAGTTATATCATAAAAGAAAATAAATAGAACGTTCATTCAATACGCAACAGAAAATGCAGAGGTATTTACAAATAGATAAATATAAAAATCAAATTTTACAAAACATAAAGTTTATACATGTTTGGCAGTCAGTCTTTGATCTTTAAGCTCACAATCAACACTTCAGAATCTAGACTCAACTTGGTCTTGCTGAACTCTCTGGTTCTACCCTGTCACCTGCGCGATGAACCACAATCGCGCTAAGCCAACGGCTTAGTGGTACAAACCATGATAACCATATGCTTTAATGTAATGCAAATGTCATACTTTCATACATCATAAACAATTCAAAAAGAACATCATATTTCATAACATTACCTTTCATTATATCATTCAATTATTTTATTATTCATGAGTCACATTCCAACAAAGACAAACAAGGGCCCAAAAAGGATTTAATATGATATTCAAAGTTCAGAGTTACTGCTTTGGTCCATAATCACAATCATCAAGCCCGTAGGCGATATATATATATCTATCCATGGATAGTGTAACAGACCCAGTCTCTTGGACCTCAACACGGCTAGACCCAAGGCCCAGTATCTTGGTCCTCAACCCGGCTAGACTGTTACTGTTTTTGAGGCTTACGACCCAGTCTTTTCACCCCAAAAATATCATATTTCACATTTTTTTTCAGCTGGACTCGGCTTACGACTCGGTTTTTTCACCTATCCAGCGAATCATAGGCATGCCGCCAAACCCAGAACTCTGAAAATTGAATAACATATTAAGCACACAATTATTTCATTTATCTCTTTATCATCCTCTTTCTCAATTCATTTCTCATTTCATATTCCATAATCAAATAGGCAACCATGCCCCAATTATTTCATTTGCACTATCATAGCCAACAACAATGGTTTCACATATCATCATATCTCAATTCACATTAAAGCAATTCATCATTAAAGTATACATAACCAAATGCATTGAACATACATTTTGAATGATCATCATATCTTTCACATTATACAAACCATAACATTAATCAAATGTATTAACAATGAAATATATTACTTAACACATTTACAATCAAATGTGTTAAGTCTCAAAATCATGCAAATGTATGCAACCATGTAAGTTTATACTTACCTCAAGAGCAACTCACACCAATCTATACACTTCCTCTTCCAAGAATTCTTCACTACTTGGATTATGACAACTCAACCTCTTCACAACCTAATCCAAAAGGAATAATACACACTTACTTATAGATACACATGAGATAATAAGGCTAAGAATCAACTAGGGCAAACTCTACACATGACACACTCAACAACACGGGCGTGTCCCTGACCGTGCCCAAAACTCACAACACAGAAGCTTTGACACGCTCAATGACATGGGCATGTCACTGGCCATGTCAATTCTCCCTCAACACAGAAGCTATGACACGCTCAGTGACATGGGCGTGTCACTGGACGTGTAAATGCTACTACAACACAGAAGCTGTGACACGCTCAGTGACATGGGTGTGTCACTGCTCGTGTTACCCATCCAGAAAATAGAATCATTGACATGCCTAAAGACTTGGCCGTGCTCATGGGCGTGTCAGGCCAAAAATCCTGATTCTGGCAACAACAACAACACATCCAACAAACCTCTTACTTCCACCATTTTCCACTTCAAACAAACTTAACTAAACACACCCATAAACCATAATAACATTCAAAAACACCAAAACAATTCAAAACATACATCAAACACCACTTTACAACCATCACATACACACAACTCAAACACAACACTTGCTCTTCCACCAAACCTAACACTTTCTCTTCAATCCAACCCCAAAAATCAAAATCAAATAAACCAAATACTCTCAAACACCCCACAATCAAACATACTCATACCATCAATAATCAACCATCAAACTCAAATACAACTTAAAAGAAAACTAAGGAATCAAGTGGAAACTTACCAAAAATGATGAAACTTCTTAGATGTCCAACTTGATCACTTGAAACATCCTTCAATCTTGAGCTTGGAAAATCAAAAACTCTCTTGCTTTGGAGGGCGCTGGCCATGAAGGAAAAGAAAAGAAGAAGAAGAAAGAATAATAGCGAAGTCAAACACTTACTAACCACTTAAACCTCCCTTTAAAATCCACCAAGCATTTTAATATTAAAATACTCTAAAATATGCTCTTCCACTCATAAATCCAATTTCCTATTTAATTAATTTAACTAATTTAAAATAATTAATTAATCTTCTTTGACTTCCATTTCTTTGTCTTGTATATGTTGTATATATCACTATATATACAACATATACACTCTTCCCTTACCTCATTTCTCTTTCCATTTAAACATATACATTTAATCCAAATACAACAATAAATATTCCAAAACTTTTAGGTTATACTTTGGGATATTACAACCCAAATTATTCTTAGGTCCAAAATGTAGAATCTCTTCTAAGTCTAGAACTTAGCTCGGATCCAGAACCCAAATTATCCTTAGGTCCAGAACCTAAAATCTCTTCTATGTCCAGAACTTAGCTCGGGTCCAGAACCCAAATTATCCTTAGGTCTAGAACCTAAATCTCTTCTAAGTCCACCACTTAGCTCGGGTCCATAACCCAAATTATCCTTAGGTCCATAACCTAAAATCTCTTCTGAGTCCAGAACTTAGCTCGGGTCCAGGACCCAAATTATCCTTAGGTCCAGAACCTAGAATCTCTTCTAAGTCTAGAACTTAGCTCAGGTCCAGAACCCAAATTACCCTTAGGTCCAGAACCTAAAATATCTTTTAAGTCCAGAACTTAGCTCGGGTCCCGAATTCGAATTACCTATAGGTCTAAAACCTAAAATCCCTTTTAAGTCCAGAACTTAGTTTGGGTTTAGAACCCAAAATTACCCTCAGGTCCAGAACCTAAAATTATCCTTGAGTCCAAAACTCGAACCAGGTCCAGAACCCAAAACCTCAACCATCTCAAAAATTAAGTTTTATTGCTTTTCACTCTCTTTTACCAAAGTCTCAGATCGTTCAAGCAGGGGGCAAACTGTAGACCCCTAATTTTTTACCCAGTTCGGTTCGTTATTTTTTATAGTCCAAAATAATTTTTGTGGTATTTTAATCTTTATTTTAGTTAAAAATGGTGAAGTGAATAAAAATAAAAATAATAAACAAATAATAAATAAAAATAATAAATAAATAAAAATAAAAATAAAAATCGGTGACTAAAAAATCGGTGACGAAAAAATTCATCGCCAAAAGTGTTGGACGAAATGGCCTTGGGCCATTTCGCCCGCAAAAAAACCTGCAGGCGAAATTGCTCGCAGCCAATTTCGCTCGCGCACCCTCGTAAATTTTCACAACGGTCCACAGTAACTTTTTCGCCAGCAAAATTTTATTCGACGTAATTTTTTTCGAAACCAAATTCTAGTTGGTTTCGGTTTCCTTTTCCAAATTAAGAATAGTTTCCGTAAACAAATTGAATTAATCATCTAAATTTCCTATAAATAAGACTAAAAAAACACAGAAAGGGGACTGGAATCAAAGGAAAAACTTTGAAGGGAGATCGGACTTTAAAAATTCTTTTTGGCAGTGAAAACAATAGGACTTTTTAAGAGAAGAATAAGCAAGCAATCTATAATATCCTAAAGTATGCCCTAGAAGTTTTGGAATAATTATTGTTGTATTTGGATTTAAGGTATATGTTAAATTGAAAAGAGAAAAGAATTAAAGAGAGAGTGTATATGTTGCATATATGGAAATATATACAACATATACAAGTCAATATGGGAAAGTCAAAAGAAGATATTTATTTATTTTAATTTAATTAAATAAATTGAAAAGAAAATTATGAGTGGAAGAGAATTATTTGATTATTTTATTAAATTAATTGCTTGGTGGAGGTTTAAGTGGAGGTTAAGTATTTGACTTTGCATCTTTTCTTCTTCTTTTTCATCTTCTTTTTCTTTTCTTCTTCTTGGGTGGCCGGCTCCTTCCAAAGACAAGAGAGCAAGAGAGAGTTTTGATTTTCTAAGATCAAATTGAAGGAAGATTCAAGTGATTAAGTTGGAAATTTAAGAAGTTTCATCATTTTTGGAAAGTTTCCTCTTGATCTTCTTGTTTTATTTTGAGTTGTAATTGAGTTTGATTGTTGATATGTGGTAGTGTGATTATGTTTGATAGTGGTATGTTTAAGAGTGTTGGAATTGAATTAAAGATAAGAAGTTAGGTTGGTGTTGGTGTTGGAAGTGTATGAGTTGTGTTTGTGTTAAGGTTTTGAATTGGTGATTGTTGTAGATGTTGAGTTTGATTAACTATTCTTGTAGATCTTCATGATAATTGTGTTTGATGAAGTTTGAAGCATAGAACACATGAATTTGGTCCGAAACAGAAGCATCTTGGATGCCACGCCCGTGGCCCTTGGCTGCCACGACCGTGGCCATTGGAAGCCATGGCCGTGGGAGTTTTGAGCAAAGGAGGCAGAACCGTTTGTTAACCCACGCCCGTGGGGGTTGGGAGGCCACGACTGTGGGGTCCTAGAGAGAGATGTTGGCTTGCAATTTATGATCTATGGGTCTAGTTTGAGACTAGTAGGTGTATAATTGTATTGAAGATTCATGTGTATATGTAATTAAGTGTGTATTATTCATTTTGGATTAGGTTGTGAAGAGGTTGAGTTGCCCTAATTCAAGTGGTGAAGAATTCTTGGAAGAGGAAGGTTATAGATTGGTGTGAGTTATTCTTAAGGTAAGTACAAACCCTACATTATTGCATACCTTTATATGACCTTGAGACTTAACACATTTGATTGTAAATGTGTTAAGTAATATATTGCATTGTTGATGCATATTAATAATGTTATGTTTTGCATAATGTGAACTTTGTGGAATGTATGTTGAAGATTCTAAAGATATGATGATGAAATGAAAAATGAAATAGGAAATGTGAAAGATATGATGATATGATGAAATATGAAATGTATGTGCAATGCAATTGGATATGATGAATACTTAAATGTTGAGTTGTTTAATGTGAATTGAGATAATTGAGGCATGTTTGCCTAGATGGTGATGTTCAATGTAATTGGTTATGTATACTCTATTGAAAGAGATGTGAAGCCATTGTTGTTGGCTATAATGATGTAAATGAGATGATTGAGGCATGGTTGCCTAAATGATGATGAAAAAATGAGAATGAAATTGATAATGAATTAATGAATGAATTGTGTGTCTAATGTGTTATTCCATTTTCAGAGTTTTGTTGTTGGTGGCATACCTATAGTAACAATCTCTTGAAGTTAAGTTGGGCTTGATCCTTGAAGCCAAGTTGGGTTGAAGTTTAGCATGCTTAACTCCCCTTGAAGCTTGGTTAGGTCTAGTCCTTGAAGCCTAATTGAGATGTTACAATCCTTGAAGCTAGTTGGGTTTGGTTCTTGAAGCCAAGTTGGGTTGATACTTAGCATGCTTTGTTCCCCTTGAAGCTTGGTTGAGCCTAATCCTTGAAGCCTAGTTGGGATAATGATAATGATAAATGTGAAAATTAAACCAAAACATTAACTCTGAAAGTTGAATGGCATATTAGTGTCTTTTGGGCCCATTCTTGTCTTTGCTTTAATATGAACTATGGAGTGAGATATAATGTTATGAGGTGATTATAATACATGAGTAGCTTAAATGTGGCTTGGGAAGCTTTGTTGTGTAATGAAACTATGAAAATACAACATGATGTGTGATATGTTTATGGATGTGGAAATGGTGAGTATTACTTCATGAATGTTTTGGTAAGTTATTGAATAATGTAAGGTTTTGAAATATAATATTGTTTTGTATTATTTTTGAAATTTGATAGTATGACATTGGCATTGCATTGAAGCATAATATTATTGTAGTTTGTACCACTAAGCCGTTGGCTTAGCGCGATTGTGGCTCATCGCGCAGGTGACAGGGTCGAGCCAGAGAGTTCATCAAGATTGAGTCAAGTCTAGATCTTGAGGTGTTGATAGTGGACATAAAGATCAGAGACGAACTGCCAAACATATATAAATGTTATGTTTTTGTAAAAATTGGTTTGGACGTTTATGTATTTTGATGTATATAAATATATGTAAATATAACTATATTTTTCGCTACGTATTGATTGAATGTTTTTATCTGTTGTGTTATATTATAACTTAAATGTTTAAATTTACTCATATTATTGTGTAAAAGGGAGAATTTGGTTATTTGAAAGAAAAACTGTGGCATTCCTATATTTTGTATACGTATATTACGATCGTAGTAGCATACAGTGTACATATACGGGGTATAGGGGTGTTACAATTGTTTTCGTATCAGAGCCTAGGTTTGAGATTCTCAACCTAGGTAAAATGTAAGAAAAAGAAATATTTTGATTTTAAAATATGGTTTTTAAATAAGATACATGTTTTGGTATTGGCAGTCTCTGATGTTTAATGAGGTACATTCTGCTGTGTTTGCAGATAAAGGTAGTAATGGCATCTCAGTCACGTCAGTCTATAGAAGATAGTGTTGAGAGTGTAGCTGCTGAAGAGAGTAGAGATGGAGCTAGAATTGAAAGAGCTAGGGAGGTCCCTGCTCCTGTGCCAGAGAGATCAGCTACTGAAGAGGTACCGCCAGGTTGGTTACGGCATGTGGTAGAATTGTTGATGGGAGCTTCCGTACAGCAGCCACCACCGCCACCACAGCCTCAAGTGCCAGTGAGGCACTATGATAAATTGAGGAAGTATGGATCTGAGGATTTCTTGGGTACTACAGATCCTGCAGTAGCTGAGCAGTGGTTGGATAAAGTGCAGAGGATATTTATTCAGTTGCAAGCTACTCCTGATGAGAAATTTGATTATGCTAGGTCTCTTCTTCAGAAAGATGCTTATGATTGGTGGAAGATGGTTCCTCATGCTATGGATGATCCACCTACATTATCTTATAATGATTTTCTGAGGGAGTTTGAGCTGAAATATACTCCGAGGGAGTATAAAGATGTCAAGAAGATGGAGATTCTAAATCTGAGGCAAGATAACCGGACAATGACAGAGTATGAGATAGAGTTTATCCGGTTGAGTCACTATGCTGGTGGGATTATTTATGATGAGATTGACCGGTGCAGGAGGTTTGAGGAGGGGTTGAGGCCCTCTATTATGTGTATTATTGCTGGTTCTCGATACCAGGATTTTTCTCAATTAGTTGCAGCAGCCAGAAGTGTTGAGAGAGTACAGGGCATTGCAGCAGCTACTACCGAGGAAGAGACCAGAGTTAGGAGACCCCAGTTTGAGGTAGGGTTTTCATCTATGAAGAGAGGCAGAGGAAGTTTTATCCCAAGAGTCAGTAGAAGCTAGAGGCAGTCTAGTAGGTCAGTTCAATATCAGAGACAGAGACTGAGACCTACAGTTTCTGTAGCGAGTGCTCCGACTCCAGTGGTTCAGAGATCTACTCCACCTGTATGTGTTCATTGTGGTAGGACCCATGGGGGTGTTTGTTGGAAGACGGGTGGATCGGGAGTATGCTTTAGATGTGGGTCACCAGGTCATTTTATTAAAGATTGTCCGGAGCCACAGAATGATAGGCAGACTGATACTGCAGCTTCTCGACCCAGTGTCAGTAGAGGTGGTCAAGGGGGCAGAGGTTTCAGTAGAGGTGGTAGACCTGGGTTTAGTCAGAGAGGAGGATCTTCATCCAGAGGCAGTAGGCCAGATGAGGCCGAATCTTCTCAGAGAGTATATGTGATGCAGAGGCAGCCGGATGCTTCAGCAGTTATAGCGGGTACATTTTCTTTATTTGATATTTCAATTCTTGCTTTGATTGATCCAGGATCTACTCATTCATACATAAGTGCATCTATTTTGCCTGTGTCTGAATTGCATTCAGAGTCCTTAGGATTTGATGTCTTGGTGATAAATCCTTTAGGACATAGTGTTGTGGTGAGTAAGGTGCATCGTGATAGTGCAGTTGTGGTACAAGGTGAGGAGTTTTTGGGTGATTTGATTGAAATGCCTTTTAAGGAGTATGATTTGATATTAGGCATGGATTGGTTATCTAAGCATGGAGCTGTGGTAGACTGTCAAAAGATGTGTGTTAACCTGAGAACCGGTGATGGTAGAATTGTGATGGTGTCTAGTGAGCAGAGACAACTTGCATCCTTGTTTGTGTCAGCAGTTGCAGCTAAAAAGTTGATTAGAAAAGGGTGTGATGCTTATCTTGCTCATGTTGTGGATACCAGAGTAGTGGGTTCTCAACTTGATAGTGTACCCACAGTTGTGGAATTTCCAGATGTTTTTCCTGAGGAGTTGCCAGGGTTACCTCCTGAGAGAGAGGTGGAGTTTGGTATCGAATTGTTGTCTGGTACCACTCCTATCTCTATTACTCCTTATCGAATGCACCTGCTGAGTTGAGAGAGTTAAAGGTGCAGTTACAGGAGTTGTTGGATAAAGGGTTTGTTCGCCCTAGTGTTTCTCCATAGGGAGCTCCTGTTTTGTTTGTAAAGAAGAAGGATGGTACTTTGAGGTTGTGCATCGATTATAGGCAATTGAACAAAGTAACTATCAAGAATAAGTATCCTCTGCCTAGAATTGATGATCTCTTCGATCAGTTGAAGGGAGCAGCAGTGTTTTCCAAGATTGATTTGAGATCAGGGTACCATCAGTTGAGGGTTAGAGCTGAAGATATTTCTAAGACAGCTTTTCGCACAAGGTATGGGCATTATGAGTTCTTGGTGATGCCTTTTGGATTGACGAATGCACCTGCAGCTTTTATGCATTTGATGAATAGGGTGTTTAGGCGCTATCTGGATCAGTTTGTAGTAGTCTTTATTGATGATATTTTGGTGTATTCGCGTAATGCAGAGGAACATGACAAGCATCTGCAAATTGTGTTGCAAACCTTGAGAGAGAAGCAATTGTATGCTAAACTGTCGAAGTGTGAGTTTTGGCTTAATCAAGTGACTTTTCTCGGTCATATAGTTTCAGCAGATGGTATAAGAGTTGATCCGAGTAAAGTTGAGGCTATTTTGAATTGGAGTCCACCGAAGTCTGTAACTAAAGTTATAAGTTTTTTGGGTTTGGCAGGCTATTATCGACGGTTTGTGAAAGGTTTTTCTTTGATAGCTACTCCACTCACCAGATTACTTCGGAAGGGAGTTAGATTTGTGTGGACAGATCAGTGTCAAACTAGTTTTCAGCATTTGAAAGAAATGTTGACTCAAGTGCCTGTTCTTACTTTGCCTGTGGAAGATAAACCATATGTGATTTACAGTGATGCTTAACATAATGGTTTAGGATGTGTTTTGATGCAAGAGGGTAAAGTAATAGCTTATGCTTCTCGGCAGTTGAAGCCGCATGAACTTAATTATCCGACGCATGATTTGGAATTGGCAGCCATAGTGTTTGCTTTGAAGATTTGGTGACATTATTTGTATGGAGAGAAGTGTTTTATCCACACATATCATAAAAGTTTGAAATATTTGGGTGTTCAGAGGGAGCTGAATCTTTTGGCAGAGACAGTGGTTGGAATTGATCAAAGACTATGACTGTTTGATTGATTATCATCCTGGTAAGGCAATTGTTGTTGCTGATGCCTTGAGTCGGAAGTCTTTGGCAGGTTTGTTTGTTTATTCGCTCTCATTGCTTGTTGAGTTGAGAGCGTTGCATGCTATTTTTAAATCATGTGATGATGGTGCTTTGTTGGCTCAGTTACATTTGAGACCGATGTTGTTGGACCAGATAAGAGAGGCTCAATTGGTTGATGAGAAAATTTAGAAGATTGTTTCAGATTGCCAAAATGGGGAGAATCATGATTTTCATGTGAGAAACGATGGTAGCCTTTGGTTCAAAGATAGGTTGTGTGTTCCTGATGATGCTAGTTTGAGAAAGGTTATTGTAGAAGAAGCACATCAGTCAGTTTTTGCTATGCATCCTGGGAGTACAAAGATGTATCAGGATTTAAAGCAGCATTATTGGTGGTCAGGTATGAAGAGGGACATAGTGAAATTTGTATCCAAGTGTCTCACTTGTCAGAGGGTGAAAGCTGAGCACCAAGTTCCAACAGGGTTACTTCAACCTTTATCAGTGCCTAAATGGAAATGGGAGAGAGTGACAATGGATTTTGTGTCTGGTTTGCCATTGACTCAAAAGAAGCATGATTCTATTTGGGTGATTGTTGATCGGTTGACGAAGACAGCTCATTTTCTTCTAGTTAGAATGGACTATTCTCTTGAGAGGTTGGTTGAGCTGTATATCAGTGAGATAGTGAAGTTGCATGGAGTCCCAATTTCTTTAGTGTCTGATCGAGATCCCCAGTTTACTTTGAGATTTTGGAAGAGTTTACATGGTGCATTAGGTTCTCGATTGCACTTTAGCACTGCTTTTCATCCGCAGACAGATGGACAGTCAGAGAGAGTGATACAAATTATAGAGGATATGTTGAGAAGCTGTGTCATTGATTTTTCTGGGAGTTGGGACAGATTTTTGCCACTTATGGAATTTTTGCTTACAACAACAGTCATCAATTCAGTATTGGTATGGTACCATTTGAGGCATTGTATGGTAGAAGATGTAGGACACCTCTATGTTGGAATGAACTTGGAGAAGGCAAATTGGTTGGTCCTGATTTGGTTAAAGAGACGGAAGAGAAAGTAAAGATAATTCGGGATCGGTTAAAAGCAGCTTCAGATCGGCAGAAATCTTATTCAGATTTGAAGAGGAGAGACATAGAATTTGATGTTGGGGATAAAGTATTTCTGAAAGTGTCTCCTTGGAAAAAGATTTTAAGATTTGGTCAAAGAGGGAAGCTGAGTCCTCGTTTTATTGGACCGTATGAGATATTAGAAAGAGTTGGACCAGTTGCTTATCGTCTTGCTTTGCCGCCTGAGATGGATAGAATCCACAATGTCTTTCATGTTTCTATGCTGCGAAGGTACAGATCAGATCCATCTCATGTTCTGCCGGTAGAAACTATTGAGGTGAGTCCAGATCTAACTTTTGAAGAAGAACCAATTGCTATTTTGGCACATGAAGTGAAAGAGTTAAGAAATAAGAAAGTGCCACTGGTAAAAGTTCTTTGAAAGAATCATGCAAAGGAAGAAGCAACTTGGGAGAGTGAGAAAGCAATGCGAGATCAATATCCTCAGTTGTTTTGGACTTGATATCAGGTAATTGCGAGGATGAAATTTCTTTTTAGAGGGGGAGAATTGTAATATCCCAAAGTATACCCTAGAAGTTTTGGAATAATTATTGTTGTATTTGGATTTAAGGTATATGTTAAATTGAAAAGAGAAAAGAATTAAAGAGAGAGTGTATATGTTGTATATATGGAAATATATACAACATATACAAGTCAATATGGGAAAGTCAAAAGAAGATATTTATTTATTTTATTTTAATTAAATAAATTGAAAAGAAAATTATGAGTGGAAGAGAATTATTTGATTATTTTATTAAATTAATTGCTTGGTGGAGGTTTAAGTGGAGGTTGAGTATTTGACTTTGCATCTTATCTTCTTCATTTTCATCTTCTTTTTCTTTTCTTCTTCTTAGGTGGCCGGCTCCTTCCAAAGACAAGAGAGCAAGAGAGAGTTTTGATTTTCTAAGATCAAATTGAAGGAAGATTCAAGTGATTAAGTTGGAAATTTAAGAAGTTTCATCATTTTTGGTAAGTTTCCTCTTGATCTTCTTGTTTTATTTTAAGTTGTAATTGAGTTTGATTGTTGATATGTGATAGTGTGATTATGTTTGATAGTGGTATGTTTAAGAGTGTTGGAATTGAATTAAAGATAAGAAGTTAGGTTGGTGTTGGTGTTGGAAGTGTATGAGTTGTGTTTGTGTTAAGGTTTTGAATTGGTGATTGTTGTAGATGTTGAGTTTGATTAACTATTCTTGTAGATCTTCATGATAATTGTGTTTGATGAAGTTTGAAGCATAGAATACATAAATTTGGTCCGAAACAGAAGCATCTTGGATGCCACTCCCGTGGCCCTTGGCTGCCACGACCGTGGCCATTGGAAACCATGGCTGTGGGGGTTTTGAGCAAAGGAGGCAGAACCGTTTGTTAACCCACGCCCGTGGGGGTTGGGAGGCCACGACCATGGGGTCCTAGAGAGAGATGTTGGCTTGCAATTTATGAACTATGGGTCTAGTTTGAGACTAATAGGTGTATAATTGTATTGAAGATTGATGGGTATGTGTAATTAAGTGTGTATTATTCATTTTGGATTAGGTTGTGAAGAAGTTGAGTTGCCCTAATTCAAGTGGTGAAGAATTCTTGGAAGAGGAAGGTTATAGATTTGTGTGAGTTATTCTTAAGGTAAGTACAAACCCTACATTATTGCATACATTTATATGACCTTGAGACTTAACACATTTGATTGTAAATGTGTTAAGTAATCTATTGCATTGTTGATGCATATTAATAATGTTATGTTTTGCATAATGTGAACTTTGTGAAATGTATGTTGAAGATTCTAAAGATATGATAATGTAATGAAAAATGAAATAGGAAATGTGAAAGATATGATGATATGATGAAATATGAAATGTATGTGCAATGCAATTGGTTATGATGAATACTTAAATGTTGAGTTGTTTAATGTGAATTGAGATAATTGAGGCATGTTTGCCTAGATGATGATGTTCAATGTAATTGGTTATGTATACTCTATTGAAAGAGATGTGGTGCCATTGTTGTTGGCTATAATGATGTAAATGAGATGATTGAGGCATGGTTGCCTAAATGATGATGAAAAAATGAGAATGAAATTGATAATGAATTAATGAATGAATTGTGTGTCTAATGTGTTATTCCATTTTCAGAGTTTTATTGTTGGTGGCATGCCTATAGTAACAATCTCTTGAAGTTAGGTTGGACTTGATCCTTGAAGCCAAGTTGGGTTGAAGTTTAGCATGCTTAACTCCCCTTGAAGCTTGGTTGGGTCTAGTCCTTGAAGCCTAATTGAGATGTTACAACCCTTGAAGCTAGTTGGGTTTGGTTCTTGAAGCCAAGTTGGGTTGATACTTAGCATGCTTTGTTCCCCTTGAAGCTTGGTTGAGCCTAATCCTTGAAGCCTAGTTGGGATAATGATAATGATAAATGTGAAAATTAAACCAAAACATTAACTCTGAAAGTTGAATGGCATATTAGTGTCTTTTGGGCTCATGCTTGTCTTTGCTTTAATATGAACTATGGAGTGAGATATAATGTTATGAGGTGATTATAATACATGAGTAACTTAAATGTGGCTTGGGAAGCTATGTTGAGTAATGAAACTATGAAAATACAACATGATGTGTGATATGATTATGGATGTGGAAATGGTGAGTATTACTTCATGAATGTTTTGGTAAGTTATTGAATAATGTAAGGTTTTGAAATATAATATTGTTTTGAATTATTTTTGAAACTTGATTGTATGACATTGGCATTGCATTGAAGCATAATATTATTTTAGTTTGTACCACTAAGCCGTTGGCTTAGCCCGATTGTGGTTCATCGCGCAGGTGACAGGGTTGAGCCAGAGAATTCATCTAGACCGAGTCAAGTTTAGATTTTGAGGTGTTGATAGTGGACATAAAGATCAGAGACGAACTGCCAAACATGTATAAATGTTATGTTTTTGTAAAAATTGGTTTGGACGTTTATGTATTTTGATGTATATAAGTATATGTAAATATAACTATATTTTTCCGCTGTGTATTGATTGAATGTTTTTATCTGTTGTGTTATATTATAACTTAAATGTTTAAATTTGCTCATATTATTGTGTAAAAGGGAGAATTTGGTTATTTGAAAGAAAAACTATGGCATTCCTATATTCAATATACATATATTATGATCGTAGTAGCATGCAGTGTACGTATACGGGGTATAGGGGTGTTACACAATCAATTCATCAAAGGCAACCATCTTACCTTTGTCCTTGTTCATCCAAGAAGCAATTTTTTGTGAAACCAACAAACGAAGGTTTGAATATCTAGTCTTTTTTTCCTTACAATAGCATCAAATCATTCAATTATTTCTTTTGATTTTTAAAAAAAACCTTAATTCATTTTTTTGTTTTCCAAAAACCCTAAAATTGCTTTTCTGTTCCTTTTAAAACCCAAGAACCCTAATCTATTTCTTCAAAATCTTAAACCCTAATCTACTTTCCAACTTTTCAAAACCTTAAATCGTTTTAGTAATTTACCAAAACCCTAATCTTGTCACATCCGCCTACCGCATCTATGCAGTGTAGTCACGTGCATAGCGAGAGAAGGGGAAAGGAGAAGATAATTCTTGATAACAGCCCTAGATAAGGTTGTATGACCAAAGGGAACTAGTTGTAATTTTCAAAAGTTTTGGGGACGTAGATGTAATTTCAAAAAAAAGTTGCACCGGATGTTCTTAATAGTGCATATAACAGATTCCAAAAATGGAGTGTAGAGAAAAATCAGATCGCAACGATGTGTAACGGTTTTTCCAGGAAATGTCCCGTTAAAGAAAAACCAAGATATGTTGACTAGGGGCATTTTGGTTATTATCAATTAAAGTTATACATAAATTTAATGTAGGAAATAAAAACGTGAGTACGTAGAGAATGGCGAGGGGTAAAATATTAAACGATCGTCAGTAGAAACGGAGCCAGAGAAAACCCAAGCAACGAAAGGACCTAAAGGGAATTTTGTAAAAAGTCGAGGGCTTATTGGTAATTTTTCCAAATGACTTGGAAACCTAAAATAGACCTTATAAATAGAAAGTAGAGGTCGAGAGGATCAAAACTATATGTAGTTTGACTCGTGGAACTATACGGTTTAAAAGATATGATCGATTAATCGTCGGAACGTAAAGTGGGCCCGGTTTCGTGTCGGAATTGGATGGGTAACCCTGGACAACTTTAGGATATCCTATGGGAAGAGGGACAAGTGGAAAGAAGTAAAGGAAAAGAAAACTATAAAAATCTAATGTTGGCCAATCAAAAGTAACCATTTAGCATGTGTAATAAATGAAGAAAGAGAAAGGTGGACAAGTGGTCTTAAAGGGTTTAACCAACACATAAGGTGATCATCATTTCCTTTGTACATAAATATATGTGAAATGAAGAACAAACTGTAACACCCCTATATCCCGTATACGTACACAGCATGCTTATACGATCGTAATATACATATACTGAATATAGAAAATGCCACAGTTTAAAAATACACAAGTCATATCTTGAAAAATAAATAAAACGAACATCAATAGTTTAAAAGAAATCCATAAAATATAATAGATGAAAACATTTATTAATACACAGCGGAAGTTATCATAAGTACTTATAAGTACAAATACATAAAAATTTTAAATTTACAAAACATTGAATATATACATGATTGGCAGCTTGACTTTCTGATCTTTAAGCTCTAGTCCAACTCTTCAAGCACAAACTCAACTAGGTCTAGATGAATCCTCTGTCTCAACCCTATCAACTCTATCACCTGCGCGATGAACCACAATCGCGCTGAGCCAACAACTCAGTAATACAAATCATAATGATAATATGCAATGTCAATATCAATGTCATACATTCAACCCATAAAGATCATGTTTATAAATATTACATTTCATTATCTCAATACTCATTCAAAGTTCATCATCATAGCCAACAACAATGGCTTCTTATACGAAACCTTCCCCCAACCAGGTCGGTAGTCCAAGTTCGGTTGCCCACTCATTGGGTCCGCATGGTTCTGCAGGAGGCAGATAGGCACGTATAAGACTGTCAGTAACAAACCTTCCCCCAACCAGGTCGGTAGTCCAAGTTTGGTTGCCCACTCATTGGGTCCGCATGGTTCCGTAGGAGGTAGATAGGTACGTAATATTTACTATATCGAACCTTCCCCCAACCAGGTCGGTAGTCCAAGTTCGGTTGCCCACTCATTGGGTCCGCATGGTTCCGCAGGAGGCAGATAGGTATGTAATACTGACTATATCCAACCTTCCCCCAACCAGGTCGGTAGTCCAAGTTCGGTTGCCCACTCATTTGGTCCGCATGGTTCCGCAGGAGGCAGATAGGTCCGTTCATTTATCTCTTTAAACATTACTTTCTCAATTCATTTCCTTTCATTTTCATCATTGTAATATACAATATCAATTACATTAACATCCAAGCAATTCATCATTATATTTCCATTCATATCAAAGCAATTCATATGCATCATCAATTTTCACATTATGTCCCACATTATACACAACATAACATTATTCATATGCATCATCAATGTTATTAAATATACGTTCAATCTCAACATCATATGAATGTATGCAACAATGTAGTTTGTACTTACCTCAATAGCAATTCACACAACTCTAAACACTCCCTTTCCCAAGATTCTTTACTTCTTAACTCAATGACAAATCACCTTCTTCAAGACCTAATCCAAAAATAATAACATACACTTGCTTAAGGATACACATGAGATAATTAAGTCAAGAGTTAACTAGGGCAAACTCTAAACATGACACGCTCAACCACACGGGCGTGTCCCTGACCGTGCCTTAACTCCACAACACAGAAGCTTTTACACGCTCGGAACCACGGGCGTGTCACTGGGCATGTAATACATTCTGCCTCTCAGAAACATCAACACGTCTAACAACGTGAGCGTGCTCATGGCCGTGTAAATTCTCAATTCTCACAGTAGCTGTGACACGCTCAAGAACACGGGCGTGTTATTGGACGTGTAAAACATACTACCACCAACACAATTGACACGCCTAAGAATCTGGACGTGCTTCTGGGCGTGTCAGGCCAAAAACCCAGATTCTGGCCAAAACAACACCACAACCTACAACTCACTCCTATCCACCCACATCCACTTCAAACAAACTTCACTACACACACCCACAAACCATCTCAAACTTGTAACAACACCAAAACAAGCCAAAACACACATCAAAAACAAATCACAAACATCATCAAAAACTCTAAACACAACCACAACTCAATCTATACCAACCAACTTAGTCTTTTCTTCAATCCAACCCCAAAATCCAAAACCACTTAAACCAAATACTCATAAACACAACACAATCTAACCAAACACATAACCATCACACTTCAACTCACAAACCCAAAGAAATCAAAGAATCAAGTGGAAAAGACTTACCAAAGATGAAGAACTCTTAAACCTCCAACTTGATCTCTTGAAAACTTTCTTCAATCTTGAACTTAGAAGAGCAAATCTCTCTCTTGCTCTCTTGCTTCTTGATGGCCGGACAACAACAAAAAAGAAAAGAGAAGGAAAGGAAAGATAGGGAACCACGAAGGAAGAAGAAAAGAAGACAAACCAAATAAGCAAAGTCAAATCCTCTTTTCCTTAAAATCCTCTCATCCAAGCATTTAATATAAAATAATACAAATATCTTCTTCCACTCCACTAACTCTAATCCCACTTATAATTAAATAATCCCTTAAACACAATTAACAATAATTAATCTTTTCCTTTGGCTTTCTCATTGACTTGTGTATATGTTGTATATATTTTCATATACACAACATATACACTCTCTCTTCATTTATTTTCTCTTTTCCAATTAAACACAAATACACTTAATCCAAATAAAACAACAATTGTATTAAAACTTCTAGGGCACATTTTGGGATATTACAATTCTCCCCCTCTAAAAAGAATTTTCGTCCTCAAAATTACCTGTCATCAAGTCCGAAATAACTGAGGATATTGGTCTCGCATTGCTTGTTCACTTTCCCAAGTTGCCTCTTCCTTTGCATGATTTTTCCATAAAATCTTCACAAGTGGCACTTTCTTATTTCTCAATTCTTTAACTTCACGTGCCAAAATAGCAACTGGTTCTTCTTCAAATGTCAGATCCGGACTCACTTCGATAGATTCAATTGGCAAAACATGTGATGGATCCGACCTGTACCTCCTCAACATAGAAACATGGAATACATTATGGATCCTATCCAACTCAGGTGGCAAAGCAAGCCGATAAGCAACTGGTCCAATTCTTTCCAATACTTCATAAGGTCCAATGAAACGAGGACTCAGCTTCCCTCTTCGACCAAATCTCAAAATCTTTTTCCAAGGAGACACTTTCAAAAATACTTTATCTCCAATATCAAACTCTATGTCTCTCCTCTTCAAATTTGAATAAGACTTCTGTCGGTCTGAAGCTGCTTTCAACCTATCTCGAATCATTTTCACTTTTTCTTCAGTTTCTTTAACCAAATCAGGACCAATTAACTTCCCTTCTCCAGTTTCATTCCAACATAGAGGCGTCCTACATCTTCTACCATACAATGCCTCAAATGGTGCCATCCCAATGCTAGATTGATGACTGTTATTGTAGGCAAATTCCACAAGTGGCAAGAATCGGTCCCAACTTCTAGAGAAATCAATGATACAGCTTCTCAACATATCCTCGATGATCTGTATCACTCTCTCTGACTGCCCATCTGTTTGTGGATGAAAAGCAGTGCTAAAGTGCAATCGAGAACCCAAAGCACCATGTAAACTCTTCCAAAATATTGAAGTAAATCGGGAATCTCGATCAGACACTAAAAAAATTGAAACACCATGCAACTTCACAATCTCATGGATATACAGCTCAGCCAACCTCTCGAGAGAAAAATCCATCCGAACCGGAAGGAAATGAGCTGTTTTAGTCAATCTATCAACAATCACCCAAATAGCATCATACTTCCTCTGAGTCAATGGCAAACCAGACACAAAACCCATTGTCACTCTTTCCCATTTCCATTCAGGCACTGATAATGGTTGAAGTAACCCTGTTGGAACTTGATGTTCAGCTTTAACCCTCTGACATGTGAGACATTTGGACACGAACTCCGCTATGTCTCTCTTCATACCGGACCACCAGTAAAACTGCTTCAAATCATGATACATATTTGTATTGCCTGGATGCATAGCAAATACTGACTGATGTGCTTCTTCTAAAATAATCCTTCTCAAATTATCAGGTACACACTGTAACACCCCTATATCCCGTATACGTACAAAGCATGCTTAAACAATCGTATTATACGTATACTGAATATAGAAAATGTCACATATATATAAAAATACACATATCATATCTTGAAAAGAAATGAAACAAATATCAACTGTTTAAAAGAAATCCATAAAATATAATATATGAAAACGTTTATTAATACACAGCGGAAGTAATAACAAATACTCACAAGTACAAATACATAAAAATTTTAAATTTACAAAACATAGAATATATACATGATTGGCAGCTTGACTCTCCGATCTTTAAGCTCTAGTCCAACTCTTCAAGCACAAACTCAACTAGGTCTAGAAGAATCCTCTGTCTCAACCCTATCAACTCTATCACCTACGCGATGAACCACAATCGCGCTGAGCCAACAACTCAGTAACACAAACCATAATGACAATATGCAATGCCAATATCAATGTCATACATTCAACCAATAAAGATCATACTATAAATGTTACATTTTATTATTTCAATAATTATATCATTATCCATTATACTCATTCAAAGTTCATCAATATAGCCAACAACCATGGCTTCATATACGAAACCTTCCCCCAACCAGGTCTGTAGTCCAAGTTCGGTTGTCCACTCATTGGGTCCGCATGGTTCTGCAGGAGGCAGATAGGCACGTATAAGACTATCAGTAACGAACCTTCCCCCAACCAGGTCGGTAGTCCAAGTTCGGTTGCCCAACCACAGGGTCCGCATGGTTTCGCAGGAGGCAGATAGGTACGTAATATTGACTAAATCGAAGCTTCCCCCAACCAGGTCGGTAGTCCAAGTTCGGTTGCCCAACTCACTGGGTCCGCATGGTTCTGCAGGAGGCAGATAGGTCCGTTCATTTATCTCTTTAAACATTACTTTCTCAATTCATTTCATTTTCACCATTATAATATACAACATCCATCACATTCATTAAACAAACATATCATTATTCAATTATATCATCTAGGCATGCTTTAATCATATCATTCACATCATGTCCCACATCGCACACATCATAACATTATTCATATGCATCATCAATGTTCACATTATGTCCCACATTGTACACAACATATCATTATTCATATGCATCATCAATGTTCACATCATGTCCCACATTGTACAAAACATATCATTATTCATATGCATCATCAATATCATCAAATGTATTTTCAATCTCAACATCATATGAATGTATGCAACAATGCAAGTTTGTACTTACCTTAAGTCACACTTATACAACTCTATAAACTTCCTTCTTCCAAGAATTCTTCACTTCTCAATTTAGGTCAATTCACTTCCTTCCAAAACCTAATCCACAATGATACAATACATGAATTCCAACACAATTTATCACTTATTAACCTCATCTTAGACCTCTATAACACACATTACAACTCAACAATACATAAAATAGCCCACGGCCGTGGCCACCCCCAACCCCCACAAGCGTGGGGTAGAAACCAATTCAGCCAAAATTATCCAACACCTCCACGGCCATGGCACCAAAGGGCCACTGGCGTGGCATCCAGAATGCTACTGTCTTCGACCAAATTCACATGTTTAATGCTTACAATTCCAACAAACACAAATAACATGAAAATCTATGAAAATAATTAATCAAACTCAAGTTAAACACCACTTACCACTTCAAAACCCTAAAACCAACATCACTCTTGCTCTTTCAATACCAACCTCCACTTCACTTATCATCTTCAAACCAAAATCAATACCACAATCAATTTAAATCAAACACACACCAACATACCACCATAAACACAACCATACTTTCAAAAATCCACAATCAAACTCACAAACAACTTAAAACAAAACCAAGAAATCAAGAGAAACTTACCAAAATAATGAATCTTCTTGAATTTCCAACTTAGTCTCTTGAAAACTCCTTCAATTTTAAGTTTGGAACAAGCAAAACTCACTCTTGCTCATTTGATTTGGAGGGCTAGCCAACTAAAGGGAAAGAGAAGAAAATAGACAAGTGAAAGAGACAAAGTCAACCTTCTCATCTCTTTAAATCTCCACCATGCAATTTAAAAAGAAAATTACCTTATTACCCTCTTCTATAAATCTTAACCCCTTGTTATTCACTTGCCCTTTTTAGTAATTTCACAAATCAAAAATTAAATATCTTTTTCCCTTGACCCACCATTTTGACCAACATATATGTTATATATCTTGCCATATACACAACATATACATTTCTTTTAAATTCCTTTCTCTTTCACATTACCATATACATATACTTGTTAATTCAAATAAACAACAATATCAAAACTTCTAGGGTAAACATTGGGATATTACAATTCTCCCCCTCTAAAAAGAAATTTCGTCCTCGAAATTACCTGATATCAAATCTGAAATAACTGAGGATACTGATCTTGCATTACTTGTTCGCTCTCCCAAGTTGCCTCTTCTCTACCATGATTCTTCCACAGAACTTTAACTAATGGCACTTTCTTATTCCTCAACTCTTTCATTTCATGTGCCAAAATAGCAACTGGTTCTTCTTCAAATGTCAGATCCGAACTCACTTCAATGGATTCAACTGGCAAGATATGAGATGGATCTGATCTATATCTCCTCAACATAGAAACATGAAATACATTATGGATTCTATCCAATTCAGGTGGCAGAGCAAGACGATAAGCAACTGGCCCAACTCTTTCCAAAACTTCATATGGTCCAATGAAACGAGGACTCAGCTTTCCTTTCCGACCAAATCTCAAGATTTTCTTCCAAGGAGACACTTTCAAAAATACTTTATCTCCAATATCAAATTCTATATCTCTCCTTTTTAAGTCTGAATAAGATTTCTGTCGGTCTGAAGCTTTTTTTAATAGATCCCAAATTATTTTTACTTTCTCTTCAGTCTCTTTAATCAAATCAGGACCAATTAACTTGCCCTCTCCAATTTCATTCCAACCTAAAGGAGTTCTGCATCTTCTACCATATAGTGCCTCGAATGGTGCCATACCAATACTAGATTGATGACTGCTGTTGTAAGCAAATTCTACAAGTGGCAAAAATCTGTCCCAACTTCCAGAGAAATTAATGACACAGCTTCTTAACATATCTTCAATAATCTGTATCACTCTCTCTGACTGCCCATCGGTCTGCGGATGAAAAGCAGTACTAAAGTGTAATCGAGAACCCAAAGCATTATGTAAACTCTTCCAAAACCTCGAAGTAAATCGAGGATCTCGATCAGACACTAAAGACATTGGGATTCCATGTAACTTCACTATTTCATTAAAATACAGCTCAGCCAACTTCTCAAGAGAGTAATCCATTCGAACCGGAAGAAAATGAGATGTCTTTGTCAATCTATCAACAATCACCCAAATAGCATCATGTTTCCTCTGAGTTAATGGTAAACCAGATACAAAGTCCATTGTTACTCTTTCCCATTTCCATTCAGGCACTGTTAAAGGTTGAAGCAAACCTGTTGGAACTTGATGCTCTGCTTTTACCTTCTGACAAGTGAGGCATTTAGACACAAATTTCGCTATGTCTCTCTTCAAACCAGACCACCAGTAGTATTGTTTCAAATCATGGTACATCTTCGTATTGCCTGGATGCATAGCAAAAACTGACTGGTGTGCTTCTTCTAAAATAATCCTTCTCAAATTAGCATCATCAGGTACACATAATCTGTCTTTAAACCAAAGACTACCATCACCTTTCACAAGAAAATCTCGATTCTCACCTTTTTGACAATCTGAAACAATCTTTTGAATTTTCTCATCAACCATCTGAGCCTCCTTAATCTGATCTAACAATACTGGCCTCAACTGCAATTGAGCCAATAATGCACCATCATCACAAGATACAAATCTAACATGCAACGCTCTCAACTCAACAAGCAACGAGAGCGAATAAACAGTCAATCCTGCCAAAGACTTCCGACTCAAAGCATCAGCCACAACATTTGCCTTACCCGGATGATAATCAATTAAGCAATCATAATCTTTAATTAATTCCAACCATCGCCTTTGTCGAAGATTAAGCTCTCTCTGGACCCCCAAATATTTCAAACTCTTATGATCAGTATAGATAAAACATTTTTCTCCAAACAAGTAATGTCGCCAAATCTTTAAAGCAAACACTATGGCCGCCAATTCTAAATCATGAATCGGATAGTTAAGCTCACGCGGCTTCAATTGCCGAGAAGCATAAGCTATAACTTTACCCTCTTGCATCAAAACACACCCTAAACCATTATGTGAAGCATCACTATAAATCACATATGGTTTATCTTCCACGGGTAAAGTAAGTATAGGTGCTTGAGTCAACAATTTCTTCAACTGCTCAAAGCTAGCTTGACACTGACCCGTCCACACAAATCTAACTCCCTTCCGAAGCAATCTGGTGAGTGGAGTAGCTATCAAAGAAAAACCTTTTACAAATCGTCTGTAATAGCTTGCCAACCCTAGAAAACTTCTAACTTCAGTCACAGACTTCGGTGGACTCCAATTCAAAATAGCTTCAACTTTACTTGGATCGACTCTTATACCATCTGCTGAAACTACATGACCCAGAAAAGTCACTTGGTCAAGCCAGAACTCACACTTCGACAGCTTAGCATACAATTGCTTCTCTCTCAAAATTTGCAACACAATCCGCAAATGCTTGTCATGCTCCTCTTCATTACACGAATACACCAAAATATCATCAATGAAAACCACCACAAATTGATCCAAATAGGGCCTGAACACCCTATTCATCAAATCCATAAAAGCTGCAAGTGCATTCGTCAATCCAAAAGGCATTACTAAAAACTCATAATGCCCATACCTTGTGCGAAAAGCTGTCTTAGAAACGTCTTCAGTTCTAACCCTCAACTGATGGTACCCTGATCTCAAATCAATCTTGGAAAACACTGCTGCTCCTTTCAATTGATCAAAGAGATCATTAATTCTAGGCAAAGGATATTTATTCTTGATAGTCACTCTGTTCAATTGCCTATAATCAATGCATAACCTCATAGTACCATCCTTCTTCTTCACAAACAACACAGGAGCTCCCCAAGGAGAAACACTGGGGCAAATAAATCCTTTATCCAACAACTCCTGTAACTGTACCTTCAACTCTCTCAATTCAGCAGGTGCCATGCGATAAGGAGTGATAGAGATGGGAGTGGTACCAGGCAACAATTCGATACCAAACTCAACCTCTCTCTCAAGAGGCAATCCTGGCAACTCCTCTGGAAACACATCTGGAAATTCTGCAACTGTGGTTATCTCATCAAGTTGAGAACCCCTTACTCTAGTATCCACAACGTGAGCAAGGTAAGCATCACACCCTTTCCTAATCAACCTTCTAGCTGTTACAGCTGATACAAATAAGGATGCAAGATGTCTCTGCTCACTAGACACAATCACACTCTTACCATCACTAGTTTTCAACGTGACACATTTCTGTTGACAATCTACTACAGCTCCTTGTCTAGACAACCAATCCATGCCCAAAATCAAATCATACTCTTTAAAAGGCATTTCAATAAAATCTCCACGAAACTCCTCACCTTGAACCACAACTGCACTATCTCGGTGCACCTTGCTAACAATCACACTATGCCCTAACGGATTTGTCACCAACACATCAAATCCTAGGGACTCAGAATGCAAATCAGACACAGGCAAAACAGATGCACTAATATCTGAATGAGTAGAACCTGGATCAATTAAAGTAAGAACTGAAATGCCAAATAAAGAGAAAGTACCCGCAATAACTACAGAAGCATCGGGTTGTCTTTGCATCACATATACTCGTTGAGAAGGCCCAGCCTCATCTGGCCTAGTATCCCTGGAAGAAGATCCTCCTCTCTGACTATACCCAGGTCTACCCCCTCTGCTAAAACCTCTGCTCCCTCGACCACCTCTGACACTAGGTCGAGAAATTGCAGAATCTGCTAGCCTCTGCTGCTGAATCTCTGGACACTCTCTAATAAAATGATCAGGAGATCCACATCTGAAGCATACAGCTGGTCCACTATTCTTCCAACAAGCACCCCTATGTGTTCCACCACACTGAACACACACAGGTGGAGTGTATCTCTGAACTAGTGGAGTAGGAGCACTCGCTACTGAAACTGTAGGTCTCGATCTCTGTCTCTGAAACTGAACTGACCTACCAGCGTGTCTCTGGCTCTGACTGATCCTGGGAGCAAAACTTCCCCTGCCTCTCTTCACAGATGAAGACCCTGCCTCAAACTGGGGTCTCCTAACCCTGATCTCCTCTTCAGAAGCAGTTGCTGCTATACCTTGGGCTCTCTCCACACCTCTAGCCGCTGCAACCAGCTGAGAGAAATCCTGATATCTAGAGCCAGCCACAATACACATAATTGAGGGTCTCAATCCCTCCTCAAACCTTCTACACCTATCAATCTCATCTGAGATAATTCCCCCGGCGTAGTGGCTCAACCGGATAAATTCTAACTCATATTCTGTCACAGACCGGTGATCTTGCCTCAAGGTCAGAAACTCCATCTTTTTCATATCTTTATACTCCCTCGGAGTATATTTCAATTCAAACTCCCGTAGGAAATCACCATAGGATAATGTTGGTGGATCATCCATAGCATGGGGCACTGTCTTCCACCATTCATATGCATCCTTCTGAAGCAATAATATAGCATAATCAAATTTTTCTTCTGAAGTAGCTTGCAATTGAATGAAGATTCTTTGTACCTTATCTAGCCACTGCTCAGCTACCGCTGGATCAAAAGTTACCAGAAAATCTTCTGCTCCATACTTTCTTAATTTATCGTAATGTCTCACTGGTACTATTGGCTATGGTGGTGGTGGCAGTTGTTGCACTAGTGCCTGTCTCAATATTTCAACCATATGCCTAAGCCAAACTGGAGGAATCTCCTCACCAGCTGGTCTCCCTGACACAGAAACAGGGGCCTCTCCAGTTACATCCACTCTAGCTCCATTCCTACCATCATCAGGAGCTACACTCTCGGCACTACCCTCAACAGATTGACGTGACTGAGGATCCATTATAACCTATATCTGCAAACATAGCAGGATACACCTCATTAAAGATGAAAGACTGCCAACTCCAAACATGTATTTTATTCAAAAACCCATTTTTTTAAAATCAAAATATTCTTTTTCATACACTTAACCTAGGTTGAGAATCTCAAACCTAGGCTCTGATACCAAAATAATTGTAACACCCCTATATCCCGTATACGTACAAAGCATGCTTATACGATCGTATTATACATATAGTGAATATAGAAAATGTCACATATATATAAAAATACACATATCATATCTTGAAAAGAAATGAAACAAATATCAACTGTTTAAAAGAAATCCATAAAATATAATATATGAAAACGTTTATTAATACACAGCGGAAGTAATAACAAATACTCACAAGTACAAATACATAAAAATTTTAAATTTACAAAACATAGAATATATACATGATTGGCAGCTTGACTCTCCGATCTTTAAGCTCTAGTCCAACTCTTTAAGCACAAACTCAACTAGGTCTAGAAGAATCCTCTGTCTCAACCCTATCAACTCTATCACCTGCGCGATGAACCATAATCGCGCTGAGCCAACAACTCAGAACACAAACCATAATGACAATATGCAATGCCAATATCAATGTCATACATTCAACCAATAAAGATCATACTATAAATGTTACATTTTATTATTTCAATAATTATATCATTGTAATATCCTCATTTATGCCCTAGAAGTTTTGCATATTGTTGTTGTTGTTATTGTTATATATTGGATTGAATATATGTGTTAAATTGTAAGAGAAAAGAAATTGAGAAGAGAAAGTATATGTATATGTATTTTGGGAAGAAATAGGGTTTAGAGACAAATTTATATGTTGTGTATATGTTAATATATATGACATATAAAGTGGTCAAAAGGCTTGGTCAATGCAAGAGAAGATATTTATTTGAGATTGGTAAATTACTTAATTGGGCACATATAAGACAAAAAGATAATTATGTGAATAAGGGCACTTTGGTAATTGCTTGGATAAAATCACATGGTGGATATTTAAAGAAGGTTTGACTTGTGTTTTCTTTATCATTTCTTCTTCTTCTTCTTGTTGATGGCCGGCCCTCCATAGCCAAAGAGAAAGAAAGAGACAAGTGATGGTTTTGATGATTTCAAGCTTAAATTGAAGAAAGATTAAGTGTTCAAGTGTTGATTTAAGAAGTTTTTAACTAAGGTAAGATCTTTTCTCTAATTTCTTCAATTCTTTTGAAGTGGTATGATTAAGTTGCTTATGGTATGATTGTAAGTATTGATTTTGCTTGATAGATGAGAAGTTGGGTTGGTGTTGGTGATGGAAGAGTAAGACTGGTGTTTAGTGAAATTGTTTCTGTTTTAGGATTAGTAAAGGCTGTGACTTGTATGATTTTTAATTAATTTTAGAAAACTTTTCTTGAAGTGAATTTTTGATATGTTGTGCCTCTATGAGTCTAGAATGACTGAAAAATATGTTGATTCGATTTTGGAATGGTTATGAGTTTAGAAAAATTATTTTCATTAGACCTGTTCCAGCAGGTACCTTAACTGGGACAACTATACTTCGGGATTTTTAATAAAATGTAGAAAAATCATATCCAATTGAATTTTGGATATGTTGTTGCTTAGTGAGTCTAGTATTTGGAAAAAATAATTTAGAACCACGTTGATTGAATTTGATTTATGGAATTCACAAAGTTCAGAACTGCTGCCAGGATGCAGGGCATTTGGGGCAGTCTGGTTAGGTGAACTATTTGACCAAGATTTTGTGTTCAGTTTGATCTGAAATTTTAAAGGGATTATTTTAAGATACAAAACTAAATTCTGTAAAAATTTTAGAATTTTTAGTCAAGTAGATTATTTTATACAATTTTTCAAAATAAGGATAAAATGGAGTTTAAAACCAGAATGTACTATTTATGGTTAGGGTTTTAATTCTTTGTTCTTCTTGCATTGCTTTGGTTCTCCAAAGGTAGGTTGGTCCTTAAACCTAACCCTAAACACTTTAAACACACTTGAATCAATGAATGTTATAATCAATTGTTCTTTGCCCTAATTGCATTGTTGAGATTGAACAATGTTATGTTGTGCATTGTGAATGGTAATGTGTTTCATGAGTAATGTGGAATGAAATGTTGATATTTATGAATGATGCTATGTGAGATATAATGTGATATGGATGAGATATATATATATATATATACTTGATTAATGAGATGTTATATTGTGAAATGAAATGTGAAGCCATTGTTATTGGCTAAGATGATGTAATTGAAAGAAAGAAGGCATGTTTGCCTAAATGTGATGAGAATTGAGAATGGAAATGAATTGTTTGTTTAATATGTTATTCAGTTTCAGAGTTCTGGATTTGGGTGGCATGCCTAAGAAATGATGAAAGGTAACAGTCTTGCCGGGTTGAGGACCTCCTCATAGGTGTTGAGTTGATGGTCCAAGAGACTGGGTCTGTTACACTATGAGATATATGATTTGTAACAGTCTTGCCGGGTTGAGGATCTCCTCATATGTGTTGAGTTGATGATCCAAGAGACTGGGTCTGTTACACTATCCATGGATAGAGATACATGTATATACATTGCCTACGGGCGTGATTATTGTGACTATGAACCAAAGCAGTAACTCTGAACTCTGAATATCGTATTAAATACTTGTTGGGCCCATAGGTGTCAAGGTTATATGAATGTCCTAAATAATGTTATGAGTTTAATGAAATGAGATGTTGGTTATGGAGTATGATTGATTAATGTTGAAATGTGGTATGCTCATATGACTATGATTTGTGAAATGCATAATTGTGTGGTTAACTTTATATTTATGATGTTGATCTTATCAATAACATATGTGGCATTGCATTTCATTAAAGCATACCGTTAGCATGTTTTATCTTACTAAGCCGTTGGCTTAGCGCGATAGTGTTTAATCGCGCAGGTAGTAGAGTGGATAGAGTTGAACCCGAGAGTTCATCAAGACCTAGTGAGAGTAGACCTTGAAGAATCCATTTTGGGAGCTTAAAGATCAGAGCAGACTTGCCAATCATGTATAAATTTTATGTGTTGTAAAACTTGAGTTTTGATGTATATGAATTTGTAAATATGTAAATATTTTATAACTTCCGCTGTGTAATATTTAAATATGGGGGTTGTCCCAAAACCTTTATTTTATGTTGTACTAGAAGTGTAAATCCTTTTTGCAGGTTGTAGTTGAGGTTACAAGGGGGATTTATTGGGAGTGTACTGAGAATGATTTTGTTTGCATTGGTTTGTGTAAAATGTTTTTAAAAATAAGAAAAAAACCGGTTTTGTCGACACTTGGGACTCAATTTTTAGGCGAAACTATGGCAAAAATTTTGTAAAAATCGGAACTAAAATTTGACTAAGTAAAATTGGTAGCAACATTAGGTTAGTGTGGCACCTCTACTCAGCTTACATATGTAGGTTGGGAAGGGGTGTTACAATTGTTTTACAATTGTTTTGGTATCAGAGCCTAGGTTTGAGATTCTCAACCTAGGTAAAATGTAAGAAAAAGACTATTTTTTACTTAAAAAGTGAGTTTTTGAACAAAACTACATGTTTGGGATTGGCAGTCTCTGATCTTTAATAAGAGGTATTCTGTTGTGTTTGCAGACTTAGGTTGTGATGGATTCTCACTCTCGTCAGTCGATTGAGGGTAGTGCCGAGAGTATTGCTCCTGCTGAGGGAGCTAGAGTTGATAGTGTTGAGGAGGCACCTGCTTCGGTGTCGGGTAGACCAGCTGGGGAGGAGGTTCCGCCAGCCTGGTTTAGGCCTATGATGGAAGCTATGAGACAAGCACCTGTGCAACCACAGCCACCGCCACCACCCCCTCAGCCTTCAGTACCAGTAAAGCACTATGATAAGTTAAGGAAATATGGAGCAGAGGATTTCTTTGGTACAGTTGATCCGGCTGTAGCAGAACAGTGGCTTGATAGAGTTCAGAGGGTATTTGTGCAGTTGCAAGCCACTTCAGAGGAGAAGTTTGACTATGCAAGATCTTTGCTACAGAAGGATGCCTACGACTGGTGGAAGACAGTGCCCCATTCTATGGATGATCCTCCAACACTGTCTTACACTAATTTTCTGAGGGAATTTGAGTTGAAGTATACTCCTAGGGAGTATAAAGATGGGAAGAAAAGAGAGTTTCTAGATTTGAAGCAAGATCATTGGACCGTAACTGAATATGAAGTTGAGTTTATTCGACTGAGTCAGTATGCTGGGGGTATCATTGCTGATGAGATTGATAGATGTCGGCGATTTGAGGAGGGATTGAGACCCTCGATCATGTGCTTAGTGGCTGGATCCAGATATCAGGATTTCTCACAACTTGTGGCAGCAGCTCAAAGTGTAGAGCGAGCTCAAGTTATTGCAGCTGTTTCAGAGGAGGAGGTTAGGGTTAGAAGGCCCCAGTTAGAGGCAGGGTCTTCTTCTGCGAAGAGGGGTAGAGGAAGTTTTGTTCCTCGGAGTAGTAGGAGCCAGAGACCAGCGGGTAGGTCAGTGCAGTTCCAGAGGCAGAGATTTAGACCTGCAGCTTCAGTAGCGAGTGCTCCTACTCCTGGAGTTCAGAGATCCACCTTACCTTTGTGTAACCAGTGTGGTGGAAGACATGGGGGCGTTTGTTGGAGGCATAGTAGATCAGGGGTATGCTTCAGGTGTGGATCACCTGACCACTTTGTGAGAGACTGTCCTGAGAGGCAGGAGCATATGTCAGTTGATTCTGCTGCTTCTCGAGCTAGTGTGAGGGGAGGCAGAGGAGGCAGAGGTGCCAGCCGAGGAGGTAAACCAGGATTCAGTTCTAGAGGAGGTGCTACATCCAGGGAGGGTAGACCAGAGGAGGTTGGATCTTCCCAGAGGATGTATGTTATGCAGAGGCAGCCAGATACATCGGCAGTCATAGCTGGTACTTTTTCTTTATTTAATACTCCAGTACTTGCTTTGATTGATCCGGGTTCCACGCATTCATATATTAGTGCATCTGTTTTGCCTGTATTTGATGTGCATGCTGAGTCCCTAGGATTTGATGTGTTGGTGACAAATCCGTTAGGGCATAGTGTGGTTGTGAGTAAGGTGCATAGAGATAGTGCAGTAGTGGTGTAGGGTGAGGAGTTCCTTGGAGATTTGATTGAGATGCCATTTAAGGAATATGATGTGATCCTAGGCATGGATTGGTTAGCTAGACATGGAGCTGTAGTTGATTGTAAAAAGAAAATTGTTTCTTTGAGAACGGGTGATGGTAGAGAGGTGATAGTATCTAACGAGCAGGAACAGCTAGCCTCCTTATTTGTTTCAGCTGTTGCAGCTAGAAGATTGATTAGGAAGGGGTGTGAAGCCTATCTTGCTCATGTGGTGGATACTAGAGTGAAGGGTTCTCCTATTGATAGTATTGCCACAGTTGCAGAGTTCCCTGATGTTTTTCCAGAGGAGTTGCCAGGATTGCCTCCTGAGAGAGAGGTGGAGTTCGGTATCGAATTGTTGCCTGGTACCACTCCTATCTCGATTACTCCTTACAGAATGGCACCAGCAGAATTAAGGGAGTTGAAAGTGCAATTACAGGAGTTATTGGACAAAGGATTTATTCGCCCCAGTGTTTCTCCTTGGGGAGCTCCTGTGCTATTTGTGAAAAAGAAAGATGGTACTATGAGGTTGTGTATCGATTATAGGCAATTGAACAAGGTGACTATTAAAAATAAATATCCTTTGCCTAGAATTGATGACCTTTTTGATCAATTGAAGGGTGCAGCTGTATTTTCTAAAATTGATTTGAGATCTGGGTACCATCAGCTGAGAGTCAGAGCTGAGGATGTTCCGAAGACCGCCTTTCGGACCAGGTATGGGCATTATGAATTTCTAGTTATGCCTTTTGGTCTAACGAATGCACCTGCAGCTTTTATGGATTTGATGAATAGGGTGTTTAGGCCCTATTTGGATCAGTTTGTAGTGGTCTTCATTGATGATATACTGGTGTATTCGCGGAATGAGGAGGAACATGATATGCATCTGCGGATTGTGTTGCAGATTTTGAGAGAGAGGCAGTTGTTTGCTAAATTGTCGAAGTGTGAGTTCTGGTTGGATCAAGTAGCTTTTCTCGGACATGTTGTTTCAGCAGAAGGCATTAAAGTTGATCCGAGCAAAGTTGAAGCTATATTGAATTGGAGTCCACCCAAGTCTGTGACTGAGATTAGAAGTTTTCTGGGTTTGGCAGGCTATTACAGGCGGTTTGTGAAAGGGTTTTCTTTGATAGCTACTCCACTCACCAGATTGCTTCGTAAGGGAGTGAGATTTGTGTGGACGGATCAGTGTCAGGCGAGTTTTGAGCAGTTGAGAGAATTGTTAACTCAAGCGCCTGTTCTTACTTTACCTGTTGAAGGTAAACCTTATGTGATCTACAGTGATGCTTCACATAGAGGTTTGGGGTGTGTATTGATGCAAGAAGGTAAAGTTATAGCTTATGCATCTCGACAGTTGAAACCGCATGAGCTTAACTATCCAACCCATGATTTGGAATTGGCTGCCATTGTGTTTGCATTAAAGATTTGGCGCCACTATCTGTTTGGGGAGAAATGTTTCATCTACACTGATCACAAGAGTTTGAAGTATTTGGGTGTCCAGAAAGAACTCAATCTTCGTCAGAGGAGATGGTTGGAGTTGATTAAAGACTACGACTGTTTGATTGACTATCATCCAGGTAAAGCAAATGTTGTTGCTGATGCCTTAAGTCGGAAGTCTTTAGCTGGTTTAACAATTTATTCGCTCTCGTTGCTTGTTGAATTGAGAGCTCTGCGTGCTAACTTTGTATATTGTGATGATGGTGCATTGTTGGCACAATTGCATTTGAAACCAGTTTTATTGGATCAGATCAGAGAGGCTCAGTTGACTGATATGAAGATTCAGAAGATTGTTTCAGATTGTCAGAGTGAAAAGGGTAGAGATTTTATTGTGAAGAGCGATGGGAGTCTCTGGTTTAAGAACCGATTGTGTGTACCCGATGATGCTGATTTGAAAAGGGTCATTTTGGAAGAAGCTCATCAGTCTATATTTGCTATGCATCCGGGTAATACGAAGATGTATCATGATTTGAGACAGCATTATTGGTGGATTGGGTTGAAGAGAGACATTGCTGAGTTTGTATCTAAATGTCTCACTTGTCAGAAGGTTAAAGCAGAGCATCAAGTTCCAACCGGGTTGCTTCAACCATTGTCAGTGCCAGAATGGAAATGGGAAAGAGTGACAATGGATTTTGTGTCTGGTTTGCCATTGACACAAAAGAAGCATGATGCTATATGGGTGATTGTGGATAGATTGACGAAGACAGCTCATTTCCTTCCGGTGTGGATGGATTACTCTTTGGAGAGATTGGCTGAGCTGTATATTCAGGAGATTGTGAAATTGCATGGTGTTCCAACTTCTTTAGTGTCTGATCGAGATCCCCGGTTTACTTCAAGATTTTGGAAGAGTTTGCATAGTGCTTTGGGTTCTCGACTACACTTCAGTACTGCTTTTCATCCACAGACGGATGGACAGTCAGAGAGGGTGATACAGATTATTGAGGACATGTTGAGAAGCTGTGTCATCGATTTCTCTGGAAGTTGGGATAGGTTTTTACCTCTTGTGGAGTTTGCTTACAACAACAGTCACCAATCCAGCATTGGTATGGCACCGTTTGAAGCATTGTATGGCAGACGGTGTAGGACACCTCTTTGTTGGAGTGAACTTGGTGAAGGTAAAATAATTGGATCTGATTTGATTCAAGAAACTGAGGAAAAAGTGAAGTTGATCCGAGGTAGGTTAAAAGCAGCTTCAGACCGACAGAAGTCTTATGCAGATCTGAAGAGGAGAGACATTCAGTTTGATGTTGGAGATAAGGTGTTTTTGAAAGTATCTCCTTGGAAGAAGATTTTGAGGTTCGGTCGGAAAGGAAAATTGAGTCCTCGCTTCATTGGGCCGTAAGAAGTGTTAGAAAGAGTTGGGCCAGTTGCATATCGACTTGCTTTGCCACCTGAGTTGGATCGTATTCATAATGTATTCCATGTTTCTATGTTGAGGAGGTACAGGTCAGATCAATCTCATGTGTTGCCATTTGAGTCTATCGAAGTGAGCCCAGATTTGACATTTGAAGAAGAACCAGTTGCTATCTTGGCACGTGATGTGAAAGAATTGAGGAACAAGAAAGTGCCATTGGTGAAGATTCTTTGGAAGAATCATGCAAAAGAAGAAGCAACTTGGGAAAGTGAGCAAACTATGCGAGAGCAATATCCTCAACTATTTCAGAGTTGATATCAGGTAATTTCGAGGACGAAATTTCTTTTTAGAGGGGGAGAATTGTAATATCCTCATTTATGCCCTAGAAGTTTTGCATATTGTTGTTGTTGTTATTGTTATATATTGGATTGAATATATGTGTTAAATTGTAAGAGAAAGAAATTGAGAAGAGAAAGTATATGTATATGTATTTTAGGAAGAAATAGGGTTTAGAGACAAATTTATATGTTGTGTATATGTTAATATATATGACATATAAAGTGGTCAAAAGGCTTGGTCAATGCAAGAGAAGATATTTATTTGAGATTGGTAAATTACTTAATTGGGCACATATAAGACAAAAAGATAATTATGTGAATAAGGGCACTTTGGTAATTGCTTGGATAAAATCACATGGTGGATATTTAAAGAAGGTTTGACTTGTGTTTTCTTTATCATTTCTTCTTCTTCTTCTTGTTGATGGCCGGCCCTCCATAGCCAAAGAGAAAGAAAGAGACAAGTGATGGTTTTGATGATTTAAAGCTTAAATTGAAGAAAGATTAAGTGTTCAAGTGTTGATTTAAGAAGTTTTTAACTAAGGTAAGATCTTTTCTCTAATTTCTTCAATTCTTTTGAAGTGGTATGATTAAGTTGCTTATGGTATGATTGTAAGTATTGATTTTGCTTGATAGATGAGAAGTTGGGTTGGTGTTGGTGATGGAAGAGTAAGACTAGTGTTTAGTGAAATTGTTTCTGTTTTAGGATTAGTAAAGGCTGTGACTTGTATGATTTTTAATTAATTCTAGAAAACTTTTCATGAAGTGAATTTTTGATATGTTGTGCCTCTATGAGTCTAGAATGACTGAAAAATATGTTGATTTGATTTTGGAATGGTTATGAGTTTAGAAAAATTATTTTCATTAGACCTGTTCCAGCAGGTACCTTAACTGGGACAACTATACTTCGGGATTTTTAATAAAATGTAGAAAAATCATATCCAATTGAATTTTGGATATGTTGTTGCTTAGTGAGTCTAGTATTTGGAAAAAATAATTTAGAACCACGTTGATTGAATTTGATTTATGGAATTCACAAAGTTCAGAACTGCTGCCAGGATGCAGGGCATTTGGGGCAGTCTGGTTAGGTGAACTATTTGACCAAGATTTTGTGTTCAGTTTGATCTGAAATTTTAAAGGGATTATTTTAAGATACAAAACTAAATTCTGTAAAAATTTTAGAATTTTTAGTCAAGTAGATTATTTTATACAATTTTTCAAAATAAGGATAAAATGGAGTTTAAAACCAGAATGTACTATTTATGGTTAGGGTTTTAATTCTTTGTTCTTCTTGCATTGCTTTGGTTCTCCAAAGGTAGGTTGGTCCTTAAACCTAACCCTAAACACTTTAAACACACTTGAATCAATGAATGTTATAATCAATTGTTCTTTGCCCTAATTGCATTGTTGAGATTGAACAATGTTATGTTGTGCATTGTGAATGGTAATGTGTTTCATGAGTAATGTGGAATGAAATGTTGATATTTATGAATGATGCTATGTGAGATATAATGTGATCATGGATGAGATATATATATATATACTTGATTAATGAGATGTTATATTGTGAAATGAAATGTGAAGCCATTGTTATTGGCTAAGATGATGTAATTGAAAGAAAGAAGGCATGTTTGCCTAAATGTGATGAGAATTGAGAATGGAAATGAATTGTTTGTTTAATATGTTATTCAGTTTCAGAGTTCTGGATTTGGGTGGCATGCCTAAGAAATGATGAAAGGTAACAGTCTTGCCGGGTTGAGGACCTCCTCATAGGTGTTGAGTTGATGGTCCAAGAGACTGGGTCTGTTACACTATGAGATATATGATTTGTAACAGTCTTGCCGGGTTGAGGATCTCCTCATATGTGTTGAGTTGATGATCCAAGAGACTGGGTCTGTTACACTATCCATGGATAGAGATACATGTATATACATTGCCTACGGGCGTGATTATTGTGACTATGAACCAAAGCAGTAACTCTGAACTCTGAATATCGTATTAAATACTTGTTGGGCCCATAGGTGTCAAGGTTATATGAATGTCCTAAATAATGTTATGAGTTTAATGAAATGAGATGTTGGTTATGGAGTATGATTGATTAATGTTGAAATGTGGTATGCTCATATGACTATGATTTGTGAAATGCATAATTGTGTGGTTAACTTTATATTTATGATGTTGATCTTATCAATAACATATGTGGCATTGCATTTCATTAAAGCATACCGTTAGCATGTTTTATCTTACTAAGCCGTTGGCTTAGCGCGATAGTGTTTAATCGCGCAGGTAGTAGAGTGGATAGAGTTGAACCCGAGAGTTCATCAAGACCTAGTGAGAGTAGACCTTGAAGAATCCATTTTGGGAGCTTAAAGATCAGAGCAGACTTGCCAATCATGTATAAATTTTATGTGTTGTAAAACTTGAGTTTTGATGTATATGAATTTGTAAATATGTAAATATTTTATAACTTCCGCTGTGTAATATTTAAATATGGGGGTTGTCCCAAAACCTTTATTTTATGTTGTACTAGAAGTGTAAATCCTTTTTGCAGGTTGTAGTTGAGGTTACAAGGGGGATTTATTGGGAGTGTACTGAGAATGATTTTGTTTGCATTGGTTTGTGTAAAATGTTTTTAAAAATAAGAAAAAAACCGGTTTTGTCGACACTTGGGACTCAATTTTTAGGCGAAACTATGGCAAAAATTTTGTAAAAATCGGAACTAAAATTTGACTAAGTAAAATTGGTAGTAACATTAGGTTAGTGTGGCGCCTCTACTCAGCTTACATATGTAGGTTGGGAAGGGGTGTTACAATCATTATCCATTATACTCATTCAAAGTTCATCAATATAGCCAACAACCATGGCTTCATATACGAAACCTTCCCCAAACCATGTCGGTAGTCCAAGTTCAGTTGCCCACTCATTGGGTCCGCATGGTTCCACAGGAGGCAGATAGGCACGTATAAGACTTTCAGTAACGAACCTTCCCCCAACCAGGTCGGTAGTCCAAGTTCGGTTGCCCAACCACAGGGTCCGCATGGTTCCGCAGGAGGCAGATAGGTACGTAATACTGACTAAATCAAACCTTCCCCCAACTAGGTCGGTAGTCCAAGTTCGGTTGCCCAACTCACTGGGTCCGCATGGTTCCGCAGGAGGCAGATAGGTCCGTTCATTTATCTCTTTAAACATTACTTTCTCAATTCATTTCATTTTCACCATTATAATATACAACATCCATCACATTCATTAAACAAACATATCATTATTCAATTATATCATCTAGGCATGCTTTAATCATATCATTCACATCATGTCCCACATCGCACACGTCATAACATTATTCATATGCATCATCAATGTTCACATTATGTCCCACATTGTACACAACATATCATTATTCATATGCATCATCAATGTTCACATCATGTCCCACATTGTACACAACATATCATTATTCATATGCATCATCAATATCATCAAATGTATTTTCAATCTCAACATCATATGAATGTATGCAACAATGCAAGGTTTGTACTTATCTTAAGTCACACTTATACAACTCTATAAACTTCCTTCTTCCAAGAATTCTTCACTTCTCAATTTAGGGCAATTCACTTCCTTCCAAAACCTAATCCACAATGATACAATACATGAATTCCAACACAATTTATCAGTTATTAACCTCATCTTAGACCTCTATAGAACACATTACAACTCAACAATACATAAAATAGCCCACGGCTGTGGCCACCCCAACCCCCACGGGCGTGGGGTAGAAACCAATTCAGCCAAAATTATCCAACACCTCCACGGCCATGGCACCAAAGGGCCACGGGCGTGGCATCCAGAATGCTACTGTCTTCGACCAAATTCACATGTTTAATGCTTACAATTCCAACAAACACAAATAACATGAAAATCTATGAAAATAATTAATCAAACTCAAGTTAAACACCACTTACCACTTCAAAACCCTAAAACCAACATCACTCTTACTCTTTCAATACCAACCTCCACTTAACTTATCATCTTCAAACCAAAATCAATACCACAATCAATTTAAATCAAACACACACCAACATACCACCATAAACACAACCATACTTTCAAAAATCCACAATCAAACTCACAAACAACTTAAAACAAAACCAAGAAATCAAGAGAAACTTACCAAAATAATGAATCTTCTTGAATTTCCAACTTAGTCTCTTGAAAACTCCTTCAATTTTGAGTTTGGAACAAGCAAAACTCACTCTTGCTCATTTAATTTGGAGGGCCGGCCAACTAAAGGGAAAGAGAAGAAAATAGACAAGTGAAAGAGACAAAGTCAACCTTCTCATCTCTTTAAATCTCCACCATGCAATTTAAAAAGAAAATTACCTTATTACCCTCTTCTATAAATCTTAACCCCTTGTTATTCACTTGCCCTTTTTAGTAATTTCACAAATCAAAAATTAAATATCTTTTTCCCTTGACCCACCATTTTGACCAACATATATGTTATATATCTTGCCATATACACAACATATACATTTCTTTTAAATTCCTTTCTCTTTCACATTACCATATACATATACTTGTTAATTCAAATAAACAACAATATCAAAACTTCTAGGGTAAACATTGGGATATTACACACACAATCTGTTCTTAAACCAAAGACTTCCATCATTTCTCACAATAAAATCTTGACTCTTTCCATTTTGGCAATCTGAAACAATCTTTTGAATCTTCTTATCAGCCAATTGAGCCTCTTTAATCTGATCCAACAATACTGGTTTCAATTGCAACTGTGCCACCAATGCACCATCATCACAAGATACAAAACTGACATGCAACGCTCTCAACTCAACAAGCAACGAGAGCGAATAAACAGTCTAACCTGCTAAAGACTTTCGACTCAAGGCATCAGTAACAACATTTGCCTTACCAGGATGATAATCAATCAAACAGCCATAGTCTTTAATCAACTCCAACCATCTCCTCTGTCGAAGATTGAGTTCTCTTTGGACACCCAAATATTTTAAACTTTTATGGTCTGTAAAGATAAAACACTTCTCCCCATACAAATAGTGTCGCCAAATCTTCAATGCAAACACAATGGCTGCTAACTCTAAATCATGGGTCGGATAATTGAGCTCATGCGGTTTCAACTGCCGAGAAGCATAAGCTATAACTTTACCTTCTTGCATCAGAACACAACCCAAACCATTATGTGAAGCATCACTGAAAATCACATATGGTTTATCTTCCACAGGTAAAGTGAGAACAGGTGCTTGAGTTAACATTCCTTTCAACTGCTCAAAACTAGCCTGACACTGATCTGTCCACATGAATCTAACTCCCTTTCGAAGTAATCTGGTAAGTGGAGTAGCTATCAAAGAAAATCCTTTCACAAACCGTCGGTAATAGCCTGCCAAACCCAGAAAACTTCTAACTTCAGTCACAGACTTTAGTGGACTCCAATTCAAAATAGCTTCAACTTTGCTCGGTCAACTCTAATACCATCTGCTGAAACTATATGACCAAGGAAAGTTACTTGGTCAAGCCAAAACTCACACTTAGACAGTTTAGCAAACAATTGCTTCTCTCTCAAGATCTGTAGCACAATCCGCAGATGCTTGTCATGTTCCTCTTTATTACGCGAATACACCAAAATATCATCGATAAAAACTACCACAAACTGATCCAGATAGGGCCTAAACACCCTATTCATCAAATCCATAAAAGCTGCAGGTGCATTCGTCAAACCAAAAGGCATAACTAGAAACTCATAATGCCCATACCTTGTGCGAAAGGCTGTCTTAGGAACATCTTCAGCTCTAACCCTCAACTGATGGTACCCTGATCTCAAATCAATCTTGGAAAACACTGCTGCTCCCTTCAATTGATCAAAGAGATCCTCAATTATAGGCAAAGGATATTTATTCTTAATAGTCACTCTGTTCAATTGCCTATAATCAATGCATAACCTCATAGTACCATCCTTCTTCTTCACAAACAATACAGGAGCTCCCCAAGGAGAAACACTGGGGTGAATAAATCCTTTATCCAACAACTCCTGTAACTGCACCTTCAACTCTCTCAATTTAGCAGGTGCCATGCGATAAGGAGTGATAGAGATAGGAGTGGTACCAGGCAACAATTTGATACCAAACTCAACCTCTCTCTCAGGAGGCAACCCTGGCAACTCCTCTGGAAACACATCTGGAAATTCTACAACTGTGGTTATATCATCAAGTTGAGAACCCCTTACTCTAGTATCCACAATATGAGCAAGGTAAGCATCACACCCTTTCCTAATCAACCTTCTAGCTGTTACAGCGGATACAAATAAGGATGCAAGTTGTCTCTGCTCACTAGACACCATCACATTCCTACCATCACTAGTTCTCAAAGTGACACATTTCTTTTGACAATCTACCACAGCTCCATGCCTAGACAACCAGTCCATGCCCAAAATCAAATCATACTCTTTAAAAGGCATTTCAATCAAATCTCCACAAAACTCCTCCCCTTGTACCACAACTGTACTATCTCGGTGTACCTTGCTAACAATTACACTATGCCCTAGAGGACTTGTCACCAACACATCAAATCCTAGGGACTCAGAATGCAATTTAGGCACAGGCAAAATAGATGCACTAATATATGAATGAGTAGAGCCTGGATCAATTAAAGCAAGAACTGAAATACCAAATAAAGAGAAAGTACCCGCAATAACTGCAGAAGCATCGGGTTGTCTTTGCATCACATATACTCATTGAGAAGGCCTAGCCTCATCGGGTCTACTATCCCTGGATAAAGATCCTCCTCTCTGACTATACCCAGGTCTACCCCCTCTGCTAAAACCTTTGCTCCCTCGACCACCTCTGACACTAGGTCGAGAAACTGTAGAATCTGTCGGCCTCTGCTCCTGCATCTCTGGACACTCTCTAATAAAATGATCAGGAGATCCACATCTGAAGCATACAGCTGGTCCACTATTCTTCCAACAAGCACCCCTATGCATTCCACCACACTGAGTACACACAGGTGGAGTGGATCTCTGAACTACTGGAGTAGGAGCACTCGCTACTGAAACTGTAGGTCTCAATCTCTGTCTCTAAAATTGAACTGACCTACCAGCCTACCTCTGACTCTGACTGATCCTGGGAATAAAACTTCCCCTACCTCTCTTCACAGATGAAGACTCTGCCTCAAACTGGGGTCTCCTAACCCTGGTCTCCTCCCCAGTAGCAGCTGCTGCAATACCCTGAGCTCTTTCCACACTCCTAGCTGCTGCAACCAGTTGAGAAAAATCTTGGTATCTAGAACCAGCCACAAGACACATAATTGAGGGTCTCAACCCCTCCTCAAACCTTCTACACCGGTCAATCTCATCAGAAATAATTCCCCCGGCATAATGGCTCAACCGGATGAACTCTAGCTCATACTCTGTCACAGACCGGTGATCTTGCCTCAAAGTCAGAAACTCCATCTTCTTCACATCTTTATACTCCCTCGGAGTATATTTCAACTCAAATTCCCATAGGAAATCACCATAGGATAATGTTGGTGGATCATCTGTAACACCCCCATACTCTATATAAATACTATACATATACCGGGTATACATACAGTACGTATGTAGAGTATAAGAATGTCACTTTTCGTCACAATTTAAAAACCTTTAACTGAATTCAAACAATATTAATTTAAAGAACATTTACAAAATCATTATACTTTTAATGATCTTACATATATATGATAATCTTATCTTTATCAAAACTTCATTTATACATATGGATATATTCTTGTCAGTAATACAACATAATTAAAATTATACATGTATGCATCACCCTTTAGTTGGTCTCGACAAACTCTTACTCTCCTCGTGGCATAACGAAAGACTTCAGATCTACCATCTACTCACCTGCGCGATTACACATCCGCGCTAAGCCCGAGAGCTTAGTAGTACAAATAAATAAGATAAACATATAATACAACAATTCTAACATATATATATATATATTAAATTCATGTACTATTAGTTTCTTATCATGGTTTCCCTTTGCAATTACACCTTTCACATATCTCTACTAAATCTCATATATTAGATACATATATCCATCTCATTAACACCAACCACAATTCCATTACTAATACTCACAATGAATATATCAATACACAAATTACATGTCATATTTCATAACATTACTTGTCCTTATTTTATTCAATTAATTCATTATTCACAATTCACCAGTCATGAATCACATTTCCAACAAAGGTAAACATAGATCTCATTATTTACTTATTATTCATCATTCATAAATCACATTGAAAACCAAGACAGACTTGGGCCCAAAACACACTAATATGTTATTCAAAGTTCAGAGTTACTGCTTTGGTCATAATCATAATCATCAAGCCCGTAGGCAATATAAATATCTCTATCCATGGATAGTGTAACAGACCCAGTCTCTTGGACCATCAACTCAATAAACTTGAGGAGATCCTCAACCCGGCAAGACTGTTACTTGTAATAGACCCAGTCTCTTGGACTTCAATTCAATTCACATTAAAGAGATCCTCACCCCGGCAAGACTGTTACCTTTTTACATTTTATAGGCATGCCACCAAACCCAAAACTCTGAAAATTGAATTAACATATTAGACACAAACTCTTTTCATTTATATCTTTATACATTTCTTTCTCAATTCATTTCTTATTTCATTCTCATATTCAAAATAGGCAACCATGCATCAATTATAATTCATTTGCATCCTCATAGCCAACAATCATGGCTTTTCATCAAATCAATACAATTCATCACATCATCATATTCCATATTTCATATAGACAAACATGCTTTAATCATCTCATTATGTCTCAATTCATCATTTAAGTACTCACAATCAATTACATTGAACATCCCTTAAGAATGATCATCATTGATATATAGATATATATATACATAGCAATTTACCTTCCATCCCCCACGGCCGTGGCATAGCAAATGAATCTGTCTCCCTTGCACCACACCCCCACGGCCATGGCTTCCAATGGCCACGGTCGTGGCAACCAAAGGCCACGGGCGTGGCATCCAAAATGCCTCTGTTTCCGAGCCAAACTCATGTATTCTATCTATTCATCTTCCTTAAACACAAATATAAATCAATCATACACAATTATTCAGTTCTTCGACTCATACATATTAAACCTTTACTAACCAATTTTAATAATCCATCATCATCCTCACAAGTAACTATATAATCATTATCTTCACCCACTAACCAAATCAAATATAAACAAAATCAATAGAAATCAACTCAAAGAGATAAACACTTACTTGAATATTTGCTACATCTTCAATCTCCACCTTCAATTCTCTTAAAGTCCTTAAGATTTTGATGTGTGTAATTAAAATCACCTTTCTCTCTCTCTCTCTCTATCTATCTCTCTCTCTCTCTCTCTCTCTCTCTCTCTCTCTCTCTCTCTCGTCCAAGAAGAAGAAGAAGAAGAAAGAAGATCATTTCTTCTTTTTCTCATACTTATCATATATATATAATAATAATAATAATAATAATAATAATAATATAATTAATATTTCTAAAATATTCTCCACCACCACTTTCTTCCTTTGACTTTTCTTTTCTTCTTTTTCTTTTATTATTATTATTATTATTATTATTATTATTATTATTATTTATTAATTATATAAACTTACTTTTCCTACACCATTTTATACATTATGTATATGTGATGTATATGTTGGTATATGTATATCTCTTATATATTGTATTTATATTCCTCATATTTTCCAAATACCATATGTATATATATATCCTTCATATACCACTATCTCTTATAATATTTTCCTTACATATTTTACCAACATATCTTCTTACTACTACTATTCCAATGTACACCAAAATCGGGTATTAAATTAATTCATTTCTCTTCTTTTGACTTTCATTACTTTAACTTATATATATATTTCCATAGATAGAACATATACACTCTCTTCACTTCTTTCCTCTTTCCATTACACCTATACAATCAATCCAAAAACAACAATGACTCCAAAACTTTTAGGGTATATTTTGGGATATTACATCATCCATAGCATGAGGCACTGTTTTCCACCAATCATATGGATCCTTCTGTAGCAATGATCTAGCATAATCAAATTTTTCTTCTGGAGTGGCTTGCAACTAAATAAAGATTCTTTGTACCTTATCTAGCCACTGCTCAACTACCGCTGGATCAATAGTACCCAGAAAATCTTCTGCTCCATATTTTCTTAATTTATCGTAGTGCCTCACTAGTACCATTGGCTGGGGTGGTGGTGGCGGTGGTTGCACTGGTGCCTGCCTCATTAATTCAACCATATGCCTAAGCCAAACTGGCGGAACCTCCTCACCAGCTGGTCTCCCTGACACAAAAACAGGGGCCTCTCCAGTTATATCCACTCTAGCTCCATCTCTACCATCATCAGGAGCTACACTCTCAGCACTACCCTCAACAGATTGACGTGAATGAGGATCCATTATAACCTATATCTGCACATACAGCAGAATACACCTCATTAAAGATCAGAGACTGCCAATACCAAACATGTATTTTATTCAAAAACCCACTTTTTAAAATCAAAATACTCTTTTTCTTACCCTTGACCTAGGTTGAGAATCTCAAACCTAGTCTCTGATACCAAAATAATTGTAACACCCCTATATCCCGTATACGTACACAGCATGCTTATACGATCGTAATATACGTATACTGAATATAGAAAATGCCATAGTTTAAAAATACACAAGTCATATCTCAAAAAATAAATAAAACGAACATCAATAGTTTAAAAGAAATCCATAAAATATAATAGATGAAAACATTTATTAATACACAGCGGAAGTTATCATAAGTACTTATATGTACAAATGCATAAAAATTTTAAATTTACAAAACATTGAATATATACATGATTGGTAGCTTGACTCTCTGATCTTTAAGCTCTAGTCCAACTCTTCAAGCACAAACTCAACTAGGTCTAGAAGAATCCTCTGTCTCAACCCTATCAACTCTATCACATGCGCGATGAACCACAATCGCGCTGAGCTAACAACTCAGTAATACAAACCATAATGATAATATGCAATGTCAATATCAATGTCATACATTCAACCTATAAAGATCATGTTTATAAATATTACATTTCATTATCTCAATACTCATTCAAAGTTCATCATCATAGCCAACAACAATGGCTTCTTATACGAAACCTTCCCCCAACCAGGTCTGTAGTCCAAGTTCGGTTGCCCACTTATTGGGCCCAACCAGGTCGGTAGTCCAAGTTCGGTTGCCCACTCATTGGGTCCGCATGGTTCCGCAGGAGGCAGATAGGTATGTAATACTGACTATATCAAACCTTCCCCCAACCAGGTCGGTAGTCCAAGTTCGGTTGCCCACTCATTGGGTCCGCATGGTTCCGCAGGAGGTAGATAGGTCCGTTCATTTATCTCTTTAAACATTACTTTCTCAATTCATTTCCTTTCATTTTCATCATTGTAATATACAATATCAATTACATTAACATCCAAGCAATTCATCATTATATTTCCATTCATATCAAAGCAATTCATATGCATCATCAATGTTCACATTATGTCCCACATTATACACAACATAACATTATTCATATGCATCATCAATGTTATCAAATATACGCTCAATCTCAACATCATATGAATGTATGCAACAATGTAGTTTGTACTTACCTCAATAGCAATTCACACAACTCTAAACACTCCCTTTCCCAAGATTCTTTACTTCTTAACTCAATGAAAAATCACCTTCTTCAAGACCTAATCCAAAAATAATAACATACACTTGCTTAAGGATACACATGAGATAATTAAGTCAAGAGTTAACTAGGGCAAACTCTAAACATGACACGCTCAACCACACGGGCGTGTCCCTGACCGTGCCTTAACTCCACAACACAGAAGCTTTTACACGCTCGGAACCACAGGAGTGTCACTGGGCGTGTATTACATTCTGCCTCTCAGAAACATCAACACGTCTAACAACGTGAGCGTGCTCATGGCCGTGTAAATTCTCAATTCTCACAGTAGCTGTGACACGCTCAAGAACACGGGCGTGTTATTGGACGTGTAAAACCTACTACCACCAACACAATTGACACGCCTAAGAATCTGGACGTGCTCCTGGGCGTGTCAGGCCAAAAACCCAGATTCCAGCCAAAACAACACCACAACCAACAACTCACTCCTATCCACCCACATCCACTTCAAACAAACTTCACTACACACACCCACAAACCATTTCAAACTTGTAACAACACCAAAACAAGCCAAAACACACAACAAAAACAAATCACAAACATCATCAAAAACTATAAACACAACCACAACTCAATCTATACCAACCAACTTACTCTTTTCTTCAATCCAACCCCAAAATCCAAAACCACTTAAACCAAATACTCATAAACACAACACAATCTAACCAAACACATAACCATCACACTTCAACTCACAAACCCAAAGAAATCAAAGAATCAAGTGGAAAAGACTTACCAAAGATGAAGAACACTTAAACCTCCAACTTGATCTCTTGAAAACTTTCATCAATCTTGAACTTGGAAGAGCAAATCTCTCTCTTGCTCTCTTGCTTCTTGATGGCCGGACAACAACAGAAAAGAAAAGAGAAGGAAAGGAAAGATAGGGAACCACGAAGGAATAAGAAAAGAAGACAAACCAAATAAGCAAAGTCAAATCCTCTTTTCCTTAAAATCCTCTCATCCAAGCATTTAATATAAAATAATACAAATATATTCTTCCACTCCACTAACTCTAATCCCACTTATAATTAAATAATCTCTTAAACACAATTAACAATAATTATTCTTTTCCTTTGGCTTTCTCATTGACTTGTGTATATGTTGTATATATTTTCATATATACAACATATACACTCTCTCTTCATTTATTTTCTCTTTTCCAATTAAACACAAATACACCTAATCCAAATAAAACAACAATTGTATTAAAACTTCTAGGGCACATTTTGGGATATTACACAAACTCTCTCTTTTTCCACTTACAAATTTCGGCCAACAAAGGGAAACACCAAAGGACTTCCAAGTTTCTCCAAATTTGATTTTTAAGGTAAGTTCTAAGGTTTTCAAGTATGTAGACTTTAATTTTAGTATCAAAATTAGGTATTTATATATTTATGTGGAATTGGAAAAATATTAAGTAAGTGATGAGATTAATTGATTAAATGGAAGAATCAAGATGTCTAAAGATTAATAAGGTTGGATTAGGGCTTCGGTTGGAAAGGAAATGGAGGATAACTTATTATTTTGAATTTCTAAGGTTTATGTTGTATCTTGAATTTATTGAAGGAGAAATAAAGAATTAAAGAAGGAGAAGAAGGAAAAGCTAAGAGGAATTAAAGAAATAAGGTTTGGTACTTTACCTTTGAATAATTAATTTTGATTTGGTGCTTTACCATAAAAGAAATTCTATTTGCTTACAAACTTTGGGTTATGGAAGTTTTGAAGTTGATGTTTAAATATATTGATTGAGTTTAAATTAAATATTTGAGTTATGTTCTTGTTTTCTTATGGCAATTGGGTTGTTAAATTTAATTGAAACCAAATGTTTTGAGAAAATTTGGCAAGTTGATTTGGTAAGTTGTTTGGACTTTAATTAGTTTGATTTGAGTTAAACATGCAAAAATTGTTAAAAGGAAGTGTTTGAATCTTCACTTTACTATTAAAGAAGCCTTAATATTGATTTGCAAAAGAAAAATAAACTATCCTATGCATTTCAAATGTTTGGGCCGAAATGGTCCCAAAGTGACAGCTTCTGGACTATTTTTTTGGTAATTGTTTGGGGCAGAAAAAGAATGAATTTTTCAATGAAATTTTACATGAAATTAGTCAACATATGAAATAAGTTTTCTGTAAAATTTCAGCCAAAAATAAGATCATTTACTTGGTCAAATGCGTAACTGAAGTGGACTGAAATTTTGACGAAAACCCAGATTTTACTATTCATTTGGTCAGCCGATTTTTCTCACCGCAACACTATTCATTTGGTCAATTTGTGATCTTTTGAGGAATGCTTTGAAATGTTTGATATGTTTATTGTGGATGTAAAATATGTGAAAAAGAGTAACGGTTTGACCAAAGAAAGTGGTGCGAGGCATAAATGGCAAAGCGCAATGAGAATTTAAATTGATTTCTTGAATCATTCTAAAATGAAGTTGAGACTTAAATTGAATCATTTTAATCTTTTTGCTCTACTGGATAGTGGGAGTGGTAGATAAGGGTATGGTGCACCCTACTAACTTATGCAGTACTGCCACTTATTGTGTTTGATACGCCTCGGCGGTTACCTTCGGGTATAGGCCGTGGAGCGGAGATGTTATGAAATTGTGATTGAAATGCTCCGGCGGTTATCGGTGGTGAGGGCCACCTATGTTACAGTGGTGAGGGCCACTGCCTTATCACTATGGTTCCCTATATACCAGTAGAGCCTGAATCAAAGACATATTATTTTTCGTTAAACTATATAATGCCAATGAGTTTGAATTATGATTTTACATTATTGAAAGCATATCACACTGAATGTATCACGATTTCTATTGGTATAAAGTTGGTTGATTGTGGATTTAATTATTTCCTTTGATTTCGAATACTTTCATATACTACTTATATTTTTATTGGTAAAGTACCCACTGAGCGACAACGCTCAGCGAGTTGAGTTTTCTTGACTTGTAGGTTTGGAGCAGTAGATTTCGGTGATTAGCATCGAGTAGCACAACACAGCACAGCACCTCAGAGTAGCCTTTAGTTTCCATTATGAGTTAACTAGTTGTGGCATGTATATGTATATAAGATTGAGAGTCAGTATGTGATACTGTACGTTATGGGTATGTAATAATAATAAATCTCTACTTTATTCTGGATTAGAAGTGTGAATTTTTCTTGCAGGTTGTAGTTGAGGGTATAAGGTGGATTCATTGGGAGTGTATTGGAAACTGATTGTATTCGCATTGGCTTGTGTAAAAATGTTTAAAAAATCAAAAAAATCAGTTTTGTCGACACTTGAGACCCAAATTTCTAGGCAAACCTCTGGCAAAATTTCTGTAAAATCGGAACAAAAATTTGACTAAGTAAAATTGGTAGCAACATTTGGATAGTGTGCCGCCTCTACTCGGCTTACACATGTAGGTCGGGAAGGGGTGTTACAAATCTACTTTCCAAAACCTTAAATTGTTTTATTAATTTCCAAAACCCTAATCTACTTTTCCAATTTTCCAAAACCTTAAAACCCTAAATTGAATCCTTTTATCTCTAAAAACCCTAAAAAATATATTTTCTGTTTCTATAAATCTTAAATCATTTTGTTTATTTCCAAAAGCTTTTAAAAACTCTAAACTAGTTTTCTTTTAATTCTTTTCCAAAATTCCAAATGTTTTATTAAATATCTAAACTCAAAATTCACTTTACAGTTTCTAAAAAATCACATAAAACTTTATAAAACTGTAAACTATTTTCTCAAATCCTAAAACCAAAATATGTTTTTTCAAAACACTAAAAACCCTAATTCAACTTCAAAACCAAGATAGTAACCCCAAACTAGCTAACCTTAAACCCTAGTTTTCTTAAACCCTAGTTCCCTTAAAACCTTAAACCCTAATCCTTTAAACCTTAAAACCTTATAAACCTAAATATTAAAATTCAACACATTAAGCCTAAAAATATCAATCCAGTAGCTAATAATCATAAACCTAATGTTTTAAAGCATCCAAAACCCTAATTTCATGATTTTACTCCTCTAACACTAATTTGGTTAATCAAAGAACTTTATAAATCTCTTAAATTATAAAACCTTAATCCATTTCAATTCCCTTAAAACTTACAGTAGCCAAAACCAATAAATTCCAAAGCCCTAAAATATTAATTAAAGAACTTTAAATGAGAAACAGTAACTCTAATTTGTATCTTGACTTACTTTATTTTTAGATTTAATTATGTAGTTTATTATATGCTTTGATTTATTTAAGTTCAATGCTTGCTTTATTTAAATTATCATGGATGAATGTTTATATTTGATTGATGTTTAATATCATTGATGAATGATTTATTTATGATGAGTGGTTATTTACTTCTATCGATTTATTTTGATTTTCAAATGTTGTAAGAGGTATGTTTCCACTTTGTGGGTACCTCATTAGTTAAATATCATGTAATTTAAAATGATTTTATATCTTAAACCAATGTAAATGACATGTTTCTACCTTTCGGTGGGTGTCCTATTTAGTTTAGACATGAACGATGTAAGGACATGTTTCCATCCTCGGATGGGTGTCCTTTTATTTGTTTTGCTTGGACATTGCTTTGATTTTTAATATAACGATGCTTTATTTCAATTGTTGCATGTAATATGGATGATATTATTATACTTAAGAATTTTATAATATTAAGACCTATAAAGGAGGCCGGTTCCAATGAACCGGGCGTTGTGGGGGTGTTGGGCCATTTCTCACCTTCCCCACACGTACCTAACTTTCTGAACCCATTAGGGGCTTGGGGATTCCTTAGGAATCGAGTCATCCACCCATTTCTTTTTCCCGGCCCATCTAGGTGGCAACTCCATTTTCTCCAGACTTAGGTCCGTGTTCTCTAAGGCCCCGAGCCTAAACAGTGCCGAAGTCACAAGAACCATTCCACCAGGTGTGGGGACAAAAATCCCCTCTCACCTGCCCTTAATGCCAAGATGGAAGAAATAAAAGAGGCCCTGGCCTAGACCATAAAGAATCAACAAGCTACAATTTTAGGAAACAATGCCGAAGCATCTGCTAGCACCAAGAACCCAAAGGACAAAAGGAAGGCTAAGGTTGGTGAAGTGGATTTTGATGATGACAAGGTAGTCGTTGATGACGACGACGACTAGGCTCAATACTTCCAAGATCCTCAAGATAAGAAGAAAGAACCAAAAATTGTTGAAAGATCAGTTATAGAGAAAATCGAAACGTTTGATGTTGAAAAGATGATTGCGGATTTGGAAATAAAATTTGGGAAGAAGTTGAAAACCGAAGAAATGTCTGAGATCGACAAACTATTTGAACAAGATGAGGAGGTCCCTTATAAATTTAAGATGCCATCTTTTGCAAAGTTTGATGGAACCAGAAATCCTCACCTCCATATGAAGCAGTATATCACTGCTGTGCAGTTTGCCCGAGCTACTAAGGCTCAAACTCTAAGGTACTTCATACTCTCTTTGGACCCTATTATCCAAAATTGGTTCAATACCTTAGATGATGGAACACAAAAGAGTTGGGATATGCTATACAAGGCCTTCATCCAATAATATGGATACTGGAAGTTACCTTAATGGAAGTTGAGTCCAGTAGACAAAGGCCAAATAAGAATTTTGTGGACTATGTGAAAAGGTGGAGAAATAAGGTTGCTTTGCTAAGGAAGAGGCCCAATGAATCTGATCAAATAAGGATGACTGTGAGAGGGGTGTTGCCTAGTCTTCATGAAAGGATGTCTCATACACTCATCCATGATTTCAAAGATCTTCTCCAAGCTGGTCTGCAAATTGAAGAATGGGAAAGGGAGAAGAATTGCTTTTCAATAAGAATGAATGAGAAAGGGAATTATCAGCCTAGCAATCAAAGCATGCAAAAAGAAGTTAATTTTAATGCGACTGGTCAAGGAAATAAAAGACAATTCTCAGAATTGGGGAAACCTCTATCTTGGGTTTTCAGCAAGCAGCAAAAGAAAGGGTTATTACAACCGTTGGCTCCTCGACCGCTATATAATCCCCTGCCACCAAACTTCAATGCCGAGGCCTTTTGTCAATTTCATCAAATGCAAGGGCATGAAATGGATAAATGTGCTCGTCTAAGGAACGAGATCCAAGATTTGATTGAGAGTGGTAAGCTACCCGAGCCAGACAAGCCTAATACCAAAAGTAATCCTTTGCCCAAGTTCAACAGAGTGCCACCACCAAAAACTTTTATGGTAGGAAAAGGATTTGAGGAAAATTTTGTCTTATCCTCCTTTCAAGATGGAAAAATTGAAGATGTGAAAGGAAAAGAAGATTAACTCAATAAACTTTCCTTAGCTTGAATGTTGCTTTTCAATTTTGCATTCTTTAATATTTAATTGGAATAATTGTGTTTTTCAAATTTAAATTTATTTGAATAAATTACTTTCATCAAAATTTTTGTTGGTCTTTGTTCATTTTGGTGCTCAACCAATGAGAAATCTTGTAATATCCCAAAATATACCCTAAAAGTTTTAGAGTTATTGTTGTATTTGGATTAAATGTATATGTTTGATGAAAAGAGAAAAGAAATGAAGAGGTAGATGTATTTGAGGGATGAGATGTATATTTGGTATTTGGAAAATATATGGGAAATATAAAAGGAATATACATATACCCACATATACACCACATATACATAATGTATAAAGTGGTGTAGGAAAAGTGAATATATATATATATAATATTAATTAATTAATAATAATGATAATAATATTTATAAAAGAGAAAGAAGAAAAGAAAGTCAAAGGGTTGAATGAAGGTTGTGGTGGAGAATTTTTAGAAATAATTAATATTATTATTATTATATATATATATATAGGATAAGTATGAAGAAAAGAAGAAAAATCTTCTTGTCTCCTTCTTCTTCTTCTTCTTACGAGAGAGAGAGAGAGAGAAAGAGAGAAAGGAGATTTTAATTATGCACATCAAAATTTTTAAGGGCTTAAAGAGAATTGAAGTGAAGATTGAAGATTTGGCAAAGACTACTCAAGTAAGTATTCATTTCTTTGAATTGATTTCCATTGATTGTATTGATATGGGATGTAGTTAGTATGTTAAGATGATAATAGTGAAAGATTGAAAGATATGTGTAGATTTAAATGGTTATTTGTGAGGATGATGATGGATTATTAAATTGGTTAGTAAGGGTTTGATATATATATGAGTTGGAAAATGGAATAATTGATGTATGTTTGTGTTTAGTGAAATTGTTTCTGTTTTACAATTAGTAAAGGCTGTGATTTGTATGATTTTTAATTAATTATAGAAAAATGTTCTTGAAGTGAATTTTTGATATGTTGTGCCTCTATGAGTCTAGAATGACTGAAAAATATGTTGATTCGATTTTGGATAGGTTATGAGTTTAGAAAGATTATTTTTATTAGATCTGTTCCAGCAGGTACCTTAACTGAGACAGCTATATTTCGGGATTTTTAATAAAATGTAGAAAAATTATATTCAATTGAATTTTGGATATGTTGTTGCTTAATGAGTCTAGTATTTGAGAAAAATAATTTGGAACCAAGTTGATTGAATTTAAGTTATGGAATTCACAAAGTTTAGAACTGCTGCCAGGATGCAGGGCAATTGGGGCAGTCTGTTTGGGTGAACTATTTGACCAAGATTTTGTGTTCAGTTTGATCTGAAATTTTAAAGGAATGATTTTAAGATGTAAAATTAAGTTCTGTAAAAATTTTAGAGTTTTTAGTCAAGTATATTATTTTATACAAATTTTCAAAATAAGGATAAAATTTAGTCTAAAACCAGAATTTACTATTCATATGGTCATTTTGCTAATATTCCTTTTGGATTAGGTTGTGAAGAGGTTGAATTGCCCTAATCTAAGTGTTGAGGATTCTTGGAAGAGTAGGTGTATAGAGTGGTGTAAGTTGGTTTTAAGGTAAGTACAAAGTTTATATGATTGCACTTATTTACATGAATTAAGACTTAACACATTTGTTTGTAAATGTGTTAAGTGAATTACTATATTGTCAATATAATTTGATTAAGGTTATGATTGGATGATGTGAAAGATATGAAGATCATTCAAATAGGTAAGTACAATGCAATTTGTTATGATAAATATTGTAATGATGAATTGTGCTAATGTGTTTTGAGAAATGATGAAATGTATTGTAATTGTGGTTGGTAATAATGATTGAAATGAAATAAATAGACATGTTGATTATATGATGATGAATTTAAGATATATGCTCAATATAATTGTTTATGTATACTTGAATGATGAAGTGCTATAACGTGAATTGAAATATGATAAGAGGTCAAGCCATTGAGATTGGCTATGATGAATCAAATGAGATGTGAAGCCATTGTGTTGGCTACGAGAATGTAAATGAATTATAATTGAGGCATGGTTGCCTGTTATGAAAATGAAATGAATTGAGAAAGAAATGTACAAAGATATAAATGAAAAGAGTTGTGTCTAATATGTTAATTCAACTTTCAGAGTTCTGGATTTGACGGCATGCCTATAACATATGAAATGTAACAGTCTAGCCGGGTTGAGGATCTCCTCAAGTTGTTGAGTTGATGGTCCAAGAGACTGGGTCTGTTACACTATATGAATTATAAATGTGAAATATATGAAAAGTAACAGTCTTGCCGGGTTGAGGATCTTCTCGATTAGTCGGGTGGATGGTCCAAGAGACTGGGTCTGTTACACTCTCCATGGATAGAGATATGATATATGTTGCCTACGGGCTTGATTATTGTGATTATGGATCAAAGCAGTAACTCTGAACTTTGAATAACATATTAGTGTTTTGGGCCCGAGTCTGTCTTTATTGTCAATGTGAAATGCAAGTATTGAAATATTGATTGTGAGTATTAATAATGAATTATGCTTGGTGGATTGTGAATAATATAATGTTATTAAGTGTAATAGGAAAATGAATTGTGGTTGATGATAAAGGTTGTCTTTATTGGAAATATGATTTATGATTTATATGATATGTAGATTGTGTATTGCAATAATGAGTGATATGATGTGTAATGTGTGTATTGCAATAATGGTTGGTATGGTATATATATAATGTAGGGGTATTAATATATTGGTTTTGAGTATTGGTGATGCATTGGGGTTGGTGATAATATTATATATATATATACATCTTATATGAAATTAGCTAGGATATATTAAAGATAAAGTTAAAAAGAAAAGAAGATATGATAAGAACTAATTATATATTGAATCGATGTATCATTACATATCAATACTTCTATACTATATGTTTATATTTTATATTTGGACTACTAAGCTCTCGGGCTTAGCGCGGGTGTTTATTCGCGCAGGTTTTTAGATGGAAGATATGAAGTCTTTTGTTATGCCACAAGAAGAGTAAAGTTTGTCGAGACCAACTAGAGGGTTATGCATACATGTATAAATTTTAATTATGATGTATTTCTGACGAGAGAGTATTTATATGTATAAATCTAGTAATGTATAATAACTGTATGGTTTTAAATTGAGTCGGATTGTGAATATAGAAGTGTGAATTCTTCTTGCAGGATTGTAGTTGAGGTTATAAGGGTGGATTATTGGGAGTGTACTTGAGTTGAATTGTGAAACAAAATGTTTTTCAAATATAAGAAAAATCAATTTTGTCGACACTTGGGACCTAGAATTTTAAGGGAGACTCCGTCAAAATTTTTTTTGAAAAATTTTTATAAGGAACATTAAGTAAGCTGACATAACCAGAGCTCGTATCTTGATGTAGCATTCCTCCTCGGCTTATTATAGGTCGGGAAGGGGTGTTACAATTGTTTTGGTATCAGAGCTTAGGTTCGAGATTCTCGGCCTAAGTAAATTTAAAAAGGAAATGTTTTAAAAAGAAAAATGATGATGAATGAAAATGAAAAGAATGAAATTTTTGATACATGCATATGCATTAACATCTAGGTTGGTCTCGAATGTGGTATTATATGAATTGAAATGTATTGAATTGTATGAAATGGATAATAATGTGTGGATGAAGTTCTATATGAATGGAAATTTAAAGAAAGCAATGAGATGGAAAAATTTATGTAAGTTTAAGTGATAAATTAAAGAATGGTAGTTTCCTTGAGGAAAGAAAATGTGAAATATGATTATAATATAAAGAAATGATCAGGAAAAATAAAGTAAAAAAAAATGAATTAAAAACAAAATCAAAATCAAAGTATGTAATCTTTCCTCTACTATTTGAATCTCTTTCTAATAAAGCTTATGTTGGATTGCAAGGGAGAGGAAATATTGTTGATGGATAATATGGATGGATATGTAATTATAATGAAGAGAATATGGTGGAATATTGAATGAGTTGATTGATATAGACAAAGTGTGATAACTTAAGGTTTGAATATGTAAAGTTAAGAAAAAAAAAATGATAGGGGTTAAGCAAGGAGATAAAATGGTGTTGTTAGTATTGTTAATTTAATGTAAACATTGTGGTTTGAATGGTAGGAATATAATATGCTTGAGTATTGTTAAAGCTCATGTTAATGGTGATAATGTGTAATATTTGGATTTTTGAAATGAGCTTTAATGATTGTAAAAAGGATATATTTTGATGTTGCTTTGTAGTATGTATATATAAGATATTTACTTAAGTTTATATTAATAAAACGAGATGAGTAAATTGAAGTTTAAGCAAAGTAGTAAGAGGAGAATTTATAATGTTAACGGAATTTGGATAAAGATTATTTAAATATCGAAAATTTAATGTATAGTACGTATATGAGTTAAGTGGAATGAAAATTTTTGCATATTAAGAATGACTTACAGATATGTAATTTGATGAACTAAAAGTTGGCAAGTGATGAAGTAATCATGATAAGGTTGACTACTTGGAAGGTGATAATGGGATGTAAGATGCTAGTGATCAAGGATTGAGTTGATCACTTGAAAGTGTAATGTACGCATAGTATTGCGTGTTTGTAACCTATACAACTACATATCTATTAGTGTTGAGAATGAGTACTCTTGCATTGATAAACTTGTGCAAAGTTAGGTCATGTGATAATATTAATAGTGAGAATTGGATTGAGCAATGTTAGTTCAGGAAATTGAGATTTGTGATAACGAAATTTGGAAATTTTATAGGGATTAATGGGCGATGTGTATATGATTGGATGTAAGGGACATATGTATAAATATGTGAGATATATATAAATAATTTAAGTCATGTAAAAAAAAAAAAAAAAAAAAAAAGAAGATGAAAATGGTGTTGTTCAATGAAAAATAATAAATGTTAAATGTGTATTGATGGTATGAAAAAGAGGAATTAAATATAATTGTAAAGTGTAAGAAATATGAAAGCAAGTCACATTGTGAACGTGACCTATGTATGTGAATGTGGTATAATTATTTGTATAGTGGTATGAAGAATGATATGGCATGTATTAGTGGATCTATGAGAAATTAAGTTTTGATTTATGAAGAGTTAGACTATGGATTGTAATGGAAAGTGAAAAAGGACTCGAGTAACAATGGACGATGAAATTGTTATGATAATAACTGAGCTAGACTATCATATAATGCTTTCTGGTTGAAGGATTATGCTTGTGGAAATATATTATATGTATATGTGTTTAATAAAGATGGAAAGTATAATGTATGAAAAGTTTTATAAGAGATAGGTTAGAAATGGAAGTTGTATAAAGTTTGTATATGATTGAATGTTGTACACATAAGTGTTATAAGAAATATTGTTGATGTGAGTTAGGCTAATGATAATCATATGATCAAGAACAAATTGTTTTGGAGACAAAGTTGAATTATGTCAACTTTTGAGATAGTTGGAAATGTTTGAAGAAGAATAATAGAGGAACAATATTGATTTATAAACTACATATGTGACTATTAATATACTCTGGCTATATAATTTGTTTAGTGTAATTGGCTGGTTAAGTTTGTTATCAGCAGATTTGGGCCTAAGGTGATATGATTGTAGTATTATGTGGGTGAGATTGATAATTTTGTTTCAAGAAATATGGTTAGGAGTTGTGATTGGTAAAGTGGTATCTTATCAATTCTATGTTAGAAATTTGTTTATAATTATGAAAAATATGAATAGAGAAGAGAACCGTGTAAATGTCTTGAATTGTGAAGAATGAATAAAAAGTGATTATGTAATCATAGTAATGGTATGATAATGTGAGAATATGATAAATGGGAGAAATTTACGAAATGTGATTGAAAATGATACTGAATATATTTTTGTTATAAGATAAATTAATTGATGGAAACAATGTTAAGTGAATGAACTATGGGTAATAATTATAGTATGAGAAAAATTATGAGAATTATGGGAGATTGCACTGCTATTATTGAAAGCAGAAGATATATATGAATATTGAAAGATAATTTGAAGTAATTTGTTAGTAAGGAGTCGAACAGATGGATCCTAAGGGATTAGAAGTTGAGAATGAGTTTGACCTAATAGAATTGTGTTATGTATATTGATATGTGATGATAAACTTAAATAAGTTAATGGTTGGTTTGAATGGAATAAGATTGAAATGTTGTTATTTTATGACAGCTAGATCAATTGATCTAGAATTCATTAAGATTGTGAATTATTATCGAGATTTAATATGTATAGTTATGCTAAGAGTATAAGATATATATGATAATGTATATATGAAGTGATATGCTGATACATGAATGAATTATGATATATCAGTTATTAAAGATAATGAAAGGAAAAAGGTTGATTATCTGTAAAGTAAATTTATAAAGATTGTATCGATATTAATATTAAGTGAAAAACATGGTAAAGAGGGATTTAAGTATAAGAAATGAAAATATTGTTATCAATCAAGGTTTGATAAGTGGTTATTTTCAAAAGTGATTGTAATAACAGGATAATCTATAGTAAGATTTAATTCAATAATTTCCAAGATTAAAGTTAAAAGATTGCCTATAAAAAGATGAAGTGATAAATATCTTGAATGTAATAGATGAATGGTATATTTATAGATTATAAGATGATTTGATTATTGTATAAAAGAAAATTTCTTTGAAATGTAATGAGTTATTTTGGGTGTTTTGTTGAAAAAGTAATAAGATAAATATAGCTATATAATGATGAGTTGTGAATTGGGAAAAGATGATTGACTAAAGGTGGAAGAGTAAAAGTTATGTAATTTGATGAAATCATAATATAAGAATACGATTACCTTCATATGAATTAAGATGGTGTTTTATTATAAATGAATTGTTATTGTGCTGGATAATTTCGAGGACGAAATTATTTAAGGGGGAGAGAATTGTAATATCCCAAAATATACCCTAAAAGTTTTAGAGTTATTGTTGTATTTGGATTAAATGTATATGTTTGATGAAAAGAGAAAAGAAATGAAGAGGTAGATGTATTTGAGGGATGAGATGTATATTTGGTATTTGGAAAATATATGGGAAATATAAAAGGAATATACATATACCCACATATACACCACATATACATAATGTATAAAGTGGTGTAGGAAAAGTGAATATATATATATATAATATTAATTAATTAATAATAATGATAATAATATTTATAAAAGAGAAAGAAGAAAAGAAAGTCAAAGGGTTGAATGAAGGTTGTGGTGGAGAATTTTTAGAAATAATTAATATTATTATTATTATATATATATATATAGGATAAGTATGAAGAAAAGAAGAAAAATCTTCTTGTCTCCTTCTTCTTCTTCTTCTTACGAGAGAGAGAGAGAGAGAAAGAGAGAAAGGAGATTTTAATTATGCACATCAAAATTTTTAAGGGCTTAAAGAGAATTGAAGTGAAGATTGAAGATTTGGCAAAGACTACTCAAGTAAGTATTCATTTCTTTGAATTGATTTCCATTGATTGTATTGATATGGGATGTAGTTAGTATGTTAAGATGATAATAGTGAAAGATTGAAAGATATGTGTAGATTTAAATGGTTATTTGTGAGGATGATGATGGATTATTAAATTGGTTAGTAAGGGTTTGATATATATATGAGTTGGAAAATGGAATAATTGATGTATGTTTGTGTTTAGTGAAATTGTTTCTGTTTTACAATTAGTAAAGGCTGTGATTTGTATGATTTTTAATTAATTATAGAAAAATGTTCTTGAAGTGAATTTTTGATATGTTGTGCCTCTATGAGTCTAGAATGACTGAAAAATATGTTGATTCGATTTTGGATAGGTTATGAGTTTAGAAAGATTATTTTTATTAGATCTGTTCCAGCAGGTACCTTAACTGAGACAGCTATATTTCGGGATTTTTAATAAAATGTAGAAAAATTATATTCAATTGAATTTTGGATATGTTGTTGCTTAATGAGTCTAGTATTTGAGAAAAATAATTTGGAACCAAGTTGATTGAATTTAAGTTATGGAATTCACAAAGTTTAGAACTGCTGCCAGGATGCAGGGCAATTGGGGCAGTCTGTTTGGGTGAACTATTTGACCAAGATTTTGTGTTCAGTTTGATCTGAAATTTTAAAGGAATGATTTTAAGATGTAAAATTAAGTTCTGTAAAAATTTTAGAGTTTTTAGTCAAGTATATTATTTTATACAAATTTTCAAAATAAGGATAAAATTTAGTCTAAAACCAGAATTTACTATTCATATGGTCATTTTGCTAATATTCCTTTTGGATTAGGTTGTGAAGAGGTTGAATTGCCCTAATCTAAGTGTTGAGGATTCTTGGAAGAGTAGGTGTATAGAGTGGTGTAAGTTGGTTTTAAGGTAAGTACAAAGTTTATATGATTGCACTTATTTACATGAATTAAGACTTAACACATTTGTTTGTAAATGTGTTAAGTGAATTACTATATTGTCAATATAATTTGATTAAGGTTATGATTGGATGATGTGAAAGATATGAAGATCATTCAAATAGGTAAGTACAATGCAATTTGTTATGATAAATATTGTAATGATGAATTGTGCTAATGTGTTTTGAGAAATGATGAAATGTATTGTAATTGTGGTTGGTAATAATGATTGAAATGAAATAAATAGACATGTTGATTATATGATGATGAATTTAAGATATATGCTCAATATAATTGTTTATGTATACTTGAATGATGAAGTGCTATAACGTGAATTGAAATATGATAAGAGGTCAAGCCATTGAGATTGGCTATGATGAATCAAATGAGATGTGAAGCCATTGTGTTGGCTACGAGAATGTAAATGAATTATAATTGAGGCATGGTTGCCTGTTATGAAAATGAAATGAATTGAGAAAGAAATGTACAAAGATATAAATGAAAAGAGTTGTGTCTAATATGTTAATTCAACTTTCAGAGTTCTGGATTTGACGGCATGCCTATAACATATGAAATGTAACAGTCTAGCCGGGTTGAGGATCTCCTCAAGTTGTTGAGTTGATGGTCCAAGAGACTGGGTCTGTTACACTATATGAATTATAAATGTGAAATATATGAAAAGTAACAGTCTTGCCGGGTTGAGGATCTTCTCGATTAGTCGGGTGGATGGTCCAAGAGACTGGGTCTGTTACACTCTCCATGGATAGAGATATGATATATGTTGCCTACGGGCTTGATTATTGTGATTATGGATCAAAGCAGTAACTCTGAACTTTGAATAACATATTAGTGTTTTGGGCCCGAGTCTGTCTTTATTGTCAATGTGAAATGCAAGTATTGAAATATTGATTGTGAGTATTAATAATGAATTATGCTTGGTGGATTGTGAATAATATAATGTTATTAAGTGTAATAGGAAAATGAATTGTGGTTGATGATAAAGGTTGTCTTTATTGGAAATATGATTTATGATTTATATGATATGTAGATTGTGTATTGCAATAATGAGTGATATGATGTGTAATGTGTGTATTGCAATAATGGTTGGTATGGTATATATATAATGTAGGGGTATTAATATATTGGTTTTGAGTATTGGTGATGCATTGGGGTTGGTGATAATATTATATATATATATACATCTTATATGAAATTAGCTAGGATATATTAAAGATAAAGTTAAAAAGAAAAGAAGATATGATAAGAACTAATTATATATTGAATCGATGTATCATTACATATCAATACTTCTATACTATATGTTTATATTTTATATTTGGACTACTAAGCTCTCGGGCTTAGCGCGGGTGTTTATTCGCGCAGGTTTTTAGATGGAAGATATGAAGTCTTTTGTTATGCCACAAGAAGAGTAAAGTTTGTCGAGACCAACTAGAGGGTTATGCATACATGTATAAATTTTAATTATGATGTATTTCTGACGAGAGAGTATTTATATGTATAAATCTAGTAATGTATAATAACTGTATGGTTTTAAATTGAGTCGGATTGTGAATATAGAAGTGTGAATTCTTCTTGCAGGATTGTAGTTGAGGTTATAAGGGTGGATTATTGGGAGTGTACTTGAGTTGAATTGTGAAACAAAATGTTTTTCAAATATAAGAAAAATCAATTTTGTCGACACTTGGGACCTAGAATTTTAAGGGAGACTCCGTCAAAATTTTTTTTGAAAAATTTTTATAAGGAACATTAAGTAAGCTGACATAACCAGAGCTCGTATCTTGATGTAGCATTCCTCCTCGGCTTATTATAGGTCGGGAAGGGGTGTTACAAATCTAGCTTGATGTTCATAAATTAATGTATCTAGATATCATAACTTGAATGACTTTATTAGGTGAGGGAATTGCTCTATAGCATTGAGTTGTGTAAGCTTACTTAGAGAGGGCTCATGCATAATTGCCTTGGTCTAGGTCCTAGTAAGTCTTAGAACATGATTTGACAAACTTTTGAGGCGAAATTGAACTCTACTTATTTAAGGGAGAAATGATCTAGGCATTGTTTAAAGAGCCAACAACTAGTATCCACCCAATTAAACATCAATCCCTAGTTGTCCCTTTGAGCCTTCATAAAATTTTAGCTTTCTTTTCATTGACTTATAAGCCCAACAACCTACCCTGAGATGTTGTGATACTCTTGACAAGTCTTATGATCACTAAAATGAAGAGGCAAGAAGATCAAAGAAAGGAATGCATAGCCAAGACTGTAAGGATAGTTGATGTTCTCAAGACCATAAGGGTAGTTGAAGTTCACCTAGTATCTCCAAACTATCAAGACAACATCAGAGTAACAAATGATTTATCCTTCTTAAAGAAGATTTATACCACTTCACTCATCCATTATTGGAAATACAAGTTGGTAAAAACAAGACAACTCTTTTAGAGCTAGAAAAAAAAAGAGAAAAAAAAAAGAAGAAAAAAAGATAAGAAGAAAAAAAAAGAAAAGAAGAAAAAAGAAGAAAAAAGCAAAAGAAAAAAAAGAAGAAAAAAAAGATAAAAAGAAAGATAAAACCTAAAAAGGCGGTTCAGAAAGCCAATTGAGTTCTCTTTTACCTAAAGCAGCAAAAGGCTTGCATTTGTTTTATAAGGACAGTTTGACTTGAATTGGTCCAACCCAACCAAAGATTCGTTCAAAATAAAAAAAAGGAGAAAGACCATCTAGTTCTTGAAAGTTCTATTCTTGACAGTCCTACAAGGAAGAAGGACAAAATGATAAAATGCTCGAAGAAAGGGAAGAGTAAGAAAAATAAAAGGAAAGAAAAGGGAGAAGAAGAAAATAAATGAATTTGGATACCAAACTTTTTGTAAAGGCAAAGACAATCCCAATCAAGATCTCGATTAATGCCAAGAAGATGGGAGAACACTCAAAGGTCTATCTTTTCATGCTCCTAGCTTGTGAGCGGGGATTTTTGCCCCCACTCCCATTGAAATGGTTCTTCCGACTTCGGCACTGTTTAGGCTCGGGGCCTTAGAGAACATGGATCTAAGTCCGAAGAAAATGGGGTCGCCACCCGGACGGGCCGGGAAAAAGAAAGGGGTGGATGACTCGATTCCTAAGGAATCCCCAATCGTGGGGAAGGTGAGAAATAGCCCAGCACCCCCACAATGCCCGATTCATTGGAACCGGTCTCCTTTACAGGTCTTAATATTATAAAATTCTTAAATATAACAATATTATCCATATTACACACAATAATTGAAATAGAGCTTCATTATATTAAAATCAAAGCAATGTCCAAACAAAGCAAATAAATGGACACCCATCCAAAGATGGAGACATGTCCTTACATCATCCATGTCTAAACTAATAGGACACCCACTAAAAGGTAGAAACATGTCCTTTACATTGCTCCAAAATATAAAAAAAATTTAAATTACATGATATTTAACTAATGAGGTACCCACAAAGTGGAAACATACCTCTTACAACATTTGGAAATCAAAAATAAATTGATAAAAGTAAATAACCTTTCATAATGAATAAATCATTATCAAAGATATTAAGCATCAATCAAAATATATAATAATCATTCATCCATGATAAATTAAATAAATCAAGAATTGAAATTAAATAAATCAAAGCATATAATAAACTACATAAACAAATCTAAAATTAAATAAAGCAATAAACATATAATTTAGGGTTCGCATCTTAAAATAGGATTTAGAATTTTAACTACTAAATTAGGGCTTTGGAAAAAGGAAAGTTAAATATACGGACTCATAATACACAAATGAATATTGACCCCTTTGACGAGCCCATACGGTGGTCCCGCTAGCCGGTTAGCGAGCGAGGTCAAACGGGTAGCGCCCCTTGCGGGGTCAGGGGCAGCACCCCAAAAAATTTTAGAAATTGGCTTCTAGGATTGTAGGTTTTGGTGTTGAAAATTAAGATTTTAGGGTTTAGAATTTAGAAAATAGGGTTTTGAAATTGGAAGAAAATAATTGTGAGCGGAGATTTTCGCCCCCACTCCCGGTGGAATGGTTCTTGCGACTTCGACACTGTTTAGGCTCGGGGCCTTAGAGAACACAGACCTAAGTCCGGAGAAAATGGAGTCGCCACCCGGGCAGGCCGGGAAAAAAGAAAGCGGTGGATGACTCGATTCCTAAGGAATCCCCAACCCCCTAATGGTTCGGAAAGTTGGGTACGTGTGGGAAAGGTGAGAAATGGCCCATCACCCCCACAACGCCCGGTTCATTGGAACCGGCCTTCTTTACAGGTCTTAATATTATAAAATTCTTAAGTATAACAACATTATCCATATTACACACAATAATTAAAAGAAAGCATCAATATATTAAAATCAAAGCAATGTCCAAACAAAACAAAACAAATAAATGGACACCCATCCAAGGATGGAAATATGTCCTTACATCACATGCCTAGGTAGGACACCCACCAAAAGGTAAAAACATGCCCTTTACATAAGTTCTAAAATAGAAAAGAAAATTAAATTACATGATGTTTAACTAATGAGGTACCCACCAAGTGGAAACATACCTCTTACATCTTTTGGAAGTCTAAATTGATTGATAAAAGTAAATAATCATCCATCATAAATAAATCATTCATCAAAAGTATTTAAATATCAATAAAATAAACATCCATCCATGATAAATTAAATAAATCAAGTATTGAAATTAAATAGATTAAAGCAGAAGAGATAAATCAAAGCATATCAAGTATGGTATTGAATAAAGCAAATAAAAAAGTTCAATTCATGGCTACTGTGACTTTTTATGGAATTAGAATAAATTAGTGTTTTATGTTTTAAAGGATTGGTAAGACACTTTGATTAAACAAATTAAGATTTGAATGGTGAAATCTTGAAACTAGGGTTTTAGACACTTTGAAATACTTTTTTATTCATGATTTTAAATAGTGATTTAAGCTACTGTGTGATTTTTTGGTTTTTATGTTTTTATGTTTTTTTATGTTTTAAAAGGATTAGGGTTCATAAAAATTAGGGTTTAAGGTTTTAAAAGGATTAGGGTTCATTATTTTAGGTTTAAAAGTTGAACTTTCGATTTAGGGTTTGAAATTTAGGATTCACGGGTAATGAATAATTTTTAGGGTTTCAGAAATCAATTTGATATTTTATGAAGTTTTAAGAATTTAAACAAATGGATTGAAGTTTTTATAAGTAGAAAAGATGTTTTTTTAAAGCTTTTAGAATGAAATAGAACCTACTTTAAAATTTTGAAAGAAACATAATTTTATTTTGGTTTTGTAGAAAAATATGTTCAATGAGTGTTTTAAGGTTTTTAAGAAGAAAAAATAACAATTTTAAGTCCTTTTAGAAAAGAAAGTCACGTTTTTAATGTTCTAATCTTGGAAAAATTAAGTTAAAGCTCTAAGATTTTTGATTTAAAAAACTAAAATTTTATAACCTAGCTACTGTAAAACATAAATCAAAAAAGATTTTTACATACCTTCTTTTGTTGATTCTCCAAAAAATAACTCTTCTTGGATGAACTAGCTCCAAAAACAAGCCTTGGTTGCCTTTCCATTGATTAAATCGTGCTACTGCTGCTTTAAATATCAATTGAATTGAGTTTTTCCTTTTCCTTCCTTGATTTGGTTTCAAAAATCAAGCCACTGCCAATTTTTTTTCCTCCTTTGATTTGGTTTAATTGGTCCTTATTTATAGTGGTTTTTAGGTTGTTTATTCCTAATTAATTAAGGTAAGTAATATTAATAAAAAAAATAAATTAAAACCTAATTGGATTAGGATTCAAAAAATTGCGTTGAAAAATTTTGCGCTGGCGAAAACTGTGCTGCCGGGCCCGTGGGCGTGCCAGCCCGCAGGAAATTCCTGCAGGCGAAATAACTTCGCCCGAAGGAACCTGCGGGCGAGTTGACGCTGGCCCGAGGGCTCGCGCGACCACTTTTTGCTGCCGATTTTTTTTCTGACTCCGATTTTTATTTTTATTTTTATTTTTTATTGGTTTATTTTCATTTTTTATTAATAAAAATTAGATACTAAGGTAAAAATTATTTAACTAAAATTATTTTGGACCAATTAAACAACAAAAATCATTTTGGACTAAATAAAGCATATTGGATCAGATTGGGTCAAAAATTAAGGATCTACAGTTTGCCCCCTGCTTGAATGATCTGAAACCTTAGTGAAAGAGAGTGAAAAGCAACAAAACTTAATTTTTGATGTGGCGACTTGTTTTGGATTCTGGACCCGAGAATGATTCTAGGTTATGGACTTAAGAAAATTTTGGGTTCCGGACCCGGATTCGAGTTCTGGACTCGAGGATATTTCTAGGTTCGGGACCTAAGAAAAATTCGGGTTCTGGACCCAGATTCGAGTTCTAGACACGAGGATAATTCTAGGTTCTGGACCTAAGGAAAATTTGGGTTTTGAACCCGGTTTTGGACTCAAGGGAGATTCTAGGTTCTGGACCTAAAGAAAATTTGGGTTCTGGACCCGGTTTGATTACTGGACTCAAGGATGTTCTTGTTTCTGGACCTAAAGAACATTTGGGTTCTGGACCCGATTCGAGTTCTGGACTCGAGGATAAATCTAGGTTCTGGACCTAAGGGAAATTTGGTTATGGACCTGGATTCGAGTTCTGGACTCGAGGATAATTCTAGGTTCTGGACCTAAGGGAAATTTGGGTTCTGGACCCTGATTCGAGTTCTGGACTGGAGGATAATTCTAGGTTCTGGACCTAAGGGAAATTTGGGTTCTAGACCCGGATTTGAGTTCTGGACTCGAGGATAATTCTAGGTTCTGGACCTAAGGAAAATTTAGGTTCTGGACCCGGATTCGAGTTCTGGACTCGAGGATAATTCTAGGTTCTGGACCTAAGGAAAATTTGGGTTCTGGACCCGAATTCGAGTTCTGGACTCGAGGATAATTCTAGGTTCTGGACCTAAGGGAAATTTGGGTTCTGGACCCAGATTCGAGTTCTGGACTCGAGGATAATTCTAGGTTCTGGACCTAAGGAAAATTTGGTTATGGTCCTGGATTCGAGTTCTGGACTTGAGGATAATTCTAGGTTTTGGACCTAAGGGAAATTTGGGTTCTAGACTCGGATTCGAGTTCTGGACTTGAGGATAATTCTAGGTTCTGGACCTAAGGGAAATTTGGGTTCTGGACCTGGATTCGAGTTCTGGACTCGAGGATAATTCTAGGTTCTGGACCTAAGGAAAATTTGGGTTCTGGACCCGGATTCGAGTTCTGGACTCGAGGATAATTCTAGGTTCTGGACCTAAGGGAAATTTGGGTTCTGGACCCGGATTTGAGTTCTGGACTCGAGGATAATTCTAGGTTCTGGACCTAAGGGAAATTTGGGTTCTGGGCCCAGATTCGAGTTCTGGACTTGAGGATAATTCTAGGTTTTGGACCTAAGAAAATTTTGGTTATGGTCCTGGATTCGAGTTCTGGATTTGAGGATAATTCTAGGTTCTGGACCTAAGGGAAATTTGGGTTCTGGACCCAGATTCGAGTTCTGGACTGGAGGATAATTCTAGGTTCTGGACCTAAGGGAAATTTGGGTTCTGGACCCGGATTTGAGTTCTGGACTCGAGGATAATTCTAGGTTCTGGACCTAAGGAAAATTTGGGTTCTGGACCCGGATTCGAGTTCTGGACTCGAGGATTATTCTAGGTTCTGGACCTAAGGGAATTTTGGGTTATGGACCCGGATTCGAGTGCTGGACTCGAGGATAATTCTAGGTTTTGGACCTAAGGAAAATTTGGGTTATGGACCCAGTTTTGGATACTCAATCCTAAACTAGACTTGGATACTCGATATTAATTTTGATTGGGATACTCGATCCTAACTGGATTTGGATACTCGATCCTAGACTGGATTTGGATACTCGATCCTAAGTGGATTTGGATACTCAATCCTAACTGGACTTGGATACTTGATCCTAACTATACTTGGGATACTTGATCCTAACTGGACTTGGGATACTCGATTCTAAGCTGGATTTGGATAGTCGATCCTAAATTGGATTGGGATACTCGATCCTAAATGGATTTGGATACTCGATCCTAAATCGGATTTGGATACTCGATCTGAAATTGGATTGGGATACTCGATCCTAACTTGATTGGGATACTCGATCCTAACCTGGGTACTTTGACTTGAGATTTGAATTGATTTTGATTTAATTTGGGTACTTGGACCCGAGATTAGATTTGATTTGGGTACTTGGACCCGAGAATGAATTTGACTAACCTTTTATCAGTTGAGAAGTCTGACTGCTCCGGCGTTTCTATGCATTGTGATTCTTCACCCTCAGAATGGATCTTCATCCTTGGAGATTGGGTCTTCACCCTTGCAAATGGATCTTCACCCTTGCAAATGGATCTTCATCCTTGAAAATGAATCTTCATCTTTTGACATCAGGTCTTTAGCTTTGAAAAATGGATCTTTATTCTTTGAGATCGGGTCTTCACCCTGGCTTCAGCTCTTTTAGCTCGATTGATCTTTCGTCTTTTGCATCTTTATTCTTTTGAGAGTTCTAATTGTTCCATTCTTTTGTTCTTCGTTTTTGCAAAGATTTAGCTATTTTTAATTGGACCTTATATCCTCTCCTTGCCCCCCTTCAAAGACTTTTTCCATGCAAGCTTTGATTGATGTTGTTGTTGTCTAGTTCTTCGCACAAGCACTTATTTCTTCTCTTCGTAAACTGACTGGAGCTTTCTCAAGCAATGGGTTTTCCATGCCCCCCTGATTTGACATCTTCTTTTGATTCTTTACTTCGCGAGGTGTTTACTGTTCATTTTGCCAAAGAATAGACAACACAAGACAAGAAAGTGCGATGTGATATGCTCATGTATGCATGATATGCATGAATAATACTTACAGTGGTTCCATGACTCACAGACCGAGGTGATCAACAGAAGTATTCTCATTGGTTCCATTTTGACGCTTGTTCAAGTCTTGCATTGGAATGATCGAAAGCTTTGCATTTGTGGCTTTTATCTTCAAGATGTTGAAAACATGAGTGGTGGAGATCCCAAGTTGCAGAGTCAGCGATTCATCTATTTCGAGCTATATTTCAGCATGTCAGTTGGTAGTTTCTTCATAACTTTGCCAATAATAATTTTCTTTTCTCAATGTGTCCTTTGGAGGTTCAACATACTTCCCTTAACTTGAAGGCTTTGTTATGACAAAACATTTTTTTTTTGAAATTTTCAAATTTTTCATTTTGAAATCAAATGTTGGCTTTGCCAAATTAATGTTGATGTACCTCAGGACTTGATTTTTCCAAATTAACATATCTATAACATGACAACCCTAGTTACCGTACTAAACTCGGGGATTATTTCTACTTAAGCAAGAATTGTTGCACTTCAGATAGGCACATACACATTACTTGGCCAAAGGTCTCATTGAGTTTAAATATTGTTTATCTCATATGCATGCTTATCCAAACTATCTCCACTAATAGACTCTACCTACCAAGAGAGATCAACAGGTCTTTAATAGGCTTGAAATGGGGTCTATGAGGGAAACAGGCTTAAGCGAAGGACATTTTGAGATTGGAGCTGGTGTGACACAATGGACAAACCTTCACACTACAAATTTATTTTTGGAATTTTAGGTAGCTTGGAGGCAACCTTGCTAGACTCCAAATTTCTTCTATCTTTTTAGCATTAAACTGGATATTGACTAGGACAGTTTTTTTTCCCTTGCATAAAGTTTAAGACCCAAATTTGTTTCTTTTCTTCTTCTCCCTTTTCTTTCTTTTTATTTTTCTTACTCTTCCCTTTCTTTGTCTTTTTGTCCTTCTTTCTTGTTGGACCACAGAAATTTCAAGAACTGTGTGGTCTTCCTCCTTTTCTAAATTTTAATTGAATCTTTGGTTGGGTTGGACCAACTGAAAAAAGGTCTTTATGAACCAAATAGAAGCATTTTGCTGCTTTAGGTAAAAGATAACTCAGTTGGCTTTATGAACCGCCTTTTTAGGTTTTATCTTTTTTTTTTCTTCTTTTTTTCTCTATTCTTTTTTCTTTCTTTTCTTTTTCTATTCTCTCTCTCTTTTTTTTTTTGGTTCTAGCTCAAACATAGTTGTCTTGTTTGTACTAACTTGGGCTTCCAATAATGGATGAGTTAGAGATATTACTCCAATGTTGATGTTGTCTTAGAGATATTAAGGGAACTTCAACTACCCATAGGGTCTTGAAAACGTCCACTATCTTTATGGTCTTGAGAACTTCAACTATCTTCATAGTCTTGAGAACTTCAACTATCTTCATAGTCTTGAGAACTTCAATTATCTTCATGATCTTGACTAATCATTGCCTTTTTTGATCTTATTGCCTCTTTATCTTAGTGATCATAAGACTTGCCAAAAGTATCACAGCAGCTCAAGGTAGGTTGTTGAGGTTATATGCCAATGAAAAGAAAGCTAAAATTTTATGAAGGCTCAAAGGGACAACTAGGGATTAATATTTAATTGATTGGATACTAGTTGTTGGCTAATCAAACAATGCCTAGATCATTTCTCCCTTAAATAAGCAGAGTTCAATTTCGCCTTGAAAGTTTGTCAAAGCATGTTCTAAGACTGACTAAGACCTAAACAAAGATAATTATGCAGGAGCCCTCTCTAAGTAAGCATACAAAACTCAATGCTATATAGAGCAATTACCTCATCTAGTAAAGTCATTCGTGCCATGATACATAAATATATTAATTCATGAATTATCAAGCTTGATTCCTCATTGGTTGAGCATCAAAATGAACAAAGACCAACAAAAATTTATTCAAACAAATTTAAATTTGAAAAAAAAGATTGTAAATATTAAAGAAAGTAAAATTGAAAAGCAACATTCAAGCTAAGGAAGGTCTGTTGAGTTGGCGTTGAAGATACTTCATTTATTTAGACATATCAAGGGCAAGGATTGCTTCATCATCATCATCCACAGTTAAACCAAACTTGTTTAGCAGTACATCCTCTTTAGCAACTTCTCTATCCATATCATGATGAGATGACAAGATAAAACTCTTCATGAAGGTTGTAAGAGGTGGTGCCGTTTCAATTTTAAGCAGAGGCTTATTCCTAGTGTTGGGCTTATTAGGCTCAAGCAGCTTTCCACTGTCAATTAAATTCTGGCTCTCATGCCTTAACTTCATACAGTTGTCCGTTTCGTGTCCAAGCCTTTGATGGAATTGGCAAAATGCTTTAATATCAAAGTTAGGTGGAAAAGGATTAGGCAAAGGACGAGGAGTCAAAGGTTGTAACAATCCCTCCTTCATTAGATTCTCCAACATTTTTGACAGAAGTTCCCCCAAGTCTAAAAGTTTACTCCTCTTTATTGGTTCAGTTGCTGCATTTTTCTCAACACCTCTTCTTTTCGTTTGATTTTGCTCATTGAGGTGGTAGTCGCTCCTATTGCTCCATTTAGATAGCATATGGTTCGGATGATCTTGTAAAATAGGGATTGATCCTTCATTTTTCATTTGATCTCTATTAGTGAACATATTCTCCATTGATGCTGTCTTTCCCCTTATTCTTATGTCAATGGGAGATGCGTTATTGTTGATGATCTCCAGAATTTCAATCAACTGGGCCTTCATAATTTCAACCAATTGGTCTTGTAGTTCGGCCATCCTAGCTTTGACAACTTCATCAATTATATCCCTTAGCTGGTTTGCATTCATCCTTCCAATGAGGCACTTGAATTAAAGTCAATGTTGTAGATGGTATTGTTGTATGCTCTTGAATTGTCGTACTTCAGGTCTATGAGCCAGAGAGGATCAATGATATGAGATGCAAATGTATGTATGCATGTATGCACAAACCACAAACAAGGATAATTAGGAAGTTCCTTCCAACCTTATATCATCCACACACGAATGGCGAGTCTCTTTTCCTAGGAATATGGTTAACAAAATACCAACATGGGGTATCTTGCTTTCGAATAATTCCCTCGGACGTTTCAACCAATAGTTATATTTTCAAAAATATAAATCAATCCATGATAATTTCCATTAATTAGGTTTTAATCCATTCAACCAACTAAAGTAGCTTTTATGCTATGTTGGATTAAAACGAAATTAAGAGGTTTATTATAAATCGATTTCTCACTTGAAAAAGTAACTAATGATTCATGCCAAAAACAAGCCCATGGTTAATTTGTTCTTAGTGTAAACTAGGCCCACAATTGATTTTTGGTATTTCATAATTGACCTAAATATTTTTGCAAGCTCTTTGTAAAAAATGGTTGGGTGAAAATAGTTTTGTTTCTAAGCCCATTGTAAAAGATTTTAGAAAAATGGATTTTGGGCTTAGTATTTGGGCCATGAGCCAAAGAATTTTTGATTTGTTTTTAGAAAAATTTTATGTCCAAAGACCATCTTAAAAAGTTTTGAAAATAGTTTTGGTCTTTTGGATTTTAAAGAAAGAAAAAATTTATTTTGAGCTTGCAAATGTACTTGGGTCATATTAGAAAAAGAACAAACCAAGTAAGCCATGATTTAAACCAAGATAAATTAACCATAGTCAAACAACATGCATTTGGGGTAAAACCTAAGGAAAGTAACTAGGCCAATTACATGAGCTTTAGTCTTTGGGTTAAATGGCTTAGGTTCCCATAGCAAGTATATACCAAACGGTACAAGGCTATGAGTGGTTATGCCATGCTCGATCTCCATACCTTGAGTGAAAGTATGGTATCCCTTACATAGCATAACATGGGTAACACGGGCGTCCTAACTCACGCACGCAATGCAATCTAATATGATGTAATGGATAATATCATTATAAGAAAGAATAGAATAATATAAAGACCAACGAAATCAACTTCTCTTATCCCCAGTGGAGTCACCACTGTGAGCGGGGATTTTCGCCCCCACTCCCGGTGGAATGGTTCTTGCGACTTCGGCACTATTTAGGCTCGGGGCCTTAGAGAACACAGACCTAAGTCCGGAGAAAATGGAGTCACCACCCGGACGGGCCTGGAAAAAAGAAAGGGATGGATGACTCGATTCCTAAGGAATCCCCAACCCCCTAATGGGTTCAGAAAGTTGGGTACGTGTGGGGAAGGTGAGAAATGGCCCAGCACCCCCACAACGCCCGGTTCATTAGAACCGGCCTCCTTTACAGGTCTTAATATTATAAAATTCTTAAGTATAACAATATTTGTAACACCCCCATATCCAATGCACACACACTACAACCACAACAATGTAGCATAAGTGCACCAAACATAGGGATGCTACGGTTTTCTTAATATTCAAAACACTTTAAACTTGATACAATACCTTTATCATAATACATTATAGAAAAGTAAATCATTTACTGATAAAACAAAACATATTAGTTATATATATATACATTTAAATATTACACAGCGGAAGTTATAAAATATGTACATATTTACACATTAAACATTTCTTTACAAAATATACAGAAGTATACATGATTGGCAATTCTCTTCTGATCTTTAAGTTCCCAAAATCAACTCTTCAAGGTCTACTCTCACTTGGTCTTGATGAACTCTCGGGTTTAACTCTATCAACTCTATTACCTACGCGATTAAACACTATCGCGCTAAGCCAACGGCTTAGTAAGATAAAACATGCTAATGGTATGCTTTAATGTAATGCAATTTCACATATGTTAATGATAAGATCAACATCATATATATAAAGTTAACCACATAATTATGCATTTCACAAATCATAGTCATATGAGCATACCACATTTCAACATCTTTCCACATTCAACATTAATCAATCATACTCAATAAACAACATCCCATTTCATTAGCTCATAACATTATTTAGGACATTCATATAACCTTGACACCTATGGGCCCAACAAGTATTTAATACGATATTCAGAGTTCAGAGTTACTGATTTGGTTCATAGTCACAATAATCACGCCCGTAGGCAATGTATATACATGTATCTCTATCCATGGATAGTGTAACAGACCCAGTCTCTTGGACCATCACTCAACACATATGAGGAGATCCTCAACCCGGCAAGACCGTTACAAATCATATATCTTATATTCACAATTCTCATAGTGTAACAGACCCAGTCTCTTGGACCATCAACTCAACACATATGAGGAGATCCTCAATCCGGCAAGACTGTTACCTTTCATCATTTCTTAGGCATGCCACCCAAATCCAGAACTCTGAAACTGAATAACATATTAAACAAACAATACATTTATTATATAGTTACCATTTCCATTCTCAAATTCTCATCATCATAGCCAATCACAATGGCATTGTCTCATATCATATCTTATTTGAATTATCATTGCATCTTTGATATACATTTCAATTTCAAGGTATATTACTCATGAAACACATTACCATTCACAATGCATAACATAACATTGTTCAATCTCAACAATGCAATTAGGGCAAAGAACAATTGATATGATTCATAGTTTTAGGACCTTACACATGCATTTGATTATATCATTCACAACCTAATCCAAAAGGAATATTAGCAAAATGACCATATGAATAGTACATTCTGGTTTTAGACTCCATTTTATCCTTATTTTGAAAAATTGTATAAAATAATCTACTTGACTAAAAATTCTAAAATTTTTACAGAATTTAGTTTTGTATCGTAAAATCATTCCTTTAAAATTTCAGATCAAACTGAACACAAAATCTTGGTCAAATAGTTCACCTAACCAGACTGCCCCAATTGCCCTGCATCCTGGCAGCAGTTCTGAACTTTGTGAATTCCATAAATCAAATTCAATCAACGTGGTTCCAAATTATTTTTCTCAAATACTAGACTCACTAAGCAACAACATATCCAAAATTCAATTGGATATGATTTTTCTACATTTTATTAAAAATCCCGAAATATAGCTGTCTCAGTTAAGGTACCTGCTGGAACAGGTCTAATAAAAATAATCTTTCTAAACTCATAACCATTCCAAAATCGAATCAACATATTTTTCAGTCATTCTAGACTCATAGAGGCACAACATATCAAAAATTAACTTCAAGAACATTTTTCTATAATTAATTAAAAATCATACAATTCACAGCATTTACTAATTGTAAAACAGAAAGAAATTTCACTAAACACAACTCTTACTCAACACAATCACTTCCAACACCTTCACCAACTCAACTTCTCATCTATCAAGCAAAATCAATACTTAAAATCACACCCTAAGCAACTTAATCATACCATCATCAAATCACAACTCAACTCAAGCATAACTTCAAAAATAACAAGGGTAAACAAGAGAAAACTTACCAAATAATGAAATTCCTTGAAACTCCAACTTGTAACTTTGAAAACTTCCTTCACTTTGAGCTTGAAATCATCAAAACCATCACTTGTTCTCTTGCTCTCTTGTCTCTTTGGTGAGCCGGCCACACAACAACAAAAAGAAGAAGAAATGATGAAGAAACACAAAGTCAATAGGCATTAAATACCCATCCAAAAGAAAATTACTATAATACCCTCATCCATTTAACTAAGCTTTTGTCATATCTATACCCATTTAAGTAATTTCACAACCAACACAAAAATATCCTCTTTCCTTGACTTTCCATTTTGACCACTTTATATGTTATATATATCACCATATGAGCAACATATACAATTATCTCTAAACCCTCTTTTCTTTCCCAACCACCATACAAAAACATTCTCTTCCAATTTCTTATCAACTTATCATATATACATAATTCAAGTGCAACAACAATAACACCAAGACTACTAGGGCATAATTAGGGATATTACAATTCTCCCCCTCTAGAAAGAAATTTCGTCCTCGAAATTACCTGAAATTAACTCTGAAATAACTGAGGATACTGGTCTCGCATGGTATGCTCACTTTCCCAAGTTGCTTCCTCTCTTGCATGATTCTTCCACAGAACTTTTACCAAAGGCACATTCTTATTTCTTAACTCTTTTACATCACGTGCCAAGATAGCAACTGGTTCCTCTTCAAATGTCAAGTCTGGGCTCACTTCAATAGATTCAAATGGCAACACATGAGATGGATCCGACTTATATCTCCTCAACATAGAAACATGGAATACATTATGAATACGATCCAACTCAGGTGGCAAAGCAAGTCGATACGCCACTGGCCCAACTCTTTCTAACACTTCATACGGCCCAATGAAACGAGGACTCTGTAATATCCTCATTTATGCCCTAGAAGTTTTGTTGTTGTTGTTGTCGTTGTTGTTGTTGTTGTTGTATTGTTGGTGTAAATTGAGTAAAGAAAAGTATAAGTGTTTTGGGAAAGAATTTAGGGTTTAGAGACAAGTTTATATGTTGTGTATATTGTGATATATATAACATATACATTGGTCAAAAGTGTTGGTCAAGGCAAGAGGAGATATTTTTTTTAGGTCATGTGAAATTACCAAAATGGGCAAGAGATAACAAAGAGAATTAAGATATGTATGAGGGCATTATAGTAATTTTCCTTTGGATGGGTATTTAATGAAGTTTGACTTTGTGATTCTTCATCATCTTTTCTTCTTTCTTTCAAGAGGTGGCCGGCTCTCCATTAGCAAAAGGGAAGGAGAAGTGTTCTTGATACTAAGATCAAATTGAAGAAGGAATTGAGAGCTTTGGTGAAAGAATTGTGGAATTTCTTCATCTAAGGTAAGTATTCTTTTGTTTCCTTTACTTATTTTGTAGTAGTGTTGAAGTTATGATTTGGGTGATTTGTGTTTAAGTGTAATATTAATGTGTTATGAGGTGATTCTTATGATGAATATGTGTTTAGAACATTGTTTATGTTCATTTGAAACATGTGGTATGATGTATATTGAGTTTAAATGCAATTGGGAAAGTGTTGGCTTTGGTTAGGGTTTTGGTTATGGGTGACACGGCCAAAAAGTTATGGGAAACACGGCCAAGACATGAAATTTTGAAGGTGTTGGATTGATTTTTGGGAGACACGGCCGTGTCCCCAAGCCATGTTTGCTACTGCCAAAGTTTGGTTGAGAGACACGGCCACAAGCTTGGCCGTGTCCCTTGCCCGTGTTGCTTACTGTCCAATTGGGTTGAGTGACACGGCCACAAGCTTGGCCGTGTCCCTCATGTGTGCTGCCCGTGTCCCTCATATGGGTTAGGTAAGTTTTGTTTTCCTTGACCTAGTTGCAATGTTTTGGTTCTTCAAAGGTAGGTTGGTTCCTAAACCTAAACTTAAACACTCTAAACATACTTTAAACTATGAATGAGCTAATCAAATGCATATGAAAGATCCTAAAGCTATGAATCATATAAATTGTTCTTTGCCCTAATTGCATTGTTGAGATTTAAACAAGGTTATTTTATGCATTGTGAAAGGTAATGTGTTTTATGAGTAATGTACCTTGAAATGTTATATCAAAGATGTGATATCAATGATGCTTTATGCATAATATGAATTGAAATGTGAAATGTAATACAAAGCCATTGTTATTGGCTATGATGATGATATTGAGAGAAAGAAGGCATGTATGCCTAAATGTTGATGATAATTGGAAATGGAAATGATAATTGAATAATAAATGAATTGTGTGGCTAATGTGTTATTCTATTTTCAGAGTTTGTTGTTGGTGGCATGCCTAGTAAGTGTAACAATCTCTTGAAGTTAGGTTGGATTGAATCCTTGAAGCCTAATTGAGATGTTACCACCCTTGAAGCTAGGTTGGGTTGGTTCTTGAAGCCAAGTTGGGTTGAAGCTTAGCATGCTTTGCTCCCCTTGAAGCTTGGTTGAACCTAATCCTTGAAGCCTAGTTGGGTATATGATATTGATAAATGTGATGATAGAACCAAAACATTAACTCTGAAAATTGAATGGCATATTAGTGTGTCTTGGGCCCATGCTTGTCTATGGTTAATGTGAGTCATGAATGATGCTTGCCTTTGCTTATTGTTGATGATGAATGATTAAATGAATATAAATGAGGTCTATGATAAGATGTGAAGTATGATATGCCTATATATATATATGTTGAGTTATAAAATGGAAAGCTATGTTATCAACTTGGCATAGATGATGTTACATGCATAATATGGATTGAGAATTGGTACTGCATTGCATTAAAGCATAACATTAGCATGATTATCTTACTAAGCCGTTGGCTTAGCGCGATAGTGTTTAATCGCGCAGGTAATAGAGTTGATAGAGTTGATCCCGAAAGCTCTTCGAAACCGACTGAGGGTAGACAGTGAAGAGTTGATTTTGGAGACTTAAAGATCAAAGGAAACTTGCCAATCATGTATAATTCTTTTATATTTTGTAAAGTATTGATTAAATGTACATATATGTATATTTGTAAATATGGAATTAAGTGTTTTCAAATATGTAAATATGTAAATATCTTATGACTTCCGCTGTGTAATAACTATATGTATGTATATATATATATCTAATGTGTTTTATTTTAAAAGTAAATGATCTACTTTTCTATAATATATAATGATAATAGTATTGTATCTATTTAAATGTTTTGAATGTTGAAGAAAATCGTAGCATCCCTATGTTTGGTGCACTTATGCTACATTGTTGTGGTTGTAGTGTGTGTGCATTGGATGTGGGGGTGTTACAATTGTTTTGGTATCAGAGCCTAGGTTTGAGATTCTCAACCTAGGTAATATGTTATAAAAAGAATATTTTGAATTAAAAAGTGAGTTTTTGAAATAAAATACATGTTTGGGATTGGCAATCTTTGATCTTTAATAAGGTGTGTCCTGTTGTGTTTGCAGTGTTAGGTGTTGATGGATTCTCATTTGAGACAGTCAGTTGAGGGCAGTGAGGAGAGTGTTGCTCCTAATGAGGGAGTTAGAGTTGAGAGTGCTGGGGAGGCACCTGCTTCTGGGTCGGGGAGACCAACTGGTGAGGAGGTTCCACCAGCTTGGTTTGTGAATATGATGAAGACTTTTAGGCAAGCGCCAGTACAACCAGTGCCACCACCCGCTCAGCCTTTGGTGCCAGTGAGGCCCTATGACAAGTTAAGGAAGTATGGAGCTGAGGATCTTATTGGTACCACTGATCCAGCTGTAGCAGAACAGTGGCTTGACAAAGTTCAGAGGATCTTTATTCAGTTGCAAGCCACCCCTGAGGAAAAGTTTGATTATGCAAGATCCTTGTTGCAGAAGGATGCATATAGTTGGTGGAAGACAGTGCCCCATTCTATGGATGATCCACCAACCTTGTCATATGCTGACTTTTTGAGAGAATTTGAATTGAAGTATACTCCAAGGGAGTATAAAGATGGGAAGAAAAGAGAATTTTTAGATTTGAAGCAAGATCACCGGACCGTAACTGAATATGAGGTTGAGTTTATTCGATTAAGTCAGTATGCTGGGGGCATAATATCAGATGAGGTAGATAGATGTAGGAGGTTTGAAGAGGGATTGAGGCCCTCTATCATGTGTCATGTGGCTGGATCCAGATATCAAGATTTTTCCCAGCTAGTGGCAGCAGCTCGGAGTGTGGAGCGAGCTCAGGGTATTGCAGCTGCTTCAGAGGATGAGGTTAGGGTGAGAAGGCCCCAGTTTGAGGCAGGGTCTTCTTCAGTGAAGAGGGGTAGAGAAAGCTTTGTTCCTCGGAGTATTAGGAGTCTGAGACCAGCAGGTAGATCAGTGCAGTTCCAGAGACAAAGATTCAGACCTGCAGCTTCGGTGGCAAGTGCTCCAACCCCTATGGTTCAGAGATCCACCTTACCTATCTGCATCCATTGTGGGAGGCCCCATGGTGGTCCTTGTTGGAAGGCTGGTGTTGCAGGGGTATGTTTCAGGTGTGGGTCACCTGACCATTTTGTGAAAGATTGCCCTGAGAGGCAAAGGCAGATGCCAGTTGATCTTGCCGTTTCTCGAGCCAGTGTGAGGGGAGGCAGAGGTGTCAGCAGAGGAGGTAGATCAGGGTTCAGTGCTAGAGGAGGTGCTACATCCAGGGAGAGTAGACCAGAGGAGGTTGGATCTTCCCAGAGGATGTATGTTATGCAGAGGCAGCCAGATGCATCGGCAGTCATAGCTGGTACTTTTTCTTTATTTGATACTCCAGTACTTGCTTTGATTGATCCGGGTTCCACACATTCATATATTAGTGCATCTGTTTTACCTGTATTTGATGTGCATGCTGAATCCCTAGGGTTTGATGTTTTGGTAACAAATCCGTTAGGGCATAGTGTGATTGTTAGTAAAGTGCACAAAGATAGTGCAGTAGTGGTGCAGGGTGAGGAGTTCCTTGGGGATTTGATTGAGATTCCATTTAAGGAATATGATGTGATCCTAGGCATGGATTGGCTATCTCGACATGGAGCTGTGGTGGATTGTAAAAAGAAAATTGTTTCTTTGAGAACTGGTGATGGTAGGGAGGTGATAGTATCTAATGAGCAAGGACAGCTAGCCTCCTTATTTGTTTCAGCTGTTGCAGCTAGGAGGTTGATTAGGAAAGGGTGTGAAGCCTATCTTGCTCATGTGGTAGATACTAGAGTAAGAGGTTCTCCTATTGATAACATTGCCACAGTTGCAGAGTTCCCAGATGTATTTCCAGAGGAGCTGCCAGGATTGCCTCCTGAGAGAGAGGTGGAGTTTGGTATTGAATTGTTGCCTGGTACCACTCCTATCTCTATTACTCCTTACAGAATGGCACCAGCAGAATTGAGGGAGTTGAAAGTACAATTACAGGAGCTGTTGGATAAAGGATTCATTCGCCCCAGTGTTTCTCCTTGGGGAGCTCCTGTGTTATTTGTCAAGAAGAAAGATGGTACTATGAGGTTGTGCATCGATTATAGGCAATTGAACAAGGTGACCATTAAAAATAAGTATCCTTTGCCTAGAATCGATGATCTCTTTGATCAATTGAAGGGAGCGTCAGTATTCTCTAAGATTGATCTGAGATCGGGGTACCATCAGCTGAGAGTCAGAGCTGAGGATGTTCCGAAGACCGCATTTCGGACCAGGTATGGGCATTATGAATTTTTAGTTATGCCTTTTGGTCTGACAAATGCACCTGCAGCTTTCATGGATTTGATGAATAGGGTGTTTAGGCCCTATTTGGATCAGTTTGTAGTGGTCTTCATCGATGATATTCTGGTGTATTCGAGGAATGAAGAGGAACATGATATGCATCTGCGGATTGTGTTGCAGATCTTGAGAGAGAAGCATTTGTTTGCTAAATTGTCGAAGTGTGAGTTCTGGTTGGATCAAGTCGCTTTTCTCGGACATATTGTTTCAGCAGAAGGCATTAGAGTTGATCCGAGCAAAGTTGAAGCCATTTTGAATTGGAGTTCACCCAAGTCTGTGACAGAGGTTAGAAGTTTTCTGGGTTTGGCAGGCTATTACCGGCGGTTTGTGAAAGGGTTTTCTGTGATAGCTACTCCACTCACCAGATTACTTCGTAAGGGAGTTAAATTTGTATGGACTGATCAGTGGCAGGCGAGCTTTGAGCAGTTGAGAGATATGTTGACTCAAGCGCATGTTCTTACTTTACCTATTGAAGGCAAACCATATGTGATCTACAGTGATGCTTCACATATTGGTTTGGGTTGTGTGCTAATGCAGGAAGGGAAAGTGATAGCTTATGCATCTAGACAGTTGAAACCGCATGAGCTTAACTATCCTACCCATGATTTGGAGTTGGCAGCTATTGTGTTTGCATTGAAGATTTGGCGCCACTATCTGTTTGGGGAGAAATGTTTTATTTACACTGATCACAAAAGCTTGAAGTATTTGGGTGTCCAGAAAGAACTTAATCTTCGCCAGAGGAGATGGTTAGAATTGATTAAAGACTACGACTGCTTGATTGATTATCATCCAGGTAAAGCAAATGTTGTTGCCGATGCCTTGAGTCGGAAGTCTTTAGCAGGTTTAACAGTTTACTCGCTCTCGTTGCTTGTTGAGTTGAGAGCATTGTGTGCCAGTTTTGTATCTTGTGATGATGGTGCATTGTTGGCACAGTTGCATTTGAAACCGGTTTTGTTAGATCAGATCAAAGAAGCTCAGTTGGCTGATAAGAAGATACAGAAGATTGTTTCAGATTGTCAGAGTGGAAAAGGTAGAGATTTTATTGTGAAAAGTGATGGAAGCCTCTGGTTTAAAAACAGATTGTGTGTACCCGATGATGTTGATTTGAAAAGGATTATTTTGGAAGAAGCACATCAGTCAGTGTTTGCTATGCATCCGGGCAATACAAAGATGTATCATGACTTGAGACAGCATTACTGGTCGATTGGGTTGAAGAGAGACATTGCTGAATTTGTATCTAAATGTCTCACTTGTCAGAAGGTTAAAGCAGAGCATCAAGTTCCAACCGGGTTGCTTCAGCCGTTGTCAGTGCCAGAATGGAAGTGGGAAAGAGTGACAATGGACTTTGTGTCTGGATTGCCTTTGACACAAAGGAAACATGATGCCATATGGGTGATTGTGGATAGATTGACTAAGACAGCTCATTTCCTTCCGATTCGGATGGATTACTCTTTGGAGAGGTTGGCTGAGCTGTACATCCATGAGATTGTGAGATTGCATGGTGTTCCAACTTCTTTAGTGTCTGATCGAGATCCCAGGTTTACTTCGAGATTTTGGAAGAGTTTGCATAGTGCTTTGGGTTCTCGACTGCATTTCAGCACTGCTTTTCATCCACAGACGGATGGACAGTCTGAGAGGGTGATACAGATCATTGAGGATATGTTGAGAAGCTGTGTCATCGATTTCACTGGAAGTTGGGATAGATTCTTACCTCTTGTAGAGTTTGCTTATAACAACAGTCACCAATCTAGCATTGGTATGGCACCATTCGAAGCACTGTATGGTAGACGGTGTAGGACACCGCTGTGTTGGATTGAACTTGGAGAAAGTAAGTTAATTGGGCCTGATTTGATTAAAGAAACTGAAGAGAAAGTGAAGTTGATTCAGGGCAGGTTAAAAGCAGCTTCAGACCGACAGAAGTCCTATGCAGATCTGAAGAGGAGAGACATTCAGTTTGATGTTGGGGATAAGGTATTTTTGAAGGTATCTCCTTGGAAGAAGATTTTGAGGTTCGGTCGGAAAGGGAAATTGAGTCCTCGTTTCATCGGACCGTATGAAGTGTTAGAAAGAGTTGGGCCAGTGGCGTATAGACTTGCTTTGCCACCTGAGTTGGATCGTATTCATAATGTGTTCCATGTATCTATGTTGAGGAGGTATAGGTCGGATCCATCTCATGTGTTGCCATTTGAATCTATTGAAGTGAGCCCAGACTTGACTTTTGAAGAGGAACCAGTTGCTATCTTGGCACGAGAAGTGAAAGAGTTGAGGAACAAGAGTGTACCATTGGTGAAAGTGCTATGGAAGAATCATGGAAAAGAAGAAGCAACTTGGGAAAGTGAGCAATTTATGCAAGAGCAATATCCTCAGTTGTTTCAGACTTGATATCAGGTAATTTCGAGGACGAAATTTCTTTTTAGAGGGGGAGAATTGTAATATCCTCATTTATGCCCTAGAAGTTTTGTTGTTGTTGTTGTCGTTGTTGTTGTTGTTGTTGTATTGTTGGTGTAAATTGAGTAAAGAAAAGTATAAGTGTTTTGGGAAAGAATTTAGGGTTTAGAGACAAGTTTATATGTTGTGTATATTGTGATATATATAACATATACATTGGTCAAAAGAGTTGGTCAAGGCAAGAGGAGATATTTTTTTTAGGTCATGTGAAATTACCAAAATGGGCAAGAGATAACAAAGAGAATTAAGATATGTATGAGGGCATTATAGTAATTTTCCTTTGGATGGGTATTTAATGAAGTTTGACTTTGTGATTCTTCATCATCTTTTCTTCTTTCTTTCAAGAGGTGGCCGGCTCTCCATTAGCAAAAGGGAAGGAGAAGTGTTCTTGATACTAAGATCAAATTGAAGAAGGAATTGAGAGCTTTGGTGAAAGAATTGTGGAATTTCTTCATCTAAGGTAAGTATTCTTTTGTTTCCTTTACTTATTTTGTAGTAGTGTTGAAGTTATGATTTGGGTGATTTGTGTTTAAGTGTAATATTAATGTGTTATGAGGTGATTCTTATGATGAATATGTGTTTAGAACATTGTTTATGTTCATTTGAAACATGTGGTATGATGTATATTGAGTTTAAATGCAATTGGGAAAGTGTTGGCTTTGGTTAGGGTTTTGGTTATGGGTGACACGGCCAAAAAGTTATGGGAAACACGGCCAAGACATGAAATTTTGAAGGTGTTGGATTGATTTTTGGGAGACACGGCCGTGTCCCCAAGCCATGTTTGCTACTGCCAAAGTTTGGTTGAGAGACACGGCCACAAGCTTGGCCGTGTCCCTTGCCCGTGTTGCTTACTGTCCAATTGGGTTGAGTGACACGGCCACAAGCTTGGCCGTGTCCCTCATGTGTGCTGCCCGTGTCCCTCATATGGGTTAGGTAAGTTTTGTTTTCCTTGACCTAGTTGCAATGTTTTGGTTCTTCAAAGGTAGGTTGGTTCCTAAACCTAAACTTAAACACTCTAAACATACTTTAAACTATGAATGAACTAATCAAATGCATATGAAAGATCCTAAAGCTATGAATCATATAAATTGTTCTTTGCCCTAATTGCATTGTTGAGATTTAAACAAGGTTATTTTATGCATTGTGAAAGGTAATGTGTTTTATGAGTAATGTACCTTGAAATGTTATATCAAAGATGTGATATCAATGATGCTTTATGCATAATATGAATTGAAATGTGAAATGTAATACAAAGCAATTGTTATTGGCTATGATGATGATATTGAGAGAAAGAAGGCATGTATGCCTAAATGTTGATGATAATTGGAAATGGAAATGATAATTGAATAATAAATGAATTGTGTGGCTAATGTGTTATTCTATTTTCAGAGTTTGTTGTTGGTGGCATGCCTAGTAAGTGTAACAATCTCTTGAAGTTAGGTTGGATTGAATCCTTGAAGCCTAATTGAGATGTTACCACCCTTGAAGCTAGGTTGGGTTGGTTCTTGAAGCCAAGTTGGGTTGAAGCTTAGCATGCTTTGCTCCCCTTGAAGCTTGGTTGAACCTAATCCTTGAAGCCTAGTTGGGTATATGATATTGATAAATGTGATGATAGAACCAAAACATTAACTCTGAAAATTGAATGGCATATTAGTGTGTCTTGGGCCCATGCTTGTCTATGGTTAATGTGAGTCATGAATGATGCTTGCCTTTGCTTATTGTTGATGATGAATGATTAAATGAATATAAATGAGGTCTATGATAAGATGTGAAGTATGATATGCCTATATATATATATATGTTGAGTTATAAAATGGAAAGCTATGTTATCAACTTGGCATAGATGATGTTAGATGCATAATATGGATTGAGAATTGGTACTGCATTGCATTAAAGCATAACATTAGCATGATTATCTTACTAAGCCGTTGGCTTAGCGCGATAGTGTTTAATCGTGCAGGTAATAGAGTTGATAGAGTTGATCCCGAAAGCTCTTCGAAACCGACTGAGGGTAGACAGTGAAGAGTTGATTTTGGAGACTTAAAGATCAAAGAAAACTTGCCAATCACGTATAATTCTTTTATATTTTGTAAAGTATTGATTAAATGTACATATATGTATATTTGTAAATATGGAATTAAGTGTTTTCAAATATGTAAATATGTAAATATCTTATGACTTCCGCTGTGTAATAACTATATGTATGTATATATATATATCTAATGTGTTTTATTTTAAAAGTAAATGATCTACTTTTCTATAATATATAATGATAATAGTATTGTATCTATTTAAATGTTTTGAATGTTGAAGAAAATCGTAGCATCCCTATGTTTGGTGCACTTATGCTACATTGTTGTGGTTGTAGTGTGTGTGCATTGGATGTGGGGGTGTTACAGACTCAATTTTCCTTTCCGACCGAACCTCAAAATCTTCTTCCAAGGAGACACTTTCAGAAATACCTTATCTCCAACATCAAACTCTATATCTCTCCTTTTCAGATCTGTATAAGACTTCTGTCGGTCTGAAGCTGCTTTTAACCTGCCTCGAATCAACTTTACTTTTTCTTCAGTTTCTTGAATCAAATTAGGACCAACCAACTTATTATCTCCAAGCTCATTCCAACAAAGAGGTGTCCTACACTGTCTGCCATACAATGCTTCAAACGGTGCCATACCAATGCTGGATTGGTGACTGTTGTTGTAAGCAAACTCCACAAGAGGTAAAAACCTATCCCAACTTCCAGAGAAATCGATGACACAGCTTCTCAACATGTCCTCAATAATCTGTATCACCCTCTCTGACTGTCCATCCGTCTGTGGATGAAAAGCAGTGCTGAAATGCAGTCGAGAACCTAAAGCACTATGCAAACTCTTCCAAAATCTGGAAGTAAACCTAGGATCTCGATCAGACACTAAAGAAGTTGGAACACCATGCAGTTTCACAATCTCATGGATATACAGCTCAGCCAACCTTTCCAAAGAATAATCCATTCGAACCGGAAGGAAATGAGCTGTCTTAGTCAATCTATCCACAATCACCCATATAGCATCATGCTTCTTTTGTGTCAATGGCAAACCAGACACAAAATCCATTGTCACTCTTTCCCACTTCCATTCTGGCACTGACAATGGTTGAAGCAACCCGGTTGGAACTTGATGCTCTGCTTTAACCTTCTGACAAGTGAGACATTTCGATACAAACTCAGCAATGTCTCTCTTCAACCCCATCCACCAATAATGCTGTCTCAAATCATGATACATCTTCGTATTACCCGGATGCATAGCAAACATTGACTGATGAGCTTCTTCTAAAATGACTCTTTTCAAATCAGCATCATCGGGTACACACAATCGGTTCTTAAACCAGAGACTCCCATCATCTTTCACAACAAAATCTCTAGTCTTCCCATTCTTGCAATCTGAAATAATCTTCTGAATCTTCATATCAATCAACTGAGCCTCTTTGATCTGATCTAACAAAACTGGTTTCAAAAGCAACTGTGCCAACAATGCACCATCATCACAAACTACAAAACTGGCATGCAATGCTCTCAACTCAACAAGCAACGAGAGCTAGTAGACTGTTAAACCAGCTAAAGACTTCCAACTCAAGGCATCAGCAACAACATTTGCTTTACCTGGATGATAGTCAATCAAGCAGTCGTAGTCTTTAATTAATTCTAACCATCTCCTCTGACGAAGATTGAGTTCTTTCTAGACACCCAAATACTTCAAACTATTGTGATCAGTGTATATAAAACATTTCTCCCCAAACAGATAGTGGCGCCAAATCTTCAATGCAAACACAATGGCAGCCAATTCCAAATCATGGGTCGGATAGTTAAGCTCATGCGGTTTCAACTGTCGAGATGCATAAGCTATAACTTTCCCTTCCTGCATCAATACACACCCCAAACCTCTATGTGAAGCATCACTGTAGATCACATATAGTTTGCCTTCAACAGGTAAAGTAAGAACAGGCGCTTGAGTCAACATATCTCTCAACTGCTCAAAGCTCGCCTGACACTGATCTGTCCACAAAAACCTCACTCCCTTACGAAGCAATTTGGTGAGTGGAGTAGCTATCAAAGAAAATCCTTTCACAAACCGCTGGTAATAGCCTGCCAAACCCAGAAAACTTCTAATCTCTGTCACAGTCTTGGGTGGACTCCAATTTAAAATAGCTTCAACTTTGCTCGGATCAACTCTGATGCCTTCTGCAGAAACAATATGTCCGAGAAAAGCTACTTGATCCAACCAGAACTCACACTTCGACAATTTGGCAAATAACTGATTCTCTCTCAAAATCTGCAACACAATCCGCAGATGCATGTCATGCTCCTCCTCATTCCGCGAATACACCAATATATCATCGATGAAGACCACTACAAACTGATCCAAATAGGGCCTAAACACCCTATTCATCAAATCCATAAAAGCTGCAGGTGCATTCGTCAGACCAAAAGGCATAACTAAAAATTCATAATGCCCATACCTGGTCCGAAAAGCGGTCTTAGGAACATCTTCAGCTTTGACTCTCAACTGATGGTACCCAGATCTCAAATTAATTTTAGAAAACACAGTTGCACCCTTCAATTGATCAAAGAGATCATCAATTCTAGGCAAAGGATATTTATTTTTAATGGTCACCTTGTTCAATTGCCTATAATCGATACACAACCTCATAGTACCATCTTTCTTTTTCACAAATAGCACAGGAGCTCCCCAAGGATAAACACTGGGGCGAATAAATCCTTTGTCCAACAACTCCTGTAATTGCACTTTCAACTCCCTCAATTCTGCTGGTGCCATTCTATAAGGAGTAATGGAGATAGGAGTGGTACTAGGCAACAATTCAATACCGAACTCCACCTCTCTCTAAGGAGGTAACCCTGGAAACTCCTCTGGAAATACATCCGGGAACTCAGCAACTGTGGCAATGCTATCAATAGGGGAACCCTTCACTCTAGTATCCACCACATGAGCAAGATAGGCTTCACACCCCTTTCTAATCAACCTCCTGGCTGCAACAGCTGAAACAAATAAGGAGGCTAGCTGTTCCTGCTCATTAGATACTATCACCTCTCTACCATCACCCGTTCTCAAAGAAACAATTTTCTTTTTACAATCCACCATAGCTCCATGTCGAGATAGCCAATCCATGCCTAAGATCACATCATATTCCTTAAATGGCATCTCAATCAAATCTCCAAGGAACTCCTCACCCTGCACCCTCAATGCACTATCCCGGTGCACCTTACTCACAACCACACTATGCCCTAACGGATTTGTCACCAACACATCAAATCATAGGGACTCAGCATGCACATCAAATACAGGCAAAACAGATGCACTAATATATGAATGCGTGGAACCCGGATCAATCAAAGCAAGTACTGGAGTATTAAATAAAGAAAAAGTACCAGCTATGACTGCCGATGAATCTGGCTGCCTCTGCATAACATACATCCTCTGGGAAGATCCAACCTCCTCTGGTCTACCCTCCCTGGATGTAGCACCTCCTCTAGAACTGAATCCTGGTCTACCTCCCCGGCTGGCACCTCTGCCTCCTCTGCCTCCCCTCACACTAGCTCGAGAAGCAGCAGAATCAACTGGCATCTGCTTCTGCCTCTCATGACAGTCTCTCACAAAGTGGTCAGGTGATCCACACCTGAAGCATACCCCTGATCTACTATGCCTCCAACAAACGCCCCCATGTCTTCCACCACACTGGTTACACACAGGTAAGGTGGATCTCTGAACTCTAGGAGTAGGAGCACTCGCTACTGAAGCTGCAGGTCTAAATCTCTGTCTCTGGAACTGCACTGACCTACTAGCTAACCTCTGACTCCTACTACTCCGAGGAATAAAACTTCCTCTACCCCTCTTTGCAGAAGAAGACCCTGCCTCAAACTGGGGCCTCCTAACCCTAACCTCTTCCTCTGAAGCAGCTGCAATAACTTGAGCTCGCTCTACACTTCGAGCTGCTGCCACCAGCTGTGGGAAATCCTGATATCTGGATCCAGCCACTAAGCACATGATCGAGGGCCTCAATCCCTCCTCAAATCGCCGACATCTATCAATCTCATCAGCAATGATACCCCCAGCATACTGACTCAGTCGAATAAACTCAACTTCATACTCAGTTACAGTTTTACTATCTTGCTTCAAGCTTAAGAACTCCATCTTCTTCATGTCTTTATACTCCCTAGGAGTATACTTCAACTCAAATTCCCTCAGAAAATCAGTGTAAGACAGTGTTGGAGGATCATCCATAGAATGGGGCACCGTCTTCCACCAATCGTAGGCGTCCTTCTGTAGCAAAGATCTTGCATAGTCAAATTTTTCCTCAGGGGTGGCTTGTAACTGAATAAAGATCCTCTGTACTTTGTCAAGCCACTGTTCTGCTACAGCTGGATCAGTAGTACCAAGGAAATCCTCCGCTCCATACTTCCTTAGTTTATCATAGTGCCTCACAGATACCAAAGGCTGAGGGGGTGGTGGCACTGGTTGCACTGGTGCTTGCCTCATAACTTCCATCATATGCCTAAACCAGGCTGGCGGAACCTCCACTCCAGCTGGTCTACCCGACACCGAAGCAGGTGCCTCCTCAACACTATCAACTCTAGCTCCCTCAGCAGGAGCAATGCTCTCAGCACTACCCTCAACTGACTGTCGTGAGTGAGAATCCATCACAACCTAACACTGCAAACACAGTAGAATACTTCTTATTAAAGATCAGAGGTTGCCAATCCCAAACATATATTTTATTTCAAAACCAACTTTTTAAGTAAAAATATTCTTTTTATTACATTTTACCTAGGCTGAGAATCTCAAACCTAGGCTCTGATACCAAAACAATTGTAACACCCCCATATCCAATGCACACACACTACAACCACAACAATGTAGCATAAGTGCACCAAACATAGGGATGCTACGGTTTTCTTAATATTCAAAACACTTTAAACTTGATACAATACCTTTATCATAATACATTATAGAAAAGTAAATCATTTACTGATAAAACAAAACATATTAGTTATATATATATACATTTAAATATTACACAGCGGAAGTTATAAAATATGTACATATTTACACATTAAACATTTCTTTACAAAATATACAGAAGTATACATGATTGGCAATTCTCTTCTGATCTTTAAGTTCCCAAAATCAACTCTTCAAGGTCTACTCTCACTTGGTCTTGATGAACTCTCGGGTTTAACTCTATCAACTCTATTACCTGCGCGATTAAACACTATCGCGCTAAGCCAACGGCTTAGTAAGATAAAACATGCTAATGGTATGCTTTAATGTAATGCAATTTCACATATGTTAATGATAAGATCAACATCATATATATAAAGTTAACCACATAATTATGCATTTCACAAATCATAGTCATATGAGCATACCACATTTCAACATCTTTCCACATTCAACATTAATCAATCATACTCAATAAACAACATCCCATTTCATTAGCTCATAACATTATTTAGGACATTCATATAACCTTGACACCTATGGGCCCAACAAGTATTTAATACGATATTCAGAGTTCAGAGTTACTGATTTGGTTCATAGTCACAATAATCACGCCCGTAGGCAATGTATATACATGTATCTCTATCCATGGATAGTGTAACAGACCCAGTCTCTTGGACCATCACTCAACACATATGAGGAGATCCTCAACCCGGCAAGACTGTTACAAATCATATATCTTATATTCACAATTCTCATAGTGTAACAGACCCAGTCTCTTGGACCATCAACTCAACACATATGAGGAGATCCTCAACCCGGCAAGACTGTTACCTTTCATCATTTCTTAGGCATGCCACCCAAATCCAGAACTCTGAAACTGAATAACATATTAAACAAACAATACATTTATTATATAGTTACCATTTCCATTCTCAAATTCTCATTATCATAGCCAATCACAATGGCATTGTCTCATATCATATCTTATTTGAATTATCATTGCATCTTTGATATACATTTCAATTTCAAGGTATATTACTCATGAAACACATTACCATTCACAATGCATAACATAACATTGTTCAATCTCAACAATGCAATTAGGGCAAAGAACAATTGATATGATTCATAGTTTTAGGACCTTACACATGCATTTGATTATATCATTCACAACCTAATCCAAAAGGAATATTAGCAAAATGACCATATGAATAGTACATTCTGGTTTTAGACTCCATTTTATCCTTATTTTGAAAAATTGTATAAAATAATCTACCTGACTAAAAATTCTAAAATTTTTACAGAATTTATTTTTGTATCTTAAAATCATTCCTTTAAAATTTCAGATCAAACTGAACACAAAATCTTGGTCAAATAGTTCACCTAACCAGACTGCCCCAATTGCCCTGCATCCTGGCAGCAGTTCTAAACTTTGTGAATTCCATAAATCAAATTCAATCAACGTGGTTCCAAATTATTTTTCTCAAATACTAGACTCACTAAGCAACAACATATCCAAAATTCAATTGGATATGATTTTTCTACATTTTATTAAAAATCCCGAAATATAGCTGTCTCAGTTAAGGTACCTGCTGGAACAGGTCTAATAAAAATAATCTTTCTAAACTCATAACCATTCCAAAATCGAATCACCATATTTTTCAGTCATTCTAGACTCATAGAGGCACAACATATCAAAAATTCACTTCAAGAACATTTTTCTATAATTAATTAAAAATCATACAAGTCACATCCTTTACTAATTGTAAAACAGAAAGAAATTTCACTAAACACAACTCTTACTCAACACAATCACTTCCAACACCTTCACCAACTCAACTTCTCATCTATCAAGCAAAATCAATACTTAAAATCACACCCTAAGCAACTTAATCATACCATCATCAAATCACAACTCAACTCAAGCATAACTTCAAAAATAACAAGGGTAAACAAGAGAAAACTTACCAAATAATGAAATTCCTTGAAACTCCAACTTGTAACTTTGAAAACTTCCTTCACTTTGAGCTTGAAATCATCAAAACCATCACTTGTTCTCTTGCTCTCTTGTCTCTTTGGTGAGCCGGCCACACAACAACAACAACAAGAAGAAATGATGAAGAAACACAAAGTCAATAGGCATTAAATACCCATCCAAAAGAAAATTACTATAATACCCTCATCCATTTAACTAAGCTTTTGTCATATCTATACCCATTTAAGTAATTTCACAACCAACACAAAAATATCCTCTTTCCTTGACTTTCCATTTTGACCACTTTATATGTTATATATATCACCATATGAGCAACATATACAATTATCTCTAAACCCTCTTTTCTTTCCCAACCACCATACAAAAACATTCTCTTCCAATTTCTTATCAACTTATCATATATACATAATTCAAGTGCAACAACAATAACACCAAGACTACTAGGGCATAATTAGGGATATTACAATTCTCCCCCTCTAGAAAGAAATTTCGTCCTCGAAATTACCTGAAATTAACTCTGAAATAACTGAGGATACTGGTCTCGCATGGTATGCTCACTTTCCCAAGTTGCTTCCTCTCTTGCATGATTCTTCCACAGAACTTTTACCAAAGGCACATTCTTATTTCTTAACTCTTTTACATCACGTGCCAAGATAGCAACTGGTTCCTCTTCAAATGTCAAGTCTGGGCTCACTTCAATAGATTCAAATGGCAACACATGAGATGGATCCGACTTATATCTCCTCAACATAGAAACATGGAATACATTATGAATACGATCCAACTCAGGTGGCAAAGCAAGTCGATACGCCACTGGCCCAACTCAAAGCAATATTATCCATATTACACACAATAATTAAAAGAAAACATCAATATATTAAAATCAAAGCAATGTCCAAACAAAACAAAACAAATAAATGGACACCCATCCAAGGATGGAAATATGTCCTTACATCACATGCCTAGGTAGGACACCCACCAAAAGGTAGAAACATGCCCTTTACATAAGTTCTAAAATAGAAAAGAAAATTAAATTACATGATGTTTAACTAATGAGGTACCCACCAAGTGGAAACATACCTCTTACATCTTTTGGAAGTCTAAATTGATTGATAAAAGTAAATAATCATCCATCATAAATAAATCATTCATCAAAAGGATTTCAATATCAATAAAATAAACATCCATCCATGATAAATTAAATAAATCAAGTATTGAAATTAAATAGATTAAAGCAGAAGAGATAAATCAAAGCATATCAAGTATGGTATTGAATAAAGCAAATAAAAAAGTTCAATTCATGGCTACTGTTACTTTTTATGGAATTAGAATAAATTAGGGTTTTATGTTTTAAAGGATTGGTAAGACACTTTGATTAAACAAATTAAGATTTGAATGGTGAAATCTTGAAACTAGGGTTTTAGACACTTTGAAATACTTTTTTATTCATGATTTTAAATAGTGATTTAAGCTACTGTGTGATTTTTTGGTTTTTATGTTTTTATGTTTTTTTATGTTTTAAAAGGATTAGGGTTCATAAAAATTAGGGTTTAAGGTTTTAAAAGGATTAGGGTTCATTATTTTAGGTTTAAAAGTTGAACTTTGGATTTAGGGTTTGAAATTTATGATTCACGGGTAATGAATAATTTGATAAGTTGATTTCCATTTTTGAAAATATAACTATTGGTTGAAACGTCTGAGGGAATTAGTCAAAAACAAGATGCCCCATGTTGGTATTTTGTGAACCATATACCTAGGAAAAGAGGCTCGCTATTCGTGTGTGGATGTTATAAGGTTGGAAGGAACATCCTATTTATCCTTGTTTGACTATTGTTTGTGCATACATGCATACATTTGCATCTCATATCATTAATCCTTTCTGGCTCACATACCTGGATTATGATAGTTCAAAAGCTTACGACAATCCGACCTACGCCGGAGATGAAGTATCTAGCAACGGCTCAATCACTTGCTCACCAAAAATAATGGATCCCGACCAAATTTAAAGAATGGTGGATGACGCCCTCAATGCCAAGATGGAAGAAATAAAGGAGGCCACGACTGAGACCGTGAAGAACCAATTGGCTGCAATTTTAGGAAATAATGCCGAAGCATCTGCTAGTTCCAAGAAGCCAAAGGATAAAGAGAAAGCTAAAGTTGGTGAAGTAGCTTTTGATGATGATAAGGTAATCATTGATGATGATGATTGGGCTCAATACTACCAAGATCCTCACGACAAAAAAGAGCCGAAGGTTGTTGGGAAGGCAACTATTGAAAAGACCGAGACTTCTGATGTTGAAAAGATGATTGCTGATTTAGAAAAGAAATTTGAGAAGAAACTGAAAACCGAAGAAATGTCCGAAGTTGACAAATTATTTGAGCTAGATGAAGAAGTTCCGTACAAGTTAAAGATGTCATCTTTTGCGAAGTTTTATGGAACCAGAAATCCTCATCTCCCTGTGAAGCAGTATATCACTGCTATGCAGTTTGCTTGAGCTACTAAGGCTCAAACTCTTAGGTACTTTATACTCTCATTGGACCCTATTGTCCAAAATTGGTTCAATACCTTAGATGATGGAACACAAAAGAGTTGGGATTTACTTTACAAAGCCTTCATCCAACAATATGGATATAATGTTGAGATGGAAGTTACCTTAATGGAAGTGGAGTCCATAAGACAAAGGCCAAATGAGAATTTTGTGGACTATGTGAAAATATGGAGAAACAAGGCTGCTTTACTCAAGAAAAGGCCCGATGAATCTGATCAAATAAGGATGATTGTGAGAGGCGTCCTGCCAAGTCTTCGTGAAAGGATGTCTCATACACTCATCTGTGACTTCAAAGATCTTCTCCAAGCTGGTCTACAAATTGAAGAGTGGGAAAGGGAGAAAAATCGCTTTTCAATAAAAAGGAATGAGAAAGGGAACTACCAGTCGGGCAATCAAAGCACACAAAAAGAAGTTGATGTTAATGCCACTAGTCAAGGAGGAATGAGGCAGTTTTCAGAATTAGGGAAGCCACTATCTTGGGTTCTCAATAAGTTACAAAAGAAGGGATTTTTACAACCCTTGACTCCTCGTCCTTTGCCTAATCCTCTTCCACCTAACTTTGATACTAGTGCATTTTGCCAATTCCATCAAAGGCCTGGACACGAAATGGACAATTGTATGAAGTTGAGGCATGATATCTAGAATTTAATTAATAATGGTAAGTTGCCTGAGCCGGACAAGCCCAATACCAAAGGTAATCCATTTCCAAGGTTCAACAGGGTGCCACCACCAGCAACCTTCATGGTAGGAAAAGGATTAGAAGAGGATTTTGTTTTATCATCCTTTCAAGATGGGGATATTGAAGATATGAAAGGAAAAGAAGCTTAAACTCAACAAACTTTCCTTAGCTTGAATGTTGCTTTTCAATTTTACTTTCTTTAATATTTAATTGGAACTATCGTGTTTTTCAAATTTAAATTTATTTGAATAAATTACTTTTATCAAAAATTTTGTTGGTCTTTGTTCATTTTGGTGCTCAACCGATGAGGAACCTAGCTTGATGTTTATAGATTAATGTGTCCAGGCATCATGACTTGAATGACTTAACTAGATAAGGGAATTGCTCTATAGTATTGAGTTGTGTATGCTTACTTAGAGAGGGCTCCTGCATAATTACCTTTATCTAGGTCCTAGTCCGTCTTAGAACATGCTTTGACAAACTTTCGAGGTGAAATTGCAACTCTGCTTATTTAAGGGAGAGATGATCTAGGCATTGTTTGGTTAGCCAACAACTAGTATCCACCCTATTAAATGTCAATCTTTAGTTGTCCCTTTGAGCCTTTATAAAATTTTAGCTTTCTTTTAATTGGCATATAATCCCAACAACCTACCCTGAGCTGTTGTGATACTTTTGACAAGTCTTATGATCACTAAGATGAAGAGGCAAGAAGATCAAAGAAAGCAATGATTAGTCAAGATCATGAAGATAGTTAAAGTTCTCAAGACCATAATGGTAGTTGATGTTTTTAAGACAATAAGGGTAGTTGAAGTTTTCCTAATATCTCCAATAAATCAATACAGCATCAAAGTAACAAATGATTTATTCCTGTTAAAGAAGATTTATTTTACTCTACTCATCCATTATTGGAAGCCCAAGTTAATACAAACAAGACAACTCTTTTAGAGCTAGAACTAAAAAAAACAAACAAAAAAAAAGAAAAGGAAAAAAAAGAAAAGAAAAAAGAAGAAGAAAAAAAGAAAAGAAAAAAGAAAAGAAAACCCAAAATGGTTCAAAAAGCCAACTGAGTTCTCTTTTACCTAAAGCAACAAAAGGCTTCAATTTGGTTCATAAGGACATTTTGACTTGAATTGGTCCCAACCCAACCAAAGATTGAATCAAAATCAAAGAAAAAGGAGAAAGACCATTCAGTTCTTGAAAGTTCTGTACTTGACAGTCCTACAAGGAAGAAGGACAAAATGATAAAATGCTCAAAGAAAGGGAAGAGTAAGAGAAATAAAGAAAAGGGAGAAGAAGAAAAGAAACGAATTTGGGAACCAAACTTTTTGCAAGGGCGAAAACTATCCTAATCAAGATCCAGATTAATGCCAAGAAGATAGAAGGAATTTGGAGTCTAGCAAGATTGCACTCCAAGTTGCCTTAAATTCAAACAAGAAATTTATAGTGTGAGGATTTGTCCATTGTGTCACATCAGCTCCTATCTCAAAATGGCCTTCATTTAACCCATGTCCCTCATAGACCCCATTTCAAGCCTATCAAAGACTTGTTGATTTCTCTTGGTAGGTAGAGTCTATTAGTGGAGATAGTTTGGATAAGTATGCATATGAGATAGACAGTATTTAAACTCAAATGAGACCGTTGGCCAAGTAATGTGTATGTGCCTATCTGAAGTGCAACAATTCTTGCTTAAATAGAATTGATTCCCAAGTTTAGTATGGTAACTAGGGTTGTTATGTTATAGATATATTAATTTGGAAAATCAAGTCCTGAGCTACATTGACATTAATTTGGTGAAGCCAACATTTGATTTCAAAATTAAAATTCAAAAAATAAAAAAAAATTTATCATACAAAACCTTCAAGTTAAGGGAAGTATGTAGAAGCTCCAAAGGACACATTGGGCAAAGGAAATGATTATTGGCAAAATTATGAAGAAACTACCAACCGACATGCTGAAATATAGTTTGAAATGGATGCATCCCTGACTCTGCTGCTTAGGGTCTCCACCACTCATGTTTTCAACATCATGAAGATAAAAGCCACAAATGCAAAGCTTTCGATTATTCCAATGCAAGACTTGAACAAGCGTCAAAAAGGAACCAATGAGAACACTTCTGCTGATCACCTTGGTATGTGAGTCGATGGAATGACTGTAAGTATTATTCATACATATCATGCATACACGAGCATATCACATCACACTTTCTTGTCTTGTAGTGTCTATTATTTATCAAAGTAAAAAGTAAACACTCTGTGAAGTAAAGAATCAAAAGAAGATATCAAATCAAGGGGGCATGGAAAGCCCATTGCTTGAGAAAGTTCTAGTAATTTTGCAAAGAGAAGAAATGTGTGCTTTTGCAAAGAACAAGACGAAATACAAACGTTAATCAAAGCCCGCATAGAAAAATCATGGGTTTGAGCCTACACAGGGGGCAAAGTTTCTCCTTTTCAATTTTTGAGTTTATATATAAAACATTTTCAAACTCACTTACAAATATTTCTCCACGCAGAAGGTAAGGAGAGGATATAAGGTCCAACTAAAAATAGCTAAATTTTTGCAAAAAGGAAGAACAAAAGAATGGAACATTAGAACTATTAAAAGAATAAAGATGCAAATGACAAAAGATCAGCCCAACTAGAAGAGCTAAAGCCAATATAGGACAAATCTCTAACGATGAAGATCCAATTTCAAGGGTGAAGACCCGACTTTCAAGGATTAAGATCAACTTTCAAAGGTGAAGACCCGAAGTCCAAAAGATGAAGATCCATTTTTCAAGGGTTAAGACCCGATCTCAAAGGATGAAGATCCATTTTCAAGGGTGAAGACTCGATCTCAAAGGATGAAGATCTATTTTCAAGGGTGAAGACCTAATCTCAAAGGATGAAGATCCATTTTCAAGGGTGAAGACCCGATCTCAAAGGATGAATATCCATTTTCAAGGGTGAAGACCTAATCTCAAAGGATGAAGATCCATTTTCAAGGGTGAAGGCCCGATCTCAAAGGATGAAGATCCTTTTTCAAGGGTGAAGACCCGATCTCAAAGGATGAAGATCCATTTTGAGGGTGAAGAACCACAATGCATAGAACAGCCGAAACAGTCAGACTTCTCAACTGATAAAAGGTTAGTCAAACTCAGTCTCGGGTCCAAGCACCCAAATTCAATTCAGTCTCAGGTCCAAGTACCCATTCTCGGGTCCAAGCACCCAAATCAAATCAGTCTTGGGTCTAAGTACTCATTCTCAGGTCTAAGCACCCATTCTCGGGTCTAAGTACCCAAATCAAATTCAATCTCGGGTCCAAGTACCCAATCCCGGGTCCAAGTGTCCAAATCAAATTCAATCTTAGGTCCAAGCACCCAAATTCAATTCAGTCTCGGGTCTAAGTACCCATTCTCGGGTCCAAGCACCCAAATCAAATCAGTCTTGAGTCCAAGTACCCATTCTCAGGTCCAAGCACCCATTCTCGGGTCCATGTACCCAAATCAAAGTCAATCTCGGGTCCAAATACCCAATCCCGGGTCCAAGTACCCAAATTAAATTCAATCTCGGGTCCAAGTACCCCAATCAAATCATTCTCGGGTCCAAGTACCCAATCTCAGGTCCAAGTACCCAAATTCAATCCAATCTCGGGCCCAAGTACCCAATCTCGGGTCTAAGTACCCAAATCAAATCAATCTCGGGTCCAAGTACCCAAATTCAATCCAATCTCGAGTCCAAGTACCCAAATCAAATTCAATCTCGGGTCTAAGTACCCAAATTAAATTCAATCTCGGGTCTAAGAACCCAATCTCGAGTCCAAGTACTCAAATCAAATCAATCTCGGGTCCAAGTACCCAAATCAAATCCAATCTTGGGTCCAAGTACCCAAATCAAATTTAATATCGGGTCCAAGTACCCAAATCAAATTCAATATCGGGTCTAAGTACCCATTCTTGGGTCCATGTACCCAAATCAAATTCAGTCTCGGGTCCAAGTACCCAAATCAAATTCAATCTCGGGTCGAAGTACCCAAATAAAGTTCAGTCTCCGGTCCAAGTACCCAAAACAAATTCAAATAACCATCTCATAAAAAATTAAGTCTTGTTGCTTTTCATTCTAAAAAGTCTCTGATCGTTCAAGCAGGGGGAAAACTATAGACCCTTAATTTTTGACCCAGTCCGGTCCAATATATTTTAATTAGCCCAAAATAATTTTTGTGTTATCTTAATTAAATAATATTTGCTTTAGTATCTAATTTTTATTAATAAAAATAAAAAAATAATAATAATAAATAAAAAAATAAAAATAAAAATAAAAATCGGCGACAAAAAAATTCATCACCGAAGAGTTGCGGCGAAATGGCCTGCAGGCCAATTTTTGCCCCGCAACCCACAGCCAGCTGTGGCAGCTTTTTTGCCGGCGCAACTTTTCCGCAGCAGTTTTTTTTGCCAGCACAATTTTTTCGCAGCAGTTTTTTTTCGCCAGTAAAATTTTTTCGATGCAAATTTTTCTGAAACCAAACACAATTAGGTTTTGGTTTCCTTTTCTTAATTAATATTAGATTCCGTGAATAACTAAAATTAATCATAAAAATCTTCTATAAATAAGGACTAAAACATCACAGAAAGAGGGAGGGGAATTGAGACTGAAATTGAGGAGGAAAACTTGGAAAGGGAATCAGATTTGAAGAATTCCTTCTGGCAGTGAAATCGATCGGACTTATTGAGAGAAGCAAACAAGCAATTTAATTCATCAAAGGCAGCAAAGCTTGTCTTTGTTCATATTCATCCAAGAAGAAATTTTTGGTGGAACCAACAAACGGAGGTATGAATGTCTAACTTCTTTCACAGTAGCTTGAATAATCCAATTGTCTCTTTTGATTCAAAAAACCCTAGAACTTTAATTTACCTTTTCTAAAGCTTAAAAAACCTTAATTCTTTTATTTGTTTTCCAAAAATCTTAAAATTGTTATTTTTGTTTCTTCAAAATCTAAAATCACTAATTTGCTTTCCAATTTTTCAAAACCTTAAATTGAATCTGTTTCTTTCCAAAAACCCTAGAAAATATCTTTTTTGTTTCTATAAACCTTAAATCATTTTGTTTATTTTCATAAAACTTCATAAAACTATAAATTGTTTCTCCAAATTCTAAAATAAAATATATCTCCGAAAACACTAAACCCTAATTCAACTTTAGAATTAAGATTGTAACCTCAAACCCTAGTTTTCTTAAATCCTAATTCCCTTAAAACCTTAAACCCTAATTTTTCTATATCCTAATCTTTAAAATCTTAAAACCTTATAGATTTAAATATTAAAATTCAATATGGTAAATACAAAACAATGATCCAGTAACCGTAAATCATAAAACTAATGTTTCAAAAGTGTACGAACCCTAGTTTCATGATTTCACTTCTCAAACCCTAATTTGGTTAATCAAAGAACTTTACCAACTTCTTAAATCATAAAACTTTAATCCATTTTAATTCCCTTAAAGTTCACAGTAGCTAAGAATTACAAACCCTAAATAATACTAAAATTCCAAAACCCTAAAGTATTAATTAAAGAATTTTAAATAGAAACAGTAACCCTAATGTGAATCTTTACTTGTTTTATTTAATTTTATATTTGATTATGTAGTTTATTATATGCTTTAATTTATTTTCAATGCTTTGTTGATTTATTTAAGTTCAATGCTTGATTTATTTAGTTTATCATGGATGGATGTTTACATTCTATTGATGTTTAATATCTTTGATGAATGATTTATTTATGATGAATGGTTATTTACTTTTATCGATTTATTTAGATTTCCAAATGTTGTAAGAGGTATGTTTCTACTTTGTGGGTACCTCATTAGTTAAATATCATGTAATTTAAATTGCTTTTATATTTTTGAACCAATGTAAAGGACATGTTTCTACCTTTCGGTGGGTGTCCTATTTAGGCATGGATTATGTAAAGGCATGTTTCCATCTTCGGATGGGTGTCCATTTATTTGTTTTGCTTGGACATTGCTTTGATTTTCAATATACAGATGCTTTATTTTAATTATTGTGTGTAATATGGATAATATTGTTATATTTAAGAATTTTATAATATTAAGACCTGTAAAGGAGGCCGGTTCCAATGAACCGGGCGTTGTGGGGGTGCTGGGCCATTTCTCACCTTCCCCACATGTACCCAACTTTCCGAACCCATTAGGGGGTTGTGGATTCCTTAAAAATTGAGTCATCCACCCCTTTCTTTTTCCCGGCCCGTCCGGGTGGCGACTCCATTTTCTCCGGACTTAGGTCCGTGTTCTCTAAGTTCCCGAGCCTAAATAGTGCTGAAGTTGCAAGAACCATTCCACCGGGAGTGGGGGCAAAAATCCTCGCTCACACAGATGCTTTGACATTGTTCCCTAAAATTGTAGCCAATTGGTTCTTCATGGTCTCAGTTAGGGCCTCTTTAGCTCTTCCATTTTAATATTGAGGGTGTCATCCACCATTCTTTGAATTTGTTCAGGCTTCATTACTTTTGGTGAAAAAGTAGTTGAGTTGCTACTGGATTCTTCATCACCAGCATAAGTGGGGTTGTCGTATGCTTTTGAGCTACTATACTCCAGGGCTGTGAGCCGGAGAGGATCAATGATACGAGATACAAATGTATGTATGCATGTATGCACAAAAAATAGACAAAGATAAGTAGAACATCCCTTCCAGCCTTATAACTTCTACACACGGATGGCGAGTCTCTTTTTCTAGGTATATGGTTAACAAAATACCAACACGGGGCATCTTGTTTTTGAAAAATTCTCTCGGACGTTTCAACCAATAGTTATATTTTTAAAAATGGAAATCAGTTCATGATAATTTCCATTCATTAGGTTTTAATCCATTCAACCAACTAAAGAAGCTTTTATGCTAGATTGGATTAAAACTAAATTAAGAGGTTTATTATAAATAGATTTCTCACTTAAAAATGTAACTAATGATTCATGCCACAAACAAGCCCATGATCAATAATTCTTAGTATAAACTAGGCTCACAATTGATTTTTAGTATTTCCATAATTGACTTAAATATTTGTAAGCTCTTTAAGAAAAGGTTGTATTTTTATATGAAAGATAATTTTGTTTGTTTGGGCCATATGGTGTAAAAAGATTTTTGACCCATCTTGAAAGTTTTCAATGTCCAAAGACCTTCTTAAAAATTTTGAAAATAGTGTTGGTCATTTGGATCTTAAAGGAAAAAAATTATTTTTGGGCTTACAATATAGGTAGGTCATATTAGAAAAAGAACAATCCAAATAAGCCATGATTTAAACCAAGATAAATTAACCATAGTCAAACAATAAGCATTTGGGGTAAAAACCTAAGGAAAGTAACTAGGCCAATTATATGAGCTTTAGTCTTTGGGTTAAAAGGCTTAGGTTCCCATAAAAAGTATATACCAAAAGGTATAAGGCTATGAGTGGTTATGCCATGCTCGATCTCCATACCTTGAGTGAAAGTATGGTATCCCTTACATAACACAACACGGGTAACACGGGCATCCTAACTCACGCACACGATGCAATCTAAATGATGCAATGGATAATATCATGGCAAGAAAGAATAGAATAATATAAAGACCAATGGAATCAACATCTCTTATTCCCAGTGGAGTCGCCACTATGAGCGGGGAATTTTGCCCCCACTCCCATGTAGAATGGTTCTTGTGACTTCGGCACTATTAGGCTCAAGGCCTTAGAGAACACGGGTCTAAACCCGGAGAAAATGGAGTCACCACCCTGACTGGCCGGGAAAAAGAAAGGGGTGGATGACTCAATTCCTAAGGAATCCCCAACCCCCTAATGGGTTCAGAATGTTGGGTACGTGTAGGGAAGGTGAGAAATGGCCCAACACCCCCAAAACGCCCGGTTCATTGGAATCGACCTCCTTTTTAGGTCTTAATATTATAAAATTCTTAAATATAATGACATTATCCATATTACATGAGATCATAAGAATAAATAAATACTTTATTAAAAATTATAGCAATGTTCAAACAAAACAAATAAATGGACACCCATTCGAGGATGGAAACATGTTCTTACATCGTCCATGTCTAAGATTAAATAGGACACCCACCGAAAGGTGGAAACATGTCCTTTACATTGATCCCAAAATACAAAAATAATTTAAATTACATAAGGACTAATTAATGAGGTACCCACAAGGTGGAACATACCTCTTACATAATGAAAAAGATAAGGTAAATAAAAAAAATATTCAGCCATTCATTATGAAGGAAACCATTCATTATAAGCAAAGTAAATATTAAGATATGAAGATGTAAACTAAATTCATCAAGTAGAATTCCAATAACAATTAAAGATTAAATACACAAGTTAGGGTTTTATAGGTCACGGTTTAAGAAACTAGGGTTTGTGGTTTGGAATTAGGGTTTGGACCTAAATTTGGAAATTGAACTTACAGGAATTAGGATTTTAGGTTTTGGCGTTTTGGTTTTGGGAATCACAGTTTAAGGATTTTAAGACTCTTTAACTAGGGTTTGGGAAAAATTAGGTTTTAAGTCTACTAGGTTACAATTTTGGTGTTTTGGGTAAAATAATTTGAAAGTAGGGTTTTTGGGCAACAAGCCTTAAAAGAGATTAAGGGTTTTAATTTATTATTTTAGGAAAATAGTGATTTGGAGAAATAAATTAAGGTTTTGGAAAAATAATTAGTGTTTTGGGATTTAATGAAAATAGTGTAAGGTTTTGGACAAAAAAAATAGTTTAAGGATTTAAGTTTTAACGAATTTAGGGTTTTTGAGTTTAGCTAGCCATTGAAACATTAGGGTTTGAGGGTTTTAAGGAATTATATAAGGGTTTAAATATTTAATGAATTAGGGTTTCGGTTCATAAAATATATAAATCAGTTTTAACAATTTTATTCTACTGGAAAATTAATATCAAAACACTTTAACAAATCAAAAGAAAGCATATTATGGCTACTGTGAATATAAAAAATCATTAGTTAAGATCAAACCTTCATTTTTGGTTTCACCACAATTGTACCATTGGAATTCTGGGGAGACCTTGATCAAGACAACACAACTTGTTGCCTTGTGGATGGGAGTGTTATTTTTCCTTGGCCGCTTCAGATTGCTTCAAAATTAAAAGTCTAATCTTGAGTAATTTTTTCCGTCCATCCTTCTATGTTTTAAGACTAATATTTATAAAATTTTAAAGTAAAACATACTATTTTCAAGAAGTTCAAACTATTTAGAAAGTTTATTTGAGTTTCCAAGTAAAAATAGGATTTTAGCAAAAATTGTCCAACGTGTTGGCACGGACTGCTGAGACGAGAGTAATGGGCTGGGATGCAAACAATTGGATGAGCACCTGTGAGGCATTGTCCAATTCATCACAGCAATCAACTGCGATAAATTGGCCCAGGCCAATTTGCCGCAGGCCCTTTCGACTTGCGGCGAATTACCCTGCTACGTGTCGCTCACCGATTGGTCCGTCCAATTTTTTATTTTTTTATTATATATATGTATTTTAAAAAATAAGTAAAATGAATAATAAATAATAAAATAAATAATAAATACCACAAAAATTATTTTGAACTTATTTTAAAATTTTAGACTGGACTTGGTAAAAAATTAATGGTCTACAATTGGCAAGCTCTTGAGGATTAGAGTTTGAAGAAGCTTGATTGAAGAGTTGAAGGCTTGAGAGAGTTTTCATTCCATTTTTCAAGAGTAAGCCATTGATTGAAGAGGGCTTGGGAGTTTTTTTCATCACATTCAAGTTGAAGCTAGGAGGAAGATAAAAAGTTCAACTCTTGGCATCTTCAAAGGGGCTTTTCGTATTCTCACATTTAATTCATTTCTAGATTGTTGTTGGTTTGTTATGAACATTAATGTTTCAATGTATAATTGTGATTTGATTTATGTTGAGATGAATATCTATTTTGTAATGATGATGAGCTAAATTCCCTTTGCCTAGGGGTGTAGTAGATTTGATTCAATGGCTTGATTTGACAATCCCATTAATATACCTTGTTGTTGGTTGATTGTATTGGATTAAATGTTAGGTTGATAGATTGGCCACCTATTAATCTATAGATATTTAATGATGGACCAAGAAGTGAAATTTGATATCGAAACTATACAATTAGCTACCCTAAGAATGAATTAGAAATATAAGTTCTAGGGTTCTTTTAATTTGCAAATTCAAAAATAATTGGTTATTGTTAATTCATGAATGTAAAAACTAATGAATTAGTAATTGATTAATCAAACTCAAGGAACAAATTAAATTAGAAGGATATATTAATGGGTAATTTGAAAATTAAACTTTGATCAAATTGACCTACAACCCTAGGTACAATTTCAAGAATTAAACCAATTCTAAGCATATTGATAATTGTTCATTTGCTATTTTAATTTTATTACAATTTCAACAATATTGCAAAACTACACACTTATCCTTTTTAATTATCTTGTTTAAATTAAACTTTTACAAAATAATTCCTTCTTTGTGAGATGACCTTGGGGCGATCACCGTTGCTACAACAATCTCATAATCTTGCGAGTGTCACTTTGTAGTAGTAATTAATTGAGTGCAATAAGTTTTTGGCTCCATTGCTGGGGAAGGAAATTTTTGTTATTATTTTGATTCTTTTACTTTAAATGTTTAATTGTTTAAAGTGCTTCTGTGAGCGGGGATTTTCGTCCCCACTCCCGGTGGAATGGTTCTTGCGACTTCGGCACTGTTTAGGCTCGGGGCCTTAGAGAACACGAACCTAAGTCCAGAGAAAATGGAGTTGCCATCCGGAAGGGCCGGGAAAAATAAAGGGGTGGATGACTCGATTCTTAAGGAATCCCCAACCCCCTAATGGGTTCGAAAAGTTGGGTACGTGTGGGGAACTTGAGAAATGGCCTAACACCCCCACAACGCCCGGTTCATTGGAACCGACCTCCTTTACAGCTCTTAATATTATAAAATTCTTAAATACAATAATATTATCCATAATACACACAATAATTAAAAGAAAGCATCAATATATTAAAATCAAAGCAAGGTCCAAGCAAAACAAATAAATGGACACCCATCCGAAGATGGAAACATGTCCTTACATCATATGCCTAAATAGGACACCCACCGAAAGGTAGAAACATGTCCTTTACATACGTTCTAAAATAGAAAAGCAAATTAAATTACATGATATTTAACTAATAAGGTACCCACAAAGTGGAAACATACCTCTTACAACATTTGGAAATCTAAATAAATTGATAAAAGTAAATAATCATTCATCATAAATAAATCATTCATCAAAGATATTAAATATCAATAGAAAGTAAATATCCATCCATGATAAATTAAATAAACCAAGCATTGAACTTAAATAAATTAAAGCATATAAAGTAAATCAAAGCATAATCAAATATGGAATTTGAATAAGGCAAATAAAAATCCAAATTATAGCTACTGTTTCCATTTAGGGCTCTTTATTTCATGTGTTTAGGGTTTTGGAAATTTATGGAATTAGGCTACTGTGATTTTAAAGGAATTAAAATAGATTGAAGTTTTATGTTTTAAAAGGTTGATAAAGTTCTTTGATTAACCAAATTAATGTTTGTGATATAAAATCATGAAATTAGGGTTTGAACACTTTAAAACACTTAGATTTTGTGATTTATGGTTAATGAATTGTTGATTTGAGCTTACTGTGTAAAAAGTATAGCCTTTGTATTTTTATGGTTTTTAAAGCTTTAAAGGATTTAAGGTTTAGAAAAAATTAGGGTTTAAGGTTTTAAAGGGTTAGGGTTTACTATTTTGAGTTTTGGAGTTGAGTTAGTGTTTAGTGTTTTAAAATTAGGGTTTAGTGTTCTTAGAATTAAGTTTTTTAGAATTTGTAAATCAATTGACAATTTTATGAAGTTTATGAAAGTAAACTAAATGAATTAAAGTTTTTATAAACAGAAAAGGTGTTTTTAGGGTTTGTTGTAAGAAACATAATTAAATTTTGGTTTTGTTTAAAAACATGTTCAATTAGGGTTTTAAGATTTTGAAGAAGTAAAAATAACAATTTTAAGTCTTTTTGGAAAATAAAGCAACAAATTAATGTTTTTAACTTTATAAAAACTAAATTAAAGTTCTAAGGTTTTTGGTTTTGAAAGACACAATTTCATAATCTTGGCTATTGTGAAAAATATAACAAAAAGAATTTAATACATACCTCCTTTTGATGGTTCCTCCAAAAATAATTCTTCTTGGATGAACAAAAACAAAGGTAGTTGCTATCTTTGATGAATGGTTTGAATTGCTTTTCTTCTCTCAAAAAATCAGCTTGATTAAAGTTTTTCTTCACAGATTCGGTTTCAAAATCCCAATTTTGTCCCAATTTCTGCATTTTTTTTGTTGTGTTTTTTAGTCCATATTTATATAAGAATTTATGGTATAATTCTAGCTATTCATGGTATTAATCCTAATTAGGAAAAGGAAACCGAAACCTAATAGTATTAGGTTTTGAAAAAATTTGCGTCAGAAAATTTCGCTGGCGAAAAAAAACTGCTGCGGAAAAATTGCGCTGGCAAAAAAAACTGCCGCAGGAAAAATTACGCTGGCAAAAAAGCTGCTGCAGCAGGCGAAACAGGCCTTCGGGCCATTTCGCCCGTAGAACCCGCAAAAAATTCTGCGGGGGCCATTTCGCCCCAGGCAACTTCTGCGGGCGAAATGCCCACGGGCCCGTGCTAACTTTTGGCGACGATTTTTTCGTTGCCGATTTTTATTTTTATTTTTTGATTTTTATTTGTTTATTTTTATTTTTTATTAATAAAAATTAGATACTAAAGAAAAAATTATTTAATTAAGATAAAAATTATTTTGGACTAATTAAAATATATTGGACAACACAAAAATGATTATGGACTAAATAAAATATATTGGACCGGACTGGGTCAAAAATTAATGTTCTACAGTTTGCCCCCTTGCTTGAATGATCTGAAACTTTAGTGAAAGAGAGTGAAAAGCAATAAGACTTAATTTTTGAGATGATTGAGGTTTTGGGTTCTGGACCTGGTTCAAGTTCTTGACTCAAGGATAATTCTAGGTTCTGGACCTAAGGAAAATGTAATATCCCAAAATATACCCTAAAAGTTTTAGAGTTATTGTTGTATTTGGATTAAATGTATATGTTTGATGAAAAGAGAAAAGAAATGAAGAGGTAGATGTATTTGAGGGATGAGATGTATATTTGGTATTTGGAAAATATATGGGAAATATAAAAGGAATATACATATACCCACATATACACCACATATACATAATGTATAAAGTGGTGTAGGAAAAGTGAATATATATATATAATATTAATTAATTAATAATAATGATAATAATATTTATAAAAGAGAAAGAAGAAAAGAAAGTCAAAGGGTTGAATGAAGGTTGTGGTGGAGAATTTTTAGAAATAATTAATATTATTATTATTATATATATATATATAGGATAAGTATGAAGAAAAGAAGAAAAATCTTCTTGTCTCCTTCTTCTTCTTCTTCTTACGAGAGAGAGAGAGAGAGAAAGAGAGAAAGGAGATTTTAATTATGCACATCAAAATTTTTAAGGGCTTAAAGAGAATTGAAGTGAAGATTGAAGATTTGGCAAAGACTACTCAAGTAAGTATTCATTTCTTTGAATTGATTTCCATTGATTGTATTGATATGGGATGTAGTTAGTATGTTAAGATGATAATAGTGAAAGATTGAAAGATATGTGTAGATTTAAATGGTTATTTGTGAGGATGATGATGGATTATTAAATTGGTTAGTAAGGGTTTGATATATATATGAGTTGGAAAATGGAATAATTGATGTATGTTTGTGTTTAGTGAAATTGTTTCTGTTTTACAATTAGTAAAGGCTGTGATTTGTATGATTTTTAATTAATTATAGAAAAATGTTCTTGAAGTAAATTTTTGATATGTTGTGCCTCTATGAGTCTAGAATGACTGAAAAATATGTTGATTCGATTTTGGATAGGTTATGAGTTTAGAAAAATTATTTTTATTAGATCTGTTCCAGCAGGTACCTTAACTGAGACAGCTATATTTCGGGATTTTTAATAAAATGTAGAAAAATTATATTCAATTGAATTTTGGATATGTTGTTGCTTAATGAGTCTAGTATTTGAGAAAAATAATTTGGAACCAAGTTGATTGAATTTAAGTTATGGAATTCACAAAGTTTAGAACTGCTGCCAGGATGCAGGGCAATTGGGGCAGTCTGTTTGGGTGAACTATTTGACCAAGATTTTGTGTTCAGTTTGATCTGAAATTTTAAAGGAATGATTTTAAGATGTAAAATTAAGTTCTGTAAAAATTTTAGAGTTTTTAGTCAAGTATATTATTTTATACAAATTTTCAAAATAAGGATAAAATTTAGTCTAAAACCAGAATTTACTATTCATATGGTCATTTTGCTAATATTCCTTTTGGATTAGGTTGTGAAGAGGTTGAATTGCCCTAATCTAAGTGTTGAGGATTCTTGGAAGAGTAGGTGTATAGAGTGGTGTAAGTTGGTTTTAAGGTAAGTACAAAGTTTATATGATTGCACTTATTTACATGAATTAAGACTTAACACATTTGTTTGTAAATGTGTTAAGTGAATTACTATATTGTCAATATAATTTGATTAAGGTTATGATTGGATGATGTGAAAGATATGAAGATCATTCAAATAGGTAAGTACAATGCAATTTGTTATGATAAATATTGTAATGATGAATTGTGCTAATGTGTTTTGAGAAATGATGAAATGTATTGTAATTGTGGTTGGTAATAATGATTGAAATGAAATAAATAGACATGTTGATTATATGATGATGAATTTAAGATATATGCTCAATATAATTGTTTATGTCTACTTGAATGATGAAGTGCTATAACGTGAATTGAAATATGATAAGAGGTGAAGCCATTGAGATTGGCTATGATGAATCAAATGAGATGTGAAGCCATTGTGTTGGCTACGAGAATGTAAATGAATTATAATTGAGGCATGGTTGCCTGTTTTGAAAATGAAATGAATTGAGAAAGAAATGTACAAAGATATAAATGAAAAGAGTTGTGTCTAATATGTTAATTCAACTTTCAGAGTTCTGGATTTGACGGCATGCCTATAACATATGAAATGTAACAGTCTAGCCGGGTTGAGGATCTCCTCAAGTTGTTGAGTTGATGGTCCAAGAGACTGGGTCTGTTACACTATATGAATTATAAATGTGAAATATATGAAAAGTAACAGTCTTGCCGGGTTGAGGATCTTCTCGATTAGTCGGGTGGATGGTCCAAGAGACTGGGTCTGTTACACTCTCCATGGATAGAGATATGATATATGTTGCCTACGGGCTTGATTATTGTGATTATGGATCAAAGCAGTAACTCTGAACTTTGAATAACATATTAGTGTTTTGGGCCCGAGTCTGTCTTTATTGTCAATGTGAAATGCAAGTATTGAAATATTGATTGTGAGTATTAATAATGAATTATGATTGGTGGATTGTGAATAATATAATGTTATTAAGTGTAATAGGAAAATGAATGGTGGTTGATGATAAAGGTTGTCTTTATTGGAAATATGATTTATGATTTATATGATATGTAGATTGTGTATTGCAATAATGAGTGATATGATGTGTAATGTGTGTATTGCAATAATGGTTGGTATGGTATATATATAATGTAGGGGTATTAATATATTGGTTTTGAGTATTGGTGATGCATTGGGGTTGGTGATAATATTATATATATATATACATCTTATATGAAATTAGCTAGGATATATTAAAGATAAAGTTAAAAAGAAAAGAAGATATGATAAGAACTAATTATATATTGAATCGATGTATCATTACATATCAATACTTCTATACTATATGTTTATATTTTATATTTGGACTACTAAGCTCTCGGGCTTAGCGCGGGTGTTTATTCGCGCAGGTTTTTAGATGGAAGATATGAAGTCTTTTGTTATGCCACAAGAAGAGTAAAGTTTGTCGAGACCAACTAGAGGGTTATGCATACATGTATAAATTTTAATTATGATGTATTTCTGACGAGAGAGTATTTATATGTATAAATCTAGTAATGTATAATAACTGTATGGTTTTAAATTGAGTCGGATTGTGAATATAGAAGTGTGAATTCTTCTTGCAGGATTGTAGTTGAGGTTATAAGGGTGGATTATTGGGAGTGTACTTGAGTTGAATTGTGAAACAAAATGTTTTTCAAATATAAGAAAAATCAATTTTGTCGACACTTGGGACCTAGAATTTTAAGGGAGACTCCGTCAAAATTTTTTTTTTTTTTTTTGAAAATTTTTTATAAGGAACATTAAGTAAGCTGACATAACCAGAGCTCGTATCTTGATGTAGCATTCCTCCTCGGCTTATTATAGGTCGGGAAGGGGTGTTACAAATTGTTTTGGTATCAGAGCTTAGGTTCGAGATTCTCGGCCTAAGTAAATTTAAAAAGGAAATGTTTTAAAAAGAAAAATGATGATGAATGAAAATGAAAAGAATGAAATTTTTGATACATGCATATGCATTAACATCTAGGTTGGTCTCGAATGTGGTATTATATGAATTGAAATGTATTGAATTGTATGAAATGGATAATAATGTGTGGATGAAGTTCTATATGAATGGAAATTTAAAGAAAGCAATGAGATGGAAAAATTTATGTAAGTTTAAGTGATAAATTAAAGAATGGTAGTTTCCTTGAGGAAAGAAAATGTGAAATATGATTATAATATAAAGAAATGATCAGGAAAATAAAGTTTAAAAAAAATGAATTAAAAACAAAATCAAAATCAAAGTATGTAATCTTTCCTCTACTATTTGAATCTCTTTCTAATAAAGCTTATGTTTGGATTGCAAGGGAGAGGAAATATTGTTGATGGATAATATGGATGGATATGTAATTATAATGAAGAGAATATGGTGGAATATTGAATGAGTTGATTGATATAGACAAAGTGTGATAACTTAAGGTTTGAATATGTAAAGTTAAGATTAAAAAAAAAAATGATAGGGGTTAAGCAAGGAGATAAAATGGTGTTGTTAGTATTGTTAATTTAATGTAAACATTGTGGTTTGAATGGTAGGAATATAATATGCTTGAGTATTGTTAAAGCTCATGTTAATGGTGATAATGTGTAATATTTGGATTTTTGAAATGAGCTTTAATGATTGTAAAAAGGATATATTTTGATGTTGCTTTGTAGTATGTATATATAAGATGTTTACTTAAGTTTATATTAATAAAACGAGATGAGTAAATTGAAGTTTAAGCAAAGTAGTAACAGGAGAATTTATAATGTTAACGGAATTTGGATAAAGATTATTTAAATATCGAAAATTTAATGTATAGTACGTATATGAGTTAAGTGGAATGAAAATTTTTGCATATTAAGAATGACTTACAGATATGTAATTTGATGAACTAAAAGTTGGCAAGTGATGAAGTAATCATGATAAGGTTGACTACTTGGAAGGTGATAATGGGATGTAAGATGCTAGTGATCAAGGATTGAGTTGATCACTTGAAAGTGTAATGTGCGCATAGTATTGCGTGTTTGTAACCTATACAACTACATATCTATTAGTGTTGAGAATGAGTACTCTTGCATTGATAAACTTGTGCAAAGTTAGGTCATGTGATAATATTAATAGTGAGAATTGGATTGAGCAATGTTAGTTCAAGAAATTGAGATTTGTGATAACGAAATTTGGAAATTTTATAGGGATTAATGGGCGATGTGTATATGATTGGATGTAAGGGACATATGTATAAATATGTGAGATATATATAAATAATTTAAGTCATGTAAAAAAAAAAAAAAGAAGAAGATGAAAATGGTGTTGTTCAATGAAAAATAATAAATGTTAAATGTGTATTGATGGTATGAAAAAGAGGAATTAAATATAATTGTAAAGTGTAAGAAATATGAAAGCAAGTCACATTGTGAACGTGACCTATGTATGTGAATGTGGTATAATTATTTGTATAGTGGTATGAAGAATGATATGGCATGTATTAGTGGATCTATGAGAAATTAAGTTTTGATTTATGAAGAGTTAGACTATGGATTGTAATGGAAAGTGAAAAAGGACTCGAGTAACAATGGACGATGAAATTGTTATGATAATAACTGAGCTAGACTATCATATAATGCTTTCTGGTTGAAGGATTATGCTTGTGGAAATATATTATATGTATATGTGTTTAATAAAGATGGAAAGTATAATGTATGAAAAGTTTTATAAGAGATAGGTTAGAAATGGAAGTTGTATAAAGTTTGTATATGATTGAATGTTGTACACATAAGTGTTATAAGAAATATTGTTGATGTGAGTTAGGCTAATGATAATCATATGATCAAGAACAAATTGTTTTGGAGACAAAGTTGAATTATGTCAACTTTTGAGATAGTTGGAAATGTTTGAAGAAGAATAATAGAGGAACAATATTGATTTATAAACTACATATGTGACTATTAATATACTCTGGCTATATAATTTGTTTAGTGTAATTGGCTGGTTAAGTTTGTTATCAGCAGATTTGGGCCTAAGGTGATATGATTGTAGTATTATGTGGGTGAGATTGATAATTTTGTTTCAAGAAATATGGTTAGGAGTTGTGATTGGTAAAGTGGTATCTTATCAATTCTATGTTAGAAATTTGTTTATAATTATGAAAAATATGAATAGAGAAGAGAACCGTGTAAATGTCTTGAATTGTGAAGAATGAATAAAAAGTGATTATGTAATCATAGTAATGGTATGATAATGTGAGAATATGATAAATGGGAGAAATTTATGAAATGTGATTGAAAATGATACTGAATATATTTTTGTTATAAGATGAATTAATTGATGGAAACAATGTTAAGTGAATGAACTATGGGTAATAATTATAGTATGAGAAAAATTATGAGAATTATGGGAGATTGCACTGCTATTATTGAAAGCAGAAGATATATATGAATATTGAAAGATAATTTGAAGTAATTTGTTAGTAAGGAGTCGAACAGATGGATCCTAAGGGATTAGAAGTTGAGAATGAGTTTGACCTAATAGAATTGTGTTATGTATATTGATATGTGATGATAAACTTAAATAAGTTAATGGTTGGTTTGAATGGAATAAGATTGAAATGTTGTTATTTTATGACAGCTAGATCAATTGATCTAGAATTCATTAAGATTGTGAATTATTATCGAGATTTAATATGTATAGTTATGCTAAGAGTATAAGATATATATGATAATGTATATATGAAGTGATATGCTGATACATGAATGAATTATGATATATCAGTTATTAAAGATAATGAAAGGAAAAAGGTTGATTATCTGTAAAGTAAATTTATAAAGATTGTATCGATATTAATATTAAGTGAAAAACATGGTAAAGAGGGATTTAAGTATAAGAAATGAAAATATTGTTATCAATCAAGGTTTGATAAGTGGTTATTTTCAAAAGTGATTGTAATAACAGGATAATCTATAGTAAGATTTAATTCAATAATTTCCAAGATTAAAGTTAAAAGATTGCCTATAAAAAGATGAAGTGATAAATATTTTGAATGTAATAGATGAATGGTATATTTATAGATTATAAGATGATTTGATTATTGTATAAAAGAAAATTTCTTTGAAATGTAATGAGTTATTTTGGGTGTTTTGTTGAAAAAGTAATAAGATAAATATAGCTATATAATGATGAGTTGTGAATTGGGAAAAGATGATTGACTAAAGGTGGAAGAGTAAAAGTTATGTAATTTGATGAAATCATAATATAAGAATACGATTACCTTCATATGAATTAAGATGGTGTTTTATTATAAATGAATTGTTATTGTGCTGGATAATTTCGAGGACGAAATTATTTAAGGGGGAGAGAATTGTAATATCCCAAAATATACCCTAAAAGTTTTAGAGTTATTGTTGTATTTGGATTAAATGTATATGTTTGATGAAAAGAGAAAAGAAATGAAGAGGTAGATGTATTTGAGGGATGAGATGTATATTTGGTATTTGGAAAATATATGGGAAATATAAAAGGAATATACATATACCCACATATACACCACATATACATAATGTATAAAGTGGTGTAGGAAAAGTGAATATATATATATAATATTAATTAATTAATAATAATGATAATAATATTTATAAAAGAGAAAGAAGAAAAGAAAGTCAAAGGGTTGAATGAAGGTTGTGGTGGAGAATTTTTAGAAATAATTAATATTATTATTATTATATATATATATATAGGATAAGTATGAAGAAAAGAAGAAAAATCTTCTTGTCTCCTTCTTCTTCTTCTTCTTACGAGAGAGAGAGAGAGAGAAAGAGAGAAAGGAGATTTTAATTATGCACATCAAAATTTTTAAGGGCTTAAAGAGAATTGAAGTGAAGATTGAAGATTTGGCAAAGACTACTCAAGTAAGTATTCATTTCTTTGAATTGATTTCCATTGATTGTATTGATATGGGATGTAGTTAGTATGTTAAGATGATAATAGTGAAAGATTGAAAGATATGTGTAGATTTAAATGGTTATTTGTGAGGATGATGATGGATTATTAAATTGGTTAGTAAGGGTTTGATATATATATGAGTTGGAAAATGGAATAATTGATGTATGTTTGTGTTTAGTGAAATTGTTTCTGTTTTACAATTAGTAAAGGCTGTGATTTGTATGATTTTTAATTAATTATAGAAAAATGTTCTTGAAGTAAATTTTTGATATGTTGTGCCTCTATGAGTCTAGAATGACTGAAAAATATGTTGATTCGATTTTGGATAGGTTATGAGTTTAGAAAAATTATTTTTATTAGATCTGTTCCAGCAGGTACCTTAACTGAGACAGCTATATTTCGGGATTTTTAATAAAATGTAGAAAAATTATATTCAATTGAATTTTGGATATGTTGTTGCTTAATGAGTCTAGTATTTGAGAAAAATAATTTGGAACCAAGTTGATTGAATTTAAGTTATGGAATTCACAAAGTTTAGAACTGCTGCCAGGATGCAGGGCAATTGGGGCAGTCTGTTTGGGTGAACTATTTGACCAAGATTTTGTGTTCAGTTTGATCTGAAATTTTAAAGGAATGATTTTAAGATGTAAAATTAAGTTCTGTAAAAATTTTAGAGTTTTTAGTCAAGTATATTATTTTATACAAATTTTCAAAATAAGGATAAAATTTAGTCTAAAACCAGAATTTACTATTCATATGGTCATTTTGCTAATATTCCTTTTGGATTAGGTTGTGAAGAGGTTGAATTGCCCTAATCTAAGTGTTGAGGATTCTTGGAAGAGTAGGTGTATAGAGTGGTGTAAGTTGGTTTTAAGGTAAGTACAAAGTTTATATGATTGCACTTATTTACATGAATTAAGACTTAACACATTTGTTTGTAAATGTGTTAAGTGAATTACTATATTGTCAATATAATTTGATTAAGGTTATGATTGGATGATGTGAAAGATATGAAGATCATTCAAATAGGTAAGTACAATGCAATTTGTTATGATAAATATTGTAATGATGAATTGTGCTAATGTGTTTTGAGAAATGATGAAATGTATTGTAATTGTGGTTGGTAATAATGATTGAAATGAAATAAATAGACATGTTGATTATATGATGATGAATTTAAGATATATGCTCAATATAATTGTTTATGTCTACTTGAATGATGAAGTGCTATAACGTGAATTGAAATATGATAAGAGGTGAAGCCATTGAGATTGGCTATGATGAATCAAATGAGATGTGAAGCCATTGTGTTGGCTACGAGAATGTAAATGAATTATAATTGAGGCATGGTTGCCTGTTTTGAAAATGAAATGAATTGAGAAAGAAATGTACAAAGATATAAATGAAAAGAGTTGTGTCTAATATGTTAATTCAACTTTCAGAGTTCTGGATTTGACGGCATGCCTATAACATATGAAATGTAACAGTCTAGCCGGGTTGAGGATCTCCTCAAGTTGTTGAGTTGATGGTCCAAGAGACTGGGTCTGTTACACTATATGAATTATAAATGTGAAATATATGAAAAGTAACAGTCTTGCCGGGTTGAGGATCTTCTCGATTAGTCGGGTGGATGGTCCAAGAGACTGGGTCTGTTACACTCTCCATGGATAGAGATATGATATATGTTGCCTACGGGCTTGATTATTGTGATTATGGATCAAAGCAGTAACTCTGAACTTTGAATAACATATTAGTGTTTTGGGCCCGAGTCTGTCTTTATTGTCAATGTGAAATGCAAGTATTGAAATATTGATTGTGAGTATTAATAATGAATTATGATTGGTGGATTGTGAATAATATAATGTTATTAAGTGTAATAGGAAAATGAATGGTGGTTGATGATAAAGGTTGTCTTTATTGGAAATATGATTTATGATTTATATGATATGTAGATTGTGTATTGCAATAATGAGTGATATGATGTGTAATGTGTGTATTGCAATAATGGTTGGTATGGTATATATATAATGTAGGGGTATTAATATATTGGTTTTGAGTATTGGTGATGCATTGGGGTTGGTGATAATATTATATATATATATACATCTTATATGAAATTAGCTAGGATATATTAAAGATAAAGTTAAAAAGAAAAGAAGATATGATAAGAACTAATTATATATTGAATCGATGTATCATTACATATCAATACTTCTATACTATATGTTTATATTTTATATTTGGACTACTAAGCTCTCGGGCTTAGCGCGGGTGTTTATTCGCGCAGGTTTTTAGATGGAAGATATGAAGTCTTTTGTTATGCCACAAGAAGAGTAAAGTTTGTCGAGACCAACTAGAGGGTTATGCATACATGTATAAATTTTAATTATGATGTATTTCTGACGAGAGAGTATTTATATGTATAAATCTAGTAATGTATAATAACTGTATGGTTTTAAATTGAGTCGGATTGTGAATATAGAAGTGTGAATTCTTCTTGCAGGATTGTAGTTGAGGTTATAAGGGTGGATTATTGGGAGTGTACTTGAGTTGAATTGTGAAACAAAATGTTTTTCAAATATAAGAAAAATCAATTTTGTCGACACTTGGGACCTAGAATTTTAAGGGAGACTCCGTCAAAATTTTTTTTTTTTTTTTTGAAAATTTTTTATAAGGAACATTAAGTAAGCTGACATAACCAGAGCTCGTATCTTGATGTAGCATTCCTCCTCGGCTTATTATAGGTCGGGAAGGGGTGTTACAGAAAATTTGGGTTCTGGACCCGATTCAAGTCATGGTGTAGACTCTTAATTTTAGACCCGGTCCAGTCCAATATATTTTAATTAATCCAAAATAATTTTTGTATTGTCTAATATATTTTAGTTAGTCCAAAATAATTTTTATGGTATCTTAATTAATTTTAATATTTATTTTAGTAAAAAATGGTAAAATGAATTTTTCTGCGGGCAAAATGGCCCACCCATTTCGCCCGCAGGAATTTCCTGCAGGCGAAATGGCCTACGGGCCCGTTCTGCGCGTGCTGCAGCAGCTAGCTGCGGCAGATTTTTTTGTCAGTGTAGATTTTCCGCATCAGTTTTTTTTTTGCCAGCGAAATTTTTTCGACGCAATTTTTAAACAACACAAAAAAACGTGGAGGCCGAAAGGGACAGTGAAAAAGAAAATCCAAATCCGTGAAGGAAAAGCTTGAATTCAATTGATTTTTAAAGTAGCAGAAACACTATTTAAAGGATTAAAAAGGCAAAAAGGCTGGTCTTTTGAGCTTGTTCATCCAAGAAACAATTTTGGTGCAACTTACAAAATAAGGTATGAAATTCTAATTTCTTTATATTTTTTCACAGTAGCTAAAACTAGGATTTTGTATTTTTCAAAAGTTAAAATCTTAGAACTTTAATTTAGTTTTTCTAAAGTCAAAAAAACCTTATTTCGTTGGTTTATTTTCCAAAAGGCTTAAAATTGTTATTTTTACTTCTTTAAAATCTTAAAACCCTAATTAAACATATTTTTCATCAAAACCAAAATTTGATTCTGTTTCTTTCAAAATTTTAAACTAGGTTCTGTTTCTTTCAAAAAGCTTTAAAAAACATCTTTTCTATTTATAAAAACTTTAATCCATTTGTTTAAATTCATAAAACTTCATAAAATTATCAAATTGATTTCCAAATTCTAAAAGCCAATTCATCACCCATGACCCTAATTTTAAATCCTAAAACCCTAAATCTACTTCTAAACCTAAAATAGTAAACTCTAACTCCTTTAAAACCTTAAACCCTAACTTTTTCTAAACCTTAATCCTTTAAAACATTAAAAACCATAAAACCATAAATATTTTAAATTTACACAGTAAGCTTGAAATCACCATTTAAAACCATGAATCAAAAGTATTTTAAAGTGTCAAAAACCCTAGTTTCATGATTTCACCATTCAAACCTTAATTTGTTTAATCAAAGAGTCTTACCAACATTTTAAAACATAAAACCTCAATCTATTTTAATTCCATAAAAAAGTCACAATAGCCTAATTTTATGAATTCAAAAACCTTAACACATGAGATAAAGAACCCTAAATGGAAATAGTAGCTATAATTTGGATTTTTATTTACCTTATTCAATTCGATATTTGATCATGCTTGGTTTTATTTCTTATGCTTTAATTTATTTAAATTCAATGCTTGGTTTATTTTATTTATCATGGATGGATGTTTACGTTTTATTGATATTTGGTACCTTTGATGAATGATTTATTTATTATGAATGGTTATTTACTTTTATCAATTTATTTAGATTTCTAAATGTTGTAAGAGGTATGTTTCCACTTGGTGGGTACTTCATTAGTTAAATATCATGTAATTTAATTTGCTTTTCTATCTTAGAACTTATGTAAAGGGCATATTTCTACCTTTCGATGGGTGTCCTATCTAGGTATGTGATGTAAGGACATGTTTCCATCTTCGGATGGGTGTCCATTTATTTGTTTTGTTTTGTTTGGACATTGCTTTGATTTTAATATATTGATGCTTTCTTTTAATTATTGTGTGTAATATGGATAACATTGTTATATTTAAGAATCTTATAATATTAAGACTTGTAAAGGAGGCCGGTTCCAATGAACCGGGTGTTGTGGGGGTGCTGGGCCATTTCTCACCTTCCCCACACGTACCCAACTTTTCAAACCCATTAAGGGGTTGGGGATTCCTTAGGAATTGAGTCATCCACCCCTTTATGTTTCCCGGCCCGTCCGGGTGGCGAATCCATTTTCTCTGGACTTAGTCCGTGTTCTCTAAGGCCCCGAGCCTAAACAGTGTCGATGTCGCAAGAACCATTCCACCAGGAGTGGGGGCAAAAATCCCCGCTCACAGTGGCAACTCCACTGGGGATAAGAGAGGTTGATTCCGTTGATCTTTATATTATTCTATTCTTTCTTATAATGATATTATCCATTGTATCATATTAGATTGCATCGTGTGCGTCAGTTAGGACGCCCGTGTTACCCGTGTTATGTTATGTAAGGGATACCATACTTTCACTCAAGGTATGGAGATCGAGCATGGTATAAACACTCATAGCCTCATACCTTTTGGTATATAATTGCTATGGGAACCTAAGCCTTTTCAACCCAAAGACTAAAGCTCATGTAATTGGCCTAGTTACTTTCCTTAGGTTTTACTCCAAATGCATGTTGTTTGACTATGGTTAGTTTATCTTAGTCTAAATCATGGCTTATTTGGTTTGTTCTTTTTCTAATATGACATAAGTACATTGTAAGCTCAAAATAAATATTTTCTTTAAAGTCCAAAAGACCAAAGCTATTTTCAAAATTTTTTCAAGATGGTATTTGGACATAAGACTTTTCTTTGGCCCATGGCCCAAATACTAAGCCCAAAATCCATTTTCTAAAATCTTTTACAATGGGCTTAGAAACAAAACTATTTTCACCCAATCTTTTCTTATAAGAAGCTTGCAAATTATTTAGGTCAATTATGAAATACCAAAAATCAATTGTGGGCCTAGTTTACACTAAGAATAAATTAACCATGGGCTTGTTTTTGGTATGAATCATTAGTTACCTTTTTCAAGTGAGAAATCTATCTATAATAAACCTCTTAATTTAGTTTTAATCCAATATAGCATAAAAGCTACTTTAGTTGGTTGAATGGATTAAAACCTAATTAATGGGAATTATCATGGACATATTTCCATTTTCGAAAATATAACTATTGGTTGAAATGTCCGAGGGAATTATTCGAAAACAAGATACCCCATGTTGGTATTTTGTTAACCATATACCTAGGAAAAGAGACTCACCATTCGTGTGTGGATGTTATAAGGTTGGAAGGAATGTCCTAATTATCTTTCTTCGTTGATTGTTTGTACATACATGCACACATGCATACTTTTGCTTACAACAATCAAAAGCTTACAACAAGCATCCTCTCTGGTTCACAGCCCTGGATTATGACAGTTCAAAAGCTTACAACAATCCGACCTATGCCGGAGATGAAGTATCTAGCAACGACTCAATCACTTGCTCACCAAAAATAATGGAGCCCAAACAAATTCAAAGGATGGTAGATGAAGCCCTCAATGCCAAGATGGAAGAAATAAAAGAGGCCATGGCTGAGACCATAAAGAATCAATTAGCTGCAATCTTAGGAAACAATGCCGAAGCATCTGCTAGCACCAAGAAAGTCAAGGGGAAGGCTAAAATTGATGAAGTAGCTTTTGATGATGATAAGATGATCATTGATGATGATGATTGGGCTCAATATTACCAAGATCTTCAAGACAAAAAGGAGCCGAAGGTTGTTGAGAAGGCAACTATTGAAAAGACCGAGACTTCTGATGTTGAAAAGATGATTACTGATTTAGAAATGAAATTTGAGAAGAAGCTGAAAACCGAAGAGATGTCTGAGGTCGACAAACTATTTGAACAAGATGAAGAGGTCCCTTATAAATTCAAGATGCCTTCCTTTGCTAAGTACAATGGCACCGAAAATCCTCATCTTGACGTGAAGCAATACATCACTGCCATGCAGTCTGCCCGAGCTACTAAGGCTCAAACCCTAAGGTACTTCATTCTCTCATTGGACCCTGTTGTCCAAAATTGGTTCAATACATTAGATGAAGGAACACAAAAGAGTTGGGATATACTTTACAAAGCCTTCATCCAACAATATGGATATAATGTTGAGTTGGAAGTTACCTTAATGGAAGTGGAGTCCATTAGGCAAAGGCCGAATGAGAATTTTGTAGATTATGTCAAGAGATGGAAAAACAAGGCCGCATTACTCAAGAAGAGGCCAGATGAATCCGATCAGATAAGGATGATTGTGAGAGGGGTGTTGCCTAATCTCCATGAAAGGATGTCTCACACCCTTATAAGGGATTTCAAAGATCTTCTCCAAGCTGGTCTACAAATTGAAGAGTGGGAAAAGAAGAAGAATCGCTTTTCAATAAGAAGGAATGAGAAAGGGAACAACCAGCCTAACAATCAAAGCACACAAAAAGAAGTTGATGTTAATGTAACCGGTCAAGGGAATAAAAGACAATTCTCAGAATCGGGGAAACCTCTATCTTGGGTTTTTAGCAAGCTGCAAAAGAAAGGGTTGTTACAACCGTTAGTTCCTCGACCTTTACATAATCCATTGCCACCAAACTTCAATGCCGAGGCTTTCTGTCAATTTCAACAAATGCGAGGACATGAAACAGATAAATGTGCTCATCTAAGGCATGAGATCCAAAACCTAATCGATAGTGGCAAGCTACCTGAGCCGGAAAAGCCCAACACTAAAGATAATCCATTACCAAGATTCAATAGAGTACCTCCACTGGCAACCTTCTTGGTGGGAAAAGGATTGGAAGAAGATTTTTTTTTTATCTTCCTTTCAAGATAGGGATATTGAAGATGTGAAAGGAAAAGAAGCTTAAACTCAATGAACTTTCCTTAGCTTGAATGTTGCTTTTCAATCTTACTTTCTTTAGTATTTTGGAACTATTGTGTTTTTCAAATTTAAAGTTGCTTGAATAAATTACTTTCATCAAAATTTTTGTTGGTCTTTGTTCATTTTGGTGCTCAACCAATGATGAATCTAGCTTTATATTTCATGAATTAATATATTTAGGCATCATGACTTGAATGACTTTACTAGGCAAGGGAATTGCTCTATAGCATTGAGTTGTGTATGCTTACTTATAGAGGGCTCCTGCATAATTATCTTTGTCTAGGTCCTAGTCAGTCTTAGAACATGCTTTTACAAATTTTCAAGGTGAAATTGAACTCTACTTATTTAAGGGAGAGATGATCTAGGCATTGTTTGGATAGCCAACAACTAGTATCTACCCAATTAGATATCAATCTCTAGCTGTCCCTTTGAGCCTTCATAAAATTTTAGCTTTCTTTTCATTGGCATATAACCTCAACAACCTACCCTAAGCTATTGTGATACTTTTGACAAATCTTATGATCACTAATATGAAGAAGCAAGAAGATCAAAGAAAGCAATGAATAGTCAAGATCATGAAGTTTTCAAGACTATGAAGATAGTTGAAGTTCTCAAGACCATAAGGGTAGTTGAAGTTCCCTTAAATATCTCCAATATATCAAGACAACATCAGAGTAACAAATGATTTATCCTTGTTAAAGAAGATTTATGTTACTCCACTTGATAAGAGCATTTTTATACCTGTTTTTAGTATGATTTCTATTTGTTTTTAGTTAATATTTCATTTGATTTTGATTTAAAGTTTGTTTTAAGTGATTATTTTAGGTTAAAGTGGAAAAACTCCCTTGGAGGATCAAAACAATGAAGAAAGAGCTTGAATTAAGCAAGACATGGCCAAGCCAAAACTAGCTTGGCCGTGTCCCTCAAAGAAGCTTCAAGACAGTAGCTGACACGACCAGGTGACATGCCCAAGTCACTGGCCGTGTCTCACCTAAGGAGCAAAACCAAAGGGACCAAGCAAAGAACGAAAGAAAAGGATCAGAAGCTGACACCATCAAGTGACATGCCCAAGCCAGTGGCCGTGTCACATGACACGGCCACAAGCTTTGCCGTTTCACCCATTGAAACTAAAGAAAGAAATTGGCAAAATGGCAAGCAGAAGGTGACACACCCAAGTGACACGGCCAAGCCACTGGCCGTGTCACATGACACGGCCAGGAGCTTGGCCGTGTCACCCCATGAAGCCAAAGAGAAAAGAAAGAAAGGAAGGAAGGCAGTGATGGACATGGCCAAGTGGCTTGGCCATGTCCCAAAGAAAAATGAAAGACACGGCCAAGCCACTCATGGCTTGGCCGTGTCACCTATGGAAATGTTGAAATCTTTGCATGAATCAAGGAACAAGTGGGGGGGAACAAAGACTAGCTTTTGCCAAAAGTGTTCAAAAACAAAAGAAAAGCTTGCCTAATTTGAGGAAAAGAAAGGTTAAACAAAGAGAATGTGGGAGACAAGGTGAGTTGGAAGTTTGACTTGAGCTTTGGAGGGAAATAAAAAGAGAAAGGAGCTGGAGCTTCTGCTAAGTTTGTGTAGAAAACAGAGAACAGAGGCAGAGAAGAGAGGTTTAAGAGGAGGAGGTTATGCATACACATTTTGGGCAAGGAGGGAGTGACACTTTCCTTGACTCTTCATCTTCATCCTCCATTTCCTTTCTCTCCAGCATCTCCATCTTCCATTAGCAGCTCCTGGAGATTCAAGAAGCTACATTGAAAGGGGTTTTTCTATTTTCTCCTTTTAATTCATTTTAATGTTATTGTTGTTGTTGTTGTTGTTGTTGTATTAAATGTATTGAACATGAACTAAATCATTATCTATCTAGATGTTAATGAACCCTCGCTTATTTGTATGATTGGATACTTTTAATTGATTGAGTTGTTTTATTCTTATGATGCTTAATGATTATTGCCAATTGATGATAGCATGCTTATTAATTGGTTGCCATTTTCATATTATTTACTTGAGAAAGTTTGATATGAATTGATTACTCATAAGGGTTGAGGATTGATTGGGGTGCTAGAGATAGACCTACAAGATCCTTTGGTTTATAGTTCCTTGTTCTTAATGCATGACCTACTTAAGCGTGTTTTGAGAAGAGATTCCGGCATTCTACTTAGTGATTAGGGATTAATTCGCTCGAGAGAGGTTTTAGTCTAAGTTAGAGGAATGCCAACTCAACTCTATCATGAAATGTAATTGAGGCTAGGGGGATTCAATATCTGGATAGTATCATTATCATCAATCCTTTTTACACAACACATAATTTATCTTTGCTTTCATTTATTTAAATTAGTTGTCTTTAATTATAAAACATCATAAAAATATTAATTTGCTAAACAACAGTTAAGATTTGCACTAGTGCTTGGCCTTGTCCTCAGTGGAACGATACTTCACTCACTACTTTATTACTTGTGTGACCCGTGCACTTACGGTATTGCTATAGCACATAGCGACACGCACCAAGTTTTTGGCACTGTTGCCGGGGACAATGGTTTCAATACTAGTAACATAATTAAGACTGTTGATTTAGTTTTATTTTTTTTATCAACAGTATTTGTTTGTTTTCTGTAAATTGTTTGATTGTTTTTCTTTAAATTGTTTGTTTGTTTTTTGTAAATTTGTTTATTTGTTGTGTTTGAATTTGTTTGTTTGTTTGTTTTCTTTAAATTGCTGAGTGTCTTTTGTATAGATGCAGTTTTTAAGGCACGGGGAAGTTTATGATGGGGACTGTTATTCTGAGCTTGCATGACAACTCGCAAATTTAACGAATAAATTTGATAGGCTAATTGCAAGCCGAGGAAGCCCACCAAATTGTACAGCATGTGGCAATGCAGGACATAGTGCCAATACATGTTCATTTGGGTTATACCAAGATTGGCACGAGGAAGAATATGGCTACCAACGTTTCCAGCAAATGGGTGGTAATGACCAATTCTTATAATCCAAGTTGGGAAAGCCACCCAAATTTTTATTGGGAAAATCAGCAGTACATCTCACCTCAACAAAATTTTCAACCTTGCCAAAGAAGTTCTTACTTTCAAGAACAATTCTCAGACCAAGACCACCTTGAGGAATCCACATTGGAGGATAAGTTAAATGCCTATATTCAAAAACTCACAATGAATCAAGATCACCTTGAGGAACCCACTTTGGAGGATGAGTTGAGGTCTGAATCTTTGCAACAAACACAGAGGATATTGGATGCACTGGAGGAGCAGCTGGCACATCAACCCCAAGCACACCAAAAGGAAGAGTCTCCTAGCCAATTGGAGTAATTTGAGGTAATCACAAATTTGAGAAATGAACAAATAAAATATAACAATTTTTGTGATTTCTTTGATGCAAGGACCAATCAAGAAGACAATGGCGATGAGATCCAACCTGATATAGAGGTGTTGAATCAAATAAAGGAAGTGGTGAATTTGGAAGCATCAACTTGGACAGAATTGCAGGAACCTCCAAATCCTTTTATGCCACCAATGTCATTCCCATGTAGGCTGGAGGATGAGAAACAAGGTATGCATATTCCTAAACTCTATGACATGCCCCATAGTGAAGATAATGTAGATAAGCTTAAGGTAGCCACGATTTTAGAAGTAGAGCCTAATATTTCCAATCTAGAAATCTAGGAGAGCAAATGAATATTAGATGATGAGATTGTTGAGAGGGAACTTCCAAATGCTAAAGAGGATGAGAAAGAGATTCAACCAAACTTGGTTGAACTTCAAAAGACCCCAAAAATTTTGGAATTTTTTTTAGTTGGGGAGAATAATATGCAACCAATGATCATCCCTCCCACTTTCAGGAGCGAGAAAGAATAAAAAATGAATATAACCATGTTGCATACTGAAGAATATTTTTACCAAGTTCCTACAGCATTGGAAAATCACCCCAAGACAGCCTTCATAAGTTCTCATTGGCCATTTGCTCATCCAAGGATGCTAACTAAGCTTTGCAACACATTGGGCACATTTCAAAGTTGCATGCTGTCCATCCTCTCAATCATAGGCTTCAATTGCATTATGGGTGGAAGGAGCCCTACATATCGCATATGGGAGCGATGGAAATCAGGTTTCATCTAAACTCTCCTTTAGTTTATGCATACTCACATTGAGGACAATGTGAAATTTTAAGTGTGGGGTGCATTTTATGTTTTGTGTTTTAAATTTTAATTGCATATTGTGTTTGGTGTTTTTAATTTTAATTTATTTTTGTGTTAGTTTAGTTAATGTTTTTCATGTTTTCTTTGAATAAATGAATTTTGGAAAGTTCAATTATTTTAAATATTGCTGATTGATGACCTTTGAATTTTCGAAGCATGAATTTGAGAATTGAGTAGAATTGGTGCTTATTGTCAATTTTGTTGGTTTTTCTTTGCATTACCATCAACCTAGTGAGGAATTGAGCCATCAACTGATTATTCTTGTTGTGTGTGAACATCTTTGATTGATGACTTGCTAGAACTTAATTTGACGTACATTTTAAGACTATATAAAAATTTCAATTAGGCATCAAGATGATTAAGGCAATTAGGTGAACCCACTTTGGCTTAAAAAGACCAACCCTATTTTTAACCTTAGTTAGCCAATTTTGAGCCTATTTTGTTTTTCCTTTTCTTTCTTTTTCACAACATCATTAGCTTGAACCTTGTTGTTTTAACTCTTACCCTTTCATTAGGTCAAGAGCATTTTAAGAGTTTATGACCAAGTGTTGTGTTAAATTAAGTGTGGGGATAAATTTAGTAGGTTTAAGATTGCAAAATAAAAAAAAATAAAAAAATCAAATAATTATTGTTCTTGTTAAAAGGGTTGGAATATGTTACAAGATGTAATAAGTGAGTTCCTTTGAAAAGTTCTTTAAATGTCAAAGGGTAGATAGGAGGAAGGTGGTTAGGATTGTTGGGTTATACATATGATCGGTTACTTCATTCTTGAACTGCTCTTAAACTTAATGATTAAGCTCACATTTCCTAAATGCCATGCCTCTACCTTAGCCCCATTACAACCCAATAAAAGACCTTTTGATTGATTCTTGATTGTAATTAAGTGGTGGAGATTTGATAGATAAGCAAGCCTATGGCAATAATCTTTCATTGATTGTTATGAGTGTAAACACCACCTTGATCAAACACTTTCTAAGAGTTGGTGAGGGAGTAACAATGTAGGTTATGCATGGAAAACCACTTAAATTGCATTGGTATCGATTTTGTTTGATTTGATATTGATTGCAGATTCAAGGATAGGGAAGTCTTGATGCATTTTTATAACTCTTGAACTTGACAAAATTTTTGTGTTTAGTTTGTTTTGAGTTTAGCCTTGCTTGGGGACAAGCACCACTCATCCATTATTGGAAGCCCAAGTTGGTACAAACAAGACAACTCTTTTAGAGCTAGAACAAAAAAAACAACCAAAAGAAAAAAAAAAGCAAAAACAACAACAACAAAACGAAACAAAAGAAAAAAGAAGAAAAGGAAAAAAGAAAAGAAAGAAAAAAGAGAAGAAAAGAAGAAAAAGAAAAAAGGAGAAAAGAAGAAAGAAAACCCAAAATGGTTTAAAAAGCCAACTGAATTCTCTTTTACCTAAGACAACAAAAGGCTTCCATTAGGTTCATAAGGATGATTTGGTTTGAATTGGTCCAACCCAACTAAAGATTCAATCAAAATTGGAGAAAGACCATATAGTCCTTGAAAATTCTGTACTTGACAGTCCTACAAGAAAGAAGGACTAAATGATAAAAGAAAGGGAAGAGTAAGAGAAAGAAAGAAAAGGGAGAAGAAGAAAAGAAACAAATTTGGGAACCAAAATTTTTTTTTACAAGGGCAAAGACTATTCCAATCAAGATCCGGATTAATGCCAAGAAGATAGAAGGAATTTGGAGTCTAGCAAGATTGCTCAAGCTGTCTAAAATTCAAACAAGAAATTTATAGTGTGAAGGTTTGTCCTTTGTGTCACACCAGTTCCAATCTCAAAATGGCCTTAATTTAAACCCGTATCCCTTATAGACCCCATTTCAAGCCTATCAAAGACCTGTTGATCTCTCTTGGTAGGTAGAGTCTATTAGTGGAGATAGTTTGGATAAGCATGCATATGAGATAGACAATATTTAAACTCAAATGAGACCTTTGGCCAAGTAATGTGTTTGTGCCTATCTGAAGTGCAACAATTCTTGCTTAAATAGAAATGATTCTTGAGTTTAGTACAGTAACTAGTGTTGTCATGTTATAGATATGTTAATTTGGAAAATAAAGTCCTGAGGTACATTGACATTGATTTGGCAAAGCCAACATTTGATTTCAAAATGAAAATTCAAAAATTTTAAAAAATGTTTTGTCATACAAAGCCTTCAAGTTAAGGGAATTATGTTGAACCTCCAAAGGACACATTGGTCAAAGGAAATTATTATTGGCAAAGTTATGAAGAAACTACCAACTGACATGCTGAGACATAGTTCGAAATAGATGAATCCCTGACTCTTCTACTTGGGATCTCCACCACTCATGTTTTCAACATCTTGAGGATAAAAGCCACAAATGCAAAAGATTTTGATCATTCCAATGAGAATATTTCTGCCGATCACCTCGGTCTGTGAGTTAATAAAACTGCTGTAAGTATCATTCATGCATATCATGCATACATGAGTAAAACACATTACACTTTCGTGTCTATTCTTTGGCAATATGAATAGCAAACACCCTGCGAAGTAAAGAATCAAAATCAAATCAGGGGGGGCATAGAAAGCCCATTGCTTGAGAAAGCTCCAGTAATCTTGCAAAGAGAAGAAATACGTGCTTGTGTGAAGAACTAGACAACAACAACATCAATTAGAGTCCGCATAGAAAATCATGGGTTTGAGCCTACACAGGGGGCAAAGTTTCTCCTTTTCAATTTTTTAAGTTTATATATAAAACATTTTCAAACTCACTTGCAAGTATCTCGTTTAAAGAAGAATGGAATAAGTTTCTCATTTTTCTTTCAAACTCACTTGCAAGTATCTCATTTTCAATGGAATAAGTTTCTCACTTGCAAGTACGTCACATTTTTTAAGTTTCTCATTTTCAAACATTTTCAAAGAAGAATGGAATAAAAAAAGAAAATTAGAATTATCAAGAGAATGAAGAGGCAAAAGACAAAAGATCAAACCAGCTAAAAGAGCTGAAGCCACGGTGAAGACCCGATCTCAAAGGATGAAGAACCACTTACAAGGGTGAAGACCCAATCTCAAAAGATGAAGATCCACATACAAGGGAGAAGACCCGATCTCAAAGGATGAAGATCCATATTTTCAAGGGTGAAGACCTGATCTCCAAGGATGAAGATCCATTTGCAAGGGTGAAGACCCGATCTTAAAGGATGAAGATCCATTTGCAAGGGTGAAGAACCGATCTCAAAGGATGAAGATCCATTTTTCAAGGGTAAAGACCCGATGTCAAAAGATGAAGATTCATTTTCAAAGATGAAGACCCAATCTCAAAGGATGAAGATCCATTTTGAGGGTGAAAAACCATAATGCATAGAATAACCGGAGCAGTCAGATTTCTCAAATGATAAAAGGTCAAAAAAACTCAATCTCGGGTCCAAGCACCCAAATTCAATTCAATCTCGGGTCCAAGCACTCAAATTCAATTCAATCTAGGGTCCAAGTACCCAATTCCAATTCAATATCGGGTCCAAGCACCCAAATTCAATTAATTCTTGGGTTCAAGCACCCATTCTCGGGTCCAAGTACCCAATTTTGGGTCCAAGTACCCAAATCAAATCAATCTAGGGTCCATGTACCCAATCCTGGGTCCAATCTTGGGTTCAAGTACCCAAATCAAATTCAATCCAATCTTGGGTCCAAGTACCCAATCTCGGGTCTAAGCACGCAATCTTGGGTCCAAGTACCCAAATCAATTCAAGCTTGGGTCCAAGTACCCAATTTCAGGTCCAAGTACTCAAATCAAATCTAATCTTGGGTCCAAGTACCCAAATCAAATCAATCTCGGGTCCAAGTACACAATCCTGGGTCCAAGTACCCAAATTTCATCCAATATTGGGTCCAAGTACCCAAATCAAATTCAACCCAATCCCGGGTCCAAGTACCCAAAATCAATTCAATCTCGGGTCCAAGTACCCAATCTCGAGTCCAAGTACTCAATCTCCGATCCAAGTATCCAAATCAAATCAATCTCGGGTCCAAGTACCCAAATCAAATTCAATCTCGGGTCCAAGTACCAAATCTCCGGTCCAAGTACCCAAATTCAATCAATCTCGGGTCCAAGTACCCGATCTCGGGTCTAAGTACCCAAAACAAATTTAAATCGCCATCTCAAAAATTAAGTCTTATTGCTTTTCACTCTTTTTCACTTAAGTTTCAGATAATTCAAGCGTGGGGCAAACTGTAGACCCTCAATTTTTGACCCGGTCCGGTCCAATATATTTTAATTAGTCCAAAATAATTTTTGTATTTTCCAATATATTTTAGTTAGTCCAAAATAAATTTTATGGTATCTTAATTAATTTTAATATTTATTTTAGTAAAAAATGGTAAAATGAATAAAAAGTCAAAAATAATAAAAAATAAAAATAACAAAAAAAATAGGCAACGAAAAAATCGTCGCCGAAAGTCAGCGCGGGCCCGTGGGCATTTCACCCGCAGGAATTTTCTGCTGGCAAAATGGCCTATGGACCCGTTTCGCGCTCGCTGCCACAGCCAGCTGCTGCAGATTTTTTTGTCAGCGCAGTTTTTCCGCAGCAGTTTTTTTTCGCCAATTAAATTTTTCCGACGCAAATTTTCCGAAACCTAATAAATTAGGTTTTGGTTTCCTTTTCTTATTCAATAAAGATGTCATGAGTAATTAGGAATCAAGGATATAAAACTTCTATAAATATGGATTAAACAACACAAAAAAATGGGAGGCCGAAAGGGACAGTGAAAAAGAAAATCCAAATCCGTGAAGGAAAAACTTGAATTCAATTGATTTTTAAAGTAGCAGAAACACGATTTAAAGGATTAAAAAGGCAAAAAGGCTGGTCTTTTGAGCTTGTTCATCCAAGAAGCAATTTTGGTGAAACTTGCAAAATAACGTATGAAATTCTAATTTCTTTATATTTTTTTCATAGTAGCTAAAACTAGGATTTTGTATTTTTCAAAAGTTAAAATCTTAGAACTTTAATTTAGTTGTTCTAAAGTCAAAAAAACCTTATTTCATTGGTTTATTTTCCAAAAGGCTTAAAATTGTTATTTTTACTTCTTTAAAATCTTAAAACCCTAATTAAACATATTTTTCAACAAAACCAAAATTTGATTCTGTTTCTTTCAAAATTTTAAACTAGGTTATGTTTCTTTCAAAAAGCATTAAAAAAAATCTTTTCTATTTATAAAAACTTTAATCTGTTTGTTTAAATTCATAAAACTTCATAAAATTATCAAATTGATTTCCAAATTCTAAAAGCCAATTCATCACCCGTGACCCTAATTTTAAATCCTAAAACCCTAAACCAACTTCTAAACCTAAAATAGTAAACTCTAACTCCTTTAAAACCTTAAACCCTAACTTTTTCTAAACCTTAATCCTTTAAAAAATTAAAAACCATAAAAACATAAATATTTTAAATTTACACAGTAAGCTTGAAATCACCATTTAAAACCATGAATCAAAAGTATTTTAAAGTGTCTAAAACCCTAGTTTCATGATTTCACCATTCAAACCTTAATTTGTTTAATCAAAGAGTCTTACCAACCTTTTAAAACATAAAACCTCAATCTATTTTAATTCCATAAAAAAGTCACAGTAGCCTAATTTTATGAATTCCAAAACCTTAACACATGAGATAAAGAACCCTAAATGGAAACAGTAGCTATAATTTGGATTTTTATTTACCTTATTCAATTCCATATTTGATCATGCTTGGTTTTATTTCTTATGCTTTAATTTATTTAAATTCAATGATTGGTTTATTTTATTTATCATGGATGGATGTTTACTTTTTATTGATATTTGGTACCTTTGATGAATGATTTATTTATAGTGAATGGTTATTTACTTTTATCAATTTATTTAGATTTCTAAATATTGTAAGAGGTATGAGTCCACTTGGTGGGTACCTCATTAGTTAAATATCATGTAATTTAATTTTCTTTTCTATCTTAGAACTTATGTAAAGGGCATGTTTCTACCTTTCAGTGGGTGTCCTATCTAGGCATGTGATGTAAGGACATGTTTCCATCTTCGGATGGGTGTCCATTTATTTGCTTTGTTTTGTTTGGACATTTCTTTGATTTTAATATATTGATGCTTTCTTTTAATTATTGTGTGTAATATGGATAATATTGTTATATTTAAGAATCTTATAATATTAAGACCTGTAAAGGAGGCATGTTCCAATGAACCGGGCGTTGTGGGGGTGCTGGGCCATTTCTCACCTTCCCCATACGTACCCAACTTTCCGAACCCATTAAGGGGTTGGGGATTCCTTAGGAATCGAGTCATCCACCCCTTTATTTTTCCTAGCCCATCCGAGTGGCGACTCTATTTTCTCCGGACTTAGGTCCGCGTTCTCTAAGGCCCCAAGCCTAAACAGTGCCAAAGTCGCAAGAACCATTCCACCGGGAGTTGGGGCAAAAATCCCCGCTCACACCTGGACTCAAGGATAATTCTAGGTTCTGGACCTAAGGAAAATCTGGCTTCTAGACCCGAGCTAAGTTCTAGACTTTGAAGAGATTCTAGGTTCTGGACCTAAGGGTAATTTGGGTTCTGGACCCGAGAGATTTGGATACTCGATCCTAAACTAGACTCGGATACTCGATCCTAACTGGATTTGGATACTCGATCCTAAATTGGATTTGGATACTCGATCCTAAATTGGATTGGTATATTTGATCCTAAATTGGCTTTGAATACTCAATCCTAAACTGGATTAGGATACTCGATCCTCACTGGACTTGGATACTCGATCCTAAACTGGATTTGGATACTCGATCCTAACTTGGATTGGGATACTCGATCCTAACTGGACTTGGATACTCGATCCTAAACTGGATTTGGATATGATCCTAAATTGGATTTGGATAACTCTATCCTAAACTAGATTTGGATACTCGATCCTAAATTGGATTGGGATACTCGATCCTAACTTGACTTAGATACTCGATCCTAAACTGGATTTGGATACTTGATCCTAAACTTGATTTGGATACTCGATCCTAAACTGGATTTGGATACTCGATTTGGATACTCGATCCTAACTTGGATTGGGATACTCAATCCTAACTTGACTTGGATACTCAATCTTAAACTGGATTTCGATACTCGATCCTAAATTAGATTGGAATACTCAATCCTAACTGGACTTGGATACTCGATCCTAAACTGGATTTGGATACTCGATCCTAAACTGGGTACTTTGACTCGAGATTTGAATTCGATTTGATTGACCTTTTATTAGTTGAGGATTCTGGCTTAACTTGTTGTTCCATTCTTTTGTTCTTCCTTTTGCAAAAATTCAGGTATTTTTAGTTGGCCTTCATAACTTCTCCTTGCCCCCAGCGTGGCAAAATATAAGTGAGTTTGAAAATATTTGGTATATAAACTCAAAAAAATTGAAAAGGAGAAACTTTGCCGCCTGTGTAGGCTCAAACCAAAGATTTTTTCCATGCAAGCTATGTTTTTGCCATCTAGTTCTTTGCACAAGCACGTATTTCTTCTCTTTGCAAAACGACTGGATCTTCCACAAGCAAATAGGCTTTCCATGCCCCCTTGATTCAATATCTTTGTTCATTTTGACAAGGAATAGACAATACAAGACAAGAAAGTGTGATGTGATATGCTCATGTATGCATGATATGCATGAATAATACTTACAGTCGTTCCATCGACTCACAGACTGAGGTGATCAGCAGAAGTGTTCTTATTAGTTCATTTTTGATGTTTGTTCAAGTCTTGCATTGGAATGATCGAAAGCTTTGCATTTGTGGCTTTTATCCTCAAGATGTTGAAAACATGAGTGGTGGAGACTCCAAACAGCAGAGTCAGGGATACATCCATTTCAAACTATATTTCAGCATGTCGGTTGATAGTTTCTTCATAACTTTGCCAATAATAATTTCCTTTGCCCAATGTGTCCTTTGGAGGTTCAACATACTTCCCTTAACTTGAAGGCTTTGTATGACAAAACATTTTTTTATATTTTTTGATTTTGAAATCAAATGTTGGTTTTGCCAAATTGATATCAATGTACCTCAGGACTTGATTTTTCAAATTAACATATCCATAACATGACAACCTTAGCTACCGTACTAAACTAGGAATTATTTCTATTTAAGCAAGAATTTTTGCACTTCAGATAGACACATACACACTACTTGGTCAAAGGTCTCATTGAGTTTAAATATTGTCTATCTCATATGCTTGCTTATTCAAACTATCTCCACTAATAGACTCTACCTACCAAGAGAGATCAACAGGACTTTGATAGGCTTGAAATAGGGTCTATGAGGGACATAGGTTAAATGAAGGCCATTTTGAGATAGGAGCTTATGTGAAACAATGGACAAACCCTCACACTATAAATTTCTTATTTGAATTTTGGGCAGCATGGAGGCATTCTTGCTAGACTCCAAATTCCTTCTATCTTCTTGGCATTAATCTGGATCTTGATTAGGACAGTTCTTGCCCTTGCAAAAAGTTTGGTTCCCAAATTTGTTTCTTTTCTTCTTCTCCCTTTTCTTTATTTTTCTTACTATTCCCTTTTCTTTCTCTTTGTTTTCCTTACTCTTCCCTTTCTTTGAGCATTTTATCATTTTATCCTTCTTTCTTGTAGGACTATTAAGTATAGAACTTTAAGCACTGAATGGTCTTTCTCCTTTTTCTCCAATTTTGATTGAATCTTTGGTTGGGTTGGACCAATTCAAGTCAAACCGTCCTTATGGAAGTCTTTTGCTACTTTAGGTAAAAGAGAACTCAGTTGGCTTTCTGAACCGCCTTTTTAGGTTTTATCTTTTTTTTTTCTTTTTTTTTCTTTTTTTTTCCTTTTTTTTCTTTTCTTTCTTTTTTTTTGGTTCTAGCTCTAGAAGAGTTATCTTATTTGTACTAACTTGGGCTTCCAATAATGGATGACTGGAGCAACATAAATCTTCTTTAACAGGGATAAATCATTTGTTACTCTGATATTGATGTTGTCTTGATATATTGGAGATATTAAGGGAACTTCAACTACCCTTATGGTCTTGAGAACTTCAACTATCTTCATGGTATTCATTTCTTTCTTTGATCTTCTTGCCTCTTCATCTTAGTGATCATAAGCATTGTCAAAAGTATCACAACAGCTCAGGGTAGGTTATTGGGGTTTTTAAGCCAATGAAAAGAAAGCTAAAATTTTATGAAGGCTCAAACGGACAACTAGGGGTTGATATTTAATAGGTGGATACTAGTTGTTGGCTAACCAAACAATGCCTAGATCATCTCTCCCTTAAATAAATAGAGTTCAATTTTGCCTCAAAAGTTTGTCAAAGCATGTTCTAAGACTGACTAGGACCTAGACAAAGGTAATTATGCAGGAGCCCTCTCTAAGTAAGCATACACAACTCAATGCTATAGAGCAATATCCTCACCTAGTAAATTCATTCGAGTCATGATGCATAAATATATTAATTTATAAATATCAAGCTGGATTCCTCATTGGTTGAACACCAAAATGAACAAAGACCAACAAAATTTTTGATAAAAGTAATTTATTAAACAAATTTAAATTTGAAAAACACGATTGTTCCAATTTAAATACTAAAGAAAGTAAAATCAAAAAGCAATATTCAAGCTAAGGAAAGTTTGTTGAGCTTAAGCTTCTTTCCCTTTCATATCTTCAATATCCCCATCTTGAAAGGATGATAAAACAAAATCCTCTTCTAATCCTTTTCCTACCATGAATGTTGCTGGTGGAGGCGCTCTTCCAAATTTAGGCAAAGGGTTGTTCTTGGTATTGGGCTTATCTGGCTCGGGTAGCTTGCCACTATCAATTAGTTCTTGGATCTCATGCCTTAGATGAGCACATTTATCTATTTCATGCCCTCGCATTTGATGAAATTGACAGAAGGCCTCGGCATTGAAGTTTGGTGGAAGTGGATTATGTAGTGGTCGAGGAGCTAACAGTTGCAACAACCCTTTCTTTTGTAGCTTGCTAAAAACCCAAGATAGAGGTTTCCCCAATTCTGAAAATTGTCTTTTATTTCCTTGACCGGTTATATTAACATCAACTTCTTTTTGCGTGCTTTGATTTCAAGACTGGTAATTCCCTTTCTCATTCCTTTTTATTAAAAAGAGATTCTTCTCCCTTTCCCACTCTTCAATTTGCAAACCAGCTTAGAGAAGGTCTTTGAAATCACGAATGAGTGTATGAGACATCATCTCACGGAGGCTAGGCAACACCCCTCTCACAATCATCCTTATTTGATCGGATTCGTCGGGCTTCTTCTTGAGCAAAGCAGCCTTGTTTCTCCATCTCTTTACATAGTCCACAAAATTCTCATTCAGCCTTTGTCTAATGGAATCCACTTCCATTAAGGTAACTTCCATCTTGATATTATACCCATATTGCTGAATGAAAGCCTTGTATAGCAGATCCCAATCTTTTTGAGTACTTTCCTCTAAGGTGTTGAACCAATTTTAGACAACTGGACCCAATGAGAGCATAAAGTACCTTAGAGTTTGAGCCTTAGTAGCTCGGGCAGACTGCATAGTAGTGATATACTGCTTCACATGGAGATGAGGATTTCCAGTTCCATCATACTTCATAAAAGATGGCATCTTGAACTTGTACGGAACTTCTTCATCTAGCTCAAACAATTTGTCAATCTCGGAAACCTCTTCGGTTTTCAATTTCTTCTCAAATTTCTTTTCTAAATTAGTAATCATCTTTTCAACATCAGAAGTCTCGATCTTTTCAATAGCTGCCTTCTCAACAACCTTCGGCTCCTTTTTATCTTAAAGATCTTGGTAATATTGAGCCCAATCATCATCATCAATGATTACCTTATCATCATCAAAAGTTACTTCATCAACTTTAGCCTTCCCTTTGCCTTTCTTGGTGCTAGAATATGCTTCGACATTGTTTCCTAAAATTGCAGCTAACTGGTTCTTCATGGTCTCATCTAGGGCCTCTTTTATTTCTTACATCTTGGCATCGAGGGCCTCATCCACCATCCTTTGAATTTGTTCGGGCTCCATTGTTTTCGGTGAGCAAGTGATTGAGTCGTTGCTAGATACTTCATCTCCGGCGTAGGTCAGATTATTGTACGCTTTTGAACTGTCATAATCTAGGGCTGTGAGCCAGAGAGGATCAATGATATGAGATGCAAATGTATGCATGTATGCATGTATGCATGAACAATTAACGAACAAGGATAATTAGGACGCTCCTTCCAACCTTATAACATCCACACATGAATGGCGAGTCTCTTTTCCTAGGTATATTGTGAACAAAAATACCAACATGGGGTATCTTGTTTTCGAATAATTCCCTCGAACGTCTCAACCAATAGTTATATTTTCAAAAATGGAAATCAGTTCATAATAATTCCCATTAATTAGGTTTTAATCCATTTATCCAACTATAGTAGCTTTTATGATATATAGGATTAAAACTAAATTAAGAGGTTTATTATAGATAGATTTCTTACTTGAAAAAGATAACTAATGATTCATGCCAAAAACAAGCCCATGGTTAATTTATTCTTTATGTAAGCTAGGCTCACAATTGATTTTTGGTATTTAATAATTGACTTAAATATTTTTGCAAGCTCTTTGTAAGAAAAGGTTGGATGAAAATAATTTGGTTTCTAAGCCCATTGTAAAAGATTTTAGAAAATGGGTTTTGGGTTTAGTATTTGGGCCATGGGCCAAAGAATTTTTGATTTGTTTTTAGAAAAGTCTTATGTCCAAAGACCATCTTGAAAAAAATTTTGAAAATAGCTTTGGTCTTTTGGACTTTAGAGAAAAGTTTATTTTGAGTTTACAATGTACTTAGGTCATATTAGAAAAAGAACAAACCAAATAAGCCATGATTTAAGCCAAGATAAGTGAACCATAGTCAAACAACATGCATTTGGGATAGAAACCTAAGGAAAGTAACTAGGCCAATTACATGAGCTTTAGTCTTTGGGTTAAAAAGTCTTAGGTTCCCAAAGAAATTATATACCAAATGGTATGAGGCTATGAGTGGTTATGTCATGCTCGATCTCCATACCTTGAGTGAAAGTATGGTATCCCTTACATAACATAACACGGGTAACACGGGCTTCCTAACTCATGCACATGATGCAATATGAGATGATGCAATGGATAATATCATTATAAGAAAGAATAGAATAATAAAAAGACCAACGGAATCAACTTCTCTTATCTCTAGTGGAGTCACCACTGTGAGCGGGGATTTTTACCCCCACTCCCGATGGAATGGTTCTTGCGACTTTGGCACTGTTTAGGCTCAGGGCCTTAGAGAACACGGACCTAAGTCCGGAGAAAATGGAGTCGCCACCCAGACGGGCCTGGAAAAAGAAAGGAGTGGATGACTTGATTCCTAAGGAATCTTCAACCCCCTAATGGGTTTGGAAAGTTGGGGTACGTGTGGGGAAGGTGAGAAATGGCCTAGCACCCCCCACAACACCCAGTTCATTGGAACCGGCCTCCTTTACAGGTCTTAATATTATAAAATTCTTAAATACAACAATATTATCCATATTACACACAATAATTAAAAGAAAGCATCAATATATTAAAATCAAAGCAAGGTCCAAGCAAAACAAATAAATGGACACCCATCCGAAGATGGAAACATGTCCTTACATCACATGCCTAAATAGGACACCCACCGAAAGGTAGAAACATGCCCTTTACATAGGTTCTAAAATAGAAAAGCAAATTAAATTACATGATATTTAACTAATAAGGTACCCACCAAGTGGAAACATACCTCTTACAACATTTGAAAATCTAAATAAATTGATAAAAGTAAATAATCATTCATCATAAATAAATCATTCATCAAAGATATTAAATATCAATAGAAAGTAAACATCCATCCATGATAAATTAAATAAACCAAGCATTGAACTTAAATAAATTAAAGCATATAAAATAAATCAATGCATAATCAAATATGAATTTGAATAAGGCAAATAAAAATCCAAATTATAGCTACTGTTTCCATTTAGGGCTCTTTATTTCATGTGTTTAGGGTTTTGGAAATTTATAGAATTAGGCTACTGTTATTTTAAAGGAATTAAAATAGATTGAAGTTTTATGTTTTAAAAGGTTGATAAAGTTCTTTGATTAACCAAATTAATATTTGTGATATAAAATCATGAAATTAGGGTTTGAACACTTTAAAACACTTAGATTTTGTGATTTATGGTTAATGAATTGTTGATTTGAGCTTACTGTGTAAAAAGTATAACCTTCATATTTTTATGGTTTTTAAAGCTTTAAAGGATTTAAGGTTTAGAAAAAAAATTAGGTTTTAAGGTTTTAAAGGGTTAGGGTTTACTATTTTGAGTTTTGGAGTTGAGTTAGGGTTTAGTGTTTTAAAATTAGGGCTTAGTGTTCTTAGAATTATGTTTTTTAGAATTTATAAATCAATTGACAATTTTATGAAGTTTATGAAAGTAAACCAAATGAATTAAAGTTTTTATAAACAGAAAAGGTGTTTTTAGGGTTTGTTGTAAGAAACAGAATAAAATTTTGGTTTTTTTGAAAAACATGTTCAATTAGGGTTTTAAGTTTTGGAAGAAGTAAAAATAACAATTTTAAGTCTTTTTGGAAAATAAAGCAACGAATTAGTGTTTTTTAACTTTAGAAAAACTAAATTAAAGTTCTAGGGTTTTTTGTTTTGAAAGACACAATTTCATAATCTTGGCTACTGTGAAAAATATAACAAAAAGAATTTAATACATACCTCCTTTTGATGGTTCTTCCAAAAATAATTCTTCTTGGATGAAAAAAAAGAAAGGCAGTTGCTACCTTTGATGAATGGTTTGAATTGCTTTTCTGCTCTCAAAAAATTAGCTTGATTAAAGTTTTCCTTCACAGATTTGGTTTCAAAATCCCAATTTCCTCCCAATTTCTATTTTTTTTATTGTGTTTCTTAGTCCATATTTATATAAGAATTTATGGTATAATTCTAGTTATTCACGGTATTTAGGTTTCGGAAAAATTAGAGTCAAAAAATTTCGCTGGCGAAAAAAACTGTTGTGAAAAAATTGCACTGGAGAAAAAGCTGCCGCAGCTGCGTGCGAAATAGGCCTACGAGCCATTTCGCCCACAGGCAACTTCTGCGAGCCAAATGCCCACGGGCCCGCTGACTTTCGGCGACAATTTTTTCGTCGCCGATTTTTCCGTCGTCAATTTTTTTATTTTATTTTTTTATTTTATTTGTTTATTTTTATTTTTTATTAATAAAAATTAGATGCTAAAGCAAAAATTATTTAATTAAGATAACAAAAATTATTTTAGACCTATTAAAATATATTGGACAACACAAAAATGATTCTCGACTAAATAAAATATATTGGACCGGACTGGGTCAAAAATTAAGGGTCTACAGTTCCTTTTTGAATTGCCTAGGTGATTTATGCTGAGATGAAGGTCCCAAGGAAATGAACTTGTTTCATATATAGATGATATTCATAGACTTCTAAGAACCAATGAAGTGGATTCTTTTGGAGAAGGAGAAGAAAACGACGAGCAATTTGAGGAGAACGCAGAAGCAGAAATGGGTGCATAGAGGAACCACCTATGAAGGAGTTTTCTCGACTGATCATCGGAGTAACTACATCATGTATCCGGTTGAGCAATGCAGCAAAAAATTATGAACTCAAAAACACTCATTATAGTATGCTACCATCCTTTCACGGATTGGCAAATGAAGATCCTCTCAACTTCATTCGAGATTTTTACACAACATTGCATACCTTCCCTTTGTAAGCATTAATGGAGTATGAACTTAAAATGAGATGTTTCCCATATAGTTTGAAAGATAGGGCAAAAGTGTGGTTGATGACCTTATCGGAGAATTCCTTGAGCACTTGGACCGAAGTGTATAACAAATTCATGGGAAACTTTTATTCACATCAAAAGACAAAGGAGCTTAGGGGGAGTATTGCAACTTTCACACAATTTGATGGAAAACCATTTCATGAGGCATGGGATCACTTTAAATCTTTATTATTTCAATGCCCTCATCAATATTATCCTCAACAATTGCTCAATCAGTTCTTTTATGATGGGGTAACTCAACAATGTCAAAATACAGTGGATAATGCTATAGCAGGGGTAATGAGTGAGAAAACAGCTGCTGAAATGGTTGCATTGTTTGAAATGTTGGGAGCAAATTCTCAATAAAAGAGTATTGGGGAAAGGAGAAGGAAGCATATGAGCTTAATGCAAACTCAGAAATGGCAAGGCCAATTGCCAAGTTGACAAGGCAAGTTAAATTATTGAATGGTAGAGGAAACTTGCCGGTGCCAAGCCAAGAATCATGTGCATCATGTGGTGTGGTAGGCCACAATGCAATTGTATGTCCTTAAAACTTTGACCAATTCCAAAAAGGACAAGGGCAAGCTTTTGCTTTTGAAGGGTTCCAACAAAGGGGAAGGAATGACCCGTACTCAAATTCCCTGGTTGGAGAAATCACCCTAATGTTTCATGGAAGAACCAACAACAAGCTCCACCTCAACATTCCTAGCAACCTTATCAAAGGGACCCCAATTTCAAGGGCAAAGTTCAAATCATGAGTAAGTCAAGAAACATTCACTTGAAGACAATTTGAATGCTTTCATTCAAATAAGCACTCAAAATCAAGAGATGAACAATAAACGGTTTGACTCTTTGGAAGCCTCACTTAAGAAGGTAGAAACTGTAATATCCCGATTTTTGATGTACTTTGGAATAGTAGTTGTGAGAGAATATGTTCGTGAAATATTTAAAGAAAATATTATAAGAGATAGATGTATATGAAGGATGATATGTATATATTGTATTTGAAAAATATGGGAAATATAAATACAATATATAAGGCATATACATATATCAACATATACACCACATATACATGATGTATATGTATTGGTGTAGGAAAAGTAAAGTGTAAATAAATAATTAATAATAATAATGATAATAATGAAAAGAGAAAAAGAAGAAAAGAAAGTCAAAGGAGGACCAATATTTGTGGTGGAAAAGTTTTGGGGTATTTAATTATATTATTATATATATATATATAAGATAAGGATGAGAGTTTGACAAGAGAGCTTTCACTTTCTTTCTTTCTTCTTCTTCTTCTTCTTGAACATGGGAGAGAGAGAAAGACAGAGAGAAGAGGATTTGGTTCACATACACAACAAATTCATAAGGGTTTTAAGAGAATTGAAGGTGGATATTGAAGTTTTGGCAAGGAATTCAAGTAAGTGTTCATTTTCTTGTGTTGATTTCTTTAGATTCAGTCTATATTTGATATGGTTAGTGTGTGAAGATGATGATAATGAAAGATTGAAGTATATATATGTGTTGAATTGGTATTTAGATGATGATGATATGATTATTTGTGAGGATGATGATGAGTTGTTGAAATTGTTTAGTAAGGGTTTAGTATATATGAGTTGGGGAAATTGAGTAATTGATACATGGATGATGTATATAATGATTATTATTATGATATGTTGAAGTTATATAAGAGTTAAATTGATAGGTAATTTATGAATATAAACCAAGATATTGATTAAGGGTGTTGTAGTATGGATTTTAGAGTGATTGTGTTTACATGGATGAGAGTTCGAAACGTATAATCTTTGCCAGTGACGCGACCATTAACATGGCCATGTCATTGGGCATGTCATAGCTACTGTGACATAAAGTAATTGACACGGCCATGAACACGTCTGTGTTGTTGGGCGTGTCAATGTTTCTGTGAGGCAGAATGAGTGACACGTCCAGTGACACACCCGTGTTACTAAGCATGCCAAAGTTTTTGTGTTGATGGTTTAGGGCACGAATAGGGACACGCCCGTGTTGTTGAGAGTGTCATGTGTAGAGTTTTCCCTAGTTGGTTCTTATCTATGTTATCTCATCTGTATCTCTAAGTGAGTGTGTATGATCAATTTTGGATTAGGTTTTGAAGAGATTGAGTTGCCCTAATCCAAGTATTGGAGGATTCTTGGAAGAGGAGTTTAGATTGGTGTGAGTTTCTCTTGAGGTAAGTACAAATTTTGATTGATTGCATACATTTATATGACATTGGGACTTAACACATTTAGTTGAGAAATGTGTTAAGTTACTTGAGACATTATTGATGAATGAGTTATATGTTGTGATATGCACAATGTGAATTATGTTGATGTATCAATGCAATTGAGTAAAGTATTGTATATGTGAAATATATATATATATATAATGATCTTTCAAAATGTATATACTATGCAATTGGTTGTGTATACCTTAATGATGAGATGTGAAGCCATTGTCGTTGGCTATAATGATGCAAATGAAATACTTGGGGCATGGCTGCCTAGTTTGGTTATGAGAAATGAAATGAGAAATGAGTTGTGAAAGAGATTGATAATGAGATAAATGAATTAATTGTGTGCCTAGTATGTTATTCAATTTTCAGAGTTCTGGGTTTGGCAGCATGCCTCTGAATCACTGGGCAGGTGAAAAGACCGGGTCGTAAGCCGAGCCCAGCTGAAAAATGATAAATATGATGTTTTTGGGGTGAAAAGACTGGGTTGTAAGCCTCAAAAACTGTAACAGTCTAGCCGGGTTGAGGACCAAGATACTGGGGCCCTAGGGTCTAGCCGGGTTGAGGTCCAAGAGAGTGGGTCTGTTACATTATCCATGGATATATATATTGCCTACGGGCTTGATAAATGTGATTATGGACCAAAGTAGTAACTCTAAACTTTGAATAGCATATTAGTTTCTTTTGGGCCCATGCTTGTCTTTGCTTAAAGGTGAATTATGAATGATGAATTAATTGAATAATATAATGACATGTAATGTTATGAACTATGATATGATTACAATACATAAGTAAATTATTGAAAAGAAATGTGGCCTGAAAAGCTATGCTGAAAGATGAGATTATGAAAGTACAATATGACGTGTAATATGTATATGGATGTGGACATTGTGAGTATTATTTTATGAATGTTCTAATAAGTCATGGAATTGTGGTTTGTGTTAATGATATATGTGTATATGTATATAATTATGAGATTAGTGGAAATATATGAAAAGTGTAATTGAAAATGGAAAACATGATAAGAAAATAATGATACACAAAGTTAATATATGAGTATAATTTTTTGTAATGTATGTTTATAATATTTATTTGTACTACTAAGCTTTCGAGCTTAGCGCGGTTGTGTAAATAGTGCAGGTGAGTAGATGATTGATCCGGGAGTCAAAGCTTTATGCCACGAGAAGGGTAAGAGTATTTCGAGACCAACTAGAGGGTGGTGCATACATGTACAATTTGATTATGTTGTATTTTGATAAAAATGTATATATACATAAGTGAAATTTGGAAAAGACAAGTTAAATTATATATATGTAATATCATCAAAAGTATAATGTTTTTGGTAAATGTTCTTTAAATCAAATGTATTAATGTTTGGAACTAAGGTAAAGGTTTTAAACTGTAATGAATAGTGACATCCTTATACTTTATATACGTACTGTATGTATACAAGGTATATGTATAGTACTTATATAGAGTATAGGGGTGTTACAATTATTTTGGTATCAGAGCTTAGGTTTGAGATTCTCAGCCTAAGTATTTAAAAAAAAAAAGAGGAAAATTTTTGAAAAGTGAAATTTGTGATACATGCATATGCATTAACACCTAGGTTGGTCTTGGATGTGGCATTATTTGATTTGTAATGTATCTGAATTATATGAGATGGATGATAGTGTGTGAATGAGGTTTTACATGAAAGTAAACCTAGAGAAAGAAATGATATGGAAAAATTTATCTAAGTTTAATTGATGAATTAAAGAATTGGAGTTTACTTAAGTAAAGTAAATTTCAAAATTTTGGATTATTGAAGTGTTCCTATGAAATAGGTTATAAAGAAATGAATATGAGAATAATGTTGGAAATGAGTTAAAAAAAATCAAGATTAAATTAAGTACTCTTTTCTTTAAACCTTTGGACTTCTTTCGAATAAAGATTATGTTTGGATTGCTAGAGAGAGGAAATATTGTTCAATTGTTAAAATGGATATATATGATATTAAATTGAAGAGAGTATGGTGGAATATTGAGTGAGTTGATTGGTATAGACAAAGTGTGACAATTTAAGGTTTGGGTATGTAAAGTTTAGGTTTAAAAAAAAAAAGGATGATGTTGGTTAAAGTAAGGAGATATATGGTGTTGTTTGCATTGTTGTTTTAATGCAAACATTGTAATTTTAATGTTAGAAATGTGATATGCTTAAGTGTTGATAAAGCTCATGTTAATGGTAGTAATATGTAAAATTTGGATTTTTGAAATGAGCTTTAATAATTGTGAAAATGGTATGTCTTGATGTTACATGGTGGTATATATATAAAATGTTTTTTTTAAAGTTAATATTAAGAAAACGAGATTAGTAAATTGAAGTTGAGGTAAAGTAGTAAGTTGAGAGTTTAGAGTTTTAATGGAATTTTAATGAGGATTATTTATATATTGATAGTTTAATGTATATTAAGCATATGAGCTATTTTGAATGAATATTATTGCATATGAAAGTACTATGAATTGAGTAATGTGATTGATAATACAAAAATTTATTTTGAAATAAAGGGAAAATGACTAAGCAAGTGAAAATGAGTTGCTTTAAATAATTTGACTGGAAATGATGAAAATGGATATGAAGGGTATACTAAATGCTTTTAAAAAAACAAATGTGAGAGAGATGTCACATTAGAAATGTGACTATGATTTATGTGAAGTGTTATTATGGTTAGAGTGTATATATTTGTTGAGTTGATGAATAACTTAAGTCATGTTAAAAGAATGAGAATGATAATGTTCAATGAAAAGTGATAAACGTTAAATTTGTATAGATTATATGCAAAAGAGAAATTAAATATAATTACATGATTATGTGTATATATGTATAGGATATGTGAGATGAGTTTTTTGATATGAATGTAAGTGTAATATGTAAGAAATGTCAAAAGTAAGTCACATTATGAATGTGACCTATGAATGTGTATGTGGTATAACTACTTGGCTAGTGGTATTGAAAATGATATTGCATGTATTAGTGGACCTAAGAGAGATTATATTTTGATCTGCGCAGAGCTAGATTATGTGACGAAATTGAGAGTGAGAATGGACTCGAGTAAGACTGGACGGTGAAATTGTTATGGTAATAACTGAACTTGACTATCATATAAAGTTTTGGGCCCAAAGTATATGCGTGTGGAAATGTTCTATGTATATGTGTATAATAAGAGATTGTAAGGAAAAAGGGGAAGTATAATGTATGAAAATTTTTAGAAGAGATAGGTTAGAAATGGAGTAACAAATGGAAATTGTGTAAAATTTGCATATGATCAAATATGTATACGTAAGAGATGTTAATGGTAATATTGTTGAAACATGAGTTAGGCTAATGATGATCATATAATCGAGTGCAAATTGTTTTGAAATGGAGTTGAAATGTGTTAACCCTCGGTGTAGCAAAAGTTTAGAGAATGAATATGTAATCCTTACGATACAAACATAGCATTGTAATTGGAAATGTTGGAAGCAGAATAATAGAGGGACAGTATTGATTTATAAGCCACAGGCATGACCATTAATCTCCTATGGCCATATGATTTGTTTAGTATATTTGGTCGGTTAGTTTTGTTATCCATAGATTTGGGCCTGAGATGACATGACCGTAGTATAGTTTTGGTGAGATTGATAATTATGCTTCAAGGAACATGGTCAAGAGTTATGATTGGTAAAGTTGTACCTTATAATTTTAAGGTAGAAATTTGTTTATAATTATAGAAAGTATGGAAAAAGAAGAGAACTGTGAAAATGTTTTGAGTTATGGATAATGTGATAGAAAAGGGTGATTATGGAAATATAGTAACGGTATGAAAATAGGAGGAGATGTTAAATGGGAGAAATTATAAAATGTGATTGAGAGTTATATTGAATAAGTTGATGGAAATAATGTTTAAGAGACTGAACTATGGGTAATAAATATGGTATGAAATAATCATGAGACTTATGTGAAAATTGTATTAAGATAATAGAAAACAAAATATATGAATATTGAAAAAGAATTTGAAGTGATTCGTTATAATTAATCATAATTTCAGAAAGTTGAAAAGATGGATCCGAAGAGATTAGAATTTGAATATAAATTTGACCTAATAGAGTTACGTCATATATTGAAATTTAATGATAAATTTAAATAAGTTAATTGTTGGCTTGAGTCGAATAAGATTGAAACGCTGGTATATTATGACAGATAGATCAATTGATCTAGATTTCGCTAAGATTGCGAATCATTATGAGAAGCATGAATATTCTAATATGAGAAGTATGAGAAGTATAAGATATATGTGATAATGTGTGTGATGTAATATTCTAATATGTGGATGGACATGAATGAGTTAAGATATATCAGTTGTAAATGATGATAAAAGGAAAAAGGTTGAATATCTATAAAGTACGTTTAAAGACATTGTATTAATATTAATGTTAAGTGAGAAGCATGCTAAAGAAGGAATTAAGTGTATGAAAAATAAGGATATTGTTATTAATTAAGGTTTGATAAGTGTCTATTTTGAAAGTGACTGTAGTGACGGGATAATCAATATTAAGATATAAATCAATAACTTCTAACTTTAAGGTTAAGAGAGTATATCTATAAAGAGATGAAATGATAAAATATCTTGAACGTGATAGATGGGTGAGGTATATGTATATTATAAGATGAGCTGATTCTTGTATACAGATAAATTAATTGGGAATGTAATGAGTTATCTTGATTGCTTTGTTGATAAAATAATAAGATATAAAGATATTTATATATATATAATGATGAGTTATGAAATCGGGAGAAAATGATTGACTCTAAGGGGAAGAGTAGAAGTTATGTGATTTGATGAAATAATAACTTAAGAATATGATTAAATTCATATGAAAATTAAGATAGTATTTTGTTAAGAATGGATTGTTACTGTACTAGATAATTTCGAGGATGAAATTATTTAAGGGGGAGAGAATTGTAATATCCCGATTTTTGATGTACTTTGGAATAGTAGTTGTGAGAGAGTATGTTCGAGAAATATGTAAAGAAAATATTATAAGAGATAGATGTATATGAAGGACGATATGTATATATTGTATTTGAAAAATATGGGAAATATAAATACAATATATAAGGCATATACATATATCAACATATACACCACATATACATGATGTATATGTATTGGTGTAGGAAAAATAAAGTTTAAATAAATAATTAATAATAATAATGATAATAATGACAAGAGAAAAAGAAGAAAAGAAAGTCAAAGAAGGACCAATATTTGTGGTGGAAAGTTTTGGGGTATTTAATTATATTATTATTATATATATATAAGATAAGGATGAGAGTTTGACAAGAGAGCTTTCACTTTCTTTCTTTCTTCTTCTTCTTCTTCTTGAACGTGGGAGAGAGAGAGAGAGAGAGAGAGAGAGAGAAGAGGATTTTGTTCACATACACATCAAATTCATAAGGGTTTTAAGAGAATTGAAGGTGGATGTTGAAGTTTTGGCAAAGAATTCAAGTAAGTGTTCATTTCCTTGTGTTGATTTCTTTAGATTGAGTTTATATTTGATATGGTTAGTGTCTGAAGATGATGATAATGAAAGATTGAAGTATTTATATGTGTTGAATTGGTATTTAGATGATGATGATATGATTATTTGTGAGGATGATGATGAGTTGTTGAAATTGTTTAGTAAGGGTTTAGTATATATGAATTGGGGAAATTGAGTAATTGATACATGGATGATGTATATAATGATTATTATTATGATATGTTGAAGTTATATAAGTGTTAAATCGATAGGTAATTTATGAATATAAACCAAGATGTTGATTAAGGGTGTTGTAGTATGGATTTTAGAGTGATTGTGTTCACATGGATGAGAGTTCGAAATGTATAATCTTTGCCAGTGACGCGACCATTAACACAGCCATGTCATTGGGCGTGTCATAGCTACTGTGAGATAAAGTAATTGACACGGCCATGAACACGCCCGTGTTGTTGGACGTGTCAATCTTTCTGTGAGGCAAAATGAGTGACACGTCCAGTGACACGCCCGTATTACTGAGCATGTCAAAGCTTCTGTGTTGATGGTTTAGGGCACGATTAGGGACACGCCCGTGTTGTTGAGTGTGTCATGTGTAGAGTTTACCCTAGTTGGTTCTTATCTATATTATTTCATGTGTATCTCTGAGTGAGTGTGTATGATCACTTTTGGATTAGGTTTTGAAGAGATTGAGTTGGCCTAATCCAAGTGTTGGAGGATTCTTGGAAGAGGAGTTTAGATTGGTGTGAGTTTCTCTTGAGGTAAATAAAAATTTTGTTTGATTGCATACATTTATATGACATTGGGACTTAACACATTTAGTTGAGAAATGTGTTAAGTTACTTGAGACATTGTTGATGAATGAGTTATATGTTGTGATATGCATAATGTGAATTATGTTGATGTATCAATGCAATTGAGTAAAGTATTGTATATGTGAAATATATATATAATGATCTTTCAAAATGTATGTACTATGCAATTGGTTGTGTATACCTTAATGATGAGATGTGAAGCCATTTTCGTTGGCTATAATGATGCAAATGAAATACTTGGGGCATGGTTGCCTAGTTTGATTATGAGAAATGAATTGAGAAATGAGTTGTGAAAGAGATTGATAATGAGATAAATGAATTAATTGTGTGCCTAGTATGTTATTCAATTTTCAGAGTTCTGGGTTTGACGGCATGCCTCTGAATCGTTAGGCAGGTGAAAAGAGTGGGTCGTAAGCCAAGCCCAGCTGAAAAATGATAAATATGATGTTTTTGGGGTGAAAAGACTGGGTCGTAAGCCTCAAAAACTGTAACAGTCTAGCCGGGTTGAGGACCAAGATACTGGGGCCCTAGGGTCTAGCAGGGTTGAGGTCCAAGAGAGTGGGTTTGTTACATTATCCATGGATATATATATATATCGCCTACGGGCTTGATAAATGTGATTATGGACCAAAGCAGTAACTCTTAACTTTGAATAGCATATTAGTTTCTTTTGGGCCCATGCTTGTCTTTGCTTAAAGGTGAATTATGAATGATGAATTAATTAAATAATATAATGACATGTAATGTTATGAAGTGTGATATGATTACAATACATAAGTAAATTATTGAAAAGAAATGTGGCCTGAAAAGCTATGCTGAAAGATGAGATTATGAAAGTACAATATGACGTGTAATATGTATCTGGATGTGGACATTGTGAGTATTATTTTATGAATGTTCTAATAAGTCATGGAATTGTGGTTTGTGTTAATGATATATGTGTATATGTATATAATTATGAGATTAGAGGAAATATATGAAATGTGTAATTGAAAATGGAAAACATGATAAGAAAATAATGATACACGAAGTTAATATATGAGTATGATTTTCTGTAATGTATGTTTATAATATTTATTTGTACTACTAAGCTTTCAAGCTTAGCGCCATTGTGTAAATCGCGCAGGTGAGTAGATGATTGATCCGGGAGTCAAAGCGTTATGCCACGATAAGGGTAAGAGTATTTCGAGACCAACTAGAGGATGGGGCATACATGTACAATTTGATTATGTTGTTTTTTGATAAAAATGTATATATACATAAGTGAAATTTGGAAAAGACAAGTTAAATTATATATATGTAATATCATCAAAAGTATAATGTTTTTGGTAAATGTTCTTTAAATCAAATGTATTATTGTTTGGATCTAAGGTAAAGGTTTTAAACTGTAATGAATAGTGACATCCTTATACTTTATATATGTACTGTATGTATACAAAGTATATGTATAGTACTTATATAGAGTATAGGGGTGTTACAGAAACTCAAGTAGGTCGATTGGCTAATCAACTACAAGCTAATCAAAAAGGAAAATTTTCAAGCCAACCAAAGCAAGCTAAAGCAATAACAGTTTTAAGAAGTGATAAGGTACTTGATAATAAAATTGGTGATAATAAAATTGATAATTTTTTGGATGCAGGTACAATGCAAGAGAATGGTGAGAAAATGCAAGATGGCAAAGCTCAACCAAGTGAGACGAAGGAAGTTAGTGAGGAGGTATGAGTTGCACCAAAGCTGCATAAATCTCCAAATCCATATAGACTGCCGATTCCTTTTTCGAGTAGGTTAAAAAATGAGAAGCATGATAAACAACTTTCTGAAATTTATAATATGCTCTCAAAGGTAAGTATTAACCTGCCTTTACTTGAGGTGATTAAAAACATGCATCTTATGCCAAATTCTTTAAGGAGCTTAACACTAAAAAGAAAAGGGATGTGTTGAATGAGAAGGTGATAGTCTCCGAAATAACAAGTGCTATTTTACAACACAAGTTACCGCCAAAACTAAAGGATCCTGGAAGCTTAATAGTTATCATCTCTATGGGGAATGGGAAAGAAACCATTGGCATGTGCGATTTAGGAGCAAGTATTAATTTGATGCCATACTCTATTTACTTGAAATTAGAGCTAGGGAAACTCAAACCAACTAAAATGGTTTTGCAATTTTCGGATAGAACTCTTAGATACCTAAAGGAATCGTAGAAGATGTTATAGTTAAGGTAGGTGGTTTGATTGTACCCATTGATTTCATTGTCTTAGATATGGGGGAGGAATTCCTAGGGATTCTAAACATACAATTATGTTAGGGATACCTTTTATGTCCACAATTAACACATTAATTGATGTTAAAAATGGGAAATTGACCATGACTGTTTTGGGACAAACTTTAGAATTGTGAAATTTTAACACTTCCCCTATTCCCACAATTGTTTTGTATGAAGACTGTTCTTTTATCAATTTTACTGATCTTGTTCTTCAAGAATTTTTCTTGTAGGAAAAAGGAGAAGACAAGCTAAAGAGGGCCCTAACTTTGGGTGAAGAAGCTAAGATTTCTAATGAAGATATTGAGGAATGCAAGTCCATATTGGACAATGAGAGTGTTAAAGAATAACTTGAAATTGATAAAAAGGAGATTCAACAAAAAGGGGTTGAACTTAAAGAACTCCCAAAGCATTTGAAGTATATTTTTCTTGGGTAGAATAACTCTCAACCAGTGATAATCTCTGCTACTCTTAAGAGTGATGAAGAAGATAAGCTTGTAAAAATGTTGAAAAAATTCAAGAAATCTATAGGCCTGAGGTTGAGTGATATGAAGGGTATTAGTCCCTCTGTGTGCATGCATAAGATAATTTTAGAGGAGGGGGCTAAATCGGTGACAGGTGCTCAAAGGTTAACCCTAACATGAGTGAAGTAGTTAAAAAAGAGGTTCTAAAATTGCTTGATGAAGGGGGTGATTTATCCCATGCTGATAGTGAGTGGGTTAGTCCTATTCATGTTATGCCTAAGAAAGCAGGTTTGAATATGGTCCAAAATTTAAAAGGAGAGTTGGTATCTATAGGAACACAAACTGTAACATCCCAAATCCCAGATTGGTAAGAAACAGACATAAAGGATATGATTTAGGCTTAGAACAAAGGAGTTCAAAACTTGACCTATAACTTGAGCTCAAATTTCATCTAAGTTAATAACAGAATTATAGAGTCTCAAAGAATACTTAATTGTTTGTTTGTGTCTTATCTAGATGTATAACTTTAAATTACTCAATTTGGAGTTGTACAGAATAAGATATGATGGATTTAGCAGACAATGTGCAAGCTGCCTCGGGACAGCATAGTAGGCTTGAATTCGAAGGACCGTCAACAATCAGATATAATTCGGATCGACCTAAAATTTTGAAACCATGTATCCCCGGATGTCTAGTTTCAGTGGGAATAAGAATTACGTAATTTGGAATTATGAGTAAAAAGATATTAATAAAGAAAGACAGCAAGGTCAGGAAGGGATATCAAAAGGACCTAAGTGAAAATTTCTCAAAAGTTAGGGGCAACTATGTAAAACTTAAAAATTAGGTGTCGGAAGTTCTTAATAGTGCCCATATCCGACCCCGGAAGAATATTCTAGAGATTAATCGGGTCGCAAAGACGTGTAACGGTTTTTCCAGAAAATGTCCCGTTAAAGAAAAACGAAGACATTTTGACTAGGGGCATTTTGGTCATTATCAATTAAAGTTATACATGAATTTAAGGTAGGAAATAAAAACGTTAGTACGTAGAGGATGACGAGGGGTGATATATGAAATGATCGTCAGTAGAAACGGAGCCGGAAGAAAACCCGAGCAAGGAAAGGACCTAAAGGGAATTTTGTAAAAAGTTGAGGGCTTATCGATAATTTTTCAAAATGACTTGGAAACCTAAAATAGACCTTATAAATAGAAAGTAGAGGTCGAGAGGATCAAAACTATATATAGTTTGACTCGTGGAACTATACGGTTTAAAAGATAGGATCGATTAATCGCCGGAACGTAAAGTGGGCCCGGTTTCATGTCGGGACCAGATGAGTAACCCGGGACAACTTTATGAGATCCAATGGGAAGAGGGACAAGTGGAAAGAAGTAAAGGAAAAGAAAACTAATAAAAATCTAATGTTGGCCAATCAAAAGAAAACATTTAGCATGTGTAATAAATGTGTAATAAATGAAGAAAGAGAAAAAGGTGATAAGTGGTCTTAAAGGGTTTAACCAACACATAAGGTGATCATCATTTCTTTTGTATATAAATATATGTGATATGAAGAACCAATTTCTCTCTTTTCCACTTGCAAATTTCGGCCAACAAAGGGAAACACCAAAGGACTTCCAAGTTTCTTCAAAATTTGATTTTTAAGGTAAGTTTTTAAGGTTTTCTAGTAAGTAGACTTTAATTTTAGTATTAATTTTAGGTAGTTATATATTTATTGGAAGAGTGGGAATTAGAGTCTTTATATGGAATTGGAAAAAAAATATTAAGTAAGTGATGAGATTAATTGATTAAATGGAAGAATCAAGAGGTAGAAAGATTAATAAGATTGGATTAGGGGTTTCGGTTGGAAAAGAAATGGAGGATAATTTATTAGTTGAAATTCTAAGGTTTATGTTGTATTTTGAATTGATTGAAGGAGAAATAAAGAATTAAAGAAGGAGAAGAAGGAAAAGCTAAGAGGAGTTAAAGAAATAAGGTTTGGTACTTTACCTTTGAATAATTACTTTTGATTTGGTGCTTTACCATAAAAGAAACTCTATTTGCTTACAAACTTTGGTTTATGGAAGTTTTGAAGTTGATGTTTAAATATATTGATTGAGTTTAAATTAAATATTTGAGTTATGTTCTTGTTTTCTTATGGCAATTTGGGTTGTAAAATTTAATTGAAACCAAATGTTTTGAGAAAATTTGGAAAGTTGATTTGGTAAGTTGTTTGGACTTTAATTAGTTTGATTTGAGTTAAACATGCAAAAATTGTTAAAAGGAAGTGTTTGAATCTTCACTTTACTATTAAAGAAGCCTTAATATTGATTTGCAAAAGAAAAATAAACTATCCTATGCATTTCAAATGTTTGGGCCGAAATGGTCCCAAAGTGACAGCTTCTGGACTATTTTTGTGGCAATTGTTTGGGGCAGCAAACGAATGAATTTTTCAACGAAATTTTACATGCAATTAGTCAACATATGAAATAAGTTTTCTGTAAAATTTCAGCCAAAAATAAGATCATTTACTTGGTCAAATGCATGACTGAAGTGGACTGAAATTTTGACGAAAATCCAGATTTTACTATTCATTTGGTCATGCCATTTTGCGTTGCCGATTTTTCTCGCCGCAACACTATTCATTTGGTCAATTTGGGATATTTTTAGGAATGCTTTGAAATGTTTAATATGTTTATTGTGGATATTAAATATGCGAAAAAGGGGAATGGTTTGACTAAAGAATGTGTTGCGCGGCATAAATGACAAAGTGCGATGGGAATTTAAAATGATTTCGCGAGTCATTCTAAAATGAGGTTTGAGACTTAAATTGAATCATTTTAACCTTTTTGCTCTACTGGATAGTGGGAGTGGTAGATAAGGGTATGGTGCACTATACTAACGCATGCAGTACTGCTCATTATTGTGATATGATATTTTATTCAGTGGTGAGGCCACTGAAGCCAATGGGGAGGCCCATTGGTTAACCAGGATGGGGAGGCCCATTCCTGTGATCTGATATCGGTGGCCACTGAAGCCAATGGGGAGGCCCATTGGTTAACCAGGATGGGGAGGCCCATTCCTGTGATTTGATATCGGTGGGGAGGCCCACCTATGTTACAGTGGGGAGGCCCACTGCCTTATCACTATGGTTCCCTATATACCAGTAGAGCCTGATCCAAAGTCTTGTTTCTTTTAAACCACGTAATGCAAAATGAGTTTGAATTATGATTTTTACATTTGTTGGAAGCATATTTACATTGAATGTACAGAAACTTCCATTGGTTTAAGGTTGGTTGATTTATGATTTAATTATTTCATTTTGTTTCAAAGGCTTTCATGTTTTACTTATATTTTTATCGGTAAAGTACCCACTGAGCGACAACGCTCAGCGAGTTAAGTTTTCCTTGACTCGTAGGTTCGGAGCAGTAGATAAATCTTGGGGAAGCAACGACCAAACCACAGCAAATCTCAGGGGTAGATCTTTTAGATCCATTATGAATTAGCTAGTTGTGGCATGTATATGAATAAATATAAAAGAGAATTTCTATGTTGTAATTGTATGTTAGTAGTGTGTAATAATCATAAACATTTACTTTATGTTGTATTAGAAGTGTGAACTCTTCTTGCAGATTTGTAGTTGAGGGTATAAGGTGAATTCATTGGGAGTGCATTAAATTTGATGGTATTCATATTGGTCTGTGTAAAATGTTTTCAAAAATCAGAAAAACAAGTTTTGTCGACACTTGGGATCCAAATTTCTAGGTGAAACTATGGCAAAATTTCTGTAAAAATCGGAACTAAAATTTGACTAAGTAAATTGGTAGCAACATTAGGATAGTGTGGCGCCTCTACTCAGCTTACACATGTAGGTTGGGAAGAGGTGTTACACAAACCGGGTGGCAAATGTGCATAGATTATAGAAAATTACATAATGTCACCAAGAAAGATCATCGTCCTTTACCATTTATTGATAAAATATTTGATAGATTATCTGGACATGCTTTTTACTGTTTTCTTGATGGTCTGTTAGGTTACTACCAAGTCCCTATAGCACCAGAAGATCAACCAAAGATGACTTTCACTTGTCCATTTAGGACATTTGCCTTTCGAAGGATGCCATTCAGACTATGCAATTTATCAGGAACATTTCAAAGATGTATGCTTTCCATTTTCTCTGATATGTTGGACAAGTGCATTGAGGTATTTATGGATGATTTCTCTGCCTTTGGTAATTCTTTTGATGATTGTTTGCAAAAATTGACTCTTGAATATGAAGGATGTATTGAATGTAATCTTACTTTGAGTTGGGAAAAGAGTCACTTTATGGTTGATCATGGCATTATTTTGGAACATGTTGTTTTGCATAAGGGGATTGAGGTAGACAAAGCTAAGGTTGATTTAATTATGAATATACCACCATCCACATTTGTTAAGGGGATTAGAAATTTTTTGAGATATGCTAGATTCTATAGAAGATTCATAAAAGATTTTTCCAAAATTTCACGCCCTTTGTGTCATTTGATTGGAAAAGATTTCCCATTTATTTTTTATGATAAGTGCTTAGAAGCTTTTGAAATTTTGAAAGAAAAATTAACTTATTCTCATATAATTGTTGCCCCAAATTGGGATTTGCCATTTGAAATCATGTGTGATGCATAGAATTATGCCATTAGACATATTTTGGGCCAAAGAGTGAACAAATTGATGTGTGTAATTTATTATGCAAGTTTATCTTTAAATGATGCATAATTGAATGACATAACCACTAAAAGAGAAATGTTAGCTGTGGTATTTGCATTGGACAAATTTAGATCTTACTTGATAGGTTCTAAAGTCATAGTATTTTATGATCATACGGCCTTGAAATACTTATTGACCAAACCACAAACTAAACCTAGGCTCATTATGTGGGTATTGATGTTAAAAGAATTCGATATTGAAATCAAAGATAGGAAAGGAAGTGAGAATGTAGTAGCCGACCATCTTTCTAGATTGAACTCTCATGATAATGAAGCAAAAATTGGTTGTGAAAATGCTTTTGAAAAATTTTCGGATGAATACTTGTTTACTTTAACTCAAGTACCTTGGTATGTAGATATTGCTAACTATCTTTCTTGTGGTGTTATGAGAATGGATTTGAATTTTCAGGCAAAGAAGAGGTTCCTGCATACATGTAAGTACTATTTTTGGGATGAGCCATATTTGTTTAGAATTTGCAGGGATGAAATTATTAGAAGATGTGTGCCTGAAGAAGAGCAAATATAAGTGTTGCAATTTTTTCACATGCATTGTGGAGGGAATTTTGGAGGAAAAATGACCACCAAGAAAGTCCTTCAAAGAGGTTTGTATTGGCCTACTCTTTTTAAGGATGCTTATAATTTTTGTATAAGATGTGATAAATGCCAAAGAGTAGGAAACATTAGCAAAAGGAATGAAATCCCTCTCAATATTTTTATTGTGGTTAAAATTTTTGATGTGTGGGGAATAGACTTCATAGGGAAATTGCCCAAATATTTGACTTTGAATATATCGTTCTTACAGTGGATTATGTGTCAAGTGGGTTGAGGCTATCCCCATTAGGTCTAATGACACTAATGTTGTTTTGAAATTCTTGAAGGATAATATTTTTAGGAGGTTGGAAACTCCAAAGGCAATAGTGAGTGATGGAGGAAGCCATTTTTGTAACAAATAGTTCTAAAAGTTGATGTTCAAGATGGGCATCCGACAAAAAGTGGCAACTCCATACCACCCCAAACATCCAGACAAGCCAAGATCTCCATCAAGCAAATTAAGGGGATCTTGGAAAAGACGGTGAGCACAATGAGAAAGGATTGGTCAATCTGACTCCCGTAAGCATTATGGGCTTATAGGACTACTTTCAAAATGCCATTGGGAATGAGCCTATATAGGTTGGTCTTCGGCAAGGCTTGCCACCTACAGGTAGAATTGGAGCACAAGGCTTATTGGTCAATAAGGACAATAAAAATGGACTTAGAAGGAGCAAGGGAGTAAAGAATGTTACAAATTTCAGAGCTTGAAGAGCTTAGGAATGAAGCCTTGAGAGTTCAAGGATCTATAAGAAAAAGAAAAAAGCTATGCATGATAGGATGATCCTTAAAAGGACTTTCAAACTGGGAATGAAAGTCCTCCTATTCAATTTAAGAATGTGATTATTTCCTGGAAAGTTGAAGTCCCATTGGAGCTAACCATTTCAAGTCATTCAAAAATTCCCATATGGGTTGTTGAGTTACTCAATTTGAAAACCAATGAGACATTTAAGATAAATGGACAAAGGGAGAAGCCCTCCTTTGAAGAAATGGATGTTGCAAAAACTATTGAAAGTTTGGTGCTTATCGACAAATGATGCAACAATGTCTAGCTACACGACATTAAAGAAGTGCGTTGTGGGAGGCAACCCAGTTGTTTGTATTTCTTTCCATTATTAAATTTTTGCATTTTAGATTTTTAGATTTTTATTTCTTTTGGTTTAAAATAAGAAAATCGAATGGCTACTTTGATCAGTTTTTATTTTGATGGGTTTTCAGGGAAAATACACGAAGAGAAATAACATTTATTTAGGTGACACGGTCTAAAACCAATTTTTTTATTTTTTTTTAAAAAATCTAGAAGTTAACATGGAGAATCATCTTGGCCGTGTCTCCTACCCATGTCCAGCCTCACTTTAAATTTTAATTTTCATAGACCTGGACACTACCAGTCATCTTGGCCGTGTCAGCCCTTACAATTTCCATAAAATTCCACAAACTCAGACATGACTAATTATCTTGGCCATGTTATCTAGCAGTGTCAGAAGCCTAGTTTTTCATTTCCAATTATAGTAGTAGCCACAACCACTGATCCTGGCCGTGTCATCGAACACGACCAACTCCATTTTGATCATAGCTTCAAACTTTTTAAGCAACACGGCCAAGAAAATCACATCTTGGCTGTTTCACTCAATCTATATATTACATCTTCCCCATTTTTAAACCCTAGCCGTACTTTCCTCTCTCTCCCTCTCTCTCTATTTCTCACCATAGCCACGACTAAGATACCTCCCAAAACTCTAAACCTATAAAATTTCCCATCAAAATACATTGTTTTCTTCACCAAATAAAAAGAAAAACTCTCCTACTCCATGAAAATCACCATAATCATGACAAGAACCAAGATGTGCTCTCACCACAAGAGAAGAGAACCACCACCACCACCACCAAGCTCTTCATCTTCCTCAAGGAGAATGGCATTTCTATCAAGAGGTTTCTTCCCTCCAAGGTATGTAAGTGAAAATTCCTTGAATGCTTTGCAAATTAAGGATGGTTTTGAGGTTTTTGTGAGAAATTTGCATTGGTAAAAGTTTGTTAGTCTTAGACCCTTGTAATTTCAAGAGCTTACTCTTGAGTTTGTTTCCTCCTTGAAGATACAAAGAGATGAATCTAAGTGTGTCTCTAGGTTGAGTTTTACATTGAATGGGAAACAACACTCTATTTCAATTGAATAATTGAATGGAATCTTAGGGTTTTCTCTTAATGGACATAAATCTATACCTAAGGATTTGAACCAACAACTTGCATGGGGAGAGATAGCTATAGGAACTTATGAAGCAAAATCTTCCAAGTCAATCCAATTGAGAAATCCCACATTAAGTATAGCATGTTCTTTTCCTGCAAGAAAAGAGAGTCCCGGGGTGGTTGAAGTCATTGAACTATTTTTTTTTTGTATTGTGCTCATAAGGAAATTTCAGTTTGCACTGTATTTTGGTTGGTCGACATTCTTGATAGTGTGGTGAATAAGAGGAAAGGGGCTATATGTATTGGAGGGTTAGTCACTGCATTAACACTTGCATTGGGTGAAAACTTTAATGTTGAAACTTATGGAATGCAATGAGTCTATGGTAGTGACATGTTGACATAGCCACTTTAGAAAAGATAAAAATGATTAAGAAAGATGGAGGGTGAGTTCTTATGGCTTCGAGCGAGCCTAGTACTCAAGATGAATGGTAAAAGTGGCCCTAAGTCGATGATGACTCTGTTTCTGATTCGTTAGACCAAAATGAAGATGCTCCCATCTGGGACAATGAGGAGATACTAAGCAGGATTGAAGCACTTGAGGAGAAAGTGGACTGTAATCATAAGCAAGTGCTTGACCAGCTGGAGCTTATCAATAACAACTTGGCTATGATTCTTGGCCTCCATGCAACATCATCTTCACAGCCTCTAGCCCAATAACTTAATCTTGATACTTGGACAATATTTAGTTTTTATTCTAGTTGTCATCATTTCATGTCTTTACTTTTTAAATTGTGTTATGGTGTTTGTTTTTGTAACTTATAGTACTATGTGTTTGTTGTGTTAAGTTTTCTCTTTATGAACAATTTATTTGTATTTTAAGCAAGGTTCATGGAATTATTTATGCCACATGTTGGGATAATTGAAATAGGTACTATCTAAACTTTTATCATCTTTTGTCATTGATCATTCACATTGGGGACAATGTGAACCCTAAAGTGTGGGGTGCAAATTGTTTTTAATTATATCTTTTTGTTGTAACATTTATTAGTAGTTGTAAGATTGTGGAAAGATGGATCTTGGAATTTTTGAAATATGAAATTAAGAATTAAATATAATTTATATTTATTATCAATTTTGATGGATTTTCTTTGCAACTATTTTTAAACTTGCACAAATTGAGCTTACATAAGTTGGATACCAACTTAATTCTTATTTTTGAGTGAGCTCCTGGGGTTGAATTATTACTAGAACTTGCTTAAAAATTCATTTCAAGGCAATGTAAAAATTTTCAGTTAGGCATCAACATGACTAAGGCACTCAGGAAAAACCATTTAGCTTAAAATGCCAACCCTAATACATCCTTACTAAGCAAACTTTGAGCCTACATCATGTTCCCATTTCCTTCTTCTACACAAAAAGATTAACCCTAAAATATGTTCTACCAAACTTTGCCCCTTCAAAAGGAACATGAGCACTTAAGCAAATTAGTAATTTAAGTAATAGTCTGAATTAAGTGTGGGGTTGATGAAAGTAGGTTGAAGTTGTAAAATAAATCTTCCTAAAAGTGCAAGGTTCCTCATATATCATTGAAGCCCTAATGAAGGAACAATCCAAATAATATATATATATATATAAACTCATATAGCAAAAAGGAATAAGTTAAGTTTTCTTCAAACGGGGCAATCAAGCATAGAGAGGATTGAATATTTGGGAAGTTGTCATAAATATTGCCTCATTCTTTAAGTGTTCTTGAATCTAATAATTTAGCTTACATTCCCAAAATATCTTACCTCAACCCTAAGCCCCATTACAACTAATAAAAGACCTTATGATTAATGCTCAACAATAATTTAGTGGCAGAGATTTGATTCTTAAAGCAAGCCTATGGGAACATTCGATCACGAGATGTAAAGAGTGAAAACACTATCCCATCCAAACACTTGAGAGATTTAGTGAAAGAGTGCCACTAGGGTTTGCATGAAAAGCCATCAAATTGGGTAAGTATTGATTTTGTGAAATTTAAAAATGAGTGTGAAAATTATGAAAAGGGAACTCTTGAAGTTATCTTGCATCCACTAATTTGTCATCTTGTATTGTAACTTTTCTTGGGGATAAGCAAATGATTAAGTGTAGGGTAGTTGTTTTGATCAATTATGTATATATTTTTAGGGTAATTTTGTTGGTTTTAAGTTAAATTTCTTTTAATTTGTGTTTAAAGATTACTTGAAGTGTTGCATTTAGGTTGAAGTGCAAAACAATGGAGAATCAATTTAATTGGATGGAATTTGGTTGATTAAATTTTGAAGAAAGTATGTGACATGGCCAAGACACTTCATGTCCTGGCCGTGTCCCTCATCAAAGTTAAGGAAGATAAGGAACCAACCAAGACACGACCAAGACAATTTGGCTTGGTTGTGCCCATCAAGAGGAAAATGGGTAGTATTGAACAAAGGCAAGAGACACGACTAAGCCATTGGTTGTGCCACATGACACAGCCAAGGTCTTGGTTGTGTCTCATCAATTAAACAAAATAAGAAAGAAAGAAAGGAAGCAAACATACAGAAGAAGACACCTTCAAGAGATACAGCTAGGCCACTGGCCATGTTACATGACACGGCCAGGGTCTTGGCCATGTCACACCTAGAAAAGAAAAGAAGGAAAAGAGTGCAGCCATGGACATGGCCTAATGGCCTGGCCGTGTCCAGTGAAGGTTTAAGTGTGTCTCATGTTGCTTCTTTCAATAATTTTGCATGAGTCAAGGGACAAGTGGGAGACAACATGCATAACTTTTGAGAAGACATATTAAAATGAGTAAAAGATGGATGATTTTATGGGATTAAATATTAAACAAAGAAAAAGAAGGAGACAAGATAAGTGAGTGGAGTTGGAAACATTCTTTTGTGTCTTAAAATATTGAAAAGAATGGAAGTAGTGGGAAATGATATATGCATACACATTGGTCAATTAGGGGAGGATGTTGTTCTTAGTTTTAGTCTTGGTTCTTAGTTTTGGAGTTTTGGGTTTGGAAGACACCATTCTCATCACCTTCATCTTCATCTTCTTTTCACCTTCCACTTCTTCCAAAAACAAGACAATATTTTCAGATAAAAATTTGGGTTAGCAAGCTCTTGAAGATTAGGGTTTGAAAAAGCTTGATTGAAGAGTTGGAGGCTCGAGAGAGTTTCCATTCAATTTTTCAAGAATAAAGCCATTGATTAAAGAGGACTTGGGAGTTTTTCTCATCACATTCAAGTTGAAACTAGGAGGAAGACAAGAAGTTTAACTCTTGGCACCTTCAAAGGCGTTTTCTTATTCTCACATTTAATTCATTTCTAGATTGTTGTTGTTTTATTATGGACATTAATGTTTCAATGTATAATTGTGATTTGATTTATGTTGAGATGAATATCTATTTTGTAAAGATGATGAGATAAAATACCTTTGCCTAGGGTTGTAGTAAATTTGATTGAATGGCTTAATTTGACAATCCCATTACTATACCTTGTTGTTGGTTGATTGTATTGGATTAAATGTTAGGATGATAGATTGGCCACCTATTGATCAATAGATATTGAATGATGGACTGAGAGGTAAAATTTGATATTGGAACTATACAATTAACTACCCTAAGAATGAATTAAAAATCTAAGTTCTAGGGTTTCTTTAATTTGCAAATTCAAAAATAATTAGTTGTTGTTAATTCATGAATGTGAAAACTAATGAATTGGTAATTGATTAATTAAAATCAAGGAACAAATTAAATTATAAGGTTATATTAATGGGTAATTTGAGAATCAAACTTTGATCAAATTGATCTACAACCCTAGGTACCATTTTAAGACCTAAACCAATTCTAAGCATATTGATAATTGTTCATTTGATATTTTAATTTTATTACAATTTCAACAATATTGCAAAACTACAACTTATCCTTTTTAATTATCTTGTTTAAATAAAACTATTGCAAAATAATTCCTTCCTTATGCGATGACCTTGGGCCAATCACCGTTGCTATAATAACCTCGTATACTTGCGAGTATCGCTTTATAGTAGTAATTTATCGACCGCAACAAAAACCAGATGGCTAATGCCCTAGCCACATTGGCTTCGGCATGGGAAGATCTTGTCAAGTTATTTCTTAAGGCTTTAGTTTTGACCAGTTAATCAACTCCTTGTTATGAGTATGAGGTAGTCATAGAAACTGATATGGACCATGTTGCATGGTATGACACCATTATACAGTCCTTGGAAAGCTGGGAATACCCATAAGATGCGACTAATGAAGAGAGTAGAGCTATAAGGCGATGGTCTTTGTAGTAAATCACCTTTCATCAGGAGCTGTATCGAAGATGGCCTGATGGAGTGCATTTAAGGTGCTTAAGGAAGTATGAAGTCGAGCAGATCATATCTAAAATACATGCCGGAAGTTGTGGATCCCACGTGAATGGGCTGGCCTTGGTTAAGAAGATAATTCGACAAGGCTACTATTGGTTGACCATGGAAAGAGACTATATTGATTTTGTAATAAAATTACAGCAGTGTCAGATGCATGGAAACTTGAATCACATGCCTCCCAAAAAATTTCATCCTATATATTGACCCTGGCCTTTTGCAACTTGGGGGATCTGTAACACCCCTTCCCGACCTATGAATAAGCCGAGGAGGAATGCTACATCGGGATACGAGCTCTGGAATTTTACAAAAATTTTGACGGAGTCTCCCTTAAAATTCTAGGTCCCAAGTGTCGACAAAACTGATTTTTGTTATTTTTGAAAAACATTTTATTTCACAATTCAACTCAAGCACACTCCCAATAATACGCCCTTATAACCTCAACTACAATCCTGCAAGCAGAATTCACACTTCTATATTCACAACCCAACTCAATTTAAAACCATACAGTTATTATACATTACTAGATTTACATGCTACATCAAGTTATCTCTTTATATTGTTCAAATAAGTACATGCCAGTTTCTAATAGCAAAATACAAAATGAAGAGCACCACCTAATTTGTTGATGACCGACAGATCGCAGGACTCCTTTGCTCGCTACTGGCTCCTTGGTAATAGCCTACAAGTTTAGAAGAAACTAAACTCGCTAAGCATTGCTTAGTGGGTACTTTAACTAATTACGAAAAATAAATAATAAAATTATAATGCAGTTTTAAAAGCAATGAGTCGTATTGAAAAATAATATCACAGTAAAAACAATCCATACATGCCATATATTCAGTTATTATCATTTTATCAGTTCACTCCACAAGGTAATTTGGTAGACTAACGTATGGTAAGGAACTAACTGAAACAACTGTATATATATTCTGTGGCTGTGGCCCTAAAAAATTGCGGACCAAGCCCTGTGGAATCTGTGGCCGAAGCCCTCGGACCGGAGTCCTATATAACTCGGGCGATTGCCCTATATAACTCGGACCAAAGTCCTATATAGCTCGGGTCGTCACCCTATATAACTCAGACCGAAGTCCTATATTAAAGCAGCACTGCGTATAGTATGATACATCATACCCTTACCCTACTCAGTACTATCCCAGATACCCAGTGGAGCGAAAATTTTCATGCCATTTCTTAATCGAATATGCATTATACAATTATCGACTTATATTTCTTATATTATTTCAAAGTGAAATATCATATTTTGTCATTTTAATAACATATTATGCTCATTTATATGCATAAGGAATCAATTGGATTACTTTTGAAAAATGACCAAATGAATATTAGCAAAATGACCATATGAATAGTAAATTCTGGTTTTGGACCCAACTTGATCCTTATTTTGTAAAATTGTATAAAATAATCTACTTGACTAAAAACTCTAAAATTTTTACAGAATTTAGTTTTATATCTTAAAATCATTCCTTTAAAATTTCAGATCAAACTAAACACAAAATCTTGGTCAAGTAGTTCACCCAACAAGACTACTCCTGTTGCCCTGCATCCTGGCAGCAGTTCTGAATTTTGTGAACTCCGTAAATTAAATTCAATCAGTGTGGTTCCAAATTATTTTTCTAAAATACTATACTCACTAAAAAACAACATATCCAAAATTCAATTGAAGATTATTTTTCTATATTTAATTAAAAATCTTACAAGTCACAGCATTTCACTAATTCTAACACAGAAAATTTCAAGAAAATGAACAAACAATTAGTTAAAGTACCAAACCTTGCTTTTCCTTGCTCTTCTTGTCTATTTCACTTCCTTTCCTCTCTAATCTCCTTGATTTCCTATGAATTTAACATGTCACATATACAAAGGTAAGAACCCTAGGTATAGACATAGTCTTATCTTATGATTTTTCTAATGGTTGCTAGCTTATTTTCACCATTACACACCATTATTTCTTTCATCAAATCCTTCAAATAATTATTTCTTGAATTTTCTCCAAATCTAGCTACATGAACCCTAATTTCAATCTCTTAAATTAACCATTAATCCATGAAATTAAAACAAGAGATAGGTTTCTCTTACCTTATAATCATGTTTGTCACCAAAATCTTCAACCAAAAGCCTTAAACTTTGGAAAAATCACCTCCTTCTTCCTTCTCTTATGGTTTGGACGAGTTCACCATGTAAAAGAGGGCTTTTATTTTCTTTCCTTAGGTTATTTTGATCCAAATGGCAGCCATAAGTGGTGAAAATATGTTGGTATAGATGTTGACTTCCAATTGGTACACCTTATAGCAAAAATGGCCACTTTTAATTGGTTCACTTGCCTTCTTCTTTTATCTATTTATTTGGCAAGCCATTAGGCTTCCTTTTATTCATATTTTGACCCCCTCAACTTTATTGTGCTGTAATTTTATAGTCTAGGGTGTGAAAATATCAAAATACCCTCCAGCGATTAATCAATTGTAACTTTTAAACCGTGCATTTTCGGGAAAAATCGTGCACCACCATTACGACCCGATTAATCCCGAGAACACATTTATGGCATCCGTTAGGGTCACTATTAAGAACCGACACAACATTTTGGAAAATTACTCTTAGGTCCTCGGCCTTTCAAAAAATTACCTTTAGGTCCTGTCGACTTCACGGGCCTCCTTTGCACACCGATTTTATTTTTGACTATCTCAAGCCTCTATTTGATCACTTATTTATGTCTTTCTTGCCTAATACTCGACTACCTAAACTTTGGGATGTGACAGGATCGACATTATTTGGTAAGTACATTCGACGGCATCAAGTGGTCACAGATTCATCATAGTGACAGTTGATTATTTTTCAAAATGGATTGAAGCCGACTCTTTCAATAAGTTGGGGGCAAGGCAAATGGCTAGGTTTATTGAGAAGAATCTTATATGTAGGTATGGGGTCCCGCACAATGTGATATAAGACAATGGGGTGCAGTTTCAAGGAGTAGTTAAGGATTTATTTTTGAAGTACCAGATTCACCATCACCGGTCTTCCTCCTACAGGCCAAAGAGTAATGGTGCAGTGGAAGCAACGAACAAAATGGTTAAGCAGATTCTATCCAAGATGACCAAGATGTATAGAGATTGGTCGAGAATGCTTCTATTTTGCTTTATGGGGGTATAAGACCAGTGTGCGAACTCCGACTGGAATGACGACATTTTCTTTGGTTTTTGGAATGGAAGCTGTGTTGCTAATTGAGATTGAAATCAAATCGCTGAGGATGGTACTGGAAGCCAAACTGGCAGAGATTGAATGTGTAGCAAGCAGATATGCACAACTGGCCTTATTGGAGGAAAGAAGGTTGAAGGCATTATATCATCACAAATAGCTCGAGCCTACAATGGAAGGGTTATGGTTAAAAGGCTTAAAGTTTGTGATTTAGTGTTGAAACAGTGCAAACCTAATGTCCCTAATCCAAGAGGGAAGTTTAGACCTAGTTGGGAAGGGTCGTATGTTGTGAAACAAGTCAGATAAAAGGTACAGTCAAGTTGTTAGACATGGATGGAAATGAGTTTAGTGAGCCAATGAACATTGATAAATTAAAGAGGTTTTATGCTTGAAAAAAAGTATAAAAGAACTCACTAGGTTGAAAATCTAAAAGGGAGGCCTAGATAAAAGTTAGAGCAGTCTACTAGTTCTGAAAACCTGAAAGGGTGGGATAGGTAACAATTAGGACTAAATGAGTGAAAATTGTCAATTAGAAAATCCAAAAGGGCTAGTTGGCGACAAGAATGATCTTGTGTATGTTGGCTTTGTGTTTTTTGGTTGTTCCCCAATTTAATAAACATAGTTAATTTTAAAATTGTTCTATGTGCACTATTTTGAATTGTTTAACCATTTGGGTAAAATAAATACCACGACATCAAAAGGTGATGACAAATTATAAAAGGAAAGAAAACATCTTTTATTAATTATTATTATTCATCCTAACATTATTATTTCTAAAATATTGATAAGTGTAAAATCTATGGCAGATGGTAAGTGTAGCGTGCAGGCCAGCTTTGCTTTAGTTGATCTAAGAAGGCTTCAGTCAAATGAGGCATGTTGAAATCAGGTTTGAATTCAGAACCTCGAGGTTTGGCTCCATATTGGAGATTAAGATGATGAGGATCATAACATGTACCCCAACGAAGAGCAGCAAGAGGAACATACATCAGATATGTCCGAATGGTGACATGGGTAATCTTCCACCAAGGTACCAACCGGCGGATGTTAATCACAGCTCATGAGCAGATCCAGTCAATCCAGTCAACATATGAGGAAGTAGAATGGAGCAGTTTCCAGTCAACATTTGGTGAAGTCCACCGACGGGGTGTCCATCAAGCAAAGGCGCTCTTGCAGCCAGATCTATAAAGAAAAATAAAAATAAATAAAAATAAATAAGCACATTAGGTCAAAAACCTGCAAGGGTAGCCTAAGCAAAAATTAGGATGGTTCACTGGATCCAAAAACCCTCAAGGGCGATCTAGACAAAAATTAGAACAAATAAAAAAAAGAGTCCACTAGGTTAAAAACCCACACGTGCAGCCTAGGAAAAAATTATGACAACTCGCTAGTTTCAAAAACCTGCAAGGGCAGACTAGGCAAAAATTAGAGCAATAAAAATAGAAGTCTAAATTGAAAACCCAAATGGGTTATTTAGGTGGTTACCTGAAGCAACAGAGGACTCCCAGCCAACCTCCTTGAAGATTCTATTTTGAATTGGTGCAGTCCAACTAGGGTTTTAGCCAAGATCAAAGGTACTGGTGAAAATCCTTCTTCCATTTGGTCCATGATATCCAGTACTCGTGGATTGATGTTGTCGTCATGAGAAATAAGCAGCAATTGACCAAGCAAGCATAAATAGAATATGCATCCCCAAGCTTTGGTGGGAGCGATATGAGAATTACAATAATCGATCAAGGGACCAAGTAGAATTTTCTTACCTTTGGTTAATTGCAGAACTTCATGTTTTGAGAGTTGAAGCAGCATCTATATCGTTTATTGTGTTTTGGAAGTCAATATAGGTAATGCCATTGGTTGATTGCTTGGATATCCAAGGATAACCTCAAATTCTTCAATCATAGGACATATTTCAAAATTATTTATTTTGAAAGTCCTAGTTTTCACACCCAAAAGGAAGCTATGGCATGCAAAAATGGTTTATCCAGCTTAACATTTTTAAGCCTTTTAAAATATTGAGTGAGACCATGTTATTTGTTCCCAATGAGTAGCTTTGATGTTCTTGAATAAATTCTTTATCTTTTTCAAATTGGCTTCTATCATCAAGGATAGCGTAACAATTGTGTTTGATTTGGATTTATAAGGAAGCATTGGTGGATTACTGAGTTTATTTTTTATTACTGCGATGAAATTCATAAAATGTGAGTTTGTTTTGTTAAAGCAAAGACTTGTGGCAAATCATGGAAAATTTTGGCTAATTTATATAAGCATTATACCGAGGTACATGAGGAACGGGCAGTGATTTGAATCCAAGAATTGCTAGGAAGGAATTTAGTTTGAGCCAGCCGAATATCTTAGGGTTTTGTAAACTTTAATTCATGACAAATCCTAATTTTGATTCGTCAGGGACCTTTGTCCATATATATATATATATTAAAAATATATATATACAGAAAAGTAAATAAAAAGAAAATTGAAAAGTCAAAATTACAAAAACAAAGTTATCATTATATTGTTATTATTATTACATGTCAACTCTTTATTAAAATTCGACACAAGTTGATCATTGAGAAGGAGGAGGCGATCCATGATTGAATAAAGCTCTTAAAAAGTCATGGCTTGATGCAGGAAGAGGTATACCTAAATCTCTATTATCTTAACAGTTAGGTCTATAATAGTCATCATCTGAAAAAGGAGGCACCTCATTTTCATTAGTCTGAGGCTCCCTAGAAGATGAGGTGCCAGGATCCCTGATGCTACGGAATTGGAAGTCTCAAAAGCTTTGTTCTGATTGTTGATACAATCCTTCGAGATGGGCGATCTGTTAGAGCCTAGCAGTTAATTCTTCTTGCAACTTCTTGTTTTGCTCTTGCAGTGTTCACTGTGAGTCAAAAAAGAAAAAGGTAAGAACATACATGATCATGCATACATGCATCATAAATCATATTGACAGATCAGGTAGTTTAAATCAAAGCCTTGAGAATGAGGCGACATAAAAGAGAGTGACCAAGGGGAGAAGATTGAACAAGGGGAGAAGATTGACCAGTAGCCTACAACAAAAATAAAAGAGAGTCAACATGCATTTAATAATGAACAGTCCAAACAGACAACATGTTGGAAATTTGCCTGAGAAATGCCAGCCCTGGAGTGATAACCAAGATGAGAAATACGTTGTTTTCCCTTTCCTTCATATTCTTCTTCACCACTATTTTCTTATTCTTCTCCTTCTTCTCCTTCATATTTCTAAATTGGGCATTTCATATTCTTCTTCTAAAGGCATACCCATCTCAAGCTTACTTCCACTTTCTCCTTGGGAGTGCATATCATAGATGTTAGAAAGTTGCTTACCTTGCTCCTCTTCTTTTAGCCTACTTGGGAAAGGAATTGGTTGCAAAGGATTCGAAGGTTCATCCAAAAATGATGAAGTCGATGAGTTCAAATTCTGCTCCTCCTTTGATTGACTTGGTTTCTCCATGTTGGGCAGTATCTCCTCGCCATTGTCTTCTTGATTAGTCCTTGCATCAAAGGAATCACAAAAATCGTTATATATTACCTGTTCACTCCTCAAATTTGTGATTACCTCGACTTGCTCCAATTGGCTAGGAAATTCCTCCTCTTGTTGTGCTTGGAGTTGATGTGCCAGTTGCCCAACTTGCATTTCCACCCTCTTCAATGATTCCTCCAAAGAATCAAATCTCTCATTGCTCCCTTCCTGATTTTGTGTGCTAATTTGAAGGTAAGCATTCAAATCATCTTCCACTATGGATTTCTCGAATTGATCATAGTTTTGTGAGCTAGTTTGAATGAAGGCATTCGAACTATCTTCCAAAGTGGGTTCCTTAAGGTGATTTTGATTTTGCTCGCTAGTTTGAATGAAGGCATTCAAACTTTCTTCTAAGGTGGGTTCCTTAAGGTGATCTTGGTTTCGTGTGCTAGTTTGAATGAAGGCATTCAAACTATCTTCTAATGTGGGTGGCTTAAGGTACTCTTGATTTGAATATTGTTCTTGAGAGTAAGGATCTCTTTGGTAAGGTTGAAAAAATTTTGGAGGTGGAATTTGCTGTTGATTTTCCCAAGAAAAATTTGGTTGGCTTGCCCAGCTGGGATTATAAGGATCGGAATATGTGTTATTTCTTCACATTTGCTGGAAACCTTGGTAGTTATAATCTTCCTCTTGCCATTCTTGGTATCGTCCAAAACCCATGGAACACGTGTTTGCACTATGGCTTACATTGCCACATGCTGCACATATTTCTTGGCGTGGCATAGGTGCTCTTCCTCTTGCATTTAGCACCTTAAGTTGATTCGTCAATTCTGCTAATTGCCATGCCATTTCAGAATCATCGTTCATATCGTAAACTCCTCCATGCCTTGAAAACTGCATATTTACACAAGGCACTTAGCAACTTAAATAAAACAACAAATAATTAAATTGAACGAAAAATAAAACAAACAAACAATTCACAGAAAATAAACAAAAAATGAAAAGAAAAATCAAACTATTACTACTGCGACAGCCTTCCCCGGCAACGGCGCCAAAAACTTGTTGCGCTTGAATTAAGTACTACTACAAAGCGTCACTTGCAAGTATATGAGGTAGCTGTAGCAAAGGTGATCGCCCCAAGGTCGTTTCCCCAAGAAGGTGTGGTTCGTAATAGCTTGATTGATAAGTATTTCAATGCGGAAGTGTTTGTTGTATGAAATGCGCAAGATTAATTTAAACCTAAAATTAACGTGCGTAGAGATTAATGTGTGTGGGTGTACAAGATCAAATCGATTCTTGGGAAGGTGCCTAGGGTCATAGGTCCATTCAATCAAAGCCCAATTGTCAATTATCCATTAACATAACCTTGTAATTAATTTGTTCCTTAAGGTTAATTAGTCAATTACCAATCCATTAGTTCTCACATTCATGAATTAACAATGACCAATTCTTTTACATTACCAAATTAATAAACCCTAGAACTTATATTTCTAATTCATTCATAGGGTGGTCTATTATATAGTTTCGATATCGAATTTCACCTCTCGGTCCGTCATCCAATATTCAAAGATCAATAGGTAGCTAATCTATCAACTTAGCATTTAATACAATACAATCAACCAATCAACAAGGAACATCAATGTAAAAATCAAATCAAAGCATTCAACCAAATATATTACAAACCCTAAACATGGGTATTTAGCTCAACATCATCAATTTATAACATTCATTCAACTCAATATAAAACAAATACAAATTGTCCATTGCAATATCAATATTCTTAATACAACAACAACAATAAGACATGAATAAAAAGAGAGAATAGAAAAACCCCTTGTGAAGATGCCAAGAGTAGGATTGCTAGTCTTCCTCCTAGCTCCACTTGATGTATTTGATGAAGAACTCAAGCCCTCTTCAATGGTTGATTCCCCTTGCAATGTGGAATGGAGCTTTCTCAAGTCACCAAACCTTTGGATGGAGCTTTCTCAAGTCACCAACTCTTCAATTGATTTTGCCTTTGGAAGATGGAATGGAGTTTTCTCAAGTCACCACTCCCTTCAATGAAGTTTCTTCAACCTTCAATAGCTTGTTTACCCAATTTATCCCAAAGAACCTCAAAGGTCCTATCAATTGAAGATGGAGAAGGTGGAGAGGATGGAAATGGAGGTTGGAGGTGAAGGGACAAGGGAGAGTGTCACTCTCTCCCTCTCCCACGTTTTTCAGAAATTTGGCTCCAAGAAAACCAAGAACTCCCTCCATTTTCCTCTTCTCTCCTTTTAATTCATTCAAAAATCAACACCCATGCCTTCCAACTCATCCCATTTCACTTTGTCCCCCACTTTTTATTTGTTTAATATTTCTTTTTGCAAGTAAAAGCCATTGTCTCCCACTTTGTCTCCCACTTAGTACAAAGAAATTCAATTTTATCAGGTGGGACACGGCCAAGCCAAGAGTGTCTTGGCCATGTCTCTTGGTCTCTTCTTTGCTTTCCATGATGGGACACGGCCAAGCCAAGGTTGGCTTGGCAGTGTCTCTTGATTTTTCATGGGACACGGCCGTGTCCCTTGGCCATGTCCCTTACTGGACCTTTCTTTTCTTTCTTTCTTCTATTTGGTTGTGAGAGGTGACACGGCCAAGCCATTTGGAGCTTGGCCGTGTCTCTTATTTTTTCCTTCTTGGGACACGGCCAAGCTCCTGGCCGTGTCCCTCACTGTCTTTGATAAAAGGTGAGACACGGCCAGAGGACACGGCCGTGTCAGGTGACAGTGTCAGTCTCTACTTCTTTTCTTTCATTCTTTGCTTGCTCCCTTGTTCTTTGGTATGAATGGGACACGACCAAGCCATTTTTGTCTTGGCCGTGTCATGTGACACGGCCAGAGGCTTGGCCGTGTCACCTGGGTGTGTCTCTTCCTGTGTACTTCTTTTTCTCCTTTTCTTTGGTTTGTTCTTTGTTTTCTCTTTGAATGAGACACGGCCAGAGGCTTGGCCGTGTCTCTGGGTGTGTCTGCTTCTGCCTTGAATTTCTTTTGAGGGACATGGCCATGTCTTGCTTGGCTTGGCCATGTCTTGCTTGGTTCATGCTTTTCTTGCCCGGTTTTGATCTTCCAAGGGTGTTCTTGCACCTAAACCTAAAAACAACACTTAAAACACAATTAAAACAAAAATCAATCAAAACATTAACATAAAACACACATAAAATCATACTAAAAACTAGTACACAAATGAACTAAACAATGCCAAGCTAAGTGAGCCCAAAAGATAGCGATAAGAGTGCACATGATGAGAGCCAGGAACTGCTGTCCTATTAGACAACAAAAAGTTCAACCTCGGATACCCGACTCTCTTTCGGGAAATACCAGGCACCGTCACTAGATTGTGCTCATATGCCCATACCTGCAAATGGCAATGATAGTCAAATTCATGCAAGTACTTAGATTGAATTGACAATGATGGAAAATAATAATTCAGTGATAACCATAAAGCCAATAAAAGGCTTTTTATTCCTGCAAATCTTGTCAAAACCATGATACAGGCAAGCAAGGCCAACTTCACCCCAACCATAGAGCTACAAGATATCCATATCAGCAAGGGCCCACAACACTAATAAGTGAACGGCAGATTTGGTAGTGCATAAAATGGTCGACCCTAGCAAGTATAGAAAAAATCCTCAAGCATATTGGTCAGCCATTTCTCCACAGACCTGTTGGACATAATTCATCCAATAACTCCAAATCGGTTTAATTTTTATCTTGAATGGCTCCTTTGATAAAGGTTCAATACCTATTAACTGTTGAATTTCATCATGCATTAGGATATCATTAGTAAGAGGAACTAGATTACCATGGTACCGAAGACCAGTTATAGTAGTAAAATTACTGGATCAATAGTCATTTCTTCCATAGGAAGGTGGAAAGTATGGGTCATATCCATCCATCATTCTGATAGCGCTTGGGCCACACTCCTATCTATCTAGCATTCTCCAGCTGATAGTTGCAAAATGAAGTCCTCAAAACCACACATTTGGATGATCCGCTTCACATGAGAAGGTGCCACATCATACCATTATTGGGCCTTATAAACACATCCTCCACCCCGGACAACGCAGCGATCATGCTAATATCAAACCAGGTATGTCATTACAAGGAAAACAGGTAAGTAAATCATCTCATAAATGCTACCATTCTAAAGTCTAATATTATCATAAGTTACTCATTACTTTCTATAATAATTTATTTACTTATTAAATTTTTGCTCCAGTCCATTAGTTCATATATTTTTAGCATTAAGTTAATTCTTAAATTGGCTAATCTACTTTTAATAACTAAATCCTAGCCTTTAAAAAATCCAGTCTTTTGAGAAGATAATTTCTTTTTCTTATTTTCTTTATAATATTGCTATACCTTTGTGCTACTAAAACTTTAAATTGTAGTATAGTAAAGCTTACCTCAATTTTTTCTCTAGAACCGTGATGGAGCCGCATCCCCAACACTTCTCAATTTCTACATATTTTCTCAAAACATTTATACATATATGTATATATTTATCAAAACACATATAAAACCCATATTATATAATTTATCTAAAATATTCTTTATAATTTACATTTTATACTTAAAAAACATAGCATAAATTACAAAATATCACAATGTACTATATAATATAAAATATATACATGCTAGCAGTGTCTTTGATCTTGTTGCTCCAAAAATCAACTCTATGATCAACTTAAATCTAGATCCGACCTGGTGTAGAAGAACTCTTCGGTTTAACCGGATCACCCCCTATCACTTGCACGATGAGTTACAATCGCTCAAAGTTACAAGTCTAGCTGTATAAACTTGATAACAATAAAATTTAAATACAATGCCAATGCTTAATGCCTTTATGTTGTGTCACAATGTGGCATTTAAGCTCAATTTTAAACATATTCTTTCATCATTTACTAATTTGCATAAACACATACAAAAGCATGGGCCCAAATAAACTAATACATTATTCAAATCCTAGAGTTACTGTTTTGGTCTATGTTGACACCAAGTGTCTAGCCAAGAAGGCAAATCAAAGTAATGCTCAAAAGCTATCCCCGAATGCAAATCATATTGCAATGACTTCAAGCATCTAGCCCTGAAGGCCAATCATATATCAGTGACGTATAGCATCTACCCTCAAAGGCAAATAATAAGGATAACCTCATAGGCATATCACCAAACACAAAACTTTGGAAACTGAATAACATACTAGGCACACAAAAAAAATCATATTTTTCATATTCAACATTTTCTCATTTTCTCATATTCAACTAGGCACATTGCTTCATTTTTCTCATTTTATCCACAATGCATCATTTTCATTTTCATTTCTTTTTCTCATTCATATCAATGTCATTTCATTTTAATTCATCATATTTCATCACAATATATCACCTTTCACATCAAAATTAATTACCAAAATATTTTGGGTCATTTTCACATAATTTACATAATTCACATTTTATGCAATTTAGCAATTACCAATGGCTTTTAAGAATACATATAAAGCATACATAAGAAGTCACATATCATAGCATATTGGTCACAAATGCTCAATGTATCAAGTAGCTTAACACATTTTCCAAACAAAATGTGTTAAGCCGAAATGTAATGCAATTGTGCCACATTTATCAAAAGTTTGTGCATACCTTAAAAAGCACACAAAAACAAGCTCAAAATCCAACTCCAACTCCTCTTCCAAGTTGCCCTTCAGCACTAGGGTTGGGCAAACTACATCTCCTCAATTCTTATACCAAATGTGATCAAATACAATCATTTAATATCACATTTTAAGGCATTTCCAACATCAAACCTCAATTAAACATTACACAAATCAAAACCTCAAAGTTAAGCCCAACCTTATTTTAACTTTGAAAAACCATATTAAGTCATTCAAATTAATGTTTTAAGTTTATTTATATCTTTAAAAACATATTTTAACATGTTTCAATCAATTACATTAGTTAAACACATGCTTAAGTTCAAAACCCTAAAAATGGCATAACCTTCACCATTGAAGGTTTTCCATTCCAACTCAATCCAATTATCAATCCAAGCTTATTTCCATCACTAATATCATTAAATAGCATGCTTTAAAAATTAAAATCAAACAATTCACCATACTTTGAAAATTCACTTTTTCAAAACCCTAAATCAACATTACCTCATCCAAACTGCATCCAAACATAACCAAATCAATCATTTGACTTTAAAATCCTTGTTTATGCATCAAAAATAAGACATTTAGAATCAAATTGCATAATTAAATCACATGATTTCAAGTTCTATAACCCTAAATTCTCTCTCTTCACCAAACTCAACTTAAATTCAACTATCTCTTCAATCAAGCGTTAAAATCATTATTAGTTACTCAAAATAATTTCATTCATACCCAATTAAGCAATTAAAATATACTACTTCAAAAGTCCAAAATCAATATACTTCAATGGAATATCAAGGAAAAAGTTAGAAAACTTACTAATTATGGTGGAAATCCTTAAAGATCCCACTCTTGAAATCCTTCAATTAATGAAGCATGGAAGAAGCAAGACCTTGTCTTTGAACATCCATGGAGTTTGGCCCTTTGAGAAAGAAGAAGAAGAAGACTGTTTAATATTTTCTCTTTTATTCCACTTTAATTTTAACCTTATATATATAATTTTTAATATATTTTTAATTAATTAATTAATTAATAAAAACCCCAAAATTACATCTTCAATTCAAAATAATTTATTTTTAAATTATTTAACTAATTTTAATTTTTAAAGTATAATTATAAAAATATCCTTTGACCTTTGACTTTTGGTTAACTTATATATATCATATATATTTCACATATACATTCCATTTTCTCACTTAAAATGTTCAATTTTCTATTTAAATCATTTATTTAATTTATCCAATTTAATTTTCAATTTATTTAATTTAATTTCAAAAATTAGGGACATTACATCCAAAATCCAAACCACCTTGGGTCCAGAACCTAAATCTTTTTCGAGTCCAGAACTCAAACCGGGTCCAGAACCCAAACCGCCTCAAGTCCTAAACCTAAATCATTTTCAAGTTCAAAACTCAAATCAGATCCAGAATCCAAATAGTTCCGGGTCAAGAACCCATTTTTGCCAAAATTAATTTTAAAGTCATGTTGCTTTTCACTCTCTGAGTAAATCTAAGATCGTTCAAGTTAGGGGCAAATTGTAGACCCTTAATTTTGACCCTAAGCTAATTGTTCATAATTTTAAAAAAGTCAAGCTAAATTTGGTCTGATTTTTTTAAACCTAGTTTATAACTTTTAAATAGGTCGGTCCGATTTCAAAAGGCATAAATTCAATTTGGTCAAATTTGTTGGGGTTAAAATTAAATTTATTCTATCAAAATTAAATTTGTTACGCTCATGGAATAAAATGTTAACCAATTTTGAATAAAATCTAAAATGGATACGATATAGTAATAAAATCCAAGATGAGTCAATTTCAGCCCATTTATCTTTTGGCAAGCCTAATTCGCTACAAGTCTCGGCCTGTGAAGTGGTGCACCCAATTTTCCATAGGCTTGGCCTATGGCAAAATAGCATGCCCACTTTTCCACAGGCTCTGCCGGCAGTGAAATGGCACTTTCACTTCGCCACAGCTTCAACTTGCGGAGAATTGGAGCATCCACTTCGCCAAGGCTCGGCCTGCGGTGAAGTGGCATGCCCACTTTGCCATAGGCCTCCAATTCGAAATGGCATGGCCAATTCACCATAGGTCTTGAGTTTTGACTTTAATTCTGAATTTTAGTCTAGTTCGCATCCAAATTCAGTTTGAACTAGCTTCCAATTTTAATTATAATTCTATTGGGTTGGAAGTCTTCAAGGATTTAACCTAATGTATTCTATATAAATATAGGATTAAAAAGCACAGAGGAGGAGGCAACAACGATCAAGAAATAACTAGAAAATGGCAATCAGCAATAAACAACATTCATCAACAATCAACACATCAAACCAAAGACAGTAACCACTGCCTTTAATCTTTGTTAAGCAAGAATTAGTAATTGGTGCTGGCAGTAGCTTGGAATCAACAATTAATTTGGTGGAGCCTTCAACGTAGGTTTCGTGTCTTAAATTTAATTTGCATAAGCCTACAGTGATCGTATCTTTTTTTCCTTTTAAATGTTTTATTTGTTTTGAATATGATTTTAATTCCAGCAGTTTAAATTGTCAAACTCTAATCATATATTTTATAAAATCAAAAGTTTCGTCCACATTATCTCATCCAATAGCTAGAATTTTAAATCAAAGAATTAAAACCCTGATTTGTACCCCAAACCCTAATCTATTTTCTTAATTTCCAAAACTCTAACATGTTTCTTAATTTTTTAAAAAAGAAACCCTAATCTATTTTTTCTAGACCATAATATGTTTTCTCTATTGTTAAAAACCCTAAATTATTCTCCAAACTTCCAAAACCCTAATCTATTTCCTCGAGACCTAAACCCTAATCCAAAAGCCCTTACTTCCAATAACCTTAATCCAAACCCTAAATTACTAAATCCTAATCCAAAAGCCCTAACTCCAGTAACCTTAATCCAAAACCCTAAGTTACTAAATTGAAATCCAGCAAGACTAAAACCCTAATTCCAGTGACCAAATTCCCAAACCATAGTTCCAAAAACCTAGCTTCCTAAATCCTAGTTCCATAAATCCTAGTTCACAAAACCCTAATTCCCCAAAACCATATTCTAGGAATCTAATTTCCCTAACCTTAGTCCCAAAAACCTAATTTCCTAGATCCTAAAATCCAAAACCTTATTTCCCAAATTTCCTAAACCTAACCCAGTAACCTCAAAAGCTAAAACCCTAGTCTCAAAATATAATCCTAAATTTGTTTATTTAATAATTTAAACTCTAGTTTTAATTATTCATTTAATTTGTTAAGAATTTTTATCATGAATGGTTTATTTGATTTTGTTAATGGATGTTTGATTTTTAATTATCAAGCTCGGATGGCTTGAATTAATTGTTCATTTATTTGGGATTTTGAAATTGTAAAAGGTATGTTTTCACTTTGTGGATACCTATGTTTTTATTATGTAATTTAACTTTGAGAATTTTTGTAAAGGGCATGTTTCCACCTTTTGGTGGATGTCCTACTGTGTCTATTTTCATAGACATAGACATTGTAAATCCATGATTCCATCCTTGGATGGGTGCCTATTTTGTTTATTTTTATAATAAAGTGATGGATGTTTATTTCTTTCAATTGTTGCCTATAGTATGGATGGTATTGTAATCATTAAGAATTTAATAATATATGGGCCAGAAAAGGAGGTCGGTTCCAATAAACCGGGCATTATAGGGGTGTTTAGTCATTCTCACCTTCTCCATATGTACCTAACTTTTTGATCCCATTAATAGGTTGGGGATTCCTTAGGAATCGAGTCATCCTCCACTTTCTTTTTCCAGGCTCGATATTGTGGTGACTCCATTTTCTCTGGATTTAGGCTCATGTTCTCTAAGGTTCTGAGCCTAATAGTGCTGAAGTTGGAAGAACCATTCCATCGGCAGTGGGGGCAAAAATCCGCTCACAAGAAGGTAAATTGGTAGGTCCGAAATTGATCAAGGAAACAGAAGAGAAAGTGAAGGTAATTTAAGGTCATTTGAAAGCAACTTTAGATAAACATAAATCTTATTCATATTTAAAGAGGAAGGATATAGAGTTTAGTGTGAGGGATAAGGTATTCCTGAAAGTCTCTCCATAGAAGAAGATTTTGAGGTTTGGTTAAAAAGGGAAGTTGAATCCTCGCTTTATAGGACCTTATGAGTTACTAGAGAGAGTTGGACCTTATGAGTTACTAGAAAGAGTTGGACTAGTGACTTACAGATTAGCTCTTCCACCTCAGTTAGATCGGATACACAATGTCTTCCATGTCTCTATGCTTCGGAGATACAAATTAAACCCATCTATTTTTTTGATAGTGGAGTCTATCGAGGTGAGTCTTAATCTGACTTACGAAGAAGAACCAGTGGCAATTTTTGCACGAGAGGTCAAAGAGTTTAGAAACAAGAAGGTGCCACTTGTTATAGTTCTATGGAGGAACCATTCCACTGAGGAGGAAACATGGGAGAGTGAGCAGATGATGCAAAGCCAGTATCCTCAACTTTTTCAAAGCTGATATCAGGTAATTTTGAGGACAAAATTTTGTTTTTTCAGAGGAGAGAATTGTAACATCCATTTTAGGGTTAAAATTAATTTAAATTAATTAAAATAAATAATTTAATGGAGAAATATTAAGTTAGAATTGAGAAATTAATAAAGGTATATGTGAAATATAAAGAAATATATATATATCATATAAATTTTAATCATAAGTCAGAATAAGATAAAAGATGAGCATTAAAGAGCGATAAAATAGTAATTAAACTTTATAAAAATTAAAAATTAATAAAATAATTGGAAAAAGAAAATATTTTTGAATGGAATATGAAAATTGGAAATTTTAAAAATAAATAAATAAATAAAACACTGTAATATTATATATGGTCTTGAATTAAAAAGGGAAAGAAAGTCAAAATATCAAAAACCCATTTTTTTTCTTCATCTTCTCCATAGCCAAACCACCATTGAAGTAGAAGGGAGGTTTTCTCTTCATCCAAACACTAAGATTTGAAGGGTTTTTCAAAGATTGAGAAGAGAATTGGTAGTTGCTTCATCAATTGGTAAGCTTTCTTACCAAATTTTCAAGTTTTATGGAAAACTATGAATATGTTTGAATTGGAATTTTGGGTATGTATGAAATAAATGTTGGAATTAGTATGAATGATGCTATTTTGATTAGTAAGTAATGATTTTTAAGTTAAATTGAAGAAATGATTAAGTTTGATTTGAGTTTGGGTGAAGAAGATTTAGGGTTATGTGTGATTTGGGATTTTGAAATTATATGTTTTAATTGCTTGAATGGGCAAGAATGATGTTTATTTGATGAGTAAACAATGATTTTATGGTTGAATAATTGATTAGCTTGGGTTAAGTTGAAGTGTGAGTTGGTTAGTAAGGTTTAGGGTTATGGAAAATGGTTTTGTTAAAGAATGCTTGTTAAATTGGTTTCATCATTTAAATCATGTTGTTTAATGATTTAAATGATGGAAGTGGACTCAATTTGCTTTTTGGAAGTGGTTGGAATGAAGAACAAGGATGGAAGTGAATGAAAGCACATTTTAGGGTTTTGGAACAAATGTTTCTAATTTGAGTTTAATTGCTTAAAGTGTCTTAAAATATGATGTTATAGACATATTTGAGCTTAAAACTCAATTTGGAATTGATTGAATTGTAGTTCTAATATTAAAGTGTATAGGGCTAAGACAAGGGAAAATGGTGGAATGTGTTTTAATTTATGTTTTATATTGTAAACACCATAAAATATGATTCTAATGTATGCTATACATTCACATTTTGATTAGGTGTTGAGTAGATAGTGATTGCACCAACTTAGTAATGGAGAGTGATAAGGAATTTTGAAATGAGTTGGAGCTTTGGCTCACTTTTGTGCATTAAAGAGGTATGTACATAATTTGGCATTTAATAACATTGATTGCATTGTTTTTAGTCATAACACATTGAATATGGAAAATGTGTTATGATACTTGATTGATAATGTTAATGTATGTGTGACATTATTTGAAGTAATGATGCTTATTTTGAATTAATGTTGTATGATATGACCATTAAACATGAACAAAAGTGATGATATATGAAAAATGAGAAAAGTACAAATATTACACTAGGATGTAAAATAAGATACATTTGTAATGCATGAGGAAATGATGTTGATTATGAGTAGTAGATTATGAAATATAATTATATGTTTCTACATATATAGTCTGATTCCATAATATTTTAGAGGATTTGGTAATGGTCGAGGAGCCAGTGACTGTAATAGCCAAAAACCAAGATAAAGATCTCCCTAACTCTGAAAATTGCCTCTTATTACCTTGGCTAGTAGTTGCATTGACATCCACCATTTTCTATATTGCTAGACTGGTAACTCTCCTTCTTATTCCTTCTCACAGAAAAACGATTCTTCTCCCTTTTCCACTCTTCTATCTGTAAGCCAGCTTGGAGTAGAACTTTGAAATTTGTTATAAGGGTGTGAGACAACCTCACATGAAGGTTGGATAGGACACCTCTCACTATCATTATGTGAGCGGGGATTTTTGCCCCCACTCTTGGTGGAATGGTTCTTGCAACTTCAGCACTGTTAGGCTCGGGGCCTTAGAGAACACGGGCCTAAATCCAAAGAAACTAGAGTCACCACCTGGACAGGCCAGCAAAAAGAAAGGATTAATGATATGTTATGTAAATGTATGTATGCGTGTATGCGTGTATGCAAAAACAATAGACAAAGATAAGTAGAACGTCCCTTCCAACCTTATAACTTCCACTCATGGAATGGCGAGTCTCTTTTCCCAGGTATATGGTTAACAAAATACTAACATGGGGTATCTTGTTTTCAAATAATTTCCCTCAGACGTTTCAACCACTTGTTATAATTTCAAAAATAGAAACTAATTCATGATAATTCCCATTAATTAGGTTTTAATCCATTCAACTAACTAAAGTAGCTTTTATGTGATATTGGAATAAAACTAATTTAAGAGGTTTATTATAAAGAGATTTCTCACTTGAAAAAGTAACTAATGATTCATGCCAAAAACAAACCCATGATTAATAACTTTTAGTATAAACTAGGCTCACAATTGATTTTGGTATTTTCATAATTGACCTAAATAATTTCTAAGCTCTTTTAAAGGTTGGATGAAAATAATTTTGTTTCTAAGCTCATTGTAAAAAGATTTTAGAAAAAATGGATTTTGATGAGAAAAGAACTTGTTTTTGGAAAAGTTTTATATCCAAAGACCATTTTGAAAAATTTTGGAAATTGCTTTGGTCTTTTGGACTTTAAAGAAAAATTTATTTTGAGCTTACAATGTACTTGGTCATATTAGAAAAAGAAAAAATCAAATAAGGCATGATTTAAACTAAGATAAATTAACCATAGTCAAACAACAAGCATTTGGGGTAAAAACCTAAGAAAAGTAACTAGGCCAATTACATGGTGTGAGTGGGGACTTTTGCCCTCACTCCCGGTGGAATGATTCTTGTGACTTTGGCACTGTTTAGGCTCAGGGCCTTAGAGAACATGGACCTAAGTCCGGAGAAAATTGAGTCGCCACCCGAACGGGCTGGGAAAAAGAAAGGGGTGGATGACTCGATTCCTAAGGAATTCCTAACCCCCTAATGGGTTTGGAAAGTTGGGTACGTGTGGGGAAGGTGAGAAATGGCCCAGCACCCCCACAACACCCGGTTCATTGGAACCGGCCTCCTTTACAGGTCTTAATATTATAAAATTCTTAAATATAATAATATTATCAATATTACACACAATAATTAAAATATTGAAAATCAAAATAATGTCCAAGAAAAACAAATAAATGGACACCCATTCGAAGATGGAAACATGTCCTTACATCTCATGCCTAAATAGGACACCCACCGAAAGGTAGAAACATGTCCTTTACATTGGTTCTAAAATAGAAAAGCAATTTAAATTACATGATATTTAAATAATGAGGTACCCACGAAGTGAAAACATACCTCATACAACACTTGGGAATCTAAATAAATCGATAAAAGTAAATGACCATTCATCATAAATGAATCATTCATCGAGGGTATTAAACATCAATAGAAAGTAAACATCCATCCATGATAAACTAAATAAATTAGGCGTTGAAATTAAAGCATATAAAATAAATCAAAGCATAATTAAATATAAAATTGAATAAAGCAAAAAAAAGATTCAAATTAGGGCTACTATTTCTATTTAAGATTCTTTACTTAATGTGTTTAGGGTTTTGGAATCTATGAGTTTAAGCTACTGTGAGTTTTAAAGGAATTGAAATGGAGCAAAGTTTTATAATTTAAGAGGTTGATAAAGTTCTTTGATTAACGAAATTAATGTTTGGGTGGTAAAATCATGAAATTAGAGTTTGAACACTTTAAAACATTGTATTTATGATTTACGGTCACTTACTGTGTAGAATTATAACCTTTAGATTTTTATGGTTTTAAGGTTTTAAAAATTAGGGTTTAGAAAAATTAGGGTTTAGGTTGGCAAGTTTAGGGTTTACTGTTTTGCGTTTTGGAGTTGAATTAGGGTTTTAGAATTTGAAAATCAATTGATAATTTTATGAAGTTTTATGAAAATAAACAAAACGATTTAAGGTTTATAGAAACAGAAAAGATGTTTTTTATGGTTTTTGGAAATAAACAAATTTAATTTATGGTTTTGAAGAATTGGAAGGCAAATTAGGGTTTTAAGATTTTGAAGAAACAAAAACAACTATTTTAAGATTTTTGAAAAACAAATAAACAAATTAAGGTTTTTAAGCTTTAGAAAAGGTGAATTGAGGTTCTAGGGTTTTTTTATTTTAAAGAAACAGAAATAATTTTTGACCTTGAGCTATTGTAAATTAATGAAACAAATAAAGAAATTCATACCTTCGTTTGTTGGTTCCACCAAAAATCACTTCTTGGATGAACAAGAACGAAGACAAGCTTTGCTGCCTTTGATGGATTGAATTGTTTGTTTGCTCTCGCAAAAATTCTGATTTATTCAAAGTTTTCCTCCTCAATTTCGGACTCAATTTCTCCTCCAAAATTCGATCCCCTTTTGTGTTGTTTTTAGTCCTTATTTATAGAAGATTTTTATGGTTAATTCTAGTTATTCACGGAATCTAACATTAATTAAGAAAAGGAAACCGAAACCTAATTGTATTTGGTTTCGAAAAAATTTGCGTCTAAAAAATGTCGCTAGCGAAAAAAACTGCTTCGAAAAAAATGCGCTGGCTAAAAAACTGCAGCAGCTGGCTGCGGGCTGCAGGCGAGAATTGGCCTGTGGGCCATTTCGCCCACAGGAAACTCCTGCAGGCGAAATGGCCCACAGCCATTTCGTCCATGCTGATTTTTAGTGACGATTTTTTCATCGCCGATTTTTTCGTCGCCGATTTTTATTTTTATTTTTTTGTTTATTATTATTATTTTTTATTTTTTATTAATAAAAATTAAATATTAAAGCAAATATTATTTAATTAAGATAACAAAAATTGTTTTGGACTAATTAAAATATATTGGACAACACAAAAATTATTTTGGACTCATTAAAATATATTAGACCGGACTGGGTCAAAAATTAAGGGTTTACAGTTTGCCCCCTGCTTGAAGGATCTGAGACTTTAGTAAAAGAGAGTGAAAAGCAATAAAACTTAATTTTTGAGATGGTTGAGATTTTGGGTTCTGGACCCGGTTCGAGTTCTGAGCTCAAGGATAATTTTGGGTTCTGGACCTAAGTGTAATTTTAGGTTCTGGACCCGAGCTAAGTTCTGGACTTAGAAAAGATTGTAACACCCCCACATCCAATACACACACACTACATACACCACAATGTAGTATACATGTATCGAATATAGGAATGCTACGGATATTTATTAACATTCAAGAACACCTTTTTAAATGATATCATAATCTTTTTCAGTATACAGTATAGATATATATATATATATATGCATTTACTTATTACGCAGCGGAATTTATAAAATAGTTACATATATAAAAGCATTTAAATCCATATTTACAAATATACATATATTCACATTATAAACAATATTTCCAAAATATAAAGAAGTTATACATGATTGGCAGCTTTCTCTGATCTTTAAGTCCCAAATAAACTCTTCACTGTCTACTCTCACTTGGTCTCGAAGGGGAGCAAAGCATGCTAAGCTTCAACCCAACTTGGCTTCAAGAACCAACCCAACCTAGCTTCAAGGGTTGTAACATCTCAATTAGGCTTCAAGGATTCAATCCAACCTAACTTCAAGAGATTGTTACTCATATTAGGCATGCCACCAACAACAAACTCTGAAAATGGAATAACACATTAGCCACACAATTCATTTATATTTCATTCTCAATTCTCATCATCAATTAGGCAAACATGCCATATATCATTCAATTGAATCATCATAGCCAATTACAATGGCATTGTCTCATATCATATCTTATTTGAATCATCATAGCATCTTTGATATAACATTTCAATATACATTACTCATGAAACACATTACCATTCACAATGCATAACATAACATTGTTCAATCTCAACAATGCAATTAGGGCAAAGAACAACTTATATCATTCATAGTTTTAGGATCTTCCACATCCATTTGATTAGGGCATTCTTTGCTTGAAGTATGTTTAAAGTATTTATGTTTAGGTTTAGGTACCAAAATACCTTTGAAGAATCAAAACCATGCAAAAGAACAAAGAATAGAAACAATAAATAACTCATTTGAGGGACACGGGCAGCACATTTGAGGGACACGGCCAAGCTTGTGGCCGTGTCTCTCAACCACAAATTCCAATAGCAAACACGGGCATAGGACACGGCCGTGTCTCTCAAAAATCCATCCAACACGCCCAAACTTCCTTGGCTTGGCCGTGTCTCTCCTTGCTTTTGGCCGTGTCACTTAAAAACAAAACCCTAAATGTGGCCAACACTCTTCTAAATGCATTTTAACACATTATGCACAACACAAATTCATTCAGATGGATGTAATCAAAGTCATTAACACTTATTCCTTATTAAAACACATCAACAAAACATTTAAACACATACCATCTCAAAACCCTAAAACCAACATCCTTCTCCATCTTCCAAAATCAACATCCTTCACTTCCAACAACAACACCTATTTAAACTCTTAACTTAAAACCAAATTTAACACTTGAAAACACAACATAACCACACATCATCATCAATTCAACAAACCCTAATTAATTTCAAATACCACTTCAAAAGAATAAAAGAAATCAAAGTAAATAACTTACCTTAGTTAAAAACTTCTTGAATCAACACTTGATCACTTAATCTTTCTTCAATTTGAGCTTCACTCAACAAGATCTTCTCTTTGTCGCTTGCCTTCCTTTGTCTATGGAGGAGCCGGCCAACAATGGATAAAGAAGAAGAAAACAAAATCAACTCTTCTTTAAATCTCCACCAAGAGTTTCAAATCAAGCAATTACCAAAACACCCTTTTACCATTTAACTAACTCTCTTTTAACTTATAAGCCCATTTATGTAATTCCACCCTCAAAAAATAAATATCTCTCTTCCATTGACTCTCCCTTTGACTTATGTATATGTTAATTATACAAGCATATAAACAATATATACACTTCTCTCTACACCCTCTTTCTTTCCCCAAAACACATATACATAAACATTCTCTTACCAATTTCTTTTCTTATCACATAATATATACATTCAATCCAATTTTTTTAAAACAACAACAACAACAACAACAACAACAACATTCAAAACTTCTAGGGCATATATGGGGATATTACAATTCTCCCCCTCTAAAAAAAAATTTCGTCCTCGAAATTACCTGATATCAATTCCGAAATAACTGAGGGTACTGATCTCGCATGGTATGCTCACTTTCCCAAGTTGCTTCTTCTTTTGCATGATTCCTCCATAGAACTTTCACCAATGGCACACTCTTGTTTCGCAACTTTTTCACATCACGTGCCAAGATAGCAACTGGTTCCTCTTCAAATGTCAGATCTTGATTCACCTCGATAGATTCAATTGGCAACACATGAGATGGATCCGATCTGTACCTTCTCAACATAGAAACATGGAATACATTATGGATACGATCCAACTCAGGTGGTAAAGCAAGCCGATAAGCAACTGGCCCAACTCTTTCCAAAACTTCATAAGGTCCAATGAAACGAGGACTCAATTTCCCTTTTCGACCAAACCTCAAGATCTTCTTCCAAGGAGACACTTTCAAAAATACTTTATCTCCAACATCAAACTCTATGTCTCTCCTTTTCAGATCTGCATAAGACTTCTGTCGGTCTGAAGCTGCTTTCAACCTGCCTCGAATCAACTTCACTTTCTCTTCAGTTTTTTTAATCAAATCAGGCCCAATCAACTTACCATTTCCAAGTTCACTCCAACAAAGAGGTGTCCGACACCGTCTACCATACAGTGCTTCGAATGGTGCCATACCAATGCTGGATTGATGGCTGTTATTGTATGCAAATTCCACAAGTGGTAAGAATCTATCCCAACCTCCAGAGAAATCAATAACACAGCTTCTCAACATATCCTCAATAATCTGTATCACCCTCTCTGACTGTCCATCCGACTATGGATGAAAAGCAGTGCTGAAGTGCAGTCGAGAACCCAAAGCACTATGCAAACTCTTCCAAAATCTTGAAGTAAACCGTGGATCTCAATCAGACACTAAAGAAATTGGAACACCATGCAACTTTACAATCTCATGGATATACAGCTCAGCTAACCTCTCCAAAGAGTAATCCATCCGAACCGGAATAAAATGAGCTGTCTTAGTCAATCTATCAACAATCACCCATATGGCATCATGCTTCCTTTGTGTCAATGGAAAACCAGACACAAAATCCATTGTCACTCTTTCCCACTTCCATTCAGGCACTGACAAAGGCTGAAGTAACCCGGTTGGAACTTGATGCTCTACTTTTACCTTCTGACATGTGAGACATTTGGATACAAACTCCGCTATGTCTCTCTTCATACCGGACCACCAGTAATGCTGCCTCAAATCATGATACATCTTTGTATTGCCCGGATGCATAGCAAATACTGACTGATGTGCTTCTTCCAAAATAATCCTTTTCAAATTAGCATCATCGGGTACACATAATCTGTTCTTAAACCAGAGACTCCCATCATCTCTCACAATAAAATCTTGACTCTTTCCACTCTGGCAATCTGAAACAATCTTTTGAACCTTCTCATCAGCCAACTGAGCCTCTTTAATCTGATTCGATAAAACTGGTTTCAATTGTAACTGTGCCAACAATGCACCATCATCACAAGATACAAAACTGGCATGCAATGCTCTCAACTCAACAAGCAACGAGAGCGAATAAACAGTTAAACCAGCTAAAGATTTCTGACTCAAGGCATCAGCAACCACATTTGCTTTACCTGGATGATAATCAATCAAACAGTCGTAGTCTTTAATCAATTCCAACCATCTCCTCTGTCGAAGATTAAGCTCTTTCTGGACACCCAAATATTTCAAGCTTTTGTGATCAGTGTAGATGAAACATTTCTCCCCAAACAAATAGTGTCGCCAAATCTTCAATGCAAACACAATAGCTGCTAGCTCCAAATCATGGGTCGGATAATTGAGCTCATGCGGTTTCAACTGTCGAGAAGCATAAGCTATAACTTTACCTTCTTACATCAGAACACAACCCAAACCACTATGTGAAGCATCACTGTAGATCACATATGGTTTGCCTTCCACAAGTAAAGTAAGAACAGGCGCTTGAGTCAACATTTCTCTCAACTGATCAAAACTAGCCTGACACTGATCTGTCCACACAAATCTCACTCCCTTTCGAAGTAATCTGGTGAGTGGAGTAGCTATCAAAGAAAATCCATTCACAAACCGTCGGTAATAGCCTGCCAAACCCAGAAAACTTCTAACTTCAGTCACAGACTTGGGTGGACTCCAATTCATAATAGCTTCAACTTTACTCGGATCAACTCTAATACCCTCTGCTGAAACTATATGACCGAGAAAAGTTACTTGGTCAAGCCAAAACTCACACTTCGACAGTTTAGCAAACAATTGCTTCTCTCTCAAAATTTGCAGCACAATCCGCAAATGCTTGTCATGTTCCTCCTCATTACACGAATACACCAGAATGTCATCAATAAACACTACCACAAACTGATCCAAATAGGGCCTAAACACCCTATTCATCAAAGTCCATAAAAGCTGCAGGTGCATTCGTCAGACCAAAAGGCATAACTAGAAACTCATAATGCCCATACCTGGTCCGAAAGGCGGTTTTAGGAACATCATCAGCTCTGACCCTCAACTGATGGTACCCTGATCTCAAATCAATTTTAGAAAACACTGCTGCACCCTTCAACTGATCAAAGAGATCATTGATTCTAGGCAAAGGATATTTATTTTTAATAGTTACTTTGTTCAATTGCCTATAATCGATACACAATCTCATAGTACCATCTTTCTTCTTCACAAATAAAACAAGAGCTCCCCACAGTGAAATACTAGGGCGAATAAACCCTTTATCCAACAACTCCTGTAATTGCACTTTCAACTCCCTCAATTCAGCAAGTGCCATTCTATAAGGAGTAATAGAGATGGGAGTGGTACCAGGCAATAATTCAATACCAAACTCCACCTCTCTCTCAGGAGGCAACCCCGGCAACTCCTCTGGAAACACATCTGGAAACTCTGCAAGTGTGGGTATATCATCAAGTTGAGAACCTTTTACTCTAGTATCCACAACATAAACAAGATAAGCATCACACCCTTTTCTAATCAACCTCCTGGCTGCAACAGTTGAAACAAACAAAGATGCTAGTTGTTCCTGCTAATTAGATACTATCACATCTCTACCATCAACAGTTCACAAAGTAACAACTTTCTTTTTACAATCTACCACAGCTCTATGTCTAGATAGCCAATCCATGCCTAGTATCACATCATATTCCTTAAATGGCATCTCAATCAAATCTCCAAGGAACTCCTCACCCTGCACCACTACTATACTATCTCGGTGCACCTTGCTAACAATCACACTATGCCCTAAAGGATTTGTCACCAACACATCAAATCCTAGGGATTTAGCATGCATATCAGACACAGGCAAAACATGTAATATCCCAAACTGTGCCTTAGAAGTTGTGATATTATTGTTATAAGGGGATTGAACGTATATATGTTAAGTTGATAAGACAAGAAAATTTAAGAGAGAATGTTTATGTGTTGTTTGAAAAGAAAGCAATGTGTGGAGAGAATGTATATTTAGTGTATATGGCAATATATATAACATATATGTTGGTCAAATGGAAAGTCAAGAAAAGAAGATATTTATTTTGTGGATTGTGAAATTACTAAAAAGGGTATTTGATTAAAAAGAAAGAAAGTTTTGGTGAAAGATATTTTAGTAATTATTATTATTATATATACATATTTTGGGGATAAGAACAAAGAAAAGAGATTCTTTCTTCTTCTTCTTCTTCTTCTTCTTCGTGTACGAGAGAGAGAGAGAGAGAGAGAGAGAGAGAGAGATGATTTATACACCAAATTCTTAAGGATTTTTAGAGGATTGAAGATGGAGATGAGGATTTGACAAGATATTTAAGTAAGTTTCTTCTTGATTCTCTTGTTTCTTTGAGTTGTGTGGATATTTGATTGGGTTTGGTGATTGATGATTGTTGGTAAGTTATGTGTGTGTGTGTTGAATTGGTAATTTGATGGTGATAATATGATTAATTGATATGGATGATGATGAATTGTTGAGTAAGGGTTTAGTTTAATGAATTTGGGGATTTGATTAATTAATACATGGATGATGTTTATAATGATGATTGGTGTGTGTTTTAAGTGTTGTTGGTGTTTTTGTAAGTTTGTTATGGTTTTGGGTGTGTTTGGTGAAGATTGTTTGGAGTGGATGATGGCTAAAAGAAGTGTTTTGTTAGATGTTGTTTTGTGTTGATCGGAATCTGGGTTTTTAGCCTGACACGCCCATGGTCACGGCCAGATTGTTAGGCGTGTCGTTGGTTCTATTTTTGGGGTTTGTAACACGAGCAGTGACACGCCCATGTCACTGAGCGTGTCACAAGTTCTGTGTGACAGTAGAATTGACACGACCAGTAACACGCCCGTGTTATTGAGCGTGTCATAGCTACTGTGAGTTTGGAGAATTGACACGGCCATGAACACGTTCATGTTGTGGGACGTGTCAATATGTTTGAGATACAGAAGGTATTACACGCCCAGTGACACGCCCGTGGTTATGAGCGTGTCAATGTTTCTGTATTGGGGAGTTAGGGCACGATCAGGAACACGCCCGTGTGGGTGAGCGTGTCATGTGTTGAGTTTGCTCTAGTTGATTCTTATTTATATTATCTCATGTGTATGATCACTTTTGGATTAGGTTTTTAAGAGATTGAATGGCCCTAATCCAAATATTGAAGAATCTAAGGAAGAGAAGTCTAAGTGGGTGTGAGTTTCTTTGAAGGTAAGTACAAAACCTTATTTGCTTATATATATTTATATGACTTGGAACATTAGTACATTTGATGATAAATGTATTAAGTAATCTATTATATAATTGATAAATATGTATATAAATAATGTATATGTTATGAAATACAAAAGATATGAGGGTATAATCAAATATGTGAAATGTGAAAGCATCCAATGTATATATGTTTTATGAAAGGTGAAAGGTGTGAGGATAGGATAATGCAATTGATTATGTATACTTGAATGATGAATGGTTATGTATATGTATATATGTATATATATATATAAGATGAAGTATGAAATGTATGTGATATGGAATATGAATGATATGATTTGCATGATGCAAATGATATGATGAATGATTATATATGTGTTAAGGGTGAAATATGAAATGTGGATTGAGAAATGATGATGAATGAAGCCATTGTGATTGGCTATAAAGATTTGAAAGAAACAATTGAGGCATGTTTGCCTAAATGATGCCATTGTGATTGGCTATGATGATGTAAATGATGATTGAGGCATGTTTGCCTAAATGATGATAAGAATGAGAATGAAATTGATAATGAAATAATAAATGAATTGTGTGTCTAATATGTTATTCATTTTCAGAGTTTTGTTGTTGGTGGCATGCCTATTAGTAACAATCTCTTGAAGTTAGGTTGGATTTGATCCTTGAAGCCAAGTTGGGTTGAAGTTTAACATGTTTTACTCCCCTTGAAGCTTGGTTGGGTCTAGTCCTTGAAGCCTAATTGAGATGTTACAACCCTTGAAGCTAGGTTGGGTTTTGTTCTTGAAGCCAAGTTGGGTTGATACTTAGCATGCTTTGTTCCCCTTGAAGCTTGGTTGAACATAATCCTTGAAGCCTAGTTGGGATAATGATAATGATAAATGTGATATATAAACCAAAACATTAACTCTGAAAGTTGAATGGCATATTAGTGTCTTTGGGCCCATGCTTGTGTTTGTTTAAATATGATTTATGAATGGTGAATAATGGATAATGAATTAAATGAATGAGATGTGATATTATGAAGTATGACATGATAAGTAAATGTAATGTTGTGATATGATTATATAACATAAATGAATTATTGAAAGGAGATGTGGTTTGTGAAGTTATATGAAATATGCAATTATGAAGTATAAAACGATATATATGATATGTATGAAATGAAATTGGTAAGTATCATTATATGAAGGTTCTATCAATTTATTGAACTATGTTTGATGGTTATGTTATATATATGTATATGTAAATCATATATGAGATTAATAGGAATATATGAAGAATGCATATATAAAAGAAGAAAACAGAGTAAGAAAATGATAAAACGTGAAGATTTTAAATTTGTGATAACTAGTGACATCTTTATACTTTATATACCTACTGTATGTATACGATGTATATGTATAGTACTTATATAGAGTATCGGGGTGTTACAATTATTTTGGTATCAGAGCTTAGGTTCGAGATTCTCGGCCTAAGTAAAATTAAAAAGAGAAAATTTTGAAAAGCTTAAAGAGAAATAAAAAGAAAAGTTTAAAAAAAATGATGATAAATGAAGAATGAAAAGAATGAAATTTTTGATACATGCATATGCATTAACACCTAGGTTGGTCTCAAATGTGGTATTATGTGAATTGAAGTGTATTTAAATTGTATGAGATTGATAATAATGTGTGAATGAAGTTTTACATAAATGGAAATTAAAGAAAGAATAATGTGGGAAAATGTATATGAGTTTAATTGTTAAATTCAAGAATGGGAATTTATTCAAGTAAAATTTTTGATTATTGATGTGCTTGAGATGTAAAAGAAATGATTAGAAGAATAAAGTTGAGAATGAGTTAATAATTAAATCAAGATTAAAGTATGTAATATTTCCTCTACAACTTGAATATCTTTCTAATAAATCTTATGTTTGGATTTCTAGAAAGAGGAAATAATGTTGGATGGGTGATATGAATAGATATGTTGCTAAATAAAGAGAATATGGTGGTATATTGAATGAGTTGATGGGTATAGACAAAGTTTGATCATTTAAGGTTGAAATATGTAAAGTTAAAGTTTTTTTTTAAAAAGGAAAAGAGATGATGTTGGTTAAATAAGAAGATATAATGGTGTTGTTTGCATTGTTGTTTTAAATGCAAACATTGTGGTTTTAATGTTAGAAATGTGATATGCTTGAGTGTTGTTAAAGCTCATGTTAATGGTGGTAAGATGTAACATTTGAATTTGTTTGAATGAGCTTTATTAATTGTGAAAGAATATACCTTGAGGTTGTTTTGTAATGTATATATATATAAGATGTTTTTCTTAAGTTGATACTAAGAAAATAAGATGAGTAAATGGAAGTTTGAATAAAATAGTAAGTTGAGAGTTTATAATGTTAATGGAACTTGGATAAAGGTTATTTAAACATCGATAGTTTAATGTAAGTTAAATCTATGAACTATGAGGAATGAGTATTATAGAATATGAGAATGATTGCGCTTGCATTGACAAACTTGTACAAAGTTAGGTCATGTGATAAGATTGATAGTGAGAAGTGGATGAATCAATGTTGGTTCAAGAAATTGAGATTTGTGATAACAAGACTTGAAAAGTGTATAGAGGTTATTGGACTCAATGTGTATATGATTGGATGTAATGTACATATGTATAAATATATGAGTACTATATATATGTTGAAAGGTAAATAAATGTGAGAGAGATATCATCTTAGTAATGTGATTAAGATTTTGTGAAGTATTATCATGGTTAGAATATATATATATATATGTGTGTGTGTTGAGTTAAAAAAATAATTTACGTTATGTCAAAAAGGAATAAGAATGAGGTTGTTTAATGAGAAATAATAAATGTTAAATTGTGTTGAAAATATGTAAAAGAGGAATTAAATAAAATTGTATGATTATATGTATACATGTATAGAAAGTGTGGAAGGAGCTTTTTGATATGAATGTAATTGTAAAATGTAAGAAATGTGGAAAGTAAATCACATTATGAATGTGATCTATGGATGTGTTATACAATTGCATGTTTGATGATATGGGAAATGACATTGTGTGTAGTAGTGGACCTAAGAGAGATTAGGCCTTAATTGACGCAAAGATTATGGGATGAAATGAAAAACGAGAATAAACTTGAGAATTGTTGGATAGTGAAATTGTTATGGAAATGAGGATTGATTTGGGATATAGTGGATAGTAATATTGTTATGGAAATAATTGAATTGAGTTATCATAAATGTTATGGACTCAAGGTAATTGTGTGAGAAAAGGTTATATGTATATGTGTATTATAAGAGATTGTAAGGGAAAAAGAAAGTATAAGGTATGAAGTTTTTGGAAAAAGATAATATTGTTGTATATAAGATAAGCTAATGATGATTAAATAATTAAGAGTAAATTGTTTTGAGATAGAGTTGAAATGTGTTAACTTTTAATATGGAAAAAGTTTGGAGAATGAATATGTGATAATTGTGATACAATCACAGTATTGATGTATAAGTTTCAGATGTAACCATTAATCTCCTTTGGCCATATGAATTGTATATTGAGTTGGCCGGATAGTTTGGTTATCCATAGAATTGGAACTAAGAAAATGTGGTTATTATATAGCTTTGATAAGATTGATAATTATGTTCTAGAATCGTGGCTAAAGGTTATGATGGGTGAATTGTATTTTTATAATTTTTGTGTTAACAATTTAGTTAAAATTTTGGAAAAGAAAAGAAAGGAAAGAGAATTGGGGAAATACTTTAAATTATAAATAATATGAAAAAAAAGTAATTATTGTAAGTGTAGTAATGGTATGAAAGGTGAGGAGATAATAATGGAAGAAATTGCAGAAGGTGATTGAAAGCTATATTGAATATGTTTATGGTATAAAGAAAATAAGTGGATGAGTTTAAAAATTTAAGTGAGTAAACTATGAGTAATAAGTATGGTATGAGATAATTATGAAATTTTGATGGGAATTGTTTTGAGATAATGAAAGGTAAATTATGTGTATATTGAAAGATAAGTTGAAGTGGATTGTTATTCATGATAAATTTAAATAAGTTAATTATTGATTTGAATCAAACAAGATTGAGATGTTAGTATATTGTGGAGAATAGATCAATTGATCTAGATTTTTGCTATAATTGTGAATTATTATTGAGATTTAATATGAATAGTTGTACTAAAGGTATAAGAGATAGATAATGATGTATACAATGTAATATTCGGATCGATGAACGGACATGAATCAATTGAATTATATTAATTATAATGATGAGAAAAGGGGAAAAAGTTGATTTCCTGTAAGGTAAGTTCAAAAGTTTTGTGTTAGTATTGATGTTAAGTGAGAAAATACTAAAGAAGGAATGAAGTGTATGAGAAATAAGAATATTATTATCAATGAAGGTTTGATAAATGTTTGTTTTAAGGATGATTGTAATGATGGGATAATCAATATTAAGATATAAGTCAATGATCTTTAAGGTTAAAGTTAAGAGAATAGTTATAAAGAGATGAAGTGATAAAATATTTTGAATGTAATAATGGAATGTAACATAAATATATTGTAAGATGATGGAATTTTTGTATATAGATAAGGTATTTGAGAAAATAATGAGTTATTTTGAATATTGGATAAAAGTGTAATAAGATATAAAGGTTTATATCATGACAAGTTATGGAATTGAATAATATAATTGACTCTAAGGGGGAGAGTGCAAACTATGTGATTTGATGAAATCAGAATATAAGAATACAATTAATGTCATATGAAGATTTAAAATGGTGTATTGTTAAGAATGGAGTGTTATTATACTGAGTAATTTCGAGGACGAAATTATTTAAGGGGGAGAGAATTGTAATATCCCAAACTGTGCCTTAGAAGTTGTGATATTATTGTTATAAGGGGATTGAACATATATATGTTAAGTTGATAAGACAAGAAAATTTAAGAGAGAATGTTTATGTGTTGTTTGAAAAGAAAGCAATGTGTGGAGAGAATGTATATTTAGTGTATATGGCAATATATATAACATATATGTTGGTCAAATGGAAAGTCAAGAAAAGAAGATATTTATTTTGTGGATTGTGAAATTACTAAAAAGGGTATTTGATTATAAAGAAAGAAAGTTTTGGTGAAAGATATTTTAGTAATTATTATTATTATATATATATATTTTGGGGATAAGAACAAAGAAAAGAAGATTCTTTCTTCTTCTTCTTCTTCTTCTTCTTCATGTACGAGAGAGAGAGAGAGAGAGATGATTTATACACCAAATTCTTAAGGATTTTTAGAGGATTGAAGATGGAGATGAGGATTTGACAAGATATTTAAGTAAGTTTCTTCTTGATTCTCTTGTTTCTTTGAGTTGTGTGGATATTTGATTGGGTTTGGTGATTGATGATTGTTGGTAAGTTATGTGTGTGTGTGTTGAATTGGTAATTTGATGGTGATAATATGATTAATTGATATGGATGATGATGAATTGTTGAGTAAGGGTTTAGTTTAATGAATTTGGGGATTTGATTAATTAATACATGGATGATGTTTATAATGATGATTGGTGTGTGTTTTAAGTGTTGTTGGTGTTTTTGTAAGTTTGTTATGGTTTTGGGTGTGTTTGGTGAAGATTGTTTGGAGTGGATGATGGCTAAAAGAAGTGTTTTGTGTTGATCGGAATCTGGGTTTTTAGCCTGACACGCCCATGGTCACGGCCAGATTGTTAGGCGTGTCGTTGGTTCTGTTTTTGGGGTTTGTAACATGAGCAGTGACACGCCCATGTCACTGAGCGTGTCACAAGTTCTGTGTGACAGTAGAATTGACACGACCAGTAACACACCCGTGTTATTGAGCGTGTCATAGCTACTGTGAGTTTGGAGAATTGACACGGCCATGAACACGTTCATGTTGTGGGACGTGTCAATATGTTTGAGATACAGAAGGTATTACACGCCCAGTGACACGCCCGTGGTTATGAGCGTGTCAATGTTTCTGTATTGGGGAGTTAGGGCACGATCAGGAACACGCCCGTGTGGGTGAGTGTGTCATGTGTTGAGTTTGCTCTAGTTGATTCTTATTTATATTATCTCATGTGTATGATCACTTTTGGATTAGGTTTTTAAGAGATTGAATGGCCCTAATCCAAATATTGAAGAATCTAAGGAAGAGAAGTCTAAGTGGGTGTGAGTTTCTTTGAAGGTAAGTACAAAACCTTATTTGCTTATATATATTTATATGACTTGGAACATTAGTACATTTGATGATAAATGTATTAAGTAATCTATTATATAATTGATAAATATGTATATAAATAATGTATATGTTATGAAATACAAAAGATATGAGGGTATAATCAAATATGTGAAATGTGAAAGCATCCAATGTATATATGTTTTATGAAAGGTGAAAGGTGTGAGGATAGGATAATGCAATTGATTGTGTATACTTGAATGATGAATGGTTATGTATATGTATATATGTATATATATATAAGATGAAGTATGAAATGTATGTGATATGGAATATGAATGATATGATTTGCATGATGCAAATGATATGATGAATGATTATATATGTGTTAAGGGTGAAATATGAAATGTGGATTGAGAAATGATGATGAATGAAGCCATTGTGATTGGCTATAAAGATTTGAAAGAATGATGATGAATGAAGCCATTGTGATTGGCTATAAAGATTTGAAAGAAACAATTGAGGCATGTTTGCCTAAATGATGCCATTGTGATTGGCTATGATGATGTAAATGATGATTGAGGCATGTTTGCCTAAATGATGATAAGAATGAGAATGAAATTGATAATGAAATAATAAATGAATTTTGTGTCTAATATGTTATTCATTTTCAGAGTTTTGTTGTTGGTGGCATGCCTATTAGTAACAATCTCTTGAAGTTAGGTTGGATTTGATCCTTGAAGCCAAGTTGGGTTGAAGTTTAACATGTTTTACTCCCCTTGAAGCTTGGTTGGGTCTAGTCCTTGAAGCCTAATTGAGATGTTACAACCCTTGAAGCTAGGTTGGGTTTTGTTCTTGAAGCCAAGTTGGGTTGATACTTAGCATGCTTTGTTCCCCTTAAAGCTTGGTTGAACATAATCCTTGAAGCCTAGTTGGGATAATGATAATGATAAATGTGATATATAAACCAAAACATTAACTCTGAAAGTTGAATGGCATATTAGTGTCTTTGGGCCCATGCTTGTGTTTGTTTAAATATGATTTATGAATGGTGAATAATGGATAATGAATTAAATGAATGAGATGTGATATTATGAAGTATGACATGATAAGTAAATGTAATGTTGTGATATGATTATATAACATAAATGAATTATTGAAAGGAGATGTGGTTTGTGAAGTTATATGAAATATGCAATTATGAAGTATAAAACGATATATATGATATGTATGAAATGAAATTGGTAAGTATCATTATATGAAGGTTCTATCAATTTATTGAACTATGTTTGATGGTTATGTTATATATATGTATATGTAAATCATATATGAGATTAATAGGAATATATGAAGAATGCATATATAAAAGAAGAAAACAGAGTAAGAAAATGATAAAACGTGAGGCTAAACATATGAGGTATGTATCCTTTGTATTGCATATTTTAATGTTTACTTGTTCTACTAAGCTTTCGAGCTTAGCGCGGTTACGTTAATCGCGCAGGTAAATGGGTGATGGAGCTGGAGTTAAGTCAGTATGTCACGAAGAGAGCAAGTATAGTTCGAGACCAACTAGATGGTGATGCATGCATGTAACAGTTAATTATATTATATTTTCACAAGAATGTATTTATATGTATAAATGAACCTATTGAAGAGACAATGTAATTTATATATATATATATATATATGTATTATTATGAAAAGGATATTGATTTTGAAAGTACGTTTATATATTTCATTATAATGATATGATTTTGGAATGAAAGTAAAGATTTTAAATTTGTGATAACTAGTGACATCTTTATACTTTATATACCTACTGTATGTATACGATGTATATGTATAGTACTTATATAGAGTATCGGGGTGTTACAAAACAGATGCACTAATATAGGAATGTGTGGATCCGGGATCAATCAAAGCAAGTACTGAAGTATCAAATAAAGAAAAAGTACCAGCTATGACTGCCGAAGCATCTGGCTGCCTTTGCATAACATATACCCTCTGGGAAGATCCAACCTCCTCTGGTCTACTCTCCCTAGATGTAGAACCTCCTCTAGAACTGAACCCAGATCTTCCTCCTCTGCTGACACCTCTGCCTCCTCGACCTCCCCTCACACTAGGTCGAGAAGCTGCAGTATCAACTGACATCCACTCCTGCCTCTCAGGACAATCTCTCACAAAGTGATCAGGTGATCCACATCTGAAACAAACCCCTGCTACTCCAGTCTTCCAGCAAGGACCACCATGTGGCCTACCACAATGAATGCAAATAGGTGGAGTGGATCTCTGAGTCATTGGGGTCAGAACACTAGCCACTGAAGCTGCAGGTCTAAATCTCTGCCTCTGAAACTGCACTGACCTACCAGCTGGCCTCTGACTCCTACTGACCCGAGGAACAAAACTGCCTTTACCTCTTTTCGCAGAAGAAGACCCTGCCTCCAACTGGGGCTTCCTAACCCTGACCTCTTCCTCTGAAGCAGCTGCAATAACTTGAGCTCTCTCCACACTCCGAGCTGCTGCTACAAGCTGGGAAAAATCATGATATCTAGATCCAGCCACCAAACACATGATAGAGGGCCTCAATCCCTCCTCAAATCTCCTGCATCTATCTATCTCATCAGCTATAATGCCCCCAGCATAATGGCTCAATCTAATAAACTCAACCTCATATTCAGTTACAGTCCTGCTGTCTTGCTTTAAACTCAAAAACTCCATCTTCTTCATGTCCTTATACTCCCTTGGAGTATACTTCAATTCAAACTCTCTCAAGAAATCAGCATAAGACAAGGTTGGTGGATCATCCATAGAATGGGGCACTGTCCTCCACCATTCATATGCATCCTTCTGTAGTAATGATCTGGCATAATCAAATTTTTCCTCTGGGGTGGCTTGCAACTGAATAAAGATTCTCTGTACTTTATCAAGCCACTGCTCTACTACAGCTGGATCAACAGTACCAAGGAAATCCTCTGCTCCATACTTCCTTAGTTTATCATAGTGCCTCACTGATACCACAGGCTGAGGGGGTGGTGGTGGTTGCACTGGTGCTTGCCTCAAAGCTTCTACCACATGCCTAAGCCAAGCTAGCGGAACCTCCTTACCAACTGGTCTCCCCGACACCGAAGCAGGTGCCTCCCCAACACTATCAACTCTAGCTCTATCCTCCGGAGCTACACTCTCCTCACTGCCCTCAACTGACTGACGCAAATGAGGATCCATCACAACCTATTTCTGCAAACACAACAGAATACATCTTATTAAAGATCAGAGACTGCCAATCCCAAACATGTATGTTATTCAAAAATTCACTTTTTAAGTAAAGATATTCTTTTTCTTATACGTGACCTAGGTTGAGAATCTCAAACCTAGGCTTTGATACCAAAACAATTGTAACACCCCCACATCCAATACATACACACTACATACACCACAATGTAGTATACATGTATCGAATATAGGAATGCTACGGATATTTATTAACATTCAAGAACACCTTTTTAAATGATATCATAATCTTTTTCAGTATACAGTATAGATATATATATATGCATTTACTTATTACGCAACGGAATTTATAAAATAGTTACATATATAAAAGCATTTAAATCCATATTTACAAATATACATATATTCACATTATAAACAATATTTCCAAAATATAAAGAAGTTATACATGATTGGCAGCTTTCTCTGATCTTTAAGTCCCAAATAAACTCTTCACTGTCTACTCTCACTTGGTCTCGAAGAGCTCTCGGGTTCAACTCTGTTACCTGCTTGATCAACACTATCGCGCTAAGCCAACGGCTTAGTAAGACAAATCATGCTAATATGATGCTTCCATGCAATGCAATGCCATACATGTTATTAATAAAAGCAACAACATAGGTGAAAAGCTAACATCCCACCTTTGCATTTCACAAATCATATAATCATACCACATTTCAATACAACATTATAGTTGGAACACTAACATCACACCTTTACCTTTCACAAAAGACATTCACATAAGCATATCACATTTCAAAGTTCTTCCATGAATCTCATTATTCATATATTGAACCTCATTATTCAATTAATTTACTATCAATGAATTACATGTAAACAAAGACAAGCATTGGGCCCAAGACACACTAATATGCCATTCAATTTTCAGAGTTAATGCTTTGGTTTTGTTATCACATTTATCAATATCATATACCCAACTAGGCTTCAAGGATTAGGTTCAACCAAGCTTCAAGGGGAGCAAAGCATGTTAAGCTTCAACCCAACTTGGCTTCAAGAACCAACCCAACCTAGCTTCAAGGGTTGTAACATCTCAATTAGGCTTCAAGGATTCAATCCAACCTAACTTCAAGAGATTGTTACTCATATTAGGCATGCCACCAACAACAAACTCTGAAAATGGAATAACACATTAGCCACACAATTCATTTATATTTCATTCTCAATTCTCATCATCAATTAGGCAAACATGCCATATATCATTCAATTGAATCATCATAGCCAATTACAATGGCATTGTCTCATATCATATCTTATTTGAATCATCATAGCATCTTTGATATAACATTTCAATATACATTACTCATGAAACACATTACCATTCACAATGCATAACATAACATTGTTCAATCTCAACAATGCAATTAGGGCAAAGAACAACTTATATCATTCATAGTTTTAGGATCTTCCACATCCATTTGATTAGGGCATTTTTTGCTTGAAGTATGTTTAAAGTATTTATGTTTAGGTTTAGGTACAAAAATACCTTTGAAGAATCAAAACCATGCAAAAGAACAAAGAATAGAAACAATAAATAACTCATTTGAGGGACACGGGCAGCACATTTGAGGGACACGGCTAAGCTTGTGGCCGTGTCTCTCAACCACAAATTCCAGTAGCAAACATGGGCATAGGACACGGCCTTGTCTCTCAAAAATCCATCCAACACGCCCAAACTTCCTTGGCTTGGCCGTGTCTCTCCTTGCTTTTGGCCGTGTCACTTAAAAACAAAACCCTAAATGTGGCCAACACTCTTCTAAATGCATTTTAACACATTATGCACAACATAAATTCATTCAGATGGATGTAATCAAAGTCATTAACACTTATTCCTTATTAAAACATATCAACAAAACATTTAAACACATACCATCTCAAAACCCTAAAACCAACATCCTTCTCCATCTTCCAAAATCAACATCCTTCACTTCCAACAACAACACCTATTTAAACTCTTAACTTAAAACCAAATTTAACACTTGAAAACACAACATAACCACACATCATCATCAATTCAACAAACCCTAATTAATTTCAAATACCACTTCAAAAGAATAAAAGAAATCAAATGAAATAACTTACCTTAGTTAAAAACTTCTTGAATCAACACTTGATCACTTAATCTTTCTTCAATTTGAGCTTCACTCAACAATATCTTCTCTTTGTCTCTTGCCTTCCTTTGTCTATGGAGGAGCCGACCAACAATGGATAAAGAAGAAGAAAACAAAATCAACTCTTCTTTAAATCTCCACCAAGAGTTTCAAATCAAGCAATTACCAAAACACCCTTTTACCATTTAACTAACTCTCTTTTAACATATAAGCCCATTTATGTAATTCCACCCTCACAAAATAAATATCTCTCTTCCATTGACTCTCCCTTTGACTTATGTATATGTTAATTATACAAGCATATAAACAATATATACACTTCTCTCTACACCCTCTTTCTTTCCCCAAAACACATATACATAAACATTCTCTTACCAATTTCTTTTCTTATCACATAATATATACATTCAATCCAATTTTTTTAAAACAACAACAACAACAACAACAACATTCAAAACTTCTAGGGCATATATGGGGATATTACAAAGATTCTAGGTTCTGGACCTAAGGATAATTTTGGGTTTTGGACCCAAGCTAAGTTCTGGACTTCAAAAAGATTCTAGGTTCTGGGCCTAAGAAAAATTTAGGTTTTTGACCCGAGCAAAGTTATTGACTTAGAAAAGATTCTAGGTTCTGGACCTAAGAAAATTTTGGGTTCTGTACCCGAGCTAAGTTCTGAACTTAGAAAAGATTCTAGGTTCTGAACCTAAAGAAAATTTGGGTTCTGGACCCGAGCTAATAATTTTTTTGATTTCAAAAAGTTTGGCTAATTTTTATGCACGTTTTCTTTTTTTTGCCTCCTTGTGTGTAAAAATATTTATACACGCACACAAGTATTTGAATGATTAAATTGAAAAATTGAATTTACTGTTTTATTACTGTGTAGTCACTATTCATGCACTATTTATTATTCATAAATAGTAACTTACTATTCATAAACAGTAGTAAATAGTATTTACTATTTGAAATAGTAATATATTATTTATAAATAGTAATTTACTATTTATAAATAGTAAAATTTACTATTCATCAAGTAAAGTTTACTGTTAAGTAAAGTTTACTATTCATGAACAGTAAACTTACTTTTGAATTTTGCTTTTTCCTTGCTGTTTCTCTATATAAACGAACTAATTCTTCATTTGATTCACAGCAAAATTTCTCAATTTCTATAATTCTCTCAAATCCTTTCAAATTTAGCACATAGTTTTAAAAAAAAATGCATGCTTCAAAGTCAGTGACTCATTCTAATGCTGAGTTACTAGAGTTGATTCGGCATCATGAAGATGGAAATATAGATCTACTAGCCGGGATGCCGCTTTATCAAAGTTCCAACCAAAAGAGTGCGGTAATTATTTTCCCTTTCTTTTTTTTTCGTCTTTTCTGTTGTTATTATTTATTTATTTTTTTATTTATATTTATATTTTTTTATTTTTGTTCATTTTTTGTCTGTTTATTTATTTATTTATTATTTATATTTTTATATTATGCTCTTTTTTTAGAAAATTTAGGAAAAAAATATATTAATTTAAGTAGATAAGATAATATGTACTTACCTTGTATTAACTTACCTGGCTCCGTGTTAGCGTGATCGTTGCATTGTTCAGACTGGAGGATGTATTTACAAAGCCCGACAATGGTATGATGTAGTGCCTTCTCGGGTAAGGCAGATTATCCGAGATTGCGGATTTGAGAGCTTCATCTTACAATTACCATCGGAGGAGTATCAGATAGACCGAAGCGTAGTCTAGGTGCTTACAGAACAATGGTTGGACACAACCCACACTTTTCACTTGCCCATTGGAGAGATGACAATTGGTCCGGTCGATTTTACTGCTATAATCGGCCTTCGATATGATGGTGTTCCGGTTCCTCTGACCAATGATATTTTAACATTTGAAGAAATTCAGGAATTAATTGGTATAGAACCATCATATAAAGGGCCTTTTAAGATAAAAATTGAGCCAATTCATAGTTATTGGATGAACTACGAAGGACGGGTTCACAGAGACACGGCCCAACACTATGCTAGAGAATTTTTGTTATATTTACTTGGGTCTACCATCTTAGGCAGCACTGAATCCTCCATCCACTTGTCAGTGTTGAATGCCCTTTCTTACTTTAGGACAGTACCATCTTCTTGCTGGGGTGAAGCTGGTCTTGCCTGTCTTTACCATGGTCTTGATAAACTTTGCCGAAATAAGAAGTCTTTTGTCTGCTTGATGGCGGTTGTCGAGGTATTTTTCTTCCACCAATGTCATTTCCACTCTTTTCTTGCATGAATGTGATCTTTATTGTTATTGTAGGTATGGGCATATGAACACAACCTCGTGAGGGTACCTGGTATTTCCCGAGAGAGAGTCGGGTATCTGAGATTAAATTTCTAGTTGTCCGATCGTGTGGATGTTCCCGGCTCTCACCATGTGCATACTCACCGCTTTCTGTTGAGCCGCTTAACCTGGGACCAGGTAAAATAACATTAATATACTTTAAATTTTATGTCAAAGTTTACTTACCTTATGTTATTTTGCAGGTGAATTTGGCCTGTGGAACCCAGAAGAGTGGACAAACTGGTCTCCCTTCATGAAGGCTGCGCTATCTTTCCAACATTCTCATCGAGTCATCGCCGGCCCAGTGTCTAGTGGCTGGTTTCTTAGAGAGAGAGTTTATGAGTGGTTCCTCGGTCTAGAGTAGCGGAGAATTCCGATGCCTTGCCCGGGATACACTTTAAATATTATGTCGATGCCGGAGGATGCCTAGTGGCCGGCTCGGTACGGTTATGATATTGAAGGATTTCTCTATCCACCGAGTGCATCTCATGCCCATTTTATTCAAAGAAGGCTCTTGAACTTTGATGTATCTCCTGTTGGTGTGCGGGAGATTCCCGAAGAAAATGAGGGTAGAGATGAAGAGGAGCATCACGGAGATGCAGGAGAGTTTGTTCCGCATCTCGGGGCTAGTACTTCTCAGGTAAAACTTTTACCATTTTCCCTTGCAACTGCTTCTTTCTTTTTTTGATTCTTTAATGATTGTTGCAGGCTGTTGGCTCATTTGATCATGAGGCCGGATCTTCTTTTATTGCCCCTTCATTTGCTCATTCTAGCCCGCCAGATATGTCATCTCATCCGCAGGGCATTGATATGAACTACCTGGTAAGTTCCTTATTTCATGGTAATTTATGCTATATGTATGCATGATTATGTATGCTCTTACCTTTTTCATTTTTGTCTCACATCGGATGCTCGAAGAACAAAATAGGAAACTTCAAGAAGAGTTGGCTGCAAGTCGTCAATAGGCTTCTCATTTTGAAAATTTATATCATCAATCCGAACAAAATTTCAGAGACTTCTGATTTCAGGGGATAAGGGATCCTGGTGCTTCTTCATCAAGAGGCCCCCAGACCGATGACCATGAGATCCTTTCGTCTACTTCTGATGAGGATCGTGACTAATCGAAACTTCAAAGTAATAGGGATTTTGGTGCTCCTGCTTCGGATGATCTCGGGATGAGTAATTTGCCTCCTCCTCCAATAGGCGATGACTTTTTCAGGGCTTTATTTGATGACCTACCACCACCCTCTTAGTGATGTATAAATATTGTATCAATTGTATAAATATTTTAAAATAATGAAAAAATACAATTTCCATCTTTACTGTAACTTTTTTTCACTTTTCATCGTTACTGCATCACAATTACTAAACTTTCTTTTTCATATTTTTTATCACAGTACACCACAATTTCATAATTCACAGCCACATCACTTTGCTAAACCAAATTCAACGCGGTAAAGGAAATTCGTTGCTAATTCCTTTCCTTATGCCTTATGGTCTCACCCTTTCCCATCACCTTTTCCTTATCAATTTTGGAAAGGCTTGTTTCTTCTATATAAATCACATTTCATGCCATATTTCATACAGAAGCCAAAACGTAAAAACTACTTTAAGAATTTCTATTTTTCTTCATTCATCCACCATGACCGAGCTTCATTTAAAGAAGATAAAAATTCTATTTAAGAATATAGATGCCCTTCATTGGAAGCAAATTTCGTGGTCAAAACTTGATGTTTTAAAATGTTTTCAAAATGTTAAATTGGACCACTCCTTTTTACATGCCATGGCTTCCTTTTGGAACATGGATTCTAGGACATTTAAAATTAATGGCTTTGAAATATGTCCCTTGATTGAAGAATTTGAAGCCATCCTTGGATATCCAAATAATCAACAAAATGGCATTACCCACATTGATTTCCAAGACTCAACAGAAGATGCAGATGTTATTTCAAATTCCAAAACCCGAAGTTCTTCAGTTGATGAGAGGTGAAAAAATTTTACTTGCTCCCTTGATTGATTGTTGTCTCTCTTATTTGGCTCCTACTAAGGCATGGGGACACATACTTTGTCTTTGCTTACTCGGCCAATTTCTACTTGTCTCTTATGACGGCGATATTGATCCACGAGTATTGGATATTATGGACCAAATGGAAGGAGGCTTGTTGTCACATCCGCCTACTGCATTTATGCAGTGTAGACACGTGCATAGCGAGAGTAGGGAAAAGGAGAAGATAATTCTTGATAACAGCCCTAGATAAGGTTGTATGACAAAAGGGACCTAATTGTAATTTTTAATAAAGTTGGGGACGTAGATGTAATTTCAAAGAAAGTTGCACCGGATGTTCTTAATAGTGCATATAACAGATTCCAAAAATGGAGTGTAGAGAAAAATCGGATCGCAACGACGTGTAACGGTTTTTCCAGGAAATGTCCCGTTAAAGAAAAACGAAGAAATATTGACTAGGGGCATTTTGGTCATTAACAATTAAAGTTATACATGAATTTAAGGTAGGAAATAAAAACGTGAGTACGTAGAGAATGGCGAGGGGTTAAATATGAAATGATCGTCAGTAGAAACGGAGCCGGAGAAAACCCGAGCAAAGAAAGGACATAAAGGGAATTTTGTAAAAAGTTAAGGGCTTATCGGTAATTTTTCAAAATGAATTGGAAACCTAAAATAGATCTTATAAATAGAAAGTAGAGGTCGAGAGGATCAAAACTATATATAGTTTGACTCGTGGAACTATACGGTTTAAAAGATATGATCGATTAATCGCCGGAACATAAAGTGGGCCCGGTTTCATGTCGGGACCGGATGAGTAACCCGGGACAACTTTATGAGATCCAATGGGTAGAGGGACAAGTGGAAAGAAGTAAAGAAAAAGAAAACTAATAAAAATCTAATGTTGGCCAATCAAAAGAAAGCATTTAGCATGTGTAATAAATGTGTAATAAATGAAGAAAGAGAAAAAGTGGACAAGTGGTCTTAAGAGGTTAACCAACACCTAAGGTGATCATCATTTCCTTTGTATATAAATATATGTGAAATGAAGAGCAAATTCTCTCTTTTTCCACTTACAAAATTCGGCCAACAAAGGGAAACACTAAAGGACTTCCAAGCTTCTTCAAAATTTGATTTTTAAGGTAAGTTCTAAGGTTTTCAAGTATGTAGACTTTAATTTTAGTATCAAAATTAGGTAGTTATATATTTATTGGAAGATTGGGAATTAGAGTCTTTATATGGAATTGGAAAAAATATTAAGTAAGTGATGAGATTAATTGATTAAATGGAAGAAGCAAGATGTAGAAAGATTAATAAGGTTGGATTAGGGGTTTCGGTTGGAAAAGAAATGAAGGATAATTTATTATTTTGAAATTCTAAGGTTTATGTTGTATCTTGAATTGATTGAAGGAGAAATAAAGAATTAAAGAAGGAGAAGAAGGAAAAGCCAAGAGGAGTTAAAGAAATAAGGTTTGGTACTTTACCTTTGAATAATTAATTTTGGGTTGTTTAAATTTAATTGAAACCACATGTTTTGAGAAAATTTGGCAAGTTGATTTGGCAAGTTGTTTTGGACTTTAATTAGTTTGATTTGAGTTAAACATGCAAAAGTTATCAAAGGGAAGTGTTTGAATCTTCACTTTACTATTAAAGAAGCCTTCATATTGATTTGCAAAAGAAAAATAAACTATCCTATGTATTTCATATGTTTGGGCCGACATGGTCCCAAAAAGACAGCTTTCTGGATCTTTTTGTGGCAATTATTTGAGGTAGCTAATGAATGAATTTTTCAACGAAATTTTACATGCAATTAGTTAACATATGAAATAAGTTTTCTGTAAAATTTCAGCCAAAAATAAGATCATTTACTTGGTCAAATGAATGACTGAAGTGGACTGAAATTTTGATGAAAACCCAGATTTTACTATTCATTTGGTCATGCCATTTTGCGTTGCCGATTTTACGTGCCGCGACACTATTCATTTGGTCAATTTGTGATCTTTTGAGAAGTCTTTGAAATGTTTGATATGTTTATTGTGGATGTTAAATATGTGAAAAAGGGTAATGGTTTGACTAAAAAATGAGGTTTGAGACTTAAATTGAATCATTTTAACCTTTTTGCTCTACTGGATAGTTGGGAGTGGTAGATAAAGGTATGGTGCACTATACTAACGCATGCAGTACTGGTCATTATTGTGATATGATATGTTATTCAGTGGTGAGGCCACTGAAGCCAATAGGGAGGCCCATTGGTTAGAACCAGGATGGTGAGGGCCATTCCTGTGATCTGATATCGGTGGTGAGGGCCACCTATGTTACAGTGGTGAGGGCCACTGCCTTATCACTATGGTTCCCTATATACCAGTAGAGCCTGAACCAAAGACATATTTTTTGTTAAACTATGAAATGCAAATGAGTTGAATTATGATTTTACATTATTGAAAGCATATCACACTGAATGTATCAAAATTTCTATTGGTTTAAGGTTGGTTGATTTATGATTTAATTATTTCATATTTTCCAAATGTTTTTATATGTTACTTGTATTTTATTGGTAAAGTACCCACTGAGCGACATTGCTCAGCGAGTTAAGTTTTCCTTGACTCGTAGGTTCGGAGCAGTAGATAAATCTTGGGAAAGCAACGACCAGACCACAGCAAATCTCAGGGGTAGATCTTTTAGTTCCATTATGAGTTGATGGTTGTGGCATGTATATGAATAAATATAAAAGAGATTTTCTATGTTATAATTGTATGTTAGTAGTATGTAATAATCATAAATCTTTACTTTATGTTATATTAGAAGTGTGAACTCTTCGTGCAGGTTTGTAGTTGAGGGTATAAGGTGGATTCATTGGGAGTGCATTAAATTTGATGGTAATTATATTGGTCTGTGTAAAATGTTTTTTTAAAAAAAAAATCAGAAAAACAAGTTTTGTCGACACTTGGGATCCAAATTTCTAGGCGGAACTATGGCAAAATTTCTGTAAAAATCAGAATTAAAATTTGACTAAGTAAATTGGTAGCAACATTAGGATAGTGTGGCGCCTCTACTCGACTTACACATGTAGGTTGGGAAGGGGTGTTACAATTAGTGGTATCAGAGCAAAGGTTTAGCCGGTTCTGGGTAGTTAGTCGAACTAAACCTTAAATGTATGACACATAGGGTTATAATAGGGGTTTTAATTATATAACTATACATGTGTGTGTCATTGTTAGTTATGTTATTCAACTTATCCAGGAGTAATAATGGGTGACCTAAACGAGGAGGTGAGGGAGCTAAGGATAGAAGTAGAGAGGTTGAGACAGCTAGCGCAGGAGCAAGATGAGACTATAGAAATTTTGGCCGATAGAAGTATACAAGATCGTGAAGACTTGAGAATAAAAGATGAGATGATTTCCTCCTTGATAGATGACGTGCAGATGTTAAAAGAAGACAGGCTTAGTTATAGAGCGGAGTTGGATAGTGTCGGTAGAAGCCTCGAGATAGCACATCAAGAGATTCAAACTTTACAGTAGAGGGTTCAAGAGCTAGGCCAGTACTTACCTAGTGAAGCATCACATGACCCCGATTTTGATCCCGAGATAGTAGAATATTTTTCAGACAGTGCCACTTCACCTAGGGCACCTACTCATTGAGTCTTGAGATGTATTGTGTTTGGTGGTTCTTTTAGTTATATATATGTGAGATAAAGGTATCATGTAAATATTGTATGGTAGTATAATATGGTGATATAATAGTGAGGAGTCCTAAATTTTGCAATGTATATAAGGGCTTCCTAATATTGTAAAACTTTGTGTTTGGAAATAAATAAAAGTTGTGTTGTATATGTGTTAATTAAGAATTTTATATTTATATACATGCCACCTAGGGTAAGATAATGCTGTTGGTCTGGGTCGTTAATAATGATGGGATGGTATATGTTTACTCTTTAGATGTCGCAAGCAGCGCAGCGTGATATAGAGGAGGAGGTCGAGTCTCAGGCCTCCCGAGTTGTAGAAATGCGTGTATTTGAGACATCAGCGTCGGAGCAACCACCCGCTGATGCTCCTATTCCCAATGAAATGTTGCAACAAATGGCTGCCGTATTTCGGCAGATAGCCGGCGTTGCCCCAGCACCACCCCCAGCGCCAGCACCCGTACCAGTACCTGCTGTAGGAGGGGAAAGGAAACCCCCAATAGAAAAGATAAGAAAGTATGGTGCGAAGGAGTTTAAGGCTCGAAGGGACGATGATTCTTCAACAGCCGAGTATTGGCTGGAAGGAACAATACGAGCCTTAGATCAGTTACAGTGTACGCCAGAAGAGCGAGTGATATGTGCTACTTCCTTATTAGTGGAAGAAGCATATATATGGTGGGACACAGTTCACCAACGAGTTTCACCGGAACAGAGAACATGGGATTTCTTTGTGAATGAGTTCAAGAGGAAGTTTATATCGGAGGCATACCTAGATTCCAAGAAAAAGGAGTTTCTACACTTAAAGCAAGGTCGACTGACCGTTGCTGAGTACGAGAGGGAATTTACTAGGCTGAGTAGGTATGCCAAGAAGACAATTGAAGATGAACATGATAGATGTAAGCAGTTCCAGGATGGATTGAATAATGAGATTAGGATGCAGCTAATTGCTGCTAATATCAAAGAATTTTCCGAGTTGGTCAATAGGGCTCTAGAAGTAGAGCAATGTCAGTCTGATGAGCAGAATAGACGACAGAAGATGAAACAGAAGAGAGGTACCCAGAACTATTCGGGAAACTACCAATCATCAAGAAAATGATTCCGCGGCAGTGGTTCCACGGGAGGCGGTCAACGTCGAGGTTACAGTCAGGGATCAATTCGCGGTGGCTTAAGTCAAACTACCTCAGTCGCTAGTACGGGACGATCCGGAAGAGGACAAGGAAGAGGATTCAGCCGAAGCGGAGGTAACTTCTTTATCGGACCGAGAGGTAATGAAGGCGAAAATAATAATCCACGTTGTGATCAATGCGGACGCCGTCACACGGGAGAATGTTGGGGTCGGACATTTGCATGTTATATATGTGGATCTTTAGACCACCTTATGCGAGAGTGTCCCCAGCGAATACAGAATCTACCTAGGGATACTGAGAGATCGCAAGCGGCAGCAGGTCGAGGCCGAGGCAGAGGAAGGAGCGAAAATCCATCGTGTGTGGAATCTGAAACAGTGAATCGACCAGAAGCAAGGGCTCCTGCTAGAATGTATGCCATGAGGGGGCGAGAAGACGAAGAAGCGCTAGACGTGATTGCATGTCAGTTGTCTATGTTTGAAGTTCCGCTTTACGTTTTAATAGATCCAGGTTCTTCACACTCATATATATGCACGAAAAATGAAAAACTTGAGGACCTAAAGGTAGAACTAGAGAAAGAAGGAATATTAGTTACTAACCCATTAGGAAATGAGGTGATTACTAGGAAGGTAGTGAAAGATTGCCCAATAGAGATACATGGACATATCTTTTGGGGAGATTTATTTGAACTACCATTTCAAGAAAACGATGCTATCCTTGGGATGGATTGGTTGGCCAAACACGATGCATTGGTTGACTGTAAACGGAAGAGAGTTACCTTGCATACTGCAGACGGTGACGAAGTGACCCTAGTGGGAAAAAGGAAGGACTATCTAACTAACATCATTTCTGCCATGACGGCTAAGAGGTTAGTGCAAAAAGGTTGCGAGGCATACCTGGTATGTGCATTAGTAGCGAAAGAAGAGGCACCAAAGTTACAAAATATACCTACTGTATGCGATTTTCCCGACGTATTTCCTGACGATTTACCCATATTACCACCTAAATGAGAGGTGGAATTCACCATAGATGTGTACCTAGGAGCTGCACCAGTATCCATCGCACCTTACCGAATGGTGCCAGCAGAGCTAAAAGAATTAAAGGTACAGCTACAGGAACTTTTAGACAAGGGGTTCATAAGGCCAAGCGTGTCACCATGGGGAGCACCAGTATTGTTTGTGAAAAAGAAAGATAGATCCTTAAGGTTGTGTGTAGATTACCGTCAACTTAATAAGCTGACTATCAAAAACAAGTATCCGTTACCTCGCATAGATGATTTGTTTGATCAACTCAAAGGTGCTGGAGTCTTTTCAAAAATTGATCTACGATCGGGTTATCATCAATTGGGAATTAAAGATGAAGACATACCAAAAACTGCATTCAGAACTCGCTATGGACATTATGAATTCATTGTTATGCCTTTTGGATTAACGAATGCACCTGCAGTATTCATGGACCTGATGAATAGAATCTTCCACCCGTATTTGGATCAGTTCGTGGTGGTATTTATTGACGACATATTGGTGTATTCAAAGAATCGAGAGGATCATGATCGTCACCTTAGAATTGTTTTGCAAACCCTGCGAGAAAAGCAGTTATACGCTAAATTCAGTAAATGTGAATTTTGGTTGGAAGAAGTAGCCTTCTTGGGACATATTGTATCGGCAGAAGGAATAAGGGTTGATCCCAAGAAAATAGAAGCAGTATTGGAATGGAAGTCACCTAAAACAGTAGCGGAAGTCCGTAGTTTCTTGGGATTAGCAGGATATTATCGGAGATTCGTTAAAGGGTTTTCCATGATCGCCGTACCTATGACCAAGCTACTTCAGAAGAATGCCAAATTCTAGTGGACCGACGCTTGTCAACGGAGCTTTGAAAAGCTGAAACAAAAACTTACTGAAGCACCTATTCTTACACAACCAGAATCAGGAAAAGATTTTGTGATTTATAGCGATGCATCCCATATCGGGTTAGGTTGTGTATTGATGCAGGAAGGCAAAGTCATTGCGTATGTCTCTCGACAGCTCAAGCCACATGAAAAGAATTATCCTACGCATGACTTAGAGCTAGCAGCGATTGTTTTGGCTTTCAAGACGTGGAGGCACTACTTATACGGGGAAAAATGTTACATCTTTACGGATCATCAAAGCCTGAAATATTTGCCCACGCAGAAAGATTTAAACCTGCGACAGCGAAAATGGATGCAATGGTTAGCCAACTACGACTATACGATTAATTATCACCCGGGCAAAGCGAATGTCGTAGCAGATGCACTTAGTAGGAAGTCAATGCAAGCGCTAAGTGATATGAGGGTAACGTTAAAACCTACAGAAGATGGAGCTATCTTTGCAGAAATGCACGTGCGACCTAATTTACATCAACAAATACGTGAGGCTCAGAAGGAAGATGAACAAGTGAAGAAGTGGAGTCAACAGGCGCAGGAGAATTGTTCAGGAGACTATCAAATTCGTCCTGATGGTATTCTCTACTACAAGAAGAGAATGGTAGTACCTAAGTCCAAGGAGCTGAAGAAACAGATTTTGCAAGAAGCTCATAACAGTCCTTATACAATGCATCTAGGAGTAACGAAAATGTATCGGGACTTGAAGGAGTATTATTGGTGGCCAGGAATGAAAAAGGATATCGTTGATCACGTAATGAAGTGTCTAACCTGTCAGCAAGTGAAGGCGGAACATCAACTACCCTCAGGGCTACTACAACCTATTACGATTCCAACCTGGAAATGGGATCGTATTACTATGGATTTTGTCACAGGATTGCCTATGACAAGGGACAAACATGACGCGATTTGGGTAATCGTAGACCGGCTTACTAAGTCTACTCATTTCACACCAGTACGTATGGATTACTCATTAGACAAGTTGGTAGACTTGTATATCAAAGAGATTATACGTCTCCACGGAGTTCCAACTTTGATCATATCCGATCGAGATCCACGTTTTACGTCAAATTTTTGGCAGAAGTTACAAACAGCCCTTGGAACTCGAACTTACCACAGCACATCATTTCATCCCCAGACAGACGGACAGTCGAAAAGAGTGATTCAAGTTTTGGAAGATATGCTGAGGGCGTGCGTTTTAGAATTTAAAGGTAGCTGGGACAAACACCTAAGCTTAATGGAATTCGCGTACAATAACAGTTATCAATCCAGCATACAAATGGCACCTTACGAAGCACTGTATGGTCAAAAATGCAGAACTCCAGTTTGCTGGACAGAATTGAGTGAGGAAAAGATGTTGGGGCCAGACATAGTTAAGGAAACTGAAGAGAAGGTAGAAATCATTCGAGACCGATTAAAAGCAGCAGTGGACAGGCAAAAATCATACGTGGATCTAAAAAGGAAAGACATACAGTTTGAAGTAGGTGACAGAGTATTCCTCAAAGTCTCTCCTTGGAAGAAAGTGTTACGATTTAAACAAAAAGGCAAGCTAAGCCCTAGATTCATCGGACCATATGAAATTATTAAACGGGTAGGTCCGGTAGCTTACCAGTTGGCGTTACCACCTGAATTAAATAAAATACATGATGTTTTCCATGTTTCGATGCTAAGGAGGTATCGTTCAGATCCAACCCACGTCATACAAGTTCAAGATATTGAGATTCAGCCTGAAATGACATATGAGGAAGAGCCGGTAGAGATCCTAGCACGTGAAATCAAAGAGTTGCGAAATAAGAAGATTCCATTGGTCAAAGTGCTTTGGAGGAATCACAAAGTAGAAGAAGCTACATGGGAACGCGAAGAAACTATGAAGAAGCAATACCCATATTTGTTTTCACTTGATGAGCTTCGGGACGAAGCTTAAATTAACGAGGAAGGAACTGTCACATCCGCCTACTGCATTTATGCAGTGTAGACACGTGCATAGCGAGAGTAGGGAAAATGAGAAGATAATTCTTGATAACAGCCCTAGATAAGGTTGTATGACAAAAGGGACCTAATTGTAATTTTTAATAAAGTTGGGGACGTAGATGTAATTTCAAAGAAAGTTGCACCGGATGTTCTTAATAGTGCATATAACAGATTCCAAAAATGGAGTGTAGAGAAAAATCGGATCGCAACGACGTGTAACGGTTTTTCCAGGAAATGTCCCGTTAAAGAAAAACGAAGAAATATTGACTAGGGGCATTTTGGTCATTAACAATTAAAGTTATACATGAATTTAAGGTAGGAAATAAAAACGTGAGTACGTAGAGAATGGCGAGGGGTTAAATATGAAATGATCGTCAGTAGAAACGGAGCCGGAGAAAACCCGAGCAAAGAAAGGACATAAAGGGAATTTTGTAAAAAGTTGAGGGCTTATCGGTAATTTTTCAAAATGAATTGGAAACCTAAAATAGATCTTATAAATAGAATGTAGAGGTCGAGAGGATCAAAACTATATATAGTTTGACTCGTGGAACTATACGGTTTAAAAGATATGATCGATTAATCGCCGGAACATAAAGTGGGCCCGGTTTCGTGTCGGGACCGGATGAGTAACCCGGGACAACTTTATGAGATCCAATGGGAAGAGGGACAAGTGGAAAGAAGTAAAGAAAAAGAAAACTAATAAAAATCTAATGTTGGCCAATCAAAAGAAAGCATTTAGCATGTGTAATAAATGTGTAATAAATGAAGAAAGAGAAAAAGTGGACAAGTGGTCTTAAGAGGTTAACCAACACCTAAGGTGATCATCATTTCCTTTGTATATAAATATATGTGAAATGAAGAGCAAATTCTCTCTTTTTCCACTTACAAAATTCGGCCAACAAAGGGAAACACTAAAGGACTTCCAAGCTTCTTCAAAATTTGATTTTTAAGGTAAGTTCTAAGGTTTTCAAGTATGTAGACTTTAATTTTAGTATCAAAATTAGGTAGTTATATATTTATTGGAAGATTGGGAATTAGAGTCTTTATATGGAATTGGAAAAAATATTAAGTAAGTGATGAGATTAATTGATTAAATGGAAGAAGCAAGATGTAGAAAGATTAATAAGGTTGGATTAGGGGTTTCGGTTGGAAAAGAAATGAAGGATAATTTATTATTTTGAAATTCTAAGGTTTATGTTGTATCTTGAATTGATTGAAGGAGAAATAAAGAATTAAAGAAGGAGAAGAAGGAAAAGCCAAGAGGAGTTAAAGAAATAAGGTTTGGTACTTTACCTTTGAATAATTAATTTTGGGTTGTTTAAATTTAATTGAAACCACATGTTTTGAGAAAATTTGGCAAGTTGATTTGGCAAGTTGTTTTGGACTTTAATTAGTTTGATTTGAGTTAAACATGCAAAAGTTATCAAAGGGAAGTGTTTGAATCTTCACTTTACTATTAAAGAAGCCTTCATATTGATTTGCAAAAGAAAAATAAACTATCCTATGTATTTCATATGTTTGGGCCGACATGGTCCCAAAAAGACAGCTTTCTGGATCTTTTTGTGGCAATTATTTGAGGTAGCTAATGAATGAATTTTTCAACGAAATTTTACATGCAATTAGTTAACATATGAAATAAGTTTTCTGTAAAATTTCAGCCAAAAATAAGATCATTTACTTGGTCAAATGAATGACTGAAGTGGACTGAAATTTTGATGAAAACCCAGATTTTACTATTCATTTGGTCATGCCATTTTGCGTTGCCGATTTTACGTGCCGCGACACTATTCATTTGGTCAATTTGTGATCTTTTGAGAAGTCTTTGAAATGTTTGATATGTTTATTGTGGATGTTAAATATGTGAAAAAGGGTAATGGTTTGACTAAAGAATGTGGTGCGCTGCGTAAATGGCAAAACGCGATGGGAATTTAAAATGATTTCTCGAGTCATTCTAAAATGAGGTTTGAGACTTAAATTGAATCATTTTAACCTTTTTGCTCTACTGGATAGTTGGGAGTGGTAGATAAGGGTATGGTGCACTATACTAACGCATGCAGTACTGCTCATTATTGTGATATGATATGTTATTCAGTGGTGAGGCCACTGAAGCCAATAGGGAGGCCCATTGGTTAGAACCAGGATGGTGAGGGCCATTCCTGTGATCTGATATCGGTGGTGAGGGCCACCTATGTTACAGTGGTGAGGGCCACTGCCTTATCACTATGGTTCCCTATATACCAGTAGAGCCTGAACCAAAGACATATTTTTCGTTAAACTATGAAATGCAAATGAGTTGAATTATGATTTTACATTATTGAAAGCATATCACACTGAATGTATCAAAATTTCTATTGGTTTAAGGTTGGTTGATTTATGATTTAATTATTTCATATTTTCCAAATGTTTTCATATGTTACTTGTATTTTATTGGTAAAGTACCCACTGAGCGACATTGCTCAGCGAGTTAAGTTTTCCTTGACTCGTAGGTTCGGAGCAGTAGATAAATCTTGGGAAAGCAACGACCAGACCACAGCAAATCTCAGGGGTAGATCTTTTAGTTCCATTATGAGTTGATGGTTGTGGCATGTATATGAATAAATATAAAAGAGATTTTCTATGTTATAATTGTATGTTAGTAGTATGTAATAATCATAAATCTTTACTTTATGTTATATTAGAAGTGTGAACTCTTCGTGCAGGTTTGTAGTTGAGGGTATAAGGTGGATTCATTGGGAGTGCATTAAATTTGATGGTAATTATATTGGTCTGTGTAAAATGTTTAAAAAAAAAATCAGAAAAACAAGTTTTGTCGACACTTGGGATCCAAATTTCTAGGCGGAACTATGGCAAAATTTCTGTAAAAATCAGAATTAAAATTTGACTAAGTAAATTGGTAGCAACATTAGGATAGTGTGGCGCCTCTACTCGACTTACACATGTAGGTTGGGAAGGGGTGTTACACTTGTCGCCAGTACCTGTGATCTTAGCTGAGACCTTAGTTGGATTAGACCGACTTAAATCAGGATTGACAAAGAGACTGACTGGGAGTCCGTTGCTGCTTCAGGTAATTACCTAAACTGCCCTTTCAGGTTTTCAATTTAGGTTTTCTTTTTTCTCTTCTTTTTATTGCTCTAATTTTTGCCTAGTCCGCCCATGAGGGTTTTCGAAACTAGCGAGCTGTCCTAATTTTTGCCTAAGCTGCCCTTGTGGGTTTTCAACTTAGTGAACTTTTTTTTTATTATATATATTTTTTATTGCTCTAATTTTTTTCTAGTCCGCCCATGTGGGTTTTCGGAAATAGCGAGCTGTCCTAATTTTTGCCTAAGCTGCCTGTAGACCCTTAATTTTTGACCCAATCCGGTCCATTGTGCTTTATTTAGTCCAAAATGATTTTTGTTGTTTAATAGGTCCAAAATAATTTTAATTAAATAATTTTTACCTTAGTATCTAATTTTTAGTAGTAAAAAATGAAAATAAACAAATAAAAATAAAAATAAAAATCGGAGTCGGAGTCGAAAAAAAATCGGCAGCAAAAAGTGGTCGCGCGGGCCCGTCGGGCCAACAGTGGCTCCCCCGCAGGCCTGCGGGCGTTTCGCCAGCAGGATCCCGTGGGCTGGCACGCTGGCGCGCCTGCGGGCTGGCACGGCCACGGGCCCGTCGCCAGAATTTTTGCCAACGCAAATTTTTCAGCTGCAATTTTTAGAATTCTAATCCAATTAGGTTTTAATTTCTTTTTTTTATTATTATTACTTACCTTAATTAATTAGGAATAAACAACCTAAAAACCACTATAAATAAGGACCAATTAAACCAAATCAAAGGAGGAAAAAACTTTTCATGATAGCTTTAGGTTTTGAAACTAAATCAAGGAAGGAAAGGGAAAACTCAATTCAATTGATATTTATAGCAGCAGTAGCTCGAAAAAGAGAGAAGAAAAGAGGCAATCAAAGCTTGTCTTTGGAGCTAGTTCATCCAAGAAGAGTTATTTTTTGGAGAATCAACAAAAGAATGTATGTTTTAATTCTTTTGATTTATGTTTTACAATAGCCAAATCTATAAAATTTAAGTTTTTTAAATCAAAAATCTTAGAGTTTTAATTTAATTTTTCCAAGTTTAGAACATTAAAATCGTGGCTCTCTTTTATAAAAAGATTTAAAATTGTTATTTTTTCTTCTTAAAAACCCTTAAAACTCTAATTTAGCATATTTTTCAATAAAATCAAAATCAAATTCTGCATCTTTTAAGATTTTAAAGTAGGTTTTATTTCATCAAAAAAACATTAAAAAATATCTTTTGTACTTATAAAAACTTCAATTCATGTGTTTAAGTTCATAAAATCTCATAAAATATCAAATTGCTTTTTAAAAACCCTAAAAGTTATACATTACACGTGAACTAAATTCTAAGAGCCTAAATCCAAAAATCATCTTTTAAAACCTAAAATAATGAACCCTAACCCTTTAAAACCTTAAACCCTAACTTTTTCTAAACTTTAAACCCTTTAAAACATAAAAAACATAAAAATATAAAAAACTCAAAAAAGCTACAGTAGCTCAATTTATTTAAAATCATGAATTAAAAATATTTCAAAAGTGTCTAAAACTCAAGTTTTATTATTTCATCATTCAAATCTTAATTTGTTTAATCAAAGTGTCTTGCTAACCTTTAAAAAACATAAAACCTAATCTATTTTAATTACCTAAAAAGTCATAGTAGCTTAAACTTTAGAATTTCCAAAGCCTTAACACATGAGGTAAATAACCCTAAATAGAAAAAGTAGCTATACTTGAACTTTTATTTGTTTTATTCAATTCCATATTTATTTATACCTTGATTTATTTCTTATGCTTTAATTTATTTAATTTTAATACTTGATTTATTTAATTTATCATGGATGGATGTTTGTTTTATATTTTGGTTAATACTCTTCATGAATGATTTATTTATTATGGATGATTATTTACTTTTATCAATCAATTTAGACTTCCAAAAGATGTAAGAGGTATGTTTCTACTTGGTGGGTACCTCATTAGTTAAACATCATGTAATTTAATTTTCTTTTCTATTTTAGAACTTATGTATAGGGCATGTTTCTACCTTTTGGTGGGTGTCCTACCTAGGCATGTGATTTAAGGACATGTTTCCATCCTTGGATGGGTGTCCATTTATTTTGTTTTGTTTTGTTTGGACATTGCTTTGATTTTAATATAATGATGCTTTCTTTTATTGTGTGTAGTATGGATAATGTTATTATACTTAAGAATTTTATAATATTAAGACCTGTAAAGGAGGCCGGTTCCAATGAACCGGGCGTTGTGGGGGTGCTGGGCCATTTCTCACCTTCCCCACACGTACCCAACTTTTCGAACCCATTAGGGGGTTGGGGATTCCTTAGGAATCGAGTCATCCACCCCTTTCTTTTTCCCGGCCCGTCCGGGTGGCGACTCCATTTTCTCCGGACTTAGGTCCATGTTCTCTAAGGCCCCGAGCCTAAACAGTGCCGAAGTCGCAAGAACCATTCCACCGGGAGTGGGGGCGAAAATCCCCGCTCACAGTGGCGACTCCACTGGGGATAAGAGAAGTTGATTCCGTTGGTCTTTATATTATTCTATTCTTTCTTATAATGATGTTATCCATTGCATCATATTAGATTGCATTGTGTGTGTGAGTTAGGACGCCCGTGTTACCCGTGTTATGTTATGTAAGGGATACCATACTTTCACTCAAGGTATGGAGATCGAGCATGGCATAACCACTCATAGCCTCGTACCATTTGGTATATACTTGCTATGGGAACCTAAGCCTTTCTACCCAAAGACTAAAGCTCATGTAATTGGCCTAGTTACTTTCCTTAGGTTTTACCCCAAATGCATGTTGTTTGACTATGGTTAGTTTATCTTAGTTTAAATCATGGCTTATTTGGTTTGTTCTTTTTCTAATATGACCTAAGTACATTTGCAAGCTCAAAATAATTTTTTTTAAAATCCAAAAGACCAAAGCTATTTTCAAAACTTTTTAAGATAGTCTTTGGACATAAAATTTTTCTAAAAACAAAACAAAAATTCTTTGGCTCATGGCCCAAATACTAAGTCCAAAATCCATTTTTCTAAAATCTTTTACAATGGGCTTAGAAACAAAACTATTTTCACCCAAAGAGCTTGCAAAATATTTAGGTCAATTATGAAATACCAAAAATCAATTGTGGGCCTAGTTTACACTAAGAATAAATTAACCATGGGCTTGTTCTTTTGGCATGAATCATTAGTTACTTTTTCAAGTGAGAAATCTATTTATAATAAACCTCTTAATTTCGTTTTAATCCAACATAGCATAAAAGCTACTTTAGTTGGTTGAATGGATTAAAACTTAATTAATGGGAATTATCATGGATTGATTTCCATTTTCAAGGATATAACTATTGGTTGAAACGTTCGAGGGAATTATTCGAAATTAAGATACCCCATGTTGGTATTTTGTTAACCATATGCCTAGGAAAAGAGACTCGCTATTCGTGTGTGGATGTTATAAGGTTGGAAGGAACGTCCTAATATGTTCTTATTTTTTTGTGCATACATGCATACATGCACACATTTGCATCTCATATCATTGGTCCTCTCTGGCTCATAGACCTAAAGTACGACAATTCAAGAGCATACAACAATACCATATACAACACTGACTTTAATTCAAGTGCCTCATTGGAAGGATGAATGCAAACCAGCTAAGGGATATAATTGATGAAGTTGTCAAAGCAAGGATGGCCGAACTATAAGACCAATTGGTTGAAATTATGAAGGCCCAGTTGATTGAAATTCTAGAGATCATTAACAATGCTAATGAGGCATCTCCCATCGACATAAGAAAGAAGGAAAAGGCAGCATTAACAAGGAACATGTCTACTGATAGAGATCGAATGAAAAATGAGAGATTAATCCCAATTCTACAAGACCAACCGAACCATGTGCTATCTAAGTGGAGCAATAAGAGCGGCTATCACCCTAGTGGGAAAAGTCAAAGGGAAAGAGGAGATGTTGAGAAAGATGCAACAACTAAGCCAACAAAGAAGCGTAAATTTTCAGATCTGGGGAAGCCTTTGTTTTTGGTCTTCGATAAGCTACAAAAGAAAGGGTTGTTACAACCATTGGCTCCTCGACCTTTACCTAGTCCATTACCCCCAAAATTTAATACTAAGGCTTTTTGTCAATTTCATCAGACTCAAGGACATGAGACTGATAAGTGTACCCGATTAAGGCATGAGATCCAGAATTTAATTGATAGTGGAAAGCTGCTTGAGCCTAATAAGCCCAACACTAGGAATAAGCCTCTGCTTAAAATTGGAAGGGCACCACCTCTTGCAACCTTCATGAAGAGTTTTATCTTGTCATCTCATCATGATATGGATAGAGAAGCCGCTAAAGAGGATGTACAACTAAACAAGTTTGGATTAACTGTGGATGATGATGATGAAGCAATGATCTTTAATGATATGTCTAAATAAATGAAGTGTCTACGACGCCAACTCAATGAACTTTCCTTAGCTTGAATGTTGCTTTTCAAAATTTATTTTTCTTTAATATTTAAATTAGAACAATCGTGTTTTTCAAACTTAAAGTTGCTTTAAATAAATTACTTTCATCAAAATTTTGTTGGTCTTTGTTCATTTTGATGCTCAACCAATGAGGAATTTAGCTTGATGTTTATAAATTATTGTATCTAGGCATCACGACTCGAATGACTTTACTAGATGAGGGAATTACTCTATAGCATTGAGTTGTGTATGCTTACTTAGAGAGGGCTCCTGCATAATTATCTTTGTCTAGGTCTTAGTCAGTCTTAGAACATGCTTTGACAAACTTTCGAGGCGAAATTGAACTCTACTTATTTAAGAGAGAAATGATCTAGGCATTGTTTGGTTAGCCAACAACTAGTATCCACCCAATTAAATATCAATCCCTAGTCGTCCCTTTGAGCCTTCATAAAATTTTAGCTTTCTTTTCATTGGCATATAACCTCAACAACCTACCTTGAGTTGTTGTGATATTTTTGACAAGTCTTATGATCACTAAGATGAATAGGCAAGAAGATCAAAGAAAGCAATGATTAGTCAAGATCTTAAGGATAGTTGAAGCTCTCAAGACCATGAAGATAGTTGATTTTTCATGACCATAAGGATAGTTGATGTTCTCAAAACATTAAGGGTAGTTGAAGTTCCCTTAATATATCAAGACAACATCAACATCGGAGTAACAAATGATTTATCCCTGTTAAAGAAGATTTATGTCACTCCACTCATCCATTATTTGAAGCCAAGCTAGTATAAACGAGACAACTCTTTTAGAGCTAGAGCCAAGCAAAAAAAAAAAGAAAGAAAGAAGAGAAGAAAAAAAAAGAAAAAAGAAAAAGGAAAAAATGTGAGACAAAAGAAAAAGAAAAAAAAAGAGAAAGAAAAGAAAAAGAAAACCCAAAATGGTTCAAAAAGCCAACTGAGTTCTCTTTTACCTAAGACAACAAAAGGCTTCCATTTGGTTTATAAGGACGATTTGACTTGAATTGGTCCAACCCAACCAAAGATTCAATTAAAATTAGAGAAAAAGGAGAAAGACCATTCAGTGCTTAAAAGTTCTGTACTTGACAGTCATACAAGGAAGAAGGACAAAATGACAAAATGATCAAAGAAAGGGAGGAGTAAGAAAAATGAAATGAAAGAAAAGAGAAAAGAAGAAAAGAAATGAATTTGGATCTTAAACTTTTTGTAAGAGCAAAGACTGTCCTGATCAAGATCTAGATTAATTCCAAGAGGAATTTGGAGTCTAGCAAGATTGCCTCCAAACCGCCTAAAATTCAAACAAGAAATTTATAGTGTGAGGGTTTGTCCATTGTGTCACACCAGCTCCTATCTCAAAATGGCCTTCACTTAAGCCTGTTTCCCTTATAGACCCCATTTCAAGCCTGTCAAAGACCTGTTGATCTCTCTTGGTAGGTAGAGTCTATTAGTGGAGATAGTTTGGATAAGCATGCATATGAGATAGACAATATTTAAACTCAATGAGACCTTTGGCCAAGTAATGTGTATGTGCCTATCTGAAGTGCAACAATTCTTGCTTAAGTAGAAATAATCCCCGAGTTTAGTACGGTAACTAGGGTTGTCATGTTATAGATATGTTAATTTGGAAAAATCAAGTCCTGAGGTACATAGACATTAATTTGGCAAAGCCAACATTTGATTTCAAAATGAAAAATTCAAAAATTTTCAAAAAATTTCAAAAAAAAAAAGTGTTTTGTCATAATAAAGCCTTCAAGTTAAGGGAAGTATGTTGAACCTCCAAAGGACACATTGAGTAAAAAAAATTATTATTGGCAAAGTTATGAAGAAACTACCAACTGACATGCTGAAATATAGTTTGATATGGATGTATCCCTAACTCTATTTCTTGGGGTCTCCACCACTCATGTTTTCAACATCTTGAAGATAAAAGCCACAAATGCAAAGCTTTCGATCATTTCAATGCAAGACTTGAACAAGCGTCAAAACGGAACCAATGAGAATACTTCTGCTGATCACCTCGGTCTGTGAGTCATGGAACCACTGTAAGTATTATTCATGCATATCATGCATACATGAGCATGTCACATCACACTTTCTTGTCTTGTGTTGTCTATTCCTTGTCAAAATGAACAGCAAGCAATCAAACGAAGATATTAAATCAGGGGGGCATAGAAAGCCCATTGCTTGAGAAACCTCCAGTAATCTTGCAAAGAGAAGAAATGCATGCCTATACGAAGAACAAGATGGCAAAAATATCAATCAAAGCTTGCATGAAAAAAAAATCTTTGAAGAGAGAGGGGAAGCAGTAGGTGACACAGGCAGGAGATACGGCCAAGCCACTGGCCGTGTCTCACCTAAAGGGCAAAGCCAAGAAAGACCAAGCAAAGAGAGAAGGGAAGCAGTAGGTGACACTGGCAGAAGACACGGCCAAGCCACTGGCCGTATCACTCCCATCTTCAAAGAACAAAGAAGACCCGATCTCAAAAGATGAAGATCCATTTTCAAGGGTGAAGACCCGATTTAAAGGATGAAGATCCAATTTCAAGGGTGAAGACCCGATCCCAAAGAAGGAAGGTCCAACGATGAAGATTCATTTTGATGGTGAAAAAAAAAACCACAATGCATAAAACAGTCGGAGCAGTCAGACTTCTCAAATGATAAAAGGTTAGTCAAACTCAGTCTCGGGTCCAAGTACCCAAATTAAACAAAAATCAACTCAATCTTAAGTCAAAGTACACAAATTAGGATCGAGTATCCAAATCCAATCAGGATCGAGTATCCAAATCTAGTCTAGGATCGAGTATCCCAAATCAATTTAGGATCGAGTATCCCAAATCAAATTAGGATCGAGTATCCAAATCAAGTTAGTATCGAGTATCCCAATCCAATTTCGGATCGAGTATCCAAATTCGATTTAGGATCGAGTATCCAAATCCATTTAGGATCGAGTATCCCAATCCAGTTTAGGATCGAGTATCCCAATCCAGTTTAGGATCGAGTATCCAAGTCTAGTTAGGATCGAGTATCCCAATCCAATTTAGGATCGAGTATCCAAATCCATTTAGGATCGAGTATCCAAGTCTAGTTAGGATCGAGTATCCCAATCCAATTTAGGATCGAGTATCCAAATCCAATTTTGGATCGAGTATCCAAATCAAGTTAGGATCGAGTATCCCAATCGAATTTCGGATCGAGTATCCAAAATTCGATTTAGGATCGAGTATCAAAATCCATTTAGGATCGAGTATCCCAATCCGGTTTAGGATCAAGTATCCGAATCCAGTTTAGGATCGAGTATCCAAGTCTAGTTAGGATCAAGTATCCCAATCCAATTTAGGATCGAGTATCCAGATCCAATTTAGGATCGAGTATCCAAATCCAGTTAGGATCAAGTATCCAAATCCAGTTAGGATCGAGTATCCGAATCTAGTTTAGGATCGAGTATCCAAATCAAGTTAGGATCGAGTATCCCAACCCAATTTATGATCGAGTATCCGAATCCAATTTAGGATCGAGTATCCCAATCCAATTTGGGATCGAGTATCCAAATCCATTTAGGATCGAGTATCCCAATCCAGTTTAGGATCGAGTATCCAAATCCAGTTTAGGATCGAGTATCCAAGTGCATTTAGGATCGAGTATCCCAATCCAATTTAGGATCGATTATCCAAATTCAATTTAGGATCGAGTATCTAAATCCAATTTAGGATCGAGTATCTAAATCTAGTTAGGATCGAGTATCCGAATCCAGTTTAGGATCGAGTATCCAAATCAAGTTAGGATCGAGTATCCCAACCCAATTTAGGATCGAGTATCCAAATCCAGTTAGGATCGAGTATCCGAATCTAGTTTAGGATCGAGTATCCAAATCAAGTTAGGATCGAGTATCCCAACCCAATTTATGATCGAGTATCCGAATCCAATTTAGGATCGAGTATCCCAATCCAATTTGGGATCGAGTATCCAAATCCATTTAGGATCGAGTATCCCAATCCAGTTTAGGATCGAGTATCCAAATCCAGTTTAGGATCGAGTATCCAAGTGCATTTAGGATCGAGTATCCCAATCCAATTTAGGATCGATTATCCAAATTCAATTTAGGATCGAGTATCTAAATCCAATTTAGGATCGAGTATCTAAATCTAGTTAGGATCGAGTATCCGAATCCAGTTTAGGATCGAGTATCCAAATCAAGTTAGGATCGAGTATCCCAACCCAATTTAGGATCGAGTATCCAAATCCAGTTAGGATCGAGTATCCGAATCTAGTTTAGGATCGAGTATCCAAATCAAGTTAGGATCGAGTATCCCAACCCAATTTATGATCGAGTATCCGAATCCAATTTAGGATCGAGTATCCCAATCCAATTTGGGATCGAGTATCCAAATCCATTTAGGATCGAGTATCCCAATCCAGTTTAGGATCGAGTATCCAAATCCAGTTTAGGATCGAGTATCCAAGTGCATTTAGGATCGAGTATCCCAATCCAATTTAGGATCGATTATCCAAATTCAATTTAGGATCGAGTATCTAAATCCAATTTAGGATCGAGTATCTAAATCTAGTTAGGATCGAGTATCCGAATCCAGTTTAGGATCGAGTATCCAAATCAAGTTAGGATCGAGTATCCCAACCCAATTTAGGATCGAGTATCCGAATCCAATTTAGGATCGAGTATCCCAATCCAATTTGGGATCGAGTATCCAAATCCAGTAAGGATCAAGTATCCCAATCAAAATTAATATCGAGTATCCAAGTCTCGTTTAGGATTGAGTATCCGAAATCGGGTCCAGAACCCAAAACAAGTCGCCACATTAAAAATTAAGTTTTGTTGCTTTTCACTCTCTTTCACTAAGGTTTCAGATCATTCAAGCAGGGGGCAAACTGTAGACCCTTAATTTTTGACCCAATCCGGTCCATTGTGCTTTATTTAGTCCAAAATGATTTTTGTTGTTTAATTGGTCCAAAATAATTTTAATTAAATAATTTTTACCTTAGTATCTAATTTTTAGTAGTAAAAAATGAAAATAAACAAATAAAAATAAAAATCGGAGTCGAAAAAAAATCGGCAGCAAAAACAGTGGCTCCCCCGCAGGCCTGCGGGCGTTTCACCCGCAGGATCCCGCGGGCTGGCACGCCCACGGGCCCGTCGCCAGAATTTTTGCCAGCGCAAATTTTTCAGCTGCAATTTTTAGAATTCTAATCCAATTAGGTTTTAATTTCTTTTTTATTATTATTATTATTATTACTTACCTTAATTAATTAGGAATAAACAACCTAAAAACCACTATAAATAAGGACCAATTAAACCAAATCAAAGGAGGAAAAAACTTTTCATGATAGCTTTAGGTTTTGAAACTAAATCAAGGAAGGAAAGGGAAAACTCAATTCAATTGATATTTATAGCAGCAGTAGCACGAAAAAGAGAGAAGAAAAGAGGCAATCAAAGCTTGTCAGAAGAGCTATTTTTTGGAGAATCAACAAAAGAAGGTATGTTTTAATTCTTTTGATTTATGTTTTACAATAGCCAAATCTATAAAATTTAAGTTTTTTAAATGAAAATTCTTAGAGTTTTAATTTAATTTTTCCAAGTTTAGAACATTAAAATCGTGGCTCTCTTTTATAAAAAGATTTAAAATTGTTATTTTTTCTTCTTAAAAACCCTTAAAACTCTAATTTAGCATATTTTTCAATAAAATCAAAATCAAATTCTGCATCTTTTAAGATTTTAAAGTAGGTTTTATTTCATCAAAAAAACATTAAAAAATATCTTTTCTACTTATAAAAACTTCAATTCATGTGTTTAAGTTCATAAAATCTCATAAAATATCAAATTGCTTTTTAAAAACCCTAAAAGTTATACATTACACGTGAACTAAATTCTAAGAGCCTAAATCCAAAAATCATCTTTTAAAACCTAAAATAATGAACCCTAACCCTTTAAAACCTTAAATCCTAACTTTTTCTAAACTTTAAACCCTTTAAAACATAAAAAACATAAAAATATAAAAAACTCAAAAAAGCTACAGTAGCTCAATTTATTTAAAATCATGAATTAAAAATATTTCAAAAGTGTCTAAAACTCAAGTTTTATTATTTCATCATTCAAATCTTAATTTGTTTAATCAAAGTGTCTTGCTAACCTTTAAAAAACATAAAACCTAATCTATTTTAATTACCTAAAAAGTCATAGTAGCTTAAACTTTAGAATTTCCAAAGCCTTAACACATGAGGTAAATAACCCTAAATAGAAAAAGTAGCTATACTTGAACTTTTATTTGTTTTATTCAATTCCATATTTATTTATACCTTGATTTATTTATATGCTTTAATTTATTTAATTTTAATACTTGATTTATTTAATTTATCATGGATGGATGTTTGTTTTATATTTTGGTTAATACTCTTCATGAATGATTTATTTATTATGGATGATTATTTACTTTTATCAATCAATTTAGACTTCCAAAAGATGTAAGAGGTATGTTTCTACTTGGTGGGTACCTCATTAGTTAAATATCATGTAATTTAATTTTCTTTTCTATTTTAGAACTTATGTATAGGGCATGTTTCTACCTTTTGGTGGGTGTCCTACCTAGGCATGTGATTTAAGGACATGTTTCCATCCTTGGATGGGTGTCCATTTATTTTGTTTTGTTTTGTTTGGACATTGCTTTGATTTTAATATAATGATGCTTTCTTTTATTGTGTGTAGTATGGATAATGTTATTATACTTAAGAATTTTATAATATTAAGACCTGTAAAGGAGGCCGGTTCCAATGAACCGGGCGTTGTGGGGGTGCTGGGCCATTTCTCACCTTCCCCACACGTACCCAACTTTTCGAACCCATTAGGGGGTTGGGGATTCCTTAGGAATCGAGTCATCCACCCCTTTCTTTTTCCCAGCCCGTCCGGGTGGCGACTCCATTTTCTCCGGACTTAGGTCCGTGTTCTCTAAGGCCCCGAGCCTAAACAGTGCCGAATCGCAAGAACCATTCCACCGGGAGTGGGGGCGAAAATCCCCGCTCACACTGCCCTTGCGGGTTTTCAACTTAGCAGACTCTTTTTTTTAATCTTTTTAATTTAATTCTTTCTTCACAGATTTGGCTACAGGAGCATCTTTGTTTGCTTGATACTCCATCCATGGATTTTGCTAGATACCTGCCACGTTATCATTCTACTAGGAAACTACTCCATCCTGCTTTTTCATATGCTAACTGGGTTGACTGGATCCACTCACGCTCTGAAGTCAATATCCGTTGGTTGGTACCTTGGTGGAAGATTTCTCGTATCACCATGTGGACATACTTGATGTATGTTCCCCTTGCTACTCTTCGTCAAGGTACATGCTAAGATCCTCGCCGACTACGGAGCTGAGACTCGCGATTCTGACTTTACTTCCGATTTAGACATGCCTTGCTTGAATGAAGCCTACTTGGATCGGTTGAGACAAAGCTGGCCTACATGTTATATTTATCGACTGCCATAGATTTTACATTTGTCAATTCAGAAAGTGTATTGTTAGGATGAAAAATAATCAAAGTAATAAAAGATGCTTCTTTTCCATTTAAAATTTGTCATCACCTTTTGCTATTGTGTTTATTTCTTTCATCCATATCTGGTCAAATACTTATAATAGTGCACATAGAATAATTTTAACATTAATTTTGTTTTATTAAATTGGGGAACAACCAAACATAAAGCCAGCATACACAAGATTACTCATGTTGCCAACTATCCCTTTCGAGTTTTCTAATTGACGATTTTCTCTCATTTAGCCCTAATTGTTGCCTCGCCCGCCCTTTTGGGATTTCAGGACTAGCGGACTGCTCTAACTTTTGCCTAGGCCTTCCCTTTTGGGTTTTCAACCTAGCAAGCTCTCTCTCTATTTTTCTTTTTTTTTACTTTTTTTTATCATACATAAAACCTCTTCAACCTGTCAATGTTTATTGCCTCACTAAATTCGTTCCCGTCCATATCTGATAACTTCACCGCACCTTTGTTCATAATTTGTTTCACGACATATGGCCCTTCCTAGCTAGGCTTGAACTTCCTTCTTGGATCAGATATATTAGGCTTACATTGCTTCAACACCAAATCCCCGACTCTAAGTTTTCTGATTTTAACCCTTCTATTGTAGGCCCGAGCTATCTTCTTTTGATACAGTTGGTGATGATACAATGCCTTTAGCCTTCTCTCTTATAGTAAAGCTAACTGTGTATCTGCTTGCTACCCATTCCATTTCAGGCAGTCCGGCTTCCCAGACTACTCTCAATGACTTGATTTCTATTTCAATTGGCAACACTGCTTCCATCCCATAAACCAAAGAGAATGGTGTCATTCTAGTAGGTGTTCGCACACTTGTCCTATATCCCCATAAAGCAAAGGGAAGCATCTCTGACCAATCCCTGTAAGTCTTGGTCATCTTGGACATAATTTGCTTAATTGTCTTGTTTGTTGCTTCCACTACACCATTAGCCTTTGGTCTATAAAGAGAGGATCGATGATGATGGATTTAGTACTTTGAGAATAAATCCTTAACTGCTCCTTGAAACTGTCCCCCATTGTTTGATATCACACTGTACCGGACCCTGTACAATAAATCTAGCCATTTGACTTGCACCCAGTTTATTGAACGATTCGGCTTCGACCCATTTTGAAAAATAATCTACTGCTACCACAATGAAACGGTGACCGTTTGAAGCTGTCGGATGTATCTCTCCTATAATGTCGATACCCCAAGTGGCAAATGGTCGGGGTGAAGACATAGAATGCAATTGTTCAGGAGGCATATGATTCAAGTTACCATACATCTGACATTGTTGGCACTTCTTTACAAACTCAATACAATCTTTCTCCATGGTCAACCAGTAGTAACCTTGTCGAATAATCTTCTTAACTAGGGCCAAACCACTCGTGTGTGGACCACAACTTCCCGTATGTATGTCTGACATGATATGCTCCACTTTAGGCTTCCTTAAACATCTTAAATGCACCTCATCAGGCCATCTTCGATATAACTCCCCATGGAATGTGATGTATTGCAATGACCACTGCCTTATGGCTCTTCTCTCTTTCTTTGTTGCCCCCGGCGGGTATTCTCTTTCCTCTAAAAATTGCCTTATAATATCATACCATGAATCATGATCTATGTCAATTTCCATGATTGTCTCATATTCATAGCAAGGAGTTGATGAACTGGTCAAGATCAGAGGCTTAAGGAAAAAGCTGATAGGGTTTTCCCATACCGAAGCCAATGTGGCAAGGGCATCAGCCATCTGATTTTCTTCTCTTGACAGGTGTACAAACCTACACTCCTTAAAGTTCTTCTTCATCATGGTAAAGTAATGGTGGTATGATTTTAATTTTTCTTCTTTCAACTCCCACTCTCCATTTACTTGGGATACTACTAGCAATGAATCACCATAAACTTCCACCTTATCCACCTTCATAATCATTAGGGTTTCCAAACCAAAAATACAAGCTTCATACTCCACCATATTATTGGTTACCCTAAATTTTAACTTTTTGGCTAAAGGGATAAGTTCCCCTTCGGCGATTCTAGTATAACTCCCAAACCTGCTCCTTTCTTGTTTACTGCTCCATCAAAATACATTTTCTGCCCTTGTACTTCAATTGCTTCTAAATGTTCATCCGAAAATTCCAAGATTACCTCTTCGCTATATGGTAATGGTTGTTAGGCCAGGAATTCTGTCACCGCTCTACCTTTGATTATTTTCCTGGTTATATACTCGATCTCAAATTCTTCTAATATTATCAACCATCGACCATATTTCCCAATCAAAGAGGGTGTCTCCCTTAAGTACTTCATTGGATCCAACCTAGAAATTGCTTGCACACTATACGATTGAAAGTAATGCTGCAACTTCTTAGAAGACCAAACCATGCCTAAGACTAATAAGTGAATAATTGTCTTAGAATTCATAAGTGAATAATTGTCTTAGAATTCATGTGAATTTGTAATAAAGTGTGTATTATTCCTTTTGAATTAGGTTGTGAAGAGGTTGAGTTGCCCTAACCTAATTGTTGAGAATTCTTGGAAGAGGAAGTGTATAGGTTGGTGTGAGTTTCTTTTGAGGTAAGTACAAACTTACATGGTTGCATTCATTTACATGATTTTGAGACTTAACACATTTGATTATAAATGTGTTAAGTAATCTACTATATTGTTATTACTATTTGATTAATGTTATGATTTGTATAATGTGAAAGATATGACGGTCATTCAAAAGGTATGTGCAATGCAATTGATTATGATGAATACTTTAATGATGAATTGCTTAAATGTGAATTGAGATGTGATGCCATTGTGGTTGGCTATTCAAATGAAATAAGTGGGGCATGTTTGCCTAGATGATGATGAATTTAAAATATATGTCCAATGCAATTGGTTCTGTATACTCTATTGATGAGATGTGAAGCCACTATTGTTGGCTATAATAATACAAATGAGATGATTGAGGCATGGATGCCTAAATGATTATGAGCAAATGAGAATGAAATTGATAATGAATTAATGAATGAATTGTGTGTCTAATGTGTTATTCCATTTTCAGAGTTTTGTTGTTGGTGGCATGCCTAATGGTAACAATCTCTTGAAGCTAGGTTGGATTTGATCCTTGAAGCCAAGTTGGGTTGAAGTTTAGCATGCTTAACTCCCCTTGAAGCTTGGTTGGGTCTAGTCCTTGAAGCCTAGTTGAGATGTTACAACCCTTGAAGCTAGGTTGGGTTTGGTTCTTGAAGCCAAGTTAGGTTGATACTTAGCATGCTTTGTTCCCCTTGAAGCTTGGTTGAGCCTAATCCTTGAAGCCTAGTTGGGATAATGATAATGATAAATGTGATAATTGAAACAAAACATTAACTCTAAAAGTTGAATGGCATATTAGTGTCTTTTGGGCCCATGCTTGTCTTTGTTTAAGTGTGATTCATGAATGGTGAAACAAATGAATAATGAGATTAAATGTAAGACTTTGAAATATGATATTCTTATGTATTGTTTATAATATTTGAATGTGTGACATTGGCATTGCATTGAAACATATTGTTATTGTTGTTTGTACCACTAAGCCGTTGGCTTAGCGCGATTGTGCTTCATCGCGCAGGTGATAGGGTAGAGCCAGAGAGTTCATCTAGACCGAGTCGAGTCTAGATTTTGAAGTGTTGATTGTGAGCTTAAAGATCAAAGACTGACTGCCAAACATGTATAAACTTTATGTTTTGTAAAACATTTTCCGCTGCGTATTGAACGAACGTTCTACTTATTGTGTTTTATGATATAACTTAAACGTTTTAAGTTTTCTCATATTATTGTATAAAGGAATGATTGCTTTGTTTAGTAAACCGTAGCATTCCTATATTCAGTATACGTATATTACAGATACGGTGGTATGTAGTGTGCGTATACAGGGTATAGGGGTGTTACAATTGTTTTGGTATCAGAGCCTAGGTTTTGAGATTCTCAACCTAGGTCAATTGTAAGAAAAAGAAAAATTTTGATTTTTAAAATATGGTTTTTAAATAAGATACATGTTATGGTATTGGCAGTCTCTGATATTTAATGAGGTATATTCTGCTTTGTTTGCAGATATGGGTAGTGATGGCGTCTCAGTCACGTCAGTCTGTAGAAGGTAGTGCTGAGAGTGTAGCTCCTGAAGATGGTAGAGATGGAGCTAGGGTTGATAGAGCCGGAGAGGCCCCTGCTCCTATGCCAGGGAGATCAGCTACTGATGAGGTTCCGCCGGTTTGGTTACGGCATGTGGTAGAATTGTTGAGGCGAGCTCCGGTGAAGCAGCCACTGCCACCACAGCCACAAGTGCCAGTGAGGCATTATGATAAGTTGAGAAAGTATGGGGCTGAGGATTTCTTGGGCACTACAGATCCTGCAATAACTGAGCAGTGGTTGGATAGAGTGCAGAGAGTATTTATTCAGTTGCAAGCTACTCCTGAAGAGAAATTTGATTATGCTAGATCCCTTCTGTAGAAAGATGCTTATGACTGGTGGAAGACAGTTCCTCATGCCATGGATGATCCACCTACTTTGTCTTATGGAGATTTTCTGAGGGAGTTTGAGCTGAAATATACTCCGAGGGAGTATAAGGATGTCATGGAATTTCTGAATTTGAGACAAGATAACCGGACAGTGACAGAGTATGAGGTAGAGTTTATCCGGTTGAGTCACTATGCCGGGGGGATTATTTCTGATGAGATTGACCTGTGTAGGAGATTTGAGGAGGGGTTGAAGCCCTCTATTATGTGCATTGTTGCTGGTTCTCGGTACCAAGACTTTTCTCAATTGGTTGCAGCAGCTAGAAGTGTTGAGAGAGCACAGGGTATTGCAACAGCTGCTACTGAGGAGGAGACCAGAGTTAGGAGATCCCAGTTTGAGGCAGGGTCTTCATTTATGAAGAGAGGCAGAGCAAGTTTTATTCCGAGAATTAGTAGGAGCCAGAGGCAGTCAGGTAGGTTAGTTCAGTATCAGAGGCAGAGACCGAGACCTATAGTTTATGTAGCGAGTGCTCCGACTCCAGTGGTTCAGAGATCCATTCCACCTATATGTGTTCATTGTGGTAGGACACATGGGGGTACTTGTTGGAAGACGGGTGGATCAGGAGTATACTTTAGATGTGGGTCACCAGCTCACTTTATCAAAGATTGCCCTGAGATGTAGGATGATAGACAGAATGATACTACAGCTTCTCGACCTAATGTTAGCAGAGGTGGTCGAGGGGGCAGAGGTTTCAGTAGAGGTGGTCGACCTGAATTTAGTCAGAGAGGAGGCTCTACATCCAGAGGCAGTAGGCGAGATGAGGCTGGGTCTTCTCAGAGAGTGTATGTGATGCAGAGGCAACCGGATGCTTCAGCAGTTATTGCGGGTACATTTTCCTTATTTGGCATTTTAGTTCTTGCTTTTATTGATCCAGAATCTACTCATTCATACATAAGTGCATCTATCTTGCCTGTGTCTGAATTGCATTCAGAGTCCTTAGGATTTGATGTCGTGGTGACAAATCCTTTAGGACATAGTGTTGTGGTGAGTAAGGTGCATCGTGATAGTTCAGTTGTGGTGCAAGGAGAGGAGTTTTTGGGTTATTTGATTGAAATGCCTTTTAAGGAGTACGATTTGATTTTAGGTATGGATTGGTTGTCTAAGCATGAAGTTGTGGTAGATTGTCAACAGAAGTGTGTTACCTTGAGAACTAGTGATGGTAGAAGTGTGATGGTATCTAGTGAGCAGAGACAACTTGCATCCTTGTTTGTTTCAGCTGTTACAGCTAGGAAGTTGATTAGAAAAGGGTGTGATGCTTATCTTGCTCATGTTTTGGATACCAGAGTTATGGGTTCTCCACTTGATAGTATACCCACCGTTGTTGAATTTCCAGATGTATTTCCTGAGGAGTTGCCAGGGTTACCCCCCTGAGAGAGAGATTGAGTTTTGTATCGATTTGTTGCCTCGTACCACTCCCATCTCTATTACTCCTTATCGAATGGAACCTGCTGAAAGAGTTAAAGGTGCAGTTGCAGGAGTTATTGGATAAAGGGTTTGTTCGCCCTAGTGTTTCTCCGTGGGGAGCTCCTGTTTTGTTTGTAAAAAAGAAGGATGGTACTTTGAGGTTGTGCATTGATTATAGGCAATTGAACAAGGTGACTATCAAGAATAAGTATCCTTTGCCTTGGATTGATGATCTCTTTGATCAATTGAAGGGAGCAGCAGTGTTTTCCAAGATTGATTTGAGATCAGGGTACCATGAGTTGAGGGTTAGAGCTAAAGATGTTTCTAAGACAGCTTTCCACACAAGGTATGGGCATTATGAGTTTTTAGTGATGCCTTTTGGATTGACGAATGCACCAGCAGCTTTTATGGATTTGATGAATAGGGTGTTTAGACCCTATCTGGATCAGTTTGTGGTGGTCTTTATTGATGATATTTTGGTGTATTCGCATAATGAAGAGGAACATGACAAGCATCTGCGGATTGTATTGCAGACCTTGAGAGAGAAGAAATTATATGCTAAGCTGTCGAAGTGTGAGTTTTGGCTTGATCAAGTGACTTTCCTTGGTCATATAGTTTTAGCAGATGGTATAAGAGTTGATCCAAGTAAAGTTGAGGCCATTTTGAATTAGAGTCCACCAAAGTCTGTAACTGAAATTAGAAGTTTTCTGGGTTTGGCAGGCTATTATCGACGCTTTGTGAAAGGATTTTCTTTGATAGCTACTCCACTCACCAGATTACTTCAAAAGGGAGTTAGATTTGTGTGGACAGATCAGTGTCAAGCTAGCTTTGAGCATTTGAAGGAGATGTTGACTCAAGCTCCTGTTCTTACTTTGCTTGTGGAAGCTAAACCATATGTGATTTATATTGATGCTTCACATAATGGTTTAGGTTGTGTTTTGATGCAAGAGGGTAAAGTTATAGCTTATGCTTCTCGGGCAGTTGAAGCTGCATGAGCTTAATTATCCGACGCATGATTTGGAATTTGCAGCTATAGTGTTTACTTTGAAGATTTGGCGACACTACTTGTATGGAGAGAAGTGTTTTATCTACACAGATCATAAGAGTTTGAAATATTTGGGGGTTCAAAGAGAGCTTAATCTTTGGCAAAGACGATGGTTGGAGCTAATCAAAGATTATGATTGTTTGATTGATTATCATCCTGGTAAGGCAAATGTTGTTGCTGATGCTTTGAGTCGGAAGTCTTTGGCAGGTTTGACTACTTGTTCGCTCTCGTTGCTTGTTGAGTTGAGAGTGTTGCATGCTAGTTTTGAATCATGTGATGATGGAGCATTGTTAGCTCAGTTGCATTTGAGACCGGTGTTGTTGGATCATATTAAAGAGGCTCAATTGGTAGATGAGAAAATTTAGAAAGTTGTGTCAGATTGCAAAAATGGGGGAGAACCGAGATTTTCATGTGAAAAGTGATGGTAGCCTTTGGTTTAAAGATAGATTGTGTGTTCCTGATGATGCTAGTTTGAGAAAGATTATTTTGGAAGAAGCACATCAATTGGTTTTTGCTATGCACCCTGGTAGTACTAAGATGTATCAGGATTTGAAGCAACATTATTGGTGGTCAGGTATGATGAGGAATATTGCGGAATTTGTATTTAAGTGTCTCACTTGTCAGAAGGTGAAAGCTGAGCATCAAGTTCCAACAGGGTTGCTTCAACCTTTAACAGTGCCCGAAAGGAAATGGGAACGTGTGACAATGGATTTTGTGTCTGGTTTGCCATTGACTCAGAAGAAGCATGATGCTATCTGGGTGATTGTTGATTGGATGACAAAGACAGCTCATTTTCTTCCAGTTAGAATGGACTATTCTCTTGAGAAGTTAGCTGAGCTATATATCAGCGAGATAGTGAAGTTACATGGAGTTCCAATTTCTTTTGTGTCTGATCGAGATCCTCAGTTTACTTCGAGGTTTTGGAAAAGTTTACATGGTGCTTTGGGTTCTCAATTGCACTTTAGCACTGCTTTTCATCCGCAGATAAATGGGCAGTCAGAGAGAGTGATACAAATTTTAGAGGACATGTTGAGAAGCTGTGTCATTGATTTTTCTGGAAGTTGGGACAGATTTTTGCCACTTGTGGAATTTGCTTATAACAACAGTCATCAATCCAGTATTGGAATGGCACCATTTGAGGCTTTGTATGGTAGAAGATGTAGAACGCCTTTGTGTTGGAATGAAGTTGGAGAAGGCAAATTGGTTGGTCCTGATTTAATTAAAGAAACGAAAGAGAAAGTGAAAATAATTCGGGATCGGTTGAAAGCAGCTTCAGATCGACAGAAATCCTATTCAGATTTGAAAAGGAGAGATATAGAGTTTAATGTTGGAGATACAATATTTTTGAAAGTGTCTCCTTGGAAAAAGATTTTGAGATTTGGTCGTAAAGGGAAGCTGAGTCCTCGTTTTATTGGACCTTATGAGGTATTGGAGAAAGTGGGACCAGTTGCTTATCGACTTGCTTTGCCACCTGAATTGGATAGAATCCATAATGTCTTCCATGTTTCTATGTTGCGGAGGTACAAATCAGACCCATCTCATGTTTTACCAGTTGAATCTATTAAGGTAAGTTCGGATCTAACATTTGAAGAAGAACCAATTGCTATTTTGGCATATGAAGTAAAAGAGTTAAGAAATAAGAAAGTGCCACTTGTAAAGGTTCTTTGGAAGAATCATGCAAAGGAAGAGGCAACTTGGGAGAATGAGCAAGCAATGCGAGATCAGTATCCTCAGTTGTTTCAGACTGGATATCAGGTAATTTCAAGGATGAAATTTCTTTTTAGAGGGGGAGAATTGTAATATCCCAAAAGATACCCTAAAAGTTTTGGTATTATTGTTGTATTTGGATTTAAAGTATATGTTTTATGGAAAGAGAAAAGAAGTAAAGAGAGAGTGTATATGTTGTATATATAGAAATATATACAACATATACAAGTCAAGGTAATGAAAGTCAAAAGAAGATAATTATTCATTTTAAATTAGTGAAATAAATTAAATGGAAGTTAAATGAGCGGAAGAGGATATTTAGATTATTTTAAATATTAAATTGTTTGGTGGAGGTTTAAAGAGGAGAAGTGTTTGACTTTGCCATTTACTCTTTTTCTTCTTCGTTTCTTTGTGGTTTGGCCGGCACACTCCAAAGCAAGAGAGAAATAGAGAGTTTTGATTTTTCCAAACTCAAAATTCAAAGGAGTTTCAAGTTATCAAGTTGGAAATTTGAGAAGTTTCATCAACTTTGGTAAGTTTTCACTTGATTTTCTTATTTTATTTTAAATTGTATTTGAGTTTAATGATTGATTGAGGATAGTATGAGTATGTTTGATTGTGGTGTGTTTGAGAGTGTTGGGTTTAATGGAAGAGTAAGAGTTGTGTTTGTGTTATGGTTTTGAATTGGTAATTGATGCAAATATTGAGTTTGATCAAATTTTTATCTTAGATTTTTCAATATGTTTGTGTTTAATGGAGTTTAAAGCATAGAATACATGAGTTTGATTGGAAACAGAAGCATTTTGGATGCCACGACAGTGGCCCTTGGATGCCACGACCGTGGGGGTGTTGGGTAAATTGGACAGGTTCGTTTGCTAACCCACGACCGTGGGGGTTGTGAGGCCACAACCGTGGGGTTGTGAGGCCACGACCGTGGGGATATAGATAGTGGCTTTGGCTTGTATTTGTGATCTATGGGTCTAGTATAAGACTAATAAGTGAATAATTGTCTTAGAATTCATGTGAATTTGTAATTAAGTGTGTATTATTCCTTTTGAATTAGGTTGTGAAGAGGTTGAGTTGCCCTAACCTAATTGTTGAGAATTCTTGGAAGAGGAAGTGTATAGGTTGGTGTGAGTTGCTTTTGAGGTAAGTACAAACTTACATGGTTGCATTCATTTACATGATTTTGAGACTTAACACATTTGATTATAAATGTGTTAAGTAATCTACTATATTGTTATTACTATTTGATTAATGTTATGATTTGTATAATGAGAAAGATATGATGATCATTCAAAAGGTATGTGCAATGCAATTGATTATGATAAATACTTTAATGGTGAATTGCTTAAATGTGAATTGAGATATGATGAGATGTGATGCCATTATGGTTGGCTATAATGATTCAAATGAAATAAGTGGGGCATGTTTGCCTAGATGATGATGAATTTAAAATATATGTCCAATGCAATTGGTTATGTATACTCTATTGATGAGATGTGAAGCCACTATTGTTGGCTATAATGATACAAATGAGATGATTGAGTCATGGATGCCTAAATGATTATGAGCAAATGAGAATGAAATTGATAATGAATTAATGAATGAATTGTGTGTCTAATGTGTTATTCCATTTTCAGAGTTTTGTTATTGGTGGCATGCCTAATGGTAACAATCTCTTGAAGCTAGGTTGTATTTGATCCTTGAAGCCAAGTTGGGTTGAAGTTTAGCATGCCTAACTCCCATTGAAGCTTGGTTGGGTCTAGTCCTTGAAGCCTAGTTGAGATGTTACAACCCTTGAAGCTAGGTTGGGTTTGGTTCTTGAAGCCAAGTTAGGTTGATACTTAGCATGCTTTGTTCCCCTTGAAGCTTGGTTGAGCCTAATCCTTGAAGCCTAGTTGGGATAATGATAATGATAAATGTGATAATTGAAACAAAATATTAACTCTGAAAGTTGAATGGCATATTACTGTCTTTTGGGCCCATGCTTGGCTTTGTTTAAGTGTGATTCATGAATGGTGAAACAAATGAATAATGAGATTAAATGTAAGACTTTGAAATATGATATTCTTATGTATTGTTTATAATATTTGAATGTGTGACATTGGCATTGCATTGAAAAATATTGTTATTGTTGTTTGTACCACTAAGTCGTTGGCTTAGCGCGATTGTAGTTCATCGCGCAGGTGACAGGGTAGAGCCTAAGAGTTCATCTAGACCGAGTTGAGTCTAGATTTTGAAGTGTTGATTGTGAGCTTAAAGATCAAAGACTGACTGCCAAACATGTATAAACTTTATGTTTTGTAAAACATTGATTTTGATGTTCATGTATTTGTAAATACTTCTACATTTTCCGCTGCGTATTGAACGAACGTTTTACTTATTGTGTTTTATGATATAACTTAAAAGTTTTAAGTTTGCTCATATTATTATATAAAGGAATGATTGGTTTGTTTAGTAAACCGTAGCATTCCTATATTCAGTATTCGTATATTACAGATATGGTAGTATGTAGTGTGCGTATACGGGGTATAGGGCTGGCATATCCCTGATTGCTTTAACTTTGTTAGGATCAATCTCAATGCCATTCAGACCAATCACATGTCTTAATAATTTATCTGAAGCAACCCCAAACACACACTTCTTTGGGTTTAATTTTAGCTTATATTTCAAAGCTCTATCGAAGAATAATTCTAAGTTTTGGAAGTGTTGTTCCCTTGTATCCGATTTAACCATCATATCATCAACATATACTTCAACTTCTCTGTGTATCATGTCATGAAATAGTGTGGTGGCCATCCTTTGGTAGGTTGCTCCAGCATTTTTTAAGCCGAACGGCATCACCCTATAACAAAATATACCCCATGTGGTAATGAAAGCTGTTTTGGTTTTATCCTCTTGGGCCATTAACACTTGATTGTGTCCAGAAAATCCATCTACAAATGAGTGTAACACACTAGAGACTGCACTATCAATGAGGACATCTATATGAGGTAAAGGAAAATCATCTTTAGGGGAAGCCTTGTTTAAATCTCTATAGTCCACACAGACCCTTATACTTCCATCTTTCTTTGGCACAAGTACTATGTTGGCTAGCCAATCTGGATATTCTATCACTTCAAGGAACTTCACTTGTATCTGCTTAGTGACCTCTTCTTTAACCAATTCAGCCCACTCAGGTCTTAAATGCCTAAGCTTTTGTTTGACAGGTTTCATGTGAGTGTAAGTAGGAATATGATGCTTGGCTATATCTCGATCTATTCCAGGCATATCCTCATATGACCAAGCAAACACTTCTTCATATTTTTTGAATATTTTTTCAAATCTCTCTCTCATTAGGAGTAAGGTCGGATGCTATGCTAATGTTTTTAGGATTTTCGGTTGTTCCCAAATTTAATAATTGTGTGTTAGCAGAATTAATATTAAAGATGCTCATGTAACTGCTATTTAAATGTATGCAACCATCAAGAGAAACATCACACAAGTAAGCAAAATCAGACTTTATTGCATTCATTTTGGAAAAGAAAACATCATCATCCTCATACAAAGCAGACAAATTAAAATCAAAATCAAAATCATTGCTCTAAAAATCATAAGGCACGATGTCTTCAAACTTTTTTCAACCAGGGCAGCAATCTCCTCCGGAGTCTTCTCGGTTTTCAGGACAGCTTCATTCTTCTCTTTTGGATTGGATTCTTTGTTGGCTGACAGGGTGACATCTGCAAAAGGTTCAAAACCTGGGATTAACTTACCCATGAACATGATCGGCTCGGGCATTCCTTGGAGTGATCCCATATCTGGAGTTTTGACAAAAATCTCTTCAAGTGGTGGGAAGCTCATCTTCTCACTCTTCTTTGGTTGGACATCATTGTTTTCATCATATCCCAACCCTTTCTTGGAAGTTTGAGTTCTAAAGTCTGGCAGCTTTGTTAAACTGGCCTTACCCTTTCCAAGACCAGCTCCGAGAAGGTAGTTCATGTTTTTCATCATATTGAAAACTTTGGAGTCCACTACTTCATCATCAGAAATTGCAACTACTTGAAAACCATTGAGAAGCCTTTCAATCATTAGAGCGTTAACAATCTCATTATCTTTAGCTTCAATGACCACTGTCTCATCTCCATTGGGGAACTTAATCTTTTAATGAAGGGTGGAAGGAACTCCACCAAGAGGATGAAACCATGGTCACCCCAAGAGTAAGGCAAAAGTAACCGGTATATCTAAAACAACAAATTCAACAATAGATTCAATTGGACCAACCTTGACAGCAGCTTTGAAAGTCCCTTCGGCGTGTCTCTTAGTGTTGTCATAAGCCCAAATTATTACCTCGGTTGGATTTAGATCCCTTGTTGACATGGCTAGCTTTGGCAATATCTTAAGTGGGCAAACATTTATGGCGGACCCATCATCGACCATTACACATGGAGTCCTCTTCCCCTTGACTTCTATTTTGATAAAGAGAGGGCGGATGTGATCTCTCCCCTCGTCCGGTAAGTCCGCATATGAGAAAGAAATTGCTCCCATATTAACTTCACACTTCTCTTGAACCTCTTCACATTTCATTACCCCTCCAATTTTTATAAAGTTGATCAGCTCCTCTGGTGTCGTGGAGGTAGAAATTGGCATGCTAGCTAAGGCTTTGGCCATAGTTTCCCGGTGCTTTTTAAAAGTAGCTAATAAGTCCCAAATGCTAACACTTGCTTGGGTTCTTTTCAATTGCTTGAGCACATCATCATCTTCCTCTTCTTTATTTCCTAATTCAACTTCCTTACCCTTATTAGTTTCTACTTCCTTAGGTGGTGGCCTTGCATAAGGCTTACCGGATCTAGTGTTCATTACTTCATCTTCTTCGGGCTCGGACCAAGTCCACTCCTCCTTCTTGGATACAAGATCATCATCACTATCGCTTGAATCCCAAAACCCATTGACAACACAAATTGTTACTTCTTTACCCACCATAGCTTGTTTAATTCCACCAAATACGTCTTCTTATTTGGTTGCTTCTTTACCCACATCTTGAAAAGAAGACATGACAAAATTCTCATGCAAACCTCCTCCAATCATGAAGGTTGCCGGTGGTGGTACCCTATTGAACTTTGGTAATGGGTTGTCTTTGGTGTTTGGCTTATTGGGCTCGGGTAGCTTTCCATTATCAATTAGATTTTGGATCTCATGTCTCAACCTCACACATCTATCCGTGTCATGCCCTTACATTTGGTGAAATTGACAAAATGCTTTAGTGTCGAAATTAGGTGGGAGAGGGTTAGGCAAAGGACGAGGATTTAAGGGTTGTAGCAATCCCTTTCTTCGAAGTTTATTGAGAACTCAAGACATCAGCTTCCCTAATTCTGAAAACTGTCTCCTTGTTCCTTGGTTAGTAGCGTTAACACCGACTGCCTTTTGCATGCTTTGACTACCCGATTGATAGTTCCCTTTCTCGTTCCTTCTTGTTGAAAAATGGTTATTCTCTCTTTCCCATTCTTCAATTTGCAAACCTGCTTGGAGAAGGTCTTTGAAATCATGGATGAGTGTATGGGACATCCTCTCACAATGACTAGGCAACACCCCTCTCACAATCATCCGTATTTGATCGGATTCATCAGGCCTCTTCTTGAGTAAAGCAGCCTTGTTTCTCCATCTCTTCACATAATCCACAAAATTCTCATTCAACCTTTGCCTAATGGACTCCACTTCCATTAAGGTAACTTCCATCTCGACATTGTATCCATATTGTTGGACGAAGGCTTTGTAAAGCAAATCCTAACTCTTTTGTGTTCTATCATCTAAGGTATTGAACCAATTTTGGACAACAGGGTTCAATGAGAGCATAAAGTACCTTAGAGTTTGAGCCTTAGTAGCTCTGGCGGACTGCATGGAAGTGATATACTACTTTGCGAAAGATGGCATCTTGAACTTGTACAGGAATTCTTCATCTAGCTCAAACAATTTGTCAACTTTGGACATTTCCTCGGTTTTTAATTTCTTCTAAAATTTCTTTTCTAAGTCAGCAATCATCTTTTCAACATCAGAAGTTTCGGTTTTCTCCATAGTTGACCTTTCAACAACCTTCAGTTCTTTCTTCCCAATCATCATCATCAACAATGATCACCTTTTCATCATCAGAAACCACTTCACAAACTTTGGTCTTCCCTTTGTCCTTTGGCTTCTTAGTGCTAGCAGATGCTTCAGCATGATTTTCTAAAATTGTAGTCAATTGGTTCTTCATGGTCTCAGCTAGGGCCTCTTTTATTTCTTCCATCTTGGCATTGAGGGCTTCATCCACCATTCTTTGAATTTGTTCGGGCTCCATTGTTTTTGGTGAGCAAGTGATTGAGTCGTTGCTAGATACTTCATCTCCGGCGTAGGTCGGATTATTGTAAGCTTTTGAACTGTCATAATCCAGGGCTGTGAGTCAGAGAGGATCAATGATATAAGATGCAAATGTATGCATGTATGTATGTATGCATAAACAATAGACAAACAAGGACAAATAGGACGTTCCTTCCAACCTTATAACATCTACACATGAATGGCGAGTCTCTTTTCCTAGGTATATGGTTAACAAAATACCAACATGGGGCATCTTGTTTTTGAATAATTCTCTCGGACATTTCAACCAATAGTTATATTTTTGAAAATGAAAATCATTTCATAATAATTCCTATTAATTAGGTTTTAATCCATTCAACCAACTAAAGTAGCTTTTATGCTATATTGGATTAAAACAAAATTAAGAGGTTTATTATAAATAGATTTCTCACTTGAAAAAAGGTAACTAATGATTCATGCCAAAAACAAGCCCATGATTAATTATTCTTAGTATAAACTAGGCTCACAATTAATTTTTGGTATTTCGTAATTCACCTAAACAATTTGCAGGCTCTTTGTAAGAAAAGGATGAAAATAAATTTATTTATAAGCCCATTATAAAAAGATTTTAGAAAAAATGGATTTTGGGCTTAGTATTTAGGCCATGAGCAAAAGAATTTTTGATTTATTTTTAGAAAAGTCTTATGTCTAAAGACCATCTTGAAAAATTTTGAAAATAGCTTTGGTCTTTTGGATTTTAAAGAAAAATTTATTTTGAGCTTACAATATACTTAGGTAATATTAGAAAAAGAACAAACCAAATAAGCCATGATTTAAGCCAAGATAAATTAACCATAGTCAAACAACATGCATTTTGGGTAAAAACCTAAGGAAAGTAACTAGGCAAATTACATGAGCTTTAGTCTTTGGGTTAAAAGGCTTAGGTTCCCCTAGCAAGTATATACCAAATGGTATGAGGCTATGAGTGGTTATGCCGTGCTCGATCTCCATACCTTGAGTGAAAGTATGGTATCCCTTACATAACATAACACGGGTAATACGGGATTCATAACTCACGCACACGATGCAATCTAATATGATGCAATGGATAATATCATTATAAGAAAGACTATAATAATATAAAGACCAACGGAATCAACTTCTTTTATCCCCAGTGGAGTCGCCACTATGAGCGGAGATTTTTGCCCTCACTCCTGGTGGAATGGTTCTTGCGACTTCAGCGCTATTTAGGCTCGGGGCCTTAGAGAACATGGACCTAAGTCTGGAGAAAATGGAGTCGCCACCCGGACGGGCCGGAAAAAAGAAATGGGTGGATGACTCGATTCCTAAGGAATCCCCAACTCCCTAATGGGTTCAGAAAGTTGGGTACATGTGGGGAAGGTGAGAAATGGCCCAGCACCCCCACAATGCCTGGTTCATTGAAACCGGTCTCCTTTATAGGTCTTAATATTATAAAATTCTTAAATATAACAATATTATCCATATTACACACAATAATTAAAATAAAGCATCGATATATTGAAAATCAAAATAATGTCCAAGCAAAATAAATAAATGGACACCCATCCGAAGATGGAAACATGTCCTTACATCTCATGCCTAAATAGGACACCCACCGAAAGTTTGAAACATGTCCTTTACATTTGTTCTAAAATGGAAAAACAATTTAAATTACATGATATTTAACTAATGAGGTACCCACGAAGCGGAAACATACCTCTTACAACACTTGGGAATCGAAATAAATCGATAAAAGTAAATGACCATTCATCATAAATGAATCATTCATCGAGGGTATTAAACATCAATAGAAAGTAAACATCCATCCATAATAAACTAAATAAATCAAGCGTTGGAATTAAAGCATATAAAATAAATCAAAGTGTAATTAAATATAAAATTGAATAAAGCAAATAAAGATTCAAATTAGGGCTACTGTTTCTATTTAAAATTCTTTATTTAATGTGTTTTCGGTTTTGGAATCTATGAGTTTAAGCTAATGTGAGTTTTAAAGGAATTGAAATGGAGAAAAGTTTTATAATTTAAGAGGTTGATAAAGTTTTTTGATTAACCAAATTAATGTTTGAGTGGTAAAATCATGAAATTAGAGTTTGAACACTTTAAAATATTGGATTTATGATTTACGGTCACTTACTGTGTAGAATTATAACATTTAGATTTATATGGTTTTAAGGTTTTAAAAATTAGGGTTTAGAAAAATTTGGGTTTAGGTTGGCTAGTTTAGGGTTTACTGTTTTGAGTTTTGGAGTTGAATTAGGGTTTTAGAATTTGAAAATCAATTGATAATTTTATGAAGTTTTATGAAAATAAACAAAATGATTTAAGGTTTATTGAAACAGAAAAGATGTTTTTTAGGGTTTTGGGAAGAAACATATTTAATTTATGGTTTTGAAGAATTGGAAGGCAAATTAGGGTTTTAAGATTTTGAAGAAACAAAAACAACTATTTTAAGATTTTTGAAAAATAAATAAATGAATTAATGTTTTTAAGCTTTAGAAAAGATGAATTGAGGTTCGAGGGTTTTTTGATTTTGAAGAAACAGAAACAATTTTTGACCTTGAGCTACTGTAAATTTGTAACACCACCACATTCAGTACACACACACTACAACACCACAATGTAGCATATGTGCACCGAATATAGGAGTGCTACGACTTTTCATCAACATTCAAAACATTTTTATATAATACCATCATCTTTCTCAATATACATTATAGATATATTAATACATTTAAGTAGTACACAGCGGAAGTTATAAAATATTTACACATATGAAAAGAAAACAAAATAGCCACAAGTCAAACACTTTTCCATCTTTTAATCTCCACCAAGAGATTTCTAAAGGTAAATTACCTCAATACCCTTAACCATATAACTCACCTTTTGTCTCATATAAGCCCATTTAAGTAATTACACACTCAACACAAAAATATCTCTTTTCCTTTGACTCTTCCTTTGACCCATTTATATGTTATATATATCATCATATATACAACATATACCATTCTCTCTAAACCCTATTTTCTTTCCCAATTTCTTTTCTCTTGCAATTATCATATATATACAATCCAATATAACAACAACAACAATAAAAACATCATAACCAAGACTTCTAGGGCATATATGAGGATATTACAAAATTAATGAAACAAATAAAAAAATTCATACCTTCGTTTGTTGGTTCCACCAAAAATCACTTCTTGGATGAACATGAACAAAGACAAGCTTTGCTGCCTTTGATGGATTGAATTGTTTGTTTGCTCTCTCAAAAAATTCAATTGATTCAAAGTTTTCCTCCTCAATTTTGGTCTCAATTTCTCCTCCAAAATCCAATCCCCTTTTGTGTTGTTTTTAGTCCTTATTTATAGAAGATTTTTATGGTTGATTCTAGTTATTCACGGAATCTAACTTTAATTAAGAAAAAGAAATCAAAACCTAATTGTATTGGTTTCGGAAAAATTTGCGTCGGAAAAATTTTGCTGGCGAAAAAAAAAATGTTGCGGAAAAAAATGCTTTGGCAAAAAAAAACTACCGCAGCTGGCTGCGGGTGAGAATTGGCCTTCGGCCATTTCGTCCAAGCTGATTTTCGGCGATAATTTTTTCGTCGCCGATTTTTATTTTTATTTTTTTATTTTTTAATTTTTTATTAATAAAAATTAAATATTAAAGCAAATATTATTTAATTAAGATAACAAAAATTATTTTAGACTAATTAAAATATATTGGACAACACAAATTATTTTGGACTAATTAAAATATATTGGACCGGACTGGGTCAAAAATTAAGGGTCTACACATGGGCTTTAGTCTTTGGGTCAAAAGGCTTAGGTTCCCATAGAAAGTATATACCAAAAGGTACAAGGCTATGAGTGGTTATACCATGCTCGATCTCCATACCTTGAGTGAAAGTATGGTGTCCCTCACATAACACAATACGGGTAACACAGACATTCTAACTCATGCACACGACGTAATCTAATATGATCAAATGGATAATATCATGATAAGAAAGAATAGAATAATATAAAGACCAATGGAATCAACTTCTCTTATCCCCAGTGGAGTCGCCACTGTTAGCGGGGATTTTTGCCCCCACTCCGGGTGGAATGGTTACTGTGAATTCGGCACTGTTAGGCTCGAGGCCTTAGAGAACAGGGGCCTAAACTCGAAGAAAATGGAGTCACCACCCGGATGATCTCTAAAAAAGAAAGAGGTGAATGACTCTATTACTAAGGAATTTTCAACCCCCTAATGGGTTCGAAAAGTTGGGTACATGTGGGGAAGGTGAGAAGTGGCCCAGCACCCCCACAACGTCCGATTAATTGGAATCGGCCCCCTTTTTAGGTCCTAATATTATAAAATTTTTAAATATAATGATATTATCCATACTACATACGATCATAAGAATAAATAAATACTTTATTAAAATCACAACAATGGCCAAACAAAATAAATAAATGGACACCCATCCGAGGATGGAAAAATGTCCTTACATCGTCCATGTCTAAAACTAAATGGGACACCCACCGAAAGGTGGAAACATGTCCTTTACATTAATTCCAAAATATGAAGATAATTGAAATTACATAAAGATTAATTAATGAGTTACCCGATCATGGAAACATATCTCTTATAATTTTTGAAACCAAAACAAATAAATAAAATTAATAATCACTCATCATAAATAAATTGTTCATCAAACGTATAAATTAAAGATATAAATAAACCATTAATCAAGACATATAATAAACATGCTCCTAACTTAAATAAAGCAAATAAAGATACAAATTTAGATTTATGTCTCAATTTAGGGTTCTTTAATTAACATTTAGGGTTTTGGGATTTTGGAATTAATACAATTATTATTATTATTATTTAGGCTACTGTGAGAGTTTTTAGAAAAAATGGAATTGATTAGAGTTTTATAATTTTAAGAAAGTAGTAGGGTTTTTGGTTAATGAAATTAGGATTTAGGGCTAACATCATGAACTTAGGGTTTCTAGAAAGAATAAATTAGAGTTTGGTATTTATAAAAAAATAATGTTTGGACGTTAAGGTTTTAAATGAATTAGGGTTTAATGTTTTTGAAAAACCAATTAAAGTGTATAGATTATGTGAACTGTGAATATTTTTAAAAAGATTTAAAGACTACTGTGAATTTTTATTTAAAAAAAACCTTAATGTGATTTTCAAATAAAGCATTGATTAAATAGCTATGAGATAAGAAAAACAAATAAAAATCCTAAGCCAAACAAGTTTACTGGTTCTAAAGGTTATGATTTAGTAAAAAACAATATGCACTCCACGTAAACTAATGTATGCTGATTCAATAAGAAATTGCATACTGTGACTTTTAGTTAGATGAAGAACAAATTTATTCAATTTTTAAAACAACCAAAGCATATGGTATTTATTTAATTTAAACCATACCATTGTTTGTTGGCTCCTTCAAAATTGTTTGAACGAGATTCTGGATGAGCTTTGGCAAAGACAGTGAGTATACTGCCTTTGTAGGGTTTTTTGTTGTTGATCTTCTTTGTCTATCCTTGCTGTCTCTTTTGTTTCTCAAGCATGCTAAGGTTTGTTCGTTGATTGATTACAGGATTTTTCAGAGTTCCAGCAGCCAACAAAAGCCAAAGATCCAAAAAGATCCCCCTTCAGGTTTTTAAAACCTGTATTTATGATTACTCTCTTAGGTTAAACCTGAAAATTTTCTTGTTCAAGAACAGTTTATTCTGATGCATGTCGAATTCACAATTTCGACACAAACTGATTCCATATCGAATTACAATTACTTGAATTTGATATAGATTGAGTCTACCTCAAATTAAAATGACTTTGTTTCGACAGAAACTAAACCCATATCGAAGTAGGTATTCGGATTCGACATAGAATTGAAAAACAATAGCCCATATCGAACTGGGAGAGCCCCATTTTGATATGAAGCTGCCCCATATCGAAATGGGACTTCCCCATTTTGATATGGGGCAACACCATATCGAATTGGGGCAGTCCCAATTCGATTTGGGGCTTTCCCATGTTGGATTGGATGCCCTAATTCGATATGCGACATCCCTACTACTAAAAAATAATCTGAATTAAGCGAAAAAGCAACCAAACCTTTGAATCAAACCCGTTTTAGGGTTTAGTGCAATAGTATCTTGTAAAAACCAATCAAATCTTCTAAAATAGACCTTATTAGGGCTTTAAAATTTTAATTAGCTTATTTTAGGTTCTATTGTAATATATTAGTCCAATCAAAGGTTTAGAATTAGCACCAGACTGGCGAGGTCCAAAATCAAGGGTCTACACATTCTGATCTGGTCAAATTCATCAGGCATCTTTTTTAGAAAAGCTGCCTTATTTCTCCACCTTTTCATATAATAAAAAAAGTTTTTGTTTTACTTTTGTTGGATAGTCTCCACCTCCATCAGGGTCACTTCCTGCTCAACATTGTATCCATATTGTTTAATATGGCTTTGTACAGTAAATCCTAATCTTTTTGGGTGCTCTCATATAAATTATTGAACAAATTTTGCACAATAGGATCCAGAGATAGTATGAAATAACTTAGGGTTTAGTCTTAGTAGCTTTAGCAGACTGCATAGCAGTGATATACTGCTGGACATGCAAGTGGGGATTCTAGTTCCATCAAACTTATCAAATGGAGGAATCTTGAATTTATGAGGAATTCCCTTATCATCTTCAAACAGTTTGTCCACTTTTAACACCTCTTCAGCCTTTAGCTTCTTTTCAAACTTGTTTTCTAAGTCAGCAATCATTTCTCAGCATCGGCAGATTCAACTTTCTTTCCCAAAACCTTCTTTTCTTTCTTATCTTCTTATTGATCTTGGAAGTATTGGTCCCAGTCATAATCATAATTTTCCATCTTCTCATCATCAAAGGCTATCTGTCCTACCTTAGCCTTCCCTTTGTTTTTCTAGTTTTTAGTACTAGCAGATGCTTCAACATTCATTTTTGGTAATGCGGTTAACTGGTTTCTCATGGCCTCAGCCAGGGTGCCCTTTAATTCTTCCACCTTGGATGCAATAGCCTCATTCACCATGTTATGAACTTGATCACAATCCATTGGCTTTGGTGTAAAGTTGACTGATTGTATACCCTTAATTTTTGACCCAGTCAGGTCTAAAGATTTTTAAACAGTCTGAAATAATTTTTGTGATATATATTATTAATTTTAATATTTAATATTTATTTTACTTATTACTTATTATTTATTTTATTTATTTATTTATTATTTATTTTATTTTAATATAATATTTATTTTATTTTCATTTATTTTTTTATCATTTTAAAAAATAATAATATATAAATAAAAATAATAAAAAATAAAAATCGGTAACGGGCAAAATCAGCAACGAATTGACCCCAAGTCAATTCGCCGCAAGTTTTGCTTGCGGTGAATTGGCTGTGGGCCAATTTTGCCGCAGGGAAAATTGCGGCAGAAACACGCGCGGCCTACGCGCCCAGTCTGTAGTGCCCCGCAGTAATTTTTACCAGAGCAATTTTTTCAAAATTCTATTCTACTTGGCTTTTAATTTTATTTCATAAAAGGTTTTTATTTCCTTAACCAATTAGTATTCAGTTTTTATTTTTTCTTATAAATATAACATTAAAGACATAGAAAATAGATTGGATTGGGATTTTTCGGCCAGAGAGAGGATAAGACTTTTGGACTGAGACTTTTGGAATTTTACTCAAGAACTATCCAAATTCCTTTTGGCAGTTGATTAACAATCTCAAGCTTGAAGGATCAAGAGGCCGCAAACAACATACAACCCATCAAAGGCACCCCACACTGTCTTTGTTATTGTTCAACCAGAATTCAAAATTGTGGTGGAACAAACAATGGAGTTTTGAATCTCTATTTATTTGTTTATGTTTACAGCAGCCTCATCACTCAATTGGATTAACTGTTTGAATGTAAAATAGATGATCAATTGTTCTGCAAACCATCCAAACTCTATTTAAAACCCAAAAAATTATTTTTCAAAACCCTAATGCCTTAATACCCGTAAAACATATTTTTGAAATCTAAAACCCTAATTACACTTTTCTAAAACCACAAAACAATAGACTGTTTTCTCAAAATCCTAACTAAATCTATTTTTCTGAAAGATTCACAGTAGCCTATTCTTTCCAAATACCTAACTTAAAATCCAATTTTCATGATCTTCAATCTTATTCATTTAAACCCAACACTTTAATATTATTTTCATAAAACATTCGAAACCCTAAATCTTTAAAACATCCTGTAGCTATATTACTTCTTTTATATTAAATATTTCTCAAATTGATTAATCCAATAAACTAAATTACAAGACTCTAATTGTTAAACATGAAACCAAAGAAACCTAAATTGATGCATGAACCCTAAATTTATATACTTACTATTTTATTTAAATTAGATGAATGTTTATTATATATTTTGATTAATGTTTTGATGTCTTTGATGAATGATTTATTTATAATGAATGGTTGGCTATTTTTATTGATTTGTTTTGATTTCAAAACATTATAAGAGGTATGTTTTCATGTTTTGGGTAACTCATGTCGTGAGCATCATGTAATTTATTTTATTTTAATGTTTTTGGTCCAATGTAAAGGACACGTTTCCACCTTTCGGTGGGTGTCCTATTTAATTTTATACATGGACGATGTGAGGACATGTTTCCATCCTTGAATGGGTGTCCATTTATTTGCTTTGTTTGGACATTGTTGTGAATTTAATAAAGTATTTATTTATTCTTATGAGCACATGTAATATGGATAATATCATTATATTTAAGAATTTTATAATATTAAGTCTTGCAAAGGAGGTCGGTTCCAATGAACCGAGCGTTATGGGGGTGATGGGCCATTTCTCACCTTCCCCACACGTACCCAACTTTTCGAACCTAATAGGGGGTTGGGGATTCCTTAGGAATCAAGTCATCCACCCCTTTCTTTTTCCTAGCCCATCCGGGTGGTGACACCATTTTCTCTGGGCTTAGGCCCGTGTTCTCTAAGGCCCCGAGCCTAAACAGTGCCGAAGTAGCAAGAACCATTCCAATGGGAGTGTGGGCAAAAATCCCTGCTCACAGTGGTGACTCCACTGGGGATAAGAGAAGTTGATTCTATTGGTCTTTATATTATTCTATTATTTCTTATCATGATACTATCCATTGCATCGTGTGCGTGAGTTAGGACGCCCATGTTACCCATGTTGTGTTATGTAAGGGATACCATACTTTCACTCAAGGTATGGAGATTAAGCATGGCATAACCACTCATAGCCTTGTACCTTTTGATATATACTTGTCATGGGAACCTAATCCTTTTAACCTAAAGACTAAAACTCATGTAATTGGCCTAGATACTTTTCTTAGGGTTTTACCCTAAATGCTTGTTGTTTAACTATGATTAATTTATCTTGGCTTAAATCAAAGCTTATTTGATTTGTTCTTTTTCAAGATGGTCTTTGGACATAAATCTTTTCTAAAAAAACAAGTCAAAAATTCTTTTCTCATGACCAAAATACAAAGCCCAAAATCCATTTTTTACTGAAATCTTTTTACAAATGGGCTTAAAAACAAAATTATTTTCATAATCTTTTAAAAGAGCTTATGAATATTTAGGTCAATTATGGAAATACCAAAAATCAATTGTGAGCCTAGTTTATACTAAGAATTATTAAACATGGGCTTGTATTTAGGCATGAATCATCAGTTACTTTTTCAAGTGAGAAATCTATTTATAATAAACCTCTTAATTTAGTTTTAATCCAATATAGCATAAAAGCTGCTCTAGTTGATTGGATGGATTAAAGCCTAATTAATGGGAATTATCATGAATTGATTTCCATTTTTTAAAATATAACTAATGGTTAAAACGTCCAAGGGAAATATAAGATACCCCATGTTGGTATTTTGTTAACCATATACCTAGGAAAAGAGACTCGCCATCCGTGTGTGGAAGTTATAAGGTGGGAAGGAATGTCCTATTTATCCTTGTTTGTTTATTGTTTGTGCATACATGCATACATGAATACATACATTTGCATCTCATATCATTGATCCTCTCTTACTCATAGCCCTAGATTACGACAGTTCAAAAGCTTACGACAATCTAACCTATGCCAGATATGAAGAATTTAGCAATGACTCAATCACTTTTTCACCAAAAGCAATGGAGCCCGAAAAAATTCAAAGAATGGTGGACGACACCCTCAATGTAAAAATGGAAGAACTAAAGGAGGCCCTGGCCGAGACCATGAAGATTCAATTGACTGCAATTTTAGGGAATAATGCCGAGGCATCCGCTAGCACCAAGAAGCCGAAGGCCAAAAGGAAGGCTAAGGTTAGTGAAGTGGCTTTTGATGATGATAAGGTAATGATTGATGATGATGACTGGGAAGAATACTTCCAAGATCCTTAAGATATGAAGAAGGAGCCTAGGATTGTTGAAAGAGCAGCTGTGGACAAGACTAAAACTTATGATATTGAGAAACCGATTGCTGATTTAGAAAAAAATTTCGAGAAGAAGCTAAAAACTGAAGAGATTTCCAAGATCGACAAATTGTTTGAACTAGATGAGGTAGTCCCTTATAAGTTTAAAATGCCTTCCGTCGCTAGATACAATGGTACAGGAAATCCTCACTTACATTTTAAACAGTACATCACTGCCATTGTAACACCCCCACACCCAATACATACACACTACTTACACCACAATGTAGTATACATGTATCGAATATAGGAATGCTACGGATTTTATTAACATTTAAAATATTTTATATAATACCATCATCTTTCTCATATACATTACAGAAAATAAGTCATCAATTTGTAATATAACACAAAATTGATATATAAATACATTTAGTTAATACGCAGCGGAATATAGAAAATATTTACATATATAAAAGCATTTGAATACGTATTTACAATTATACATATATTTACATTATAAACAAAACTTTTCAAAATATAAAGAAGTAGTACATGATTGGCAAATCTCCTCTGATCTTTAAGTCCCAATAACCACTCTTCAATGTCTACTCTCACTGGGTCTCGAAGAACTCTCGGGTTCAACTCTATTACCTGCGCGATTAAACACTATCGCGCTAAGCCAAGGGCTTAGTAAGACAATTCAAGCTAATGTTATGCTTTAGTGCAATGCAATGTTTCATATATGTATTAACAAATCAACATCAATGATACACACTCAATCAATAAAGATCATATTCAACATACAATATTTCGTGAATAGTCCATTTCATCATTTAAGTAATATTAACATTTCATTACATTAGAACATCATTTATGATATACATAAAACCTAGACACCTATGGGCCCATCAAGTATTTAATACGATATTCAGAATTCAGAGTTACTGCTTTGGTTCATAAACACAATTATCAAGCCCGTAGACAACATATACATATACATCTCTATCCATGGATAGCGTAACAGACCCAGTCTCTTGGATCATCAACTCATCTAACTCGAGGAGATCCTCAACCCCGCAAGACTGTTACAAATCAAATATCTCATAATATCAATTATCATTGTGTAACAGACCCAGTCTCTTGGACCTCAATTCAATTCAATTTGAAGAGATCCTCAACCCGGCAAGACTGTTACCTTTCATTAAATAGGCATGCCTCCAAAAACCAGAACTCTGAAACTGAATATCATATTAAGCATACACTTATATCATTATTCTCTTTATCAAACTCTTTCTCAATCTTCCTCATCAATTAGGCAAATATGCCATACATCATTCAATTGTATCATCATAGCCAATCACAATGGCTTTACATCACATTTCACATCTCAATTCATATTTTGCATATAGCAACTCAAAATACATTATCCATAACACACATTATTATTTACAAGATTCACATTACATATAACATACCATTGTTCAATCTCAACAATGCAATTAGGGCAAAGAACAATCTACATCATTCATATTTTTAAGATCTTCCACATCCATTTGATTAGGGCATTCTTTGTTTGAAGTATGTTTAAAGTGTTTATGTTTAGGTTTAGGTACCAAAATACCTTTGTAGAATCATAACAATGCAATTAGAACAAAGAATAAAAACCCTAACCAACACATTTGAGGGACACGGGCAGCCCACTTGAGGGACACGGCCAAGCTTGTGGCCGTGTCACTCAACCTCAATTTGACAGTAGGCAACACGGGCAAGGGACACGGCCAAGCTTGTGGCCGTGTCTCCCAAAACAAATTGGCAGTGGCAGACACTGGCATGAGACACGGCCGTGTCCTTTCCAAAATCTCACACACACGGCCAAGTTTCCATGGACTTGGCCGTGTCTCTCCAAAACATTATGTCTTGGCCGTATCTCTCCATTTCTATTGGCCGTGTCACCCATGAACATAACTATAACCAAATCCAACACTCTTCTAAATGCATTCTAACACCTTATAACATGTTTCAAATAAATATAATCAATGTTCTAACACACATTCATCACCAAACCACTTCACAATACATTAATATTACATTTAAACACAAACCATCTCAAAACCCTAAAATCACCATCCTTCTCCACGTTTCAAAATCAACATATACTACTTCCAACAATAACACCTATTAACTTAAAACCAATTTAACACTTGAAAACACAACACAAACACATCTCATCATCAAATCCTACCAACCCTAATTCACTTCAAACACCCCTTCAAAAGAAAAGAAGAAATCAAGGAAAAGATCTTACCTCAAATGAAGAAATTTCATAAATCTTTAACCAAGTCCTTTGATTGCTTCTTCAATTTGCTTCAAGCATCAAGAACACCTCTCTTTCCTTTTGGTTTTTGGAGAGCCGGCCACTTCTTGAAAGAAAGAAGGAAATGATCAAGACACAAAGTCAAATTTTGCTTTTAATCTCCACCAAGTGATCTTATCCAAGCAATTACCAAAATGCCCTCAATCATATAACTAACTTTTTGTCTCATATAAGCCCTTTATAGTAATTTCAATAACAACCAAAAATATCTTCTTCCACTTAACCATCACCTTGACTCTTCATTTGACCAATTTATATGTTATATATATCATCATATACACAACATATACCATTCTCTCTAAACCCTATTTTCTTTCCCAATTTCTTTTCTCTTGCAATTAACACATATATTCAATCCAATATAACAACAACAACAATAACAACAACATAATCAAAACTTCTAGAGCATATATAAGGATATTACAGCCATGCAGTCGGCCAGAGCTACTAAGGCTCAAACTCTAAGATATTTGATGCTCTCATTGGACCCTGTTGTCCAAAATTAGTTCAACACCTTAGAGGAAAAATACTCAAAAAGATTGGGTCATGTTATACAAGGCTTTCATTCAGCAATATGGGTACAATGTCGAGCTAGAAATTACCTTAATGGAGGTGGAAACCATTAGGCAAAGACCAAATGAGAATTTTGTGGACTATGTGAAGAGATGGAGGAACAAGATATCTTTGCTCAAGAAGAGGCCCAATGAATCAGATCAGTTCAGAATGATAGTCAGAGGCATCCTGCCTAACCTTTATGAGAGGTTATCTCATACCCTTATAAGGGATTTCAAGGACCTCTTACAAGCTGGTTTGCAAATAGAAGAGTGGAAAAGAGAGACGAACTATTTTTCTACAAAATGGAATTATCAGTCTAGCAATCAAAGTACACATAAAGAAGTCGATGTCAATACAATAGGTCAAGCAAATAGAAGGCAGTTTTTAGATCTGGGGAAGCCTTTGTCTTAGGTCTTCAACAAGCTACAAAAGAAGGGACTATTATAACCATTGGCCCCTCGACCTTTGCCGAATCCTTTACCCCCAAAATATGATACTAAAGCCTTTTGTGAATTTCATGAGACACAAGGACATGAGACAGACAAATGCTTGCGACTAAAACATGAGATCCAAAATTTAATTGACAGTGCTGCCTGAGCTTGATAAGCTGTTACGCTCAAATTAAGTACTACTACAAAGTGTCACTCGCAAGTATACGAGGTAGCTGTAACAAAGGTGATCGCCCCAAGTTCGTTTCCCTAAGAAGGTGTGGTTTCGTAGTAGTTTGATTGACAATTTATTTAAATGCGGAAGTTTGTTGTGTTGGAATGGTGCGAGAATAATTTAAACCTAAAATTAACGTGCGTAGGGTTGGTGTGTGAATGTGATACAAGATCAAATCAATTCTTGGGAAGGTGCCTAGGGTCATAGGTCCATTCAATCAAAGCCTAATTCTCAATTGTCCATTAACATAACCTTGTAATTAATTTGTTCCTTAAGGTTAATTAGTCAATTACCAATCCATTAGTTCTCACATTCATGAATTAACAATGACCAATTCTTTTACATTACCAAATTAACAAAACCCTAGAACTTATATTTCTAATTCATTCATAGGGTGGTCGATTGTATAGTTCCGATATTGGATTTCACCTCTCGGTCCGTCATCCAATATTCAAAGATTAATAGGTAGCTAATCTATCAACCTAGCATTTAATACAATACAATCACCCAACAACAAGATACATAAATGTAAATATCAAATCAAAGCATTCAACCAAATATGCTACAAACCCTAGGCATGGGTATTTAGCTCAACATCATCAATTTATAACATTCATTCAACTCAATATAAAACAAGTACAAATTGTCCATTGCAATATCAATTCTCTTAATATAACAACAACAATAAGAAATGAATTAAAAGAGAGAATAGAAAAACCCCTTGTGAAGATGCCAAGAGTAGGATTGCTAGTCTTCCTCCTAGCTCCACTTGATGTATGATGAAGAACTCAAGCCCTCTTCAATGGTTGATTCCCCTTTGCAATGTGGAATGGAGCTTTCTCAAGTCACCAAACCTTTGGATGGAGCTTTCTCAAGTCACCAACCCTTCAATGGATTATGCCTTTGGAAGATGGAATGGAGCTTTCTCAAGTCACCAATCCTTTCAATGAAGCTTCTTCAACCTTCAAGAGCTTGTTAACCCAACTTATCCCAAAAAATCTCAAAGAACTTGTCAATGGAAGATGGAGAAGGTGGAGAGGATGGAAATGGTGATGAAGGTGAAGGGCTAAGGGAGAGTGTCACTCTCTCCCTCTCCCAAATGTGTAGTAGAAATTTGGCTCCAAGAAGCCAAGACTCCTCCAATTTCCCTCTTCTTCTCTTTTTAATTCATCCAAAATACACACCCATGCCTTCCAACTCACACCATTTCACTTTGTTCCCCACTATTTCTTTGTTTAGCATTTCTTTTGGCAAGCACAAGGCATTGTCTCCCACTTTGTCACCCACTTCGTGCAAAAGAAATCAATTGTTTCAGGTGTGACATGGCCAAGCCAAGAGTAGCTTGTCCGTGTCTCTTGTTCTTTTCTTTCTTTCCATGAGGTGACATGGCCAAGCTAGTGGTCCTGTCCCTCAATTTTCATGGGACTGCTTGCTTCTTTCTTTTCTTCTTTCCTTTTGGTCTCAAGGGGTGACACGGCCAAGCTAGTGGCCGTGTCATGTGACACGGCCACTGGCTTGGCCGTGCCACTTGGGTGTGTTCACTTCTGATTCTTTTTCTTTCCTTCTTTGCTTGCTCCACTTGTCTTTGGCATGAAATGGGACACGACCAAGCTTGCTCTTTGCTTGGTCGTGTCATGTGACACGGCCAGTGGCTTGTCCATGTCACTGAGTGTGTCTTCTTCTGTTTTGCTTCTTTTTCTCCTTTTCTTTGGCTCAAATGGGACACGGCCAGATGTGACACGGCCAGTGGCTTGGCCATGTCACTGAGTGTGTCTCTTCCTGCTTCTTCATTTTTGCTCTTTCTTTGTGGTTTCTTTGTTTTGCTTCATGGATGAGACATGGCTAGTGGCTTGGCCGTGTCAAGCTCTGCCAACTTCATTCTTTGAGGGACACGGCCAAGCTAGTTTTGGCTTGGCCATGTCTTGCTTGGTTCATGCTTTTCTTGCACTATTTTGATCTTCCAAGGGTGTTTTTGCACCTAAACCTAAAACAAACACTTTAAACACACTTAAAACAAAAATCAATCAAAACATTAACTAAAAACACATAAAAATCATACTAAAAACAAGTACAAAGATGATCTAAACATAAGCCCAGCACAAAAGACAATCCTTTTCCAAGGTTCAACAGAGTGCCATCACCAGCAACCTTCATGGTAGGAAAAGGATTGGAAGAATATTTTGTTTTATCCTCTTTTCAAGATGAGAATATTGAAGATGTGGAATGAGGAAAAAATTTATTCAACAAACTTCCATTAGCTTGGAGTGTTGTTCTATTCTTTCATTAATATTTAATTGGAACAATTATGTTTTTTAAATTTAAAAGTTGCTTGAATAAATTATTTTCATTAAATTTTTGTTGGTCTTTGCTCATTTTGGTGCTCAACCAATGAGGAATCTAGCTTGATGTTCATAAATTAATATATCTAGGCATCATGTTTTGAATGACTTTACTAGATGAGGGAATTGTTCTATTGCATTGAGTTGTGCATGCTTATTTAGAGAGGGCTCCTGCATAATGACCTTTGTCTAGGTCCTGGTTAGTCTTAGAACATGTTTTGATAAATTTTTGAGGCGAAATAGAACTCTTTTATTTAAGGGAGAAATGATCTAGGCATTATTTGGTTAGCCAACAACTAGTCTCAACCCTATTGATATCAATTCCTAGTTGTCCCTTTGAGCCTTCATGAAATTTAAGGCTCTCTATTTATTAACTTATAAACCCCGATGACCTACCCTGAGTTGTTGTGATACTTATGACAAATCTGATGATCACTAAAGTAAGAGACAAGAAGATCAAAGAATGGAATGCATAGCCAAAACCGTAAGGACAGTTGATGTTATCAAGACCATAAAGGTAGTTGAAGTTCACTTAATATCTCTAGTCTATCAAGATAACATCAAAGTAACAAATGATTTATCTCTGTTAAAGAAGATTTATGTCACTCTACTCATCCATTATTAGAAATCCAAGTTGGTACAAACAAGACAACACTTTTAGGGCTAGAACAAAAAAAAAGAAAAATAAAAGAAAAAGAAAAAATAAAAGAAAATAAAACCCAAAATGGTTTAGAAGGCCAACTGAGTTCTCTTCTACCTAAAGCAGCAAAAGGCTTCCATTTGAATTGGTCCAGTTTAACTTGAATTGGTCCAACGCTACCAAAGATTCAATCAAAATCAGAGAAAAAGGAGAAAATTCATCCAGTTCTTGAAAGTCCTGTACTTGATAGTCCTACAGGGGAGAAGGGCAAAATGATAGAATGCTCAAAGAAAAGAAGGAGTAAGAAAAGAAAGATAAAGAAATGGGAAAAGAAGAAAGAAAAGGAATGTGGCTACAAACCTTTTTATAAGGAAAAAGACAGTCCCAAACAAGATCTAGATTGACGTCAAGAAGAAAGAAGAATGTTCAAAGCTCTATCTTATTCCTGCTTCCAACTGTCTGAACAAGAAATTTGTAGTGTGAGGGTTGCCCATTGTGTCACAATGGCTCCAATTTACAATTGGCCTCCGCTTAACCCATGTCCCTTCTAGACCCCATTTCAAGCTTATTAAAGACCTATTGATCTCTCTTGGTAGGTAGAGTCTATTAGTGGAGATAGTTTGAACAAGCATGCATATGAGATAGACAATATTCAAACTCAATGAGACCTTTGGCCAAGTAATGTGTATGTGCCTATCTGAAGTGCAACAATTCTTGCTTAAATAGAAATGATTCCCAAGTTTAGTATGGTAACTAGGGTTGTCATGTTATAGATATGATAATTCTAAAAATCGAGTCTTAAGGTACAATGACATTGATTTGGCAAAGTCAGCATTTGATTTTATTTAAAAAAAGTATATTTTCTTATTATAAAAACCTTTAAGTTAAGGGAAATATGTTGAACAGTCGAACCTCGAAGGACACATTGGGCAAAGTAAAGAATTATTTGCAAAGTTTTGAAGAAGCTACCAATTGACATGTTGAATCATAGTTTGAAATGGATGTATCTCTGACTCTACCGCTCGGGGTCTCAACCACTCAAGTCCTCAACATTTTTAAGATAAAAGCCATAAAAGCAAAGCCTTCTGTATGACCTGACCGAGCATCTATAAGGATTCAATGAGAGCACTTTGGCTGCGCACCTCGGTCTGTAAGTCAATGGAACCATTGTAAGTATTATTCATGCATATCATGCATACATGAGCACATCACACTCCATTTTTCTTTGTCAAAAATAAATAGTAAAATTCTATGAAGTAATCATAAAACGAATATGGAATCAGGGGGAATAGAAAGCCCGTTGCTTGAGAAAGCTCCAGTAATTTTGCAAAAGAAAGAAGAAATGCACGCCTTTTCAATGAGCTAGACAATATACAAACATCAACTAAAGCCACATAGAAAAAATCATGGGTTTGAGCCTACATAGGGGGCAAAGTTTCTCCTTTTAATATTTTTTGAGTTTATGTATGTACAAAACATTTTGAGACTCACTTTCAATATTTTACCATGCAGGGGGCAACAAGAAGATATGAAAGCTAGCTAAAAAAAGAAAAAAAAGGCTGAATTTTTTGCAAAAGTGCAAAGGAAGAACAAAAAACAATGGAAAAAGAAGAAAATTAGAACTCTCAAAAGAATGAAGATGCAAAAAATAAAAAATCAGCCCAGCTAAAAGAGTTGAAGCTAGGGTAAAGACCCGATCTCCAATGGATAAAGATCCTTATTTTAAGGTTAAAGACCCAATCTCCAATGGATAAAGATCCACAATTCAAGGATAAAGACCCGATCTCCAATGGATAAAGATCCATGTTTCAAGGGTAAAGACCCGATCTCCAATAGATAAAGATCCATATTTCAAGGTTAAAGACCTGATCTCCAATGGATAAGGATCCATGTTTCAAGGGTAAAAACCCAATCTCCAATGGATAAAGATCCATGTTTCAAGGGTAAAGACTCGATCTCTAATGGATAAAGATCCATTTTTTAATAGTAAAGACCCGATCTCTAATGGATAAAGATCCATGTTTCAAGGTTAAAGACCCAATCTCCAATGGATAAAGATCCATGTTTCAAGGGTAAAGATCCGATCTCCAATGGATAAAGATCCATGTTTCAAGGGTAAAGACCCAATTTTCTAATGGATAAAGATCCATATTGTAAGGGTAAAGACCCGATATCCCATGGAGAAAGATTTGCTTTTGGTGGGTAAAGACCAACAGTCCAATAAAGAATGGAACAACCAGCTAGGCCAGAATTCTTAAATGATAAAAGGCAAATCAAATTAAGTCTCGGGTTGAAGTACCAGTCTCGGGTCCAAGTACCCAAATCTCGGGTCTGGAACCCATCCTCATCCAAAATCTGCTCAAAGACATATTTCTTTTCACTCTTTTTTACTAAAAGTCTCAAATCATTGAAGCCGGGGGCAAACTGTAGACCCTTAATTTTTGACCTAGTCAGGTCCAAAGATTTTTAAACAGTCCGAAATAATTTTTGTGTTATATATTATTAATTTTAATATTTATTATCGATTATTTATTTTACTTATTATTTATTTTATTTATTATTTATGTTATTTTAATATAATATTTATTTTATTTTTCATTTATTTATTTATCAATTTTTAAAAATAATAATATATAAATAATAATAATAATAAATAAATAAATAATAAAAATCGACGACGGGCAAAATCGACAAATTGGCTGAGGGCCAATTTTGCCGCAAGTAAAATTGTGGTAGAAACACGCGCAAACCGCCAGCCTAGCCAGCAACGCCCCTGCAACAATTTTTGCTAGCTCAATTTTTGCCAGCGCAATTTTTTCGAAACCCTATTCTACTTGGTTTGTAATTTTATTTCCTAAATGATTTTTATTTTTCTTAACCAATTAATATTAGATTTTTATTTTTTCTAATAAATATCACATTAAAGGCACAGAAAAGGGATTGGATTGGGATTTTTCGGCCAGAAAGAGGATCGAACTTTTGGGATTGAGACTTTTGGAATTTTATTCAAGAACTATCTAAATTCCTTTTGGCAGTTGATTGACAATCTCAAGCTTGAAGGATCAAGAGGCAGCAAACAACATATAACCCGTCAAAGGCAGCCCACACTGTAATTGTTATTGTTCAACCAAAATACAAAATTATGGTGGAACCAACAACGGAGGTTTGAATAACTATTTATTTGTTTATGCTTATAGTAGCCTCATAACTCAATTGGATTAATTGTTTAAATGTACAATAGATGATCAATTGTTCTACTAACCATCCAAATGCTATTTAAAACCCTAAAAATTATTTTTCAAAACCCTAATGCCTTAATACCTATAAAACATATTTTTGAAATCTAAAACCCTAATTAAACTTTTCTAAAACCACAAAACAATAGACTATTTTCTTAAAACCCTAACCAAATCTATTTTTCTGAAAGATTCATAGTAGCCTATTCTTTCTAAATACCTAACTTAAAATCCAATTTTCATGATCTTCAATCTTATTTATTTAAACCCTAAACTTTAATATTATTTTCATAAAACTTTTGAAACCCTAAATCTTTAAAACATCCAGCAGCTATATTACTTCTTTTATATTAAATATTTCTCAAATTGATTAATCCAGTAAACTAAATTACAAGACCCTAATTATTAAACATAAAACCAAAGAAATCTAAATTGATGCTTGAACCCTAAATTTATATACTTACTGTTTTACTTTAATTAGATGAATGTTTATTATATATTTTGATTGATGTTTGATGTCTTTGGTGAATGATTTATTTATAATGAATGGTTGGTTATCTTTATTGATTTGTTTTGATTTCAAAACATTGTAAGAGGTATGTTTCCATGTTTTGGGTGCCTCAAGTCGTGAGCATCATGTAATTTATTTTATTTTAAAGTTTTTGGTCCAACATAAAGGACACGTTTCCACCTTTCGGTAAGTGTCCTATTTAGTTTTAGACATGGATAATGTAAGGACATATTTCCATCCTCGGATGGGTGTCCATTTATTTACTTTATTTGGACATTATTGTAATTTTAATAAAGTATTTATTTATTCTTATGAACGCATGTAATATGGATAATATCACTATATTTAAGAATTTTATAATATTAAGACTTGCAAAGGAGGTCGGTTCCAATGAACCGAGAATTATGGGGCTGCTGGGCCATTTCTCACCTTCCCCACACATACCCAACTTTTTGAATCCAATAGGGGGCTGGGGATTCCTTAAAAATTGAGTCATCCACCCCTTTCTTTTTCCTGGTCAGTCCGGGTGGCGACTCCATTTTCTCCAGGCTTAGGCCCGTATTTTCTAAGGCCCCGAGCCTAAACAGTGCCGAAGTAGCAAGAACCATTTCGCCGGGAGTGGGGGCGAAAATCCCTGCTCACACTGATCCTTCACTGGATTCTTAGTTAATAACATAGGTAGTATTAATGTGATGTAATGCAATGCATGTATAAATGTATGCATGTGTGCACATGTAGCAAACAAACAAACAAGTAAGGTCAGGACATCGCTTCCACCCTTATATCATCAACACACGAGTGGCAAGTATTTTTTCATAGGTATTATGGCCAAAAAAATATCAACATGGAATACTTTATTTTCGAGTCACTCAGGCCAATTTACAAATAGTTGAATTTTCAAATAAGAACTCAGTCTATGATAACTCTCAATAATTGAGCCTTAATCCATTGGGTCAACTAATAAATAGCTTTTATACTATATTATGGATTAAAACTAAATTAAAGTGTTTATCATAAGTAGATTGCTTAGTTGAAAAAATAACTAATGATCTATGCCACAAATAAGCCCATGGTTAATAAGCCTTAGTATAAATTAGGCACATAATTAATTTTAGTATTCCATAATTGACCCAACTAGTTGTAAGCCCATTTCAAAAAAAATTGTCTAATTGTAAAAAAGCATTTTGATTATCAAAGCTCAATGGAAGTTTGATTTGATAGATGGGCCATGAAATGCAAAAATTGTTTTGAAATTATTTTGAAGCCCATTGCAAAAAGTTTAAAAGAGTAATTTTAGGCTTCTTGTTTTGGCCATAATATGATTTTGGGCTTTTTCCATAATTAGGTCACATTAGGAAAGGACAAACCAAATGGGCCATGACTTGGGTCAAGAAATGTTAACCATAGTCAACAACAAGCTATTAGGGTAATCCTAAGGAAAATTACTAGGCCAACTTGTGAATAGGGATTTTTGCCCCCACTCCCATGTGGAATGGTTCTTATGACTTCGACACTGTTAGGCTTAGGGCCTTAGAGAACATGGGCCTAATCCCAAAGAAAATGGTGTCACCACCCAAAAGAAAGTGGTGGATGACTCGATTCCTATGGAATCCCCAAACCCTATTCGATTCAAAAAGTTGGGTACACATAAGGATGGTTAGAAATGACCCAGCACCCCCATAACGCCCGTTCATTAGAACCGGCCTCCTTTTCAGGTCTAAATATTATTAAGTTCTTAGTTATTATGACATTATTCATATTACATGCAACAAAAAGAAATACGCATTCATCATATTATTGAATAAAACAAATAAAATAGGCACCAATCCAAGAATGAAAACATGCCTTTACAATGTCCAAATGTCTTTATAATTAAATAAAATAAGATACCCACCAAAAGGTGGAAACGTGTCCCTTACAATTGTCCCAAAATCTATAAAAAAAAACTAACTTATATAAGAAAAACAAATAAGACACCCACAAGTGGAAACATGTCTTTTACATTCTTGAAAATACAACTAATAAATAAATATAAACATAGTTCAATCATTCATAATAAAATATGTAATCCAAGCATATAGTTTAATTATCACAAAAATAATAATAAATAAGAGTTTAATAAAAGAAAATTAAGGCTAATCACAAGGACTTATAATCCATAAATAATAATGATCCCATTGATAAGGAATCGTGTACGGCAGTCCTGCTAGTCAGTTAGAAGGCGGAGGTCAAGGAGGCAGCGCCACTTGTGAGGGATCGGGGGCAACACCTCCAAAAGGTAGAAGTTTACATGATATAGTTTTGTTAGGGAATTAGGGTTTCTATCTAAACTAGGGTTTCATATGTATAAAAATTACTAGGGTTTTAATATATGAATTAGGGTTTCTTAGTACAAATTAGGGTTTTTAGAGTCTTGGCATAAGAAACTAGGGTTTCTGGATTAGGGTATTGGTTTTACAGAATTGGGGTTAGGGTTAAGACTTGGTAGATTTAGGATTAGGGTTTGGATTTATGGGATTAGGGTTTTAGACCTTTAGGTTACAAACTAATGTTTCTGTGATCAAAACATACACGAGTATGGTTTAACTACACAAATTAAATATGTAAACTAATGTAAGTTAATAGACCAGGGCTTTACACGTATAAAATTAGGTTTTGAACAAAGTAAATTATGTAATGGAGATCCAAACCACATTAGACCCAAATCATTATCTGCTAGATGAACTTAAACTACAAACCATCAATTTTAATTAACTTTTGATGGATCATGTTGTGGAATGAAGACATCATATAATATTAAAAAAGATAAAATTTAGGAATTTAAACCTGCATTCTTTGGCCCAATGTGATACATTGAACCAAGCTAGTGTCTTTGAAAGCCTAGATTAATGAAAGTATTGGTCGGTGCCTTTTGTTATTGCTTTGTCTCTGTATGTATTGTTTCCTGTGTTGCAAGTTACTAGTTACCAAAAGCTATTGGCTAATTGCTAGTTACTCTCTGTTGCTCCTGCTTCGTATTTTAATTCTTGCTGACCCCTTTCTTTGATTTTTCATTGTATATTTATAGAAAAAATACATGCTTAACCTCTAAACCCTAATCTGTTAATCTGAGGGTTAATCCAAAGTCCAATTTGATTAGGAAATTAAAAATATTGTCCAATGCCATATTTTCAACATCTTAAAGATAAAGGCCATAAATATGGAGCATTGTGTCATTCCAATGCAAGACCTGAATGAGCATCTGAAAGGAACCAATAAGAACACTTCTGCTGATCATCTCAGTCTATGAGTCGATGGAACGACTCTAAGTATTATTCATGTATATCATGCATACGTGAGCATATCACATTGCACTTTCTTATCTTGTATTATCAAAGTGGATAATAAACACTCTGTGAAGTAAAGAATCAAAAGAAGATATCAAATCAGAGGGGCATGGAAAGCCCATTGCTTGAGAAAGTTCCAATAATCTTGTAAAGAGAAGAAATACGTGTTTGTTCGAAGAACTAGACAACAAAAACATCAATCAAAGCTTGTATGGAAAAAATCTTTGGTTTGAGCCTACACAGGGGGCAAAGTTTATCCTTTCCAATTTTTTAAGTTTATATACCAAATATTTTCAAACTCACTTGCAAATATTTTGCCAAGCAGGAGGGCAAGGAGAAGATATGTGGACCAACTAAAAATAGCTGAATTTTTGCAAAAGGAAGAACAAAATAATGGAACAACAAGTTAAGCCAGAATCCTCAACTGATAAAAGGTCAGTCAAATCCAATTCAATCTCGGGCCTAAGTATCCAGTCATGGGTCTAAGTACCCAAATTAAATCCAGTTTAGGATCAAGTATCCAAATCCAGTTTAGGATCGAGTATCCAAATCAAGTTAGGATCGAGTATCCCAATCTATTTTAGGATCGAGTATCCAAATTCAGTTAGGATCGAGTATCCAAATCAAGTTAAGATTGAGTATCCAAATCCAGTTTAGGATCGAGTATCCAAATCCAGTTAGGATCGAGTATCCCAATCTATTTTAGGATCAAGTATCCAAATTCAGTTAGGATCGAGTATCCAAATCAAGTTAGGATTGAGTATCAAAATCCAGTTTATGATCGAGTATCCAAATCCAGTTAAGATCGAGTATCCCAATCTATTTTAGGATTGAGTATCCAAATCCAATTTAGGATCGAGTATCCAAATCCATTTAAGATTGAGTATCCCAATCTATTTTAGGATCGAGTATCCAAATTCAGTTAGGATGGAGTATCCAAATCAAGTTAGGATTGAGTATCCAAATCCAGTTTAGGATCGAGTATCTAAATCCAGTTCAGGATCGAGAATCCAAATTCAGTTAGAATCGAGTATCCAAATCCAGTTTAGGATCGAGTATCCAAATCCAGTTAGAATCGAGTATCCGAATCCGGTTGAGTATCCAAGTCTAGTTTAGGATCAAGTATCCAAATCTAGTTCCTGGTCTAGAACCCAAAATTTCCCTTAGATCCAGAACCTAAAATTATCCTTGAGTCCAGAAATCAAACCGGGTCCAGAATCCAAAGCCTCAACCATAACCAAAAAAATTAAGTCTTATTGCTTTTCACTCTCTTTTACTGAAGTCTTAGATCATTCAAGCAGGGGGAAACTGTAAACCCTGAATTTTTTACCCAGTCCGGTCCAATATATTTTATATAGTCCAAAATAATTTTTGTGTTATTTTAATTAAATAATATTTATTTTAGTATTTATTTTCTAATTTTTTAAAAAATAATAAAATTAATAATTAATAATAATAAATAAATTAAAATAAGAATAAAAATAAAAATCGGTGACAAAAAAATCGGCAACGAAAAAATTCATTGCCGAAAGTAATTGGCCAAGGCCAATTTCGCCCGCAGGAACTTCCTGCGGGCGAAATGGCCTTGGACCATTTCGTCGCAAGAAATTCCTACAGTGAAATTTGCTGGCCGCACGCCCAGCTCGTAATTTTTCACAAATTTCCTCGCAGCCCGCAGTAGTTTTTTTGCCAGCAAAATTTTCCAACGTAATTTTTTCTGAAACCAAACTCTATTCGGTTTTGGTTTCTTTTTCTAATTAATCTTAGTTTCCTTAAACAATTAGAATTAATCTTATAAATTTCCCTATAAATAACACTAAAAAACACAGAAAAAGGGGACAAGACTTGGGAGTAAAAAAGATTTGGAACTGGAATTTTAGAAAAAACTAGACGGAGACTGGACTTTTAGACTGGAAGAACTTTAGGAGAGAATTTTGGACTAGGGACCGGAATTTGGGACTTCAGATTGGAGAGGAGCAACAAGCAAGTAATCAACAAGTCATTAAAGGTAGCCACACTGCCTTTGTCTTTGTTCATCCAGAAAGCAACGTTTTGGTGGAACCAACTACGCAGGTTTGATCCTTAATTATACATTGCTCATGATCACAGTAGTTTTGTTCCTTTGATTCATAAGAATATACACACAAGACCTTGATCTATAAATATGTAGTAACATTTATCTCCGTTTCAATAACATAAAAGATTTCTTCTTCTTCCAAATACCTTAAAAACCCTAATTCGTTTCTTTTGTTTCCAAAAACCTTAAATAATTTCTTCTGTTTCCAAATAACTTAAAAACCCTAATTCATTTCTTTTGTTTCCAAAAAACCTTAAATCGTTCCTTCTATTTCCAAAAACCCTAAAAATTACTTTTCTGTTTCTTCTAAAACTTAAGGACCCTAATTTATTTCTTCTAAACCTTAAAACCCTAAATTGTTCCTTCTATTTCCAAAAAACCCAAAAAAATACTTTATGTTTCCAAAAACATTAAATCGTTTTGCTTATTTCCAAAAACCGAACATATTTTTCGAAACACCAAAAACCCTAATTCTCTCAGAACCAAAACAGTAAACCCTAAATTTTCTTAAACCCTAATTCATTGAATTTAAAACCCCAAACTAGCTAATTTAAACCCTAAAGCCATAATCTAATAAAACTAAAACAACAATCTAGTTAACATGAATTAAAAACCTAATATCTTAAAATGTTAAAACCCTAATTTCATAAATTTACCCCTTAAACCATAATTTGATTAATCAAAGAACCTTACCAATTTCTTAAATTATAAAACCCTAATCCATTTCAATTCTCTTAAAACTTACAATAGCCTAAACAAATAACAATAATAATATCTTAAGATTCCAAAACCCAAAATATTAATTAAAGAACTTTAAATAGAAATAGTAAACCTCAATTTGTATCTTTACTTGCTTTATTTTTAGATTTGATTATGTAGTCTATTATATGCCTTGGTGGTTGATTTATTTAACTTTTAATGATTTATTTAATTTATCATGGATGAATGTTTATTATATATTTTGATTTATGTTTAATATCTTTGATGAATGATTTATATATGATGAATGTTTATTTACTTTGATTGATTTATTTTGATTTCCAAATATTGTAAGAGGTATGTTTCCACTTTGTGGGTACCTCATTAATTAAGTTCTATGTAATTTAAATTGCTTTTATATTTTGGACCAATGTAAAGGACATGTTTCTAGCTTTTGGTGGATGTCCTATTTAGCATAGACATGGATGATGCAAGGGCATGTTTGCATCTTCGGATGGATGTCCATTTATTTCCTTTGTTTGGACATTGCTTTGAGTTTTAATATAACGATGCTTTATTTCAATTGTTGTGTGTAATATGGATAATATTGTTATACTTAAGAATTTTATAATATTAAGACCTGTAAAGAAGGCCGGTTCCAATGAACCGGACGTTGTGGGTGTGCTGGGCCATTTCTCACCTTTCCCACACGTACCCAACTTTTCGAGCCCATTAGGGGATTGGGGATTCCTTATGAATCGAGTCACCCACCCCTTTCTTTTTTTCGGCCCATCCGGGTGGTGACTCCATTTTCTCCGGACTTAGTTCTGTGTTCTCTGAGGCCCTGAGCCTAAACAGTGCCGAAGTCGCAAGAACCATTCCACCGAGAGTGACGAAAAAAATCCCCGCTCACAGATATTTTAGAATTTGATCAGGGCTTTGGTGTTTTGAATTTGGAAAATAGATTTTATAAATTTAGGTTCAGAATTTCAAAAATCTTTTACGGTTTTGGAAAATTAAGAAAACAATTAGGATTTTGGGAATTAATAAAACGATTTAAGGTTTTGGAAAATTGGAAAGCAGATTAGGGTTTTGTGAATTAATTAAACGATTTAAGGTTTTGAAAAATTGGAAAACAGATTAGGGTTTTGGGAATTAATAAAACGATTTAAGGTTTTGGAAAATTATGAAAAAATATTAGGGTTTTTAGCAACTGGGCAATTAGATTAGGGTTTTGATAATGTTTTGGGATTATATGAACATTAAACTCAAATCATATTGTTTAAATCAAGTAATCAAGACTACGAGGTTTAAGTTAACTACTGGACCTAAAAAACTTCTTTATCTTCATACTTCTGTGTATAAATTAAATAAGTTGCAACTCAAGGATGAGACTACTGTGAATTCAAATAAATTAAAGAAATTAAATCAAACCTCCATTCGTTGGTTCCACCAAATTATTTTCTGGATGAACAATAACAAAGGCAATGTTATTGATTGATGAATGTTTGTTGGCTTGATCATTGATGAATGCTTGCTACTAATCTTCTCTGTTTGTTGCCGTCTCTCTTTAATGTTCCTCCTCGGGTTTCTTCTCTAGGGGTTTTTTTTCTCGTCCTCTTCCTTTGTTCTTATTTTAATGTGGTATTTATAGGAAAATAAAGAGTCCTAATCCTATTTTAATAAGGAAATATGAATTGTTTAGGAAAAATTAGAAAACTAGATAAAATAAGGTTTGGTAAAAAAAAATCGGCAGCACCGGCTATCGGGCCCATGGGCTGCGCTGACAAAAACGGGCGTAGCGGGCCAATTCGCCCCAGATGCCATCTGCAGCAAAATGGGCCGTGCTGCCGCGCGACGCTTGCCGATCTGTCCAATTGTTTTATTTTTTAGATTTTATATTTTTATTAAAAATAACTATTAAATATTATTATTAATTGAAATATTATTAAAAAAATAAATAAAATACCATAAATTATTTTGGGCTATCAGATTTGAATGGGTCAAAAATTAAGGGTCTACATAGGGTTAAACTTAAAGGATTGAGGTCTTGGATTAGGGTTTCAAATTCTATGGAATTAGGGTTTTGGATTAGGACATTTAGGAATTTGAAATTAGGAATTAGGTTTTCTATGTAATTAGGGTTTTAGAAACTAGGGTTTTTAGGATTAGGGTTTTAGAAATTAGGGTTTTAGGACTAAGGTTTTTAAAATTAGGGTTTTAAAGACTTGGGTTTTAGAAATTTACCAAACAAGATTAAAAAATGTCATGGATGGTACAGTTGGATTTCATCTTAAGCTACATGACTTACTGTAAATAATTCATGAAAGATTTACAACTAAGAAATGCATTTAACTAGCAATGAACATAATCCATGAAACCAATTTGAATTGGGCAAACAATATACCTGCATGTTGGCTCCTCCAAATTTAATTTTTTGGAACAACTTTACGATGCTACTACCTAGACCATATATAATCTTTGCTGGCTCAAGTAATATGAAGATTACTTATGATTTTTGTTGTAACAACCCTGTCTTTTGCAGCTTGCTAAAAACCCAAGATAGAGGCTTCCCCAGATCTGAAAATTGTCTTTTATTTCCTTGACCGGTTACATTAATATCAACTTCTTTTTTGTGTGCTTTGATTGTTAGGCTGGTTGTTCCCTTTCTCATTCCTTCTTATTGAAAAGCGATTCTTCTCCCTTTCCCACTCTTCGATTTGTAGACCAGCTTGAAGAAGATCTTTGAAATCCTTTATAAGGGTGTGAGACATTCTTTCACGGAGATTGGGTAGGACACCTCTCACTATCATCCTTATTTGATCAGATTCATCGGGCCTCTTCTTGAGCAAAGCAGCCTTATTTCTCCATCATTTCACATACTCCACAAAATTCTCATTTGGCCTTTGCCTTATGGACTCCACATCCATTAAGGTAACCTCCAACTCGATATTATACCCATATTGCTGGATAAAGGCCTTGTACAGCAAATCCCAATTCTTTTGTGTTCCATCATCTAAGGTATTGAACCAATTTTGGACAATAGGATTCAATGAGAGCATGAAGTACCTTAGAGTTTGAGCCTTAGTAGCTCGGGCAGACTGCATGGCAGTGATGTATTGTAACACCCCTTCTCGGCCTACGTGTATAAGCCGAGTAGAGGCACCACACTAACCTAATGTTGCTACCAATTTTACTTAGTCTAATTTTAGTTCCGATTTTACAGAAATTTTGCCAGAGTTTCGCCTAGAAATTGGGTCCCAAGTGTCGACAAAACTGGTTTTTCTGATTTTTGAAAATATTTTTACACAAACCAATGCGAATGCAATCAGTTCAATACACTCCCAATGAATCCACCTTATACCCTCAACTACAATCCTGCAAGAAGAGTTCACACTTCTAATACAAAATAAAGTAGAGGTTTATTATTATTACATACTACTAATGTACAGTATAACATAGTACTTCTCAATCTTATATCTACATATACATGCCACAACTAATTAACTCATAATGGAAACTAGGAGATCTACCCTGAGATGCTGTGGGTCTGGTCGTCGCTTCCCAAAAGTTATCTACTGCTTCGAACCTACGAGTCAAGGAAAACTTAACTCGCTGAGCAATGTCGCTCAGTGGGTACTTTACCAATGGAGATAAAAGTAAAACATGAAAGCATTTGAAATAAAAGGAAATAAGTAAATCAAAAATCAACCAACATTAAACCAATGGAAGTTATTGTACATTCAGTGTAAATATGCTTTCAACAAATGTAAACACCATAATTCAAACTCATTTTGCATTACGTAGTTTAAAAAGAAACAAGACTTTGGCTCTACTGGTATATAGGGAACCATAGCGATAAGGCAGTGACCCTCACCACTATAACATAGGTGGCCCTCACCACTGATATCAAATCACAGGAATGGCCCTCACCATCCTGGTTATAACCAATGGCCCTCACCATTGGCCCCCAATGGCCCTCACCATTGAGTTTAGATCATAACAATTCAATCACAATATCAAGCAGTACTGCATAAGTTAGTATAGTGCACCATACCCTTATCTACCACCCCCACTACCCAGTAGAGCATAAAGGTTAAAATGATTCCATTTAAGTCTCAAACTTCATTTTAGAATGACTCAAGAAATTATTTTAATTTCCGTTGCACTTTGCCATTTACGCCGCGCACTACATTCTTTAGTCAAACCATTACTCTTTTTCACATATTTAACATCCACAATAAACATATCAAACATTTCAAAGCATTCCTCAAAAAGTCACAAATTGACCAAATGAATAGTGTCGTGGCACGTAAAATCGGCAACGCAAAAAGGCAAGCACCAAATGAATAGTAAAATCTGGGTTTTCGTCAAAATTTCAGTCCACTTCAGTCATGCATTTGACCAGGTAAATGATCTTATTTTTGACTGAAATTTTACAGAAAACTTATTTCATATGTTGACTAATTACACGTAAAATTTCGTTGAAAACTTCATTCATTTGCTACCTCAAACAGCTGCCACAAAAAGAGTCCAGAAATCTGCCATTTTGGAACCATTTCGGCCCAAACATATGAAATACATGGGATAGTTTATTTTTCTTTTTCAAATCAATATGAAGGCTTCTTTAATGATAAAGTGAAGATTCAAACACTTCCCTTTGACAACTTTTGCATGTTTAACTTAAATCAACTAATGAAAGTTCATCAAATCAACTTGCCAAAATTTTTCTCAAAACACTTGATTTAAATTAAATTTAACCAACTCAATTGCCATAAGAAACCAAGAACATAACTCAAACATTTAATTTAAACTCAATCAATACATTTAAGCATCAACATCAAAAATTCCATAAACCAAAGTTTGTAAGAAAAATAAAATTTCTTTTATGGTAAAGTACCAAGCCTTGTTCTTTTAATTCCCCTTTGCTTTTCCTTCTTCTCCTTCCTTAATCTTTGTTTCCCCTTCAAGAAATTCAAGAACACAACCTTAAACATAACCTTAGAAATTTAGAACATACACTACCCTTCCATTTCTTTTCAAACTAAACCCTAATCTAACCTTATTAAACCTTAGAAACCTTGATTCTTTCATTTAATTAATCAATATCATCACTACTTAAAATTTTCCCCAAATCCACCATAAGAACCCTAATTTCCAATCTTTCAATAGATATATAGATACTTAAAATTGATACTAGAATTGAAATCTACATACTTTAAAACCTTAAAACTTACCTTGAACTTGAATCAAACTTGACAAAAATTTGAAACTCTTTGGTGTTCTTCCTATGGTGGCCGAAATTTTGGGAGAGTTGAGAGAGACATTTTGCTCTTCATGCTATGATATATATATAGTGGAAATGATGTCCACTTTTGGGTTGGATGAATGGTTTATGACCATTTGCCCACACCTTTTTCTTTTCTTCTTTTTATGACTTCTAAATGGCTAATTTCCATTAGTCCATTTGTCTCTTTCTTTTCTTTATTTAAAACCCAAGCCCTTGGACTTTCTTTTAATTATATTTTGGCCCCTCAACCTCCTTGTGCTGAAATTTTATGGTCTAAGGTGTGAAAAGACCAAAATACCCTCCGGCGATTAATCGATCATAACTTTTAAACCGTACAGTTTCACGAGGCAAACTACATATAGTTTTTATCCTCTCAACCTCTACTTTCTATTTTTATGGTCTATTTTAAGTTTCCAAGTCGTTTTGAAAAATTACTAATAAGCCATTGACTTTTTACAAAATTCCCTTTAGGTCCTTTCTTTGCTCAGGTTTTGCCCGGACTCCGTTTCTACTATCTATCATTTCATATTCAACCCCTCGACGTCCTCTATGCACTCGTGTGTATTTTTTTCTACTTTAAATTCATGTATAAATTTTAATTAAAATGACCAAAATGCCCCTAGTCTACATGTCTTTGTTTCTCTCTAACGAGCCGTTTCCTGGAAAAATCGTTACACATCGTTGCGACCCGATTTTTCTCTACTCTCCATTTTTGGAATCTGTTATGTGCACTATTAAGAACCTCCAGTACAACTTTTGAAAATTACAATCACCTCCCCAAAACTTTTTGAAATTACAGTCACCTCCCTAAAACTTTGCATTTTTCTTCAATTAAGTCCCATTGATCCTATAGCCTTATCTAGGGCCGTTGTCAGGAATTATCTTCTTCTTTCCCCTTCTCTCACTGTGCACTTGACTATTATGCATAAATGTGGTGGGCGGATGTAACAGGTATTGCTTCACATGAAGATGGGGATTTTCGGTGCCATTGTACTTAGCAAAGGAAGGTATCTTGAACTTATAAGGGACATCTTCATCTTGTTCAAATAGTTTGTCAATCTCAGACATCTCTTCAGTTTTCTGCTTCTTCTCAAATTTCTTTTCTAAATCAGCAATCATTTTTTCAACATCGGATGTCTCGATCTTTTAAATAGTTGCCTTCTCAACAGCCTTCGGTTCTTTCTTCTTTTCTTGAACATCTTGGTAGTATTGAGCCCAGTCATCATCATCATCAATGATCACCTTTTCATCATCAAAAACCACTTCACTAACTTTGGTCTTCCCTTTGTCCTTTGGTTTCTTAGTGCTAGCAGACGCCTCGGCATGGTTCTCTAAGATTGCAGTCAATTGGTTCTTCATGGTCTTAGCTAGGGCCTCTTTGATTTCTTCCATCTTGGCATTGAAGGCCTCATCCACCATCCTTTGAATTTGTTCAGGATCCATTATTTTTGTTGAGCCAGTGATTGAGTCGTTGCTAGATACCTCGTCTCCGGCGTAGGTCAGATTGTTGTAAGCTTTAGAACTATTGTAATCCAGGGCTGTGAGCCAGAGAGGATCAATGATATGAGATGCAATTGTATGCATGTATGCATGTATGCACAAACAATCAATAAATAAGGATAAATAGGACGTTCCTTCTAACCTTATAACATCCACACACGAATGGCGAGTCCCTCTTCCTAGGTATATGGTTAACAAAATACAAACATGGGGTATCTTGCTTTCGAATAATTCCCTCGGACATTTCAACCAATAGTTATATTTTCGAAAATGGAAATCAATCAATGATAATTCCCATTAATTAGGTTTTAATCCATTCAACCAACTATAGTAGCTTTTATGCTATGTTGGATTAAAACGAAATTAAGAAATAGATTTCTCACTTGAAAAGAGTAACTAATGGTTCATGCCAAAAACATGCCCATGGTTAATTTGTTCTTAGTGTAAACTAGGCCCACAATTGATTTTTGGTTTTTCATAATTGACCTAAATATTTTTGCAAGCTCTTTGTAAAAAATAGTTGTGTGAAAATAGTTTTGTTTCTAAGCCCATTGTAAAAGAGATTAGAAAAATGGATTTTGGGCTTAGTATTTGGGCCATGGGCTAAAGAATTTATTTATTTTATTTTTTAGAAAAGTCTTATGTCCAAAGACCATCTTGAAAAATTTTGAAAATACTTTTGGTCTTTTGGGCTTTAAGAAAAATTTATTTTGAGCTTACAATATACTTAGGTCATATTAAAAAAGGAACAAACCAAATAAGCCATGATTTAGACTAAGATAAACTAACCATAGTCAAACAACATGCATTTAGGGTAAAACCTAAGGAAAGTAACTAGGCCAATTACATGAGCTTTAGTCTTTGGGTTAAAAGGCTTAGGTTCCCATTGCAAGTATATACCAAATGGTACGAGGCTATGAGTGGTTATGCCATGCTCGATCTCTATACCTTGAGTGAAAGTATGGTATCCCTTACATAATATAACATGGGTAACACGGGCATCCTAACTCACGCACACGATGCAATGGATAATATCATTATAAGAAAGAATAGAATAATATAAAGACCAACGGAATCAACTTCTCTTATCCCCAGTGGAGTCGCCACTGTGAGCGGGGATTTTTTCCCCCACTCCCGGTGGAATGGTTCTTGCGACTTTGGCACTGTTTAAGCTCGGGGCCTTAGAGAACACGGACCTAAGTCCGGAGAAAATGGAGTCACCACCCGGACGGGCCAGGAAAAAGAAAGGGGCGGATGACTCAATTCCTAAGGAATTCCTAACCCCCTAATGGGTTCGAAAAGTTTGGTATGTGTGGGGAAGGTGAGAAATGGCCCAGCACCCCCACAACGCCCGGTTCATTGGAACCGGCCTCCTTTACAGGTCTTAATATTATAAAATTCTTAAATATAACTATATTATCCATATTACACACAATAATTAAAAGAAAGCATCATTATATTAAAGTCAAAGCAATGTCCAAACAAGGCAAATAAATAGACACCCACCCAAGGATGGAAACATGTCCTTACTTCACATGCCTAAATAGGACACCCACCGAAAGGTAGAAACATGCCCTTTATATAGGTTCTAAAGTAGAAAAGTAAATTAAATTACATGATGTTTAACTAATGAGGTACCCACCAAGTGGAAACATACCTCTTACAACTTTTGAAAATCTAAATTAATTGATAAAAGTAAATAATCATTCATCATAAATAAATCATTCATCGAAGGTACCAAATATCAATAAAAAGTAAACATCTATCCATGATAAATAAAATAAACCAAGCATTGAACTTACATAAATTAAAGCATATAAAATAAATCAAAACAAAATGAAATATGGAATTGAATAAAGCAAATAAAAGTCCAATTATAGCTACTGTGACTTTTTATGGAATTAAAATAAATTAGGGTTTTATGTTTTAAAAGGTTGGTAAGACTCTTTGATTAACTAAATTAATATTTGAATGGTGAAATCATGAAACTAGGGTTTTAGATACTTTAAAATACTTTTGATTCAAGGTTTTAAATGGTGATTTATTGTGTTTTTAAGCTACTATGTAAAATTAAAGTATTTATGGTTTTATGGTTTTTTTAATGTTTTAAAGAATTAGGGCCTTAAAGAAATTAAGATTCAAGGTTTTAAAGGGTTTGGGTTTACTATTTTAGGTTTAGGAATTGAATTTGGTTTTTAGGACCTTTGGATTGGAGTTTCGGGTGATGCATGAAGCTTTTGGGATTGAAAATCAATTTGATACTTTTATGAGATTTTATAAGTTTAAACCAAACAAATTAAAGTTTTTATAAATAGAAAAGATTTATGTAATTGAAAAAGTATTTTAGGGTTTTTTATAAGAAACAAAATATGTTTTAAGAGTTTACATAATCTGAAAAGTAAATTGGAGTTTTGGGGTTTTGAAGAAATAAAATTAATAACTTTAAATTCTTTGGGAAATAAAGCAACGGATTAATGTTTTTAACTTTGAACAAAAGGGATTAGGTTCTGGGATTTATGAATTAAAAGAAAATAATTTCATGCTACTGTAAAAACATAACAAAAATAATTTAATACATACCTTCTTTTGATGATTCCTCCAAAAATAAATGTTCTTGGATGAACTAGCTCCAAAAGCAAGCCTTTTTTGCCTTTGAATTCTTTAAATCGTGTTTCTACTCCTTTAAAAATCAATTGAATTGAATTATTACTTTTCCTTTACTGATTTGGTTTCTAATTTTCCAAGCCCCTGTTACTTTCGGCCTCCCTCAAATTAATTGCCTTTGGTCCTTATTTATAGTGGTTTGATGTAGTTTATTCCTAATTAGTTAAGGCAAGTAATATTAATAAAAAAAAAAGAAAATGAAACCTAATTGAATTAGGTTTCAAAAAATTTGCGTCGGAAAAAATTGCACTGCCTAAAAAAAATTGCCGCAGGAAAAAATACGCTGGCAAAAAAAAAACTGCCTAACAAAACTGCGGCAGTGGGAGGGCTGGGGCGTCGACCGCAGGAAATTCCTGCGGGTGACCATTTTGCACGCAGGATTTTCCTACAGGCCAAATAGAAAATCTATTTCGCTCGCAGGAATTTCCTGCGGGAGAAATGCCCACGGGCCCGGGCGACAATTTTTTCGTCGCCGATTTTTTTGATTTTGATTTTGATTTTGATTCTTATTTTTTGATTTTTATTTGGACCAATTAGACAACCAAAAATCATTTTAGACTAAATAAAACATATTGGACCGGATTGGGTCAAAAATTAAGGGTCTACAGCTACCTGAGCCGGATAAGCCCAATGCCAAAAGCAATCCTCTGCCAAAGTTCAACAGAGTTCCACCACCAGCAACTTTCATGGTAGGAAAAGGATTGGAAGAAGATTTTGTTTTATCATCCTTTCAAGATAGGAAAATTGAAGATGTGAAAGGAAAGAAGCTTAACTCAACAAACATTCCTTAGCTTGAATGTTCCTTTTAAATTTTGCTTTCTTTAATATTTAATCGGAACAATCTTGTTTTTCAAATTTAAATTTATTTGAATAAATTACTTTTATCAAAAAATTTGTTGGTCTTTATTCATTTTGGTGCTCAACCAATGAGGAATCTGGCTTGATGTTCATAAATTAATATATTTATGCATCATGACTTGAATGACTATACTAGGTGAGGAAATTGCTCTATAGCATTGAGTTGAGTTGTGTATACTTACTTAGAGAGGGCTCCTGCATAATTACCTTTGTCTAGATCCTAGTCAGTCTTAAAACATGGTTTGACAAACTTTTGAGGCGAAATTGAACTCTACTTATTTAAGAGAGAAATGATCTAGGCATTGTTTGGTTAGCCAACAGCTAGTATCCACCTAATTAAATATCAATCCCTATGTGAGTGGGGATTTTTGCCCCCACTCCCGGTGGAATGGTTCTTGCAACTTCGGCACTGTTTAGGCTCGGGGCCTTAGAGAACACGGACCTAAGTCTAGAGAAAATGGAGTCGCCACCCGGACGGGCCAAAAAAAAAGAAAGGGGTGGATGACTTGATTTCTAAGGAATCCCCATCCCCCTAATGGGTTCGGAAAGTTGGGTACATTGGGGAAGGGGAGAAATGGCCCAGCACCCCCACAACTCCCGATTCATTGGAACCGGACTCCTTTACCGGTCTTAATATTATAAAATTCTTAAATATAACAATATTATCCATATTACACACAATAATTAAAATAAAGCATCAATATATTGAAAATCAAAACAATGTCCAAGCAAAACAAATAAATGGACACCCATCCGAAGATGGAAACATGTTCTTACATCCCATGCCTAAATAGGACACCCACCGAAAGGTAGAAACATGTCCTTTACATTGGTCTAAAATATAAAAGCAATTTAAATTACATGATATTTAACTAATGAGGTACCCACGAAGTGGAAACATACCTCTTACAACATTTGGAACTCTAAATAAGTCGATAAAAGAAAATAATCATTCATCATAAATAAATCATTCACCAAAGATATCAAACATCAATATAAAGTAAACATCCATCCGTGATAAATTAAATAAATCAAGCATTGAACTTAAATAAATTAAAGTATATAAATTAAATCAATGCATAATCAAATATAAAATTGAATAAAGCAAATAAAGATTTAAATTAGGTATTGAAATGGATTAAAGTTTTATAATTTAAGAGGTTGGTAAAGTTCTTTAATTAACCAAATTAGGGTTTGAGAAGTGAAATCATGAAACTAGGGTTTGGACACTTTTGAAACATTAGATTTATGATTTACGGTTACTGGATCATTGTTTTGTATTTACCATATTGAATTTTAATATTTAAATTTATAAGGTTTTAAGATTTTAAATATTAGGATATAGAAAAATTAGGGTTTAAGGTTTTAAGGGAATTAGGGTTTAAAAAAACTAGGGTTTGAGGTTACTGTCTTGATTCTAAAGTTGAATTAGGGTTTAGTGTTTTTGGAGAATATATTTTATTTTAGAATTTGGAGAAACAATTTATAGTTTTATGAAAATAAACAAAATGATTTAAGGTTTATAGAAACAAAAAGATATTTTTTTAGGGTTTTGGAAAGAAACAGATTCAATTTAAGGTTTTGAAAAATTGGAAAGCAAATTAGGGTTTTGAGATTTTGAAGAAACAAAAAATAACAATTTTAAGATTTTTGGAAAACAAAGAAACGAATTAAGGTTTTTAAACTTTAGAAAAGGTATATTAAAGTTCTAGGGTTTTTTGAATCAAAAGAGACAATTTGATTATTTAAGCTACTGTGAAGAAATTAGACATTCATATCTCTGTTTGTTGGTTCCACCAAAAATTTCTTCTTGGATGAACAAGAACAAAGACAAGCTTTGCTGCCTTTGATGAATTAAATTGCTCGTTTGCTTCTCTCAATAAGTCCGATCGATTTCACTGCCAGAAGGAATTCTTCAAATCTGATTCCCTTTCCAAGTTTTCCTCCTCAATTTTGGTCTAAAAATTGCTCCCTTTCTGTGTTGTTTTAATCCTTATTTATAGAAGATTTTTATGATTAATTTTAGTTATTAATGGAATCTAACATTAATTAAGAAAAGGAAGCCGAAACCTAATTGTATTTTGTTTCAAAAAATTTGCGTCGGAAAAATTTCACTGGCGAAAAAAAATTGCTGCTGAAAAATTGCCATGGTGAAAAAAAACTACTGCGGAAAAAGTTGCCGCAGGGGGCTGCGGGGCGAAAATTGGCCTGTGGGCCATTTCGCACCCAGGAAAATCCTGCGGGCGAAATGGCCTTGGGCCATTTCGCCGCAACTCTTCGGCGATGAATTTTTTTGTCTTCGATTTTTATTTTTATTTTTATTTTTTTGTTTATTATTATTATTTTTTATTTTTTATTAATAAAAATTACATACTAAAGCAAATATTATTTAATTAAGATAATAAAAATTGTTTTGGGCTAATTAAAATATATTGGACAACACAAAAATGATTTTGGACTAATTAAAATGTAATGGACCGGAATGGGTCAAAATTAAGGTCTACAGTTTGCCCCCTGCTTGAATGATCTGAGACTTTAGTGAAAGAGAGTGAAAAGCAATAAGACTTAATTTTTGAGATGGTTTAGGTTTTGGGTTCTGGACCCGGTTCGAGTTCTGGACTCAAGGATAATTTTAGGTTCTAGACCTAAGTGTAATTTTAGGTTCTACAACTAAGTGTATTTTTAGGTTTTGGACCTAAGGGTAATTTTAGGTTCTGGACCTAAGGAAAATTTGGGCTCTGGACCCGAGCTAAGTTATGGACTTAGAAACTATTCTAGGTTATGGACCTAAGGATAATTTTGGTTCTGGACCCGAGCTAAGTTCTGGACATAGAAGAGATTCTAGGTTCTGAACCTAAGGAAAATTTGGATTCTGGACCCGAGCTAAGTTCTGGACTTAGGAAAGATTCTAGGGTCTGAACTTAAGAAAAATTTGGGTTATGGACCCAAGCTAAGTTCTGGACTTAAGAAAGATTCTAGGTTCTGGACCTAAGGAAAATTTGTGTTCTGGACCCGAGCTAAGTTCTGGACTTAGAAGAGATTCTAGGTTCTGGATATAAGGATAATTTGGGTTCTAGACCCGAGCTAAGTTCTGGACTTAGAAGAGATTCTAGGTTCTGGACCTAGAAAAATTTGGGTTCTAGACCCGAGCTAAGTTCTGGACTTAGGAAAGATTCTAGGTTCTGGACCTGAGAAAAATTTGGGTTCTGGACCCGAGTTAATAATAATTTTTTATTTCAAAAAGCTTGGCTAATTTTTATGCATATGTCTTCTCCTTGCCCCCCGCGTGTAAAAATATTTTAACAGTGTAAAAAATATTTATATGCACGTAAGTATTTGAATGATTGCATTGAATGTTGAATTTACTGTTTATTTACTGTGTATTCACTGTTCATGCACTATTTACTATTCGTAAATAGTAACCTACTATTTGTAAATAGTAGTTTACTATTTATCAATAGAAATTTACTATTCATCAATCGTAAAATTTACTATTTATCAATAGTAAAATTTGCTTTTTGAATTTGCTTTTTTTCTTTGCCGTTCCTCTATATAAACAAGCGAATTTCTTCATTTCATTCACAACAAATTTTCATTCCTTTCGTTAATAGCTATAATTCTCTCAAATTTAGCATGTAGTTTTGAAAAAATGCATGCTTCAAGATCTGGAACTCATTCTAATGCTGAGTTATTGGAGTTTATTCGGCATCATGAAGATGGAAATATAGGTCTACTAGCCGGGATGCTGCTTCATCGTAGTTTAAATCAAAAGAGCGCGGTAATTATTTTTTTCTTTTTCTTTTCTCTTCATTTTTTCTGTTATTATTATTTTTTCTTTTTGATTTTTTATGTTTGTCTTTATTTTTTATTTATATTTATATATTTTTATTTTTTTTTATTTTTTTTAATTTTAGAAAATTTAGGAAAAATATATTAATTTAAGTAGATAGAATAATATGTACTTACATGGTATTAACTTACCTGGCTCCGTGTTAGCATGATCGTTACGTTGTTCGGGCCTGAGGGTGTATCTACAAAGCCCGACAATGGTATGATGTAGTGCCCTCTCGGGTAAGGTAGATTATCCGAGATTGCGACTTTGAGAGCTTCATCTTACAATTGCCATCGGAGGAGTATTTGATAGACCGAAGCATAGTCCAGGCACTTGCGGAATGATGGTTAGACACAGCCCACACTTTTCATTTGCCCATTGGAGAGATGACAATTGGTCCGGTCGATTTTACTGCTATAACCAATGATAAGAGTATTTTTATACTTGTTTTTAGTATGATTTCTATGTGTTTTTAGTTAATGTTTCATTTGATTTTGGTTTAAAGTTTGTTTTAAGTGTTTGGTTTAGGTTAAAGTGCAAAAACTCCCTTAGATGATCAAAATAATGAAGAAAGAGCATGAATTAAGCAAGACATGGCCAAGCCAAAGCATGCTTGGCCATGTCCCTCAAAAGAATTTCAAGACAGTAGCTGACACACCTAAGAGACACGGCCAAGCCACTGATCGTGTCTCACCCAAGGAAAAGAAACCAAGCAAAAAAAGAAATAGAGGCAGTACTTGACACACTCACGAGACATGGCCATGTCGTTTGAAGCTTGCCCATGTCTTGTCGTCTTGGCCATGTCACTTGACGCTTGGCCATGTCTCATTATCTTGGCCGTGTTGCATCCTAAAATAGAAGCAATATTGACACACTCACACGACATGGCCATGTCACTTGAAGCTTGGCCATGTCGCTTGAAACTTGGTCGTGTCTAAGGAAAACTTGAAGCTTGGCAATGTCTCTCAAAGAAAGTGAAGGAGTGACTGACACTGGCAAGAGACACAGCTAAGCCATTGGCCGTGTCTTACCTAAAGAGCAAAATCCAAAGAACAAAGAAAAGAAAGAAGGCAGAATGCGACACTGGCAAGAGACATGGCCAAGCCACTGGCCATGTCACATGACATGGCAATGTCGATTGAAGCTTGGCCATGTCTGCTCACCAAAGAAAAGAAACAGCAAGAGACACAGCCAATTAGCCTGGCCATGACCCAAGGAAAAACAAGAGACACGGCCAAGCCACTCATGGCTTCGCCGTGTCACCTATAAAAACTTTGTTTCTTTTGCACGAATTGAGGGACAAGTGGGAGACAAACCAATTACTTTTGCCAAAAGAAATACAAAACAAAGGGAGAGTGGGGAACAAGAGAGGGTGGTGTGAGCTGGTGTGAGTTGGAAAGCATGGGTTTGAGCTTGGATTGATTTAAAAAGAGAAGAAGAGGAAGAAGAAAAAAAAGCTTTTGCAGAGGGCTGGAGTTTTGTGCAGGAAACAGAGAACAGAGGTAGAGAAGAGAGGTTTGAGAGGAGGCTGGGCATACAGGTTTTGGGCAAGGAGGGAGAGACACTTTCCTTGACTCTTCATCTTCATCCCCCATTTCCATCCTCTCCAACATCTGCATCTTCCAATGGCAGCTCCTAGAGATTGAAGAAGCTACATTGAAAGGGGTTTTGCTATTTTCTCCTTTTATGTATTTTAATGTTATTGTTTTTGTTGTTGTATTAAGTGTATTGAACATAAAATAAATCATTCTCTATCTAGATGTTAATGAACCCTAGCTTATTTGTATGATTGGATACTTTTAATTGATTGAGTTGTTTTATTCTTATGATGCTTAATGATTATTGCCAATTGATGATAGCATGTTTATTGATTGGCTGCCATTTTCATATTATTGACTTGAGAAAGCTTGATATGAATTGATTACTCATAAGGGTTGAGGATTGATTGGGGTGCTAGAGATAGACCTACAAGATCCTTTGGTTTATAGTTCCTTGTTCTTAATGCATGACCTATTTAATTGTGTTTTGAGAAGAGATTCTGGCACTCTACTTAGTGATTAGGGGTTAATTCACTCAAGAGAGGTTTTAGTGTAAGTTAGAGGAATGCCAACTCAACTCTATCATGTAATGTAATTGAGGCAAGGGGATTCAATATCTAGATAGTATCATTATCATCAATCCTTTTTACACAACACACAATTTATCTTTGCTTTCATTTATTTAAATTAGTTGTCTTTAATTATAAAACATCACAAAAACATTAACTTGCTAAACAACAGTTAAGATTTGCACTAGTGCTTGGCCTTGTCCTCAGTGGAACGATACTTCACTCACTACTTTATTACTTGGGCGACCCGTGCACTTGCGATAATAGCTATAGCATAGTGGCATGCACCAAGTTTTTGGCGCCACTGCCGGGGACAATGGTTTCAATACTAGTAATATAATTAAGACTGTTGATTTAGTTTTATTTTTTTCTTTGTTTGTTTTCTGTGAATTGATTGTGTGTTTTTCTTTGAATTGTTTATTTGTTTTCTGTGAATTTTTTTTGTTTGTTGTGTTTGAATTTGTTTGTTTGTTTGTTTTTCTTTAAATTGCTGAGTGCCTTGTGTAAAGATGCAGTTTTCAAGGCACGGGGGAGTTTATGACCGGGACTATAATTCTGACATGGCATGGCAATTTGCGGAATTAATGAATCAATCTATGCCATGCCAAGACATATGTGCAACATGTGGCAATGCAGGGCATAGTTCCAATACATGTTCATTTGATTTCCAACGATACCAAGATTGGCACGAAGAAGAATATGGTTACCAAAATTTCCAGCAAATGGGTGGTAATGACCCTTATTCCAATTCCTATAATCCAAGCTGGGAAAGCCACCCAAATTTTTATTGGGAAAATCAGCAGTACATCACACCTCAACAAAATTTTCAACCTTGCCAAAGAAGTTCTTACTTTCAAGAATAATTCTCAGACCAAGACCACCTTGAGGAATCCACATTGGAGGATAAGTTAAATGCCTATATTCAAAAACTCACAATGAATCAAGATCACCTTGAGGAACCCACTTTGGAGGATAAGTTGAGGTCTGAATCTTTGCAAGAAACACAGAGGATATTGGATGCTCTAGTTGAGCAGATGGCACATCAACCCCAAGCACACCAAAAGGAGGAGTCTCCTAGCCAATCGGAGCAAACCCAGGTAGTCACAAATTTGAGGAGTGAACAGGTAACATATAACAATTATTGTGATTACTTTGATGCAGGGACCAATCAAGAAGAAAATGGAGAAGATATCCAACCCGACATAGAGGGGTTGAATCAAACAAAGGAAGAGGAGAATTTGGAAGCATTGTAACACCCTGATACTCCATATAAGTACCATACATATACCTAGTATACATACAATACGTATATAAAGTATAAGAATGTCACGTCTAATTTCAATTTAAAAGCCTTTATCTGAGTTCATACCATTTTACATTACTTTAAAACACATTTACAAAAATCATTATTCTTATTAAAATGCAACATAATTAAAATCATATATGTATGCATCACCTTCTAGTTGGTCTCGAGACACTCTTACCCTTCTCATGGCATAATAGCTGGACTTCTAGATCAACCGCATAAGTACCTGCGCGATTACACATTCGCGCTAAGCTCGAGAGCTTAGTAGTACAAATAAATAATAAAATATACTTTACAAAAGAATCATACCTCATATTTTTAGCACTATGTTTTATTGTTCTCTTACCACCTTTTCCTTTCTCAATGCATTCTTCATATACTCCCACTAATCTCATAAATTAAATACATAATTACTTAGAACATTCACAATACAATACTTACCCTTTCTATCTCATATACATATACATATACATTATTTTAACAAAACACCATTCAATGACCTACCCAAACCTTCATGAAAACAATTCTCACAAATTCCACATTCATATAAATTTTACACATCATACAACATTTTCATAAGCTCATATCTCAACAAAGCTCCTCAAACCATATTCACTTTCAATATATCAATACACATATTACAAAATCATACTTCATAACATCATTTTATTCATAATTCATCAATCATGAATCACACTTTTAATAAAGGCAGCCATAGATCTCATTATTCATTTATTTCAACATTTGAATATCATATTGACAACAAAGACAGACTCGGGCCCAAACAACACACTAATATGCCATTCAATTTTCAGAGTAAATGCTTTGGTTTTATTATCACATTTATCAATATCATAGACCCAACTAGGCTTCAAGGATTAGGTTCAACCAAACTTCAAGGGGAGCAAAGCATGCTAAGCTTCAACCCAACTTGGCTTCAAGAACCAACCCAACCTAGCTTCAAGGGTGGTAACATCTCAATTAGGCTTCAAGGATTCAATCCAACAAAACTTCAAGAGATTGTTACACTTATTAGGCATGCCACCAACAACAAACTCTGAAAATGGAATAACACATTAGTCACACAATTCATTTATCAATTTTATTCTCAATTGAATTATCATAACCAATAACAATGGCTCACATCTCATTTGAATCATCATAGCCAATTACAATGGCTTCATCACATCACATTTAAATCATCATAGCCAATAACAATGGCTTCACATCTCATTTGAATCATCACAGCCAATAACAATGGCTTCACATCATATCATGTCTCAATTCATACTATAATATTTCATTATTCAATTACCTCATCATATCCTTCATATCCTAAAATACATTATATATATATATCATCATTGATATAACATTACAACTACATTATTCATGTAACACATTACAATTTACAAGGTTCACAATGCATAACACAAAACATTGTTCATATAATATCATATGCATCATTATCACTCAAGTATACATAATCAATGGCATTGCATATAATTTTCCCATGATCATTATATCTTTCACATTTCCTATATCATCATTGATATATATATATATATACACAATAATTTACATTATTCATGGATTTAGAATCTTCCATATACATTTGGTTGGATCATTATTGTTTTAAGTGTGTTTAGGTTTAGGTTTAGGTACACAATTACCTTTGGAGAATCCTAACAATGCAAGAAGAACAAAGAATAAAAACATTAACTAACACATTTGAAGGACACGGACAGCACAATTGAGGGACACGGCCAAGCTTGTGGCCGTGTCTCTCAACCACAAATTCCAGTAGCAAACACGGGCATAGGACACGGCCAAGCTTGTGGCCGTGTCTCCCAACACTAAAATCCAGTAGTGGACACGGGCAATGGACACGGCCGTGTCTCTCAAAAATCCATCCAACACGACCAAATTTTCTTGGCTTGGCCGTGTCTCTCCTTGCTTTTGGCCGTGTCACTTAAGAACAAAACCCTAAATGTGACCAACACTCTTCTAAATGCATTTACACACTTTTTGCACAACATTAATCTCATTCAACTGGATACAATCAATAACATAAACACATATCTTACACAATCATCACAATAATCACTTTAACAACACATTAACATTACATTTAAACACAACCACCTCAAAACCCTAAATCCAGCATCATTCATAATCTTTCAAAATCAACATCCACCACTTCCAACAACAACACCTATTTAACCTCTTAACTTAAAACCAAATTTAACACTTGAAAACACATCACAAACACCTCTCATCATCAAATCAACAAACCCTAATTCACTTCAAATACCACTTCAAAAGAATAAAAGAAATCAAAGAAAAGAACTTACCAAGGTTGTTGAATTCCACAAATCTCCAACTTGATTCCTTGCTTCTCTCTTCAATCTTGATTTTGGAACAACAAAAATCAACTCTTGTTCTTTGGTTTTGGAGAGCCGGCCACCACTAAGGAAAAGAGAAGAAAAGAAAAATAAATAAAGTCAACTTCCTCTTCTTCTTTAAATCTCCACCAAGAGATTTCCAAAAGAAAATTACCTCAATGCCCTTAACCATTTGTTCTAACTCTCTTTTAACTTATAAGCCCATTTAGGTAATTTCATACTCAACAAGATAAATATCTCTTCCCCCTTGACTCTTCATTTGACCAACTTATATGTTATATATATTACAATATAATCAACATATACACTTTTCTTTAATTTCTTTTCTCTTGCAAATTGACACCTACATTCAATCCAATTTTTAAAACAACAACAACAACAACAACATTCAAAACTTCTAGGGCATATATGGGGATATTACAATTCTCCCCCTCTAAAAAGAAATTTCGTCCTCGAAATTACCTGATATCAAGTCTGAAACAACTGAGGATACTGATCTCCCATGGTTTGTTCACTTTCCCAAGTTGCTTCTTCCTTTCCATATGAAGATAATCATCTTCTCTGAATTTCATAATTCATCGTTGTATAGATATATATATATCTTTATATCTTATTACTTTCTCAACAAGGCAATCAAAATAACTCATTACATCTCCAATGAATTTTATCTTTGTATTAGAGTTAGATTATCACTTTAACTCTTTATAGATATTTTCTTAACTTTAACCTCAAAAGTCATTAATTAATATCTTAACATTGATTATTCCATTCTTACAATCACCTTCAAAATAACATTTACCAAACCTCAATGGATAACAATATCCTTACTTTCTTTAACTTGCTTCTCACTTAATATAAATATTAATACCAAACTTTTAAACTTACTTAACAGATAAACAACATTTCTCTTTTTCTCACCATGTACAATTGATATAATTCAATTTATTTATGTTCATTTATAAGCCAGAATATTACATCATACACATTACCATTTAACTTTTACACTCCTAGTACACTGTACGTATTAAATCTCAATATTGACTTGCAACTTTAGTAAAATCTAGATCAATCGATCTATTAAACACAATATACTAACATCTCAACCTTATTTGATTCAAACCAACAATTAACTTATCGAAAATTATCATTGAATTTCACAATATATATATACATATATACCCTAATTTCATTAGGTCAACTTATATTCAAATTCTAGTCTTTTCAGATTCATATACTCAATCAATAAAAATCATGCTTATAAATATACATTTCATTATCTCAATAATTATATCATCATTTCTCATACTCATTCAAAGTTTATCAATATAGCCAACAACTATAGCTTCATAAACGAACTTTCTCCCAACCAAGTCGGTAGTCCAAGTTCGGTTGCCCAACACAATGGGTCCGCACGGTTCCGCAGGAGGCAGATAGGTCCGTTCCTTTATCTTTTCTCAATTCATTTCTCCTAATCAATTAGGCACTCTATCTCAATTAATATTCATTTCCAATATCATTGCCAATAATCATAGTTTCTCATTATATCAAAATAGTATACACGTATATCATTAATTATATTGAACATCTCATTATTCGATCATATCATCTAGACATGCTTCAATCATATCTTTTAACCATGTTTCTAGGAACATAGTTATCAATCTCACCAAAACTGTACTACAGTTATATCATCTCAGCTCTAACTCTGAAGATAATAAAACTAACCAATTAATCACACTAACCAACTCATATGACCATGATATTTTAACAATCACACTTAGGATTTGTAAATCAATATTGTTCTGCTATTATTCGATTTCCAACTTTTACAATTATAATGCTAGATTGTCTCACAAAAATTATATTTCTATTCTCCAAACTCTTATTACACCAAGAAGTAACACCTTTTTAATTCCATCTCCAACAGTTTACTTTTGATTATTTGATCATTATTAACCTAACTCATGTTCAATAATATTATCTTTAACATTTTCTATGCCCAACCTTCCATCAGATACAAATCTTACACAAATTTCATTCATTGCTCCATATCCAATCCATCTCTTCTAAAAAATTTTAAAACATTATTCTTTCCTTACAATTTCTTATTACACTTATACATAAAACATTTCCACACACAAATACTTTGAGTTCCAAAACATCTTATGATAGCTTCATTTATTTATTGCCATAACGATTTCACTGTTCAATATTACCCAAGTCCATTCTTATCTCTAATACCATTAAACATGCAATGGTATAACTTAATAAACATATTATATACACATTCATAGGTCACACTTATAATGTGATTCACTTCCCACCTTTCTTACTTATAATCATTACATTCATGTCGAAAAGTTCATTTCGCATATCCTCTTTATATATATACACATAATTATGCAATTTATTAACTTTCTCTTTTGCATATAGTTTATACAAATTTAATATTTATCAGTTTCTTTTGACTATTATCATTCTCATTCTTTTAACATAACTTAAGTTATTCATTAACTTCAATAAATATATACACTCTACTTATAATATTATTTTACAAAAGAGCTTAATCACATTTCCAATATGATATCTCTCTCACATTTGTTTTTAAATACCCTTAACATATTTTTCATATCCATTTTCATCCTTTCCAACCAAATTACGTAAAGTAACTCATTTCCATTTACTCAATCCCTTTTCTTTTATTTCTAACCAAATTTTCCTACTATCAATCTCATCCCCCAATTCATAATACTTTCATGTGCACTACTATTCATTTCATATATCTCATGTATTGAATACATTAAACTATCAATATCTAAATGATCTTTATCCACATTCCATTACAACCATAAATTCTCAACTTACTAATTTACTTAAACTTCAATTTATTCATCTCATTCTCTTAATATCAACTTTAAAACATCTTATATGTATCTACCACAAAGCAACTTCAAAACATATATGTTTCACAATTATTAAGCTCATTCCAAAAATCTAAATGTCACATATCTCCACCATTAACATGAGCTTTTACGATATTCAAACATATCATATTTCTAACATTAAAATCACCATGTTTGCATTAAAATAACAATACAAACAACACCCATATGTCTTCTTATTTAATCAACATCGTCTTTTTTCTTTCTAAACAAAATCTTAATTTTATGTATCCACACCTTAAATTATCACACTTAATCTATATCAATCAACTCATTCAATATTTCACTATACTCTTTGCATTTAAATGCTATATCTTTCCATATTACCCATCCAACAATATTTCCTCTTTCTAGAAATCCAAACATAAAATTTATTAGAAAGAGATTCAAATAATAGAGGAAAGATTACATACTTTAATCTAAATTTTGTTTTTAACTCCTTTCCAACTTTATTCTTCTAGCCATTACTTTATATGTCATATACATATCAATAATCAAACTTTTTACTTATAAATTCCATATCATTTCTTTATATCACAATCACCTCTCAATTATTAACATTTTAAAATTTACTTTCATATGAAATCTCATTTACATACTATCATTTATCTCATGTAATTCAAATACATCATAATTCACATAATGCCACGTTCGAGATCAACCTAGATGTGAATGCATATGCATGTATTACCAATTGCATTTCAAAACTCTTCTTTTTAATTCTTATTTAAATTATTCAAAAATTTTCTTTTTAATTTCACTTAGGCCGAGAATCTCAAACCTAAGCTCTGATACCAAAATAATTGTAACACCCTGATACTCCATATAAGTACCATACATATACCTAGTATACATACAATACGTATATAAAGTATAAGAATGTCACGTCTAATTTCAATTTAAAAACCTTTATCCGAGTTCATACCATTTTACATTACTTTAAAACACATTTACAAAAATCATTATTCTTATTAAAATGCAACATAATTAAAATCATATATGTATGCATCACCTTCTAGTTGGTCTCGAGACACTCTTACCCTTCTCGTGGCATAACAGCTGGACTTCCAGATCAACCGCATAAGTACCTGTGCGATTACACATTCGCGCTAAGCTCGAGAGCTTAGTAGTACAAATAAATAATAAAATATACTTTACAAAAGAATCATACCTCATATTTTTAGCACTATGTTTTATTGTTCTCTTACCACCTTTTCCTTTCTCAATGCATTCTTCATATACTCCCACTAATCTCATAAATTAAATACATAATTACTTAGAACATTCACAATACAATACTTACCCTTTCTATCTCATATACATATACATATACATTATTTTAACAAAACACCATTCAATGACCTACCCAAACCTTCATGAAAACAATTCTCACAAATTCCTCATTCATATACATTTTACACATCATACAACATTTTCATAAACTCATATCTCAACAAAGCTCCTCAAACCATATTCACTTTCAATATATCAATACACATATTACAAAATCATACTTCATAACATCATTTTATTCATAATTCATCAATCATGAATCACACTTTTAATAAAGGCAGCCATAGATCTCATTATTCATTTATTTCAACATTTGAATATCATATTAACAACAAAGACAGACCCGGGCCCAAACAACACACTAATATGCCATTCAATTTTCAGAGTAAATGCTTTGGTTTTATTATCACATTTATCAATATCATAGACCCAACTAGGCTTCAAGGATTAGGTTCAACCAAGCTTCAAGGGGAGCAAAGCATGCTAAGCTTCAACCCAACTTGGCTTCAAGAACCAACCCAACCTAGCTTCAAGGGTGGTAACATCTCAATTAGGCTTCAAGGATTCAATCCAACCTAACTTCAAGAGATTGTTACACTTATTAGGCATGCCACCAACAACAAACTCTGAAAATGGAATAACACATTAGTCACACAATTCATTTATCAATTTTATTCTCAATTGAATTATCATAACCAATAACAATGGCTCACATCTCATTTGAATCATCATAGCCAATTACAATGGTTTCATCACATCACATTTAAATCATCATAGCCAATAACAATGGCTTCACATCTCATTTGAATCATCACAGCCAATAACAATGGCTTCACATCATATCATGTCTCAATTCATACTATAATATTTCATTATTCAATTACCTCATCATATCCTTCATATCCTAAAATACATTATATATATATCATCATTGATATAACATTACAACTACATTATTCATGTAACACATTACAATTTACAAGGTTCACAATGCATAACACAAAACATTGTTCATATAATATCATATGCATCATTATCACTCAAGTATACATAATCAATGGCATTGCATATAATTTTCCCATGATCATTATATCTTTCACATTTCCTATATCATCATTGATATATATATATATACACAATAATTTACATTATTCATGGATTTAGAATCTTCCATATACATTTGGTTGGATCATTATTGTTTTAAGTGTGTTTAGGTTTAGGCTTAGGTACACAATTACCTTTGGAGAATCCTAACAATGCAAGAAGAACAAAGAATAAAAACATTAACTAACACATTTGAAGGACACGGGCAGCACACTTGAGGGACACGGCCAAGCTTGTGGCCGTGTCTCTCAACCACAAATTCCAGTAGCAAACACGGGCATAGGACACGGCCAAGCTTGTGGCCGTGTCTCTCAACACCAAAATCCAGTAGTGGACACGGGCAATGGACACGGCCGTGTCTCTTAAAAATCCATCCAACATGCCCAAATTGTAATATCCCGAGATATACCTTAAAAGTTTTGGAGGAGTTGTTGTATTTGGATTTAATGTATATGTGATGTATATGTATATGTCTAATTGTAATATCCCTAAGTGTGCCTAGAAGTTATGATAATATTGTTATAATTGATTTGAATGTGTAATTGATAAGTGGTATATTTGTATAGGGTTTGGTTGAATGGTAAAAGTATTTGAGAGAAATGAATATGTGTATTTGCAAAGGAAAGAATTGTATAGAGAGAGATAGTGTATATGTTGGGTATATGGCAATAAATATGACATATATGTTGGTCAAAGTGCTTAGTCAAGGGAAGAAGATATTTAAATTGTTGAATGTGAAATTACCAAAATGGGCAAGAGCTTGTAAAGAGAATTAAAATGTGTATGAGGGTAAGATAGTAATTTTCTTTTGGAGGAGTATTTAATGCCTATTGACTTTGTGTTTTCTTCATCATTTCTTCTTCTTTTTCCTTGTGTGGCCGGCTCACCTAAGACAAAGGAAAGCAAGAGAGTAAAAGAAGGGTTTGATGTTCTAAGCTCCAAAGTTGAGAGAGATTCCAAGTAACCAAGTTGGAATTTCAAGGAATTTCATCATTTTGGTAAGATTTCTCTTGTTTGCTTTGGTTCTTTTTGAAGTTGTGTATGGATTGAGTTAGGTTTATGGATAGTATGATTAAGTGTGTTTGTGTATGGTGTGTGTAAAAGTGTTGAAATGGAATTAAAGATAAGAAGCTAGGTTGGTGTTGGTGATGGAAGAGTAAGAGTTGTGTTTAGTGAATTTTTTTCTGTTTTACAATTAGTAAAGGCTGTGACTTGTATGATTTTTAATTAATTATAGAAAAATGTTCTTAAAGTGAATTTTTGATATGTTGTGCCTCTATGAGTCTAGAATGACTGAAAAATATGTTGATTCGATTTTGGAATGGTTATGAGTTTAGAAAGATTATTTTTATTAGACCTGTTCCAGCAGGTACCTTAACTGAGACAGCTATATTTCGGGATTTTTAATAAAATGTAGAAAAATCATATCCAATTGAATTTTGGATATGATGTTTCTTAGTGAGTCTAGTATTTGAGAAAAATAATTTGGAACCACTTTGATTGAATTTGATTTATGGAATTCACAAAGTTCAGAACTGCTGCCAGGATGCAGAGCAATTGGGGCAGTCTGGTTAGGTGAACTATTTCACCAAGATTTTGTGTTCAGTTTGATCTGAAATTTTAAAGGAATGATTTTAAGATACAAAACTAAATTCTGTAAAAATTTTAGAATTTTTAGTCAAGTAGATTATTTTATACAATTTTTCAAAATAAGGATAAAATGGAGTCTTAAACCAGAATGTACTATTCATATGGTCATTTTGCTAATATTCCTTTTGGATTAGATTGTGAAGAGGTTGAATTGCCCTAACCGTGTCCCTCAAGTGGTGCTGCCCGTGTCCCTCAAAGGTTTTGAAGAGATTGGGTTGCATTAACCTAAATGTGGAGAATTCTTGGAAAGAAAAGAAATGTATAGATTGATGGGACTAGTTCTTGAGGTAAGTACCAATACATATGATTGTATTTAATTACATAATTTGAGGCTTAACACATTTGTTTGCAAATGTGTTAAGTGTTCTATTATATAGTTAACATAATTGGACTAAGGTGATGATTGAATGATGTGAAGGATGTGAAGATCATTAACAAGGTAAGCATAAACCCTATTTGATTGTATATCCTTATATGTCTTTGAACATTAACACATTGGGATGAAAGTGTTAAATAAGCTATTATATTGTGAATGTAAATGAAGAATATATATAAAGGATGAAATATGAAATAGGAAAGGTAGGAAGAAATGAGGATCATTCTTAAGGTATGTGCAATTTGTTATGATAAATGCTCTAGTAATGAATGATGTTAATGTGTTTTGAGAAGTGAGAAAATGTTATGTTATATGCATTGTGAATCTTGTGTATGGCAATGTATTATATGAATAATATACTTCGAAATGTGATATCAATGATGCTATATGTATCATATGGATTGAGATATGATATGATATGAAGCCATTGTGATTGGCTATGATAATTCAATTGAAAGAGATAAGGCATGTTGGCCTAATTGATGATGAGATTGATAATGAAATAATAAATGAATTGTTTGTTTAATATGTTATTCAGTTTCAGAGTTCTGGATTTGGGTGGCATGCCTAAGAAACGATGAAAGGTAACAGTCTTGCCGGGTTGAGGATCTCCTCATATGTGTTGAGTTGATGGTCCAAGAGACTGGGTCTGTTACACTATGAGAATTGTGAATATGAGATATATGATTTGTAACAGTCTTGCCGGGTTGAGGATCTCCTCATATGTGTTGAGTTGATGGTCCAAGAGACTGGGTCTGTTACACTATCCATGGATAGAGAGACATGTATATACATTGCCTACGGGCGTGATGATTGTGACTATGAACCAAAGCAGTAACTCTGAACTTTGAATAACATATTAGTGTTTTGGGCCCGAGTCTGTCTTTATTGTCAATGTGAAATGCAAGTATTGAAATATTGATTGTGAGTATTAATAATGAATTATGCTTGGTGAATTGTGAATAATATAATGTTATTAAGTGTAATATGTAAATGAATTGTGGTTGATGATAAAGGTTGTCTTTATTGGAAATATGATTTATGATTTGTATGATATGTAAATTGTGTATTGCAATAATGAGTGTATGATATGTAATGTGTGTATTGCAATAATAATTGGTATGATATGTAAAGTGTGTATTGCAATAATGGTTGGTGTGGTATATATATAATGTAGGGGTATTAATATATTGGTTTTGAGTATTGGTGATGCATTGGGGTTGGTGATAATATTATGTATATATATACATCATATATGAAATTAGCTAGGATATATTAAAGATAAAATTAAAAAGAAAAGAAGATATGATAAGAACTAATTATATATTGAATCGATGTATCATTATATATCAATACTTCTATACTATATGTTTATATTTTATATTTGGACTACTAAGCTCTCGGGCTTAGCGCGGGTGTTTATTCGCGCAGGTATATAGATGGAAGATATGAAGTCTTTTGTTATGCCACAAGAAGAGTAAAGTTTGTCGAGACCAACTAGAGGGTAATGCATACATGTATAAATTTTAATTATGATGTATTTCTGACGAGAGAGTATTTATATGTATAGATGAAGTTTTAGTAAAGATAATGATTTTGTAAATGTTATTTAAATTAATGTATTATGGTTTGAACTCTGTTATAAATATTTTAAAAGGTAACGAAAAGTGACATCCTTATACTTTATATATTTACTGTATGTATACTAGGTATACGCATAGTACTTATATAGGGTATCGGGGTGTTACACAAATTTTCTTGGCTTGGCCGTGTCTCTCCTTGCTTTTGGCCATGTCACTTAAGAACAAAACCCTAAATGTGACCAACACTCTTCTAAATGTATTTACACACTTTTTGCACAAAATTAATCTCATTCAACTGGATACAATCAATAACATAAACACATATCTTACACAATCATCACAATAATCACTTTAACAACACATTAACATTACATTTAAACACAACCACCTCAAAACCCTAAATCCAACATCATTCATAATCTTTCAAAATCAACATCCACCACTTCCAACAACAACACCTATTTAACCTCTTAACTTATAACCAAATTTAACACTTGAAAACACATCACAAACACCTCTCATCATCAAATCAACAAACCCTAATTCACTTCAAATACCACTTCAAAAGAATAAAAGAAATCAAAGAGAAGAACTTACCAAAGTTGTTGAATTCCACAAATCTCCAACTAGATTCCTTGCTTCTCTCTTCAATCTTGATTTTGGAACAACAAAAATCAACTCTTGTTCTTTGGTTTTGGAGAGCCGGCCACCACTAAGGAAAAGAGAAGAAAAGAAAAATAAATAAAGTCAACTTCCTCTTCTTCTTTAAATCTCCACCAAGAGATTTCAAAAATTACCTCAATGCCCTTAACCATTTGTTCTAACTCTCTTTTAACTTATAAGCCCATTTAGGTAATTTCATACTCAACAAGATAAATATCTCTTCCCCCTTGACTCTTCATTTGACCAACTTATATGTTATATATATTACAATATAATCAACATATACACTTTTCTTTAATTTCTTTTCTCTTGCAAATTGACACCTACATTCAATCCAATTTTTAAAAGAACAACAACAACAACAACAACAACAACAACATTCAAAACTTCTAGGGCATATATGGGGATATTACAAGCATCAACTTGGATAGTATTGCAGGAACCTCCAAATCCTTTTATGCCATCAATTTCATTCCCATGTATGCTGGAGGAAGAGAAACAAGGTATGCATATTCCTGAACTCTATGACATGCCCCATAGCGAAGATAGTGTAGACAAGCTTGAGGTAGCCATGACCTTAGAAGTAGAGCCTAATATTTCCAATCTAGAAATTGAGGAGAACAATTTAATATTAAACGATGAGGTTGTTGAGATGAAACTTCAAATTGCTAAAGAGGATGAGAATGAGATTCAACCAAACATGGTTGAACTTCAAAAGACCCCAAAAATCTTAGAATTTGTTTTAGTTGGGGAGAACAATATGCAACCAATGATCATCCCTCCCACTTTTGGGAGCGAGAAAGAACAAAAAATGAATATAACCATGTTGCATATTGAAAAAAATTCTTACCAAATACCTATAGCATTGGAGGATCACCCTATGACAGCTTTCACATGTTCTCATTGGCCAATTACTCATCCAAGGATGCTACCTAAGCTTTGCAATACATTGGGAACATTTAGAAGTTGCATGCTATCCATCTTCTCAATTTTGGGCTGCAATTGTATTATGGGAGGAAGAAGCCCTACATATCGCATATGGGAGAGGTGGAAATCAGGTTTTATTTAAACTCTCTTTTAGTTTATGCATGCTCACATTGAGGACAATGTGAAATTTTAAGTGTGGGGTGCATATTGTGCTTTGTGTTTTTACTTTATGTTTGTGTTAGTTTAGTTAATGTTTTTAATGTTTTTCTTTGAATAAATCAATTTTGGAAAGTTCAATTGTTATAAACATTGTTGATTGATGACCTTTAATTTTTTGAAGCATGAATTTGAGAATTGAGTAGAATTGGTTCTTATTGCCAATCTTGTTGGTTTTTCCTTGCATTACCTTTAACCTAGTGAGAAATTGAGCGATCAACTTATTATTCTTGTCGTGGGTAAACATCTTTGATTGATCACTTGCTAGAACTTGCTTTGATATGCATTTCATGATTACATAAAAATTTCAATTAGGCATAAAAAATGATTAAGGCAATTAGGTGAACCCACATTGGCTTAAAAAGACCAACCCTATTTTTAACCGTAGTTAGCCAATTTTGAGCCCATTTCATTTTTCCTTTTCTTTCTTTTTCACAACATCATTAGCTTGAGCCTTTTTGTTTTAACTCTTACCCTTTCATTAGGCCAAGAGCATTTTAAGAGCGTTTATGACCAAATTTTATGTTGAATTAAATGTGGGGTTAAATTTATAGGCTTAAGATTGCAAAGAAATATAAAAAAAAATAAAAAAAATCAAATAATAAGAAGAAAAATAATAAGAATAAATGTTGTTCTTGTTGAAAGGGTTGGAATATGTTTGGAAATAATCATTGCAAGATGTAATAAGTGAGTTCCCTTGAAAAGTCCTTTAATGTCAAGGGGTAGATAAGAGGAAGGTGTTTTGGGATCGTTGGGTTATACATATGATCGGTTACTTCATTCTTGAAGTGCTCTTGAACTTAATGATTAAGCTCACATTTCCTAAATGTCATGCCTCTACCTTAGCCCCATTACAACCCAATAAAAGACCTTTTGTAACACCTCTATACCCTGTATACGTACCAAGCATGCTTAAACGATCGTAATATGCGTATACTGAATATAGAAAATGCCACGGTTTAAAAAGACACAACAAATATCTTTGTAAATAAGCGAAACCAATCTCAAACAAATAAAAGAAATCCAAAAGACACTATATACAAAATGTTTAATAATTCACAGCGGAAGTTATTACAAATATGTTATAAATCAAGGTTTACAAAACATAGAATATATATACATGATTGGCAGCTCTTCTCTGATCTTTAAGTCCCAAAATAACTCTTCAATGTTTACTCTCACTCGGTCTCGAGGAGCTTTCAGGTTCAACTCTGTTACCTGCGCGATCAAACACTATCGCGCTAAGCCATCGGCTTAGTAGTACAAAATATACCAACATTATACTATAAGGCAAAAATAATGTTACACATCTAAATCATAAAGTTAACATCACACCTTTATATTTCATAAACCCTACACATAAAAGCACATCACATTACCACATCATACTACATTCAATGTCATAACAATATTCATATTACATCTTCATAATTCCATTGATTTTACCATTCAAGAATCACATTATATACAAAGACAAGCATGGGCCCAAAACACACTAATATGCCATTCAATTTTCAGAGTTAATGCTTTGGTTTTGTTAACACATTTATCATTATCATAAACCCAACTGGGCTTCAAGGATTTAGATTCAACCAAGCTTCAAGGGGAACAAAGCATGCTAAATATCAACCCAACTTGGCTTCAAGAACCAACCCAACCTAGCTTCAAGGGTTGTAACATCTCAATTAGGCTTCAAGGATCAAATCCAACCTAACTTCAAGAGAATGTTACCAATAGGCATGCCACCAATAACAAAACTCTGAAAATGAATAACACATTAGACACACAATTCATTTATTATTTCATTCTCAAATCTCATCATCAATTAGGCAAACATGCCTTATGTTCTTCCAATAGAATCATTATAGCCAAACACAATGGCTTCATATCACATTTGAGTTATCATAGCCAATTACAATGGCCTCATATCATATTATATCTCAAATCATATTATTCATATAGCATCATTGATACAACATTTCAAAGTACATTATTATTGAAATGTACATAATCAAACACATTAAACATCCATTAAAAATGATCATCATTGATATATATACACATATATAATTCACCTTATTCTTAAATTTAGAATCCTCGATACACATTTGTTTAGGTCATCTTTGTTTTAAGTATATTCAAAGTGGAAATACAAAAAGACCTTGGAAGGATTCAACAATGTGAGAAAAGCAAGAAACAAATCACAGTAAGGGACACCCTCAAGGGACACGGCCAAGCTTGTGGCCGTGTCTCTCAACCAAAAGCAACAAAAGCAGACATGGGCAAGGGACACGGCCGTGTCCTCTCCAAAAATCACCAAACACGGCCAAATTTCCATGGACTTGGCCGTGTCTCTCAAAAATATTTTAGGTTGGCCGTGTCTCTTCCTTGGTTTGGCCGTGTCTCTCATGTATACAAACCCTAACTATGGCCAACTCTCTTTTGATTGAATAAAAACACAATATACACAACATAAACTCATTCAAATGGATGTAATCAAAGTCATTAACACTTATTTTGCATGTTTAACACAATATTCACATTAACCATACATCAACAATCCATTTAATCATCTACCATTTCAAAACCCTAAAACCAAACATCACTCTTAACTTATCATCTTCCAACCAAAACCAACATCAATCCAACCTTTTTAACTTATAATCAATCTCAACACTTATAAACTCATCTCAAACACACCTATTCATAATCTCAACACATCACAACCCACCTCAAACATAACTTCAAAAATAACAAAGATAAACAAGAGAGTACTTACCTTAAATGAAGAAATTTCACAAATCTCCAACCAACTCCTTTGATTTCTCCTTCAATTTGATTCTAGCATCAAGAACACCTCTCTTGCTCTCTCCTCTCTTGAATAGCCGGCACACAAAGGAGAAGAAAAGAAATTAATCACAAGTCAAACTTCTCTTCTTCTTTAAATATCCACCAAGCAATTCTAACAAAGCAATTACCTAAATGCCCTCACCAATTTAACTTAACCGTTGTCACTTATATGCCCATTTAAGTAATTTCACATGTCACAAATAAATATCCTCTTCCATTGACCATCTCTTTTGACTAATGTATATGTTATGTATATAACCATATACCCAACATATACACTTTCTCTCTACACATTTCTTTCCTTTTTAAACAATACATAAACATTCTCCTTCCAATTTTTTTTCTCTTACACATCAACATATACATTCAATCTAATTAAAACAACAATAATATTCAAAACTTCTAGGGCATACATTGGGATATTACACCTTTTGACTGATGCTTGATTGAAATTGAGTGGTGGAGATTTGATAGATAGGCAAGCCTATGGAAATAATCTTTCATTGATTTTTATGAGTGTAAACACCACCTTGATCAAACACTTTCTAAGAGTTGGTGAGGGAGTGACAACATAGGTTATGCATGGAAAGCCACTTAATTGCATCGGTATCAATTTTGTTTGATTTGATATTGATTGCGGATTTAAGGATAGGGAAGTCTTGATGCAATTTTATAGCTCTTGAACTTGACAAAATTTTTGTGTTTAGCTGGTTTTGATTTTAGCCTTGCTTAGGGACAAGTAAGGATTTAAGTGTGGTGTATTTGATAAGAGTATTTTTATACTTGTTTTTAGTATGATTTCTATGTGTTTTTAGTTAATGTTTCATTTGATTTTGGTTTAAAGTTTGTTTTAAGTGTTTGTTTTAGGTTAAAGTGCAAAAACTCCCTTAGATGATCAAAACGATGAAGAAAGAGCATGAATCAAGCAAGACATGGTCAAGCCAAAGCAAGCTTGGCCATGTCCCTCAAAAGAATTCCAAGACAGTAGCTGACACACCCAAGAGACATGGCCAAGCCGCTGGCCATGTCTCACCCAAGGAAAAGAAACCAAGAAAGAAAAGAAATAGAGGCAGTACTTGACACACTCACGTGAAATGGCCATGTCATTTGGAGCTTATCCATGTCTGCGCAACATGGCCATGTCGCTTGAAGCTTGCCCATGTCTGATCGTCTTGGCCATGTCACTTGAAGGTTGGCCATGTCTCATTATCTTGGCCGTGTTCCATCCTAAAATAGAAGCAATATTGACACACTCACATGACATGGCCATGTCACTTAAAGCTTGGCCATGTCGCTTGAAACTTGGCCGCATCTAAGGAAAAATTGGTAGACATGGCCATGTCGCTTGAAGCTTGGCCGTGTCTCTCAAAGAAAGTGAAGCAGTGACTAACACTGGTAAGAGACACGGCCAAGCCATTGGCCGTGTCTCACCTAAAGAGCCAAATCCAAAGAACAAAGAAAAGAAAGAAGGCAGAATGCGACACTGGCAAGAGACATGGCCAAGCCACTGGCCATGTCACATGACATGGCCATGTCGCTTGAAGCTTGGCCATGTCTGCTCACCAAAGAAAAGAAACAGCAAGAGACATGACCAACTAGCTTGGCCATGTCCCAAAGAAAAACAAGAGACACGGCCAAGCCACTCATGGGTTGGTCGTGTCACCTATAAAAACTTTGTTTCTTTTGCACGAATTGAGGGACAAGTGGAAGACAAACCAATTACTTTTGCCAAAAGAAATACAAAACAAAGGGAGAGTGGGGAACAAGAGAGGGTGGTGTGAGCTGGTGTGAGTTGGAAAGCATGGGTTTGAGCTTGGATTGATTTAAAAAGAGAAGAAGAGGAAGAAGAAAAAAAAAGCTTCTGCAGAGGGCTGAAGTTTTGTGCAGGAAACAGAGAACATAGGCAGAGAAGAGAGGTTTCAGAGGAGGAGGCTAGGCATACAAGTTTTGGGCAAGGAGGGAGTGACACTTTCCTTGACTCTTCATCTTCATCCTCCATTTCCATCCTCTCCAACATCTGCATCTTCCATTGGCAGCTCCTGGAGATTGAAGAAGCTACATTGAAAGGGGTTTTTCTATTTTCTCCTTTTATGTATTTTAATGTTATTGTTGTTATTGTTGTATTAAGTGTATTGAACATAAACTAAATCATTCTCTATCTAGATGTTAATGAACCCTAGCTTATTTGTATGATTGGATACTTTTAATTGATTGAGTTGTTTTATTCTTATGATGTTTAATGATTATTGCCAATTGATGATAGCATGCTTATTGATTGGCTGCCATTTTAATATTATTGACTTGAGAAAGCTTGATATGAATTGATTACTCATAAGGGTTAAGGATTGATTGGGGTGCTAGAGATAGACCTACAAGATCCTTTGGTTTATAGTTCCTTGTTCTTATTGCATGACCTATTTAATTGTGTTTTGAGAAGAGATTCCGGCACTCTACTTAGTGATTGGGGGTTAATTCACTCGAGAGAGGTTTTAGTCTAAGTTAGAGGAATGCCAACTCAACTCTATCATGTGATGTAATTGAGGCTAGGGGGATTCAATATCTAGATAGTATCATTATCATCAATCCTTTTTACACAACACACAATTTATCTTTGCTTTCATTTATTTAAATTAGTAGTCTTTAATTATAAAACATCACAAAAACATTAACTTGCTAAACAACAGTTAATATTTGCACTAGTGCTTGGCCTTGTCCTCAGTGGAACGATACTTCACTCACTACTTTATTACTTGGGCGACCCGTGCACTTGCGGTAATAGCTATAGCATAGCGGCAAGCACCAACCAGCCTTCGGTATGATGGTGTTCCGGTTCCTCTGACCAATGATATTTTGACATTTGAAGAAATTCACGAATTAATTGGTATGGAACCATCATATAAAGGGCCTTTTAAAATAAAAATTGAACTACAAAGGACGGGTTCACCGAGACACTGTCCAACAGTATGCTCGAGGATTTTTGTTATATTTGCTTGGGTCGACCATCTTAGGCGACACTGAATCCTCCATCCACTTGTCAGTGTTGAAGGCCCTTTCTTATTTCAGAATGGTACCATCTTCTAGCTGGGGTGAAGCTAGTCTAGCCTGTCTTTACCATGGTCTTGATAAACTTTGCCGAAATAAGAAGTCTTTTGTCGGCTTGATATCGGTTGTCGAGGTATTCTTCTTCCACCAATATCATTTCCATTCCTTTCTTGTATGAATTTGATCTTTACTATTATTGTAGGCATGGGCATATGAACACAACCTCGTGAGGGTACCTGGTATTTTCCTAGAGAGAATCGGGTATCCGAGATTAAATTTCTGGTTATACGATCGTATGGACGTTCTGGCTCTCACCATGTGCATACTCATCACTTTGTGTTGAGCGCTTAACCTGGGACTAGGTAAAATAACATTAGTATGCTTTAAATTTTATGTGAAAGTTTACCTACCTTATGTTATTTTGCAGGTGAATTTGGCCTGGTGGAACCTAGAAGAGCGAACAAACTAATCTCCCTTCATGAAGGCTGTGTTATCTTTCCAACATTCTCGCCGAGTCATCACCGGCCCAGTGTCTAGTGGCTGGTTTCTCGGAGAGAGAGTTTATAAGTGGTTTCTTGGTCCAGAGCAGCAGAGAATTCCGATGCCTTGCTCGGAATACACTTTAAATATTATGTCAATGCCGAAAGATGCATGATGGTCGGCTCAGTACGGTTATAGTATTGAAGCATTTCTCTATCCACCGAGTGCATCTTATGCCCACTTTATTCAAAGAAGGCTCTTGAACTTTGATGTATCTCCTGTTGGCATATGGGAGATTCCCGAGGAAAATGAGGGTAGAGATGAAGAGGAACATCGTAAAGATGCAGGAGAGTTTGTTCCACATCTCGAGGCTAGTGCTTCCTAGGTAAAACTTTTACCATTTTTCCCTTGCAACTGCTTCTTTCTTTTTTAATTCTTTAATGATTGTTGCAGGCTGTTGGTTCATTTGATCATGAGGCTGGAACTTCTTTTACTGCCCCTTCGTTTGCTCATTCTAGCCCGCTAGATATGCCATCTCATCCACAGGGTATTGATATGAATTACCTAGTAAGTTCCTTATTTCATGGTAATTTATGCTATATGTATGCATGATTATGTATGCTCTTACCTTTTTCCTTCCTGACTCACAGCGGATGCTCGAAGAACAAAATAGGAAACTTCAAGAAGAGTTGGCTTCAAGTCTTCAGCAGCCTTCTCATTTTGAAAATTTATATCATCAATCCGAACAAAATTTTCGAGACTTTCGATTTCAGGGGATGAGGAATCCTGGCTCTTCTTTATCAAGAGGACCCTAGACTAATGACCATGAGATCCTTTTGTCTGCTTCTGATGAGGACCATGAGAGATCGGAACTTCAAGGTAATAGAGATTTTGGTGCTCTCGCTTCGGGTGATCTCGGGACGAGTAATTTGCCCCCTCCTCCAACAGGTGACAACTTTTTTAGGGCTTTATTTGATGACCTACCACCACCTTCTTAGTAATGTATAAATTATATCAATTGTATAAACATTGTACAAAAAGCATACATAATATATAATTTCCATCTTTACTGTAACTCTTTCTTCTTCTTCTTTTTTTATATTTTTTTATCTAGCCTTCCCCCCCTGTATAGGCTCAAACTCATGATTTTTCTGTGCGGCTTTGGTTGATGATTGTATATTGTCTAGCTCATTGAACAAGCATGCATTTCTTCCTTTCTCAAGCAATGGGTCTTCTATGCCCCCCTAATTCAATATCTTCTTTTAATTCTTTGCTTCACAGGATGTTAGAATAGTTTCATCGACTCATAGACCAAGGTGATCATTGGAAGTGTTTTCATTTACTCCTTTCAGATACCCATTCAAGTTTTTCTTTGGAATAACAGGATGTGTGAGCGGTGATTTTCGCCCCCACTCCCGGTGGAATGGTTCTTGCGACTTCGGCACTGTTTAGGCTCGGGGCCTTAAAGAACACGGACCTAAGTCTGGAGAAAATGGAGTCGCCACCCGGACGGGCTGGGAAAAAAGAAAGGGGTGGATGACTCGATTCCTAAGGAATCCCCAACCCCCTAATGGGTTCAAAAAGTTGGGTACGTGTGGGGAAGGTGAGAAATGGCCCAGTACCCCCACAACGCCCGGTTCATTGGAACCGGCCTCCTTTACAGGTCTTAATATTATAAATTTCTTAAATATAACAACATTATCCATATTACACACAATAATTAAAATAAAGCATCGATATATTGAAAATAAAACAATGTCCAAGCAAAACAAATAAATGGACACCCATCCGAAGATGGAAACATGCCCTTACATAATCCATGCCTAAATAGGACACCCACCAAAAGGTAGAAACATGTCCTTTACATTGGTTCTAAAATATAAAAAGCAATTTAAATTACATGATATTTAACTAATGAGGTACCCATAAAGTGGAAACATACCTCTTACAACATTTGGAAATCTAAATAAATCGATAAAAGTAAATAACCATTCATCATAAATAAATCATTCATAAAAGGTATTAAACATCAATAGAAAGTAAACATCCATCCATGATAAATTAAATAAACCAAGCATTAAACTTAAATAAATTAAAGCATATAAAATAAATCAAAGCATAATGAAACATAAATTGAATAAGGCAAGTAAAGATTCAAATTAAGGCTACTGTTTCTATTTAAGATTCTTTATTCTGTGTTTAGAGTTTTGGAAGCTACTGTGATTTTAAGGGAAATAAAATGGATTAAAGTTTTATGATTTAAAAAGTTGGTAAAGTACTTTGATTCACCAAATTAGGATTTGAGATGTATAATCATGAAATTAGGTTTTGGACACTTTAAAACATTTAGATTTATGATTTACAGTCACTGGATTGTGTTTGAAAGCTTACTGCGTTTGAATATGTTTATAGGGTTTTAAGGTTTAAAGGATTAGGGTTTAGCAAACTTTAAGGTTTAGGTTTTAAGGGAGTTAAGGTTCACTGTTTCGAGTTTTAGGATTTTTGAATTAGAGTTTCGGAGAATGAATTAGTTTTTAGAATTTGGAATAACAATTGATACTTTTATGAAACTTTATGAAAATAAATAAAATGATTTAAAGTTATAGAAACAGAAAAATGTTTTTAGGGCTTTTGGAAAGAAACATAACTCAATTTAGGGTTTTGAAAATTTGGAAAGCAAATTAAGGTTTTGAGGTTTTGAAGAATCAAAAATAACAATCTTAAGCTTTTTGGAAAACAAAGCAACGAATTAAGGTTTTTAAACTTTAGAAAAGGGGAATTAAGGTTCTAGGGTTTTTTAATTAAAAGAAACAATAGGATGATTTTAAGCTACTGTGAAGAAATTAGACAATTGATGCATACCTCCGTTTGTTGGTTCCACCAAAAATTTCTTCTTGGATGAACAAAGATAAAGAAAAGCTTTGTTGCCTTTGAGGGATTGAATTGTTGTCTACTCTCAAAAAAGAAATTAGATCGATTCATTGCCTTTCCTACTCAGTTTCGGTCTCAATTTTTCTCCCAATTCCGATCCAATTTTTGATCAATTTCTCCTCCCTTTTTTGTATTGTTTTTGGTCTTATTTATAGAAGATCTTTTTATTAATCTTAGTTATTCCCAGAATATAACACTCATTGAGAAAAGGAAACCGCAACCTAATTGCATTAGGTTTCGAAAAATTTGCGTCAAAAAAATTTCGCTAGCGAAAAAAACTGTTGTGGAAAAATTGCGCTAGCGAAAAGAAACTGCTGTGGAAAAAATGCGCTGGCAAAAAAGCTGCCGCAGCTAGGGGGCGAATTGGCCTGCGGGCCATTTCACCCGCAGAAATTATCTGCGGGCGAAATGGCCCTAAGCCATTTCTCCGCAGCCGACCCCCTCCTTTTTTTATTATTATTTTTATTATTATTTTATTATTATTTTATTATTTTTTATTAATAAAAATTAAATACTAAATCAAATATTATTTAATTAAGATAACAAAAATTATTTTGGACTAATTAAAATATATTGGACAACACAAAAATTCCTTTGGACTAATTAAAATATATTGGACCAGACCGGGTCAAAAATTAAGGGTTTATAGTTTGCCCCCTACTTGAACGATCTGAGACTTTAGTAAAAGAGAGTGAAAAGCAATAAGACTTAATTTTTTAGTTGGTTGAGGTTTTGGGTTCTGGACCCGAGAGATTTGGACACTCGATCCTAAACTAGACTTGGATACTCGATCCTAACTAGATTTGGATACTCGATCCTAAACTGGATTCAGATACTCGATCCTAATTTGGATTTGGATACTCAATCCTAAATTGGATTGGGATTCTCGATCCTAAACTGGATTGGGATACTAGATCCTAACTTGGATTGAGATACTCGATCCTAACTGGACTTGGATACTCGATCCTAACTGGATTAGGATACTCGATCCTAACTGGACTTGGATACTCGATCCTAAGCTTGATTTGGATACTCGATTGTAACTAGATTTGGATACTCGATCCTAAACTGGATTGGGATACTCGATCCTAAATTGGCTTTGGATACTCAATCCTAAACTGGATTGGGATACTCAATCCTAACTGGATTTGGATACTCGATCCTAAATTGGATTGGGATACTCGATCCTAACTGGATTCGGACACTCGATCCTAACTGGATTTGGATACTCGATCCTAAACTGGCTTTGGATACTCGATCCTAAACTGGATTGGGATACTCGATTCTAAACTGGATTTGGATACTCGATCCTAAACTGGATTTGGATACTCGATCCTAAATTGGATTCGGACACTAGATCCTAACTGGATTTGGATACTCGATCCTAAACTGGCTTTGGATACTCAATCCTAAACTGGATTGGGATACTCGATCCTAAAATGGATTTGGATACTCGATCCTAAACTGGATTCTTTGACTCGAGATTTGAATTTGATTTGAATACTTGGACCCGAGATTGGGTACTTGGACCCAATATTGAATTTGATTTGGGTGCTTGGACCCGAGAATGGGTACTTGGACCCGGGATTAAATTTGATTTGGGTACTTGGACTCGAGAATGAATTTAATTTGAGTACTAGGACCCGAGATTGGATACTTGGACCCGAGATTGGGTACTTGAACCCGAGATTGGAGATTTGGGTACTTGGACTCGAGATTGGGTACTTGGACCCATGACTAATTTGATTTGGGTACTTGGACCCAAGATTAATTTGATTTGGTACTTGGACCCGAGATTGGCTCCTTGGACCAGAGATCGAATTGGATTTGACTGAACTTTTATCAGTTGAGGATTCTGACTACTCCGGCTGTTCTATGCATTATGGTTCTTTACCCTAAAAATGGATCTTCGTCGTTGGACCTTGGATCTTCATCCTTAGCATCGAATCTTCACCTTTGAAAATGGATCTTCATCCTTAGAGATCGGGTCTTCACCCTTGAAATTGGATCTTTATCCATTAGAGATTGGGTCTTTACCCTTGAAACACAGATCTTTATTCATTGGGATCGGGTCTTCGCCCTTGAAACATGGATCTTTATCAATTGGAGGTCGGGTCTTTACCCTGGCTTCAGCTCTTTTAGCTGAACTGATATTTTGTCTTTTGCATCTTCATTCTTTTGATAGTTCTAATGTTCCATTCTTTTGTTCTTCCTTTTTGTAAAAATTCAGCTTTTTTTTAGTTGGCTTTCATATCTTCTCCTGCCCCCTGCGTAGCGAAATATTTGCAAGTGAGTTTGAAAATGTTTTATATATCAACTCAAAAATTGAAAAGGAAAAACTTTGCCCCCTGTGTAGGCTCAAACTAAAGATTTTTCTATGCGGGCTTTGATTAACCTTCTTATTTTCCAGTTCTTCGCACAAGCACGCATTTCTTCTCTTTGCAAAATTACTGGAACTTTCTCAAGCAATGGGCTTTCCATGCCCCCCTGATTTGATATCTTCTTTTGATTGTTTACTTCACAGAGTGTTTGCTGTTCACCTTAATAAAGAATAGATAATACAAGACAAGAAAGTGCGATGTGATATGCTCATGTATGCATGATATGCATGAATGATACTTACAGTCGTTCCATTGACCCATAGACCGAGGTGATAAGCAGAAGTGTTCTCATTGATTCCTGTTTGACGCTTGTTCAAGTCTTGCATTGGAATGATTGAAAGCTTTGCATTTGTGGCTTTTATCTTCAAGATGTTGAAAACACGAGTGGTGGAGATCCCAAGTTGCAAAGTCAGGGATACATCCTTTTTCGAACTATGTTTCAGCATGTCAGTTGATAGCTTCTTCATGACTTTGCCAATAATCATTTTCTTTGCCCAATGTATCCTTTGGAGGTTCAACATACTTCCCTTAACTTGAAGGCTTTGTATGACAAAACACTTTTTTTTTTGAATTTTGACTTTGAAATCAAATGTTGGCTTTGCCAAATCAATGTCAATGTACCTCAGGACTTGATTTTCCAAATTAACATATCTATAACATGACAACCCTAGTTACCGTACTAAACTCGGGAATAATTTCTATTTAAGCAAGAATTGTTGCACTTCAGATAGGCACATACACATTACTTGGCCAAATGTCTCATTTGAGTTTAAATATTGCTATCTCATATGCATGCTTATCCAAACTATCTCCACTAATAGACTCTACCTACCAAGAGAGATCAACAGTCTTTGATAGGCTTGAAATGGGGTCTATAAGGGACATAGGTTTAAATGAAGGCCATCTTGAGATTGGAGCTAGTGTGACATAAAGGACAAACCTTCACACTACAAATTTCTTGTTGGAACTTTAGACAATTGGGAGCAATCTTTCTAGACTCCAAATTTCTTCTATCTTCTTGGCATTAATCTGGATCTTGATTAGAACAGTTTTTGCCCTTGCATAAAGTTTGGTTCCCAAATTCGTTTCTTTTCTTCTTCTCCCTTTTATTTCTTTTTCTTACTCTTCCCTCTCTTTGAGCATTTTATCATTTTGTCCTTCTTCCTTGTAGGACTATCAAGTACAAAACTTTCAAGAACTGGATGGTCTTTCTCCTTTTTCTCCAATTTTGATTGAATCTTTAGTTGAGTTGGACCAATTCAGGTCAAAATGTCCTTATAAATCAAATGGAAGCCTTTTGTTGTCTTAGGTAAAAGAGAATTCAGTTGGCTTTTTGAACCACCTTTTTAGGTTTTATCTTTTTTCTTTTCTTTCTCTTTTTCTTTTTCTTCTTTTTTTTTTCTTTTTTTTTCTTTTTCTTCTTTTGTTTTGTTTTGTTGTTTTTTTTTGTTCTAGCTCTAAAAGAGTTGTCTTGTTTGTGCTAACTTGGGCTTCCAATAATGGATGAGTGGAGTAACATAAATCTTCTTTAACAGGGATAAATCATTTGTTACTCTGATGTTGATGTTGTCTTGGTATATTGGAGATATTAGAGAAACTTCAACTACAGTTATGGTCTTGAGAACTTCAATTATCTTCATGGCCTTGAGAACTTCAACTATCCTCATAATCTTGACTAATCATTACTTTCTTTGATTTTCTTGCCTCTTCATCTTAGTGATCATAAGACTTGTCAAAAGTATCACAACAGCTCAGGGTAGGTTGTTGAGGTTATATGCCAATGAAAAGAAAGCTAAAATTTTATGAAGGCTCAAAGGGACAACTAGAGATTGATATTTAATTGGGTGGATACTAGTTGCTGGCTAACCAAACAATGCCTAGATCATCTATCCCTTAAATAAGTAGAGTTCAATTTGCCTTGAAAGTTTGTCAAAACATGTTCTAAGACTGACTAGGACCTAGACAATGGTAATTATGCAGGAGCCCTCTCTAAGTAAGCATACACAACTCGATGCTATAGAACAATTCCCTCATCTAGTAAAGTCATTCAAGTCATGATGCCTAGACACATTAATTTATAGACATCAAGCTAGATTCCTCATCGGTTGAGCATCAAAATGAACAAAGACCAACAAAAATTTTGATGAAAGTAATTTATTCAAGCAACTTTAAATTTGAAAAACAAGATTGTTTCCAATTTAAATATTAAAGAAAGTAAGATTGAAAAGCAACATTCAAGCTAAGGAAAGGTCATTGAGTTAAGCTTTTTTTCCTTTCATGTCTTCAATATTTCCATCTTGAAAAGAGGATAAAACCAAATCTTCTTCCAATTCTTTTCCCACCATGAAGGTTGCTAGTGGTGGCACTCTTCCAAATTTAGGCAAAGGGTTGTTCTTGGTATTGGGCTTATCTGGCTTGGGTAGCTTACCACTGTCAATTAAATCTTGGATCTCATGCCTTAGACGAGCACATTTATCTGTTTCATGCCCTTGCATTTGATGAAATTTACAGAAGGCCTCAGTATTAAAGTTTGGTGGCAGTGGATTATGTAGTGGTCGAGGAGCTAACGGTTGCAACAACCCTTTCTTTTGCAGCTTGCTAAAAACCCAAGATAGAGGTTTCCCCAATTCTGAGAATTGTCTTTTATTTCCTTGACTAGTCACATTAACATCAACTTCTTTTTTTGTGCTTTGATTGCTAGGATGATAATTCCCTTTCTCATTCCTTTTTATTGAAAAATGGTTCTTCTCTCTTTCCCACTCTTCAATTTGCAGACCAGCTTGGAGAAGATCTTTGAATTCCCTTATAAGGGTGTGAGACATCCTTTCATGGAGATTGGGAAGGACACCTCTCACGATCATCCTTATTTGATCAGATTCATCGAGCCTCTTCTGGAGCAAAGCAACCTTATTTCTCCACCTTTTCACATAGTCCACAAAATTCTCATTTGGCCTTTGTCTAATGGACTCAACTTCCATTAAGGTAACTTCCAACTCGACATTATACCCATATTGCTGGATGAAGGCCTTGTATAGCAAATCCCAATTCTTTTGTGTTCCATCATCTAAGGTATTGAACCAATTTTGGACAACAGGCTCCAATGAGAGCATGAAGTACCTTAGAGTTTGAGCCTTAGTAGCTCGGGCAGACTGCATAGCAGTGATATACTGCTTCACATGGAGATGAGGGTTTTTGGTTCCATCAAACTTCACAAAAAGATGGCATCTTGCACTTGTACGGGACTTCTTCATCTAGCTCAAATAATTTGTCAACTTCGGACATTTCCTCGATTTTCAATTTCTTCTCAAATTTCTTTTCTAAATCAGCAATCATCTTTTTCAACATTAGAAGTCTCGGTCTTTTCAATAGTTGCTTTCTCAACAACCTTTGGCCCCTTTTTGTCTTGAGGATCTTGGTAGTATTGAGCCCAATCATCATCATCAATGATTACCTTATCATCATCAAAAGCTACTTCACCAATTTTGGTCTTCCCTTTGTCCTTTGGCTTCATAGTACTAGCAGATGCTTCGGCATGATTTTCTAAAATTGCAGTCAATTGGTTCTTCATGGTCTCAACTAGGGCCTCTTTTATTTCTTCCATCTTGGTGTTGAGGGCATCATCCACCATTCTTTGAATTTGTTCGGGATCCATTGTTTTTGGTGAGCAAGTGATTGAGTCGTTGCTAGATACTTCATCTCCGGTATAGGTCAGATTGTTGTAAGTTTTTGCACTGTCGTAATCCAGGGCTGTGAGCCAAAGAGGATCAATGATATGAGATGCAAATGTATGCATGTATGCATGTATGCACAAACAATCAACAAACAAGGATAATTAGGACTCTCCTTCCAACCTTATAACATCCACACACGAATGGCTAGCCTCTTTTTCTAGGTATATGGTTAACAAAATACCAACATGGGGTATCTTGTTTTTGAATATTTTCCTTGAACGTTTCAACCAATAGTTATATTTTTGAAAATGGAAATCAGTTCATAATAATTCCCATTAATTAGGTTTTAATACATTCAACCAACTATAGTAGTTTTTATACTATATTGGATTAAAACTAAATTAAGAGGTTTATTATAAATAGATTTCTCACTTGAAAAAATTAACTAATGATTTATGCGAAAAACAAGCCCATGATTAATTATTCTTAGTATAAACTATGCTCACAATTGATTTTTGGTATTTCGTAATTGACCTAAATAATTTGCAAGCTCTTTATAAGGAAAAAGTTGGATAAAAACAATTTAGTTTTTAAGCCCATTGTAAAAAGATCTTAGAAAAAACATATTTTGGGCTTAGTATTTGGGCCATGAGCAAAAGAATTTTTGAATTATTTTTAGAAAAGTCATATGTCCAAAGACCATTTTGAAAAGTTTTAAAAATAGCTTTGGTCTTTTGGATTTTAAAGAAAATTTTATTTTGGGCTTACAATATACTTAGGTCATATTAGAAAAAGAGCAAACCAAATAAGCCATGATTTAAGCCAAGACAAATTAACCATAATCAAACAACATGCATTTGGGGTAAAACCTAAGGAAAGTAACTAGGCCAATTACATGAGCTTTAGTCTTTGGGTAAAAAGGCTTAGGTTCCCATAGCAAGTATATACCAAATGGTATGAGGCTATGAGTAGTTATGCCATGCTCGATCTCCATACCTTGAGTGAAAGTATGATACCCCTTACATAACACAACATGGGTAACACGGGCATCCTAACTCACACACACGATGCAATCTAATATGATGCAATGGATAATATCATTATAAGAACGAATAGAATAATATAAAGACCAACGGAATCAACTTCTCTTATCCCCAGTGGAGTCGCAACTGTGAGCGGGGATTTTTGCCCCCACTCCCGGTGGAATGGTTCTTGCGAACACGGACCTAAGTCCAGAAAAAATGGACCTAAGTCCTAGGGAATCCCCAACCCCCTAATGGGTTCGAAAAGTTGGGTACGTGTGGGGAAGGTGAGAAATGGCACAGCACCCCCACAACTCCCAGTTCATTGGAACCGGCCTCCTTTATAGGTCTTAATATTATAAAATTCTTAAATATAACAACATTATCCATATTATACACAATAATTAAAATAAAGCATCGATATATTGAAAATCGAAACAATGTGCAAGCAAAACAAATAAATGGATACCCATCCAAAGATGAAAACATGCACTTACATAATCCATGCCTAAATAGGACACCCACCTAAAGGTAGAAAAATATCCTTTACATTGGTTCTAAAATATAAAAAGCAATTTAAATTGCATGATATTTAACTAATGAGGTACCCAAAATGTGGAAACATACCTCTTACAACATTTGAAAATCTAAATAAATCGATAAAAGTAAATAACCATTCATCATAAATAAATCATTCATCAAAGGTATTAAACATCAATAGAAAGTAAACATCCATCCATGATAAATTAAATAATCCAAGCATTGAACTTAAATAAATTAAAGCATATGAAATAAATCAAAGCATAATCAAATATAAAATTAAAGTTGGTAAAGTACTTTGATTCACCAAATTAGTGTTTGAGATGTATAATCATGAAATTAGGTTTTGGACACTTTAAAACATTTAGATTTATGATTTACGGTCACTGGCTTGTGTTCGAAAGCTTATTGTGTTTGAATATGTTTATAGGGTTTTAAGGTTTAAAGGATTAGGGTTTAGAAAACTTTAAGGTTTAGGTTTTAAGGGAGTTAGGGTTCACTGTTTCGAGTTTTTGAGTTGAATTAGGGTTTTAGGATTTTTAAATTAGGGTTTCGGAGAATGAATTAGTTTTAAAATTTGGAAAAACAATTGATAATTTTATGAAACTTTATGAAAATAAATAAAATGATTTAAACTTTATAGAAACAAAAAAGATGTTTTTAGGGCTTTTGGAAAGAAACAGAACTCAATTTAGGGTTTTGAAAATTTAGAAAGCAAATTAGGGTTTTGAGGTTTTGAAGAAGCAAAAATAACAATTTTAAGCTTTTTGGAAAACAAAGCAACGAATTAAGGTTTTTAAACTTTAGAAAAGGGGAATTAAGATTCTAGGGTTTTTTAATTAAAAGAAACAATAGGATGATTTTAAGCTACTGTGAAGAAATTAGACAATTAATGTATACATCGGTTTGTTGGTTCCACCAAAAATTTCTTCTTGGATGAACAAAAATAAAGACAAGCTTTGCTGCCTTTGAGGGATTGAATTGTTGTCTACTCTAAAAAAAGAAATCAGATCGATTCACTGCCTTTCCTACTCAGTTTCGGTCTCAATTTTTCTCCCAAATCCGATCCAATTTTTGATCAATTTCTCCTATCTTTCTCCTCCCTTTTTTGTGTTGTTTTTGGTCTTATTCATAGAAGATTTTTTGATTAATCTTAGTTATTCACGGAATATAATATTCATTAAGAAAAGGAAATCGAAGCCTAATTGCATTAGGTTTCGAAAAGTTTGAGTCGAAAAAATTTCGCTGGTGAAAAAAAAACTGCTGCGGAAAAATTGCGCTGGAAAAAAAACTGCTGCAGAAAAAAGGTGCTGGCGAAAAAGCTGCCTCAACTGGCTGCACCAGCAGGGGGCAAATGGGCCTACATGCCATTTCGCCGCAGCCGACCCCACTCCTTTTTTATTAATATTTTTTTTATTTTTATTTTTTTATTTTTATTTTTATTTTTATTATATTTTTTTATTTTTTATTAATAAAAATTAAATACTAAATAAAATATTATTTAATTAAGATAACAAAAATTATTTTGAACTAATTAAAATATATTGGACAACACAAAAATTACTTTAGACTAATTAAAATATATTGGACCGGACCGGGTCAAAAATTAAGGGTCTACAGGATGCTTCGAGATATTGAAAACATGAATAATGGAGTCCCCAAATAGCAGAGATACATCCATTCAGCATGTCAGTTGGTAGCTTTTTTCATAACCTTGCCAGCAATCTTTTCCTTTGCCCAATGTGCCCAAGAAACTTCTCTTAACTTGAAGGCTTTGTATGACAAAAATATTTTTTATTTTGAATTTTTATTTTGAAATCAAATGTTGGTTTTGTCAAATCAATGGCAATGTACCTCAGGACATGATTTTTTCCAAATTAATATATCTATAACATGACAACCCTAGTTACCATACTAAATCAGGCATCATTTATATTTAAGCAAAAATTGTTGTACTTCAAATAGGCACATGCACATTGCTTGGACAAAGGTCTCATTTGAGTTTTAATATTGTCTATCTCATATGCATGCTTATCCAAACTATCTCCACTAATAGACTCTACCTACCAAGAGAGATCAACAGGTCTTTGATAGGCTTGAAATGGGGTCTATGAGGGACATGGGTTAAATGAAGGCCATTTAGAGATAGGAGCTAATGTGACACAATGGACAAACCCTCACACTATAAATTTCTCATTTGAATTTTAGGCAGCTTGGAGGCAATCTTGCTAGACTCCAAATTCCTACTATCTTTTTGGCATTAATCTGGATCCTGATTAGGACAGTTTTTGCCCTTGCAAAAAGTTTGTTACCCAAATTCATTTCTTTTCTTCTTCTCCCTTTTCCTTCTTTGTATTCTTCTTACTCTTCCCTTTCTTTGAGCATTTTATCATTTTGTCCTTCTTCCTTGTAGGACTGTTAAGTATAAAATTTTCAAGAACTGAATAGTCTTTCTCCCTTTTCCTTTGATTTTGATTGAATCTTTAGTTGGGTTGGACCAAGTCAAGTCAATCCGTCCTTATAAACCAAATGGAAGCCTTTTGTTGTCTTTGGTGGAAGGGAACTCGGTTGGCTTTTTGAACCGCCTTTCTAGGTTTTATTTTTTCTTCTTCTTTTTTTCTTTTTTTTTTCTTTTTTTTTCTTTTTTCTTTTTCTTTTTTCCTCTTCTTTTTTTCTTTCTTTTTTTTGTTTGTTTTTCTGTTTGTTTGTTTGTTTTTTTTTTTGTTTGGTTCTAGCTCTAAAAGAGTTGTCTTGTTTGTACCTACTTGGGCTTCCAATATTCTTTAACAGGGATAAATCATTTGTTACTCTGATGTTGTCTTGATATATTGGAAATACTAAGAAAATTTCAACTACCCTTATGGTCTTAAAAATATCAACTACCCTTATGGTCTTGAGAACATCAACTGTCTTTATGGTCTTGAGAACTTCAACTATCTTCATGGTCTTGAGAACTTCAATTATGCTCATGATCTTGACTAATCATTGCTTTCTTTGATCTTCTTGCCTCTTAATCTTAGTGATCATAAGACTTGTCAAAAGTATCACAACAGCTCAGGGTAGGTTGTTGGGGTTATATGCCAATTAAAAGAAAGCTAAAATTTTATGAAGGCTCAAAGGGACAACTTGGGATTGATATTTAATAGGGTGGATACTAGTTGTTGGATAACCAAACAATGCCTAGATCATCTCTCTCTTAAATAAGCAAAGTTTAATTTTGCCTCGAAAGTTTGTCAAAGCATGTTCTAAGATTGACTAGGACCTAGACAAAGGTAATTATGCAGGAGTCCTCTCTAAGTAAGCATACACAACTCAATGCTATAGAGCAATTCCCTCACCTAGTAATGTCATTCGAGTCATGATGCATAAATATATTAATTCATGAATTAACAAGATAGATTCCTCATTGGTTGAGCACCAAAATGAACAAAGACCAACAAATTTTTTGATAAAAATAATTTATTCAAAAAAATATAAATTTGAAAAATAATATTGTTCCAATTAAATATTAAAGAAAGTAAAATTGAAAAGCAACATTCAAGCTAAGGAAGGTATGATGAGTTGGCGTCAAAGATACTTCATTTATTTAGACACATCAAGGGAAAGGATTTTTTCATCATCCATATCATTAAAGATCATTTCTTCATCATCCACATCATCATCCATAGTTAACCCAAACTTGTTTAGTAGTACATCCTCTTTAGCAGCTTCCCTCTCCATATCATGATGAGATGACAAGATAAAACTCTTTATGAAGGTTGCAAGGGGTGGCATGTTGCGCTCGAATTAATTTCTACTACAAGCGTCACTCGCAAGTATACGAGGTAGCTGTAGCAAAGGTGATCGCCCCAAGGTCGTTTCCCCAAGAAGGTGTGGTTCGTAATAGCTTGATTGACAAATTATTTAAAAGAGAAAGTTTGTTGTTTGGAATTGTAAAAGAACAATTTAAACCTAAGATTAAGGAGTGTAGGGTTGAAGTATGAAGGTTGTACAAGATCAAATTGATTCTTGGGAAAGTGCCTAGGGTTATAGGTCCATTCAATCAAAGCTTAATTCTCAATTATCCATTAACATAACCTTGTAATTAATTTTTTCCTTAAGGTTAATTAGTCAATTACCAATCCATTAGTTCTCACATTCATGAATTAACAATGACCAATTCTTTTACATTTGCAAATTAATAAACCCTAGAACTTATATTTCTAATTCATTCATAGGGTAGTCGATTGCATAATTCTGATATCGAATTTCACCTCTCAGTCCTTCATTCAATATCTAGAGATCAATAGGTAGCTAATCTATCAACCTAGCATACAATCCAATGCAATCAACCAACAACAAGGTATATCAATGGAAATATCAAATCATAGCATTCAATCAAATATACTACAAACCCTAGGTATGGGTATTTAATTCAACATCATCAATTTAAAACATTCATTCCACTCAATATAAATCAAATACAAATTGTTCAATTGCAATATCAATTCTCTTAATATAACAAAAACAATATTGACATGAATTAAAAGAGAGAATAGAAAAACCCCTTGTAGATGCCAAGAGTAGGATTACTAGTCTTCCTCCTAGCTCCACTATGATGTTTGATGAAGAACTCAAGCCCTCTTCAATGGTTGATTCCCCTTTTGCAATATGGAATGGAGCTTTCTCAAGTTACCAAGCCTTTTAATGATTATGCCTTTGGAAGATGGAATGGAGCTTTCTCAAGTCACCAAACCTTTCAATGAAGCCTCTTCAACCTTGAAGAGCTTGTTAACCCACTTGATCCCAAAGAACCTCAAAGATCTTGTCAATGGAAGATGGAGAAGATGAAGATGGAGGATGAAGATGAAGGGACAAGGAGAGTGTCACTCTCTCCTCATCCCAAAATATGTTTGCTTGCTCCTTCTCTTTTCTTTTTCTCCCGTTCAAAACCCTAGTTGTTCTCTCTTCTTTCTTTCTTTAGAGCAGACGATTTTATAGAGATTAAGGGTGACACGGCCAAGCCAAGAGTGGCTTGGCCGTGTCTCTTGATTTTCCTTACTTTCCATTAGGTGACACGGCCAAGCCTAGGTTGGCTTGGCCGTGTCTCTTAATTTCCATGGGACACGGCAGAGCCAGTTGGCCGTGCCCCTCACTGGATCTTCTTTTCTTTCTTTCTTTTCTTTCTTTCTTTTCTTTCTTTTGAAGTTGAGTGTGTGGCACAGCCAAGCTTAGGTGAGCTTGGCCATATCTGAGGTATTTGGAGGGACAAGGCCACAAGCTTGGCCGTGTCCCTTGAGTGTGTCTCCTTCAGATCTTTTGGACTTCTTCCTAGCTTAGTATGGGACACGGCCACAAGCTTGGCCGTGTCCCTTGAGTGTGTCAGCTACTGTCCATTGTTTTCTTCCTCACTTGGTTCCTTGCTTTTTCCTTCCTCTCTTTTCTTTGGTTTTGCCCTTAAGATGATGTTTGCTTATTAACCTAAAATAAACACTTAAACAAACTTTAAACAAGAATCAAATAAACATTAACCAACAACAAATAAACACCAAACTAAAAACTAGAACAAAAATGACATAAACACTGAAATAAATTAAAACTACCAAAATTGATGAAAACACTAAATAAACATATTAAAGCTACCAAAATACCTAAATAAAACAATAATCATCATAATAAATAAGATACAATTCTATGACAAAAACTAATAAAATAACTACCCCACACTTAATTCCTTGCTTGTCCCCAAGCAAGGCTAAAATCAAAACACACTAACAAGATAAATTTTGTTAAGTTCAAGAGTTATAAATATGCATCAAGACTTCCTTATCCCTAAATCCACAATCAATATCAAATCAAACAAAATCGACGCCCATGCAATTAAGTGGTTTTCCATGCATAACCTATGTTGTCGCTCCCTCACCAACTCTTACAAGTGTTTGATCATGGTGGTGTTTACACTCATAACAATCAATGAAAGATTATTGCCATAGGCTTGCTTATCAATCAAATCTCCACTACAAAATTACAATCAAGCATCAATCAAAAGGTCTTTATTTTGGTTGTAATGGGGCTAAGGTAAAGGCATAGCATTTAGGAAATGTGAGCTTAATCATTAAGTTCAAGAGCACTTCAAGAATGAAGTAACTGATCATATACATAACCCAACAATCCCAAAATACCTTCCTCTCATCTACCCCTTGACATTAAAGAGTTTTTCAAGGGAACTCACTTATTAAATATTGCAATGATACATTCTAACCCTTTCAACAAGAACGACAATTATTCTTATTATTATATATTTTTTTTTCTTCCTTTTTTTTCTTTTTTTTCTTTTCTCTTTTTTTTTTCTCTTTTTTTTATTTTACTTTATTTTTTTATTTTACTTTGCAATCTTAAACCTACTAAATTTAACACCACACTTAATTCAACACAACACTCGGTCATAAACGCTCTTAAAATGCTCTTGACCTAATGAAAGGGTAAGAGTTAAGCAACAAGGTTCAAGCTAATGGTGTTGTGAAAAAGAAAGAAAAGGAAAAATAAAATAAACTCAAAATTGGCTAACTAAGGTTAAAAATAGGGTTGGTCTTTTTAAGCCAAAGTGGGTTCACCTAATTGCCTTAATCATCTTGATGCCAAATTGAAATTTTTTATGTAGTCTTAAAAAGCATTTCAAAGCAAGTTCTAGCAAATCATCAATCAAAGATGTTCACCCACAACAATAATGATAAGTTGATGGCTCAATTCCTCACTAGGTTAATGGCAATGCAAGGAAAAACCAACAAAATTGACAATAAGCACCAATTCTACTCAATTCTCAAATTCATGCTTCAAAAATTCAAAGGTCATCTATCAACAATTTTATAACAATTGAACTTTCTAAAATTCATTTATTCAAAGAAAAACATTAAAAACATTAACTAAACTTAAACAAAAATAGCTTAAAAGTAAAAACACAAAACAAAAGTAAAAACACAAAACACATAATGCACCCCACACTTAAAGTTTCACATTGTCCTCAATGTGAGCATGCATACTACAGAGAGGGTTTAGATGAAACCTGATGTCCAACATTCCCATATACGATGTGTAGAGCTCCTTCCACCCATAATGCAATTGGAGTCCATGACTGAGAGGATGAACAAAATGTAACTTTGAAATGTACCCGATGTATGGCAACCACTAAATAGTATTCCTTGAAGAGAACATGTCTCAAAGGGACATGTGAAGGTTGCCTCAGGGTGATCCTCCAGTGCTATAGGAACGTGGTAATAATCTTTGTCTTTGTGCAACCTGGGCATATCAGATTTCTGCTCTTCCTTACCACCTAGAGTAGTAGAGATGACTTTTGGGGACTCTTTAAGTTCAACCAAGTTTGGTTGAATCACTTCTTCATCCACTTTAACAATGTCAAGTCCCATCTCAACAACCTCAACATCTAAAATTAGCATACACTCCTCAATTTCTAAATTGGGCATTTCATGCTCTTCTTCTAAGGTCATAGTAATCCCAATCTTATTTCCACTATCTCCTTGGGAGTGCATAATATAGATGTTAGGAAGTTGCTTACCTTGATCCTCATCCTTCAAGCTACATGGAAATGGATTTGGTGGCCTATCAGGATTGGAAAATTCATGCAACTTTGGTGAGGTTAATGCCTCCAAATTCTCCTTCTCGTTTGATTGGCTCAATTCCTCAATGTTGGTTTGTATCTCCTCGCCATTATTTTCTTGATTGGTGCCTGCATCCAAAGAATCACAGAATTTGTTATATATTACCTGTTCACTCTTTAAATTTGTGATTACCTTGACTTGCTCCAATTGGCTAGGATATTCCTCCTTTTGGTGTGCTTGGAGTTGATGTGCCAGTTGCCTAACTTGAATTTCCACCCTCTTTAATGATTCCTCCAAAGAATCAAATCTCTCATTGATCCCTTCCTGATTTTGTGTGCTAATTTGAATGTAAGCATTCAAATCATCTTCCACTGTGGATTTCTTGCATTGATCTTGATTTTGTGCACTAATTTGAATGAAGGCATTCAAACTATCTTCCAAAGTGGGTTCCTTAAGTCGATCTTGATTTTGTGCGCTAGTTTGAATGAAGGCATTCAAACTATCCTCCAATGTGGGTTTCTTAAGGTGATCTTGATTTTGTGTGCTAGTTTGAATGAAGGCATTCAAACTATCCTCCAATGTGGGTTTCTTAAGGTGATCTTGATTTGAATATTGTTCTTGAGAGTAAGGATTTCTTTGGTAAGGTTGAAAAAAAATTTTGAGTTGGAATTTGCTGTTGATTTTCCCAAGAAAAATTTAGTTGGCTTCCCCAGCTTGGGTTGTAATGATTAGAATATTGGTCATTTCTACCCATTTGCTAGAAACTATCAAAGTCATCTTCTTCCTCTTGCCATTCTTGGTATCGTGCGAAACCGAATGAGCATGTATTTATACTATGCCCTGTATTGCCACATGCTGCACATATCTCTTAGCGTGGCATAGGTGCTCTTCCTCTTGCATTTAGCACCTTAAGTTGATTCGTCAATTCTGCTAATTGCCATGCCATTTCATACTCATCGTTCCTATCAGAAACTCCCCCGTGCCTTGAAAACTGCATCTTTACAAAAGGCACTTAGCAACTTAAAGAAAACAAACTAATAATTAAATTAAAAGAAAATCAAACAAAAACAAACAAACAATTAAAAGAAAACAAACAAACAATTAAATTGTAAAGAAAAATCAAACTATCACTACTTAAATAGCCCTCCCCGGCAGCGGCGCCAAATACTTGTTGCGCTCGAATTAAGTTCTACTACAAGCGTCACTCACAAGTATACAAGGTAGCTGTAGCAAAGGTGATCGCCCCAAGGTCGTTTCCCCAAGAAGGTGTTGTTCGTAATAGCTTGATTGACAAATTATTTAAAAGAGAAAGTTTATTGTTTGGAATTGTAAAAGAACAATTTAAACCTAAGATTAAGGAGTGTAGGGTTGAAGTATGAAGGTTGTACAAGATCAAATTGATTCTTGGGAAAGTGCCTAGGGTTATAGGTCCATTCAATCAAAGCTCAATTCTCAATTATCCATTAACATAACCTTGTAATTAATTTGTTCCTTAAGGTTAATTAGTCAATTACCAATCCATTAGTTCTCACATTCATGAATTAACAATGACCAATTCTTTTACATTTGCAAATTAATAAACCCTAGAACTTATATTTCTAATTCATTCATAGGGTAGTCGATTGCATAATTCTGATATCGAATTTCACCTCTCGGTCCTTCATTCAATATCTAGAGATCAATAGGTAGCTAATCTATCAACCTAGCATACAATCCAATTCAATCAACCAACAACAAGGTATATCAATGGAAATATCAAATCAAAGCATTCAATCAAATATAGTACAAACCCTAGGTATGGGTATTTAATTCAACATCATCAATTTAAAACATTCATTCCACTCAATATAAATCAAATACAAATTGTTCAATTGCAATATCAATTCTCTTAATATAACAAAAACATTATTGACATGAATTAAAAGAGAGAATAGAAACTTGTAGATGCCAAGAGTAGGATTACTAGTCTTCCTCCTAGCTCCACTTTGATGTTTGATGAAGAACTCAAGCCCTCTTCAATGGTTGATTCCCCTTTTGCAATATGGAATGGAGCTTTCTCAAGTCACCAAGCCTTTCAATGATTATGCCTTTGGAAGATGGAATGGTGCTTTCTCAAGTCACCAAACCTTTCAATGAAGCCTATTCAACCTTCAAGAGCTTGTTAACCCACTTGATCCCAAAGAACCTCAAAGATCTTGCCAATGGAAGATGGAGAAGATGAAGATGGAGGATGAAGATGAAGGGACAAGGAGAGTGTCACTCTCTCCTCATCCCAAAATATGTTTGCTCGCTCCTTCTCTCTTCTTTTCTCCTGTTCAAAACCCTAGCCGTTCTCTCTTCTTTCTTTCTTTCGAGCAGACGATTTTATAGAGATTAAGGGTGTCACGGCCAAGCCAAGAGTGGCTTGGCCGTGTCTCTTGATTTTCCTTGCTTTCCATTAGGTGACACGGCCAAGCCTAGGTTGGCTTAGCCGTGTCTCTTGATTTCCATGGGACACGGCCGAGCCAGTTGGCCGTGCCCCTCACTGGATCTTCTTTTCTTTCTTTCTTTTCTTTCTTTTGAAGTTGAGTGTGTGACACAGCCAAGCTTAGGTGAGCTTGGCCATGTCTGAGGTATTTGGAGGGACATGGCCACAAGCTTGGTGGTGTCCCTTTAGTGTGTCTCCTTCTGATCTTTTGGACTTCTTCCTAGCTTAGTATGGGACACAGCCACAAGCTTGGCTGTGTCCCTTGAGTGTGTCAGCTACTGTCCATTGTTTTCTTCCTCACTTGGTTCCTTGCTTTTTCCTTCCTCTCTTGTCTTCGGTTTTTCCCTTAAGATGATGTTTGCTTATTAACCTAAAATAAACACTTAAACAATCTTTAAACAAGAATCAAATAAACATTAACCAACAACAAATAAACACCAAACTAAAAACTAGAACAAAAATGACATAAACACTGAAATAAATTAAAACTACCAAAATTGATGAAAACACTAAATAAACATATTAAAGCAACCAAAATAACTAAATAAAACAATAATCATCATAATAAATAAGATACAATTCTATGACAAAAACTAATAAAACATGGCATCCTTCCAATTTTAGGCAGAGGCTTTTTCTTAGTGTTGGGCTTATCAGGTTTAGGCAGCTTACCACTGTCAATTAAATTTTGGATCTCATGCTTTAATCGGGTACATCTATCGGTTTCATGTCCTTGAGTCTGATGAAATTGACAAAAAGTCTTAATATTAAATTTTTGGGATAAAGGATTTGGCAAAGGTCGAGGAGTTAAGGATTGTAACAATCCCCTCTTTTGTAACTTATTAAAAACCCAAGATAGTGGCTTCCCCAATTCTGAAAACTGCCTCATTCGTCCTTGACTGGTGGCATTAACATTAGCTTCCTTTTGTACATTTTGATTGTTAGGCTGATAATTCTATTTTGCAGACAAATGGTTCTTCTCTCTTTCCTCTTGAACTTTTCCACTGGGGTGATAACCACCCTTATTGCCCCACTTAGACAGCACATGGTTTTGTCGGTCTCGTAGAATGGGGATTGGTCCCTCATTTTTCATTCGATCTCTACTAGTGAACATGTTCTCCATGGATGTTGCCTTAGCATTGTTGATGATCTCTAGAATTTCAAACAACTGGGTCTTCATGGTCTTAGCTAGGGCCTCTTTTATTTCTTCCATCTTGGCATTGAGGGCATCATCCACCATCCTTTGAATTTGTTCGGGATCCATTGTTTTTGGTGAGTAAGTGATTGAGTCGTTGCAAGATTTTTCGCTTTCGACGTAGGTCAGATTTTTGTAAGTTTTTGAATTGTCGTAATCCAGGGCTGTGAGCAGAAAGGATTAATGAGATGCAAATGTATGCATGTATGCATGTATACACAAACAATAGACAAACAAGGTCGAATAGGACGTTCCTTCCAACCTTATAACATCCACACACGAATGGTGAGTCTCTTTTCCTAGGTATATGCTTAACAAAATACCAACATGGGGCATCTTATTTTCAAATAATTCCCTCGGACGTTTCAACCAATAGTTATTTTTTTTATAATGGAAATCATTTCACAATAATTCCCATTAATTAGGTTTTAATCCATTCAACCAACTAAAGTAGCTTTTATGCTATATTGAATTAAAACAAAATTAAGAGGTTTATTATAAATAGATTTCTCACTTGAAAAAGTAACTAATGATTCATGCAAAAAACAAGCCCATGATTAATTATTCTTAGGATAAACTAGGCTCACAATTGATTTTTGGTATTTCTTAATTGACCTAAATAATTTGCAAGAAAAGGTTGGATAAAAACAATTTTGTTTCTAAGCCCATTGTAAAAAATTTTAGAAAAAACATATTTTAGGCTTAGTATTTGGGCCATGAGCAAAAGAATTTTTGATTTATTTTTAGAAAAGTCTTATGTCCAAAGACCATCTTGAGAAATTTTGAAAATAGCTTTGGTCTTTTGGATTTTAAAGAAAAATTTATTTTGAGCTTACAATATACTTAGGTCATATTAGAAAAAGAATAAACCAAATAAGCCATAATTTAAGCCAAGATAAATTAACCATAGTCAAACAACATGCATTTGGGTTAAACCTAAGGAAAGTAACTAGGCCAATTACATGAGCTTTAGTCTTTGGGTAAAAAGGCTTAGGTTCCCATAGCAAGTATATACCAAATGGTATGAGGCTATGAGTGGTTATGCCATGCTCAATCTCCATACCTTGAGTGAAAGTATGGTATCCCTTACATAACACAACACGGGTAACATGGGCGTCCTAACTCACACACACAATGCAATCTAATATGATGCAATGGATAATATCATTATAAGAAAGAATATAATAATATAAAGACCAATGGAATCAACTTCTCTTATCCTCAGTGGAGTCACCACTGTGAGCGGGGATTTTTGCCCCACTCTCGGTGGAATGGTTCTTGCGACTTCGGCACTGTTTAGGCTCGGGGCCTTAGAGAACACGGACCTAAGTTTGGAGAAAATGGAGTCGCCACCAGGACGGGCTGAAAAATAAGAAAGGGGGTGGATGACTCGATTCCTAAGGAATCCCCAACCCCCTAATGGGTTTGAAAAGTTGGATACGTGTGGAAAAGGTGAGAAATGGCCCAGCACCCCCACAACACCCGGTTCATTGGAACCGGCCTCCCTTACAGGTCTTAATATTATAAAATTCTTAAATATAACAATATTATCCATATTACACATAATAATTAAAATAAAGCATCACTATATTGAAAATCAAAACAATGTCCAAGCAAAACAAATAAATGGACACCCATCCGAAGATGGAAACATGTCCTTACATCCCATGCCTAAATAGGACACCCACCGAAAGGTAGAAACATGTCCTTTACATTGGTCTAAAATATAAAAGCAATATAAATTACATGATATTTGACTAATGAGGTACCCATGAAGTGGAAACATACCTCTTACAACATTTGGAACTCTAAATAAGTCGATAAAAGTAAATAACCATTCATCATAAATAAATCATTCACCAAAGATATTAAACATCAATAGAAAGTAAACATCCATCCATGATAAATTAAATAAATCAAGCATTAAACTTAAATAAATTAAAGCATATAAAATAAATCAAAGCATAATCAAATATAAAATTGAATAAAGCAAATAAAGATTCAAATTAGGGCTACTGTTTCTATTTAAGATTCTTTATTTAATGTGTTCAGGGTTTTGGAATTTATAAGTTCAAGCTATTGTGAGTTTTATAGGAATTGAAATGGATTAAAGTTTTATAATTTAAGAGGTTGGTAAAGTTCTTTGATTAACCAAATTAGGCTTTGAGAAGTGAAATCATGAAACTAGGGTTGGGACACTTTTGAAACATTAGATTTATGATTTACGGTTACTGGATCATTGTTTTTTATTTACCATATTGAATTTTAATATTTAGATTTATAAGGTTTTAAGATTTTAAAGATTAGGATATAGAAAAATTAGGGTTTAAGGTTTTAAGGGAATTAGGGTTTAAGAAAACTAGGGTTTGAGGTTACTGTCTTGATTCTAAAGTTGAATTAGGGTTTAGTGTTTTTGGAGAATATATTTTATTTTAGAATTTGGAGAAACAATTTATAGTTTTATGAAAATAAATAAAACGATTTAAGGTTTATAGAAATAAAAAAGATATTTTTTTTAGGGTTTTGAAAAGAAACAGATTCAATTTAAGGTTTTGAAAAATTGGAAAGCAAATTAGGGTTTTGAGATTTTGAAGAAACAAAAAATAACAATTTTAAGATTTTTGGAAAACAAAGAAACGAATTAAGGTTTTTAAGCTTTAGAAAAGGTAAATTAAAGTTCTAGGGTTTTTTGAATCAAAAGAGACAATTGGATTATTTAAGCTACTGTGAAGAAATTAGACATTCATACCTCCGTTTGTTGGTTCCACCAAAAATTTCTTCTTGGATGAACAAGAACAAAGACAAGCTTTGCTGCCTTTGATGAATTAAATTGCTTGTTTGCTTCTCTCAATAAGTCTGATCGATTTCACTGCCAGAAGGAATTCTTCAAATCCGATTCCCTTTCCAAGTTTTTCTCCTCAATTTCGGTCTAAAAATTCCTCCCTTTCTGTGTTGCTTCAGTCCTTATTCATAGAAGATTTTTATGATTAATTTTAGTTATTCATGGAATCTAACATTAATTAAGAAAAGGAAACCGAAACCTAATTGTATTTGGTTTCGGAAAAATTTGCGTCGAAAAAATTTTGCTGGCAAAAAAAAACTGCTGTGGAAAAATTGTGCTAGCGAAAAAAAACTGCTGTGGAAAAATTGCGCTGGCAAAAAAGTTGCCGCAAGGGGCTGCGAGCTGTGGGGCAAAAATTGGCTTGCGGGCGAAATGGCCCAAGGCCATTTAGCCGCAACTCTTCGGCGACGAAAAAATTCGTCGCCGATTTTTATTTTTTTGTTTATTATTATTATTTTTTATTTTATATTAATAAAAATTAAATACAAAAGCAAATATTGTTTAATTAAGATAATAAATTTTTTTTTGGACTAATTAAAATATATTAGACAACAAAAAAATAATTTTTGACTAATTAAAATATATTGGACCGGACTGTGTCAAAAATTAAGGGTCTACACCCTAGTTGTCCCTTTTAGCTTTCTTTTCATTGGCTTACAAACCTCAATAACCTACCTTGAGCTGTTGTGATACTTTTGACAAGTCTTATGATCACTAAGGTGAAGAGACAAGAAGATCAAAGAAAGGAATGCATAGCAAAGACCGTAAGGAAAGTTGATATTCTCAAAATCATAAGGGTAGTTGAAGTTCACCTAATATCTCTAATATATCAAGACAACATCAGAGTAACAAATGATTTATCCCTGTTAAAGAAGATTTATGCCACTCCACTCATCCATTATTGGAAACCTAAGTTGGTACAAACAAGACAACTCTTTTAGAGCTAGAAAAAAAAAGAAGAAAAAAAAGGAAAAGAAAAGAAGAAGAAAAAAGAAAGAAAAAGAAAAAGAAAAAAAGAAAGAAAAGGACAAAAGGACAAAACAAAAAAGGGGGGAAAAGAAGAAAAGAAAAAAAAAAGAAAAAACCTAAAAAGGCGGTTTAGAAATCCAACTGAGTTCTCTTTTACTTAAGACAACAAAAGGCTTCCATTTGGTTTATAAGGACAGTTTGACTTGAATTGGTCCAACCCAACCAAAGATTCAATCAAAATCAGAGAAAAAGGAGAAAGACCATCCAGTTCTTGAAAGTTTTGTACTTGACAGTCCTACAAGTAAGAAGGACAAAATGATAAAATACTCAAAGAAAGGGAAGAGTAAGAAAAATAAAAAGAAAGAAAAGGGAGAAGAAGAAAAGAAACAAATTTGGGTGCCAAACTTTTTGCAAAGGCAAAGACTATCCCAATAAGATTCAGGTTAACTCCAAAAAGAAAGAAGAATGTTCAAAGCTCTATCTTTTCATGATCCCAACTCTCTAAAGTTCCAATAAGTAGTTTGTAGTGTGAAGATTTGTCCTTCATGTCACACCGGCTCTAATCTCAAAAGGGCCTTCATTTTAACCCGTGTCCCTTATAGACCCCATTTCAAGCCTATCAAAGACCTGTTGATCTCTTTTGGTAGGTAGAGCCTATTAGTGGAGATAGTTTGGATAAGCATGCATATGAGATAGACAATATTTAAGCTCAAAAGAGATCTTTGGCCAAGTATTGTGTATGTGCCTATCTGAAGTGCAACGATTCTTGCTTAAATAGAAATAATTTCTAAGTTTAGTACGGTAACTAGGGTTGTCATGTTATCGATATGTTAATTTGGAAAAATCAAGTCTTGAGGTATATTGACATTGATTTGGCAAAGCCAACATTTGATTTTAAAATCAAAATTCAAAAAATGTTTTTGTCATACAAAGCCTTCAAGTTAAGAGAAGTTTCTTGAATAGTCGAACCTCGAAGGACATATTAGGCAAATGAAATGATTACTGGCAAGGTTATGAAGAAGCTACCAATTTACATACTGAATCATAATTTGAAATGGATGTATCTCTGCTGTTTGGGGCCTCCATTATTCATACATCTTGAAAATAAAAGCCATAAATGCAAAGCTTTCTATCATTTCAATGCAAAACCTGAATGGGCATCTAGAAGGAGTCAATGAGAACACTTATGCTGATCACCTCGGTCTGTGAGTCGATGGAACGACTATAAGTATTATTCATGCATATCATGCATACATGAGCATATCACATCGCACTTTCTTGTCTTGTATTGTCAAAGTGAACAGCAAACACTTTGTGAAGTAAAGAATCAAAAGAAGATATCAAATCAGGGGGCATGGAAAGCCCATTGCTTGAGAAGGCTCCAGTAATTTTGCAAAGAGAAGAAGTGTGTGCTGGTGTGAAGAACTAGACAACAAAACCTTCAATAAAAGTTTGCATAAAAAAAAATCTTTGGTTTGAGCCTACACAGGGGGCGAAGTTTCTCCTTTTCAATTTTTTGAGTTTATATACAAAATATTTTCAAACTCACTTGCAAATATTTTGCCATGCAAGGGGCAGGAGAAGATATGAGGGCCAACTAAAAATAGGTGAATTTTTGCAAAAAGAACAAAAGAATGTAACATTAGAACTCTCAAAAGAATGAAAATGTGAAAGACAAAAGATCAATCCAACTAAAAGAGCTAAAGCCAGGGTAAAGACCCGATCTCAATTGGATAAAGATCCATGTTTCAATGGTAAAGACCCGATCTCAAAAGGATAAAGATCCATGTTTCAAGGGTAAAGATCCGATCTCCAATGGATAAAGTTCCATAGTTTAAGGGTGAAGATCTGATCTCCAATGGATAAAGATCCATATTTTAAGGGTAAAGACCCGATCTCCTATGGATAAAGATCCATGTTTCAAGGGTAAAGACCCGGCCTCCAATGGATAAAGATCCATGTTTCAAGGGTAAAGACCCGATCTCCAATGGATAAAGATCCATGTTTCAAGGGTAAAGACCCAATCTCCAATGGATAAAGATCCATGTTTCAAGGGTAAAGACCCAATCTCCAATGGATAAAGATCCATATTTCAAGGGTAAAGACCCAATTTCCAATGGATAAAGATCCATAGTTTCAAGGGTAAAGACCCAATGTCCAATGGATAAAGATCCATGTTCCCAGGGTAAAGACCCAATTTCTAATTGATAAAGATCTTTTTTGGTGGACAAAGACCCACAATCTATGAAAATGGAACAACCAGTTATGCCAGAATTCTCAACTGATAAAAGTTCGGTCAAATCAAGTTCAATCTCGGGTCCAAGTACCCAAATTCAATTTAGTCTCGGGTCCAAGTACCCAAATCAAATCAAGGTATCCATCTTCATCAAAAATCAGTCAAAAAATATATTACTTTTCACTCTCTTCTACTGAAAGACTCAGATCATTTAAGCAGGGGGCAAACTGTAGACCCTTAATTTTTGACCCAGTCTGGTCCGATATTTTTTTATAGTTCAAAATAATTTTGTGGTATTTTAATTAAATAATTTTTATAATTTATAATTTTTAATAAAAATTAAAAATGGTAAAGTTAATAAAATAATAATAATAAATAATAAAAATAAAAATAAAAATAAAAAAGAAAAAAAAAAGCGGCGACGGAAAAAAATTCATCGCCGAAAATGGGCTTGGCCAGGCCAATTCGCCGCAGGAAGCCGCCCCAGCGACTGCGCCCTCCCGCAGTCTCTGGTAGTTTTCGCCAGTAATTTTTTCACCAGCAGTTTTCTCTGAAACCAAATTCTATTTTGTTTTGGTTTCTTTTCCTAATTAGTTTTAATTTCCTTAAACAACTAGAAAGTAGGTTGATAATTTTCCTATAAATAACACATTAAAACTCAGAATTGAGGGGATCAAAAATTGGACTTTTGGACTTGGATTGGATCGGAAAGATTAGTCTTTATTGGAGTAAAAAAGAGACAAAAAAAACCCTTGCACAAGAGATTAACAGCGAAGAAAGCAATCAACAATCCATTCAAAGGCAGCAACAACGCCTTTGTCTTTTTTCATCCAGAAGCAAATTGTGGAGGAATCAACAAACGGAGGTTTGATTATAAATTTTTTATTTAATGTTATTTACAATGATTCCATCATTTTTTTAAGTAACCAAAATTATTAAACTTAATAATATATTTTACATTAAATCATACATTCATCTAGTAGCCATTAGTCAGCGATCAAAACTTCAAAACCCAAAAAGTATTTCTTCTGTTTCCAAAACCTTAAAAACCTAAATTATCTTTTCTGCTTTTAAAAAAATCTTAAAAACCCTAAAAGTGTTTCTTCTGTTTCCAAAACCTTAAAAACCCTAAAATTATTCTTTTGTTTCCAAAACCTTAAAACCGTAAGCTATTTTTCATTTTCCAGAAACCTTAAAGACCTTAAAACTATTCTTCGGTTTCCAAAAAGCTTTAAAACCCTAAAATTTTTTTCCCAACTATTTTCATCTACACCATAACCTTTTGTCCAAAATCTCCAAATGTTTTCTTAAATCTCCAAATCCTAGTGTTCTTTATGTTTTCTAAAAATCATAATTACTTTTATAAAACTCTAAACTGTTTTCTTAAATCATAAAACCAAACATGTTTTCTAAAATACCCAAAACCCTAACTTTCTCAAAAAACAGAATAGCAAACCCTAAGTTTTCCTAAACCCTAATTCAGTGAACTTAAAACCCAATTTAATGAATCTAAATCCTAAAACCATGATCCAACAAACTTAAAATCACAATCCAGTAAACATGAATTATAAACCCAATGTCTTAAGATTTCAAAACCCTAATTTCATGATGTTAACCCCTAAACCCTAATTTCATTAACCAAAACCCATATTACTTTCTTAAATTTATAAAACCCTAATCTATTTCATTTTTCCAAAAATTTTCACAGTAGCCTAAATAATAACAACAATAATTCCAAAATCTCCAAAACCCTAATTATTAATTAAAGAACTCTAATTTTGTATCTTTATTTACTTTATTTAATTTTAGATGTGATTATGTGATTTATTATATGTTTTGAAGGATGATTTATTTTCAAGGCTTGATTTATTTAATTTATCATGGATGGATTATTTTCTTTATTATCATTATTTGTTTGTTTTAGTATTAAAATTGTAAGAGGTATGTTTCCACCTTGTGGGTACCTCATTAGTAAAGTATTATGTAATTTAAATCGCTTTTATATTTTGAATCAATGTAAAGGACATGTTTCCATCTTTTGGTGGGTGTCCTATCTAGTTTAGACATGGATGATGTAAGGACATGTTTCCATCCTCGGATGGGTGTCCATTTATTTGTTTTGTTTGGACATTGCTTTGATTTTAATATAATGATGCTCTATTTTAATTGTCGCATGTAATATGGATAATATTGTTATATTTAAGAATTTTATAGTATTAAGACCTACAAAGGTGGCCAGTTCTAATGAACTGGGCATTGTGGGGGGTGTTGGGCCATTTCTCACCTTTCTCACACGTACCTAACTTTTTAAACCCATTAGGGTGTTGGGGATTCCTTAGGGATTGAATCATCCACCACTTTCTTTTTCCCGGCCTATCCGGGTGGCGACTCCATTTTCTCTGAGCTTAGGTCTGTGTTCTCTAAGGCCCCGAGCTTAAACAGTGCGGAAGTCTCAAGAACCATTCCACCGAGAGTGAGGGCAAAAATCCCCGCTCACACTTTGTATATATTATTTTAATTTTGATTTTGAAATCAAATGTTGGCTTTGCCAAATCAATGTCAATTTACCTCAGGACTCAATTTTTAGAATTTAACAAATCTATAACATGAAAACCCTAGTTACCGTACTAAACTCGGGAATCATTTCTATTTAAGCAAGAATTGTTGCACTTTAGATAGGCACATACACATTACTTGGCAAAAGGTCTAATTGAGTTTGAATATTGTCTATCGTATATGCATGCTTATTCAAACTATCTCCACTAATAGACTCTACCTACCAAGAGAGATCAACGGACCTTTAATAGGCTTAAAATGGGGTCTATAAGGGACATGGGTTAAATGAAAGCCATTTTGAGATCGGAGCTAATGTGACACTGTTGACAAACCTTCAAACTATGATTTTCTGTTGGAGCCATAGGCAATTGGAAACATGAAATGATAGAGCTTTAAAAATTCTTCTCTCTTTTTGACCTTAATCTGGATCTTGATTAGGACAGTCTTTGCCTATATAAAAAGTTTGGTACGCACATTCCTTTTCTTCCTTCTTTTCCCTTTTCTTTCTCTTTCTTTTTCTTACTCCTTTTCTTTGAGCATTTTATCATTTTGTCTTTCTCCCCTGTAGGACTGTCAAGTACAGGACTTTCAAGAACTGGATGACCTTTCTCCTTTTTCTCTGATTTTGATTGAATATATGGTCGGGTTGGACCAATTTAAGTCAAATTGTCCTTATAGAAGTCTTTTGCTGCTTTAGGTAAAAGAGAAATTGGTTGGCTTCTGAACCCTTTTTGGTTTTATTTTCTTTTTTTTGTCTTTCTCTTTTTTTTCTTTTCTTTCTTCTTTCTTTTTCTTTTTTTTTTGGTTCTAGCTCTAAAAGAGTTGTCTTGTTTGTACAAACTTATATTTTTTATAATGGATGAGTGGAGTGGTATTAATATGCTTCATTCCTGACTTTATATGTGATATTTGGTCTAATTCAGGTGAACTTCAACTACCCTTATGCTCATGAGAACTTCAACTATCCTCATGGTCTTGACTATTCATTCCTTTCTTTGATCTTCTTGCCTCTTCACCTTAGTGACCATAAGACTTGTAAAAAGTACCACAACAGCTCAGGGTAGGTTGTTGGGGTTTGTAAGCCAATAAAAAGAAAGGTAAAATTTCATGAAGGCTCAAAGGGACAACTAGGGATTGATATTTAATTGGGTGGATACTAGTTGTTGGCTCATCTCTCCCTTAAATAAGCAGAGTTCAATTTCACCTTGAAAGTCTATCAAAGCTTGTTCTAAAACTGACTAGGGCCTAGACAAAGTTCATTATGCCAGAGCCCTTTCTAAGTAAGCATACACAGCTTAATGCTATAGAACAATTCCCTCACCTAATAAAGTCATTCAAATTATAATGCATAGCTATGCTAATTTATAATATCAAGCTAAATTCACCATCGATTAGACACCAAAATAAACAAAAACCAATAAAATTTTGATGAAAATAATTTATTCAAATGACTTTAAATTTGAAAAATGTAATTGTTCCAATTAAATGTTAAAGAAAGAATAGAGCAACACTCCAAGCTTAGGGAAGTTTGTTGAACAAAATTTCTCCTCATTCCAGATCTTCAATACACTCCAAGCTTAGGGAAGTTTGACTGTCTCATGTCCTTGTGTCGACGAAATTCACAAAAAGCTTTAGTATCAAATTTTAGAGGTAGGTGGAGGGCCAATGGTTGTAATAGTCCCTTCTTTTGTAGTTTATTGAAGACCCAAGATAAATGCTTCCCCATATCTAAAAACTGCCTTCTATTTGCTTGACCAGTTGTATTGATATCGAATTCTTTATGTGTACTTTGATTGCTAGACTGATTGTAATATCCTCATTTATGCCCTAGAAGTTTTGCATATTGTTGTTGTTGTTATTGTTATATATTGGATTGAATATATGTGTTAAATTGTAAGAGAAAAGAAATTGAGAAGAGAAAGTATATGTATATGTATTTTGGGAAGAAATAGGGTTTAGAGACAAATTTATATGTTGTGTATATGTTAATATATATGACATATAAAGTGGTCAAAAGGCTTGGTCAATGCAAGAGAAGATATTTATTTGAGATTGGTAAATTACTTAATTGGGCACATATAAGACAAAAAGATAATTATGTGAATAAGGGCACTTTGGTAATTGCTTGGATAAAATCACATGGTGGATATTTAAAGAAGGTTTGACTTGTGTTTTCTTTATCATTTCTTCTTCTTCTTCTTGTTGATGGCTGGTCCTCCATAGCCAAAGAGAAAGAAAGAGACAAGTGATGGTTTTGATGATTTCAAGCTTAAATTGAAGAAAGATTAAGTGTTCAAGTGTTGATTTAAGAAGTTTTTAACTAAGGTAAGATTTTTTCTCTAATTTCTTCAATTCTTTTGAAGTGGTATGATTAAGTTGCTTATGGTATGATTGTAAGTATTGATTTTGCTTGATAGGTGAGAAGTTGGGTTGGTGTTGGTGATGGAAGAGTAAGATTGGTGTTTAGTGAAATTGTTTCTGTTTTAGGATTAGTAAAGGCTGTGACTTGTATGATTTTTAATTAATTTTAGAAAAATGTTCTTGAAGTGAATTTTTGATATGTTGTGCCTCTATGAGTCTACAATGACTGAAAAATATGTTGATTCGATTTTGGAATGGTTATGAGTTTAGAAAAATTATTTTCATTAGACCTGTTCCAGCAGGTACCTTAACTGGGACAGCTATACTTCGGGATTTTTAATAAAATGTAGAAAGATCATATCCAATTGAATTTTGGATATGTTGTTGCTTAGTGAGTCTAGTATTTGAGAAAAATAATTTAGAACCACGTTGATTGAATTTGATTTATGGAATTCACAAAGTTCAGAACTGCTGCCAGGATGCAGGGCATTTGGGGCAGTCTGGTTAGGTGAACTATTTGACCAAGATTTTGTGTTCAGTTTGATCTGAAATTTTACAGGGATGATTTTAAGATACAAAAATAAATTCTGTAAAAATTTTAGAATTTTTAGTCAAGTAGATTATTTTATACAATTTTTCAAAATAAGGATAAAATGGAGTTTAAAACCAGAATGTACTATTTATGGTTAGGGTTTTAATTCTTTGTTCTTCTTGCATTGCTTTGGTTCTCCAAAGGTAGGTTGGTCCTTAAACCTAACCCTAAACACTTTAAACACACTTGAATCAATGAATGTTATAATCAATTGTTCTTTGCCCTAATTGCATTGTTGAGATTGAACAATGTTATGTTGTGCATTGTGAATGGTAATGTGTTTCATGAGTAATGTGGAATGAAATGTTGATATTTATGAATGATGTTATGTGAGATATAATGTGATCATGGATGAGATATATATATATATATATATACTTGAATAATGAGATGTTATATTGTGAAATGAAATGTGAAGCCATTGTTATTGGCTAAGATGATGTAATTGAAAGAAAGAAGGCATGTTTGCCTAAATGTGATGAGAATTGAGAATGGAAATGAATTGTTTGTTTAATATGTTATTCAGTTTCAGAGTTCTGGATTTGGGTGGCATGCCTAAGAAATGATGAAAGGTAACAGTCTTGTCGGGTTGAGGACCTCCTCATAGGTGTTGAGTTGATGGTCCAAGAGACTGGGTCTGTTACACTATGAGATATATGATTTGTAACAGTCTTGTCGGGTTGAGGACCTCCTCATAGGTGTTGAGTTGATGATCCAAGAGACTGGGTCTGTTACACTATCCATGGATAGAGATACATGTATATACATTGCCTACGGGCGTGATTATTGTGACTATGAACCAAAGCAGTAACTCTGAACTCTGAATATCGTATTAAATACTTGTTGGGCCCATAGGTGTCAAGGTTATATGAATGTCCTAAATAATGTTATGAGTTTAATGAAATGAGATGTTGGTTATGGAGTATGATTGATTAATGTTGAAATGTGGTATGCTCATATGACTATGATTTGTGAAATGCATAATTGTGTGGTTAACTTTATATTTATGATGTTGATCTTATCAATAACATATGTGGCATTGCATTTCATTAAAGCATACCGTTAGCATGTTTTATCTTACTAAGCCGTTGGCTTAGCGCGATAGTGTTTAATCGCGCAGGTAGTAGAGTGGATAGAGTTGAACCCGAGAGTTCATCAAGACCTAGTGAGAGTAGACCTTGAAGAATCCATTTTGGGAGCTTAAAGATCAGAGCAGACTTGCCAATCATGTATAAATTTTATGTGTTGTAAAACTTGAGTTTTGATGTATATGAATTTGTAAATATTTAAATATTTTATAACTTCCGCTGTGTAATATTTAAATATGGGGGTTGTCCCAAAACCTTTATTTTATGTTGTACTAGAAGTGTAAATCCTTTTTGCAGGTTGTAGTTGAGGTTACAAGGGGGATTTATTGGGAGTGTACTGAGAATGATTTTGTTTGCATTGGTTTGTGTAAAATATTTTTAAAAATAAGAAAAAAACCGGTTTTGTCGACACTTGGGATTCAATTTTTAGGCGAAACTATGGCAAAAATTTTGTAAAAATCGGAACTAAAATTTGACTAAGTAAAATTGGTAGCAACATTAGGTTAGTGTGGCGCCTATACTCAGCTTACATATGTAGGTTGGGAAGGGGTGTTACAATTGTTTTGGTATCAGAGCCTAGGTTTGAGATTCTCAACCTAGGTAAAATGTAAGAAAAAGACTATTTTTACTTAAAAAGTGAGTTTTTGAACAAAAATACATGTTTGGGATTGGCAGTCTCTGATCTTTAATAAGAGGTATTCTGTTGTGTTTGCAGACTTAGGTTGTGATGGATTCTCACTCTCGTCAGTCGATTGAGGGTAGTGCCGAGAGTATTGCTCCTGCTAAGGGAGCTAGAGTTGATAGTGTTGAGGAGGCACCTGCTTCGGTGTCGGGTAGACCAGCTGGGGAGGAGGTTCCGCCAGCCTGGTTTAGGCCTATGATGGAAGCTATGAGACAAGCACCTGTGCAACCACAGCCACCGCCACCACCCCCTCAGCCTTCAGTACCAGTAAGGCACTATGATAAGTTAAGGAAATATGGAGCAGAGGATTTCTTTGGTACAGTTGATCCGGCTGTAGTAGAACAGTGGCTTGATAGAGTTCAGAGGGTATTTGTGCAGTTGCAAGCCACTTCAGAGGAGAAGTTTGACTATGCAAGATCTTTGCTACAGAAGGATGCCTACGACTGGTGGAAGACAGTGCCCCATTCTATGGATGATCCTCCAACACTGTCTTACACTGATTTTCTGAGGGAATTTGAGTTGAAGTATACTCCTAGGGAGTATAAAGATGGGAAGAAAAGAGAGTTTCTAGATTTGAAGCAAGATCATCGGACCGTAACTGAATATGAAGTTGAGTTTATTCGACTGAGTCAGTATGCTGGGGGTATCATTGCTGATGAGATTGATAGATGTCGGCGATTTGAGGAGGGATTGAGACCCTCGATCATGTGCTTAGTGGCTGGATCCAGATATCAGGATTTCTCACAACTTGTGGCAGCAGCTCGAAGTGTAGAGCGAGCTCAAGTTATTGCAGCTGTTTCAGAGGAGGAGGTTAGGGTTAGAAGGCCCCAGTTAGAGGCAGGGTCTTCTTCTGCGAAGAGGGGTAGAGGAAGTTTTGTTCCTCGGAGTAGTAGGAGCCAGAGACCAGCGGGTAGGTCAGTGCAGTTCCAGAGGCAGAGATTTAGACCTGCAGCTTTAGTAGCGAGTGCTCCTACTCCTGGAGTTCAGAGATCCACCTTACCTTTGTGTAACCAATGTGGTGGAAGACATGGGGGCGTTTGTTGGAGGCATAGTAGATCAGGGGTATGCTTCAGGTGTGGATCACCTGACCACTTTGTGAGAGACTGTCCTGAGAGGCAGGAGCAGATGTCAGTTGATTCTGCTGCTTCTCGAGCTAGTGTGAGGGGAGGCAGAGGAGGCAGAGGTGCCAGCCGAGGAGGTAGACCAGGATTCAGTTCTAGAGGAGGTGCTACATCCAGGGAGGGTAGACCAGAGGAGGTTGGATCTTCCCAGAGGATGTATGTTATGCAGAGGCAGCCAGATACATCGGCAGTCATAGCTGGTACTTTTTCTTTATTTAATACTCCAGTACTTGCTTTGATTGATCCGGGTTCCACGCATTCATATATTAGTGCATCTGTTTTGCCTGTATTTGATGTGCATGCTGAGTCCCTAGGATTTGATGTGTTGGTGACAAATCCGTTAGGGCATAGTGTGGTTGTGAGTAAGGTGCATAGAGATAGTGCAGTAGTGGTACAGGGTGAGGAGTTCCTTGGAGATTTGATTGAGATGCCATTTAAGGAATATGATGTGATCCTAGGCATGGATTGGTTAGCTAGACATGGAGCTGTAGTTGATTGTAAAAAGAAAATTGTTTCTTTGAGAACGGGTGATGGTAGAGAGGTGATAGTATCTAACGAGCAGGAACAGCTAGCCTCCTTATTTGTTTCAGCTGTTGCAGCTAGAAGATTGATTAGGAAGGGGTGTGAAGCCTATCTTGCTCATGTGGTGGATACTAGAGTGAAGGGTTCTCCTATTGATAGTATTGCCACAGTTGCAGAGTTCCCTGATGTTTTTCCAGAGGAGTTGCCAGGATTGCCTCCTGAGAGAGAGGTGGAGTTCGGTATCGAATTGTTGCCTGGTACCACTCCTATCTCGATTACTCCTTACAGAATGGCACCAGCAGAATTAAGGGAGTTGAAAGTGCAATTACAGGAGTTATTGGACAAAGGATTTATTCGCCCCAGTGTTTCTCCTTGGGGAGCTCCTGTGCTATTTGTGAAAAAGAAAGATGGTACTATGAGGTTGTGTATCGATTATAGGCAATTGAACAAGGTGACTATTAAAAATAAATATCCTTTGCCTAGAATTGATGACCTTTTTGATCAATTGAAGGGTGCAGCTGAATTTTCTAAAATTGATTTGAGATCTGGGTACCATCAGCTGAGAGTCAGAGCTGAGGATGTTCCGAAGACCGCCTTTCGGACCAGGTATGGGCATTATGAATTTCTAGTTATGCCTTTTGGTCTAACGAATGCACCTGCAGCTTTTATGGATTTGATGAATAGGGTGTTTAGGCCCTATTTGGATCAGTTTGTAGTGGTCTTCATTGATGATATACTGGTGTATTCGCGGAATGAGGAGGAACATGATATGCATCTGCGGATTGTGTTGCAGATTTTGAGAGAGAGGCAGTTGTTTGCTAAATTGTCGAAGTGTGAGTTCTGGTTGGATCAAGTAGCTTTTCTCGGACATGTTGTTTCAGCAGAAGGCATTAAAGTTGATCCGAGCAAAGTTGAAGCTATATTGAATTGGAGTCCACCCAAGTCTGTGACTGAGATTAGAAGTTTTCTGGGTTTGGCAGGCTATTACAGGCGGTTTGTGAAAGGGTTTTCTTTGATAGCTACTCCACTCACCAGATTGCTTCGTAAGGGAGTGAGATTTGTGTGGACGGATCAGTGTCAGGCGAGTTTTGAGCAGTTGAGAGAATTGTTAACTCAAGCGCCTGTTCTTACTTTACCTGTTGAAGGTAAACCTTATGTGATCGACAGTGATGCTTCACATAGAGGTTTGGGGTGTGTATTGATGCAAGAAGGTAAAGTTATAGCTTATGCATCTCGACAGTTGAAACCGCATGAGCTTAACTATCCAACCCATGATTTGGAATTGGCTGCCATTGTGTTTGCATTAAAGATTTGGCGCCACTATCTGTTTGGGGAGAAATGTTTCATCTACACTGATCACAAGAGTTTGAAGTATTTGGGTGTCCAGAAAGAACTCAATCTTCGTCAGAGGAGATGGTTGGAGTTGATTAAAGACTACGACTGTTTGATTGACTATCATCTAGGTAAAGCAAATGTTGTTGCTAATGCCTTAAGTCGGAAGTCTTTAGCTGGTTTAACAATTTATTCGCTCTCGTTGCTTGTTGAATTGAGAGCTCTGCGTGCTAACTTTGTATCTTATGATGATGGTGCATTGTTGGCACAATTGCATTTGAAACCAGTTTTATTGGATCAGATCAGAGAGGCTCAGTTGACTGATATGAAGATTCAGAAGATTGTTTTAGATTGTCAGAGTGAAAAGGGTAGAGATTTTATTGTGAAGAGCGATGGGAGTCTCTGGTTTAAGAACCGATTGTGTGTACCCGATGATGCTGATTTGAAAAGGGTCATTTTGGAAGAAGCTCATTAGTCTATGTTTGCTATGCATCCGGGTAATACGAAGATGTATCATGATTTGAGACAGCATTATTGGTGGATTGGGTTGAAGAGAGACATTGCTGAGTTTGTATCTAAATGTCTCACTTGTCAGAAGGTTAAAGCAGAGCATCAAGTTCCAACTGGGTTGCTTCAACCATTGTCAGTGCCAGAATGGAAATGGGAAAGAGTGACAATGGATTTTGTGTCTGGTTTGCCATTGACACAAAAGAAGCATGATGCTATATGGGTGATTGTGGATAGATTGACGAAGACAGCTCATTTCCTTCCGGTGCGGATGGATTACTCTTTGGAGAGATTGGCTGAGCTGTATATTCAGGAGATTTTGAAATTGCATGGTGTTCCAACTTCTTTAGTGTCTGATCGAGATCCCCGGTTTACTTCAAGATTTTGGAAGAGTTTGCATAGTGCTTTGGGTTCTCGACTACACTTCAGTACTGCTTTTCATCCACAGACGGATGGACAGTCAGAGAGGGTGATACAGATTATTGAGGACATGTTGAGAAGCTGTGTCATCGATTTCTCTGGAAGTTGGGATAGGTTTTTACCTCTTGTGGAGTTTGCTTACAACAACAGTCACCAATCCAGCATTGGTATGGCACCGTTTGAAGCATTGTATGGCAGACGGTGTAGGACACCTCTTTGTTGGAGTGAACTTGGTGAAGGTAAAATAATTGGATCTGATTTGATTCAAGAAACTGAGGAAAAAGTGAAGTTGATCCGAGGTAGGTTAAAAGCAGCTTCAGACCGACAGAAGTCTTATGCAGATCTGAAGAGGAGAGACATTCAGTTTGATGTTGGAGATAAGGTGTTTTTGAAAGTATCTCCTTGGAAGAAGATTTTGAGGTTCGGTCGGAAAGGAAAATTGAGTCCTCGCTTCATTGGGCCGTATGAAGTGTTAGAAAGAGTTGGGCCAGTTGCATATCGACTTGCTTTGCCACCTGAGTTGGATCGTATTCATAATGTATTCCATGTTTCTATGTTGAGGAGGTACAGGTCAGATCCATCTCATGTGTTGCCATTTGAGTCTATCGAAGTGAGCCCAGATTTGACATTTGAAGAAGAACCAGTTGCTATCTTGGCACGTGATGTGAAAGAATTGAGGAACAAGAAAGTGCCATTGGTGAAGATTCTTTGGAAGAATCATGCAAAAGAAGAAGCAACTTGGGAAAGTGAGCAAACTATGCGAGAGCAATATCCTCAATTATTTCAGAGTTGATATCAGGTAATTTCGAGGACGAAATTTCTTTTTAGAGGGGGAGAATTGTAATATCCTCATTTATGCCCTAGAAGTTTTGCATATTGTTGTTGTTGTTATTGTTATATATTGGATTGAATATATGTGTTAAATTGTAAGAGAAAAGAAATTGAGAAGAGAAAGTATATGTATATGTATTTTGGGAAGAAATAGGGTTTAGAGACAAATTTATATGTTGTGTATATGTTAATATATATGACATATAAAGTGGTCAAAAGGCTTGGTCAATGCAAGAGAAGATATTTATTTGAGATTGGTAAATTACTTAATTGGGCACATATAAGACAAAAAGATAATTATGTGAATAAGGGCACTTTGGTAATTGCATGGATAAAATCACATGGTGGATATTTAAAGAAGGTTTGACTTGTGTTTTCTTTATCATTTCTTCTTCTTCTTCTTGTTGATGGCTGGCCCTCCATAGCCAAAGAGAAAGAAAGAGACAAGTGATGGTTTTGATGATTTCAAGCTTAAATTGAAGAAAGATTAAGTGTTCAAGTGTTGATTTAAGAAGTTTTTAACTAAGGTAAGATCTTTTCTCTAATTTCTTCAATTCTTTTGAAGTGGTATGATTAAGTTGCTTATGGTATGATTGTAAGTATTGATTTTGCTTGATAGGTGAGAAGTTGGGTTGGTGTTGGTGATGGAAGAGTAAGATTGGTGTTTAGTGAAATTGTTTCTGTTTTAGGATTAGTAAAGGCTGTGACTTGTATGATTTTTAATTAATTTTAGAAAAATGTTCTTGAAGTGAATTTTTGATATGTTGTGCCTCTATGAGTCTACAATGACTGAAAAATATGTTGATTCGATTTTGGAATGGTTATGAGTTTAGAAAAATTATTTTCATTAGACCTGTTCCAGCAGGTACCTTAACTGGGACAGCTATACTTCGGGATTTTTAATAAAATGTAGAAAGATCATATCCAATTGAATTTTGGATATGTTGTTGCTTAGTGAGTCTAGTATTTGAGAAAAATAATTTAGAACCACGTTGATTGAATTTGATTTATGGAATTCACAAAGTTCAGAACTGCTGCCAGGATGCAGGGCATTTGGGGCAGTCTGGTTAGGTGAACTATTTGACCAAGATTTTGTGTTCAGTTTGATCTGAAATTTTAAAGGGATGATTTTAAGATACAAAACTAAATTCTGTAAAAATTTTAGAATTTTTAGTCAAGTAGATTATTTTATACAATTTTTCAAAATAAGGATAAAATGGAGTTTAAAACCAGAATGTACTATTTATGGTTAGGGTTTTAATTCTTTGTTCTTCTTGCATTGCTTTGGTTCTCCAAAGGTAGGTTGGTCCTTAAACCTAACCCTAAACACTTTAAACACACTTGAATCAATGAATGTTATAATCAATTGTTCTTTGCCCTAATTGCATTGTTGAGATTGAACAATGTTATGTTGTGCATTGTGAATGGTAATGTGTTTCATGAGTAATGTGGAATGAAATGTTGATATTTATGAATGATGCTATGTGAGATATAATGTGATCATGGATGAGATATATATATATATATACTTGAATAATGAGATGTTATATTGTGAAATGAAATGTGAAGCCATTGTTATTGGCTAAGATGATGTAATTGAAAGAAAGAAGGCATGTTTGCCTAAATGTGATGAGAATTGAGAATGGAAATGAATTGTTTGTTTAATATGTTATTCAGTTTCAGAGTTCTGGATTTGGGTGGCATGCCTAAGAAATGATGAAAGGTAACAGTCTTGCCGGGTTGAGGACCTCCTCATAGGTGTTGAGTTGATGGTCCAAGAGACTGGGTCTGTTACACTATGAGATATATGATTTGTAACAGTCTTGCCGGGTTGAGGATCTCCTCATATGTGTTGAGTTGATGATCCAAGAGACTGGGTCTGTTACACTATCCATGGATAGAGATACATGTATATACATTGCCTACGGGCATGATTATTGTGACTATGAACCAAAGCAGTAACTCTGAACTCTGAATATCGTATTAAATACTTGTTGGGCCCATAGGTGTCAAGGTTATATGAATGTCCTAAATAATGTTATGAGTTTAATGAAATGAGATGTTGGTTATGGAGTATGATTGATTAATGTTGAAATGTGGTATGCTCATATGACTATGATTTGTGAAATGCATAATTGTGTGGTTAACTTTATATTTATGATGTTGATCTTATCAATAACATATGTGGCATTGCATTTCATTAAAGCATACCGTTAGCATGTTTTATCTTACTAAGCCGTTGGCTTAGCGCGATAGTGTTTAATCGCGCAGGTAGTAGAGTGGATAGAGTTGAACCCGAGAGTTCATCAAGACCTAGTGAGAGTAGACCTTGAAGAATCCATTTTGGGAGCTTAAAGATCAGAGCAGACTTGCCAATCATGTATAAATTTTATGTGTTGTAAAACTTGAGTTTTGATGTATATGAATTTGTAAATATGTAAATATTTTATAACTTCCGCTGTGTAATATTTAAATATGGGGGTTGTCCCAAAACCTTTATTTTATGTTGTACTAGAAGTGTAAATCCTTTTTGCAGGTTGTAGTTGAGGTTACAAGGGGGATTTATTGGGAGTGTACTGAGAATGATTTTGTTTGCATTGGTTTGTGTAAAATATTTTTAAAAATAAGAAAAAAACCGGTTTTGTCGACACTTGGGATTCAATTTTTAGGCGAAACTATGGCAAAAATTTTGTAAAAATCGGAACTAAAATTTGACTAAGTAAAATTGGTAGCAACATTAGGTTAGTGTGGCGCCTCTACTCAGCTTACATATGTAGGTTGGGAAGGGGTGTTACACTGATAATTCCATTTTGCAGAAAAATGATTCTTCTCTCTTTCCCACTCTCTATTTGCAAACCAGCTTGTAAGAGGTCCTTGAAATCCCTTATAAGGGTATGAGACAGCCTCTCATGAAGGTTAGGCAGGATGCCTTTGACTATCATTCTGATCTGATCTGATTCATCTAGCCACTTCTTGAGCAAAGATGCCTTGTTCCTCCATCTCTTCACATAGTCCACAAAATTCTCATTTGGTCGTTGCCTAATGGCTCCCACCTTCATTAAGGTAACTTTCAGCTCAACATTATACCCATATTGCTGAATGAAAGCCTTGTACAACATGTCCCAATCTTTTTGAGTACTTTCATCTAAGGTGTTGAACCAATTGACAACAAGGTCCAATGAGAGCATAAAATATCTTAGAGTTTGAGCCTTAGTGTCTTGGGTAGACTGCATAGTAGTGATGTACTGCTTCACGTGGAGATGAGGATTTCTATTAACATTGTACCTAGCGAAGGAAGGCATCTTGAACTTATAAGGGACCTCCTCATCTTATTCAAATAGTTTGGCGATCTTGAACATCTCTACGATTTTTAACTTTTTTTCAAATTTCTTTTCAAAATCAATAATCATCTTCTCAACATCAGACGTCTCGGTTTTTTCAATAGTTGTCTTCTTAACAACCATTGGCTCTTTCTTCTTGTCTTGAGGATCTTGGAAGTATTAAGCCCAATCATCATCATTATCACTGACTACCTTGTAATCATCAAAAGTCACTTCATCAACCTTAGCCTTCCCTTTGTCTTTTCGGCTTGTTGGTGCTAGCAGATGCCTCAACATTGTTCCCTAAAATTGCAGCCAATTGATTCTTCATGGTCTTGGTCAGGGCCTCCTTTATTTTTAAGCTCTTTGTAATCTCTGATAAAAATATTTTTGTTGCAAAAACCCTTGGGCCATAAGGTAGAAAAAGATTTTTGACCCATCTTAAAAGGTTTTAATGTCCAAAGTTCTTAAAAATTTTGAAAATAGTTTTGGCCTTTTGGATCTTAAAGGAAAATAATTATTTTTAAGCTTACAATGTAGGTAGGTCATATTAGAAAAAGAACAAACCAAATAAGCCATGGTTCAAACCAAAATATATCAATCATAGTCAAACAACAAGCATTTGGGGTAAAACCTAAGGAAAGTAACTAGGCCAATTACATGAGCTTTAGTCTTTGGGTTGAAAAGCATAGGTTCCCATAGCAAGTATATACCAAAAATGTACAAGGCTATGAGTGGTTATGTCATGTTTGATCTCCATACCTTGAGTGAGAGTATGGTATCCCTTATATAACACAACACAGGTAATACAGGCGCCTTAACTCACTCACACAATGCAATCTAAATAATGCAATGGATAATATCATAATAAAAAAGAATAAAATAATAAAAAGACCAACGGAATCAACTTCTCTTATCCCCAATGGAGTCGCCACTGTGAGCGGGAATTTTTGCCCCCAATCCCGGTGGAATGATTCTTGCGACTTCAGCACTGTTTAGGCTCAGGGCCTAAGAGAACACGGGCCTAAGCCCGAAAAAAATTGAGTCGCCACTCGAACATGCCAAAAAGATAGAAAAGGGTGGATGACTCTATTCCTAAGGAATTCCCAACCTCCTAATGGGTTTGGAAAGTTGGGTACGTGTGGAGAAGGTGAGAGATGGCCCAGCACCACCTATAATGCCCAGTTCATTGGAACCGGCCTCCTTTTCATATCTTAATATTATAAAATTCTTAAATATAATTATATTATCCATACTACATGCAATAATTAAAATAAAGCATCATTATATTAAAATCAACACAATGCTCAAATAAAATAAATAAATGGACATCCATTCGAGGATGAAAACATGTCCTTGCATCGTCTAATGTCTAAAACTAAATAGGACACCCACCAAAAGGTGGAAACGTGTCCTTTACATTAATCCTAAAATACAAAAATAATTTAAATTACATGAAAATTAATTAATGAGGTACCCAATCATGGAAACATACCTTTTACAATTTTAATAAACAAATAATAATTGAAAAAATATCCATCTATGATAAATTAAATAAATCAATCATCAAGACATATAATAAAATATATAATAAAATCTAAAATTAAATAAAGCAATAAATGTATAAATTTAGTGTTCACATCTTAAAATAAGATTTTAGAATTTTAATTACTAAATTAGGGCTTTGGAAAAAAAAAAGTTAAATACACAGGCTCATAATACACAAATGAATATTGACCCCTTTGATGAGCCCATACAGAGGGATGTAGGTTTTGCTGTTGAAAATTTTGAAAACTAGTTTTAGGGTTTGAGGAAAATATGATTAGGGTTTTGGAAAATAAGGCTAGGGTTTTTAGTTTAGAAATTAGGGTTTAGGTCATAGTTTTGGGATTTAGGTTTTAGAAGTTACAGTTTTAGAATGTTAAAAAATTAAGGATTAATGGCTTGAAAATAGTTTAGGCTTTGGATTAAGAATATTAACATCATTATTATTTTTAAGTGCTTAGGCTACTGTGATAATTTTTAAAAAACTTAAACAAAGCCACTGAAACTACTGTGATGTATTAAAACTTTAAATACATAACCTTTTGTGAATTAATTTAGGTGAATAAATAACATATTTAATACTTAAAATAATCAAAGCATATTATATTTATTTAGTTTGGAACATACCTTCATTTTTGGTTCCTGTACAATTTATTGAGTAAAATTGTGGTAGAACAATCACTAAGACAGCACTGATTTGTTGCCTTGATTATAGATCCTCTCTTGTTGTTTATTGATTTTTAGATGGTAAACTGCTTCGCCTAATAGTCACTACCTCTTGAAGTTCTATCTCCAAAACAAAAGTCTAAAGTCCCCTTCTAGCCGAATCCCCTTTAATCATAAATTAATATATCTATGCATCATGATTTGAATGACTTTACAAGATAAGGGAATTGTTCTATAGCATTGAGTTGTGTATGCTTACTTAGAGAGGGCTCCTACATAATTACCTTTGTCTAGGTATTAGTCAGTCTTAGAACATGCTTTGATGGTCTTTTGAGGCAAAATTGAACTCTTCTTATTTAAGGGAGAGATGATCTAGGCATTGTTTGGTCAAGCCAACAACTAGTATCCACCCAATAAAATATCAATCCCTAGTTGTCCCTTTTAGCCTTCATGAAATTTTACCTTTCTTATTATTGGTTTACAAACCCCGATAACCTACCCTTAGCTGTTGTGATACTTATGACAAATCTGATGATCACTAAAGGGGAGAGGCAAGAAGATCAAAAGGAAAGGAATGCCTAGTCAAGACCATAAAAGATTGAAAAAAAAAAGAAAAAAGAAGAAAAAAAGAGAAAAGACAAGAAAAAAGAAGAAAAAAAAAAGAAGAAGAAGAAGAGAAGAAAAAAAGAGGAAAAGAAGATAAAACACAAAAAGCACTTCAGAAAAGCCAACTGAGTTTTCCCTTTACTTAAAACAATAAAAGTCAAAGACAGTTTGACTTAAATTGGTCTAACCCAACCAGAAATTTAACCAAAATTAGAAATATAGTAGAAAGGCCATCTAGTTCATGAGTGTCTTGTATTGGACAGTCCTACAGGGAAGAAGGACAAAATGATAAAATGCCAAAACAAAAAAAAGAAAGAAAAGGAAAAGAAGAAAAGGAAAGGAATATGGGTACCAAACTTTTTACAAAGGCAAAGACTGTCCTAATCAAGATCAAGATTCATGTAAGGAATAAAGAAGAATGTTGAAGCTCTATCTTTTCATGCTTCCAACTCTCTAAACAAGAAATTTGTTATGTGAGGGTTTGCCCATAGTGTCACAACAGTTCCAACTTACAATTGGCCTTCACTTAAACCCGTGTCCCTTATAAATCCCATTTCAAGCCTATCAAAGACATGTTGATCTCTCTTGGTAGGTAGAGTCTATTAGTGGAGATAGTTTGAATAAGCATGCATATGAGATAGACAATATTTAAACTTAATAAGATCTTTGACCAAGTAATGTGTATGTGCCTATTTGAAGTGCAATAATTCTTGTTTAAATGGAAATGATTCCCGAGTTTAGTATGGTAATGAGGGTAGTCATGTTATAGATATGTTAATTTGGAAAATCAAGTCCTGAGGTACAATGACACTGATTTGACAAAGCAAAAAAATGATTTTAAGATTTAAAGAAAAAATTTGTGTTTTTGTCATAAAAAGCCTTCAAGTTAAGGGAAGTATGTTGCATTATCAAACCCCGAAGGAAACAATGAGCAAAAGAGGGCTTATGAAAGAATCACTTGCAAGATCATGTCATAAAGCAGTTATCAACCAAACAAATATCTCCCATGTCTTTGGCTACCATGCTTGGGGCCTTTGCTACTCATGTTTTCAATATCTTTAAGATAAAAGCCATAAATGTGAAGCATTCTGTCATTCCAATACAAGACCTGAATGGGCATCTGGAAGGAGTCAATGAGAACACTTCAGCTGATCACCTCGCTCTATGAGTCAATGAAACCAATGTAAGTTTTTTTCATGCATATCATGCATACATGAGCATATCACACTTCATTTTTGGTCTTGTGTTATCTATTCTTTAACAAAGTGAACAACAACAATACTCTATGAAGCAACTATGAAGCAGATATGGAATTAGGGGGCATAGAAAGCCCATTGCTTGAAGAAGCTCCAGTCATTTTGTAAAAGAAGAGATGCATGGTTATGCAAGGGACAAAACAATACACAAACATCAATCAGAGCCTACATGAAAAAAATCATTGGTTTGAGCCTACACATGGGGTAAAGTTTCTCTTTTTAATTTTTGAGTTTATGCGTGCATAAAATATTTTCAGACTCACCTTCAATATTTTGCCACACAGGGGGCAAGGAGAAGATATAAGAGGCCAGCTAAAAAACTGCTGAATTTTTTTTTTTTGCAAAAGTGCAAGAGAATGGAATATTAAAACTCTCAAAAGAATGAAGATGCAAAAGACAAAAGATTAATCCGGCTAGAAGAGCTTAAGCAAATATAGGACAAATGTCCAAAAGGATAAAGATCCAAGTTTTAAAGATAAAGACTAGATCTCCAATGGATAAAGATCCATTTTTGGTGGGTAAAGACCCATAATCCATTTAAGAATGGAACAACCAAAATCTCAACTGATAAAAGGTCAGTCCAAAATTCAGTCTCGGGCCCAAGTACCCAAATCAAATTCAGTCTCGGGTCCAAGTACCTAGCCTTGGGTCCACGTACCCAAATAAAATTTAGTCTCGGGTTCAAGTACCCAGTCTTCGGTCCTAGTACCCAAATCAAATTTAGTCTCAGGTCCAAGTACCTGGTCTCGGGTCCAAGTACCCAAATAAAATTCAGTCTCGGGTCTAAGTACACAGTCTCGGGTCCAAGTACCCAAATCAAATTCAGTCTCGGGTCTAAGTACCCAGTCTCAAGTCCAAGTACTAAAATCAAATTCAATCTCGGGTCCAAGTACCTTGTCTCAGGTCCAAGTACCCAAATTAAATTCAATCTCAGGTCTAAATACCTAGTCTCGGGTCCAAGTACCCAAATCAAATTCAATCTCAGGTCTAAGTACTCAGTCTCCAGTCCAAGTACCCAAATCAAATTCAGTCTCGGGTCTAAGTACCCAGTCTCTAGTCCAAGTACCCAAATCAAATTCAATCTCGAGTCCAAGTACCCAAATCAAATTCAATCTCGGGTCTAAATACCCAGTGTAACATCCCTAATATTTTAGGAATTAAATAAAATAAAATAAATTTAAATAAGTTAAAGAAATAATTTAAATGGGAAAAGAAAGGATTTTAAGTGAAAAAGCAGAATGTATATGTGAAATATACCTAACATATACTTAACATATATATTAGTCAACTCTTTTAAAAGAAAAGCCAAAAGTCTAAGGGCAAAATGGGAATTATACCTTATAAACCTAAAATTATTTAAATAAATTTAAAATAAATTATTTTTGGTTGGAAGAGGTAATTTAGGGTTTTTAAATAATTAAATAATTAATTATTTATTAAAATAAAATAAGATTTATACGTGGTCATATTTTTTTAAGTGGAAAGAAAGAGAAAATTAAAATTAGTCTTCTTCAAAAAAAAAATGAAATTCCATGGCTATGGGAATGATTTTTCTTCATCCAAATATTCATTTTGACAAGAATTTTCAAGAATTAACTGAAGTTCTGGTGGATTTCCAATAGGTTAGTAAGCTTCTTTTCTTAATTTTTTATTATCTATGAAAGTATGAATATGTGGATTTTGGGATTTTCTATTAGCATGATTTAATTATTTAATTGGATATGAATGAAGATATTTTGATTAATTATTAATGATTTTTAAATTAAATGGAAGAAAGGATTAAGTTTAGGATGAGTTGGGTGAAGCGAGAGAATTTAGGGTTATTGAAAATTTGGACTTTTGGAATCATATGTTTTAATTATGCAAATTGATTCCAAATGTGTTGTTTTGATGTATAAACAAGGATTTTAAAGTCAAATGATAGATTTTGTTAAGTTTGGTTAGAGATTGAATGAGGTAGTGTTGAGTTTAGGGTTTTGGAAAGAGAATTTATAAAGAATGGTGATTTGTTGGATTTTAATGTTTAAATCATGTTAATTCATGGTATTAGTGAAGGAAATAAGCTTAGATTAATAATTAGAATAGGTTAGAATGAAAAACCTTCACTGGTGAAGGTTATGCCATTTTAGGATTTTGAATAAGAGTGAGTATTTAAGTAATGCGTATGAATAAAACATGTTAAAATATGTTTTTAATAATATAAATAAACTTAAAACACTAATTTAAATGGAATAGAATGGAATTCTAATATTAAAGTAAGCAAAGGCTAAATTTTTTAAATTTGTAGGAGTGATATTTAATTAGGGTTTAATATTGGAAATGCCTTAAAATGTGATATTAAATGATTGTATTTAATCACATTGTGTATAGGCATTAAGGAGAAGTGAATTGCTCAACCCTAGTGTTGAAGAACAATTTGGAAGTGAAGGTTGGTGGCAGATTTTAAGCTTGCATTTAAGTGCTTAGTGAGGTAATTACATGCTTTGATAGTTTTAAAGTACTTGCATTTAATTTTGGCTTAACACATTTAAATGGAAAATGTATTAAGGTACTTGATCATTTGAAAATCCATATACATTGTGTTAAGGCATGTGAGTTGATGTGTATGCATTATAAACATTGTGAAAAGCCATTGTAAATGGCTAAATTGTATGGAATGTGATTTATTATGAAATACCCTGTGATGTGATGAAATGAAACAACATTGATATGAATGAGAAAAATGGAATATGAGAAAGGAATTGAGAATGAGACATATGAAATAATTGTGTGTCTAGTATGTTATTCAATTTTTAGAGTTCTGTGTTTAGCGGCATGCCTAGGATGTAACAGTTCCATGAAGCTGGGTTGGGCATAGCCCTTGAAGCCTAGTTGGGATGTTACATATGAGGTTATCCTCACTATTTTCCTTTGAGGCTAGACGCTTGGCGTCACTATGATATGATTTGCCTTCGGGACTAGACACTTGGTGTCAATTTGGACCAAAATGGTAACTCTAGAATTTGAATAATGTATTAGTTTATTGGGCCCATGCTTGTATGTGTGTTTGCGTGAATCATAAACAAATGAAAAATTATGTCATTAAATTGAATGGAATACTACATTGTGGCATAGCATGCAAATGCACTATGCATTGGCATTGTGTTAAAGTTTTACTTTTATCAAAGTTTGTACTGCTAAGCTTTTAGCTTAGCGCGATTGTAATTTATTGCACAGGTGACATAGGAGATCTGGTTGAGCTGGAGAGTTCATCTAGACCAGGCCGGGTCTAGATTTGAGATTGCTTATTGAGCAAATTTTAGACACATCAAGAACAAGCCTTTTTCCATCATGTATACATTTTATGTTTTTGTACATTATGTAATCATGTATATTATGTTTATGATAATAAAGTATATGTATTGTAAGTTATAAAGACTTTTGGATAAATTATGTAGGATGGGTTTTTATATGTGTGTTTTGGATATATATATATATATATATGAATATGTATACATGTTTTGAGAAAATGTGAAAAAATTGAGAAGTTAAGGCGAAGATGTGGTTTATTATTTATTGGAAGTATTCTTTTTGTAGGTTGTGTAATTGATAAATTTTGGGATGTCCAAATTACAGACAAAACTATGGCGAATTTTTCCCAGAGATTTTCATATAAAATGTTTATTTTGAGTTCCTATAACAAGTAAAGAATATTTATATAGTGTTTAATTTTATATATTTAGTATTTGAAATTTTAAATTAGAAATGTGAAAATTTTTATCAAATCGGGTCATGACAGTTTTGTACCGTATACACATATTCTTCATATACTGGGTATGTGTATTATATATGTATAGGGTATAAGGGTGTTAAACCCAGTTTCGGGTCCAAGTACCCAAATTAAATTTAGTCTTGGGTCTAAGTACCAGTCTTGGGTTCAAGTACCCAAATCAAATTCAGTCTCGGGTCCAAGTACCCAAATCAAATTCAGTCTCGGGTCCAAGTATCCAAATCAAATTTAATCTCAAGTCCAAGTACCCAATCTTGGGTCTATGTACCCAAATCCAATTAATTATCGAATCCATGTATCTAGTCTCGGGTCCAAGTATCCAAATCTCTCGGGTCTAAGTACCCAAATCCAATTCAATCTCGGGTCTAAGTACCCAATCTCAGATCCAAGTACCCAAATCAAACTCAATCTCGGGTCCAAGTATCCAGTCTTGGGTCCAAGTAGCCAAATCAAATTCAATCTCTTGTCCAAGTACCTAATCTTGGGTCCAAGTACCCAAATCAAATTCAATCTCAGGTGCAAGTGCCTAGTCGTAGGCCCAAGTACCAAAATCAAATTCAATCTCGGATTCAAGTACCTAGTCTCGGGTCCAAGTATCCAGTCTCAAGTCAAAATACCCAAATTCAATTCAGTCTTGGGTCTGAGCACCCAAATTCAATTCAGTCTCGGGTCCAAGTATCCAAATCCAATTTAGTCTCGGGTCCAAGTACCCAAATTAAATTTAGTCTTGGGTCCAAGTACCTAGTCTCGAGTCCAAGTACCCAAATCAAATTCAGTCTTGGGTCCAAGTAGCCAGTCTTGGGTCCAAGTATCTAAATCCAATTTAGTCTTGGGTCCAAGTACCCAATCTTGAGTCAAAGTACCCAATCTTGGGTCCAAGTACCCAAATCCAATTCAGTCTCGCGTCTAAGTACCAGTCTTAGGTCTAAGTACCCAATCTCAGGTCCAAGTACCCAATTTGGGGTCTAATTACCCAAATCTAATTCAGTCTCGGATCCAAGTACTCGATTTAGTCACGGATCCAAGTACCCAATCTCAGGTCCATGTATCCAATCTCAGGTCCAAGTATCCAAACCCAATTCAGTCTCAAGTCTAAGTACCCAATCTCAGGTTTAAGTACCCAATTCAGTCACGAGTCCAAATACCCAATCTCGAGTACAAGTACCCAATCTCGAGTCTAAGTATCCAATCTTGGGTCTAAGTACCTAATGTCAATTCAGTCATGGGTCCAAGTACCCAATCTCGGGTCTAAGTACCCAAACTCAATTCAGTCTCGGGTCCAAGTACCTAAATTAAATTCAGTCTCAAGTTCAAGTACCTAGTCCAAGGTCCAAGTACCCAAATCTTTTTTAGGTCCAAACCCAAACCAACTCCATCCTTGGGTCGAGAACCCATCCTCATCCAAAATAAACTCAAAGTCATGTTGCTTTTCACTCTCTTCAACCAAGTCTCAGATCGTTCAAGCAGAGGGCAAACTATAGACCCTTAAATTTGGACTGGTTTAAATTTAAAAGGTTTCTGTTGGTATTTTTTGAATTTAGATTTCTTAAACCTAATTTTAGAATTAAATTGGAGGTTACATCAAAATTGCAAAAATATTGGCTAAAAATTTAATTATTTTAGACCGGTTTGAGTCGACATTAATAGTTTTGGTCGAGTTGGTTCTCCCAAATTGATATGGGTACTGCCCAATCAATTTGGGAAAGCCAAATCAATATGGGTACTGCCCATATCAATTTGAGCTTGCCAAATCGATATGGGCAAGTGCCTCATATCAATTTTGGCAAGCCAAATCGGTATAAGGCAATTTCATATTGATTTGGCTAGCCCAAATCGATATGAGGCAATTTCCATATCGATTTGGTCCAATCGATATGGAATTTGCCTCATATCGATTTGGCTAGCCCAAATCGATACGAGGTGCACTCCATGTCAATTTTGGCCTTTAATTTGAGTCCTAAACACAATTGTACCAGCCATTTAGCTTCCTAATTAACTTATGAGAGTTGGATTAGGTTTAGGGTTAAAGTAAGGTTTCCTATAAATACATAATTAAAAATGAAAATCGGGAAGCAACTTGGATTAATAGATTGGCAGTAAAAGAGAGAGAACAATATCTTAATCAGGGAGAGCAGCTTGGATTAATATATTGGTAGTAAAAGAGAGAGAGCAACTGGGATTAACAATTTGACAGTAAAGGAAAGAGAGGATAATAGTTTTACAAAACCCTAATCATCAAGGAGCAATTATTCGGACTATTGGAAAAATTATTCACAGACTCTGGAATTTGTCTAAGACTTAGAACTTGGAGAATGGCAGGGACTTTCTTTTGGAAATTGGAAAGAGCAACAGACCCAAAGGACAACCCATAATCAAGCCAGCAAGCTAGGTCTTCTATCTTGGTATTAGCTCATCCAAAACATCATCCAACAATTTTGGTGGAGCCTTCAAACGTAGGTAAGATTATTCTAAAGTTGTGTTTATTAAATCATTGATTATCTTCATCTTTTAAACCATCATCATACTGCTTAGGTTATTAAAATTCTTCCTTTAATTTAGTTTGAAATAAGATTTTAATAACCTGCAGTAGCATAAATTATTTTGTACATTAAATAAGATTTTAATTAAAGCAAATAGCATGATTATTTAAAATACAAACCTAAACCCTAATTTATTCAAACTGTAAATATTAATTAATTCTATTTTCCAAATCATCACAATAGCTTGTTCCTTTCAAATATCTAAATATTTTATTTTATTTTCATAAGCTTCAATCTTATTTACTTAAACCCTAATTTAGTAATTAAAATTCTAAAACCCTAATTTAGTAATTAAAATTCTAAAACCCTAATTTAAGATGTAAACTCTAAATTTATATTTTTATTGCTTTATTTAAAGTTTTAGATATAATTGAGTAGCTTATTATATGTTTTGATAATTGATTTATTTAATTTTAATGTTTGATTTATTTAATTTATCATGGATGAATATTTTTCAATTATTATTTGTTTATTAAAATTATAAGAAGTATGTTTTCATGATTGGGTACCTTATTAAATAATTTTCATGTAATTTAATTTATTTTTATATTTTGGGATTAATGTAAAGGACACATTTTCACCTTTTGGTGGGTGTCCTATTTAGTTTTAAATATTGGACTATGTAAGGACACATTTCCATCCTTGGATGTGTGTCCATTTATTTATTTTGTTTGAACATTTCTTTGATTTTAATATAATGATGCTTTATTTTAATTATTGCATGTAGTATGGATAATATCATTATATTTAAGAATTTCATAATATTAAGACCTGAAAAGGAGTTTGGTTCCAATGAACCAGGCGTTGTGGGGGTCCTGGACCATTTCTCACCTTCCCCACACGTACTCAACTTTTTTAATCCATTAGGCCATTAGGGATTCCTTAGGAATCAAGTCATCTACCCCTTTCTTTTTCCCGGCCCGTCTGAGTGGCAACTCTATTTTTTTTGGCTTAGGCCCGTGTTCTTTAAGGCCCCGAGCCTAACAGTGTCGAAGCTGTAAGAACCATTCCATATGTGAGTGAGGGCAAAAATTTCCACTCACACAAATCGAATTGAAAGGCATCCAATTTGATATGGATGTTATCCATATCAAGTTGGACAAGCCTAATTTGTCACCGCATGGCCTATGTCCAATTATGTTGAACCAAACCCATTCAAACTCTGGATCGGACTATTTTAGGGCTTTAAAGGTTGAACCATCTTATTTTAAGCCTTTTAAAATTGGAATGAAGTAAATCAAAGCTATAAACTAGGTTTAAGCTTTTAAAATCAAACTAAATTTGGCTTGACCTCATTTAATTGGGATCAGACTAGCTTAAGGCCAAATTAAGGGTCTTCACTCTCTTAGAGCTAAAAAAAGAGAAACAAAAAAAAGAGAGAAAAAAAGAAAAGAAAAGAAAAAAAGAGGAAAATAGAAAAAGAAAAAATAAAATAATAAAAGTTTGAAAGAGCATTTCAGAAAGCCAACAGAGTTCTTTATACTTGAAATAATAGAAGACTTCTAGCCTATGAGAAGAAGTTTGACTTGAATTGGTCAAACATGACCAGAGATTCAACCAAAATCACAATGATAGGAGAAAGACCATCTAGTTCATGATACATGTCATAATTCCAAGTCAGTAACCTTGAAAGTCCTACACTTGACAGTCCTACAGAGAAAATGGATAAAATGATGAAATGTTAAAAGAGAGAATAAAAAAATAAGAAAAGGAAAAGAATGAGGATCTCAAGTTTTTTAGAAAGGCAAAGACTGCCCTAATCAAGACCCATATTAATACCAAGAAGGTGGAAGAGCATTCAAGCTCATCTTTCCATGAAGTAAGATAACAAGATGCCTAAAAGGTGGAAAAGATGTCTAGAGTTTAATGTTTCTAACTGTCTATGATTATAGCAAGAAGTTTATAGTATGAAAGTTTGTCTATAGGGTCATATCGGCTCCAATCTATAAATAGCCTTCATTTAACCCATGTACCTTATATACCCCATTTCAAGCCTGTTAAAGACCTATTGATCTATCTTAGTAGGTGGAGTCTATTAGTGGAGATTATTTGAAAAAGCATACATATGTAAAAAGACAATATTTAAACTTAATAAGACATTTGGCCAAGTAATGTGTATGTGCCTATCTGAAGTGCAATAGCTCTTGCTCAGACAGAAATGATTTCCATGTTTAGTACGGTAACTAGGGTTATGATGTTATAGCTGTTTTAATTTTATTAAAATCAAGTCCTAAGGTATATTGATGCTGATTTGATAAAGCCAACATCGAATTTAAAAAAAAAAAATGTTTTCTTGACACAAGAGCCTTCAAGCTTAGGGAGGTATGTTGCACTATCAAATCTTAAAGGACGTATCATGGTGGGCTAAGGGAGGGACTATTTACACAGTCATGAAGAAGTTACCAATCAATGTGTTGAATCATATGTTGACATAGATGCATGACTATCCTACTTAGGCCTCCACTACTAATTTTTCTATATCTTGAAGATAAATATAACACCCTTATACCCCATATACATATCATACATATACCTAGAGTATGTAAAATACGTATATAAAGTATAAAGATATCACAACCCGGTTTAATAAAATTTTCACCTTTCCAATTTAAAATCCCAAACACATTAAAATGTATATTTAAATAGTAATAAAATATTCTTTCTTAATTATAAATTACAAAATAAGCATTTTATATAAAAATCACTAGGAAAAATTAGTCAAAGTTTTTTCCTGTAATTTGGACAATCCCAAAATTCAGCAATTACACAACCTGCATAAAAACACTCTCAATAAACAATACATCACACATTTCCCCAATACTTCTCAATTTCTCCATATTTTCTCAAAACATTTTCACCTACATATATATATATATATATCAAAAACACATATAAAATTCCATTTGATACAAATCATCCAAAATATTCTTTATAATTTATAATATATATACTTAAAAAACATAACATAATTTACAAAATATCAAACTATACTATAATATAAAATATATATATACATTATGGCAAATGGCTCTGATCTTGATGTATCCAAAAATCAACTCAACAAACAATTTCAAATCTAGACTTGACCCAGTCTAGAAGAACTCTTTGGCTCTACCGGATCACCCCTATCACCTGTGCAATGAATTACAATCGCACTAAGTTAAAAGCCTAGAGGTATAAACTTTGATAATAATAAAACTTTAATATAATGCCAATTCATAATTCCTTTACATGTTGTTTCACAATGTGGCATACAATTCCATTTAAAATACAATCTTTAATCATTTTATCATTCACATACACACATACACAAGCATGAGTCCCAACAAACAAATATATCATTCAAATCCTATAGTTATCATTTTGGTCCAAATTGACACCAAGTATCTAGTCCCAAAGTAAAATCATATCTCAATGACACCAAGCATCTAGCCCCGAAGGCAAATCATATATCAGTGATGCCAAGTGTCTAGCCTCAAAATCAAATCATAAATCAATGATGTATAGCGTCTAGCCCCGATGGAAAATAATGAGAATAACCTCATAGGCATGCCACCAAACACATAACTCTAGAAATTGAATAACATACTAAGCACACAAATAATACATATTTTCCATAATCACTTTTTCTCATCACATTGTCTCATTTTCCGTTTTTCTCATCACATTGCTTTATTTTCTCATTTTTTCTCATTCATGTCAATGTCAATTCATTATATCTTATCATGTTTCATCATTTCATCACAATGTATCTCATTTCACATAAATGTCACAATACCCAAATGTTTTTGGTTCATTTTCACATAATGCACATAATTCACATTTCATTCATTTTAGCCATTAATAATGGCTTTTCATAATGCATATAATGCATACATAACAATTCACATATCATAGCACAATATTCATGAATGTTCAAGCTACCAAGTAGCTTAACACATTTTCCAACCAAAATGTGTTAGGCCAACTTTAATACAAACATATCCAATTTCTCACAAGTTTGTACATACCTCAATAAGCTCTCAAATGCAAGCTAAAAATCTCCCACCAACCTTCACTTCCAACTTGTCCTTCAACACTAAGGTAGGGAATCTACTATCTCTCAATGGCTATACAAAATGTGATCAAATGCAAAAACACCCTTCGAATATCAAAACAGTGCAAGAAAAGCATGAACCAAGCAAGACATGGCCAAGCCAAATCAAGCTTGGCCGCATCCCTCAAAGAATGAAGTTGGCAGAGCTTGACACGGCCAAGAGACACGGCCAAGCCTCTGGCCGTGTCTCATCCAAGGAGCAAAAACAAAGAAACCACAAAGAAAGAGCAAAAATAAAGAAGCAGGAAGAGATACACTCAGTGACACGGCCAAGCCACTGGCCGTGTCACATGACACGGCCAGCAAGCTTGGCCGTGTCCCATCTTGAGCCAAAGAAGAGAAGGAAAAGATGCAAACAGAGGTGGACACACTCAGTGACACGGCCAAGCCACTGGCCGTGTCACATGACACGGCCAGCAAGCTTGGCCATGTCCCATTTCATGCCAACAAGACTTGGAGCAAGCAAAGAAGGAAAGAAAAGAAGCAGAAGCAAATACACCCACATGACACGGCCACAAGCTTGGCCGTCTCACTCCTTGTGACCAAAAGGAAAGAAAGAAAAAGAAAGAAAGAAAAAGCTCAGTGAAGGACACGGCCAGATGGCTTGGCTGTGTCCCAAAGAAAAACAAGAGACCGTGTCACACCTAAAACACTTGAATTTTTCTACACGAAGTGGGGGACAAAGTGGGAGACAAGGCCTTGTGCTTGCCAAAAGAAATACTAAACAAAGAAAAAGTGGGGAACAAAGTGAAATGGTGTGATTTGGAAGGCATGGTTGTGTTTTTGAAGGAATTAAAAAGGAGAAGAAGAGGGAAATGGAGGAAGTCTTTTGTTCTTGGAGCCAATTTCTGCAACACGTTTGGGAGAGGGAGAGAGTGACACTCTCCCTTGTCCCTTCATCTTCATCTCCATTTCCATCCTCTCCACCTTCTCCATCTTCCATTAATAAGATCTTTGAGGTTCTTTGGGATAAATTGGGTTAACAAGCTCTTGAAGGTTGAAGAAGCTTCATTGAAGGGATTGGTGACTTGAGAAAGCTCCATTCCATCTTCCAAAGGCATAATCAATTGAAGGGTTGGTGACTTGAGAAAGCTCCATCCAAAGGTTTGGTGACTTGAGAAAGCTCCATTCCACATTGCAATGGGGAATCAACCATTGAAGAGGGCTTGAGTTCTTCATCATACATCAAGTGGAGCTAGGAGGAAGACTAGCAATCCTACTCTTAGCATCTTCACAAGGGGTTTTTCTATTCTCTCTTTTAATTCATTTCTATTGTTGTTGTTGTATTAAGAGATTGATATTGCAATGAACAATTTGTATTTGTTTTATATTGAGTTGAATGAATGTTATAAATTGATGGTGTTGAGCTAAATATCCATGCCTAGGGTTTGTAGTATATTTGGTTGAATGTCTTGATTTGATATTTCCAATTATGTTCCTTGTTGATTGGTTGATTGTATTGTATTAAATGCTAGGTTGATAGATTAACTACCTATTGATCTTTGAATATTGGATGACGGACCGAGAGGTGAAATCCGATATCGGAACTATATAATCAACTACCCTATGAATGAATTAGAAATATAAGTTCTAGGGTTTATTAATTTGGTAATGTAAAAGAATTGGTCATTGTTAATTCATGAATGTGAGAACTAATGGATTGGTAATTGACTAATTAACCTTAAGGCATAAATTAATTACAAGGTTATGTTAATGGATAATTGAGAATTGAGCTTTGATTGAATGGACCTATGACCCTAGGCACCTTTACAAAAATCGATTTGATCTTGTACACCCATCACACACATTAATCCCTACTCTGCTTAATCTTAGGTTTAAATTATTCTCGTACAATTCCAACACAACAAACTCCTGCATTTAAATAACTTGTCAATCAAGCTATTACGAAACCACACCTTCTTGGGTAAATGACCTTGGGGCGATCACCTTTGCTATAGCTACCTTGTATACTTGCGAGTGACACTTTGTAGTAGTACTTAATTCGAGCGTAACAAGTTTTTGGCGCCGCTGCCGGGGAGGGTTGTCATAGTAGTAATTGTAACACCCCTTCCCGACCTACATATGTAAGCCGAGTAGAGGTGCCACACTATCCTAATGTTGCTACCAATTTTACTCAGTCAATTTTTTTTTTAGTTCCGATTTTTACAAAAATTTTGCCATAGTTTTGCCTAAAAATTGAGTCCCAAGTGTCGACAAAACTGGTTTTTTTCTGATTTTTTTAAAAACATTTTACACAAACCAATGCAAACAAAATCATTCTCAGTACACTCCCAATAAATCCCCCTTATAACCTCAACTACAACCTGCAAAAAGGATTTACACTTCTAGTACAACATAAAGTAAAGGTTTATTATGAAATACAGTAGATAAAATATTTGTTCACTATGCAGCGAAAAATAACAATATTTACAAATTCATATATATCCAAACTCAAGTTTTACAACCCATAAAATTTATACATTTCTTTGGCAGTCAGTCTTTGATCTTTAAGCCCACTATCAACACCTCAAAATCTAGACTCGACTCGGCCTAGAGGAACTCTATGGTTCTTCCCTGTCACCTGCGCGAAGAATCGCATTCGTGCTAAGCCAACGGCTTAGTTGTACAAATTACAGTGTTATAATGCTTTAATGCCATGCTAATGTCACACAATAAAGATTCAAGATCAATTCAAGAGAATATTATATTTCAAATCTTACCGGTTTCAATAATGTATGTATAGTAGTCATCTCATTATTCATTTGTTTCACTATTCAATAGTCACATTTAAACAAACACAAGCATGGGCCCAAAAATAATCTAATATGCCATTCAAAGTTCAGAGTTACTGTTTTGGTCTATAATCATAATCATCAATACATTTATCAATGGATAATCAACTAGATTTGAGTTTACGACCCAGTCATTTCACCCAATCTAGCTTCAATAATTTGTTTTTGAGGTTTACGACCCGGTCATTTCACCCCAAAAACATTACGTTTCATATTTTTCAACTAGAATCGGCTTACGACCCGATCATTTCACCTATCCAGTGATTCATAGGCATGCCGCCAAAACCAGAACTCTGAAAATTGAATAAACATATTAGGCACACAATCATTTCATTTATCTCATTATCAATTTCTTTTCATTTCATTTCTCATAATTAATTAGGCAACCATGCCTCCATTATATATATTTCATTTGCATTATCATAGCCAACAACCATGGCCTCATATCTCATATGATCTCAAATCACAATAGGGCAATTCTTCATAATATCATATCTTTCACATTTCATTTCATCATCACATCTTTTACATTTCATATTCCATATTTCATTTCATCATTCAAATGGATATAATCAATGGCATTAACACATATTTTACATACTCATCACAACATTCACATCATACCAAACATACATTATTAATATGCATTAATAATGCATTAGATTTCTTAACACATTTACAATCAAATGTATGTTAAATCTCAACATAATATGAATGTATGAAATAATGTAATTTGTACTTACCATAAAACCAAATCACACCAATCTATACACTTACTCTTCAAAGAATCCTCAACACTTAGGCTAGGGCAATTCAACCTCTTCACAACCTAATCCAAAAGGAGTATTAGCAAAATGACCATATGAATAGCACATTCTGGTTTTAGACTCTACTCTATCCTTATTTTGAAAAATTGTATAAAATAATCTACTTGACTAAAAATTCTAAAATTTTTACAGAACTAAATTTTACATCTTAAAATCATTCCTTTAAAATTTCAGTTCAAACTGAACACAAAATCTTGGTCAAATAGTTCACCCAACCAGACTGCCCCAATTGCCCTGCATCCTGGCAGCAGTTCTGAACTTTGTGAATTCCATAAACTAAATTCAATCAACGTGGTTCCAAATTATTTTTCTCAAATACTAGACTCACTAAGAAACAACATATCCAAAATTCAATTGAATATGATTTTTCTACATTTTATTAAAAATCCCGAAATATAGCTGTCTCAGTTAAGGTACCTGCTGGAACAGGTTTAGTAAAAATAATCTTTCCAAAATCATAACCATTCCAAAATCGAATCAACATATTTTTCAGTCATTCTACACTCATAGAGGCACAACATATCAAAAATTCACTTCAAGAAAAGTTTTCTATATTTAATTAAAAATCATACAAGTCACAGCCTTTACTAATTGTAAAACAGAAAAAATTTCACTAAACACAACTCTTACTCTTCCATCACCAACACCAACCTAACTTCTTATCTTTAATTCCATTTCAACACTTTTACACACACCATATACAAACACACTCCAACCATCAACAACACTCCATCAAACTCAAACAAAATTCCAAATAGAACAAGAGAAATCAAGAGAAAACTTACCAAAAATGATGAACTTCTTGAATTTCTAACTTGTTTTCTTTTTTCAATTAGCTCTTAAAATTCAAAAACCCTCACTTGCTCTCTTGTTTCCTTGAGGTCCGGTCAACACAAAGAGAAAAGGAAAAAAAATGACAAAAATGAAGAGACAAAGTCAAATTTCCCCTCTCTTTAAACCTCCACCAAGCAATTTAAAAAGAAAATTACCTAAATACCCTCTTCTATACAATTAAACTCCCTTTCACTTACTTGCCCTTTTTAGTAATTTCATACATAACCAAAATAAATATCCTCTTCCTTTGACCATCCATTTGACTTGTGTATATGTTATATATATGTCCATATATACAACATATACACTCCTCTTTAAATTATTTTCTCTTTCCAATAACATATACATTTTAATTCAAATAAAACAACAATTATACTAAAACTTCTAGGGCACATTTTGGGATATTACAATTCTCTCCCTCTAAAAAGAAATTTCGTCCTCGAAATTACCTGATATCAAGTCTGAAACAGTTGAGGATACTGATCTCGCATCGCTTGCTCACTCTCCCAAGTTGCCTCTTCTCTACCATGATTCTTCCAAAGAACTTTTACAAGTGGCACTTTCTTATTTCTCAACTCTTTCACTTCATGTGCCAAAATAGCAATTGGTTCTTCTTCAAAAGTTAGATCTGGACTGACCTCAATTGATTCAGCTGGTAAAACATGAGATGGGTCAGATCTATACCTTCGCAACATAGAAACATGGAAGACATTATGGATTCTATCCAACTCAGGCGGCAAAGCAAGACGATAAGCAACTGGTCCAACTCTTTCTAATATCTCATACGGTCCAATGAATCGAGGACTCAGCTTCCCTTTTCAACCAAATCTCAATATCTTTTTCCAAGGAGACACTTTCAAAAATACTTTATCTCCAACATCAAACTCTATGTCTCTCCTCTTCAAATCTGAATAAGACTTCTGTCGGTCTGAAGCTGCTTTCAACCTATCCCGAATCATCTTCACTTTTTCTTCAGTCTCTTTAATCAGATCAGGACCAACCAATTTGCCTTCCCCAATTTCATTCCAACATAAAGGCGATCTACATCTTCTTCCATACAATGCCTCAAATGGTGCCATTCTAATACTGGATTGATGACTGTTGTTTTAAGCAAATTCTACAAGTGGCAAAAATATGTCCCAACTTCCAGAGAAATCAATGACACAGCTTCTCAACATATCCTCGATAATCTGTATCACTCTCTCTGACTGCCCATCTGTCTGCGGATGAAAAGCAGTGCTAAAATGCAATCGAGAACCCAAAGTACCATGTAAACTCTTCCAAAATCTTGAAGTAAATCTAGGATCTCGATCAGACACTAAAGAAATTGGGACTCCATGCAACTTTACTATCTCATTGATGTACAATTCAGCTAACTTCTCAAGTGAAAAGTCCATCCGAACCGGAAGAAAATGAGCAGTCTTTGTCAACCTATCAACAATCACCCAAATGGCATCATGCTTCCTCTGTGTCATAGGCAAACCAGACACAAAATCCATTGTGATTCTCTCCCATTTCCATTCAGGCATCGTTAAAGGTTGAAGCAACCCTGTTGGAACTTGATGTTCAGCTTTCACCCTCTGACAAGTGAGACATTTGGACACAAATTCTGCTATGTCTCTCTTCATACCAGACCACCAATAATGCTGTCTCAATTCATGGTACATCTTTGTACTTCCCGGATGCATAGCAAAATCTGATTGGTGTGCTTCCTCCAAAATAACCTTTTTCAAACTATCATTATCAGGAACACACAATCTATCCTTAAACCAAAGGCTACCATCACTTCTCACAAAGAAATCTCGGCTCTCCCCATTTTGGCAATCTAAAACAATCTTCTGAATTTTCTCATCTGTCAATTGAGCCTCCTTAATCTGATCCAATAATACTGGTCTCAATTGCAACTGAGCCAACAATGCACCATCATCACATGCTTCAAAACTAGCATGTAACGCTCTCAACTCAACAAGCAACGAGAGCGAATAAACAGCCAAACCTGCCAGAGACTTCCAACTCAAGGCGTCAGCAACTACATTTGCCTTACTAGGATGATAATCAATCAAATAGTCATAGTCTTTGATCAGCTCTAACCATCGCCTTTGCCAAAGATTCAGCTCTCTCTGGACACCCAAATATTTCAAACTTTTATGATCCGTATAGATAAAACATTTCTCCCCATACAAGTAGTGTCGCCAAATCTTCAAAGCAAATACTATAGCTGCCAATTCCAGATCATGTGTCGGATAATTAAGCTCATGCGGCTTCAACTGCCGAGAATCATAAGCTACAACTTTACCCTCTTGCATCAAGACACATCCTAAACCATTATGTGAAGCATCACTGTAAATCACATATGGTTTATCTTCCATGGGTAAAGTAAGAACAGGTGCTTGAGTCAACATTTCTTTCAACTGATCAAAACTAGCTTGACACTGATCTGTCCACACAAATCTAACTCCCTTTCGAAGCAATCTGGTGAGTGGAGTAGCTATCAAAGAAAAACCTTTCACAAACGTTCGATAATAGCCTGCCAAACCCAGAAAACTTCTAACTTCAGTCACTGACTTTGGTGGACTCCAATTCAAAATGGCCTCAACTTTACTCGGATCAACTCTTATACCATCTGCTGAAACTATATGACCGAGAAAAGTTACTTGGTCAAGCCAAAACTCACACTTTGACAGCTTAGCATACAACTGTTTCTCTCTCAAGATCTGTAACACAATTTGTAGATGCTTGTCATGTTCTTCCTCATTACGTGAATACACCAAAATATCATCGATGAAAACCACTACAAACTGATCTAGATAGGGCCTAAACACCCTATTCATCAAATCCATGAAAGCTGCAGGTGCATTCGTCAATCCAAAAGGCATTACCAAGAACTCATAATGCCCATATCTTGTGCGGAATGCTGTCTTAGAAACATCTTCAGCTCTAACCCTCAATTGATGGTACCCTGATCTCAAATCAATTTTGGAAAACACTGCTGCTCCCTTCAACTGATTAAAGAGATCATCAATTCAAGGCAAAGGATACTTATTCTTGATAGTTACTTTGTTCAATTGCCTATAATCGATGCACAACCTCAAAGTACCATCCTTTTTCTTTACAAACAACACAGGAGCTCCCCACGGAGAAACACTAGGGCGAATAAACCCTTTATCCAACAACTCCTGCAACTGTACCTTCAACTCTCTCAATTCAGCAGGTGCCATTCGATAAGGAGTGATAGAGATGGGAGTAGTACCAGGCAACAAATTGATACCAAACTCAACCTCTCTCTCAGGCGGTAACCCTGGCAACTCTTCTGGAAATACATCTGAAAACTCAGCAACTGTGGGTATACTATCAAGTTGAGAACCCATTACTCTGGTATCCAAAACATGAGCAAGATAAGCATTGCACCCTTTTCTAATCAACTTTCTGGCTGAAACAGCTGAAACCAACAAGGATGCAAGTTGTCTCTGCTCACTAGATACCAATATACTTCTACCATCACCAGTTCTCAAAGTAACACATTTCTTTTGACAATCCACCACGGCTCCATGCTTAGACAACCAATCCATGCCTAAGATCAAATCATATTCTTTAAAAGGCATTTCAATTAAATCACCAAGAAACTCCTCACCTTGAACCACAACAGCAGTCTCACGATGCACCCTACTCACCACAACACTATGTCCTAAAGGATTGGTCACTAAGACATCAAATCCTAAGGACTCTGAATGCAATTTAGACACAGGCAAGATAGATGCACTTATGTGAATGAGTAGATCCTGGATCAATCAAAGCAAGAACTGAAATGCCAAATAAAGAGAATGTACCAGCTATAACTGCTGAAGCATCTGGCTGCCTCTGCATCACATATACTCTCTGAGAAGATCCGGCCTCATCTGGCCTACTGCCCCTGGATGAAGATCCTCTTCTCTGACTAAACCCAGGTCTACCACCTCTACTGAAACCTCTGCCACCTCGACCACCTCTGCTGACACTAGGTCGAGAAGCTGCAGTATTAGCCTGCCTATACTCCTGCGTCTCAGGACAATCTCTAACAAAATGAGCTGGTGATCCACATCTAAAACACCCAGCTGATCCACCAATCTTCCAACAAATACCCCCCATGGGTCTTACCACAATGCTCACATACAGGTGGAGTAGACCTTTGAATCACTGGAGTCGGGGCACTAGCTACAGAAACTGTCGGTCTCGACCTCTGCCTCTGATACTGAACTGATCTGCCCGACTGTCTCTGGGTTCTACTGGTTCTCGGAACAAAACCTCCTCGACCCCTCTTCATAGATGAAGACCCTGCCTCAAACTGGGGTCTCCTTACCCTGGTCTCTTCCTCACTAGCAGCTGCTGCAATACCCTGGGCTCTCTCCACACTCCTAGCTGCTGCAACAAGCTGGGAAAAATCCTGGTATCTAGAACCAGCCACAAGACACCTAATAGAGGGCCTCAATCCCTCCTCAAATCTTCTGCACCGGTCTATCTCGTCTGAAATAATACCTCCAGCATAGTGACTCAACCGGATGAACTCGATCTCATATTCTATCACAGTCCGGCTGTCCTGCTTCAAATTCAGAAATTCCATCTTCTTAACATCTTTATACTCCCTCGGAGTATATTTCAGCTCAAACTCCCGTAGAAAATCACTATAGGACAATGTAGGTGGATCATCCATAGCATGAGGAACTGTCTTCCACCAATCATAGGCATCTTTCTGCAGGAAGGATCTGGCATAGTCAAATTTCTCATCCGAAGTGGCTTGCAACTGTATGAATATTCTCTGTACCTTATCCAACCACTGCTCAGCCACTGCAGGATCGGTAGTGCCTAAGAAATCTTCAGCCCCATATTTTCTTAACTTGTCATAATGTCTTACCGGCATCTGAGGCTGTGGTGGTGGTGGTGGTGGCTGCACTGGAGCTCCCCTCAACAGTTCTACCATATGCCTTAACCAACCCGGTGGAGCCTCCTCTGCAGCTGATCTCTCTGGCACAGAAACAGGTGCCTCACTAACCCTCTCAATTCTAGCTCCATCTCTACTCTCTTCAGGAGCTACACTTTCCGCACTACCCTCAACAGACTGTCGTGAATGAGATGCCATCTCTACCTATATCTGCAAACACAGCAGAATATTCCTCATTAAAGATCAAAGACTGCCATACCAAAACATGTATTTTACTCAAAAACCCACTTTAAAAATCAAAATATTCTTTTTCTTACAATTGACCTAGGTTGAGAATCTCAAACCTAGGCTCTGATACCAAAAATTGTAACACCCCTTCCCGACCTACATATGTAAGCCGAGTAGAGGTGCCACACTATCCTAATGTTGCTACCAATTTTACTCAGTCAATTTTTTTTTAGTTCCGATTTTTACAGAAATTTTGCCATAGTTTTGCCTAAAAATTGAGTCCCAAGTGTCGACAAAACTGGTTTTTTTCTGATTTTTTTAAAAACATTTTAAACAAACCAATGCAAACAAAATCATTCTCAGTACACTCCCAATAAATCCCCCTTATAACATCAACTACAACCTGCAAAAAGGATTTACACTTCTAGTACAACATAAAGTAAAGGTTTATTATGAAATATAGTAGATAAAATATTTGTTCACTATGCAGCGGAAAATAACAATATTTACAAATTCATATATATCCAAACTCAAGTTTTACAACCCATAAAATTTATACATTTCTTTGGCAGTCAGTCTTTGATCTTTAAGCCCACTATCAACACCTCAAAATCTAGACTCGACTCGGCCTAGAGGAACTCTCTTGTTCTTCCCTGTCACCTGCGCGAAGAATCACATTCGCGCTAAGCCAATGGCTTAGTTGTACAAATTACAGTGCTATAATGCTTTAATGCCATGCTAATGTCACACAATAAAGATTCAAGATCAATTCAAGAGAATATTATATTTCAAATCTTACCGGTTTCAATAATGTATGTATAGTAGTCATCTCATTATTCATTTGTTTCACCATTCAATAGTCACATTTAAACAAACACAAGCATGGCCCAAAAATAATCTAATATGCCATTCAAAGTTCTGAGTTACTGTTTTGGTCTATAATCATAATCATCAATACATTTATCCATGGATAATCAACTAGATTTGAGTTTACGACCCAGTCATTTCACCCAATCTAGTTTCAATAATTTGTTTTTGAGGTTTACGACCCGGTCATTTCACCCCAAAAACATCACATTTCATATTTTTCAGCTGGAATCGGCTTACGACCCGGTCATTTCACCTATCCAGTGATTCATAGGCATGCCGCCAAAACCAGAACTCTGAAAATTGAATAAACATATTAGGCACACAATCATTTCATTTATCTCATTATCAATTTCTTTTCATTTCATTTCTCATAATTAATTAGGCAACCATGCCTCCATTATATATATTTCATTTGCATTATCATAGCCAACAACCATGGCCTCATATCTCATATGATCTCAAATCACAATAGGGCAATTCTTCATAATATCATATCTTTCACATTTCATTTCATCATCACATCTTTTACATTTCATATTCCATATTTCATTTCATCATTCAAATGGATATAATCAATGGCATTAACACATATTTTACATACTCATCACAACATTCACATCATACCAAACATACATTATTAATATGCATTAATAATGCATTAGATTTCTTAACACATTTACAATCAAATGTATGTTAAATCTCAACATAATATGAATGTATGAAATAATGTAATTTGTACTTACCTTAAAACCAAACCACACCAATCTATACACTTACTCTTCCAAGAATCCTCAACACTTAGGCTAGGGCAATTCAACCTCTTCACAACCTAATCCAAAAGGAGTATTAGCAAAATGACCATATGAATAGCACATTCTGGTTTTAGACTCTACTCTATCCTTATTTTGAAAAATTGTATAAAATAATCTACTTGTCTAAAAATTCTAAAATTTTTAAAGAACTAAATTTTACATCTTAAAATCATTCCTTTAAAATTTCAGATCAAACTGAACACAAAATCTTGGTCAAATAGTTCACCCAACCAGACTGCCCCAATTGCCCTGCATCCTGGCAGCAGTTCTGAACTTTGTGAATTCCATAAACTAAATTCAATCAACGTGGTTCCAAATTATTTTTCTCAAATACTAGACTCACTAAGAAACAACATATCCAAAATTCAATTGAATATGATTTTTTTACATTTTATTAAAAATCCCGAAATATAGCTGTCTCAGTTAAGGTACCTGCTGGAACAGGTTTAGTAAAAATAATCTTTCCAAAATCATAACCATTCCAAAATCGAATCAACATATTTTTCAGTCATTCTAGACTCATAGAGGCACAACATATCAAAAATTCACTTCAAGAAAATTTTTCTATATTTAATTAAAAATCATACAAGTCACAGCCTTTACTAATTGTAAAACAGAAAAAATTTCACTAAACACAACTCTTACTCTTCCATCACCATCACCAACACCAACCTAACTTCTTATCTTTAATTCCATTTCAACACTTTTACACACACCATACACAAACACACTCCAACCATCAACAACACTCCATCAAACTCAAACAAAATTCCAAATAGAACAAGAGAAATCAAGAGAAAACTTACCAAAAATGATGAACTTCTTGAATTTCTAACTTGTTTTCTTTTTTCAATTAGCTCTTAAAATTCAAAAACCCTCACTTGCTCTCTTGTTTCCTTGAGGTCCGGCCAACACAAAGAGAAAAGGAAAAAAAATGACAAAAATGAAGAGACAAAGTCAAATTTCCCCTCTCTTTAAACCTCCACCAAGCAATTTAAAAAGAAAATTACCTAAATACTCTCTTCTATACTATTAAACTCCCTTTCACTTACTTGTCCTTTTTAGTAATTTCATACATAACCAAAATAAATATCCTCTTCCTTTGACCATCCATTTGACTTGTGTATATGTTATATGTATGTCCATATATACAACATATACACTCCTCTTTAAATTATTTTCTCTTTCCAATAACATATACATTTTAATTCAAATAAAACAACAATTATACTAAAACTTCTAGGGCACATTTTGGGATATTACAGTAATAGTTTGATATTTTTTTCATTTAATTGTTTGTTTGTTTTCTTTTAAATTGTTTGTTTGTTTTGTTTGAATTTTTTTTGTTGTTTGTTTTCTTTAAGTTTCTAAGTGCCTTGTGTAAAGATGCAGTTTTCAAGGCACGGGGAAGTTTATGCTAGGAACGATGATTCTGAAATGGCATAGCAATTATCAGAATTGACGAATCAACTTAAGGTGCTAAATGCAAGAGGAAGAACACCTATGCCACGCCAAGAGATATGTACAGCATGTGGCAATGTAGGCCATAGTGCAAACACGTATTCAATGGGTTTTAGATGATACCAAGAATGGTAAGAGGAAGAATATGACTACCAAGGTTTCCAGCAAATGGGTAGAAATGACACATATTCCAATCCTTATAATCCCAGCTGGGGAAGTCAACCAAATTTTTCTTGGGAAAATTAGCAACACATTCCACCCCCAAATTTTTTTCAACCTTACCAAAGAGATTCTTATTCTCAAGAGCAATATTCAAATCAAAGTTACCTTAAGACAACCACATTTGAAGATAGTTTGAATGCTTTCATTCAAACTACCGCACAAAATCAAGATAAACTTAAGGAACCCACTTTGGAAGATAATTTGAATGCCTTCATTCAAATTAGCTCACAAAACCATGATCAATTCAAGAAATCAAAAGTGGAAGATGATTTGAATGCTTACCTTCAAATTAGCACACAAAATTAGGAAGGGAGCAATGAGAGGTTTGATTCTTTGGAGGAATCATTGAAGAGGGTGGAAATGCAAGTTGATCAGCTGGCACATCAACTCCAAGAACAACAAAAAGGAGGAATTTCCTAGCCAATTGGAGAAAGTCAAGGTAATCACAAATTTGACAAGTGAACAGGTGATATATAACACTTTTTGTGATTTCTTTGATGTAGGGACTAATCAAGAAGACAATGGTGAGGAGATGCTGCCCAACATGGAGAAACCAAGTCAATCAAAGGAGGAGGAGAATTTGGACTCATCAACTTCATCACATTTTTATGAACCTCTGAATCCTTTGCCACCAATTCCATTCCCAAGTAGGTTGAAAGAAGAGGAGAAAGGTAAGCAACTTTCTAACATCTATATAATGCACTCCCAAGGAGAAAGTGGAAATAAGCTTGAGATGGGTATGTCTTTAGAAGAAGAACATGAAATGCCCAATTTAGAATATGAGGAGTGTAAGCTAGTTTTAGATGCTGAGGTTGTTGAGAGGGAGCTTGACATTGTTAAAGTGGATGAAGAAGTGATTCAACCAAACTTGGTTGAACTTAAAGAGTTCCCAAAAATCATCTCCTCTACTCTTAGTGGTGAAGAAGAGCATACAATGAATAGAACCATGTTGCACAAAGATAAAGATTATTACCACATTCCTATAGCACTAGAGGATCACCCCGAGATGACCTTCACATGTCCCTTTAAGACATGTTCTCTTCAAGGAATACTATTTAGGGGTTGCTGTACATCGGGTACATTTCAAAGTTACATGTTGCTCATCCTCTCAGTCATGGGCTCCAATTGCATTATGGGTGGAAAGAGCCCTACACATCGTATATGGGAATGATGGAAATCAGGTTTCATCTAACCCTCCCTATAGTATGCATGCTTACATTGAGCATAATGTGAATCTTTAAGTGTGGGGTGCATTTTGTATTTTATGTTTTTACTTTTATTTGCATTTTGTGTTTTGTGTTTTTTACTTTTAAGTTATTTTATTTAAGCTAGTTAAAGTTTTTAATGTTTTCCTTTGAATAAATGAGTTTTAGAAAGTTCAATTGTTATAAAATTGTTGATAGATGACCTTTGAATTTTTGAAGCATGAATTTGAGAATTGAGTAGAATTGGTGCTTATTGTCAATTTTGTTGGTTTTTCCTTGCATTGACTTTAACCTAGTGAGGAATTGAGCCATCAACTTATCATTATTGTTGTGGGTGAACATCCTTGATTGATGATTTGCTAGAACTTGCTTTGAAATACATTTTAAGATTGCATAAAAATTTCAATTTGGCATCAAGATGATTAAGGCAATTAGGTGAACCCACTTTGGCTTAAAAAGACCAAACCTATATTCAACCATAGTTAGCCAATTTTTGAGCCTATTTTAGTTTTCCTTTCCTTTCTTTTTCACAACACCATTAGCTTGAACCTTGTTGTGTTAACTCTTACCCTTTCATTAGGTCAAAAGCATTTTAAGAGCGTTTATGACCTAGTGTTGTGTTGAATTAAGTGTGGGGTTAAATTTAGTAGGTTTAAGATTGCAAAGCAAAATAATAAAAAAATAAAAAAAATAAAATAATAATATATATATATATATAATAATAAGAATAATTGTTGTTCTTGTTGAAAGGGTTGGAATGTATCATTACAAGATTTAATAAGTGAGTTCCCTTGAAAAGCTCTTTAACGTCAAGGGGTAGATGAGAGGAAGGTGTTTCGGGATTGATGGGTTATGTATATGATCGGGTACTTCATTCTTAAAGTGCTCTTGAACTTAATGATCAAGCTCACATTTCCTAAATATTATGCCTTTACCTTAGCCCCATTACAACCCAATAAAGACCTTTTGATTGATGCTTGATTGTATTTTGTGGTGGAGATTTGATCGATAAGCAAGCCTATGGTAATAATCTTTCATTGATTGTTATGAGTGTAAACACCACCATGATCAAACACTTGTAAGAGTTGGTGAGGGAGCGACAGCATAGGTTATGCATGGAAAACCACTTAATTGCATGAGTGTTGATTTTGTTTGATTCGATATTGATTGCGCATTTAGGGATAGGGAAGTCTTGATGCATCTTTATAACTCTTGAACTTAACAAAATTCATCTTGTTAGTGTGTTTTGATTTTATCCTTGCTTGGGGACAAGCAAGGAATTAAGTGTGGGGTATTTGTTTAGATCATTTTTGTACTTGTTTTTAGTATGATTTTTATGTGTTTTTAGTTAATGTTTTGATTGATTTTTGTTTTAAGTATGTTTAAAGTGTTGTTTTTAGGTTTAGGTGCAAAAACACCCTTGGAAGATCAAAACAGTGCAAGAAAAGCATGAACCAAGCAAGACATGGCCAAGCCAAATCAAGCATGGCCGTGTCCCTCAAAGAATGAAGTTGGCAGATCTTGACACGGCCAAGAGACATGGCCAAGCCTCTGGCCGTGTCTCATCCAAGGAGCAAAAACAAAGAAATCACAAAGAAAGACCAAAAATAAAGAAGAACGACCAGCAAGCTTGGCCGTGTCCCATCTTGAGCCAAAGAAGAGAAGGAAAAGAAGAAAACAGAGGTGGACACACACATGACACGGCCAAGCCACTGGCCGTGTCACATGACACGGCCAGCAAGCTTGGCTATGTCCCATTTCATGCCAACAAGACTTGGAGCAAGCAAAGAAGGAAAGAAAAGAAGCAGAAGCAAACACACCCACATGACACGGCCAAGCCAGTGGCTGTGTCACATGACACGGCCACAAGCTCGGCCGTGTCACTCCTTGTGACCAAAAGGAAAGAAAGAAAAAGAAAGAAAGAAAAAGCTCAGTGAAGGACACGGCTAGATGGCTTGGCCGTGTCCCAAAGAAAAATAAGAGAAACGGCCAAGCCACTCTTGGCTTGGCCGTGTCACACCTAAAACACTTGAATTTTTTTACACGAAGTGGGGGACAAAGTAGGAGACAAGGGCTTGTGCTTGCCAAAAGAAATACTAAACAAAGAAAAAGTGGGGAACAAAGTGAAATGGTGTGAGTTGGAAGGCATGGTTGTGTTTTTGAAGGAATTAAAAAGGAGAAGAAGAGGGAAATGGAGGAAGTCTTTTGTTCTTGGAGCCAATTTCTGCAACACGTTTGGGAGAGGGAGAGAGTGACACTCTCCCTTGTCCCTTCATCTTCATCTCCATTTCCATCCTCTCCACCTTCTCCATCTTCCATTGATAAGTTCTTTGAGGTTCTTTGGGATAAATTGGGTTAACAAGCTCTAGAAGGTTGAAGAAGCTTCATTGAAGGGATTGGTGACTTGAAAAAGCTCCATTCCATCTTCCAAAGGCACAATCAATTGAAGGGTTGTTGACTTGAGAAAGCTCCATCCAAAGGTTTCGTGACTTGAGAAAGCTCCATTCCACATTACAAAGGGGAATCGACCATTGAAGAGGGCTTGAGTTCTTCATCATACATCAAGTGGAGCTAGGAGGAAGACTAGCAATCCTACTCTTGGAATCTTCACAAGGGTTTTTCTATTCTCTCTTTTAATTCATTTCTATTGTTGTTGTTGTATTAAGAGATTGATATTGCAATGAACAATTTGTATTTGTTTTATATTGAGTTGAATGAATGTTATAAATTGATGGTGTTGAGCTAAATACCCATGCCTAGGGTTTGTAGTATATTTGGTTGAATGTGTAACACCCCCACATTCAATACATGCACACTACAAACACCACAATGTAGTATACATGCACTAAACATAGGGATGCTATGGATTTTCTTAACATTCAAAACATTTTAAACGATACCATCACCTTTCTCATTATGCATTTTAGAAAATAAGTAATTAGCTTGTAATACAAAACAAAATAGATATATAAATACATTTAGTTAATACGCAGCGGAATTTGTAAAATAGATTTACATATATGAAAACATTTAAATCCATATTTACAAATATACATATATTCACATTATAAACAATACTTTACAAAATATTAAAAGAGTTATACATGATTGGCAAGTCTGCTCTGATCTTTAAGTTCCCAAAATCAACTCTTTAACGTCTACTCTCACTTGGTCTCGAAGAGCTCTCGGGTTCAACTCTATCAACTCTATCACCTGCGCGATTAAACACTATCGCGCTAAGCCAAGGGCTTAGTAAGACAATTCATGCTAATGTTATGCTTAAGTGCAGTGCAATGTAAATTCTCAATCCATATTATACATGTAAAATCATATATGCAAAGCTAACAACACACCTTTGCATTACACAAATCATAATCATATAAGCATACCCTATTTCAACACAACAATATAGTTGGAGAGCTATCAACATATCTTTATATTTCACAAACCACATATACATAAACATGTCACATTTCAACATTTTCCATATACCTTATTAGTTACTCATTTTATCATTCATGACTCACATTAAACAAAGACAAGCATTGGGCCCAAGACACACTAATATGCCATTCAATTTTCAGAGTTAATGTTTTGGTTTTGTTATCACATTTATCAATATCATATACCCAACTAGGCTTCAAGGATTAGGTTCAACCAAGCTTCAAGGGGAGCAAAGCATGCTAAGCTTCAACCCAACTTGGCTTCAAGAACCAACCAAACCTAGCTTCAAGGGTTGTAACATCTCAATTAGGCTTCAAGGATTCAATCCAACCTAACTTCAAGAGATTGTTACTATCATTAGGCATGCCACCAACAACAAACTCTGAAAATGGAATAACACATTAGCCACACAATTCATTTATTATTTAGTCATCATTTCCATTCTCAATTCTCATCAACATTTAGGCAAACATGCCTTATTTCTTTCAATTGCATCATCATAGCCAATCACAATGGCTTTGCATCACATTTCACATCTCAATTCATGTTATGCATATAGCATCATTAATATAGCATTTCAAAATACATTATCAATATCACACATTATCATTTGTAAAATTCACATTGTATAGTACAAACCCTAGTTCATGTAGTATCATATGCATTATCAATTGAAAGTTCAAACTCAATCATGTATGAAGAACAAAAACTAAACACAGTAACCAACACACCCAAGGGACACGGCCAAGCTTGTGGCCGTGTCTCCCAAAACAAATTGGCAGTGGCAGACACCGGCATGAGACACGGCCGTGTCTCCTAAAAATCAACCCAACACGGCCAAAATTTCCATGACTTGGCCGTGTCTCTCTTTGCTTTTGGCCGTGTCACTCATGAACAAAACCCTAACAAAAAACCAACACTCTTTCAATAGCACTCAACACAATATACACCATATAACATGTTTCAAATGAATATAATCAATGTTCTAAACACATATTCATCACAAAAACCACTTCACAATACATTAATATTACATTTAACAAATACCATCTCAAAACCCTAAAATCCAACATCATTCCTAATCTTTCAAAATCAACATCCACCACTTTCCACAACAACACCTATGTAACCTCTTAACTTAAAATCACTTTAACACTTGAAAACACATCATAAACACATCTCATCATCAAATCCTACCAACCCTAATTCACTTCAAACACCCCTTCAAAAGAAAAGAAGAAATCAAGGAAAAGATCTTACCTCAAATGAAGAAATTTCATAAATCTTTAACCAAGTCCTTTGATTCCTTCTTCAATTTGGTTCTAGCATCAAGCACACCTCTCTTGCTCTCTCTTTTCTTCAATGGCCGGCACACACATGAGAAGAGAAGAAGAATGAATACAAATCAACCATTTCTTCTTCTTTAAATCTCCACCACAAAATTTAACAAAACAATTACCAAAACACCCTCAACCATATAACTAACCTTTTGTCTCTTATATGCCCATATATGTAATTTCACAAGTCTCAAATAAAATATCTTCTTGCATTGACTCTCCCTTTGACTTATGTATATGTTAATTATATCATCATATAAACAACATATAAACTTGTCTCTAAACCCTCTTTCTTTTCCAAAACACACATATATATACATTCTCTTCTCAATTTCTTTTCTTATCACATAACATATATATATTCAATCCAATTTTACAACAACAACAACATTCAAAACTTCTAGGGCATATATGGGGATATTACAGAATGTCTTGATTTGATATTTCCATTGATGTTCCTTGTTGATTGGTTGATTGTATTGTATTAAATGCTAGGTTAATAGATTAGCTACCTATTGATCTTTGAATATTGGATGACGGACTGAGAGGTGAAATTCGATATCGAAACTATATAATTGACCACCCTATGAATGAATTAGAAATATAAGTTCTAGGGTTTATTAATTTGGTAATGTAAAAGAATTGGTCATTGTTAATTCATGAATGTGAGAACTAACGGATTGGTAATTGACTAATTAACCTTAAAGAACAAATTAATTATAAGGTTATGTTAATGGATAATTGAGAATTGAGCTTTGATTGAATGGACCTATGACCTCGCAAGAATCAATTTGATCTTGTGCACCCATCACACACATTAATCCCTGCACTCCTTAACCTTAGGTTTAAATTATTCTCGCACAATTCCAACACAACAAACTCCCGCATTTAAATAACTTGTCAATCAAGCTATTACAAACCACACCTTCTTGGGGAAACGGCCTTGGGGCGATCACCTTTGGTATAGCTACCTCGTATACTTGCGAGTGACACTTTGTAGTAGTACTTAATTCGAGCGAACACACCCCAGCCTTAAAGCGGTACCATACTCATATCAGTAAGGGCCCTCAACACCGAAAAATGGATGGCGAATTCGGTGCTGCCTAAAATGGTTGACCCAAGCAAATACAACAAAAATTCTGGAGCATATTGTTTGGCTGTTTCTCTACGAACCCGTCCTTTGTAGTTCATCCAATAACTCCGAATTGGCTCAATTTTTATCTTAAAAGGCCCTTTAAATGATGGTTCCATACCAATTAACTATTGGATTTCTTCGAATGTCAGAATATCATTGGTAAAAGGGACCGGAAGGCCATAGTACCGGATACTAGTTATGGCTATATAATTGACGGGTGGTGTCCAACCACCGTTCTGATAATGCTTGAACTACACTCCTATCTATTAGATACTCCTCGGATGGTAATTGCAAGATAAAGCTTTCAAAACCGCAATCTCGAATAATTCGTCTTACCCAAGAAGGTGCTACATCATACCATTGTCGGGCTTTGTAGACATACCCTCCGCCTCGGATAACGCAACAATCACGCTAACACAGAGTCAGGTAAGTCAACGCAAGATAAGTATATCATCATATCAATACCAAATATAAAATAAAAAAGGCTAAATTTACCTATTTACTGATTTTTAGGCTAAATTTATTTTTAGTCTATCTATTTACTTAAATTCTTAAATATATTCATCTAATTAATTTATTTTTCCTAAATCGTAAAAAAAACAAACAAAAAATAATAATAATAACACAAAAAAAGAAAACAAAGATAAGAAAGTAAAAAAAAAAGAGAAACAGAAAATGAAAACGAAAAAAAACAAACACACAAACACACAAATAATAAAAACACAAAAAAAGGAAAAAATGAAAAAATGAAAAATAATATGCTGTTAAAATAAATACTTGCCTTGCTCTTTTGATTTGAACTGCGATGAAGCAGCATCCCGGCTAGTAGACAAATATTTCCATCTTCATGCCGCCGAATAAATTCCAATAACTCAACATTAGATCGCGTTCATGATCTTGAAGCATGTATTTTTTTCCAAAACTCTATTCTAAACTCTCTAAGATAAGAATGTATAAGTTTGAATGAAATGAAGAAATGAGCCAAGCTTTATATAGAAAACCTGCAAGGGAAAAAGACAATGAAAAAAGAAAAAAAAAACAGTATTCTCGTGGAAAAAAAAAGAAAAATTAAATTTTATTATTGATAAATGTAACTTACTATTTATAAATAGTAAACGAATAGTGGTGAATAGTGCATAAATAGTAACTACACAGTAAATAAATAGGAAACTCAATTATTCAATTCAATCATTCAAATATTTGCATGCATATAAATATTTTTGCAATTTTAAAATATTTTTACATGCAATGGGTAAAGAGAAGATATGTGCATGGTAAAAATTAGCTAATTTTTTTTGCAAATTCCTTTAGTATCCTACTGACTACAACTATTTTATGCAGATAATTAAATCTCTCTTAGCTTAGGTCCAGAACCTAAATTTCCTCTTAAGTCCAGAACTTAGCCCGGGTCCAGAACCCAAAATTACCCTCAAGTCCAGAACTTAGCTCGGGTCCAAAAACCAAGTCTTTTTCGAGTTCAGAACTCGAACCGGGTTCAGAACCCAAACCATCCCGGGTCCATAACCCAAGTCTTTTTCGAGTCCAAAACTCAAACTGGGTCCAGAACCCAAACCATTCTGGGTGTAGAACCCATGTCTTTTCCTAGTCCAGAACTCGAACTAGGTCCAGAACCCAAAACCTAAACCTTCTCAGAAAAATTAAGTCTTATTGCTTTTCATTATCTTTTGTCGTAGTCTCAGATCGTTCAAGCAGGGGGCAAACTATAAACCCTTAATTTTTTACCCAGTCTGGTCCGATATTTTTTATATAGTCCAAAATATTTTTTATGGTATTTTAATTAAATAATATTTATATTAATATTTATTATTTATAATTTTTAATAAAAATGAAAAAAAATAATGTTAATAAAGTTATAAATAAATAAATAAGTAAATAAATAAATAAAAATTGGCGACGGAAAAATAGGGAACGAAAAATTTCATCACCGAAAGTGAATTGGCTAGGGCGAATTGGCCACAGGCCAATTCAGCGTAGGAAATTCTTGCGGCGAATGGCGCCTGCCCACAGCAACTCCCAGCCAACGCTCGCAAATTCGCCCGCAGCAGTTTTTTGGCCAGCGCAATTTTCCAACGCAGGTTTTTTTGAAACCAAATTCTATTTGGTTTTAGTTTCTTTTCCAAATTAGTTTTGGTTTCCTTAGACAATTAGAAGTAGGTTTATGATTTTTCCTATAAATACCTGTAGACCCTTAATTTTTGACCCAATCAGATCCAATATGCTTTATTTAGTCCAAAATGATTTTTGTTGTCTAATTGGTCCAAAATAATTTTAATTAAATAGTTTTTGCTTTATTATCTAATTTTTATTAATAAAAAATTAAAATAAATAAATAAAAATCAAAAAATAAAAATAAAAATCGGAGTAAAAAAAAATTGGCAGGGAAAAGTGGTCGCACGGGCCCGTCGGCCCAGCAGCAGCTCACCCGCAGAAAAGCCCGCAGGAAATTCCTGCGGGCGAAATAACTTCCCGTAGAAATTTCCTGCGGGCTGGCATGCCCACTGGCCCCAGCCACGGGCCCGGCTGCCACAGATTTTGCCAGCGCAAAATTTTTTAACCCAAAATTTTGAAACCTAATCCAATTAGGTTTTAATTTTTTTTATTAATATTACTTACCTTAATTAATTAGGAATAAATAACCTTAAACAATTATAAATAAGGACTAAAGGCATAAAAAAAAGGGGTGGCCGAGAGTGAACAAATCCAAAGGGAGTTTGGAAAGTTTGAAACCAAATCAAGGAAGGAAAAAAAGAAATTCAATTTAAATCTTTTTTGGACAGCAGCATCACGAAAAAAAGGATTCCAAAGGCAAAAAGGCTTGTCTTTGGAGCTAGTTCATCCAAGAAGAATTATTTTTGGAAGAATCAACAAAAGAAGGTAAGTGATTTTCCTTAATTGATTTATGTTACACAGTAGCTAAATTATGGAATTAGGGTTTCTTTAAATAAAAAACTTTAGAACCTTAATTTAATTCTTCAAAAGTTAAAACACTAAAACGTGACCTTCTTCTCTAAAAAGACTTAAATTTGTTATTTTTTCTTCTTAAAAATCTTAAAACTTAAATTGAACATATTTTTCTACAAAACCAAAATCAAATTCTGTTTCTTTCAAATTTTTAAAGTAGGTTCTATTTCATTCAAAAAAACCTTAAAAAACATCTTTCCTACTTATAAAAACTTCAATCCATTTGTTTAAATTCACAAAACTTCATAAAATATCAAATTGATTTCTAAAAACCTAAAAATTCTTTTACCCGAGAGCCCTAATTTTAAAGCCTAAAATCCAAAATTCAACTTTTAAACCTAAAATAATGAACCTTAATCCTTTTAAAACCTTAAACCCTAATTTTTATGAACCCTAATCCTTTTAAAACATAAAAAACATGAAAACCCAAAAATTGCACAGTAGCTTAAAATTCAATAACCAAAAATCACAAATTAAAGTATTTTAAGGTATTTAAAACCCTAGTTTCATGATTTCATCATTCAAACCTTAATTTGTTTAATCGAAGAGTCTTATCAATCTTTTAAAACATAAAACCCTAATTTATTTTAATTCCATAAAAAGTCACAGTAGCTTAATTTTAGAAATTTCCAAAACCTTAACACGAGATTAAAAAAAACCCTAAATGGAAATAGTAGCTATACTTGAACTTTTATTTGCTTTATTCAATTCCATACTTGATTATACCTTGATTTATCTCTTATGCCTTAATCTATTTAATTTCAATACTTGTTTATTTAATTTATCTTGGATGGATGTTTATTTTTTTGATATTTAAATACTTTTGATGAATGATTATTTATTTTTATCAATTAATTTAGATTTCCAAAATTTGTAAGAGGTATGTTTCCACTTGGTGGGTACCTCATTAGTTAAACATCATGTAATTTAATTTGCTTTTCTATTTTAGAACCTATGTAAAGGGCATGTTTCTACATTTTGGTGGGTGTCCTATCTAGGCATGTGATGTAAGGACATGTTTCCATCCTTGGATGGGTGTCCATTTATTTGTTTTGTTTTGTTTGGACATTGCTTTGATTTTAATATAATGATGCTTTCTTTTTATTGTGTGTAGTATGGGTGATATTATTATATTTAAGAATTTTGTAATATTAAGACCTGTAAAGGAGGCCGATTCTACTGAACCGGGCATTGTGGGGGTGCTGGGCCATTTCTCACCTTCCCCACACGTACCCAACTTTCCGAACCCATTAAGGGGTTGGGGATTCCTTAGGAATCGAGTCATCCACCCCTTTCTTTTTTCCCGGCCCGTCCGGGTGGCGACTCCATTTTCTCCGGACTTAGGTCCGTGTTCTCTGAGGCCCCGAGCCTAAACAGTGTCGAAGTCGCAAGAACCATTCCACCGAGAGTGGGGGCGAAAATCCCCGCTCACAGTGGCGACTCCACTGGGGATAAGAGAAGTTGATTTCGTTGGTCTTTATATTATTTTATTCTTTCTTATAATGATATTATCCATTGCATCATATTAGTTTGCATCGTGTGCGTGAGTTAGGACGCCCGTGTTACCCGTGTTGTGTTATGTAAGGGATACCATACTTTCACTCAAGGTATGGAGATCGAGCATGGCATAACCACTCATAGCCTCGTTCCATTTGGTATATACTTGCTATGGGAACCTAAGCCTTTTTACCCAAAGACTAAAGCTCATGTAATTGGCCTAGTTACTTTCCTTAGGTTTTACCCCAAATGCATGTTGTTTGACTATGGATAATTTATCTTGGTTTAAATCATGGCTTATTTGGTTTGTTCTTTTTCTAATATGACCCAAGTACATTTGCAAGCTCAAAATAAATATTTTCTTTAAAATCCAAAAAACCAAAACTATTTTCAAAACTTTTTAAGATGGTCTTTGGACATAAGACTTTTCTAAAAATAAAACAAAAATCCTTTGGCTCATGGCCCAAATACTAAGCCCAAAATCCATTTTTCTAAAATCTTTTACAATGGGCTTCGAAAGAAAACTATTTTCACCCAACCTTTTCTTATAAAAAGCTTGCAAAAATATTTAGGTCAATTATGAAATACCAAAAATCAATTGTGGGCCTAGTTTACACTAAGAATAAATTAACTATGGGCTTGTTTTTGGCATGGACCACTAGTTACCTCTTTTCAAGTGAGAAATCTATTTATAATAAGCCTCTTAATTTTGTTTTAATCCAATATAGCATAAAAGCTACTTTAGTTGGTTGAATGGATTAAAACCTAATTAATGGGAATTATCATGGATTGATTTCCATTTTTGAAAATACAACTATTGGTTGAAACGTCCGAAAGAATTATTCAAAAATAAGATACCCCATGTTGGTATATAACTAGGAAAAGAGACTCGCCATTCGTGTGTGGATGTTATAAGGTTGGAAGGAACGTCCTATTTTTCCTTATTTGTTGACTGTTTGTGCATACATGCATACATTTGCATCTCATATCATTGATCCTTTCTGGCTCACAGCCTTGGATTACGATAGTTCTAAAGCTTACAACAATCCGACCTACGCCAAAGATGAAGTATCTAGCAACAACTCTATCACTTGCTCACGTAGAACAATGGAGCCCAAACAAATGCAAAGGATGGTGGATGAGGCCCTCAATGCCAAGATGGAAGAAATCAAAGATGCCCTAGCTGAGACCATGAAGAACCAATTGACTGCAATCTTAGAAAACCATGCTGAGGCATCTGCTAGTACTAAGAAACCAAAGGACAATGGGAAGACCAAAGTTAGTGAAGTAGCTTTTGATGATGATAAGGTGATCATTGATGATGATGATTGGGCTCAATACTACCAAGATCTCCAAGACAAAAAGGAGCTGAAGGTTGTTAATAAGGCAACTATTGAAAAGACCAAGACTTCTGATGTTGAAAAGATGATTGCTGATTTAGAAAAGAAATTTGAGAAGAAGCTGAAAACCGAAGAGATGTCCAAAGTTGACAAACTATTTGAACAAGATGAAGAGGTCCCTTATAAATTCAAGATGCCTTCCTTTGCTAAGTACAATGGCACTGGAAATCCTCATCTGCATGTGAAGCAATATATCACTACAATGCAGTCTGCCCGAGCTACTAAGGCTCAAACTCTAAGGTACTTCATGCTCTCATTGGATCCTACTGTCCAAAATTGGTTCAATACCTTAGATGATGGAACACAAAAGAGTTGGGATCTACTTTACAAAGCCTTCATCCAACAATATGGATATAATGTTGAGTTGGAAGTTACCTTGATGAAAGTGGATTCCATTAGGCAAAGACCGAATGAGAATTTTGTAGATTATGTCAAGAGATGGAGAAACAAGGCTGCTTTTCTCAAGAAAAGGCCCGATGAATCTGATCAAATAAGGATGATTGTAAGAGGGGTGTTGCCTAGTCTTTATGAGAGGATGTCTCATACACTCATCTGTGACTTCAAAGATCTTCTCCAAGCTGGTCTACAAATTGAAGAATGGGAAAGGGAGAAGAATCGCTTTTCAATAAGAAGGAATGAGAAAGGGAACAACCAGCCTAACAATCAAAGCACACAAAAAGAAGTTGATGTAACCGGTCAAGGGAATAAAAGACAATTCTCAGAATTGGGGAAACCTCTATCTTGGGTTTTTAGCAAGCTGCAATAGAAAGGGTTGTTACAACCGTTAACTCCTCGACCTTTACATAATCCACTGCCACTAAACTTCAATGCCGAGGCCTTCTGTCAATTTCATCAAATTCGAGTGCATGAAATAGATAAATGTGCCTGCCTAAGGCATGAGATCCAAGATTTAATCGACAGTGGTAAGCTACCCGAGCTGGATAAGCCCAACACCAAAGACAATAAATTACCAAGGTTCAATAGAGTACCTCCACCGGCAACCTTCATGGTGGGCAAAGGATTAGAAGAAGATTTTGTTTTATCATCCTTTCAAGATGGGGATATTAAAGATATGAAAGAAAAAGAAACTTAAACTCAACAAACATTCCTTAGCTTGAATATTGCTTTTCAACCTTACTTTCTTTAATATTTTGGAACTATTGTGTTTTTCAAATTTAAATTTGTTTGAATAAATTATTTTTATCATAAATTTTTATTGGTCTTTGTTCATTTTGGTGCTCAACCAATGAGGAATTTAGCTTGATGTTCATGAATTAATATATTTATGCATCATGACTCGAATGACTTTACTAGATGAGGGAATTACTCTATAGCATTGAGGTGTGTATGCTTACTTAGAGAGGGCTCCTGCATAATTATCTTTGTCTAGGTCTTAGTCAGTCTTAAAACATGTTTTGACAAACTTTCGAGGCGAAATTGAACTCTGCTTATTTAAGGGAGAGATGATCTAGGCATTGTTTGATTAGCCAACAACTAGTATCCACCCAATTAAATATTAATCCCTAGTTGTCCCTTTGAGCCTTCATAAAATTTTAGCTTTCTTTTCATTGGCATATAACCTCAACAACCTACCTTGAGCTGTTGTGATACTTTTGACAAGTCTTATGATCACAAAGGTGAAAAGGTAAGAAGATCAAAGAAAGAAATGAATAGTCAAGACTATGAAGATAGTTGAAATTCTCAAGACCATGAAGATAGTTGAAGTTCTCAAGACCATAAGGGTAGTTGATGTTTTCAAGACCATAAGGATAGTTGATGTTCTCAAAACCTTAAGGGTAGTTGAAGTTCCCTTAATGTCTCCAATATATCAAGACAACATCAACATTAGAGTAACAAATGATTTATCCCTGATAAGGAAGATTTATGTTACTCCACTCATCCATTATTGGAAGCCCAAGTTAGTACAAACAAGACAACTCTTTTAGAGCTAGAAAAAAAACCAAAAAAAAAGAGAAGAAAAGAAAACAAAAAAGACAAAAGAAAAGAAAAAGAAAAAAAAAAGAGAAAAAAAAGAAAAGAAAAAAGAAAAAGAAAACCCAAAATGGTTCAAAAAGCCAGCTGAGTTCTCTTTTACCTAAGACAATAAAAGGCTTCCAATTGGTTTATAAGAATGGTTTGACTTGAATTGGTCCAACCCAACCAAAGATTCAATCAAAATTGGAGAAAAAGAGGAAGACCATTTAGTTGTTGAAAGTTTTGTACTTGACAGTCCTACAAGGAAGAAGGACAAAATGATAAAATGCTCAAAGAAAGGGAAGAGTAAGGAAAACAAAGAGAAAGAAAAGGGAAGAGTAAGAGAAATAAAGAAAAGGGAGAAGAAGAAAAGAAATGAATTTGGGAACCAAACTTTTTGCAAGGGCAAAAACTGTCCTAGTCAATATCCAGATTAATACCAAGAAGATATAGAAGGAATTTGGAGTCTAGCAAGATTGCCTCCAAGCCGCTTAAAATTCAAACAAGAAATTTATAGTGTGAGGGTTTGTCCATTGTGTCACACCAGCTCCTATCTCAAAATGGCCTTCATTTAACCCATGTCCCTTATAGACCCCATTTCAAGCCTATCAAAGACCTGTTGATCTCTCTTAGTAGGTAGAATCAATTAGTGGAGATAGTTTGAATAAGCAAGCATATGGGATAGACAATATTTAAACTCAAATGAGACCTTTGGCCGAGTAATGTGTATGTGCCTATCTGAAGTGCAACAGTTCTTGCTTAAATAGAAATGATTCCCGAGTTTAGTACGATAACTAGGGTTGTCATGTTATAGATATGTTAATTTGGAAAAATCAAGTCCTGAGGTACATTGACATTAATTTGGCAATGCCAACATTTGATTTCAAAATCAAAATTCAAAAAAAAAATATTGTTTTGTCATACAAAGCCTTCAAGTTAAGGGAAGTATGTTGAACCTCCAAAGGACATATTGGGCAAAGGAAATGATTATTGGCAAGCTGCCAATTGACATTCTGAAACATAATTTGAAATAGATGCATCCCTGACTCTACCATTAGGGGTCTCTACCACTCATGTTCTCAACATATAGAAGATAAAAGCCACAAATGCAAAGCTTTCGATCATTCCAACGCAAGACTTGAACAAGCGTCAAAACGGAGTCAATGAGAACACTTCTGCTAATCACCTCAGTCTGTGAGTCAATAAAACCGCTGTAAGTATCATTCATGCATATCATGCATACACGAGCATGTCACATCGCACTTTCTTGTCTTGTGTTGTCTATTCCTTGTCAAAATGAACAACAAGCAATCAAAAGAAGATATCAAATCAGGGGGGCATAGAAAGCTCATTGCTTGAGAAAGCTCCAGTAATCTTGCAAAGAGAAGAAATGCATGCTTATGCGAAGAACAATACGGCAAAAACATCAATCAAAGCTTGCATGAAAAAAAAAATCTTTGGTTTGAGCCTACACAGGGGGCAAAGTTTCTCCTTTTCATTTTTTTTGGTTTATATACCAAATATCTTTAAACTCACTTACAAATATTTTGCCGCACAGGGGAGCAGGGAGAGGATATAAGGTCCAATTAAAAATAGATAAATCTTTGCAAAAAGGAAGAACAAAAGAATGGAACATTAGAACTCTCAAAAGAATGAAGATGCAAAAGACAGAAGACCAATCCAGCTAAAAGATCTAAAGCCAGGGTAAATACCCGAACTCCAATGAATAAAGACCCATGTTTCAAGGGTAAAGACTCAATCTCAAAGGATGAAGATCCATTTGCAAGGGTGAAGACCCGATCTCAAAGGATGAAGATCCATTTTCAAGGGTAAAGACCCGATGTCAAAAGATGAAGATTCATTTTCAAGGAGGAAGATCCATTTGCAAGGGTGAAGACCCAATCTCCAAGGATGAAGATCCATTTTGAGGGTGAAGAATCACAATGCATAGAACAGCCAGAGCAGTTAGACTTGTCAACTAATAAAAGGTTAGTCAAATTCATTCTCGGGTCCAAGTACCCATTCTCGGGTCTAGGTACCCAAATCAAATCTAACCTCGGGTCCAAGTACCCAAATTAAATCAAAATTAATTCAAATCTCAAGTCAAAGTACCCAGGTTAGGATCGAGTATCACAATCAAGTTTAAGATCGAGTATCCAAATCAAGTTAGGATCAAGTACCCCAATCCAATTTCGGATCGAGTACCCAAATCCGATTTAGGATCGAGTATCCAAATCCATTTAGGATCGAGTATTCCAATCAAGTTTAGGATCGAGTATCCGAATCCAGTTAGGATCGAGTGTTCAAATCCAGTTAGGATCGAGTATCCCAATCCAATTTAGGATCGAGTATCTAAATCCAGTTAGGATTGAGTATCCCAATCCAGTTTAGGATCGAGTATCCAAAGCCAATTTAGGATCGAGTATCCAAATTCGATTTAGGATCGAGTATCCAAATCCAGTTTAGGGTCGAGTATCCAAATCCAGTTTAGGATCGAGTATCCAAATCCAGTTAGGATAGAATATCCAAATCCAATTTAGGATCGAGTATCCAAATCCAGTTTAGGATCGAGTATCCAAATCCGATTTAGGATTGAGTACTCAAATCCAGATAGGATCGAGTATTCAAGTCTAGTTTAGGATCGAGTGTCCAAATTTCTCGGGTCCAGAACCCAAAACCTCAAAAATTAAGTCTTATTGCTTTTCACTCTCTTTCACTAAGGTTTCAGATCATTCAAGCAAGGGGCAAACTGTAGACCCTTAATTTTTGACCCAATCCGATCCAATATGCTTTATTTAGTCCAAAATGATTTTTGTTGTCTAATTGGTCCAAAATAATTTTAATTAAATATTTTTTCCTTTATTAACTAATTTTTATTAATAAAAAATAAAAATAAACAAATAAAAATAAAAAAATAAAAAAAAATAAAAATCGGAGTAAAAAAAAATCGGCAGCGAAAAGTGGTCGCGCGGACCCGTCGGCCCAGTAGCAGCTCACCCGCAGGCCTGCGGGTGTTTTGCCCACAGGAATTTCCTGCTTTTCGCCCTCAGGAAATTTCTGCGGGCGAAATAACTTCCCGCACGAATTTCCTGCGGGCTGGCACGCCCACTGTCCCCAGCCACGGGCCCGGCTGCCACAGTTTTTGCCAGCGCAAAATTTTTTAACCCAAAATTTTGAAACCTAATCCAATTAGGTTTTAATTTCTTTTTTTTAATAATATTACTTACCTTAATTAATTAGGAATAAATAACCTTAAACCATTATAAATAAGGACCAAAGGCATAGAAAAAAAGGGTGGCCAAGAGTGAACAAATCCAAAGGGAGTTTGGAAAGTTTGAAACCAAATCAAGGAAGGAAAAGAAGAAATTCAATTTAAATCTTTTCTGGACAGCAGCATCACAAAAAAAGGATTCCAAAGGTAAAAAGGCTTGTCTTTGGAGCTAGTTCATCCAAGAAGAATTATTTTTGGAAGAATCAACAAAAGAAGGTAAGTGATTTTCCTTAATTGATTTATGTTACACAGTAGCTAAATTATGGAATTAGGGTTTCTATAAATCAAAAACTTTAGAACTTTAATTTAATTCTTCCAAAGTTAAAACACTAAAACGTGACCTTCTTTTCTAAAATGACTTAAATTTGTTATTTTTTCTTCTTAAAAATCTTAAAACTTAAATTGAACATATTTTTCTACAAAACCAAAATCAAATTCTGTTTCTTTCAAATTTTTAAAGTAGGTTCTATTTCATTCAAAAAAACCTTAAAAAACATCTTTTCTACTTATAAAAACTTCAATCCATTTGTTTAAATTCACAAAACTTCATAAAATATCAAATTGATTTCTAAAACCCTAAAAATTCTTTTACCCGAGAACCCTAATTTTAAAGCCTAAAATCCAAAATTCAACTTTTAAATCTAAAATAATGAACCTTAATCCTTTTAAAACCTTAAACCCTAATTTTTATGAACCCTAATCCTTTTAAAACATAAAAAACATGAAAACCCAAAAATTGCACAGTAGCTTAAAATTCAATAACCAAAAATCACAAATTAAAGTATTTTAAGGTATTTAAAACCCTAGTTTCATGATTTCATCATTCAAACCTTAATTTGTTTAATCAAAGAGTCTTATCAATCTTTTAAAACATAAAACCCTAATTTATTTTAATTCCATAAAAAGTCACAGTAGCTTAATTTTAGAAATTTCCAAAACCTTAACACATGAGATAAAAAAAACCCTAAATGGAAATAGTAGCTATACTTGAACTTTTATTTCCTTTATTCAATTCCATACTTGATTATACCTTGATTTATCTCTTATGCCTTAATCTATTTAATTTCAATACTTTATTTATTTAATTTATCATGGATGGATGTTTATTTTATTGATATTTAAATATTTTTGATGAATGATTTTATTTATGATGAATGATTATTTATTTTTATCAATTAATTTAGACTTCCAAAAATTGTAAGAGGTATGTTTCCACTTGGTGGGTACCTCATTAGTTAAACACCATGTAATTTAATTTGCTTTTATATTTTAGAACCTATGTAAAGGGCATGTTTCTACCTTTTGGTGGGTGTCCTATCTAGGCATGTGATGTAAGGACATGTTTCCATCCTTGGATGGGTGTCCATTTATTTGTTTTGTTTTGTTTGGACATTGCTTTGATTTTAATATAATGATGCTTTCTTTTTATTGTGTGTAGTATGGGTGATATTATTATATTTAAGAATTTTATAATATTAAGACCTATAAAGGAGGCCGGTTCCACTGAACCGGGCGTTGTGGGGGTGCTGGGCCATTTCTCACCTTCCCCACACGTACCCAACTTTTCGAACCCATTAGGGGGTTGGGGATTCCTTAGGAATCAAGTCATCCACCCCTTTCTTTTTTCCCGGCCCGTCCGGGTGGCGACTCCATTTTCTCCGGACTTAGGTCCGTGTTCTCCAAGGCCTCGAGCCTAAATAGTGTCGAAGTCGCAAGAACCGTTCCACCGGGAGTGGGGGCAAAAATCCCCGCTCACAATACCACATTAAAAGAAAGATTTAGGGTATGGAAATTTTGTTTTACTAAAGGAACAAAACTTTAGACTTCTCACTTGGGGAGGAAAAAAGAGGCAGAATACCTTAAGAGTAAGAGACACTAGCTACAAGAAGCAATCATCAACCCATCAAAGGCAGCAAGATTGCCTTTGTTATTGTTCATCCAGAAAACAGTTTATGGCGGAATCAACAAATGGAGATTTGATTATAAATCTTTGATTTTACTATATTCTTACGTTTAGATTCATGAATTGTTTAAGCATAATCATTTGTTTTGATATTGAGTTAGTAACCTAAATTACTAAACTTAGTATTTTGTTTTACAGATCAAATTGTCCATTCATCCAGTAACCCTAATCATTCTTCTGTTTCCAAAACTTTAAAAACCCTAAATTACTTTTCTACTTCCAAAACTTTAAAACCCTAAATCATTCTTCTATTTCCAAAACTTTAATAACCCTAAATTACTTTTCTGGTTCCAAAACTTTAAAACCCTAAATCATTCTTCTATTTCCAAAACTTTAAAAACCATAAATTACTTTTCTGCTTCCATAACTTTAAAGCCCTAAATTGTTTCTTCTATTTCCAAAAACATTAAAACCCTAAATTGTTTTTCCCCGAACTATTTTCTTAATCATCTAAGCTTTAACTTGTTGTCCAAAATTGCCAAATGTCTTCTTAAATCTCCAAACCCTAATCTTCTTTACAGTGGCTAATAACTTTAATCATAACTATTTCCATAAAACTCTAAATTATTTTCTTAAATCCTAAGATCAAATATGTTTTCCAAAATATCAAAAATCCTAATTTTCTCAGTACTGTAACACCTAGTTTTCCTAAACCCTAATTCTTAAAACATTAAAACTTTATGACAAGTTCATCAACACCTAAAACCTTAATCCAGTGAACCTAAAACCCAATCTTTTAAAATTATAAACCCTAATATCTTAAAAAAATCCTAATTTCATGATATTTGCTTAAAACCCTAACTAAACCTACTTTTTAAAATCACAATAACATTATTTTCATAAAAACATCCAAAACTTTAAATCTTTTTCACATCCAGTAGTTATGTTATTAGTTTAAAATATTTCTCAACAAATTAAACTATTAAATGCAAGACTCTAGTTATTGAACATAAGACCCTAGAAACCTTACTTAATGCATAAACCCCTAAAGTTAATATATTTACCATTTTATTTAAATTGGATGAATGTTTATTATATATTTTGATTGATGTTTGATATCTTTGATGAATGATTGTTTTATTATGAATAGTTATTTACTTTTATTGATCGATTTAGATTTCCAAATATTATAATAGGTATGTTTCCACTTTGTGGGTACCTCATCAATTAATTTCTATGTAATTTAAATTGCTTTTATATTATGGACCAATGTAAAGGATATGTTTCGACCTTTTGGTGGACGTCCTATTTAGTTTAGACGTGAATGATGTAAGGACATGTTTCCATCCTCGGATGGGTGTCCATTTATTTACTTTGTTTGGACATTGCTTTGATTTTAATATAATAATGCTTTATTTTAATTGTTGCATGTAATATGGATAATATTGTTATATTTAAGAATTTTATAATATTAAGACCTGCAAAGGAGGCCAGTTCCAATGAACTGGGCGTTGTGGGGGTGCTGGGCCATTTCTCACCTTCCCCACACGTACCCAACTTTCCGAACCCATTTGGGGGTTGGGGATTCCTTAGGAATTGAGTCATCCACCCCTTTCTTTTTCTCGGCCCATCCAGGTGGTGACTGCATTTTCTCCGGGCTTAGGCCCGTGTTCTCTGGCCCCGAGCCTAAACAGTGCCGAAGTCGCAAGAACCATTCCACCGAGAGTGGGAGCAAAAATCCCCACTCACACCCTGTGTAGGCTCAAAACCATGATTTTTCTGCACAGGCTTTGGTTGATGTTTGTAGATTATCTTATGCAGGAGTCCTCTCTAAGTAAGCATACACAACTCAATGCTATAGAAAAATTTCCTCACCTAGTAAAGTCATTCAAGTCATGATGCATAAATATATTAATTCATGAATTATCAATCTAGATTCCTCATTGGTTGAGCACCAAAATGTACCAAAACCATGAAAAATTTGATGAAAATAATTTATTCAACCAATCTTAATTTAAAAAAACATAATTATTCCAATTAAATATTAAAGAAAGCAAAATAAATAAAGCAACACTCCAAGCTATGGGATGTTCGTTGAGTTGGAGTCGAAGATACTCCATTTATTTAGACATATTATGTAAGACCCAATTTGTACATATGTACAGTACATCCATGTACCGTACATCCGCGTACAGTAACACGAGCTGTCCCGAGTAATCACCAAAGAACACGAAGTGAAAGGAAGCTCTATAGGACAAAAAGGACCTAACTGAAAAGATTGTAAAAGTTTTGGGGAGGTGATTGTAATTTCAAAAAGTTTTGGGGAGATAACTATAATTTCCAAAAGTTGTACTGGAGGTTCTTAATAGTGCATATAACAGACTCCAGAAATGGAAAGTAGAGAAAAATTGGGTCGAAATGGAACACCACAGTTTTTCCCGAAAACGCATAGTTTGAGAGATACAGTGGATTCTTGACCAAGGGTATTTTTGTCATTCTTGTGATAATAATGTATACACTGGAAAACAAGACACGTAAAGGTATCCGAAGTAAACGGAAGGACTCCGCAGTGATCGATGTTGAAGAACGAACCTAAGTGGAGACCCGAATCACGTAAGGACCTAAAGGGAATTTTTACAAAAGTCAAGGGCATGAGCGTAATTTTTATAAATTAGTTCAAAATCAAGAATGAATGTCGGAAATGGAAACGAGAGGTTGAAAGGAGGAGAACGGTACATTTTACGCGTCGTAAAACCACCCGGGTACGAAGAAAAGGCAAAACCTTCCATTGAAGGGTATTTTGGTCTTTTCACTTCCACCCATTTTCTAGAAAAGGGACACATGGCATAGTAATTTTCTAGAAAAGGACACATGGAAAAATCTTGTTTAAAGACACTTTTGGGTTGGATTAATCTTAACCCTCCATATGGCACCATCCTAGTTAAAGATACTTTTGTGGTGGTTACATCTTAACCCTCCAAAATGAAATTAATTAAATAAATGGAAAATGGAAAAATATAAAAAGGGAGAGAAGGATGATTAAAGAACAAAGGACACATTTTTCTCTCCATTTTTGAGAGGTATGGCCGAAATTCTCTCCATCAAAAAAGGGAAGGAATTTTTCAAGTGTTCAAGTGGATTTTTGGAAGGAAAAGCTTAATTTTAAGGTAAGGATTCCAATTCTAGCTTTAGTTTATTCATTTGATTGATAGTTTTCAAGTTATCAATGAAAGAAAAGTTATGAAAATTATAGGAAATCAAAGGGATAAAGAAGAATAAGGGAAGAAAGAATAGGACAAGCAAGGAACAAAGCAAATAAACAAGGTTTGGTACTTAAATCATTGCCCTTTTCAATTAATTCACATATTTTGCATTATGGGACATTTGAAATGGTTTTGAAATAATGCTATTTTGTGTGGTAAATATGTGGGAAAGTGCTCTTGAACCATTTGTAATCAATTGATTGTGAAAAGAATGAAAACAAAACAAACTAGCTAAACTTTGCTCAATTATCCATAAACTTTGATGAACTTTTAATCACTCCTTTGGTTTGATTTTTGGAAGAGGGACCCTTAGTCCTTCAATGGTATCACAAAAGGATTCTAAAAATAAATTTTGCAAGAAAAAAATGAATTTCCCTCAAGTTTGGAAAATTGGGCCGAATGGTCCCTTTTGGGCACCATTCTGCAGCTTTCATTTTGGGCAGTCCGTTGAAGGGGCAAACGAAAGAATTTTTTGACGAAATTTTACATGCATTTAGTTAACTTATGAAAGTGTTTTCCTGCAAAAATTCAGCCAAAAATAAGTTTGTTTACTTGGTCAAAACCGTTTCCAAAGTTGACTGATTTTCAGCAGTAAAAACAGATTTTACCATTTAGTTGTCGCGCGCTATTGCGTTGCCGATTTTACGCGCCGCGCTACTATTCCTTTGGTCATTTTTCTAAATGTGTTAAAAATTGAATATTATGATATGGATTGATGTTAAATCATATAAAATGACATGAAGGAGAATTGGAAATGATCAGAAAGGCATCATGACAAGCTATTCCGACAATACATGCATTATGGACAAATCATGGCTTATTGAATATCATGATCAAAGTAATTTAATAAATTATTTATGCTCTACTTGGTTATGACAGAACCCTTGAGATAAGGGTATGATGCATCATACTATTACTGCAGTACTGCTTATGACATGATATGATATACCGGCTGAAGGCCGATGATTACAATGATATGATCAATGATGCAATGATAATGGCCATTGGCACATGTGCAAGAATTATGATGAAAGATAATGAAATATGATCATGACGAGATATGTTTATCATGACCCTTCCTTATCCGCTGACGTTCTGTTAAACCAGTAGAGCAACCAAAATGATAAAAGCAAGAGAAATGATTTAAATTCAAATTATTCAGTCAAGCCTTTTTACCATCTGTGTTTTGTATTGATTCCTTTCAAGTATTTAAAGTATATAAATGTATGTTCAAATCATTCTTTCATTTTATTATTTTATTGCAATGATTTAAGTACCCACTAAGCAATTGCTTAGCGAGTTTAGTTTCCCTCTAAACTCGTAGGTTAAATGAGGAGACGAGATTGCAGCATGTCCTGCGCAGCTGGCCTTGACTACTACTTTGGGTAGGAGTTTGGATATGATTGATTGTAGTAATATGGCATGTACATAAGCTTGTATGATCTAGCAAATAAATGTATAATAATGAAAAGCTAGAACACGTACACTGCTAGTAATTTAATAAATCTTATTTGGGTTTAGCACTTATGTATGCAAGTATAGAAGTGTGAATTCTTCTTGCAGGATTGTAGTTGAGGTTATAAGGGTGGATTATTGGGAGTGTGCTTGAGTTGAATTGTGAAACAAAATATTTTTCAAAAATTAAAAAAATCAGTTTTGGCGACACTTGGGACCTCCATTTTTAGGGGAGGTTCTGGCAAAATTTTTTTAAAATCTGCACTTAAAACTGGCTAAGTAAAATGTTAAGACACAACCACCATGAAATAACAGTCCATCTTGGTCTATAAACGTAGGCTAAGATGGGGTGTTACATTTAGTGGTATCAGAGCACCGGTTTAGCCGGTCCTGGAAAATTCAACATAGGAGGATACACATTTTATGTTGGGAGTGGCCATTACCAATGTAAATGGGATATCCTATAGCAGATAAGAAATGAGAGCATATATCATTTAGGTACAAAATGTCGGTATAGTAGAAAGAATATTATAAATACATAAGTATATAAGGTACATGTGATAAAGGAAAATCTAATAGTGCTTACGTACATGCCATATAGGAAAGTTAATGTGTTGAGTCAAGCCAGCTGCTAATTCTTATCACGACATATGTATACGGTATAAGGTTGCATGAGGCAGAATCACAAAGAATTATAGATCAAGAAAAGGAATCACACGCTTTCGTATCCATAAATGTAGAAATGGATCTTGGACTTATGCCACGACCCGCAACGGTGGCTGTGGAAGGCCCCAAAGTTTATTTAAGATAGATGATAGTACCATTGCAATAAACGGCAAGAATGGTACCTGTTGCTACCAAAAGAGAAAGGAAGTCCCCAATTGAGTAGTTAAGGAAATATGGGGCTAAAGAATTTAAGGCTAGTAGGGAAGAAGGATTTGAAGAAGTTGAGTACTGTTTGGACAGTACCAGTAGGGCATTGGAACAATTGAGATGCACGCCAGATAAAATATTTATTTATGCCATGTCCCTTTTGGTAGAAGAAACATACACTTGGTAAAACATACCTAAACGCAAGGAGAATTGAGTTTATATATCTACAGCAAGGAAGAATGACAGTATCTGAGTATGATAGAGAGTTCACCCGTCTTAGTAAGTATGTAAAGAAAATGATAGAAACAAAGCAAGAAAGACGTCAAAGGTTTTGGAAGGATTAAATAATGAAATTAAAGTACAATTAGTAGTCATGGATGTGTTTGAATTTACAAGATTAGTTGTGAAAGTTTTAGGTATAGAGAGGGTATACATAGATTAGAGAAGTAGAGACCAACGTATGCAACAAAAGAGAGTACAAACTTAAAGCTTGGGAAGATTTTGACAAGTTGAGAAGAAGTTTAGAAGTGAAGATAGTTTTACACAGTAAAGCCGGCGATTGCAAAGCCAAGGATCCGGCCAAGGTTCAAGGTGCCAGACATTCGTAGCTAGTATACTGGGGTCCTTATAAGGGGTTCCAGTAGAAGGTTAGATAGGCGTATATAAATGAAAAAAATGAAAATGTATATAAGAAAATGAAATTTGAAGAATGGAATAAAAAGAGGAACAGAATAAGAGGAAAAAAGAAAAGTACATAAAATGTTAAGACCAAACGGTAAGAGATAAAATAGATAGAACTTAGATAACAAAGATGAGTGAACAGAAATAAGTATATGAGAAATTCTCATGTCCGGCCACTATAGAATATGTACAGTAACCCCATGTACAATATTCACATAAGCAGATGAAGTAAGCGCACTAAGAAGGTCATGTTGAAATTTAGCAAGAAATCAAAGTTAAACGTGCTCAACCAATGATGATGGGTGACCATCCCGTGAAGTCTTAATAAGGTAGGTGACGTACTATATGAGTAGAAACTAGACGAAATCTAATCAAAACATTGTATTGCGATTTTTCCTGAAAATGCCCCAATGTAATCATCAAAATTAAGAAATTATAAGAAGAGGATATATGAGATTTATGAATTCAGTCAATGAAAGAAAAAAAAAAGAAAGAAGAGAAAGAGAGAAATTGAGAACTAAAGAGGTAGAAAGTGCAAAATTAAAATTAGATCAAAAAGGAAAGAATGAAAGTAATAACAACCCAAGGACTAGGTAAAGGAAAAAGGAAAAAGTAACAATACAAAAATTACTAGAGGATTGGAAAGAAATATAGATTTGAAGGATATATTACTCCTCTATGCAAACACTGTGGATGAAGATATAAGAGTGAATGCTAGGATTTAACAGATGGATGCTGGGAATGCGGGGCACCAGATCATGTTAGGGTAAACTGTCAGAAAGACAAGTGAATGCAACCGCACCGATAGAAAAATCATGACCCGCTTTTGGCCGAGGCCTAAGCAGGGGAAAGGAAAGTGATTCAAATTTTCAAAGAGCACAATCAGAGACCATTGACTAGCTCAATTCAAGTACACCAGCCAGAGACTACGTGATGAAAACTTAGAAGAATTATCAGTAGGATATGTTAAGTTTGAAACATTAGTTATAAATCCGATAAGAGACGAGGTAGTTACACACAAGTGATTAAAGAATGTTCTATAGAGTTACATGAAAATGCATTTCCAGAAAATTTAATAGAGTTACCATTCTGAGAATTTGACGTAATGTTGGTATTGGATTGGCTAACAAGGCATAAAACAGTGGTAGATTATAAGAAGAAAGAGAGTAACACTTCATACTCCCCATAAGGAGGAAGTGACGGTAGTAGGAAAGAGAGCCGATTACCTAAACAACGTAACAGCAGCAGTTACAACAAGGCATTCCATACAAACAGATGTGAGGCACACTTGGTAAGCACTATGGAAGCAAAGAAGAATGTGATAAAGATTCAAGAGGTATCAACAATGCGTGATTTTCTCGATGTTTCTTTAGACAAGCTACCCGGATTATCACCTAAGAGAAAAGTAGGATTCACTATAAATGTATATCCGGGAATTGCACCGGTGTCGGTTGCCTCATACTGAATGGTACCAGCGGAACCCAAAGAAATGAAAACACAATTATAGAAGCTACTCGACAAGAGTCTTATACAGCCAAGTATTTCTTCATGGGGCATGCCAGTACTCTTTGTCAAGAAGAAAGATAAATCCTTAAGGTCATATGTGAACTATAGTAGTTGAATGAGCTTGAGATTAAGGATAAATATCTATTACCATCCATTGACGATGTATTCAACCAACTTAAGGGAACCAAGGTTTTGTTTAAAAAAAAAATAGATCACCGACTAGGATATCAGCAGCTGCGGATCAAAGGAAAAGACATTCCAAAGACTACATCTAGAACTCGATACGGACGTTATAAGTTCCTTGTAACGCCTTTTGAGCCCACAAATGTGTCAGTAGTATTCATGGATTTAATGAATCATATCTTTCATCCATATTTTGACCAATTTGTAAATGGTGTTCATAGATGACACCTTTATTTATTTAAGGAACAAAGAAGAATACGATCGATACTTTTGCATAGTATTGCAAATGTTGCGAGAGAAGCAGTTGTACGTCAAACATGACAAATGCGAATTTTGATTGGAAAAAGTGACATTCTTAGAACACACCATATTAGCATAAGGCATTAAAGTAGGTCTTAAGAAAACAAAAGCCATTTTGGAATGGAAAACACCAAAGACAGTAATAGAAGTAAAAATCTTCTTAGGACTGGCTGGGTACTAATAATGTTTTATAAAAGGGTTTTCCATTATTATCATCCCAATGGCAAGGTTGTTTCAAAGGAATGCCAAACTCCAATGGACTGATAAATGTTAGAGGAACTTTGAGAAACTAAAGGAAAAGTTAACGAATGTTGCAATACCCATACGGCCCGTGTCCAGCAAAGAATATATAGTCGGTTAAGGTTATATGCATATGAAAAAGGATAAAATAGTTGCATAAGTCTTTTGATGATTTAAACCATACGAAAAATAATAATAATAATAACCCAGCACACTGTTTGGAATTAACAGTTATCGTATTGGCCTTCAATATTTGGAGATATGATTTATATGGAGAAAAGTGTTATATTTATACAGACACAAAATGTAATATCCCAGAATAGACCCTAAGAGTTTTGGAGTTATTGTTGTTGTATTTGGATTTAATGTATATGTGTATATGTGAAATATAAGGATAATATATGTAAGACATATACATATACATCACATATACATGGGATATATATAATGGTGAAGGATAAGTGAGTTGTATATATATTTGTATAACTAAATAATAATAATAATAATAAAGACAAAAAGAAAAGAGAAGAAGAAAATCAAAGAAAGAATATGTGGTGGAGATTTAAAGTATTATTATTATTATTACTATTGTTATTGTTATTGTTATTGTTATTATTATTATTATTATTATTATTATATATATATATATATATTGATAAGGACAAAGGAAAGAAGTAGAAACTTCTTCTTCCTTCTACTCCTTCTTCGTCTTCTTCGTTCTTCTTGGCCGAGAGAGAGAGAGAGAGAGAGAGAGAAAGAGAGAAAGATGTGATTTTCTTACCAAATTTCTTAAGGGATTCAAGAGATTTGATGATAGAGATGAAGATTTGATAAAGGATTCAAGTAAGTATTTATTTCTTTAAATTGATTTTCATTGTTTGAGTTGGGTTTGGTATGGTTGATGTGTGATGATGATGATATTGAAAGATTTAAGTATATATATGTGTTGATTTGGTAATTGGATGATGATAATATGATTATTTGTGAAGATGATGATGAATTGTTGAATAAGGGTTGAGTTTAATGAAATTTGGGGATTTGATAAATTTGTATATGAATGATGTTTATAATGATGATTGGTGTGTGTTTTGAGTGTTGTTGATGTTTTGGTAAGTTTGTTATGGTTTTTGGGTGTGTTTGATGAAGATTGTTTGAAGTGAGTAATGATAAAAAGATGGGTATTGTTGGATGTTGTTGTGTGTTGACCGGAATCTGGGTTTTTAGTCGGACACGTCCAGAGACACGGCCAGTTTGTTAGGCGTGTCGTTGGTTCTGTTTTCTGGAGTTGGTAGCACGAGCAGAGACACGCCCATGTTATTGAGCGTGTCATAAGTTCTGTGTGGCAGTAGAATTGACACGACCAGTAACACGCCCGTGTTATTGAGCGTGTCATAGCTACTGTGAGTTTGGAGAATTGACACAGCCATGAGCATGCTCTTGTTGATTGGACGTGTTGATGTTTTTGAGATACAGAATGTATTACACGCCCAGTGACACGCCCGTGGTTATGAGCGTGTCAATGTTTCTGTGTTGTGGAGTTAGGGCACGATCAGGGACACGCCCGTGTTGATGAGCGTGTCATGTGTTGAGTTTGCCCTAATTGATTCTTATTTGTATTATCTCATGTGTATTTCTAAGTGAGTGTGTATGATTACTTTTGGATTAGGTTTTAAGAGATGGAATTGCCCCTAATTCAAGTATTGAAAGATCTATGGAAGAGAAGTTATATGGGAGTGAGTTCTTTAGAGGTAAGTACAAAACCCTATTGGATTGCATATAAGTATATTGTTAAAATAAATATTAATATTGTATATGCAATGAAAAGATAAGAGATATGATAATACATTAATACATATAAGATGTGAAGGCATTCAATATATATATGTTATGAAATGTGAAAGATGTGAGGATATGATTTGTATGATGTGTATTCCAATTTATATGGTAATGCAATTGATTGTGCATACTTGAGTAATGAATGATTATGTATATAAATATCAAAGATGAACTATGAAATGTGATATTGTGATGAACTATGAAATGTGATAATGTGATATTGTGATGAACTATGAAATGTGATAATGTGATATTGTGATGAACTATGAAATGTGATATTGTGATGAACTATGAAATGTGATAATGTGATATTGTGATGAACTATGAAATGTGATAATGTGATATTGTGATGAACTATGAAATGTGATAATGTGATATTGTGATGAACTATGAAATGTGATAATGTGATATTGTGGTGAACTATGAAATGTGATAATGTGATATTGTGATGAACTATGAAATGTGATAATGTGATATTGTGGTGAACTATGAAATGTGATATTGTGATGGAATATGAAATGTAAATTGAGAGGTGATTATGAATAAAGCCATTGTGGTTGGCTATGATATTGAGAATGAGATAAATGAGGCATGTTTTGCCTAAATGATGCCCTTGTGGTTGGCTATGATGATGTAAATGATGATGAGAATGAGAATGAAATTGATAATGAAATAATAAATGAATTGTGTGGCTAATGTGTTATTCATTTTCAGAGTTTTGTTGTTGGTGGCATGCCTAATAAGTGTAACAATCTCTTGAAGTTAGGTTGGATTGAATCCTTGAAGCCTAATTGAGATGTTACCACCCTTGAAGCTAGGTTGGGTTAGTTCTTGAAGCCAAGTTGGGTAGAAGCTTAGCATGCTTTGCTCCCCTTGAAGCTTGGTTGAACTTAATCCTTGAAGCCTAGTTGGGTATATGATATTGATAAATGTGATAACAAAACCAAAGCATTAACTCTGAACTTTGAATGACATATTAGTGTCTTTTGGGCCCGAGTCTGTCTTTGTTGTTAATGTGATGTATATACAAGTTGAAATAAATGAGTAATGGGATCTATGTTGCCTTTGTTGGAAATGTGAGTTGTGAATGATGAATTGTGGTTAGTGATATGATTATATAACATACATGAATTATTGAAAGGAGATATGGTTTGTGAAGTTATATGCAATATGCGATTATAAAGTATAAAATGATATATATGATATGTATGAGGTGACATTGGTAAGTATCATAATATGAAGGTTCTATCAATTTATTGAATTATGTTTGATGGTTATGTTATATGTGTATATGTATATCCTCTATAAGGTTAATAGGATTATATGAAGAATGCATTGAAAAAGGGGAAAACGGAGTAAGAAAATGTTAAAACATGAGACTAAACATATGAGGTATGTTTCTTTTATATTGTATATTTTAATGGTTACTTGTACTACTAAGATTTCGAGCTTAGCGCGGTTATCCTAATCGCGCAGGTATAAGGGTGATGAAGCTGGAGATAAGCTACTATGTCACAACGAGGACAAGTATAGTTCGAGACCAACTAGATGGTGGTGCATGCATGTAATTATACGGTATTTTCATAAGAATGTATTCATTTGTATAAATGAATCTTTGGAAGAAACAATGTAACTTATATTTATGTATTACCATGATAAGAATAACCATTTTGTAAATACTTTCATATGATTTAAATGTATTATGGTTTTAAAAATTAAAGTAAAGAGTTATAATGGTGATGAAAAGTGACATTCTTATACTCTATATACATATTGTATGTGTACCTGGTATATGTACAGTATTTATATGGGGTATCGGGGTGTTACAATTATTTTGGTATCAGAGCTTAGGTTTCGAGAATCTCGGCCTAAGTAAATTTACAAAGAAAAGTTTTTAAAAAAAAATGATGATAAATGAAAATAAAAAGAATGAAAATTTTGATACATGCACATGCATTAACACCTAGGTTGGTCTCGGATGTGGCATAATATGATTTGTAAAATATTTGTGTTACATGAGATGTTTAATATAGTTGATGATATATGTGTATACTATGTTGACGTGAGAAGAAACCATGATTGTTGGCAATGATGTTGGAAATGAATTATAATTGAGGCATAGTGCCTAATTATTTATGAGAAACGAATTACGAAATGTAATGTGAAATATGCATGTTGATGAGACATATGAAAAATGTTATGTCATGTGCAACATGGAATGTAATATTGATGTTTATGAGTAATATTATGTATGACATAATATGAATTGAAAAATAAAGAAATGGAAAGGAAAATAAAGTTGGAAATGAGTTGAAAATCAAATTAAGATAAGAGTATGTACTCTTTCTTCTATACTTTAAACCTCTTTATAAGAAAGTTTATGTTGAGTTTGCTAGACAGAGGAAATAATGTCGAATTGTGAATATTGAAAGTTATGTTATTTAAATGAAGAGAGTATGGTGGTATATTGAATGAGTTGATGGGTATAGACAAAGTTTGACCATTTATGATTTGAATATGTAAAGTTAAAGTTTTTAAAAGAAAAAGAGATGATGTTGGTTAAATAAGGAAATATAATGGTGTTGTTGCATTGCTGTTTTAAATGCAAACATTGTGATTTTAATGTTAGAAATGTGATACGCTTGAGTGTTGTTAAAGCTCATATTAATGGTGGAAAGATGTGATAATTAGATTTTTGGAAATGAGCTTTAATATTTGTGAAAAGAATATACTTTGAGGTTGTTTTGTAATGTGTATATATAAGATGTTTTTTTTAAGTTGATATTAAGAACATAAGATGAGTGAATGGAAGTTTAAGTAAAGTAGTAAGTTGTGAAATTATAGTGTTAATGGAATTTGGGTAAAGACTATTTGAGTATTGATAATCTTAATGTAAGTTAAACCCATGAGCTTGTGGAATGAATATTACTGTATATGAGAGTACTATTAAATTGAATAATGTGATTGATAGTATGAGAATGATTATGCTTGCATTGACAAACCTGAGCAAAGCTAGGTCATGGGATAATATTGACAGTAAGAAATGGGATGGATCAATGTGGATTTAAGAAATTGAGATTTGTCATAATTAGACTTGGAGAGTATAAAGAGATTATTGAGCCCAATGTATATATGAGTGGATGTAATGTACATGTGTATAGATATGTGAGTAATATATATATATATCTATGTGTTGAAGAATAAACTAATGGATGTATAGATGGTATACTAATGCATTTAAAAATATATGTGAGAGAGATGTCACCTTAGTAGCGTGACTAAGATTTTGTGAAGTAATATCATGGTGATAATGTATATGTGTTGGGTTGATAAACAACTTAAGTCATGTCAAAAAGGGATAAAAATGATGTTGTTCACGGAATAGTAAAATGTTAAATTGTGTTGAAAATATGTAAAAGAGGAATTAAATATCATTGTATGATTATGTGTATACATGTATAGAAAATGTGGAATGAGTTTTTGATATGAATGTAATTGTAAAATGTAAGAAATGTGGAAAGTAAATCACATTGTGAATGTGATCTATGGATGTGTTATATAATTGCATATTTGATGTATATTGGAAATGACATTGCATGTAGTAGTGGACCTAAGAGAGATTAGGCCTTGATTGACGTAAAGAGTATGTGATGAAATGAAAATAAGAATAAACTTAAGAAATGTTGGATAGTGAAATGGTTATGGAAATAAGGATTAATTTGGGAAATGGTGGACAGTAATATTGTTATGATAATAACTGAATTTGGCTATCATAAATGTTATGAGCCAAAGTATTTCTGTGAGGAAATGTTCTGTGTATATAAATTTAATAAGAAATTATAAGGGAAAAAGAAAGTATAAAGAATGAAATTTATGTAAGATCTGTATAAGATTGAATGATGTGTGAAGGAGAGGTTAAGGATAATATTGTTGTATATGAGACATGCAAATGGTGATCAAATAATTAAGAGTAAATTGTGTTGAGATAGAGTTGACATATGTTAATTCTGGATGTAGTAAAGTTTGGAGAATGGAGATATAATATTTGTGATGCAACTTAGTAGTATAATTGGAAAGTTGGAAATAAAATAATAGAGGAACAATATTGATTTATAAGTTTCAGATGTGATCATTAATCTCCTATGGCCATATAGTGTATTTATGGTATTTGGCCGATTAACTTTGTTATCCACAGAATTGAGACTAAGAAAGTATAACTGTAATACTACTTTGGTAAGATTGATAATTATGTTTCTAGAAACATGATTAACGGTTATGATTGATGAAGTGTATTTTATGGTTTTTGTGTTAGCAATTTGGTTATAATTCTGGAAAAGAAAAGACAGAAAGAGAATTGTGGAAATACTTTAAGTTATGAGTAATGTGAGAAAAAGGTAATTATTGTTAATATAGTAATGATATGATAAGTGAGAAGATGATAATGAAAGAAGATTGCAGAATGTGTTTGAGAGCTATATTGATTATGTTTATGGTATATGGTGTAAGTGGATGGGTTTAAAATTTGAGTGAGTAAACTATGAATGATAAGCATGGTATGAGATAATTATGAAATTTGGTGGAATTGTATTGAGATAATGAAAGATAAACTATGTGTATATTGAAAGATAAATTAAAGTGGATGGTTATTCATGATAAATTTAGATAAGTGAACTATTGATTTGAATCAAACAAGATTATGATGTTAAGATATTGTGGAGAATAAATCAATTGATCTGGATTTTTGCTATAATTGTGAATTATTATTGAGGTTTAATATGTATGGTTGTGCTAAAGGCATAAGAGATAAATAATGATGTATACAATGTAAAATTTTGATAGATGAACGGACATGAATTAATTGAATTATATTAATTTTAATGATGAGAAAAGGGAAGAAGTTGATTTCCTGTAAAGTAAGTTCAAAAGCATTGTATTAATATTGATGTTAAGTGAGAAAATACTAGAGAAGGAATGAAGTGTATGAGAAATAAGAATATTATTATCAATGAAGGTTTGATAAATGTTTGTTTGTAAGGATGATTGTAATGATGGGATAATTAATATTAAGATATAAGTTTATGATCTTGAAAGTTAAAGTTAAGAGAATAGTTATAAAGAGATGAAGTGATAAAATATTTTGAATGTAATAATGGAATGTAACATAAGTATGTTAAAGGATGATTGAATTTTTGCATATAGATAAGGTATTTGAGAGTATAATGAGTTATTTTGAATATTGGATGAGAATGTAATAAGGTATAAAGATTTTTATCGTGACAAGTTGTGGAATTGAATAATATAATTGACTCTAAGGGGGAGAGTGCAAACTATGTGATTTGATGAAAATTTTAAATGGTGTATTAGTAAGAATGGAATGTTATTGTACTGAGTAATTTCGAGGACGAAATATTTTTTTAGGGGGAGAGAATTGTAATATCCCGGAATAGACCCTAAGAGTTTTGGAGTTATTGTTGTTGTATTTGGATTTAATGTATATGTGTATATGTGAAATATAAGGATAATATATGTAAGACATATACATATACATCACATATACATGGGATATATATAATGGTGAAGGATAAGTGAGTTGTATATATATTTGTATAACTAAATAATAATAATAATAATAAAGACAAAAAGAAAAGAGAAGAAGAAAATCAAAGAAAGAATATGTGGTGGAGATTTAAAGTATTATTATTATTATTACTATTGTTATTGTTATTGTTATTATTATTATTATTATTATATATATATATATATGGATAAGGACAAAGGAAAGAAGTAGAAACTTCTTCTTCCTTCTACTCCTTCTTCGTCTTCTTCATTCTTCTTGGCCGAGAGAGAGAGAGAGAGAGAGAGAGAGAGAGAAAGAAAGAAAGATGTGATTTTCTTACCAAATTTCTTAAGGGATTCAAGAGATTTGATGATAGAGATGAAGATTTGATAAAGGATTCAAGTAAGTATTTATTTCTTTAAATTGATTTTCATTGTTTGAGTTGGGTTTGGTATGGTTGATTTGTGATGATGATGATATTGAAAGATTTAAGTATATATATGTGTTGATTTGGTAATTGGATGATGATAATATGATTATTTGTGAAGATGATGATGAATTGTTGAATAAGGGTTGAGTTTAATGAAATTTGGGGATTTGATAAATTGGTATATGAATGATGTTTATAATGATGATTGGTGTGTTTTAAGTGTTGTTGATGTTTTGGTAAGTTTGTTATGGTTTTTGGGTGTGTTTGATGAAGATTGTTTGAAGTGAGTAATGATAAAAAGATGGGTATTGTTGGATGTTGTTGTGTGTTGACCGGAATCTGGGTTTTTAGTCAGACACGTCCAGAGACACGGCCAGTTTGTTAGGCGTGTCGTTGGTTCTGTTTTCTGGAGTTGGTAGCACGAGCAGTGACACGCCCATGTTATTGAGCGTGTCATAAGTTCTGTGTGGCAGTAGAATTGACACGACCAGTAACACGCCCGTGTTATTGAGCGTGTCATAGCTACTGTGAGTTTGGAGAATTGACACGGCCATGAGCACACTCTTGTTGATTGGACGTGTTGATGTTTTTGAGATACAGAATGTATTACACGCCCAGTGACACGCCCGTGGTTATGAGCGTGTCAATGTTTCTGTGTTGTGGAGTTAGGGCACGATCAGGGACACGCCCGTGTTGATGAGCGTGTCATGTGTTGAGTTTGCCCTAATTGATTCTTATTTGTATTATCTCATGTGTATTTCTAAGTGAGTGTGTATGATTACTTTTGGATTAGGTTTTAAGAGATGGAATTGCCCCTAATTCAAGTATTGAAAGATCTATGGAAGAGAAGTTATATGGGAGTGAGTTCTTTAGAGGTAAGTACAAAACCCTATTGGATTGCATATAAGTATATTGTTAAAATAAATATTAATATTGTATATGCAATGAAAAGATAAGAGATATGATAATACATTAATACATATAAGATGTGAAGGCATTCAATATATATATGTTATGAAATGTGAAAGATGTGAGGATATGATTTGTATGATGTGTATTCCAATTTATATGGTAATGCAATTGATTGTGCATACTTGAGTAATGAATGATTATGTATATAAATATCAAAGATGAACTATGAAATGTGATATTGTGATGAACTATGAAATGTGATAATGTGATATTGTGATGAACTATGAAATGTGATAATGTGATATTGTGATGAACTATGAAATGTGATATTGTGATGAACTATGAAATGTGATAATGTGATATTGTGATGAACTATGAAATGTGATAATGTGATATTGTGATGAACTATGAAATGTGATAATGTGATATTGTGATGAACTATGAAATGTGATAATGTGATATTGTGGTGAACTATGAAATGTGATAATGTGATATTGTGATGAACTATGAAATGTGATAATGTGATATTGTGGTGAACTATGAAATGTGATATTGTGATGGAATATGAAATGTAAATTGAGAGGTGATGATGAATAAAGACATTGTGGTTGGCTATGATATTGAGAATGAGATAAATGAGGCATGTTTTGCCTAAATGATGCCCTTGTGGTTGGCTATGATGATGTAAATGATGATGAGAATGAGAATGAAATTGATAATGAAATAATAAATGAATTGTGTGGCTAATGTGTTATTCATTTTCAGAGTTTTGTTGTTGGTGGCATGCCTAATAAGTGTAACAATCTCTTGAAGTTAGGTTGGATTGAATCCTTGAAGCCTAATTGAGATGTTACCACCCTTGAAGCTAGGTTGGGTTAGTTCTTGAAGCCAAGTTGGGTAGAAGCTTAGCATGCTTTGCTCCCCTTGAAGCTTGGTTGAACTTAATCCTTGAAGCCTAGTTGGGTATATGATATTGATAAATGTGATAACAAAACCAAAGCATTAACTCTGAACTTTGAATGACATATTAGTGTCTTTTGGGCCCGAGTCTGTCTTTGTTGTTAATGTGATGTATATACAAGTTGAAATAAATGAGTAATGGGATCTATGTTGCCTTTGTTGGAAATGTGAGTTGTGAATGATGAATTGTGGTTAGTGATATGATTATATAACATACATGAATTATTGAAAGGAGATATGGTTTGTGAAGTTATATGCAATATGCAATTATAAAGTATAAAATGATATATATGATATGTATGAGGTGACATTGGTAAGTATCATAATATGAAGGTTCTATCAATTTATTGAATTATGTTTGATGGTTATGTTATATGTGTATATGTATATCCTCTATAAGGTTAATAGGATTATATGAAGAATGCATTGAAAAAGGGGAAAACGGAGTAAGAAAATGTTAAAACATGAGACTAAACATATGAGGTATGTTTCTTTTATATTGTATATTTTAATGGTTACTTGTACTACTAAGATTTCGAGCTTAGCGCGGTTATCCTAATCGCGCAGGTATATAGGTGATGAAGCTGGAGATAAGCTACTATGTCACAACGAGGACAAGTATAGTTCGAGACCAACTAGATGGTGGTGCATGCATGTAATTATACGGTATTTTCATAAGAATGTATTCATTTGTATAAATGAATCTTTGGAAGAAACAATGTAACTTATATTTATGTATTACCATGATAAGAATAACCATTTTGTAAATACTTTCATATGATTTAAATGTATTATGGTTTTAAAAATTAAAGTAAAGAGTTATAATGGTGATGAAAAGTGACATTCTTATACTCTATATACATATTGTATGTGTACCTGGTATATGTACAGTATTTATATGGGGTATCGGGGTGTTACACAAAAGTTTAAAATATCAGCCAACCCATGAGGATCTCAATTTATGGTAAGGAAAGTAAGCCCAAGTTTTGGAAATAACAGCTAAGTTATAAATTATCATCTAGGAAAAGCTAACGTGGTGGCCGATGCACTTGGTGGAAATTTGATACCAGCCTTAGGCGCTATAAAGATCAGTTTAAGACCAATGGAAGAGGAAGTACTAGTAATAGAAATGCAAGCATAAACTATGTTTCTTTTCAAGAAATTCATCAAGTGCAAAAGAAAAATGAACAAATACAAAAATGGATCAAGCAAGTGCAAGGAGGAAAGGATATAAAATTCTAAATTTCTAAGAACAGTGGTTTGTATTATGACAATAGAATAATGATACGAACAATGGGAGACATAAGAAAGAAAATTTTTTTCGAAAAGCATATAGTATTCTCTACGCAATGCATCCAGGAGTTACAAAAGTATCAATATCTAAAGAAGTTTTAATGGTAGCCTGGAATGAAGAGAGATATTGTTGATTTTATGACCAAATGTTTAATATGTCAACAAGCAAAAGCGAAATATCAAATCCTATCGGGACAGTTACAACTAATTCCCAGTCTGGTATGGAAGTGGGAACATATCACTATGGATTTCGTCATAGAAGTACCAATGACACGAGGCCGGCAGGACGTTGTTCGGATAATCGTTGACTGCCTAACTAAGTTAGCTCATTTTCTACTTTTACTAATGGATTATTCAATAGATAAATTGGTGGAAATGTACGCCAAGGAAATTGTACGATTACACAGGATTCCAACGTCTATCATTTTAGGCAGAGGTCCACAGTTCATCATGAATTTATGATAGAAGTCGCAAACAGCTTCTGAAACCCAAACAAATTATAGCACTGCCTTTCACCCGTAAACAGATGGACGATTTGAAAGAGTAATCCAAATTTTTGGGAGGACATATTAAGAGTATGTGTTATAGAATTTAAGGGTGGCTGGAATAGGTATTTGAATTTAATTGAATATGCATATAACAATGACTATTAATTCAACATACGGTAACGCCCTATAAAGAAGTATACAAAAGAAAACATGGAACACCGATGTGGGTAGGTTAACGTATGCTGAATTAATAGTAACACCGATATAGGGTAACGCCCAGAGTGTTGGATGGAATTAAGTAGAGACAAGATAAAATCATATGCGGGTAGGTAGGAGCAAAAGCATATGCGGACTCGAAACGAAGGGACATAGAACTCTAAGTGGAAGACAAGGTTTTTGACTTTCCTATGAAAGAAGGTATTAAGATTTAAGCAGAAAAGTAAGTTAAGCCTTAGGCTTATTGGACTATACGAGATCATCGAATGCATAGATCAATAGCCTATCGGTTAACTCTATTACCAGAACTGAACAAAATACATAATGTTTTTCACGTTTCAATGATAAGGAAATATCGTTGAACTTCACACACGATATAAAGACACAAAACATCAGAGTCCAATCTGACCTAAATTATGAAGAAGAACCAATAGAAATTTTAGCATGAAAAGTCAAAGGATTAAGAAATAAGAGATTTCCTCCAGTTAAAGTGCGGCGAAGGAACCATAGAATGGAAGAGATATTTTGGGAAAAAGAAGGAATAATGAGGATGGAAGCCTAAATTTTACACCCGATCGGCTTCGGGACGAAGCCTAAATTTTAGAGGGGAAGAAATGTCACGACCCAATTTGTACATATGTACAATACATCCATGTACCGTACATCCGCGTACAGTAACAGGAGCCGTCCCGAGTAATCACCAAAGAACACGAAGTTAAAGGAAGCTCTATAGGACAAAAAGGACCTAACTGAAAAGATTGTAAAAGTTTTGGGGAGGTGACTGTAATTTCAAAAAGTTTTGGGGAGGTAACTATAATTTCCAAAAGTTGTACTGGAGGTTCTTAATAGTGCATATAACAGACTCCAGAAATGGAAAGTAGAGAAAAATTGGGTCGAAATGGAACACCACAGTTTTTCCCGAAAACGCATAGTTTGAGAGATACAGTGGATTCTTGACCAAGGGTATTTTTGTCATTCTTGTGATAATAATGTATACACTGGAAAAACAAGACACGTAAAGGTATCCGAAGTAAACGGAAGGACTCCGCAGTGATCGATGTTGAAGAACGAACCTAAGTGGAGACCCGAATCACGTAAGGACCTAAAGGGAATTTTTACAAAAGTCAAGGGCATGAGCGTAATTTTTATAAATTAGTTCAAAATCAAGAATGAATGTCGAAAATGGAAACGAGAGGTTGAAAGGAGGAGAACGGTACATTTTACGCGTCGTAAAACCACCCGGGTACGAAGAAAAGCCAAAACCTTCCATTGAAGGGTATTTTGGTCTTTTCACTTCCACCCATTTTCTAGAAAAGGGACACATGGCATAGTAATTTTCTAGAAAAGGACACATGGCAAAATCTTGTTTAAAGACACTTTTGGGTTGGATTAATCTTATCCCTCCATATGGCACCATCCTAGTTAAAGATACTTTTGTGGTGGTTACATCTTAACCCTCCAAAATGAAATTAATTAAATAAATGGAAAATGGAAAAATATAAAAAGGGAGAGAAGGATGATTAAAGAACAAAGGACACAATTTTCTCTCCATTTTTGAGAGGTATGGCCGAAATTCTCTCCATCAAAAAAGGGAAGGAATTTTTCAAGTGTTCAAGTGGATTTTTGGAAGGAAAAGCTTAATTTTAAGGTATGGATTCCAATTCTAGCTTTAGTTTATTCATTTGATTGATAGTTTTCAAGTTATCAATGAAAGAAAAGTTATGAAAATTATAGGAAATCAAAGGGATAAAGAAGAATAAGGGAAGAAAGAATAGGACAAGCAAGGAACAAAGCAAATAAACAAGGTTTGGTACTTAAATCATTGCCCTTTTCAATTAATTCACATATTTTGCATTATGGGACTTTTGAAATGGTTTTGAAATAATGTTATTTTGTGTGGTAAATATGTGGGAAAGTGCTCTTGAACCATTTGTAATCAATTGATTGTGAAAAGAATGAAAACAAAACAAACTAGCTAAACTTTGCTCAATTATCCATAAACTTTGATGAACTTTTAATCACTCCTTTGGTTTGATTTTTGGAAGAGGGACCCTTAGTCCTTCAATGGTATCACAAAAGGATTCTAAAAATAAATTTTGCAAGAAAAAAATGAATTTCCCTCAAGTTTGGAAAATTGGGCCGAATGGTCCCTTTTGGGCACCATTCTGCAGCTTTCATTTTGGGCAGTCCGTTGAAGGGGCAAACGAAAGAATTTTTTGACGAAATTTTACATGCATTTAGTTAACTTATGAAAGTGTTTTCCTGAAAAAATTCAGCCAAAAATAAGTTTGTTTACTTGGTCAAAACCGTTGCCAAAGTTGACTGATTTTCAGCAGTAAAAACAGATTTTACCATTTAGTTGTCGCGCGCTATTGCGTTGCCGATTTTACGCGCCGCGCTACTATTCCTTTGGTCATTTTTCTAAATGTGTTAAAACTTGAATATTATGATATGGATTGATGTTAAATCATATAAAATGACATGAAGGAGAATTGGAAATGATCAGAAAGGCATCATGACAAGCTATTCCGACAATACATGCATTATGGACAAATCATGGCTTATTGAATATCATGATCAAAGTAATTTAATAAATTATTTATGCTCTACTTGGTTATGACAGAACCCTTGAGATAAGGGTATGATGCATCATACTATTATTGCAGTACTGCTTATGACATGATATGATATACCGGCTGAAGGCCGATGATTACAATGATATGATCAATGATGCAATGATAATGGCCATTGGCACATGTGCAAGAATTATGATGAAAGATAATGAAATATGATCATGACGAGATATGTTTATCATGACCCTTCCTTATCCGCTGACGTTCTGTTAAACCAGTAGAGCAACCAAAATGATAAAAGCAAGAGAAATGATTTAAATTCAAATTATTCAGTCAAGCCTTTTTACCATCTGTGTTTTGTATTGATTCCTTTCAAGTATTTAAAGTATATAAATGTATGTTCAAATCATTCTTTCATTTTATTATTTTATTGCAATGATTTAAGTACCCACTAAGCAATTGCTTAGCGAGTTTAGTTTCCCTCTAAACTCGTAGGTTAAACGAGGAGACGAGATTGCAGCATGTCCTGCGCAGCTGGCCTTGACTACTACTTTGGGTAGGAGTTTGGATATGATTGATTGTAGTAATATGGGTATGATCTAGCAAATAAATGTATAATAATGAAAAGCTAGAACACGTACACTGCTAGTAATTTAATAAATCTTATTTGGGTTTAGCACTTATGTATGCAAGTATAGAAGTGTGAATTCTTCTTGCAGGATTGTAGTTGAGGTTATAAGGGTGGATTATTGGGAGTGTGCTTGAGTTGAATTGTGAAACAAAATATTTTTCAAAAATTAAAAAAATCAGTTTTGGCGACACTTGGGACCTCCATTTTTAGGGGAGGTTCTGGCAAAATTTTTTTAAAATCTGCACTTAAAACTGGCTAAGTAAAATGTTAAGACACAACTACCATGAAATAACAGTCCATCTTGGTCTATAAACGTAGGCTAAGATGGGGTGTTACATATTAAGGGCAAGGATTTTTTTCATCATCAAGGATCATTGCTTCATCATCCATAGTTAGTCCAAGCACATCATCTGTAGCAGCTTCTCTATCCATATCATCGTAAGATGACAAGATAAAACTCTTCATGAAGGTTGCAAGCGGTGGCGCCCTTCCAAATTTAGGCAGAGGATTATTCTTAGTGTTGGGCTTATCAAGCTCAGGCAGCTTTTCACTATCAATTAAATCCTGGATCTCATGCCTCAACTTCATACAGTTGTCAGTTTTGTGTCCAAGCTTTTGATGGAATTGGCAAAATGCCTTAATATCAAAGTGAGGTGGAAAAGGATTAGGCAAAGGACGAGGAGTCAAGGGTTGTAACAATCCCTTCTTTTGTAGCTTATTAAGAACCCAAGATAGCAGCTTCCCCAATTTCAAAAACTACCTCATTCCTCCTTAATCGGTGGCATTAACATCAGCTTTCTTTTATGTATTTTGATTGCTAGGCTAATAATTATGTTTTGCAGAAAAATGGTTCTTCTCTCTTTCCCTTTGACTTTGCCCACTAGGGTGATAGCCACCCTTATTGCTCCACTTAGATAGCACATGGTTCGGCTGGTCTCGTAGAATAGAGATTGATCCCCCATTTTTTATTTTATCTCTATTAGTGAACATGTTCCCCGTTGATGCTGCCTTTCCCTTGTTTCTTATGTTGATGGGAGATGCCTCATTAGCATTGTTGATGAGCTCCAGAATTTCAATCATCTGGGTCTTTATAAATTCAACCAATTGATCTTGTAGCTTTGACAACTTCATCGACTATGGCCCTTAACTGGTTTGCATCCATCCTTTCAATGAAGCACTTGAATAAAAAATCAATGTCATAGGTGGTGCCGTTGTATGTTCTTGAATTGTCGTACTCTAGATCTGTGAGCTAAAAAGGATTAATGATATGTCATGTGATGCATGTATGCATGTATGCATAAACAATAAACAAACAAGGATAAATAGGACGTTCCTTCCAATCTTATAACTTTCACACATGAATGACGAGTCTCTTTTTCTAGATATATGGTTAACAAAAATACCAACATGGGATATTTTGTTTTTGAAAAGTTCCCTCAAACGGTTCAACCAATAATTATATTTTTAAAAATGAAAATCAGTTCATGATAATTCCCATTAATTAGGTTTTAATCCATTCAACCAACTATAATAACTTTTATGCTATATTGGATTAAAACTAAATTAAGAGATTTATTATAAATAGATTTCTCACTTGAAAAAGTAACTAATGATTCATGCAAAAAATAAGCCCATGGTTAATAATTCTTAGTATAAACTAGGCTCACAATTGATTTTTGGTATTTCGTAATTAACATAAATAATTTGCAAGCTCTTTGTAACAAAAGGTTGGTTGAAATGCAAAAATAGTTTTGTTTCAAAAACCCATTGTAAAAAAGATTTTTAGAAAAAATGGATTTTTAACTTTGTATTTGATTAATGAGAAAATAATTTTTTGATTTATTTTTAGAAAAGTTTAGTCCAAAGACCATCTTGAAAAGTTTTGAAAATAGCTTTGGTCTTTTAGATTAAGAGGGAAAAATTATTTGAGCTCACAATGTAATTAAGTCATATTAGAAAAAGAACAAACCAAATAAGCCATGATTTAAACCAAGATAAATTAACCATAGTCAAACATGAAGCATTTGGGGTAAAAACCTAAGGAAAGTAACTAGGCCAATTACATGAGCTTTAGTCTTTGGGTTAAAAGTCTAGGTTCCCACAGTAAGTATATACCAAATGGTACAAGGCTATGAGTGATTATTCCATGCTCGATCTCCATGCCTTGAGTGAAAGTATGGTATCCCTTACATAATACAACACGGGTAACATGTGCATCCTAACTCACGCACACGATGGAATCTAATATGATGTAATGGATAATGTCATGACAAGAATGAATAGAATAATATAAAGATCAACAGAATCAACTTCTCTTATCCCCAGTGGAGTCACCACCGTGAACGGGGATTTTTGCCCCCACTCCCGGTGGAATGGTTCTTGCGACTTCGGCACTGTTAAGCTTAGGGAATTAGAGAACACGGGCCTAATTCCAGAGAAAATAGAGTCGCCGCCCGAACGGGCCGAGAAAAAGAATGGGTTGGGTGACTCAATTTCTAAGGAATTCCTAACCCCCTAATGGGTTCAGAAAGTTGGGTACGTCTCTATATTGCCTCGCTTAACCAAGGTTTAAAGTTTAATCTAAATAGTAGCATACCAAGTCCAACTGCTGTAAGGTGGAGGTGATGAACAAAGCTTAGTTTAGTAAATCTATTTTGGTGGAGCCAACAATGCAAAATCAAAAGCACTAGATCAATGCAGCAACCAAGGAAGGCATAGAATTGCCTTCTGATTTGTTTCACTCAACAAAAATTAGAGTGGACTCAGGTAGTGACATAAGCAAGCTTGGTTCAACACATCAACCTTGGTGGAGCCTATTACATAGGTTTAGTTTTCTAAACCTAATTTACTTAAAACATCTGATAGCCATGTTTGTACTTTAGATGGTTTTAAAGTTATTAAGTTATTTTTATCCAGTAGCAATGAAATCGAATTTCAGTAGCCAAACAATAAATAGTGTGAAAATTATTTAGTCCAGTAGTAAAATAATTTTAGTCATGGCTTTGTATAAACCCTAGTTTGCATGTTTAATTTCTGAAACCCTAGTTTGCATGTTTAATTTCAAGATATATCATTGTTCAAATTTTAAAGATTGTAAAAGGCATGTTTCCAACTTGTGGGTGTCTTAGTTGTTTCTTATTATGTAATTTATTTTATGAACTTTAGGACGTTGTAAAGGACATGTTTTCACCTTTGGTGGGTGTCCTATTTCATTTATTCTTATGGACTTAGATAATTGTTAGAGCATGTTTCCATCCTCGGATGGGTGTCCATTTTGATTAGTTCATTTAACTTCATAATATGATGAATGTTTATAATTGCATGTAATATGGATAATTCTGTAATAATTTAAGAATTTTATAATATTTAGACCTAAAAACGAGGTCGGTTCCAATAAACCGAGCGCTATGGGGGTGCTGGGTCATTTTTCACCTTCCTTATATGTAACCAACTTTATAAACCCAATAGGGGTTGGGGATTCCTTAGAAATTGAGTCATCCACCCCTCTCTTTTCATACCCGGCCCATCTCGGTAGCGACTCCATTTTCTCTAAATTTAGGCCTGTGTTCTCTAAGGCATAGAGCCTAACAATGTCATAGTAGCAAGAACCATTCTACCGAGAGTAGAGGGCAAAAATCCCCATTCGCAACTATCAAAATACATAACCTAAACTTCTTTGTCAATACCTAGGATATCCTTATTTGGAAACTTTGGCTTCTCAACCACATCTGGCATAGGAGTGGCAGTTAACTATTTAGCTACCACACTTCCCTTTATTATTTTGCATGCCATAAACTTGAGATAAAAAGTGGCTAAAACTGTAATCCCTCGTGCCATCATACTATCCAGAAGTGACCTTTCCATAAGGAATTTTAAGGGGTTGTGATCCGTACTTACTTGGGTGGTAGAAGAAGCCTTGTATTTATGTAGCTTCTGAAATACCTGTACCAAGGCCAAGTGCAGCTTTTCAATCTAATTATACTTGAGCTCATAGGCTAATAACCTTTTGCTAAGATAATAACAAGGCAAATTTGACATATCATGGCCAGGCCAATTCAACATTAGCCCTCAATTTAGTCAAAATTCAGTTCAAATTCATCTCGAGTCGTGTTCAAATCCAGATAAGCAAGAAAGGTTGAATGGGATTAGTATTAAGTAGCCGAAATTTACCCTGATGTTGCTTATAAATACATATTTAACAAATAGAAATCGAGGGGAACGACCACCATCAGTAAAAAGGGAGGACAATTGGGAAATCAAAAGTAAGAGATAGAGAGCAAGACAAGAGATAAACAATTGACATTACCAAAATAAAAAAAAAGATAGGAAACAAAAAGAACAAAGAGAGACATTAGCAATAACTAAGGTAGTAGCCAAACAATCTCCAAATTGTTAAAGCACGACCAAGAAACCAATTGACCCAAGTCATCCAACTACTTAAATAATCAAGCTTGGTTCAATAAATTCAACTTAGTGGAGCCAACAATGCAAGTATGACTTTTTATTAACCAATTCAATTTGATTTCATAGATTATCTTCATTGTGTAGCTCACCGTGATTGTTTAATTATAAAATTGACTTTGTAAATTCTACACAGAAAGCCATAGAAACCTAACTGCATGTTAGTTTTATAATTTTAAACAATAATTGATATGATCAAATTATATGTTGAAGGAAAAACCCTAAATTTATGTGTCAAACCCTAATTTAGATTTAAAACTCTAATTTTCCTAATAAAACCCTAATTCTACATCCAAACCCTAATTCCATAACCGAACCCTATCTAGTAAATCATTTACCTTTCAGGGGCACTGCCTCCCTTGACCTCTATCCGCTAACTGGCTAGTGGGACCGTCTTATGTGTAGCGCCTTATATTCATTAATGGGTTAACATTTTGATTTGCTTATGAATTGCAATTGTTATGATAAAATATGTGTTTAAATTACTTATTTTATTGTGAATGATGAACATGTGTTAATATTTATATATTGGTTGTATTTTTAAGAGTCTTGTAAAAGGCAGGTTTTCACTTTGTGGGTGCCTTATTATTTTTCTCCTTTTATTTAATTTATATTTGGGGACAATTATAAGGGACATGTTTCCACCTTTTATTGGGTGTCTCATTTTTCTTTACTTGGATTTTTGACATTGGACATTGTAGGAGCACGTTTCCATCTTGTATGGGTGTCCGTTTTATTTGGTTGTTTTGACTTTAATACAATGAATATTTATTTTTTATAATTGTATGTAATATGGATAGTATGATTATAATTAAGAATTTAATAATATTTAGACCTTAAAAGGAGGTTGGTTCCAATGAACCAGGGTGTTATGGGTGTGCTGGGTCATTCTTACCATCCCTATATGTACTCAATTTTTCAAAACCAGTAAGGGGTTGGGGATTCCTTAGGAATCAAGTCATCCACCCCTTTCTTTATTTCCTGGTCCATCCATATGGTGACTCAATTTCATTAGGCTTAGGCCCATGTTCTTTAAAGGCCCCAATCCTAATAATGCCACAGTCTCAAGAACCATTCCACTATGAGTTGGGGCAAAAATCCCTACTCACATGTTGCCTTAGCATTCTTGAGGCCAAACGGCATAACCCTGTAACAATACATGCCCCACTTGCAATAAAAAGTTGTCTTCTCTTTATCTAGAGGATGAACCAAGATTTGATTATACCTTGCATAGAGTTTGGTTAATGAAACTACTTTAGATCCAGTCAATCTATCAACTATGAGATTAATGTGGGGTGGATACACCTTTTAAGATCTTTATAGTCTACACACATGCAGACCTTCCCATCTTTTTTTGGAACTAGCACAATGTTAGCCACCCATTGAGAAAACATGATGGGTTCTATAAATCAATTTTCTAGTAGCATGGTTATTGCTTCCTTGATCCGTTCTAGCTCAAGTCATCGGAGTTTCTGCTTAACTAGTTTCATGTGATCGAATGTTAGAATTTTGTGCACTACTATGAAGGGTTCTAGCCCTGTCATATCACTTATATCCCATGTAAAAGAATGTAACACCCTTGCACCCAATATACGTACACCACATACACCCACATTTGTAATATACGTACACCGGATAAAAGGGTGTCACAGTCCATTTTAAACAAACCAATCTTTAAAACTTCAGTTCAAACCATCATAAGTCAAACTTGTATAATCTTAAAACATACAATTGACATCATATTAAGAATAGGTGATATATTGTTTGTTAAAACATATTTAATTTCATTACAAAAAAAAAATTATCCAAAATATTTGTTTAATAAGCAGCGAAAAATGCAACGGAATATACATATGTTTATATCAAAATCAATAAGTACAAAAATATGAAATTTATATATGCTGGCAGTTCATCTTTGATCTTGATGTCCAAAACCAACACTCCTCTCACAATCTCAAGCCTTGACTCAACTCGGTTTAGACGAGCTCTCCGGCACAACCGGATCTACCTTGTCACCAGCGCGATGAACCAGAATCGCGCTAAGCTAAAAGTTTAGTGGTACAAACTTTGATTCAATATAGATTAATGCGATGCTAGTGCACAACACATGTGAATATAGTAACTCATTACATTATATCTCAACATATTAATCATTGCATCACATTTCATAATTCACATTAAAACAAAGACAAGCATGGGCCCAAAAAGGATCTAATATGCTATTCAAATTTCAGAGTTACTGCTTTGGTCCATAATGACACCTTGTGTCTAGCCCCGTAGGCAATATATATATTTCCATGGATAATCCAACTAGATCTGAGCTTATGACCCAGTCTTTTCACTCAGTCTAGCTTTAAGGATTTATTTTTGAGGCTTACGACCTGGTCTTTTCACCACAAAAACATCACATTTATCAGCTGGACCTAGCTTACGACCTGATCTTTTCACCCGCCCAGCAATTCATAGGCATGCCGCCAAACCCAGAACTCTGAAAATTGAATAATATACTAAGCACACAATTTATTCATTTATCTCATTATCAAATACTTTCATAATTCCATTCTCAATTTCTCATTATCAAATTAGGCACATTGCCTTTATATATCATCATTTTCTCACCTTTCTCATTCTTCTCTTTTGTATCAATATCAATTTGTTACATTATGATTTCACATATCTTATCACATTATTCTACATTTCATTTCATTTACAACACACCACTCAATTGCTTTGATACATCATCATAATTCACATTATGCAAATCATAACATATAACTCATTCATCAACAATATATCAAGTAACTTAAGACATTTCTTAACTAAATATGTTAATTCCCAATGTCATGTAAATGTATGTGTGAGCGGAATTTTTGCCCCCACTCCCGGTAGAATGGTTCTTATGACTTCGGCACTGTTTAGGCTCGGGCCTTAGAGAATACGAACCTACGTCTGGAGAAAATGGAGTGGCCAGCCGAATGGGCCGGGAAAAAGAAAGGGTTGGATGACTCAATTCCTAAGGAATCCCCAACCCCCTAGTGGGTTCGAAAAGTTGGGTACATGTGGGGAAGGTGAGAAATGGTCCAGCACCCCCACAACGCCCGGTTCATTAGAACCGGCCTCCTTTACAGTTCTTAATATTATAAAATTCTTAAGTATAACAACATTATCCATATTACACACAATAATTAAAATAAAGCATCGATATATTGAAAATCAAAACAATGTCCAAGCAAAACAAATAAATGGACACCCACCCGAAGATGAAAACATGTCCTTACACCCCATGCCTAAATAGGACACCCACCGAAGGGTAGAAACATGTCCTTTACATTGGTTCTAAAATAGAAAAGCAATTTAATTACATGATATTCAACTAATGAGGTGCCCACCAAGTGGAAACATACCTCTTACAACATTTAAAAATCTAAAAAGTAAATAACCATTCATCATAAATAAATCATTTATCAAAGGTATTAAACATCAATAAAAAGTAAACATCCATCCATGATAAATTAAATAAACCAAGCATTGAACTTAAATAAATTAAAGCATATAAAATAAATCAAAACATAATCAAATATAAAATTGAATAAGGCAAATAAAAATCTAAATTATGGCTACTGTTTCCATTTAGGGTTCTTTATTTCATGTGTTTAGGGTTTTAGAATTTGTGGAATTAGGCTACTGTGGGTTTTTAAAGGAATTAAAATAGATTAAGATTTTATGTTTTAAAAGGTTGATAAAGTTCTTTGATTAATCAAATTAGTGCTTGAATGGTGAAATCATGAAACTAGGGTTTGGACACTTTAAAATACTTAGATTTATGGTTTACGGTTATTCATTGAATTATGGTTTCAAGCTTACTGTGTAAAATTATAACATTTATGTTTATATGGTTTTTAAAGTTTTAAAGGATTAGGGTTTAGAAAAAATTAGGGTTTAAGGTTTTAAAGGGTATAGGGTTCACTGTTTTTGGTTTTGGAGTTGAATTAGTGTTTTAGGATTTTTAATTTAGGGTTTCGGGGAATGAATTATTTTTTAGAATTTGGAAAAATAATTTATAATTGTATGAAGTTTTATGAAAATAAACAAAATGATTTAAAGTTTATAGAAGCAAAAAAAGATGTTTTTAGGGCTTTTGGAAATAAACAGTGCTCAATTTAGGATTTTGAAAACTTGAAAAGCAAATTAGGGTTTTGGGGTTTTGAAGAAACAAAACTAACTACTTTAAACTTTTTCGAAAACAAATCAATGAATTAAGGTTTTTAGACTTTAGAAAAAGTGAATTGAGGTTCTAGGGTTTTTGAATTAAAAGAAATAATGGGGTGATTTAGCTACTGTGAAGAATAGAATTTAAACATTTGATGCATACCTCCGTTTGTTGGTTCCACTAAAAATTTCTTCTTCGATGAACAAAAAAAAAAGACAAGCTTTGCTGCCTTTGAATTGCTTGAATTGTTTGTTTCTCTCAAAAAAGAAATCATATTGATTCACTGCCTTTCCTATTTAGTTTCGGATCAAATTTTTGATCAATTTCTCCTCCAATTTTTTCCTCCCCTTTTTTATGTTGTTTTTTATCTTATTTATAGAAGAATTTTTTGGTTCATTCCTAATTATTCACGGAAGTTAATATTGATAAGAAAAGGAAACCGAAACCTAATTGCATTAGGTTTCAAAAAAATTTGCGTCGGAAAAATTTCGCTGCCGAAAAAAAACTACTGCGGAAAAAATGCGCTGGCAAAAAAAAATTGCCGCAGTTGGCTGCGGCAGGGGGGAGGGCTGGCCTACAGGCCACTTTGCCTGCAGAAAAAGCCATTTCACCAGCAGGAAACTCCTAAGGGCAAAATGGCCCACGCCCATAGTCCCGCGCGGTGGTTTTTGGCGACGATTTTTTTCGTCTTCGATTTTTCCAACGCCGATTTTTTATTTTTATTTTTTGATTTTTATTTGCTTATTTTTATTTTTATTAATAAAAATTAGATACTAAAGCAAAAATTATTTAATTAAGATAACAAAAATTATTTTGGACTAATTAAAATATATTGGACAACACAAAAATTATTTTGGACTAAATAAAATATATTAGACCAGACTGGGTCAAAAATTAAGGGTCTACAGTTTGCCCCCTACTTGAACGATCTAAGACTTTAGTAAAAGAGAGTGAAAATCAATAAGACTTAATTTTTGATGAGATGGTTATTTGAATTTATTTTTGGTACTTGGACCCGAGACTAGATTGAATTTGGGCACTTGGACCCGGGATTGGGTACTTGGACCCGGGATTGGGTACTTGGACCCGAGATTGGGTACTTGGTCTTTAGATTGGTTACTTGGACCCGAGATTGAATTGATTTGGGTACTTGGACCCAATATTGGGTACTTGGACCCAAGATTGGATTGAATTTGGGTACTTGGACCCAAGATTAACTTGATTTGGGTACTTGGACCCGAGATTGATTTGATTTGGGTACTTGGACTAAAGAATGGGTACTTGGACCCGAGATTGAATTTGATTTGGGTACTTGGACCCGAGATTGGGTACTTGGACTGGAGATTGGGTACTTGGACCCAAGATTTGATTGAATTTGGGTATTTGGACCCGAGATTCATTTAATTTGACTCACCTTTTATCAGTTGAGAATTCTGGCATAACTAGTTGTTCCATTTTTATGAATTGTAGGTCTTTACCCAACAAAAAGTGATCTTCATCTATTAGAAATTAGGTCTTTAACCTAAGAACATGGATCTTTATTCATTGGAGATTAGGTCTTTACCCGTGAAACATCGATCTTTTATCCACTGGAAATTGGGCCTTTACCCTTGAAATATCGATCTTTATCCTTTGGTCTTTGGGCCTTTACCCTTTGAAATATGGATCTTTATCCATTTGAAGTCGGGTCTTTACCCTTGAATCAAGGATCTTTATCCATTAGAGATTGAGTCTTTACCCTTGACACATGGATCTTTATCCATTGGAAATCGGGCCTTTACCCTTGGAACATGGATCTTTATCCATTGGAAATTGGGTCTTTACCCTGGAAACATGGATCTTTATCCATTGGAAATCCGGTCTTTACCCTTGAAACATGGATCTTTATCCATTGGAAATCGAGTCTTTACCCTTGCAACATGGATCTTTATCCATTGGAAATCGGGTCTTTACCCTTGGAACATGGATCTTCCTGCATTAGAGATCGGGTCTTTACCATTGAAACATGGATCTTTATCCATTGGAAATCGGGTCTTTACCCTTGAAACATGGATCTTTATCTATTGGAAATCGGGTCTTTACCCTTGAAACAACCCTTTTAACTGGACTGACCTTTTGTCTTTTGAATTTTCATTCTAATTTTTTCTTTTGATTGATGATGATTTTTTATTCTTTTGGGAATTCTTTTTCTTGTTCATTAATTAAACATGAACAAAAAAATCAGTCTTTTTAGCTAGCCTTCATATCTTCTCCTTGCCCCCTGCGTGGCAAGATATTCAAAATATTTTGTTTATGCATAAACTCAAAATTTGAAAAGGAGGAGCATTGCCCCATGTGTAGGCTCAAACCCATGATTTTTCTATTCGGGCTCCGTCTACTTCTTCGCACAAGCACGTATTTCTTCTTTTGCAAAATGACTGGAGCTTCCATAAGCATATAGGCTTTGCATGCCCCCTTGATTCAGTATCTTCTTTTGATTCTTTAGTTTGCAAGGTATTCGCTGTTCACTTTGAAAAGGAATAGACAATACAAGACAAGAAAGTGCGATGTGATATGCTCAAGTATGCATGATATGCATGAATAATACTTGCAGTGGTTTTATTAACTCACAGACCGAGTTGATCAGCATAAATATTCTCATTGACTCCTTTTCGACACTCGTTCAAGTCTCGCATTGGAATGATAGAAAGCTTTGAATTTGTGGCTTTTATCTTCAAGATGTTGAAAACATGAGTGGTGGAGACCCTAAGCAGCAGAGTCAGGGATGCATCCATTTCAAGCTATATTTTAGCATGTCGGTTGGTAGTTTCTTCATGACCTTACCAGTAATCATTTTCTTTGCCCAATGTATCCTTTGGAGGTTCAACATATTTCCCTTAACTTAAAGGCTTTGTGTGACAAGAATATTTTTTTTTTGAATTTTGATTTTGAAATCAAATGTTGGCTTTGCCAAACCAATTTCAATATACCTCATGACTTGATTTTTCCAAATTAACATATCTATAACATAACAACCCTAGTTACCGTACTAAACTCGGGAATCATTTCTATTTAAGCAAGAATTGTTGCACTTCAAATAGGCACATACACATTACTTGGCCAAAGGTCTCATTTGAGTTTAAATATTGTCTATCTCATATGCATGCTTATCCAAACTATCTCTACTAATAGACTCTACCTACCAGGAGAGATCAACAGGTCTTTAATAAGCTTGAAATGGGGTCTATGAGGGACATGGGTTAAATGAAGGCCATTTTGAGATAGGAGCTGATGTAACAAAATGGACAAACCCTCACACTATAAATTTCTTGCTTGAATTTTAGGTAGCTTGGAGGCAATCTTGCTAGACTCCCAAATTCCTTCTATCTTCTTGGCATTAATCTGGATCTTGATTAGGACAGTATTTGCCCTTGCAAAAAGTTTGGTTTCCAAATTTGTTTCTCTTCTTCTTTCTTTTCTTTCTTTTTCTTTTTCTTACTCTTCCCTTTCTTTGAGGATTTTTATCATTTTGTCCTTCTTCCTTGTAGGACTATCAAGTACAGAACTTTTAAGAACTTAATTGTCTTCTTCCTTTTTTTTCTCCAATTTTGATTGAATCTTTGGTTGGGTTGGACCAATTCAAGTCAAACTTTCCTTATAAAGCAAATGGAAGCCTTTTGCTGCTTTAGGTAAAAGAGAACTCAGTTGGCTTTTTGAACTGCCTTTTAGGTTTTATCTTTTTTCTTTTCTTTCTTTTTTTTTCTTCTTTTCTTTTTCTTTTCTTTTTCTTTTTTCTTTTTTTTCTTTTTTTCTTTTCTTTTGTTTTATTGTTTTTTTTTGTTCTACCTCTAAAAGTGTTGTCTTGTTTGTACTAACTTGGGCTTCCAATAATGGATGAGTGGAGTAACATAAATCTTCTTTAACAGGGATAAATCATTTATTACTTTGATGTTGATGTTATCTTGATATATTGGAGATATTAAGGGAACATCAACTACCCTTATGGTATTTAGAACTTCAACCACTCTTATGGTCTTGAGAACTTCAACTATCTTCATGGTATTCATTTCTTTCTTTGATCTTCTTGCCTCTTCATCTTAGTGATCATAAGACTTGTCAAAAGTATCACAATAGCTCAGGGTAGGTTTTTGGGGTTATATGCTAATTAAAAGAAAGCTAAAATTTTATGAAGGCTCAAAGGGACAACTAGAGATTGATATTTAATAGGGTGGATACAAGTTGTTGGCTCGTCAAACAATGCCTAGATCATCTCTCTCTTAAATAAGTAGAGTTCAATTTTGCCTCAAAAGTTTGTCAAAGCACATTCTAAGACTGACTAGGACCTAGACAAAGATAATTATGCAGGAGCCCTCTCTAAGTAAGCATACACAACTCAATGCTATAGAGCAATTCCCTTTCTCAATCCTTCTTATTGAAAAGCGATTTTTCTCCCTTTCCCACTCTTCAATTTGTAGACCAGCTTGGAGAAGATCTTTGAAATCCCTTATGAAATCCCTTATAAGGGTGTGAGACATACTTTCATGGAGATTGGGCAGGACGCCTCTCACGATCATCCTTATTTGATCAGATTCATCGGGCCTCTTCTTGAGCAAAGCAGCCTTATTTCTCCATCTTTTGACATAGTCCATAAAATTCTCATTTGGCCTTTGTCTAATGGACTCCACTTCCATTAAGGTAACTTCCATCTCGACATTATACCCATATTGTTGAATGAAATATTTGTATAGCAGATCCCAATCATTTTGAGTACTTTCCTCTAAGGTGTTGAACCAATTTTGGATAACAGGGTCCAACGAGAGTATGAAGTACCTTAGAGTTTGAGCCTTAGTAGCTCGAGCAGACTGCATAGTAGTGATATACTGCATCACATAGAGATGAGGATTTTTGGTTCCATCATACTTCGCAAAAGATGGCATCTTGAACTTGTATGGAACTTCTTCATCTAGCTCGAATAATTTGTCAACATCAGACATCTCTTTGGTTTTCAGCTTCTTCTCAAATTTCTTTTCAAAATCAGCAATCATCTTCTCAACATCAGATGTCTTGGTCTTTTCAACAGTTGCCTTCTCAACAACCTTCCGCTCCTTTTTGTCTTGAGGATCTTGGTAGTATTGAGCCCAATCATCATCATCAATGACCACCTTATCATCATCAAAAGCTACTTCACCAATTTTAGCCTTCCCATTGTCCATTGGCTTCTTAGTGCTAGCAGATGCTTCGACATTGTTTCCTAAAATTGCAGCTAGTTGGTTATTCATGGTCTCAGCTAGGGCCTCTTTTATTTCTTCCATTTTGGCATTGAGGGCTTCATCCACCATTCTTCGAATTTGTTCGGGATCCATTATTTTTTGGTGAGCAAGTGATTGAGTCGTTGCTAGATTCTTCTTCTCCAGCATAGGTCGGATTGTTGTAAGCTTTTGAACTGTCATAATCCAGGGCTACGAGCCAGAGAGGATCAATGATATTAGATGCAAATGTATGCATGTATGCATGTATGCACAAACAATAGACAAACAAGGACAAATAGGACGTTCCTTCCAACCTTATAACATCTACACACGAATGACGAGTCTCTTTTCCTAGGTATATGGTTAACAAAATACCAACATGGGGTATCTTATTTTTGAATAGATCCCTCGGACATTTCAACCAATAGTTATATTTTCTAAAATGGAAATCATTTCAAAATAATTCCCATTAACTAGGTTTTAATCCATTTAACCAACTATAGTAGCTTTTATGCTATATTGGATTGAAACTAAATTAAGAGGTTTATTATAGACAGATTTCTCACTTGGAAAGAGTAACTAATGGTTCATGTAAAAAACAAGCCCATGGTGAATTTATTTTTAGTATAAACTAGGCTCACAATTAATTTTTGGTATTACATAATTGACCTAAATATTTTGCAAGCTCTTTGTAAAAAAAATAATTTTATTTCTAAGCCCATTGTAAAAAGATTTTAGAAAAAATGGATTTTGGGCTTAGTAATTGGGCCATGAGCAAAAGAATTTTTGATTTATTTTTAGAAAAGTCTTATGTCCAAAGACCATCTTAAAAAGTTTTAAAATTAACTTTTGTCTTTTGGATTTTAAAGAAAAATTTATTTGAGATTACAAATGTACTTGGGTCATATTAGAAAAAGAACAAACCCAATAAGCCATGATTTAAGCCAAGATAAATTAACCATAGTCAAACAACATGCATCTGGGGTAAAAACCTAAGGAAAGTAACTAGGCCAATTATATGAGCTTTAGTCTTTGGGTTAAAAGACTTAGGTTCCCATAGAAAGTATATACCAAATGGTACGAGGCTATGAGTGGTTATGCCATTCTCGATCTCCATACCTTGAGTGAAAGAATGGTATCCCTTACCTAACATAACACAGGTAACATGGGTGTCCTAACTCACGCACATGATGCAATCTAAGACCAATGGAATCAACTTCTCTTATCCCTAGTGGAGTCGCCACTGTGAGCAGGAATTTTTGCCCCCTCTCCTGGTGGAATAGTTCTTGCGACTTCGGCACTGTTTAGGCTCAGGGCCTTAGAGAACACGAACCTAAGTCCGAAGAAAATGGAGTCGCCACCCGTACGGGCCGGGAAAAAGAAAGGGGTGGATGACTCGATTCCTAAGGAATCACCGACCCCCTAATGGGTTTGGAAAGTTGGGTACGTGTGGGGAATGTGAGAAATGGCCCAGCATCCCACAATGCCTAGTTCATTGGAACCGGCCTCCATTACAGGTCTTAATATTATAAAATTCTTAAGTATAACAACATTATCCATATTACACACAATAATTAAAATAAAGCATCGATATATTGAAAATCAAAACAATGTCCAAGCAAAACAAATAAATGGACACCCACCTGAAGAAGGAAATGTCCTTACATCCCATGCCTAAATAGGACACCCACCGAAAGGTAGAAACATATCCTTTACATTGGTTCTAAAATAAAAAAGCAATTTAAATTACATGACATTTAACTAATGAGGTACCACCAAGTGGAAACATACCTCTTACAACATTTGGAAATCTAAATAAATTGATAAAAGTAAATAACCATTCATCATAAATAAATCATTTATCAAAAGTATTAAACATCAATAGAAAGTAAACATCCATCCATGATAAATTAAATAAACCAAGCATTGAAATTAAATCAATTAAAGCATATAAAATAAATCAAAGCATAATTAAATATAAAATTGAATAAGGCAAATAAAAATCTAAATTATGGCTACTGTTTCCATTTAGGGTTCTTTATTTCATGTGTTTAGGGTTTTAGAATTTGTGGAATTAGGCTACTGTGGGTTTTTAAAGGAATTAAAATAGATTAAGGTTTTATGTTTTAAAAGGTTGATAAAGTTCTTTGATTAACCAAATTAGTGCTTGAATGGTGAAATCATGAAACTAGGGTTTGGACACTTTAAAATACTTAGATTTATGGTTTATGGTTATTCATTGAATTATGGTTTCAAGCTTATTGTGTAAAATTATAACATTTATGTTTATATGGTTTTTAAAAGTTTTAAAGGATTAGGGTTTAGAAAAAATTAGGGTTTCAGGTTTTAAAGGGGGTTAGGTGACTGTTTTTGGTTTTGGAGTTGAATTAGGGTTTGAGGATTTTTAATTTAGGGTTTCGGGGAATGAATTATTTTTTAGAATTTGGAAAAACAATTGATAATTGTATGAAGTTTTATGAAAATAAACAAAACGATTTAAAGTTTATAGAAGCAAAAAAAGATGTTTTTAGGGCTTTTGGAAAGAAACATTACTCAATTTAGGATTTTGAAAACTTGAAAAGCAAATTAGGGTTTTGGGGTTTTGAAGAAACAAAACTAACAACTTTAAACTTTTTACAAAAAAAAAACAACCAATTAAGGTTTTTAGACTTTAGAAAAAGTGAATTGAGGTTCTAGGGTTTTTGAATTAAAAGAAATAATGAGGTGATTTAGCTACTGTGAAGAATAAAATTTAAATAATTGATGCATACCTCCGTTTGTTGGTTCCACCAAAAAATTTTTCTTGGATGAACAAAAAAAAAAGACAAGCTTTACTGCCTTTGAATTGCTTGAATTGTTTGTATCTCTCAAAAAAGAAATCAGATTGATTCACTGCCTTTCCTATTTAGTTTCGGATCCAATTTTTGATCAATTTCTCCTCCAATTTCTTCCTCCTTTTTTTTGTGTTGTTTTTGGTCTTATTTATAAAAGAATTTTTTGGTTCATTCCTAATTATTCATGGAAGTTAATATTGATAAGAAAAGGAAACCGAAAGCTAATTACATTAGGTTTAAGAAAAATTTGCGTAGGAAAAATTTCTCTAGCGAAAAAAACTGCTGCAGAAAAAATACGCTGGCGAAAAAAAATTGCCACAGTTGGCCGGGGTAGGGGCGAGGGCTGGCCTGCGGGCACTTAATTTTTGATGAGATTGTCCGATATATTTTAATTAGTCCAAAATAATGTTTGTGTTGTCCAATATATTTTAATTAGTCCAAAACAATTTTTGTTATCTTAATTAAATAAATTTTGCTTTAGTGTCTAATTTTATTGATAAAAAATAAAAATAAAAGTAAAAATATAAATATAAATATAAATATAAAATCAATGACGAAAAAATCATTGCCGAAAACCAGCGCGCGGGACGATGGCCGTGGGCCATTTCACCCGCAGGAGTTTCCTGCGGGCGAAATGTCCTACAGGCCAGCCCTCGCCCCTGCTGCAGCCAACTACGGCAATTTTTTTTTACCAGCTCATTTTTTCAGCAACAGTTTTTTTTCACCAGCAAAATTTTTTCGACGCAAAATTTCCGAAACCTAATACAATTAGGTTTCAGTTTCCTTTTCTTAATGAATATATGTTTCGTGAATAACTAGGAATGAACCATAAAATTCTTCTATAAATAATACAAAAAACAACACACAAAGATAGCAAGAAATCAGAGGAGAATTTGATAAAAAATTGTATCCAAAACTATGTAGGAAAGGCAATGAATCAACCTGATTTCTTTTTTGAGAGAAACAAACAATTCAAGCAATTCAAAGGCAGCAAAGCTTGTCTTTTTTTTTTTAGTTCATCCAAGAAGAAATTTTTGGTGGAACCAACAAACGGAGGTATGCATCAATTGTTTAAACTCTATTCTTCACAGTAGCTAAATCATCCCCTTGTTTCTTTTAATTCAAAAACCCTAGAACCTCAATACACTTTTTATAAAGTTTAAAAACCTTAATTCGTTGATTTGTTTTCCAAAAAGTTTAAAGTTATTATTTTTGTTTCTTCAAAACCCTAAAACCCTAATTTGCTTTTCAAGTTTTCAAAATCCTAAATTGAGTTTTGTTTCATTCCAAAAGCCCTAAAGACATCTTTTTTTCTGTTATAAACTTTAAATCGTTTTGTTTATTTTCATAAAACTTCATACAATTATCAATTGTTTTTCCAAATTCTAAAAAATAATTCATTCCCCGAAACCCTAAATCAAAAATCCTAAAACCCTAATTCAACTCCAAAACCAAAAATAGTGAACCCTAACCCCTTTAAAACCATAAACGCTAATTTTTTATAAACCCTAATACTTTAAAACCTTAAAAACCATATAAACACAAATATTATAATTTTACACAGTAAGCTTAAAAACATAATTCGATGAGTAACCGTAAACCATAAATCTATGTATTTTAAAGTGTCCAAACCCTAGTTTCATGATTTCACCATTCAAACACTAATTTCGTTAATCAAAGATCTTTATCAACCTTTTAAAACATAAAACCTTAATCTATTTTAATTCCTTTAAAAACTCACAGTAGCCTAATTCCACAAATTTCAAAACCCCAAACACATGAAATAAAGAACCCTAAATAGAAACAGTAGCCATAATTTAGATTTTTATTTGCCTTATTCAATTCTATATTTGATTATGCTTTGATTTATTTTATATGCTTTAATTTATTTAAGTTCAATGCTTCCTTTATTTAATTTATCATGGATAGATGTTTACTTTCTATTGATGTTTAATACCTTTGATGAATGATTTATTTATGATGAATAGTTAATTACTTTTAACAATTTATTTAGATTTCCAAATGTTGTAAGAGGTATGTTTCCACTTGGTAGGTACCTCATTAGTTAAATGTCATGTAATTTAAATTGCTTTTCTATTTTAGAACCAATGCAAAGGACATGTTTCTACCTTTCGGTGGGTGTCTTATTTAAGCATGGGATGTAAAGGCATGTTTCCATCTTCGAATGGGTGTCCATTTATTTGTTTTGTTTGGACATTGCTTTGATTTTAATATAACGATGCTTTATTTCAATTGTTGCATGTAATATGGATAATATTGTTATATTTAAGAATTTTATAATATTAAGACCTGTAAAGGAGGCCGGTTCCAATGAACCGGGCATTGTGGGGGTGCTCGGCCATTTCTCACCTTCCCCACACGTACCCAACTTTCCGAACTCATTAGGGGGTTGGGGATTCCTTAGGAATCAAGTCATCCACCCGTTTTTTTTCCCAGTCCTTCCGGGTGGCGACTCCATTTTATTCGGACCTAGGTTCATGTTCTCTAAGTCCCCGAGCCTAAACAGTGCCGAAGTCACAAGAATCATTCCACCGAGAGTGGGGCCAAAAATCCAAGATAACCCTCAATCCTTGGCATGGGTAACTCAATTCTCTTCAAAACCTAATCCAAAGGTGATTATACATATTCACTTAGTGATACGCATAAGAAAGTAAGGAAGACAACTATCTAAGGCAAACTCTACAATTGACACGCTTAACAACACGGGTGTGTCCTTGACCATGCCCTAAACCCACAACACAGAAGCTTTAACACACTCAGTGACATGGCATGCCACTGCACGTGTCAATCCTCCTCCAACACAAAAGCTATGACACACTCAGTGACATGGGTGTGTCACTGGACGTATCAATCTGCCAACAACATAGTAGCTGTGACACGCTCAGTGACATGGGCGTGTCACTGGATGTGTCACCAACCCAGAAAATAGAACCAACGACACGCCCAAAGGCATGGGCATGCTACTGGGCGTGTTAGGCCAAAAATCCTAAAATCGACACAAAAATGCCACATCCAATTATCATCTTTCAAAAACCTTGTCAACACCACACAAACTCAACCAAATCCATCAATATACACTAATACTTGAGTAAACATCAAAAGAACTCAATTACAAACATCAAAACACAATCACAACCATATTTCACAACTCAAAACTTACACAATCCACAACTCTTGTTTCCTTCATCAAACATAACCCTTTTTCTTCAATCCAACCCCAAATATCAAAGTTAACAAAACAAAACAACCTCAAATATACCAAATCAACCATTCAACAAACCCATAGACACAAACTCAAAAGAAAACAAAGAAACAAGTTGGAAACTTACCAAAAGTGAAGAAAAATCCTTAAAACTCCAACTTGATCTCTTGAAATCCTTCAATTTCTTGAGTTTGGAAGCAACAAATCTCTTTTCCTTTTGTTGATAGTGGTGGCTAGCCAAAGAAGAAAGAAGAAGATGAAGATGCAAAGTCAAACCACACTCTTCTCTTTAACCAAACACCTTTTTCCCAAATCACTCTCCACCAAGTTTTTAATTAATATTATAATCATCCCAATTATGTCATCTTCCACTATCTTTAATTTAATTACTATATAATAAAAATATCTCTTGACCATATTAAGACATTAATTTGTATATATTATATATATCTTTATATAAACAACATATACACATCTTCCTTTTTCTTATCTTTTCACTTAATTAATGATATACTTTAAATCATTTAATTCAATTTCAACAATTAACCTTTCCAAAAATTTTAGGGTATAATACGGGATATTACAATTCTCCCCATCTATAAAAATAATTTTGTCCTTGAAATTACCTGTTCTCAAGTCCGAAATAACTGAGGATACTGATCTCACATCACTTGCTCACTCTCCCAAGTTGTCTCTTCCTTAGCATGATTCTTCCAAAGAACCTTCACAAGGGGCACTTTCTTATATCTCAACTCTTTCACTTCATGTGCCAAAATAGCCATCGGTTCTTCTTCAAAAGTCAGATCCGAACTCACCTCAATAGATTCCACCGACAAAATATGAGATGGGTCTGACCTGTACCTCCGTAGCATAGAGACAGGGAAGACATTGTGAATTCTATCCAATTCAGGCGGCAAAGCAAGTCGATAAGCAACTAGTCCAAATCTATCCAATACCTCATAAGGTCCAATGAAACGCGGATTCAGCTTCCCTTTGCGGCCAAATCTCAAAATTTTCTTTCATGGAGACACTTTCAAAAATACTTTGTCTCATACATTGAACTCTATTTCTCTCCTCTTCAAATCTGAATAAGATTTCTATCGATCTGAAGCTGCTTTCAACCGATCCTGAATTTTCTTCACTTTCTCTTCCATTTCTTCGTCAACATATCAACAATCACCCAGATGGAATCATGCTTCTTCTGAGTCAATAGCAAACCAGTCACAAAATCCATCGTTACACGCTCCCATTTCCACTCTGGCACTGATAAAGGTTAGAGCAACCCCAAAGGAACTTGGTGCTCGACCTTCACTCTTTGACAAGTGAGACATTTGGATACAAACTCTACTATGTCCCTCTTCATACCTGACCACCAATAACATTGCTTCAAATCATGATACATCTTGGTACTCCCAGGGTGCATAGCAAAAGCCGACTGATGTGCATCCTCCAAAATAATCTTTTTCAATTTTACATCATCAAGAACACACAATCTATCTTTGAACCATAAACTGCCATAACTTCTCACCTGAAAGTCTCTACTCTCTCCTTTTTGGCAATCCAAAACAACTTTCTAAATTTTCTCATCTACCAATTGAGACTCTCTAATATGATCCAACAAGACTGGCCTCAACTGCAATTGTACCAACAAAGTGCCATCATTACATGATTCAAAACTAGTATGCAACGCTCTCAACTCAACAATTAATGAGAGCAAATAAGTAGTCAAACCTTCCAAAGACTTCCGACTCAAGGCATCAGCAATAACATTTGCCTTACCAGCATGATAATCAATCAAACAGTCATAGTCTTTAATCAACTCCAACCACTGTCTCTGCCTAAGATTTAGCTTTCTCTGAACACCCAAATATTTTAAACTCTTATGATCGTATAAATGAAACACTTATCCCCTTAAAGATAATGTCGCCAAATATTCAAAGCAAAAACTATGGCTGCCTACTCCAAATCATGCGTCGGATAATTAAGCTCATGTAGCTTCAATTGTCGAGAAGCATAAGCTATGACTCTACCTCCCTGCATCAAAACACAACCTAAACCACTATGTGAAGCATCACTGTAAATCACATATGGTTTATCTTCCACAGGCAAGGTAAGAATAGGAGCTTGAGTCAACATCTCCTTCAACTACTCAAAGCTTTCTTGACACCGATCTGTCCATATGAATCTAACTCCCTTTTGAAGTAATATGATGAGTGGAGTAGCTATTAAAGAACCTTTCACAAACAGTTGATAATAGCCTGCCAATCCCAGAAAACTTCTAACCTCAAACTGATCTAGATAGGGTCTAAACACCCTGTTCATCAAATCCATAAAAGTTGTTGGTGCATTTGTCAACCCAAAAGGAATCACCAAAAACTCATAATGCCCATACCTCGTGCGAAAAGTTGTCTTAGGTACATCTTCCTCTTTGATTCTCAACTGATGGTACCATGATCTCAGATCAATTTTAGAGAAAACTGATGCTCCTTTCAACTGATCAAAGAGATCATCAATTAAAGGCAAAGGATATTTATTCTTGATGGTTACCTTATTCAACTGTCGATAATCAATGCATAATCTTAAGGTACCATCCTTCTTCTATTACAAACAGAACGGGCGCTCCCGATGGAGACATACTAGGGCGAATGAACCCTTTATCCAACAACTCCTGCAACTCCACCTTCAACTCTCTCAACACAACAGGTGCCATTCGATAAGGAGTAATAGAGATAGGAGTGGTACCAGGCAACAAATTGATACCAAACTCAACTTCTCTCTCAGGTGATATCCCTGGCAGCTCCTCAGGAAAAACATCTAGAAATTCTACAATTGTGGGTATACTGTCAAGTTGAGAACCCATTACTCTGGTATCTACCACAAGAGCTAGATAAGAATCACATCCCTTCTGAATCATCCTCCTAGCTGCAACAGCTGAAACAAACATGGATGCAAGAAGTTTCTACTCACTAGATACCATCGCCCTCCTACCATCACAGGTTCTTAGAGTAACACACTTATTCTGACAGTCTACCATAGCTCCATGCTTAGATGACCAATCCATGCCTAAAATCATATCATACTCCTTAAAAGGCATTTCAATCAAATCACAAAGAAACTCCTCATCTTGAACAACAACTAGACTATCTTGATGCACCTTACTAACCACAACACTATGCCCTAAATGATTTGTCACCAAGACATCAAATCCTAGGCACTTAGAATGCAATTTAGACATAGGCAAAATAGATGCACTATGTTAGTAAATCGAGAAGAATCTGCAACTCTTGCCGCAGCGGAAAACAAAAATTTCTTTCTGTTTACTCACAGGATCCATGTGATCCATTCAGTTCGATAAAAGAGATTCGAAACTAACCTTTTTTGTAGCTTCAAAACGATTAACAGATGCTGCCTTCTGAAGACGAACACCCTCTAACGAAGTCCACACAAATGTACGCCGTTCTGAGTGCTAGCTCACCAATGGCAGTGGCTAAACTTTTTGCAAAAATGAAACTAGGGTTTTTTAGGTTTTTCCTCTTCTTCCGTTTTCTTTCAAAACAAAAAAAAATCATAAGATCATCAAGGCCTCCAGTCCTTTTAAAACCGTTTTAAAAGATTTTTTTTTTAAAAACCCTAACTGTCCATATCCTATATGGACCCACGTCTTTAATTATTATAACAATATTATTATTAATATCTAATAATAATAATAATACCAACAACAATAATAAAAATTCAATTATTATTATTTTAAGTACAGCCTACGTTCTATGTGTGCGACCCGATAGGCTCATATTAATTGGTAGTGTATTTCAATCTCTATTGAAATGCACAAATCATAATTGGCCTCTAGCAAGACATTATGACTACCCAATTAATCATGAGAATCATTATAAATGAAAACCTGAAATGGTACATGCATTAATCCCTTTGTCACACGATATCTAGTTTGAACATAAGTCATAGTAAATGTCATACTTATATTGTCCAAACTTATGATTACTCGATCTCCAAGTTAACTAATAAACAAATAAGATTGATCTTATATCAACTTATTTGAGCACGGCCATGCATTTCTCAGTTACACTGATCGAGGGGCCCAGAAGATATCTCTCTCATAGAGAGGGACAAATTCCATCTTGATTGTTCATTTTCCTCTACATAATTTATATCATGTTCAAGCATAACCTTTATAATTATCTAGTTACAGATAACGTTTGATCATGTCAAAACATAATATTCCTTATGTTGGAAACTATGACAATCTCAAGTCAAAGGATTAATGAAAACTATTATGAGATACACTTATGACATTTAAACCATGAAGTGATATCTATGTGGGTCTATCCAATACACTGTTCTCTAACATGTATCCATAATATTGATTTGTATCTTCATACCTATAATCATCTTATGATTATCAAATCAATATTATACTAGTTATATTTATTATTATCTCCATAACAATAATAAACCAGGGATATAATCATTATTATATATAACATGCAAACATAACAATGATAATAAAAACTTCTTTATTAATAACAAAATGAATAACATTAAGGTCCAAATCAATGGCCTAGGGCATATACGCTAAAAGTCTCCCACTTGCACTAGGCCTAGTCTAACAAATATCTCATACCCATAGACCTAGTGTGCTGATCATGCTTGACCCGCGAGAGAGGCTTTGTCAATGGATCTGCTATGTTGTCATTTGTGTCAACTTTGCATATCTTGATATCACCTCTATCAATGATGTCTCGAGTGAGGTGAAATCGCCTGAGTATGTGCTTAGATTTTTTATGGGACCTTGGCTCTTTTGCTTGCGCTATGGCACCATTGTTGTCACAATAGATAGCCATAGGATTAGCAATGCTAGGCACCACTCCAAGCTCAGTGATGAATTTCTTCAGCCAAACTGCTTCCGTAGATGCATCTGATGCTGCTATATACTCAGCTTCTATTGTAGAATCTGCTACTTTGCTTTGCTTGGAACTTGTCCAAGTAATGGCTCCACCATTCAATGTGAATACAAAACCTGACTGCGATTTGTAATCATCTATATCAGTTTGGAAACTAGCATCTGTGTAACCATTTAGAACTAGCTCATCTTCCAAACCTCCATAAACTAAGAAAACATCCTTAGTTCTTCTTAGATACTTAAGAATGTTCTTAACAGCTGTCCAGTGACCCTCACCAGGATCAGCTTGATATCTACTTGCTGTGTTCAAAGAATATGAGACATCAGGTCTAGTACATAGCATGGCATACATAATAGATCCAATAGTAGAAGCATAAGGGATCTTATTCATTCTATCTCGCTCATCAGATGTCTTAGGACATTGATTCTTGCTAAGATGAATACCATGTGACATAGGCAAAAATCCCTTCTTGGAATCTTGCATGCTGAATCTCTTCAACACTTTGTCAATGTATGTACTTTGACTTAAGCCAATTATCCTTCTAGATCTATCTCTATAGATCCTTATACCAAGGATATATGTAGCCTCACCCAAGTCCTTCATTGAAAAAGAATTCCCTAACCAATCTTTAACCTTTTGTAAAGTGGGGACATCATTTCCAATGATCAATATGTCATCTACATATAGGACTAAGAACACGATAGCACTCCCACTAACCATCTTGTAAACACATGGTTCATCTTCATTTTGAATGAAACCAAAGTTCTTAACTGTTTCATCAAAACAAAGATTCCAGCTTCGAGATGCTTGCTTCAATCCATAAATGGACCTTTGAAGCTTGCAAACCTTCCCAGAATTCTCAGGATTTACAAAACCCTCAGGTTGTGTCATGTACACATCCTCGAGTAAATTTCCATTAAGGAAAGCAGTTTTGACATCCATTTGCCATATCACATAATCATAGTATGCAGCAATGGCAAGGAGAATCCTAATAGATTTAATCATAGCAACTGGAGAAAAGGTTTCATCATAGTCTATACCATGAGTTTGTTTGAAACCTTTAGCAACCAACCTTGCTTTATAGTTTGCACATTTCCATCCATGTCAATTTTCTTCTTGAAAACCCATTTGCAACCAATAGTCTTAATACCTTCGGGAGGATCAATTAAGGCCCAAACTTGGTTGTCAAACATGGACTGCATCTCAAAGTTCATGGCTCCAAGCCATTTCTCTGAATCTGGACCTGACACAGCTTCAAGATAGGTAGTTGGCTTATCTTGATCTATGAGCAAAACTTCACGACTTTCAGTCATGAGAAATCCATATCTCTCAGGCTGATGACGTGGTCTATCAGATCTGCGCAGAACTTGTGTAACATTTTCAGTTTCCACAATGACTTGTGGTTCTGAAACTGTTTCTACAGGCGGTTCAATATCTTCTTGTGGTTCTATAAATTCATCTAATTGAACTGTACTCCCACTAGTTCTTTTAGAAATGAATTCCTTTTCCAAGAAGGTTCCATTTCGAGCAACAAACACTTTGTTCTCAGATGGAATATAGAAATAATATCCTTTAGTTTCCTTAGGATATCCCACAAAAATACATTTAGCAGATTTTGGAGCTAACTTATCTGAAACTGGTCTTTTCACATAAGCCTCACAACCCCAAATCTTAAGAAAAGACAAACTAGGCGTTTTGCCAGTCCATATCTCATATGGTGTCTTTTCAACCGCTTTAGATGGTACACGGTTTAAAATAAAAGCAACTGTCTCCAAGGCATAACCCTAAAACGATAATGGAAGATCTGCTTGACTCATCATAGATCGAACCATATCTAATAAAGTTCGATTTCTTCTTTCAGAAACACCATTCCATTGTGGAGTTCCTGGAGGAGTTAATTGTGAAACAATTCCATAATTTCTTAGATGTTCGTCAAATTCTTGGCTCAAAAATTCACCACCTCGATCAGATTGAAGTGCCTTAATAGTTTTACCAAGTTGATTTTGTACTTCATTTTGAAAAGTTTTGAACATTTCAAAAGCCTCATGCTTATGTTTCATTAGGTAGACATAGCCATACCTACTGAAATCATCAGTGAAAGTAATGAAATAATTATATCCTCCTCTGGCACTAATGCTTAACGGGCCACATACATCTGTATGTACTAGTCCTAGCAAGTCATTAGCCCTTTCACCTTGTCCGGTGAAAGGATTCTTTGTCATTTTGCCAAGTAAACAAGATTCACATTTATCAAATGATTCAAAATCAAATGAATCTAATAATCCATCTTGATGGAGTTTAGAAATGCGTCTCTCATTTATATGGCTAAGACGACAATGCCATAAAAATGTAGGGTTTAGGTCATTTGGCTTAATTCTCTTAGAGTTTATGTTATAAATATGATTCTCCCTAGAATCATCTAAGTCAAGGACATAAAGGCCATTAAAAGATCTTGCAATACCATAAAGCAAATCATCTTTATCAAAAATAGAACAGGTCTTATTTTTAATTAAAAATGAAAAACCTTCATCATCCAAAACTGAAACTGAAATAAGATTCCTACTCAGAGTAGGAACATAATAGCAATTGTTCAAATTTAACAAAAAGCCATTAGGCATATGAAGTTCATAAGATCCTACAGCTAGTGCAGCAACTCTTGCTTTATTCCCAACTCGTAGGTCAACTTCGCCCCTTTTCAGTGATCTACTCCTTTTGAGTCCCTGCACATTTGTACAAATGTGAGAACCACATGCAGTATCCAATACCCATGAAGTAGAAGCAGATAAGTTAATTTCTATAACATATATACCTGAAGACGTAGTCGCACTACCCTTCGATTTCTTCAATTCAGCCAAATAAAGTGGGCAATTTCTTTTCCAATGCCCAGGCTCCTTGCAATGGTGACAAGTTCCTTCCTTAGGAACAGGTGCCTTGCGTTCTTTTGGCTTGGGCTGTCCCTTAGGCTTTGTATCAACTGTTGCTTTACCTTTTGCCTTGCCTTTTTTCTTCATAGGCTTACCCTTATTGACATTCAATACATGGGTAGCCTTAGTGGGCTTTTTGATATTCCCTTCAGTAGTTTTGAGCATACCATGTAGCTCAGGAATGGACTTTTCCATGTTGTTCATATTATAGTTCATAACAAAATGTGAAAAACTGCTGGGCAAAGAATGAAGGATCAAATCCGTGGAGAGTTCTAAACTCAAGGGATATCCAAGTCGGGCAAGGTGATCAATGTAGCCCTTCATTTTCAAAACATGAGCACTAACCGATTCGCCCTCTGACATCTTGCAGTCAAATAATGCAACAGCAGTGTCGAATCTATCTTGCCTAGCTTGCTATTGGAAAGCTTGTTTGAGATGGACACTCATCTCATAAGCCTCCAAGTGTTCCAGATCCTTCTGAAGTTCTGGACACATAGTAGCAAGCATAAGACATCCAATGTCATTGGAATCATCCATATGCTTCTTATGTTTGTTCTTATCAGCATTAGAAGCATTAGCAGGAGGTGGCTCAGGGACAGCTTCATCAAGCACATAGGATTCTTTTCTTGTTTGAGAACAATTCTCAGGTTCCTAAACCAATCAACAAAATTAGTCCCATTCTCTTTCAGTTTTTCCTTCTCAAGGATGGATCGCAGTGATAAAGTGGAGTTATTGTTGGTAGCCATTTCAATCTACAAAATATGCAAATTTTAATTAATAAAAGGTGATAAGTAATTAAAATCCCACTAAAATATAACCCTCAATCATCACAATGACATTTTAGTGGGCTAAGATCCAATTTTTACTTAATATTAAGTCAGCTTTGGCATGACACTTAAAATCAAGTTGTTATGGTAGGTAACCCCTTACCAATTACATCACATGTAACTCTTAGATAATATGGGATCATGACATCATATGTCATAGCATGTTATACCCCATCTAATGCCTTAGGCCCAAAACCATTTTGATAGCCTAATTAAGTCTAACCAATTTTAAACGCATGAGCAGCACCATTACTCATCATATCTTACTAGGATAACCTAAAGTACTTTGCTTTGGCAAAATCTACATTTAGGTGATCTTAGCCTTGATAAGTGTTTAAGATATGGATGGCATTAAAACTTAAATTAATAATGAGGGTTCATTCCATTTAATTTTGAAAACATGTTAAAATTAACATTTATATATCACATCCTATATGCATATATAAACTATCAAACATGACATCTCATACATATTCGATAAAAATAAACGTGACATAGTATGGCCAAACTAGATATGATCTTCATGAGACCAAATGAAAATCATATAGGCAACCCTAGGTGAAAAGAAAACCTATCTATTACAACATTTGCAATAGTACATTTCTTCATATCTTGAAAGGCAACTTCATCTCCATGGAATTTTTCATCTTCTTCTCCAGGCTTGAGTCTTCATTATTACATTAATAATAAAAACTAAATACTAAACTAGTAATAATAAAGTTACAAAAATAAACGACACGCAGGCCGTATTTATAATCCAAAGATATGAATAAACAAACACATAGGTCATAAAGCCATACTATGCACCATGCTAAGACATCAAATAATCATAGCATATTACATATAAACATGTTAAAAAAAACAAATAAGTTGACATTCATAATGTCATCGGAACGAACTATAAGGCGCTGCGCACACGGCGGTCCCGTTGGCCGGTCAGCGGGCGGGGTTCCGAAGGGGCAGCGCCCCTCGAAGCTAAACATAATCATTAATCCAATTAATTATTTTTTGTCAAAACCCTTATTCTGTTAATCATATTAAACAGAATATAATAGCAATCTATTAATCATATTAACAGAGAACTATTACCAGAAACCTTAGAAAACGTTTTACTCAATAATCATATTAATCAAAATCGAAATCTATGTATACACTCAATATGAATAAACGAATTGAATTAATCATATTAACCCTAATTCGAAACCATAACAGATTGTATACCAACCCCAATTTGATTTCACAGAATTGTATCTTATACAATTGGTCATCTTTGACATCATATATCAACAACAATTTATGTTATATCTCATATAACATATTCGAATCATCATCAAATGATAAAACGAATCCAATCATGCCATTTGAAAAACAATAGATCACATCAACACATCAACATGGCATATTTCAAATTAAATGGAATCAACAAGAGGCTCTGATACCACTGTTAGTAAATCGAGAAGAATATGCAACTCTTGCCGCAGCGGAAAACAAAAATTTCTTTCTGTTTACTCACAGGATCCATGTGATCCATTCAGTTCGATAAAAGAGATTCGAAACTAACCTTTTTTGTAGCTTCAAAACGATTAACAGATGCTGCCTTCTGAAGACGAACACCCTCTAACGTAGTCCACACAAACGTACACCGTTCTGAGTGCTAGCTCACCAACGGCAGTGGCTAAACTTTTTGCAAAAATGAAACTAGGGTTTTTTAGGTTTTTCCTCTTCTTCCGTTTTCTTTCAAAACGAAAAAAAAAATCATAAGATCATCAAGGCCTCCAGTCCTTTTAAAACCGTTTTAAAAGATTTTTTTTTTAAAAACCCTAACTGTCCATATCCTATATGGACCCACGTCTTTAATTATTATAACAATATTATTATTAATATCTAATAATAATAATAATACCAACAACAATAATAAAAATTCAATTATTATTATTTTAAGTACAGCCTACGTTCTATGTGTGCGACCCGATAGGCTCATATTAATTGGTAGTGTATTTCAATCTCTATTGAAATGCACAAATCATAATTGGCCTCTAGCAAGACATTATGACTACCCAATTAATCATGAGAATCATTATAAATGAAAACCTGAAATGGTACATGCATTAATCCCTTTGTCACACGATATCTAGTTTGAACATAAGTCATAGTAAATGTCATACTTATATTGTCCAAACTTATGATTACTCGATCTCCAAGTTAACTAATAAACAAATAAGATTGATCTTATATCAACTTATTTGAGCACGGCCATGCATTTCTCAGTTACACTTATCGAGGGGCCCAGAAGATATCTCTCTCATAGAGAGGGACAAATTCCATCTTGATTGGTCATTTTCCTCTACATAATTTATATCATGTTCAAGCATAACCTTTATAATTATCTAGTTACAGATAACGTTTGATCATGTCAAAACGTAATATTCCTTATGTTGGAAACTATGACAATCTCAAGTCAAAGGATTAATGAAAACTATTATGAGATACACTTATGACATTTAAACCATGAAGTGATATCTATGTGGGTCTATCCAATACAATGTTCTCTAACATGTATCCATAATATTGATTTGTATCTTCATACCTATAATCATCTTATGATTATCAAATCAATATTATACTAGTTATATTTATTATTATCTCCATAACAATAATAAACCAGGGATATAATCATTATTATATATAACATGCAAACATAACAATGATAATAAAAACTTCTTTATTAATAACAAAATGAATAACATTAAGGTCCAAATCAATGGCCTAGGGCATATACACTAACACACTAATGTATGAATGTGTTGATCTAGGATCTATTAGAGCAAGAACTAAAATGCCAAATAAATAAAATATACCCACAATGACTGCTGAAGCATCCAACTGCCTCTACATCACATAAACCCGCTGAGATGGCTCAGTCTCATTCGGCCTACTGCCTTTGGATGTAGAGCCTCCTCTCTAACAATGGTTTACTAGTTTTTGTCCTCAAATTGCTATTTATTTATTATGATAATTATTGTTTTATTCATGCATTTTGGTATTTTTAATTTGTTTATTTAGTGATTTCATGCAATTTGGTAGTTTTTAATTTATCCCAGTGTTTATATCATTTTTGTACTATTTTTTAGTATGATGTTTATGTGTTTTTAGTTAATGTTTCATTTGATTCTTGTATAAAGTTTGTTTTAAGTGTTTGTTTTAGGTTAAAGTGCAAAAAACTTCCTTGGAAGATCAAAACAAAGAAAGAAGAGTATGAATAAAGCAAGACATAGCCAAGCCAAATCAAGCTTGGCCGTGTCACTTCAAGGAGATTTTGGGCAGAACTTGACATAGCCAGGAGACACGGCCAAGCCACTGGCCGTGTCTCACCTAAAGGGCAAAACTAAGGGAACTAAAAAAGAAAGGAAAGTTTGGCAGAAGCTGACACTGGCAGATGACACGGCCAAGCCATTGGCCGTGTCACATGACAAGGCCACAAACTTGGCCGTGTCCCATCCTAAACCAAACAACAAGGGAGAACCAAAGTAAAGAAACAGAAGCTCACACACCCAGAAGACACACCCAAGCCACTGGCCGTGTCACATGACATGGCCAGGAGCTTGGCCGTGTCACTCTCATCTCTAAAGAATAAAGAAGAGCAATGAGAAACAGAAGCTGACACACCCAGGTGACACGGCCTAGCCACTGTGACACGGCCATAAGCTTGGCCATGTCACCTCATGAGACCAAAGAAAGAAAACAACGCACAGATTTTTAGCGAAGGAATTGTATAAATAGTTAAGATTAGGGCAAGAGGGAGAGACACACATTCTTTGAGTTGTTCTTTACTTTTCTCTGATAGTTTTTCTCTGAAACAATAAAATCATAGAAGATTGATTCCACTTTCATTTAAACACTCTAGATCAAATTAGTTCTAGCCATTACATTATTCTTTTAGCAAAATCTTAGCAAGAGATTCTTCAGAAACAAAAGGAAGATTGTAATTGTTTTTGTTCTTTAACTCTATCTCTTAAGTTTCATTGAAATTGTATTTATGATTTCTCTAATGTCTAAATTAATTTCTTTGAATTTTAATGAGATGAATTTGTTTCATAGCATTACTATGAACTAATTTTGATCTAGTATAGGGTTTGTATGGATCTACTATGATTGTATGAAATGGTTATTGCTCTTAACTGATTTATTTCTTTTATCCTTAATTGAATGGAATAAGGTTAATATATAATTGATTGGCCACCAATTATGTGTTTTAGGTATTTAGATGAAGGATTGAGAAATGAAATCTAATACTGGAATAATTTAATTAGGGACTTAGGTGAATTAGAAATATAAACTTAAGGAAAAGATCATTTTGATTGTAGTAAGATTAATTGAAAAAGGTTTGAATGCGAGAGCTTATTTCCTTGATTTGATTAATTAAGTTGCTTGAAATCTGATCTTTGAAATTAAGTCAGTTGAGAGGAATAGCAGTTCATACATATAAATTAGTAGAGAAGTACAAACCCTAGGCTTTTCTATTAAGTGAATCAATATATCTGTTCAATTTTCTTTCATTGCAATAAATTCAATTCCTTTCTGATTTCATTAGTTGTTTGGAAATTTAGTTTTATTGATAATTTGTTATTTACAATTTGATAAATAATTAGCTTATCTAGCTTCCATGTGAGATGACCTTGAGGTGTTCACCAAAATACTACAGTAGCCTCCTATACTTGCGAGTGTAGTTCTAGTAGTGTTTATTAGAGCGAAACAAGTTTTTGGCTCCATTGCCGAGGAGGCTAATTAGCGTAATTATTTATCAGTCATATATATATTTTAAATTATTTTTCATTGTTTATATTTTATTTTATTTTTTTCTTTTGCTTTAAACAATTCCTTCTTTCAGAATTTTGTTTTATGCAAGGTAGAGATCTCTCGGAGGAGATCTTTGTCCATTTATTTCAGAAATTCAAAGAGTGAAAAGGAGCAGGGAAGAGTTTGAATTATATACTGGGTTTGATTTAGAGGAAGAAATTTCTGATTTTGAGTCGGATACTATGCAGTCTACCAATATGGGAAACGAGAGGCAAAGAACTATGAGGGATTTTGCCAGACCTGTCATTGGGACTTCCACCTCATGTATAAGATTGACAGATGCAGCAAGAAATTATGAGTTGAAGAATATCCGTTACAACATGATGCCATCTTTCTATGGAGTTTTGAATCAGGATCCTTTGAATTTTATCCGGGATTTCTACTCCACCCTCAACACATTTCCATTGGGAGGACTAACAGAAGACTAGTTGAGGATGAGGTGTTTTCCATACATATTAAAGGATAGGGCAAAAAGCTGGCTTATGATGTTGCCTAAAATTCTTTGACAACTTGGGAGCAAGTATATAACAAGTTTATGGGCAAATTTTACTCACATCAGAAGGTAATTGAATTAAGAGGAAAAATAGCCACATTTGCTCAATTGGATGGAGATTCATTTCATGAGGCTTGGGACAGGTTTAAGATGTTGTTAATTCAGTGTCCACACCATCACTACCGACTTCAACTGCTGAATATATTTTTGTACGATGGACTAACCCAGCAATTTCAGAATACTGTTGATAATACAGCTGGGAGAGCTATGGGAGAAAAGACAACAGAAGAGACTTATGAAATCTTTGAAATGTTAGGAGCTAATTCCCAATAAAAAAGTGTAAGAGGAAGAAGTAAAGGGGTAAATCAAGTGGAAGCCAATAGTGAGATGGTCAATCAAATAGCTGAATTGACAAGACAAGTGCAGATGCTGAACATGAAGAACAATACTTTTTCATCCACTCAAGAAGTGTGTGGAATTTGTGGAAGTTTTGGGCATGGAGCAAATATATGCCCCTCTGCGTACTAGTCTTATGGAAATGAGGCTGAGCAAGTTAATGCTATGGAGGGATATAAACCAAGGGCCAGGAATGATCCTTACTCAAACACTTACAATCCTGGTTGGCGGAATCATCCAAACTTTTCGTGGGCAGTAAACAATTTCTAACAACCTTTCCATTTGCTCCAAAGACAAAATCAACCACCAGGGCAATCTTCAAATCAAGGGCAGCCTAAGAGAGGTAGTTTGGAGGATAGTTTACATGCTTTTATCCATGTCAGTACCAAGAATCAAGAGATGAATAACAAAAGGTTAGATTCATTGGAAGCATCTTTCAAGAAAGTGGAGACCCAAGTGGGACAAGTTGCACAACAGATGCAGATTCAACAAAAAGGAAAATTTCGAGTCAACTTGAGCAAGCACAAGCAGTGACTGTTCTTAGAAGTGGCAAGGTAATAAATAATGGTGTTGAAAATAATTCTGTAACTGCAGGTGATCAAGAAAACAAAAAGGAAGGAGAACCAGAGGACAAGGGTGATGGAGAAAAATCAATGGAGCAATCTCCTTCAGCAGATTTACACAAGGCAAGTAATCCTTACCAGCCATCTATACCATTCCCCAACAAATTGAAGAATGATAAACAAGATAAGCAATTTTCAGATATCTTCAACATGCTGTCTAAGGTAAGTATTAACTTACCTTTACTTGAAGCAATAAAGATTATGCCGACTTATGCCAAATTGTTTAAAGAATTGAACACCAAGAAAAAGAGGTATAAGCCAAATGAAAAGGTGATAGTATCAGAGGTAGCTAGTGCTATTTTGCAACATAAACTACCTCCGAAGCTAAAGGATCCTGGCAGTTTCATAATTAAAATTACTATGGGTAATGGAAAGGGGACTGATGGCATGTGTGATTTAGGAGCCAGTGTTAATTTGATGCCTTACTCTGTGTATCTTGAATTAGAACTTGGGGAACTTAAACATACTAAAATGGTCTTGCAATTAGCTGACAGATCTCTTAGATTCCCGAAAGGGGGTTATAGAAGATGTGTTAGTTAAGGTTGCTGGGTTGATAGTGCCTGTGGATTTCATAGTTCTTAACATGGAAGGAAGTAACCCTACACCATCCGCACACACTATTCTACTGGGTAGGCCTTTTATGGCTACGACCAACACCTTGATTGATGTTAAAAATGGTAAATTGTCAATGACTGTCTTGGGATAAACGGTTGAATTTTCTATTTTTAACACTTCTCCTATTCCTACAACTGCATTATATAAGGATTGCTCTTTAACTGATTCTATTGACGCAATTGTTTTAGATGTTTTCTTGCAAACAGGTTCTTCGGATAAATTGGAGCTGGCACTGGCCTTAGATCGTGACCTGGAAATTTTTTACTCAGAAGTAGTCAGTTGCATTGATATATTAGAAAGGGCGGAATTAGAGGAATTTAAAGAGGAACCATCATTCGAGCTTCCCTCAATCCAAAAAGAAGAGAATAATCCTTCACTTAAGTTAGAGCTAATAAAGTTGCCTAAAAACATAAAATATGTGTTTTTAGGAGATCATGACACCTTACCTGTGATAATTTCTAGTGAACTTAGTGAAACGGAAGAGATGAGGTTGGTGAGTGAATTAAGGAGATTGAAAAGAGCTATAGGATGGGAGTTGAGTGACATTAAAGGTATTAGCCCTTCAATGTGCATGCATAGAATTATCTTAGAAAAGGGAGCCAAACTAGTAAGAGAGACCCAAAGGCACCTTAACCCAAACATGAGTGAAGTAGTGTAGACCCTTAATTTTTGACCCAATCCGATCTAATATGTTTTATTTAGCCCAAAATGATTTTTGTTGTCTAATTGGTCCAAAATAATTTTAATTAAGTAATTTTTACCTTAGTATCTAATTTTTTTTAATAAAAAATAAAAATAAACAAATAAAAATTAAAAAATAAAAATAAAAATAAAATCAGAGTCGGAAAAAAAATGGGCAGCGAAAAGCAATCGTGCGGGCCCGTGGGTGTTTTGCCCGCAGGAATTTCCTGCGGGCGGCACACCCATAGGCCCAACACTTCACCCGTAGGCCAACAGGATTTTTGCCCGTAGGAATTTCCTGCGGGCGAAATAACTTCCCGCAGGATTTTCCTGCTGGTGACACGCCCACTGGCCCAAAATTGGCCCGCTGCCACAGTTTTCGCCAGCGCAAAATTTTTCAACGCAAATTTTTCTACACCTAATCCAATTAGGTTTTAATTTCTTTTTTTTAATATTACATGCTGTGTATAATTAGGAAAAAAAACCTAAAACTAATATAAAAAAGGACCAAAGGCAATTAAAATTAAGGGGGCCGAGAGAGAGCAAATCCAAGGGGAGTTTGGAAAGTTTGAAACCAAATCAAGGAAGGAAAAGAATAAATTAAATTTAAATCTTTTCTGGACAGTAGTATCACGAGAGAGGAGATTTCAAAGGCAAAAAGGCTTGTCTTTGGAGCTAGTTCATCCAAGAACAATTGTTTTTGGAGCAACTTACAAAAGAAGGTAAGAAATTCTAAATTCTAATTTTTTACACAGTAGCTAAACTAGGGTTTTTTGTGTTTTTCAAAAGTTAAAATCTTAGAACTTTAATTTAGTTTTCCAAAGTTAAAACACTAAAACGTGACCTTCTTTTCTAAAAGACTTAAAATTCTTATTTTTTCTTCTTAAAAACCTTAAAACTCTAATTGAACATATTTTTCAACAAAACCAAAATCAAATTCTGTTTCTTTTAAGATATTAAAGTAGGTTCTATTTCATTCAAAAAAACCTTAAAAAATATATTTTCTACTTATAAAAACTTCAATCCATTTGTTTAAATTCATAAAACTTCATAAATTATCAAATTGATTTCTAAAACCTTAATTCAAATCTTTTAGCCGTGACCTAAATTTTAAAACCCTAAAATCCAAAATTCAACTTTTAAACCAAAAATAATGAACACTAACCCTTTTAAAACCTTAAACCCTAATTTTTATGAACCCTAATCCTTTTAAAACATTAAAAAAAACATAAAAACATAAAAACTCAAAAATTACATAGTAGCTTAAAATTCAATAACCAAAAATCACAAATTAAAGTATTTTAAGGTATTTAAAACCCTAGTTTCATGATTTCATCATTCAAACCTTAATTTGGTTAATCAAAGAGTCTTACCAATCTTTTAAAACATAAAACCCTAATTTATTTTAATTGCATAAAAAGTCACAGTAACCATAATTGGACTTTTATTTGCTTTATTCAATTCCATACTTGATATGCTTTGATTTATTTCTTATGCTTTAATTTATTTAATTTCAATACATGATTTATTTAATTTGTCATGGATGGATGTTTGTTTTATATTTTGGTTAATAGCTTTGATGAATGATTTATTTATGATGAATGATCATTTACTTTTATCAATTAATTTAGATTTCCAAAAGTTGTAAGAGGTATGTTTCCACTTGGTGGGAACCTCATTAGTTAAACATCATGAAATTTAATTTGCTTTTCTATTCTAGAACCTATGTAAAGGGCATGTTTCTACCATTTGGTGGGTGTCCTATCTAGGCATGTGATGCAAGGACATGTTTCCATCATTGGAATGGTGTCCATTTATTTGCTTTGTTTGAACATTGCTTTGACTTTAAATATATTGATGCTTTCTTTTAATTATTGTGTGTAATATGGATAATGTTATTATACTTAAGAATTTTATAATATTAAGACCTGTAAAGGAGGCTGGTTCCAATGAACCGGGCGTTGTGGGGGTGCTGGGCCATTTCTCACCTTCCCCACACGTACCCAACTTTTCGAACCCATTAGGGGGTTGGGGATTCCTTAGGAATCAAGTCATCCACCCTTTTCTTTTTTCCCGGCCCGTCTGGGTGGCTACTCCATTTTCTCCGGACTTAGGTCCGTGTTCTCTAAGGCCCCGAGCCTAAACAGTGCCGAAGTCGCAAGAACCATTCCTCCGGGAATGGGGGAAAAAATCCCCGCTCATAGTGGCGACCCCACTGGGGATAAGAGAAGTTGATTCTGTTGGTCTTTATATTATACTATTCTTTCTTATAATGATATTATCCATTGCATCATCTTAGATTGCATTGTGTGAGTGAGTTAAGATGCCCGTGTTACTCGTGTTATGTTATGTAAGGGATACCATACGTTCACTCAAGGTATGGAGATCGAGCATGGCATAACCACTCATAGCCTCGTACCATTTGGTATATACTTGCTATGGGAACCTAAGCCTTTTTACCCAAAGACTAAAGCTGTAATATCCTAAAATGTACCTTAGAAGTATGAATATAATTGTTGTTTGATTTGAATTATATGCATATGCTCATTTGAAAGAGATAAGGATTTAAAAAGGAAATGTATATGTTGTGTATATGCTAATATAACTAACATATATTTAAGTCAATTGAGTGGTCAAGGGAAGAAGATATTTTCATTTGGGATTTGTGAAATTACTAAAAAGGGGCAAGTGTGTTTAAGGAAGTTAAAATTAATTTGAAGAGGGTAATAAGGTAATTGCTTAGGTTGAAACACTTGGTGGAGATTAAAAGAAAGTTTGACTTTGTTTCTTGTGGTTCATCTTTTCTTTTCCTTTGTGTGTGGCCGGCTCCTCCATAGACAAGAGAAAGCAAGAGAGCAAAAGAGGATCTTGATGTTCTATGCTCAAATTGAAGGAGGATCTAAGTGATCAAGTTGGTGATTCAAGAAGTTTTATAACTTTGGTAAGTCCTCTTTTGATTTCTTTGTTTATTTGAAGTCTTGATTGAGTTTGATAGATTTTTAAGAGTGTGTTGGTTGATTCTAATATGTTTAAGAGTGTTTGATGGATTTGATTTTGGATTTTATAGATGGATTGAAGAAAAGAGTAAGTTGATTGGAAGAGATGGTGTTGTGTTTGTGCTTAGGGTTTGAGATGTTGTTTGTGATTGGTGTTTGATGTGTGTTTTGGTGTTATTGCAAGTTTGAGATGGTTTTTGGGTATGTTTTGTTAAGTTTTTTTGAAGAGGATGTTGGTGAAAAGAAGTGTTTTGTTTGGGGGTTTTGGTTGTTTTGGCCGGATTCTAAATTTTTGGTCTGACACGCCCGGGAGCACGTCCAGATTCTTAGGCATGTCAATTGTGTTGGAGGCAGTAGGAGTTGCACGCCCAGTGACACGCCCGTGGTTCCGAGCGTGTAAAAGCTACTGTGTTGTGGAGTTAGGGCACGGTCAGGGACACGCCCGTGTGGGTGAGTGTGTCATGTTTAGGGTTTGCCCTAGTTAACTCTTAAATTGTTTATCTCTTGTGGATCCCTAAGCGAGTGTATGTTATTATTTTTGGATTAGGGCTTGAAGAAGGTGATTGATCATTGATCTAAGAAGTAAAAGAATCTTGGTCAAGGAAGTGGTTAGAGTTGTGTAAATTGTTGTTGAGGTAAGTACAAACCTTGCATTATTGCATACATTCATTTAATATAACATTATTAACATATATGAATAATGTTATGTTTGGCATATTGTGAAATGTATTATATGTATAATGTGAAATGAGATAATTGAGGCATGTGTATATATATGATTATGTTCAAAGTCATTGATTATGGATACGTGAAAGATGATGTATTGTATTGCGAATTGAGACATGATGATTCAAATGTGATGAGAAGCCATTGTGAGTGGCTATAGTTATCCAAATGAAATTGTTGAGGCATGATTGCCTATTTGATATTAAGATACAAATTGAGAAAGAGAATGATAAAGAGATTAATGATAATTGTATGTTTAATATGTTATTCAGTTTCAGAGTTCTGGATTTGGGTGGAATGCCTATGAAATTATGAAAGGTAACAGTCTTGCCGGGTTGAGGACCTCCTCAAGTGTGATGAGTTGATGGTCCAAGAGACTGGGTCTGTTACACTATGAGAATTGTGATTATGAGATATATAATTGGTAACAGTCTTGCCGGGTTGAGGATCTTCTCAATTTTGATGAGTTGATGGTCCAAGAGACTGGGTCTGTTACACTATCCATGGATAGATATATCTATATGTTGCCTACGGGCTTGATTATTGTGATTATGAACCAAAGCAGTAACTCTGAATCCTGAATATTGTATTAAATACTTGTTGGGCCCATAGGTGTCTATGTTATATGGATGTTATGAATGATGTTGTAATGTCATGAGATAAAGTAATGAAGTGTTAGTATTACCTAAATGATGAAATGTAATATCTAAGAAATATTGTATATTGAGTATGATCTTTATTGTTTGAATGTATATCATTGATATTGATATAATATAATGGCATTATGGTTTGAACTACTGAGTTGTTAGCTCAGCGCGATTATGATTCATCGCGGAGGTGATAGAGGTGATAGAGTTGAGGCGGAGGATTCCTCTAGACATAGTTGAGTTGTTTTGATTGTGAAGAATTGGATTAAAGCTTAAAGATCAGAGAGTCAAGCTGCCAATCATGTATATATTTCATATTTTGTAATTTTTGAGTTTCAATGTATTTGTATTTGTAAATTTTAAATGAAACTTCCGTTGCGTATTAAAGAAACGTTTTGATTTATTGTGCTTTAAAATTTTCATTTTTCTTTATTTGGTATTTCATGACTTTTTATTTCACTTTAAGTGTGATTTGTGTAATTGTAAGGTATGTCATTTCTATATTCGGTATACGTATGATACGATCGTTTAAGCATGCTTCGTACGTATACGGGATATAGGGGTGTTACATTTATTTTGGTATCAGAGCCAGGTTTGAGATTCTCAACCTAGGTCAAGTGTAAGAAAAAGAATGTTTTGATTTTAAAAAGTGGATTTTTGAATAATATACATGTTGGTATTGGCAGTCTCTGATCTTTAATGAGAGGTATTTTGTGATGTTTGCAGATATAGGTTGTGATGGATTCTCATTTGCGTCAGTCAGTTGAGGGTAGTGCGGAGAGTGTTGCTCCTGATGAGGGAGCTAGAGTGGATAGCGCTGGAGAGGCACCCACTTCTGTGTCGGGGAGACCAGCTGGTGAGGAGGTTCCACCAGTTTGGCTTAGGCATGTGGTAGAAGCTTTGAGGCAAGCACCATTGCAACCATCGCTGCCACCCCCACAGCCTTTGGTATCAGTGAGGCACTATGACAAATTACGAAAGTATGGAGCAGAAGATTTCTTGGGTGCTACTGATCCAGCTGTAGCTGAGCAGTGGCTAGATAAGGTACAAAGAATCTTCATTCAGTTGCAAGCCACCTCAGAGGAAAAATTTGATTATGCTAGATCATTGCTACAGAAGGACGCGTATGATTGATGGAAGACAGTGCCCCATGCTATGGATGATCCACCTACATTGTCCTATGCTGATTTTCTAAGAGAGTTTGAATTGAAGTATACTCCAAGGGAGTATAAAGATGTGAAGAAAATGGAGTTTTTAAGCTTGAAGCAGGATCACCGGACTGTGACAGAATATGAATTAGAGTTTATCCGGTTGATCCATTATGCTGGGGGTATTATATCTGATGAGATAGATAGATGCAGGAGATTCGAGGAGGGATTGAGGCCCTCTATTATGTGTCTGGTAGCTGGATCTAGATATCATGATTTTTCCCAGCTTGTGGCAGCAGCTAGGAGTGTGGAAAGAGCTCAGAATATTGCAACGGCTGCTTCTGAAGAAGAGATCAGGGTTAGAAGACCCCAGTTTGAGGCAGGGTCTTCATCTGCGAAGAGAGGTAGAGGTAGTTTTGCTCCTAGGTTCAGTAGGAGTCAGAGGCAAGCTGGTAGGTCGGTTCAGTTTCAGAGACAGAGATCGAGACCTATAGCTTCAGTAGCGAGTGCTCCTACTCCGGTAGTTCAGAGATCCACTTCACTTGTGTGTGTTCAGTGTGGTGGAACACATAGGGGTGCTTGTTGGAGGAATATTGGATCAGCTGTGTGCTTTAGATGTGGATCTCCGAATCATTTTATTAGAGAGTGTCCAGAGATGCGAGAGCAAAGGCCAACAGATTCTGTAGTTTCTCGACCTAGTGTCAGAGGTGGTCGAGGGGGCAGAAGTTTCAGTAGAGGGGGTAGACTTGGGTATAGTCAGAGAGGATCTTCATCCAGGGAGAGTAGACCAGATGAGGCTGGGCCTTCTCAACGAGTTTATGTGATGCAAAGGCAACCAGATGCTTCGGCAGTCATTGCTGGTACTTTTTCTTTATTTGGTATTTCAGTACTTGCTTTGATTGATCCCGGATCTACACATTCATATATTAGTGCATTTGTTTTACCTGTGTCTGAATTGCATGCTGAATCCCTAGGATTTGATGTGTTGGTGACAAATCCTTTAGGGCATAGTGTGATTGTTAGCAAGGTGCACCGAGATAATGCAATAATGGTGCAAGGTGAGAAGTTCCTTGGAGATTTGATTGAAATGCCTTTTAAGGAATATGATGTGATTCTAGGCACGGATTGGTTATCCAGACATGGAGCTGTGGTAGACTGTAAAAAGAATGTTGTTACCTTGAGAACTGGTGATGATAGAGAGGTGATAGTATCTAGTGAGCAGAGACAGCTAGCATCTTTGTTTGTTTCAGCTGTTGCAGTTGGGAGGTTGATTAGAAAAGGGTGTGATGCTTATCTTGCTCATGTAGTGGATACTAGAGCAAGGGATTCCCAAATTGATAGTATACCCACAGTTTCAGAGTTTCCAGATGTGTTTCCAGAGGAGTTACCAGGGTTGCCTCCTGAGAGAGAGGTGGAGTTTGGTATTGAATTATTTCCTGGCACCACTCCTATCTCTATTACTCCTTATAGAATGGCACCAGCTGAGCTGAGAGAGTTAAAGGTGCAGTTGCAAGAGTTGTTAGATAAAGGGTTTGTTCGTCCTAGTGTTTCACCATGGGGAGCTCCTGTGTTATTTGTGAAGAAGAAGGATGGTACTATGAGATTGTGTATCGATTATAGGCAATTGAATAAGATGACAATTAAAAATAAATATCCTTTGCCTAGAATTGATGATCTCTTTGATCAATTGAAGGGTGCAGCAGTGTTTTCTAAAATTTATTTGAGATCAGGGTACCATCAATTGAGAGTTAGAGCTGAAGATGTTCCTAAGATCGCCTTTCGGACAAGGTATGGGCATTATGAATTTTTGGTAATGCCTTTTGGGTTGACAAATGCACCGGCAGTTTTTATGGATTTGATGAATAGGGTGTTTAGGCCCTATCTGGACCAGTTTGTGGTAGTTTTTATCGATGATATTTTGGTGTATTCGCGTAATGAGGAGGAACATGATAAGCACCTGTGAATTGTGTTGCAAATCTTGAGAGAGAAGCAATTGTTTGCTAAACTGTCGAAGTGTGAATTTTGGCTTGACCAAGTAACTTTTCTCGGTCATATAGTTTCAGCAGAGGGTATTAGAGTTGATCCGAGTAAAGTTGAAGCTATTTTGAATTGGAGTCCACCTAAATCTGTGACTGAAATTAGAAGTTTTCTGGGTTTGGCAGGCTATTATCGACGGTTTGTGAAAGGTTTTTCTTTGATAGCTACTCCACTCACCATATTACTTCGAAAGGGAGTTAGATTTGTGTGGACAGATCAATGTCAGGCTAGCTTTGAACAGTTGAAAAAGATGCTGACTCAAGCGCCTGTTCTTACTTTACCTGTAGAAGGCAAACCATATGTGATTTACAGTGATGCTTTACATAGTGGTCTGGGTTGTGTTTTGATGCAAGAAGGTAAAGTTATAGCTTATGCTTCTCGACAATTGAAACCGCATGAGCTCAATTATCCAACCCATGATTTGGAGTTGGCAGCCATTGTATTTACATTAAAGATTTGGCGACACTATTTGTTTGGGGAGAAATGTTTTATCTATACTGACCATAAAAGTTTAAAATATTTGGGTGTCCAAAAAGAGCTCAATCTTCGACAGAGGAGATGGTTGGAGTTGATAAAAGACTACGACTGTTTGATTGATTATCATCCAGGTAAAGCAAATGTTGTTGCTGATGCCTTAAGTCGAAAGTCTTTAGCAGGTTTGACTGTGTATTCGCTCTCGTTGCTTGTTGATTTGAGAGCTTTGCATGCCAGTTTTATAGCTTGTGATGATGGTGCATTGTTGGCACAGTTGCAATTGAAACCAATTTTGTTGGATCAGATTAAAGAAGCTCAATTGGCTGATGTGAAGATTCAGAAAATTATTTCAGATTGCCAGAATGGAAAGAGTCGAGATTTTATTGTGAGAGGTGATGGGATTCTTTGGTTTAAAAACAGATTGTGTGTACCTGATGATGCCAATTTGAAAAGAATCATTTTAGAAGAAGCACATCAATCAGTATTTGCTATGCATCCGGGTAATACAAAAATGTATCATGATGTGAAGCAGCATTACTGGTGGTTTGGTTTAAAGAGAGATATTGCAGATTTTGTATCCAAATGTCTTACCTGTCAGAGGGTGAAAGTGGAGCATCAAGTTCCAACGGGGTTGCTTCAACCGTTGTCAGTGCCTGAATGGAAGTGGGAAAGAGTGACAATGGATTTTGTGTCTGGTTTGCCTTTGACGTAAAGGAAACATGATGCTATTTGGGTGATTGTTGATAGGTTAACTAAGACAGCTCATTTCCTTCCGGTTCGGATGGATTATTCTTTGGAAAGATTAGCTGAACTGTATATTCATGAGATTGTGAAGTTGCATGGTGTCCCAATTTCTATAGTATCTGATCGAGATCCCCGGTTTACTTCCAGGTTTTGGAAGAGTTTACAGGGTGCTTTGGGTTCTCGATTGCACTTTAGTACTACTTTCCATCCGCAGACAGATGGGAAATCAGAGAGAGTGATACAGATTATTGAGGATATGTTGAGAAGCTGTGTCATTGATTTCTCTGGAGGATGGGATAGATTCTTACCACTTGTAGAATTTGCTTACAATAACAGTCATCAATCCAGCATTGGTATGGCACCATTTGAAGCATTGTATGGTAGACGGTGTAGGACACCTCTATGTTGGAGTGAACTTGGTGAAGGTAAGATAATTGGTCCTGATTTGGTTAAAGAAACTAAGGAAAGAGTGAAAGTGATTCGAGATAGGTTGAAAGCAGCTTCAGACCGACAGAAGTCCTATTCAGATTTGAAGAGGAGAGACATTGAGTATAATGTGGGAGATAAAGTATTTTTAAAAGTGTCTCCTTGGAAGAAAATTTTGAGATTTGGTCGAAAAGGAAAGCTGAGTCCTCGTTTCATTGGACCATATGAAGTTTTGGAAAGAGTTGGGCCAGTTGCTTATCGGCTTGCTTTACCACCTGAGTTGGATAGGATCCATAACGTCTTCCATGTGTCTATGTTGAGAAGGTATAGATCGGATCCATCTCACATCTTGCCAGTTGAATCCATTGAAGTGAGTTCAGATCTAACATTTGAAGAGGAACCAGTTGCTATTCTGGCACGTGAAATGAAAGAATTGAGGAATAAGAAAGTGCCTTTGGTGAAAGTTCTATGGAAGAATCATGGAAGAGAAGAAGCAACTTGGGAGAGTGAACAAGCAATGCGAAATCAATATCCTCAACTATTTTAGACTTGATATCAGGTAATTTCGAGGACGAAATTTCTTTTTAGAGGGGGAGAATTGTAATATCCCAAAATGTACCTTAGAAGTATGAATATAATTGTTGTTTGATTTGAATTATATGCATATGCTCATTTGAAAGAGAAAAGGATTTAAAAAGGAAATGTATATGTTGTGTATATGCTAATATAACTAACATATATTTAAGTCAATTGAGTGGTCAAGGGAAGAAGATATTTTCATTTGGGATTTGTGAAATTACTAAAAAGGGGCAAGTGTGTTTAAGGAAGTTAAAATTAATTTGAAGAGGGTAATAAGGTAATTGCTTAGGTTGAAACACTTGGTGGAGATTAAAAGAAAGTTTGACTTTGTTTCTTGTGGTTCATCTTTTCTTTTCCTTTGTGTGTGGCCGGCTCCTCCATAGACAAGAGAAAGCAAGAGAGAAAAAGAGGATCTTGATGTTCTATGCTCAAATTGAAGGAGGATCTAAGTGATCAAGTTGGTGATTCAAGAAGTTTTATAACTTTGGTAAGTCCTCTTTTGATTTCTTTGTTTATTTGAAGTCTTGATTGAGTTTGATAGATTTTTAAGAGTGTGTTGGTTGATTCTAATATGTTTAAGAGTGTTTGATGGATTTGATTTTGGATTTTATAGATGGATTGAAGAAAAGAGTAAGTTGATTGGAAGAGATGGTGTTGTGCTTGTGCTTAGGGTTTGAGATGTTGTTTGTGATTGGTGTTTGATGTGTGTTTTGGTTTGTTTTGGTGTTATTGCAAGTTTGAGATGGTTTTTGGGTATGTTTTGTTAAGTTTGTTTGAAGAGGATGTTGGTGAAAAGAAGTGTTTTGTTTGGGGGTTTTGGTTGTTTTGGCCGGATTCTGGATTTTTGGTCTGACACGCCCGGGAGCACTTCCAGATTCTTAGGCATGTCAATTGTGTTGGAGGCAGTAGGAGTTGCACGCCCAGTGACACGCCCGTGGTTCTGAGCGTGTAAAAGCTACTGTGTTGTGGAGTTAGGGCACGGTCAGGGACACGCCCGTGTGGGTGAGCGTGTCATGTTTAGGGTTTGCCCTAGTTAACTCTTAAATTGTTTATCTCTTGTGGATCCCTAAGCGAGTGTATGTTATTATTTTTGGATTAGGGCTTGAAGAAGGTGATTGATCATTGATCTAAGAAGTAAAAGAATCTTGGTCAAGGAAGTGTTTAGAGTTGTGTAAATTGTTGTTAAGGTAAGTACAAACCTTGCATTATTCCATACATTCATTTAATATAACATTATTAACATATATGAATAATGTTATGTTTGGCATATTGTGAAATGTATTATATGTATAATGTGAAATGAAATAATTGAGGCATGTGTATATATATGATTATGTTCAAGGTCATTGATTATGGATATGTGAAAGATGATGTATTGTATTGTGAATTGAGACATGATGATTCAAATGTGATGAGAAGCCAATGTGAGTGGCTATAGTTATCCAAATGAAATTGTTGAGGCATGATTGCCTATTTGATATTGAGATACAAATTGAGAAAGAGAATGATAAAGAGATTAATGATAATTGTATGTTTAATATGTTATTCAGTTTCAGAGTTCTGGATTTGGGTGGCATGCCTATGAAATTATGAAAGGTAACAGTCTTGCCGGGTTGAAGACCTCCTCAAGTGTGATGAGTTGATGGTCCAAGAGACTGGGTCTGTTACACTATGAGAATTGTGATTATGAGATATATAATTGGTAACAGTCTTGCCAGGTTGAGGATCTTCTCAATTTTGATGAGTTGATTGTCCAAGAGACTGGGTCTGTTACACTATCCATGGATAGAGATATCTATATGTTGCCTACGGGCTTGATTATTGTGATTATGAACCAAAGCAGTAACTCTGAATCCTGAATATCGTATTAAATACTTGTTGGGCCCATAGGTGTCTATGTTATATGGATGTTATGAATGATGTTGTAATGTCATGAGATAAAGTAATGAAGTGTTAGTATTACCTAAATGATGAAATGTAATATCTATGAAATATTGTATATTGAGTATGATCTTTATTGTTTGAATGTATATCATTGATATTGATATAATATAATGGCATTATGGTTTGTACTACTGAGTTGTTAGCTCAGCGCGATTATGATTCATCGCGGAGGTGATAGAGGTGATAGAGGTGATAGAGTTGAGGCGGAGGATTCCTCTAGACATAGTTGAGTTGTTTTGATTGTGAAGAATTGGATTAAAGCTTAAAGATCAGAGAGTCAAGCTGCCAATCATGTATATATTTCATATTTTGTAATTTTTGAGTTTCAATGTATTTGTATTTGTAAATTTTAAATGAAACTTCCGTTGCGTATTAAAGAAATGTTTTGATTTATTGTGCTTTAAAATTTTCATTTTTCTTTATTTGGTATTTCATGACTTTTTATTTCACTTTAAGTGTGATTTGTGTAATTGTAAGGTATGTCATTTCTATATTCGGTATACGTATGATACGATCGTTTAAGCATGCTTCGTATGTATACGGGATATAGGGGTGTTACGAAAGCTCAATTAATTGGCCTAGTTACTTTCCTTAGGTTTTACCCCAAATGCATGTTGTTTGACTATGGTTAGTTTATCTTAGTCTAAATCATAGCTTATTTGGTTTGTTCTTTTTTCTAATATGAACTAAGTATATTGTAAGCTCAAAATAAACTTTTCTCTAAAATCCAAAAGACCAAAACTATTTTAAAAATCTTTCAAGATGGTCTTTGGACATAATACTTTTCTAAAAAATAAATAAATTCTTTGGCCGATGGCCCAAATACTAAGCCCAAAATCCATTTTTCTAAACTCTTTTACAATGGACTTAGAAACAAAACTATTTTCACCCAACTATTTTTTACAAAGAGCTTGCAAAAATATTTAGGTCAATTATGAAATACCAAAAATCAATTGTGGGCCTAGTTTTCACTAAGAACAAATTAAACATGGGCTTGTTTTTGGCATGAATCATTAGTTACCTTTTTCAAGTGAGAAATCTATCTATAATAAACCTCTTAATTTCGTTTTAATCCAACATAGCATAAAAGCTACTTTAGTTGGTTGAATGGATTAAAACCTAATTAATGGGAATTATCATGATTGATTTCCATTTTTGAAAATATAACTATTGGTTGAAACATCCGAGGAATTATTCAAAAGCAAGATACCCCATGTCGGTATTTTGTCAACCATATACCAAGGAAAAGAGACTTGCCATTCGTGTGTGGATGTTATAAGGTTGGAAGGAACGTCCTAATTATCCTTGTTTGTTGATTGTTTGTGCATGCATGCATACATGCATACATTTGCATCTCATATCATTGATCCTCTTTGGCTCACAGCCCTGGATTACGATAGTTCAAAAGCTTACAAAAATCCGACTTACGCCGGAGACGAAGTATCTAGCAACGACTCAATCACTTGCTTACCTAAAATAATGGAGCCTGAACAAATTCAAAGAATGGTGGATGAAGCCCTCAGTGCCAAAATGGAAGAGATCAAAGAGGCCATGGCTGAGACCATAAAGAATCAATTACCTGCAATTTTAAGAAACCATGTCGAAGAGTCTGCTAGCACTAAGAAACCAAAGGACAAAGGGAAGACGAAATTTAATGAAGTGGCTTGTGATGATGAGAAGGTGATCATTGATGATGATGATTGGGCTCAATACTACCAAGGTCTTCAAGATAAAAAGAAGCCAAAGGTTGTTGAGAAGGCAACTATAGAAAAGACCGAAACATCTGATGTTGAAAAGTTGATAGCTGATTTAGAAAAGAAATTTGAGAATAAATTGAAAACCGAAGAGAAGTCTGAGATAGACAAACTATTTCAACAAGATGATGAGGTCCCTTATAAATTCAAGATGCCCTCCTTTGCAAAGTACAATGGCACCAGAAATCCTCATCTTCATGTGAAGCAGTATATCACTGCCATGCAATCTGCCCGAGCTACTAAGGCTCAAACCCTAAGGTACTTTATGCTCTCATTGGACCCTGTTGTCCAAAATTTGTTCAATACCTTGGATGATGGAACACAAAAGAGTTGGGATCTACTTTACAAACCTTCATCCAACAATATGGATACAATGTTCAAATGGAAGTTACCTTAATGGAAGTTGAGTCCATTAGGCAACGACCAAATGAAAATTTTATAGATTATGTCAAGAGATGGAGAAACAAGTCTGCTTTACTCAAGAAGAGGCCCAATGAATCCGATCAAATAAGGATGATTGTGAGAGGGGTGTTGCCTAATCTTCGTGAGAGGATGTCTCATACACTCATACGTGATTTCAAAGATCTTCTCCAAGCTGGTCTACAAATTGAAGAGTGGGAAAGGGAGAAGAATCGCTTTTCAATAAAAAGGAATGAGAAAGGGAACTACCAGTCAGGCAATCAAAGCACACAAAAAGAAGTTGATGTTAATGCCGCTAGTCAAAGAGGAATGAGGCAGTTATCAGATCTGGGGAAGCCACTATCTTGGGTTCTCAATAAGCTATAAAAGAAGGGATTGTTACAACCCTTGACTCCTCGTCCTCTGCCTAATCCTCTTCCACCTAACTTTGATACTAATGCATTTTGCCAATTCCATCAAAGGCCTGGACACGAAACGGACAATTGCATGAAGTTGAGGCATGAGATCCAGAATTTAATTGATAATGGTAAGTTGCCCGAGCCAGACAAGCCCAACACCAAAGATAATCCATTTCCAATGTTCAACAGAGTGCCACCACCAGCAACCTTCATGGTGGGAAAAGGATTGGAAGAAGACTTTGTTTTATCATCCTTTCAAGATGGAAATATTGAAGATGTGGAAGGAAAAGAAGCCTAACTCAATGAACTTTTCTTAGCTTGAATGTTGCTTTTCAATCTTACTTTCTTTAATATTTTAGAACTATTGTGTTTTTCAAATTTAAATTATTTTTATCATAAATTTTTGTTGGTCTTTGTTCATTTTGATGCTCAACCAATGAGGAATTTAGCTTGATGTTTATAAATTAATGTGTCTAGGCATCATGACTCGAATGACTTTACTAGATGAGGGACTTACTCTATAGCATTGAGTTGTGTATGCTTACTTAGAGAGGGCTCCTGCATAATTATCTTTGTCTAGGTCTTAGTCAGTCTTAGAACATGCTTTGACAAACTTTCGAGGCAAAATTGAACTCTGCTTATTCAAGGGAGAGATGATCTATGCATTGTTTGATTAGCCAACAACTAGTATCCACCCAATTAAATATTAATCCCTAGTTGTCCCTTTGAGCCTTCATAAAATTTTAGCTTTCTTTTCATTGGCATATAACCTCAACAACCTACCTTGAGTTGTTGTGATACTTTTGACAAGTCTTATGATCACAAAGGTGAAAAGGCAAGAAGATCAAAGACAGAAATGAGTAGTCAAGACTATAAAGATAGTTGAAGTTCTCAAGACCATAAGGATAGTTGATGTTCTCAAAACCTTAAGGGTAGTTGAAGTTCCCTTAATGTCTTCAATATATCAAGACAACATCAACATTAGAGTAATAAATGATTTATCCATGTTAAAGAAGATTTATGTTACTCCACTCATCCATTATTAGAAGCCCAAGTTGGTACAAACAAGACAACTCTGTTTGAGCTAGAACCAAACAAAACAAAAAAAAGAAAAAAAAAGAAAAAAAAGAAAAAGAAAAAAGAAGAACAAAAGAAATTCAGAAAGCCAACTGAGTTCCCTTTTACCTAAAGCAGCAAAAGGCTTCCATAAGGATGGTTTGACTTGAATTGGTCCAACCTAACCAAAGATTCAATCAAAATTGGAGAAAAGGAGGGAGACCATCCAGTTCTTGAAAGTTTTGTACTTGATAGTCCAACAAGAAAGAAGGACAAAATGATAAAATGCTCAAAGAAAGGGAAGAGTAAGGAAAATAAAGAGAAAGGAAAGGGAAGAGTAAGAGAAATAAAGAAAAGGGAGAAGAAGAAAAGGAAACAAATTTGGGTACCAAACTTTTTGCAAGGGCAAAGACTGTCCCTATCAAGATCCAGATTAATGCCAAGAAGATATAGAAGGAATTTGGAGTCTAGCAAGATTGCCTCCAAGCCACTTAAAATTCAAAAAAGAAATTTATAGTGTGAAGGCTTGTCCATTGTATCACATCAGGCCCAACTTACAAATGGCCTTCACTTTAACCCATGTCCCTTATAGACCCCATTTCAAGCTTATCAAAGACCTATTGACCTCTCTTTGTAGGTAGAATCTATTAGTGGAGATAGTTTGAATAAGCATGCATATGGGATAGACAATATTTAAACTCAAATGAGACCTTGGCCAAGTAATGTGTATGTGCCTATCTGAAGTGCAACAGTTCTTGCTTAAAAAGCAATGATTCCAGAGTTTAGTACGGTAACTAGGGTTGTCATGTTATAGATATGTTAATTTGGAAAAATCAAGTCCTGAGGTACATTGACATTAATTTGGCAAAGCCAACATTTGATTTCAAAATTAAAATTCAAAAAAAAAAAATTTTGTCATACAAAGCCTTCAAGTTAAGGGAAGTATGTTGAACCTCCAAAGGACATATTGGGCAAAGGAAATGATTATTGGCAAGCTGCCAATTGACATGCTGAATGTAACACCCTCATACTCTATATAAGTACTATACATATACCTGGTATACATACAATACGTATATAAAGTATAAGAATGTCACTTTTCGTTTTACTTTAAAACCCTTTATTCAAGTTCAAGCGATATTACATTAAATTAAAGAACATTTACGAAAATCATTATTCTTATAAAAATACAACATAATTAAAATCACATATGTATGCATCACCTTCTAGTTGGTCTCGAGACACTCTTACCCTTCTCGTGGCATCACAGCTAGACTTCCAGATCAACCGTATAAATACATGCGCGATAAAACATCCGCGCTAAGCCCGAAAGCTTAGTAGTACAACTAAATAATAAAATACACTTTACCAAAATTATCATACCTCATATGTTTAGCATTATGTTTTAATGTTCTCTTACCACGTTTTCCTTTCTCAATGCATTCTTCATAAGTTCCCACTAATCTCATATACATAAACATATACATTAATTCAACCAATTACCATTCAAAGACATATTCAACACCTTTACGAAAGAAATTCTCACAAATTCCATATTCATATATATATATATATATATATATTTTACACATCATACTTTATTTTTATAAAATCATATATCAAGAAAGTCCCTCAAAACATATTCACCTTCAATACATCAATGCACATATTACAAAAGCATAATTCATAACATTATTTTATCCACAATTCATCAAACATGAATCATACTTCCAATAAAGGCAGTTGTAGATCTCATTACTCATTTATTTCAACATTTAATATCACATTTACAACAAAGACAGACTCGGGCCCAAACAACACACTGATATGTTATTCCAAGTTCAGAGTTACTGCTTTGGTCCATAATCATAATCATCAAGCCCGTAGGCATCATCTATAAATATCTCTATCCATGGATAGTGTAACAGACCCAGTCTCTTGGACCATCAACTCGGCAAATCTCGAGGAGATCCTCAACCCGGCAAGACTGTTACTATAATTCACATTTCACATTTCACATTTATCAAGTAACAGACCCAGTCTCTTGGACCATCAACCCGACTAAATCGAGGAGATCCTCAACCCGGCAAGACTGTTACAAATCATATATCTCATAATCACAATTAGCAGAGTGTAAGAGACCCAGTCTCTTGAATCTCAATTCGTCTCAAATTGAAGAGATCCTCAACCCGGCAAGACTGTTACCTTTCATTTTATAGGCATGCCTCCAAACTCAGAACTCTGAAAATGAATAACATATCAGACACACAATTCATCTATTATTTCATTATCAATTCTCATCATCATCTAGGCAAACATGCCCCACTTAATTCAATTGAATCATCACAGCCAATCACAATGGCTTCATATCACATTATATCTCAAATCACATTTCGAGTTTCATCATTGCTATATGCAACATCAATTACATTACTAAACAAACATATCATGAATCAATCATACCATATAGGCATGCTTCAATCATAAAATTAAAGTAATTCATCATCAATGATCTCATAATATTCCACATTATACACAACATGCCATTATTCATATGCATCATCAATCTACATATAGTACAATACAATTCATGAGATTAACAATGCATAAAACCTAACATGGTTCATATAATATCAACGTTATCATCAAATCATATTGATCAATTCAATTCATCACTCAAGTATACATAATCAATGACATTGCACATACTTTTTCATTGATCATTATATCTTCCACATTTCCTATATTATCATTGATATATTCATACATAACAATTTACCTTATTCAAGAACTTAGAATCCTCCATATACATTTGGTTGGATCATTATCGTTTTAAGTGTGTTTAGGTACAAAAGACATTTGAAGATCCAACAATGTTTGAAGACCAAATAACAAACACATTTGCAAACACCCTCAAGGGACACGGCCAAGCTTGTGGCCGTGTCTCCCAATATAAACATCCAGTAGCCATCACGCCCAAGGGACACTGCCAAGCTTGTGGTCGTGTCACTCAACACCAATTCAAGCAGTAGCAAACACGGGCAATGGACACGGCCGTGTCTCTCAACATAAATTAGACAGTAGCAAACACAGGCAAGGGACACGGCCAAGCCAGTGGCCGTGTCTCTCCAAAACTCATCCAACACGGCCAAATTTGCCCTAACTTGGCCGTGTCCTACAATAATTTAAAGACCAAGCACTCGAAATTCATCCAAACCAAACCCCAAATCAACATTTCATCATTTTCCTTACAATTATCTCAACTCATCATCACTTAGATATTAATTTCACACATTTATATACTTCAATCTCTTGTTATCATCCACTTACACACCAATCAAACCAAACATAACCTAAATCCAAAAGAAATCCAACTAAGAAGATAAAAACTTATATATATAAGTATAATCAATAAATTCAACTCAAGAGATGAGTACTTACCTGAATATGTTGCCAAATCTTCATCTCCATCTTCAATACTCTTAACATCCTTAAGAAATTTTGATGAAGATCACCTTTCTCTCTCTCTCTCGTGCTCTCTCTCTCTCTCGTGCTCTCTTGTCCACGAAGAAGAAGAACAGAAGAAGAAGAAAGAAAGAAAGAAGGTTCTCCTCTCTTCCTTCGTTCTTATCTCATATATATATATAATAATAATAATAATAATAATAATAACAATTATACCATTAAATCTCCACCACACACAATTCCTTTTGACTTTCTTATTCTTTTCTCTTTCCTTCAATACACACATTGAATCCAAATACAACAATAACCCCAACACTTTTAGGGTATACTTTAGGATATTACAATTCTCTCCCCCTTAAATAATTTCGTCCTCGAAATTATCCAGTATAATAACAACCCATTTAGAACAATTCACCATCTTAATTTCCATATGAAGATAATTGTATCTTACAATATAGTTTTATCAAATCTCATATCTTCTACTCTCCCCCTTAGAGATAATCATCTTCTCTGAAATTCATAATTCATCATTGTATAGGTATATATATATATATCTTTACCTCTTATTACTTTCTCAACAAAGCAATCAAGATATCTCATAACATCTCCAATACATTTTATCTTTGTACTAAAGTCAGATTATCACTTTAACTCTTTATAGATATTCTCTTAACTTTAACCTCAAAAATCATTAATCAATATCTTAGCATTGTTTATTCCATTCTTACCATCACTCTCAAAATAAACATTTACCAAACATCAATGGATAACTATATCCTTACTCTCATGAGTTTATTTCTCACCATGTACAATTAATATACCTCAATTTATTTATGTTCATTCATAAATCAGAATATTACATCATACACATTACCATTAAATCTTACACTCCCAATACAATTGCACATATTAAATCTCAATATTGCCTTGCAACTTTAATGAAACCTAGATCAATCGATTTATCTATCACAATATACTAACATTTTAACTTTATTGATTCAAACCAACAATTAACTTATTGAAATTTATCATTGGATTTTACTATATATACTCATATATAACCTAAGTTCATTAGGTCAAATTTATATTCAAATTCTAATCTTTCCAAATTCATATATTCAGTCAATATGAATCATGCTTATACATATACATTTCCTTATTTCAATAATTATATCATCATTTCTTATACTCATTCAAAATTTATCAATATTGCCAACAACTATAACTTCATAAACGAGCTTTTTCCCCAACCAGGTTAGTAATCCAAGTTTGGTTGCCCAACACATTGGGTCCGCATGGTTCCACAGGAGGCAAATAAGTCCGTTCATTTATCTTTTCACAATTCATTTTTCATAATCAATTAGGTACTCTACCTCCATTATAAGTCATTTCTAACTTCATTGCCAATAATCATAGTTTCTCATTACATCAAAATAGTATACACGTATATCATTAATTATATTTAACATCTTATTATACAATCATATCATTCCCAACATTATTGATATATACATATTAATTTACATTATTCATACTCCTATAAATTTTAAGTTCATTCACATAATCACTTTACACTGTAAATGTATCCTATAAAATTTTCAGTCATGATTACAATTTCTTCCCTTTTATTATTTCTTCACTTCACCCAATATTACTATATTTATATAATTATTGTTCTATCACACAATTCATAGCTTAAAACATTATCACAATTCTCTTCCCTTGCTTTACTTCTCATAATTACAATTAAATTTTTAATATCGTAAATATAAGATATAACTTCACCAATCATATCTTTTAACCATGTTTCTGGAAACATAGTTATCCATCTCAGTTCTAAATCTGAAGATAATAAAACTAATCACTAATCACACTAACCAAATCATATGACAATGATATATTAACAATCACACTTAGGGGTTGTAAATCAATATTGTTCTTCTATTATTCAATTTCCAACTTTTACAATTATAATACTAACTTGTATCACATAAATTATATATTTATTCTCCAAGCTTTTATTACACCAAAAATTAACACATTTTAATTTCATCTCCAAAACAATTGCTTTTGTTGAATTTATCATTATTAACCCAACTCATGTTCAATAATATTATCTTTAACATTTCCTAAGCCTAACCTTCAATTAGATACCAATCTTACACAAGTATCTTTCATTACTCCATTTCCAATCCATCTCTTCTAAAAATTTTCAAATATATAACTCCTTCCTTACAATTTCTTATTACACACTTATACATAAAAATATTTCCACATAAATTCTTTGAACTCCAACACATTTTATGATAGTCTCATTTAGTTATTACTATAACAGTTTCACTGTTCAATATTACCCAGGTCTATTCTCACTCCTAATACCATTAAACATGTAATGATATAAAATAATAAACATATTATCCACACCTTCATAGATCACATTCATATCAAAAGTTCATTTCACAAATCCTCTTTATATAAACACATAATTATACAATTTATTAAATTTCCCTTTTTCATATAGTTTATACCAATTTAATATTTATCACTTTCCTTTGACTATTATCATGCTCATTTGTTTATCATAACTTAAGTTATTCATTAACTTCAATAAATATATACACTCTACTTATGACCTTATTTCACAAGGAGCTTAATCACATTTCCAGTGTGATATCTCTCTCATATATGTTTTTTTTAAAAAATATCTTTTAACATATTCTTCCTAGTCATTTTCATCCTTTCCAATCAAATTACTTAAAAATAACTCATTTTCATTTGCTCAATTCCTTTTCTTTACTTTCAAACCAAATTTTCTTACTATCAATCACATCCCCTCAATTCCTAATACCTTCATGTGCACTAATATTCATTTCATATATCTCATGTATTACATACATTAAATTATCACTATTTACTTGGTCTTTATCCACATTCCATTTAAAACTATAAATTTCCAACTTACTAATTTACTTAAACTTCAATTTATTCATCTCACTCTCTTAATATCATTTTAAAACATCTTACGTGAATATACCACCAAGCAACACCAAAACATATATGTTTCACAATTATTGAGCTCATTCCAAAAATCTAAATATCCCATATTACCACCATTAACATGAGCTTCCACAATATTCAAACATCTCACATTTCTAATATTGAAATCACCATGTTTGCATTAAAATAACAATACAAACAACACCAATATCTCTTTGTACTTAACCAACATCATCTCTTTTTCCTTTAAACAAAACCTTAAATTTGCCTATCCACACCTTCATTTATCACACTTAATCTATATCAATCAACTCATTCAATATTTCACCATACTATTATCGTTTAAACAATATATCTTTCCATATTACCCATTCAACAGTATTTACTCTTTCCAGAAATCCCAACATAAAGTTTATTAAAAAGAGATTCAAATATTAGAGGATAGATTACATACTTTAATTCTTAATTTTGTTTCTAACTCATTTCCAACTTTATTCTTCTAGCCATTTCTTTATAAATCAAACACATATCAATAATCAAACTTTTTACTTATTAACTCCATATCATTTCCTTATATCACAATCACCTCTCAATTATCAACATTTCAAAATTTACTTTCATATGAAACCTCATTTACATACTATCATTTATCTCATGTAATTCAAATACATCACAATTCACATAATGCCACGTTCGAGACCAACCTAGGTGTGAATGCATATGCATGTCTTACCAATTGCATTTCCAAAATCTTCTTTTCAATTCTTGTTTAAACTCTTCAAAAATTTTCTTTTTAATTTCACTTAGGCCGAGAATCTCGAACCTAAGCTCTGATACCAAAATAATTGTAACACCCTCATACTCTATATAAGTACTATACATATACCTGGTATACATACAATACGTATATAAAGTATAAGGATGTCACTTTTCGTTTTACTTTAAAACCCTTTATTCAAGTTCAAGCGATATTACATTAAATTAAAGAACATTTACGAAAATCATTATTCTTATAAAAATACAACATAATTAAAATCACATATGTATGCATCACCTTCTAGTTGGTCTCGAGACACTCTTACCCTTCTCGTGGCATCACAGCTAGACTTCCAGATCAACCGTATAAATACCTGCGCGATAAAACATCCGCGCTAAGCCAGAAAGCTTAGTAGTACAACTAAATAATAAAATACACTTTACCAAAATTATCATACCTCATATGTTTAGCATTATGTTTTAATGTTCTCTTACCACGTTTTCCTTTCTCAATGCATTCTTCATAAGTTCCCACTAATCTCATATACATAAACATATACATTAATTCAACCAATTACCATTCAAAGACATATTCAACACCTTTACGAAAGAAATTCTCACAAATTCCATATTCATATATATATATATATATTTTACACATCATACTTTATTTTTATAAAATCATATATCAAGAAAGTCCCTCAAAACATATTCACCTTCAATACATCAATGCACATATTACAAAAGCATAATTCATAACATTATTTTATCCACAATTCATCAAACATGAATCATACTTCCAATAAAGGCAGTTGTAGATCTCATTACTCATTTATTTCAACATTTAATATCACATTGACAACAAAGACAGACTCGGGCCCAAACAACACACTGATATGTTATTCCAAGTTCAGAGTTACTGCTTTGGTCCATAATCATAATCATCAAGCCCGTAGGCATCATCTATAAATATCTCTATCCATGGATAGTGTAACAGACCCAGTCTCTTGGACCATCAACTCGGCAAATCTCGAGGAGATCCTCAACCCGGCAAGACTGTTACTATAATTCACATTTCACATTTCACATTTATCAAGTAACAGACCCAGTCTCTTGGACCATCAACCCGACTAAATCGAGGAGATCCTCAACCCGGCAAGACTGTTACAAATCATATATCTCATAATCACAATTAGCAGAGTGTAACAAACCCAGTCTCTTGAATCTCAATTCGTCTCAAATTGAAGAGATCCTCAACCCGGCAAGACTGTTACCTTTCATTTTATAGGCATGCCTCCAAACTCAGAACTCTGAAAATGAATAACATATCAGACACACAATTCATCTATTATTTCATTATCAATTCTCATCATCATCTAGGCAAACATGCCCCACTTAATTCAATTGAATCATCACAGCCAATCACAATGGCTTCATATCACATTATATCTCAAATCACATTTCGAGTTTCATCATTGCTATATGCAACATCAATTACATTACTAAACAAACATATCATGAATCAATCATACCATATAGGCATGCTTCAATCATAAAATTAAAGTAATTCATCATCAATGATCTCATAATATTCCACATTATACACAACATGCCATTATTCATATGCATCATCAATCTACATATAGTACAATACAATTCATGAGATTGACAATGCATAAAACCTAACATGGTTCATATAATATCAACGTTATCATCAAATCATATTGATCAATTCAATTCATCACTCAAGTATACATAATCAATGACATTGCACATACTTTTTCATTGATCATTATATCTTCCACATTTCCTATATTATCATTGATATATTCATACATAACAATTTACCTTATTCAAGAACTTAGAATCCTCCATATACATTTGGTTGGATCATTATCGTTTTAAGTGTGTTTAGGTACAAAAGACATTTGAAGAGCCAACAATATTTGAAGACCAAATAACAAACACATTTGCAAACACCCTCAAGGGACACGGCCAAGCTTGTGGCCGTGTCTCCCAATATAAACATCCAGTAGCCAACACGCCCAAGGGACACGGCCAAGCTTGTGGCCGTGTCACTCAACACCATTTCAAGCAGTAGCAAACACGGGCAATGGACACGGCCAAGCCAGTGGCCGTGTCTCTCAACACAACAATCCAGTACCAGACACGGGCAAGGGACACGGCCGTGTCTCTCAACATAAATTAGACAGTAGCAAACACAGGCAAGGGACACGGCCAAGCCAGTGGCCGTGTCTCTCCAAAACTCATCCAACACGGCCAAATTTGCCCTAACTTGGCCGTGTCTCTCATAACTTGGCCGTGTCCTACAATAATTTAAAGACCAAACACTCGAAATTCATCCAAACCAAACCCCAAATCAACATTTCATCATTTTCCTTACAATTATCTCAACTCATCATCACTTAGATATTAATTTCACACATTTATATACTTCAATCTCTTGTTATCATCCACTTACACACCAATCAAACCAAACATAACCTAAATCCAAAAGAAATCCAACTAAGAAGATAAAAACTTATATATATAAGTATAATCAATAAATTCAACTCAAGAGATGAGTACTTACCTGAATATGTTGCCAAATCTTCATCTCCATCTTCAATACTCTTAACATCCTTAAGAAATTTTGATGAAGATCACCTTTCTCTCTCTCTCTCGTGCTCTCTCTCTCTCTCGTGCTCTCTTGTCCACGAAGAAGAAGAACAGAAGAAGAAGAAAGAAAGAAAGAAGGTTCTCCTCTCTTCCTTCGTTCTTATCTCATATATATATATAATAATAATAATAATAATAATAATAACAATTATACCATTAAATCTCCACCACACACAATTCCTTTTGACTTTCTTATTCTTTTCTCTTTCCTTCAATACACACATTGAATCCAAATACAACAATAACCCCAACACTTTTAGGGTATACTTTAGGATATTACACTGAAACATAATTTGAAATGGATGCATCCCTGACTCTACCATTAGGGGTCTCTACCATTATTCATGTTTTCAACATCTTGAATATAAAAGCCACAAATGCAAAGCTTTCGATCATTCCAATGCAAGACTTGAACAAGTGTCAAAATGGAACCAATGAGAACACTTTTGCTGATCACCTCTGTCTCTGAGTCGATGGAACAACTGTAAGTATTATTCATGCATATCATGCATACATGAGCATATCACATCGTACTTTCCTGTCTTGTATTTTCTATTCTTTATCAAAGTGAACAACAAACACTCTGTGAAGTGAAGAATCAAAAGAAGATGTCAAATCAGGAGAGCATGGAAAGCCCATTGCTTGAGAAAGCTCCAGTAATTTTGCAAAGAGAAGAAATGCATGTTTGTGTGAAGAACTAGACAAGAAAAATATCAATAAAAGCTTGCATGGAAAAAAATCTTTGGTTTGAGCCTACACAGGGGGCAAAGTTTCTCCTTTTCAATTTTTTGGGTTTATATGCCAAATATTATTAAACTCACTTACAAATATTTTGCCACACAGGGGGGCAAGGAGAGGATATAAGGTCCAATTAAAAATAGCTAAATCTTTGCAAAAAGGAAGAATAAAAGAATGGAACAATTAGAACTCTCAAAAGAATGAAGATGCAAAAGACGAAAGATTAATCAAGCTAAAAGTGCTGAAGCCAGGGTAAAGACCCGACCTCCAATGGATAAAAATCAATGTTTCAAGGGTAAATACCCAATGTCAAAAGATGAAGATTCATTTTCAAGGATAAAGACCCGGTCTCAAAGGATGAAGATCCAATTTGATGGTGAAGAATCACAATGTATAAAACATCTAGAGCAGTCAGACTTCCCAACTAAAAGTTAAGTCAAATTCAATTCAAGCTCGGGTCCAAGTACCCAAGCTCAGGTCCAAGTACCTAATCTCGGGTCCAAGTACCCAAATGAAATCAATCTCAGGTCCAAGTACCCAAATCAAATTAATCTCAAGTCCAAGTACCCAATCCCAGGTCCAAGTACCCAAAATCAATTCAAGCTAGGGTCCAAGTACCCAATCTCGGGTCCAAGTACCCAATCCCGAGTCCAAGTACCCAATCTTAGGTCCAAGTACCTAAATCAAGTACCCAAATTAGCTCAAAATTAATTCGAACCGGGTCTAGAACCCAAATTTTTCTTAGGTCCAAAACCTAGAAATTTTCTCTGGTCCAGAATCCAAATTTTCCTTAGGTCCAGAACCTATAATTGTCCTTGAGTCCAGAACTCGAACCGGGTCCAGAACCCAAATTTTCCTTAACTCCAGAACCTAGAATTTTTCTCGGGTCCAGAATCCAAATTTTCCTTAGGTCCAGAACCTAGAATTATTCTTGAGTCCAGAACTCAAACTGGGTCCAGAACCCAAATTTTCCTTAGGTCCAAAACCTAGAATTATCCTTGAGTCCAGAACTCGAACCGGGTCCAGAACCCAAATTTTCCTTAGGTCCAGAACCTAGAATTTTTCCGTGAGTCCAGAACTCAAATTGGGTCCAAGTACCCAAAACAAGTCGCCATCTCAAAAAATTAAGTCTTTTTGCTTTTCACTCTCTTTCACTAAGGTTTCAGATCATTCAAGCAGGGGGCAAACTGTAGACCCTTAATTTTTGACCCAATCCGATCTAATATGTTTTATTTAGCCCAAAATGATTTTTGTTGTCTAATTGGTCCAAAATAATTTTAATTAAGTAATTTTTACCTTATTTTCTAATTTTTATTAATAAAAAAGGAAAATAAACAAATAAAAATTAAAAAATAAAAATAAAAATAAAATCGGAGTCGGAAAAAAATCGGCAGCGAAAAGCAGTCGTGGGGGCCCGTGGGTGTTTTTCCTGCCGGCGGCATGCCCGTAGGCCCAGCACTTCACCCGCAGGCCTGCGGGCGTTTCGCCCTCAGGAATTTCTTGGGGGCGAGTTATTTTGCCCGCAGGAAATTCCTGCGGGCGAAATAACTTCCCGCAAGATTTTCCTGTGGTCGACACGCCCACTGGCCCAAAATTGCCCCGCTGCCACAGTTTTCGCCAGCGCAAAATTTTTCGATGCAAATTTTTCGAAACCTAATCCAATTACGTTTTAATTTCTTTTTTTTAATATCACTTGCCGTGTATAATTAGGAAAAAATAACCTAAAACTAATATAAAAAAGGACCAAAGGCAATTAAAGTTAAGGGGCCGAGAGAGAGCAAATCCAAGGGGAGTTTGGAAAGTTTGAAACCAAATCAAGGAAGGAAAAGAAGAAATTAAATTTAAATCTTTTCTGGACAGAAGTATCACGAGAGAGGAGATTTCAGAGGCAAAAAGGCTTGTCTTTGGAGCTAGTTCATCCAAGAAGAATTGTTTTTGGAGCAACTTACAAAAGAAGGTATGAAATTCTAAATTCTAATTTTTTACACAGTAGCTAAACTAGGATTTTTTGTGTTTCTCAAAAGTTAAAATCTTAGAACTTTAATTTAGTTTTCCAAAGTTAAAACACTAAAACATGACCTTCTTTTCTAAAAAGGCTTAAAATTATTATTTTTTCTACTTAAAAACCTTAAAACTCTAATTGAACATATTTTTTAACAAAACCAAAATCAAATTCTGTTTCTTTTAAGATTTTAAAGTAGGTTCTATTTTATTCAAAAAAACCTTAAAAAACATCTTTTCTACTTATAAAAACTTCAATCCATTTGTTTAAATTCGTAAAACTTCATAAATTATCAAATTGATTTATAAAATCTTAATTCAAATCTTTTACCCGTGACCTAAATTCTAAAACCCTAAAATCCAAAATTCAACTTTTAAACCTAAAATAATGAACACTAACCCTTTTAAAACCTTAAACCCTAATTTTTATGAACCCTAATCCTTTTAAAACATTAAAAAAACATAAAAAAAAATAAACACTCAAAAATTACACAGTAGCTTAAAATTCAATAACCAAAAATCACAAATTAAATTATTTTAAGGTATTTAAAACCCTAATTTCATGATTTCATCATTCAAACCTTAATTTGGTTAATCAAAGAGTCTTACCAATCTTTTAAAGCATAAAACCCTAATTTATTTTAATTTCATAAAAAGTCACAGTAGCCATAATTGGACTTTTATTTGCTTTATTCAATTCCATACTTGATATGCTTTGATTTATTTCTTATGCTTTAATTTATTTAATTTCAATACTTGATTTATTTAATTTTTCATGGATGGATGTTTGTTCTATATTTTGGTTAATAGCTTTGATGAATGATTCATTTATGATGAATGATCATATACTTTTATCAATTAATTTAGATTTCCAAAAGTTGTAAGAGGTATGTTTCCACTTGGTGGGTACCTCATTAGTTAAACATCATGTAATTTAATTTGCTTTTCTATTTTAGAACCTATGTAAAGGGCATGTTTATACCTTTTGGTGGGTGTCCTATCTAGACATGTGATGTAAGGACATGTTTCCATCCTTGGATGGGTGTCCATTTATTTGCTTTGTTTGAACATTGCTTTGACTTTAAATATATTGATGCTTTCTTTTAATTATTGTGTGTAATATGGATAATGTTATTATACTTAAGAATTTTATAATATTAAGACCTGTAAAGGAGGCCGGTTCCAATGAACCTGGCGTTGTAGGGGTGCTGGGCCATTTCTCACCTTCCCCACACGTACCCAACTTTCCGAACCCATTAGGGGGTTGGGGATTCCTTACGAATTGAGTCATCCACCCCTTTCTTTTTTTTCGGCCCGTCCGGGTGGCGACTCCATTTTCTCTGGACTTAGGTCCGTGTTCTCTAAGGCCCCGAGCCTAAACAGTGCCGAAGTCGCAAGAACCATTCCACCGGGAGTGGGGGCAAAAATCCCCGCTCACAAGTGGTTAAGAAGGAAGTGCTTAAATTGCTTGATGAAGGAGTGATACCCGATAGTCAATAGTGAGTGGGTTAGCCCAATACATGTAGTGCCTAAGAAATTAGGAATCACTATGGTAAAAAATGAAAAGGATGATTTGATTCCTATAGGACTACCACTGGGTGGAGAATGTGTATAGACTATAGGAAGTTAAATAATGCCACAAAGAAAGATCATTTTCCTATTCCTTTTATTGATCAAATGTTGGATAAACTTTTTGGACACTCACACTATTACTTTTTGGATGGACTTTAAGGTTATTATCAGGTGCCGATAGCACCAGAGGATCAATCCAAGATCACTTTTACTTACTCTTTTGGGACTTATGCATTTCTGCGTATGCCCTTCGGCTTGTGTAATGCGCCTGCAACTTTTTAGAGATGCATGATTTCTGTTTTCACAGACATGATAGATGACTTTATTGAGGTATTTATGGATGATTTTTCAATTTTTTGTGACTCTTTTGATAATTACCTCAACAAACTTGTTCTTGTACTTGAAAGATGCATTGAATGTAATCTCACTTTGAGTTGGGAAAAAAGTCATTTCATGGTCACTCATGGCATTGTGTTAGGCCATATTGTGTCAAGTAAAGGGATTGAGGTGGATAAAGCTAAGGTAGAGTTGATTGCTAAGTTACCCCCACCTACCTCTGTTAAGAGAATAAGAAGCTTTCTAGGGCATGCAGGTTACTGGAGGTTTATTAAAGATTTTTCTAAAATAAGCCAACCATTGAGTCATTTGCTTGGAAAAGATGTTCCATTTGTATTTACTGCATAATGCATGCAAGCTTTTAATTCCCTTAAGGAAAAATTGACCAGCACACCGGTAATTGTAGCTCCTGTTTGGTCCATACATTTTGAAATTATGTGTGATGCATCCAACCATGCAGTAGAAGCTGTCCTTGGGCAAAGGGTTGAGAAATTTTTGAGAGTGATTTATTATGCTAGCTTAACCCTAAGTAGCACACAAGTTAATTACACAACAACTGAAAAAGAAATGCTAGCAGTTGTTTTTGCCTTAGATAAGTTTAGAGCATATTTGAATGGGTCTAAAATTATTATGCATTCAGATCACGCTGCTTTAAAATATCTTTTGGCCAAACAACATGCTAAACCTCATTTAATTAAATGGGTGCTATTATTGCAAGAATTTGATTTTCAAATCAAGGATACTAAGGGAAGTGAAAATGTTGCAGCTAATCATTTATCTAGGTTACCTTCCTTTGATGAAAATCTTGCATCTGATAGCGTTCGTAGAAATTTAGAAGCATTTCCTGATGAACAATTATTTGCGGTAATGAATTCACCATGGTTTGCAGATATTACTAACTATCTTGCTTGTGGTATTTTGCATTCTGATATGTCATTTCAGGAAAAGAAAAGGTTTTTGCACATGAGTAAATTCTATTTCTGGGATGAACCTTACCTATTCCAGATATGCAAAGATGAGATAGCTCGTAGGTGTGTATCTGAGGAAGAACAACTGAGTGTTCTTCAATTTTGTCATGAACTTCACTGCGGTGGTCATTTTGGAGGGAGAAAGACTACCAAAAAAGTGCTTCAAAGTGGATTTTATTGGCCTACCCTATTCAAAGATGCTCAAGAATATTGTAAGCATTGTGACCACTATCAAAGAGTAGGTAATATTGGTAGGAGTTCATTCCCCTTCAATCTTATATTGTAGTTGAACTATTTGATGTTTGGGGAATAGACTTCATGGGTTCTTTTCCCAAATCCTTTGGTTATGAATACATATTGGTTGCTGTTGATTATGTTTCAAAATGGGTGGAGGCAATCCCCACCAGAACTAATAATGTTAATGTGGTTGTTAAATTTGTGAAGGAATACATTCTTAGCAGATTTGGCACACCAAGAGTGATAGTCAGTGATGGGGGAAGTCATTTATGCAATAAATGTTTTCAGAAGTTAATGCACAAGGTGGGTGTGAAACACAAAGTGGTGACCCCATACCATCCACAGACTTCAGGACAAGTTGAGACATCCAACAAGCAAATCAAAGGATTTTGGAAAAACAGTCATCTCAACAAGGAAGGATTGGGCAAGTAGATTGAATGGCGCATTGTGGGCATATCGAACTGCTTTCAAGACTCCCTTGGGTATGAGTCCATACCGATTGGTTTTCGGTAAGGCTTGTCATTTACCAGTGGAGTTAGAGCATAAGGCGTATTGGGCAATTAAGACTCTGAATTTAGATTTGGACAAGGCAAAGAGAGAACATTTTCTGCAAATTTCGGAGTTAGATGAACTAAGGAGCGAGGCATACGAGAGTTCGAGGATTTATAAGGACCGTACTAAAGCACTTCATGACTGAATTTTAGTACGAAAGACATTTAGCCCAGGTATGAAGGTCTTACTTTTCAATTCTCGTCTCAAACTATTTCCAGGAAAACTCAAGTCTCGATGGAGCGGTCCTTTCGAAATAACTCAGGTATATCCTTCCGGTGCTATAGAATTACTTAACTCTCGAATGAATGAAACTTTTGAAGTAAATGGACAGAGAGTTAAACCATATAATGAGGTGTTCCAAGAAGTAAGGATTGTCGATAGTACTTTGATCTATGATCCTTAATTCTTGCAGTAACATCCAGCTAAGACGACATTAAAGAAGCACTCAATGGGAGGCAACCCATTGTTATTGTTTTTAGCATTTTAGTTTAGTATATTCAATATATTTATTTATTTTCCCTTCTATTTTTCTTTAAGGCTTGATGGTTTGGAGATTGGAAGTTTTTTTATTCTTGCAGAGAACAGGCCAGGAGCATTGAGTTTAATTGAGAAAAGGAGGGCCATCTAGTTCAAACTTTCCTTGATCGCATGTTTATGCTGAAGTCGCGGTATTTGCTTTAGTTGTTTTCTTTCATGTTGATTATTTGTATGAAAGCTTCACTATGCGCGACACAAAAGAGGTTCTTTCTATCTTTTCTTTTGTTTACATTGAGGACAATGTAACTCATAAGTGTGGGGTAATTTTTAAGCTTTTCTTTAATTTTTGTTTTGTTTTCTTTGTGAGTTATATTGTGTGTTTTTCTTGGCATAATTGTTGGAAACTTATTGACTTTTCTATAATTCTAGCATTACATTTGAGCCTTGAGTATCAACATAGAGATTAGCATTTGAATTCATTCAGGATCAATTTTCACGTTCTGCAATTCATGACATATAAATCTCTGAGAACCCACCCTTTGTGAGTTTTGAGCCTCATAGATTGCATATTATTGTCAATCGATTTTCTTTTCTTAAGTGTGCACCTTCATGATTTTGTATCTCTAGAGCTTGCTTTTGCATACTAATTGAACTCACATTATGATTTCATTTGAAGTTTTAAAATGATGAAGGGAAATTAGGATTACCCCCTTTAGCTTAAAAAGTCCTCCCTTAATTATGAATTCCTTAGTGAGCCAAGTTGAGCCTTTGACCTTTTTTTTATTGATCAACACAATTAACAAATCAACATTTTTCTATCATACCTTCATTAAGGAATGGAGTTTCTTATGATATGACAATAGGAGTGGTTTAATTGAGAAGTATGGGGTAAACAAATAAAAAACAAAATTAATAAGAAAATAGTATTGTTTTGTAAGATTTGGGGCTGAAATGCATACTTTGCCGATTTTATTTGACTAAGAGTCGATTATTATTTTCTTTTACATTTGAGCTAGATGTTCAATGTATTTTTATAGTTTGTGTATATATATAAAATAAATAAAAATTAAAAGAAGATATATATATATATACAAAATTCATATATTTTCTAGCATTAGTCATCAAAGAGGAATTTCGACTCATTTACTTTTCTTTAAGTATGTAAATATTTCAGACTATCAAGGGTTAGTGAATATGTCATTTGAGGGAGTTACGAGTTTCTACGCAAGATTATTGTCTAATTTAGATGTTCCATTTCTTGATGTTCCAACTTAAATGTCTTTTCTCACACCTTCACCTTAGCCCCATTATATCCAAATGAAAAGACCTTCGGATTATTTCTTGAGAAAATCAGTGAGAGAGATTGGATAATTAAGCAAGTTTATGGCAGTATGCAGTCATGATTGGTTTGAGTGAATTAACCTTTGAAATTGAGAGAAACACTTAGATGAGAGATGAGATTTGTTATGTCTGAATTAATGAATGAGTTAAGAAAATCTTGATTGAAGTAAATTGCATTTATTTATTGCTGAGTATTGTTTTATTAGTTTTTGTTATAAGTTTTGTGTCTTGTTTATTATGTTAATTATTGTTTTATTTAGGTATTTCATTAGTTTTTATCTGTTTGTCTAGTGTTTTCTTTAATTGTGTAGTTTTAGTTTATTTTTAGTTTTATGTCATTTTTTATCTAGTTTTTAGTTTGTGTTTATGTTTTATCGGTTATTGTTTATTTACTTCGTGTTTTAAGTTTGTTTTGAGTTTTGTGTTAGGTTAAAACAGGCAAGGAAATGAATTGAAGATGAAATGGGCAGTAGCTGACACAGGCAGAGGACACGGCCAAGTCACTGGCCGTGTCCCATACCAAGTTAAAAGGAAGAGCAAGTCCCAGTAGCAGACACAAGCAAGGGACATGGCCAAGTCATGTGGCCGTGTCCCTCCAAAGAAGAGCAACACGACCAAGTCACCTTGACTTGGTCGTGTCCCACTTGTTACCAAAGGAAAGGGAGATCAAAAATTACACAGAAGCGAACACAGGCAAGGGACACGGCCAAGTCATGTGGCCGTGTCCCTCCCAACTCACTCACACGGCCAAGTCAAGCTCCACTTGGCCGTGTCACTCAACAAAGAAGAAAAGAAGATCAAAAGCAACAGAGTTGGACACATGCAGGGGACACGGCCGTGTCTTGTGGCCGTGTCCCTCCAACAAGCCCTCACACGTCCGTGTCCCTCATTATCTGGCCGTGTCCCTCATGAACCAAACGCGCACCGAATTTTAAAGCCGACGTTTCGTATAAAAGCAAAAAGAAAAGTTAGGGTTTGGGGAGTTGACGATTTTTGAGAGCCAAGTTCAGCCGTCTGAGAGAGATCTTAGGGTTTAAACATTTGTTTTCTTGGATTTTGATTTTACTTCGGATTAAACTAGTTTAGATTAGATTGTTCATGCCATTGTTTCATCCTTCTTGCAAGATTCGATCAAGAGATTCATCAAAAACTTCAAGGAGTTTGTAACTTGGTTTTATTCTTAAACTTTGTCTCTTTAGTTTCATTGAAATTTTGTTTATGAACATTATCATGTCTAAATTGATTTCTTTGATTATTAATGAGATGAGTATGCTTGATAACATCATGAACTAATTTAATCTAGTCTAGGGTTTGTATGGATTTGCTATGAATTGTATGAATTGGTTATTCTCTTAACTAATGATTTCTTTAGCCATTATTGAATGAAAAATTGTCACATATAATTGATTGGCCACCAATTGTGTGTTTTAGGTATTAGATGATGGATTGAGAGATGAAATCTAATGCTGGAACAATTCAATTAAGGACTTAGGTGAATTAGAGATATAACCTATTAAAAAGATTGTTTCAATTATAACAAGATTAGTTGTAAGAGGTTTGAATGCGAGAGCTTACTTCCTTGACTCAATTAATTAAGTTGTTTGAGATTTAATCTTAGAAATTAAATTAGTTAAGTGGAATAACCGTTCATACATATGAGTAGTAAAGAAGTGCAAACCCTAGACTCTTTTTATCAAGTGAATCAAAACATAAGCTATTATTTATTTTTATTTGTTTTCAACTTAAATCAATCTTCTTCATTATTTAGCAATTTATAAATCTCTTTATTACTAGTTAAACATAATCTGATAAGCAATTAACCACTTTAGCTTCCTTGAGAGAACGACCTTGGGGCGATCACCTTTGCTACAGCTACCTCGTATACTTGCGAGTGACGCTTTGTGGTAGAGTTAATTTGAGCGCAACAAGTTTTTGGCGCCGTTGCCGGGGAGGCTAATTGGTGTAATTGTTTATTTAAAAAAAAATAAATATTTTAGATTATTTTTCATTGTTTTCACTTTATTTTATTTGTCTTTTGCTTTTAATTGTTTCTTTTTCTAGAAAATTTCTGTTTATGCAAGGCAGGAGATCACTCGAAGTAGAGTTGCATCCATTCATTCCAGAAATTCAGAGAGTAAAAAGGAGCAGAGAGGAGTTTGAGCTTTTCACCGGATTTGATACTTCAGAGGAAGATATTTCGGATTTTGAGTTAGAATCTGAAAAATCTGTAAAGATGGCTGAAGAAAGGCAAAGAACCATGAGAGATTTTGCTAGACCTGTCATTGGAACTTCCACTTCTTGCATAAGACTGACAGATGCAGCAAGGAACTATGAGTTGAAGAACATTCACTACAACATGCTGCCATCATTCTATGGAGTTCCAAATGAAGATCCTTTGAATTTTATTAGGGATTTCTACTCCACCCTCAACACTTTTCCTTTAGGAGGACTAACAGAAGATCAGTTGAGGATGAGATGTTTCCCTTATACTTTGAAGGATAGCGCAAAGAGCTGGCTCATGATGTTGCCTGAAAATTCACTAACAACTTGGGAGCAAGTTTACAATAAATTCATGGGCAAGTTCTATTCACACCAAAAGACAGCTGAGTTGAGAGGGAAGATTGCTACATTCTCTCAGTTTGAAGGAGAGCCATTTCATGAGGCTTGGGACAGATTCAAGATGCTATTGATCCAGTGTCCACATCATCACTACCCACTTCAACTCCTTAATTAGTTTTTCTATGATGGTCTCACCCAGTAATTTCAGAACACTGTTGATAATGCAGCTGGGGGAGCCATGGGAGAAAAGACAGCTGATGAGACTTATGAGATCTTTGAGATGTTGGGAGCTAATTCTCAACAAAAGAGTGTAAGGGGAAGAAGTAAGGGGGTAAATCAACTGGAAGCCAATACTGAAATGGTTAGTCAAATAGCTGAGTTGACAAGACAGGTTCAGATGCTAAACATGAAGAACAATATTTCTTCATCTACTCAAGAAGTGTGTGGAATCTGTGGGACATTTGGGCATGGAGCAAATATATGTCCCTCTGCATATGAGACTTTTGGGAATGAAACTGAGCAAGTTAATGCTATGGGGGGATTTCAACCAAGAGCCAGGAATGATCCTTACTCCAACACTTACAATCCTGGTTGGAGGAGTCACCCCAATTTTTCCTGGACGACAAATAATGCTCAACAGCCTTTTCATTTGCTCCAGAGACAGAACCAGCAGGGTCAATCCTCAAATCAAAATCAAGGTCAGCCTAAGAGAGAGAGTTTGGAGGAAAGTTTACAGGCTTTTATCAAAGTCAGTACAAAAGGCTGGATTCCTTGGAAGCATCTTTTAAGAAGGTGGAGACCCAAGTGGGGCAACTTGCACAACAGATGCAGATTCAACAAAAGGGGAAGTTTCCAAGTCAACCTGAGCAGGCACAAGCAGTGACTGTTCTTAGGAGTGGCAAGGTAATTAATAATAATGTTGAAAATAACTCTGGGAATGCAGGTGAGCAAGAAAAGAAAAAGGAAGGAGAACAAGAGAACAAAGGTGCTGAAGAAAGATTAATGGAGAAGACCCTTACACCAGATTTGCACAAGGCAAGCAATCCATACAGGCCACCTATACCATTCCCTAGCAGGTTGAAGGATGATAAAAAAGATAAGCAGTTTTCAGATATCTTCAACATGCTATCTAAGGTAAGTATCAACTTACCCTTACTTGAAGCAATTAAGAACATGCCGGCTTATGCTAAATTCTTCAAAGAACTGAATACCAAGAAAAAAAGGTATGAGCTGAATGAAAAGTTGATAGTTTCTGAGGTAGCTAGTGCTGTTTTGCAGCATAAACTACCTCCTAAACTAAAGGATCCTGGAAGTTTTATTATTCAGATTACTATGGGAAATGGAAAAGGAACTGAGGGCATGTGTGATTTAGGGGCTAGTGTGAATTTAATGCCTTATTCTGTTTATCTTGATTTGGAATTAGGGGAACTTAAACCAACAAAAATGGTATTGCAATTAGCTGATAGATCTCTTAGATTCCCGAAAGGGGTTATAGAAGATGTGTTAGTTAAAGTTGGTGGTTTGATAGTTCCTATTGATTTCATTGTTCTTGACATGGAAGTAGGTAATTCTTCACCATCTGTACACACCATTCTGCTGGGTAGGCCTTTTATGGCAACTACCAACACTTTGATAGATGTTAAGAATGGAAAATTATCAATGACTGTTTTGGGACAAACTGTGGAATTTTCTATTTTTAACACTTCTCCTATTCCTACAACTGCTTTATATGAGGATTGTTCTTTCATTGATTGTGTTGATGCAGTTGTTTTAGATGTTTTCTTGCAAATAGGTTCCTCTGATAAATTGGAGCTGGCAATGACTTTGGATAGTGATTTGGAAATTTTTGATACAGAAATAGCAAGTTGTCTTGAGACTTTAGAGGATGCTGAAATAGAAGAGCTTAAGGAGGACCCAATTTTTGAACCTTCCCCCATTGAAAAAGAAGAGAAGAACCCCTCACTAGAGTTAGAGCTGAAAGAGTTACCTAAGAACCTGAAATATGTGTTTTTGGGAGATCACAATACTTTACCTGTGATAATATCTAGTGAACTTAGTGAAGGGGAGGAGATGAAGTTAGTAAGTGAGCTTAAAAGATTGAAGAGAGCAATAGGATGGGGATTGAGTGACATAAAGGGTATTAGCCCTTCCATGTGCATGCATAGAATCACTTTAGAAGAGGGAGCTAAACCTGTGAGGGAAACCCAAAGGAGACTTAACCCAAATATGAGTGAAGTGGTTAAGAAGGAAGTGCTCAAATTGCTGGATGAAGGAGTAATTTATCCAATTGCTAATAGTGAGTGGGTGAGCCCAGTACATGTAGTTCCTAAGAAATCTGGAATCACTGTGGTGAAAAATGAGAATAAGGAGTTGGTTCCTACTAGGACTACTACTGGATGGAGAATGTGCATCGATTATAGGAATTTGAACAATGCTACAAAGAAAGATCATTTCCCTCTTCCTTTTATTGATCAGATGTTAGATAAACTTTCTGGGCACTCACATTATTGTTTTCTGGATGGCCTTTCAGGTTACTATCAGGTGTCAATAGCTCCAGAGGATCAGTCAAAGACAACCTTTACTTGCCTTTTTGGGACTTATGCATTTCGACGTATGCCCTTTGGCTTGCGCAATGCACCTGCAACTTTTCAGAGATGCATGATGTCTGTCTTCTCAGATATGATCGACGATTTTATTGAGGTATTTATGGATGATTTTTCTGTTTTTGGTAATTCTTTTGATAGTTGCCTCGATAAACTTGTTCGTGTGCTTGAGAGATGCATTGAATGTAACCTCACTTTAAGTTGGGAAAAGAGTCATTTTATGGTTACTCAGGGCATTGTCTTAGGTCATGTGGTGTCGAGTAAAGGGATTGAGGTGGATAAGGCTAAAATTGAATTGATTGCTAAGTTACCCCCACCTACCTCTGTTAAGGGAATAAGAAGTTTTTTAGGGCATGCAGGATTTTACAGGAGGTTTATTAAGGATTTTTCCAAAATAAGCCAACCATTATGCCATTTATTGGGGAAAGATGTTCCATTTGAATTTACAGCACAATGCATGCAAGCTTTTAATTCCCTTAAGGAAAAATTGACTAGTGCACCTGTGATTGTAGCTCCTGTCTGGTCTTTACCTTTTGAAATCATGTGTGATTCCTCTAATCATGCAGTAGGAGCTGTTCTTGGGCAAAAGGTTGATAAATACTTGAGAGTAATTTATTATGCTAGTTTAACCCTGAATAGTGCACAAATGAACTACACCACAACTGAGAAGGAAATGCTAGCTGTTGTTTTTGCTTTAGACAAATTTAGAGCTTATTTAATTGGGTCAAAAATTATTGTTCATTCTGACCATGCAGCTCTTAAATATCTTTTAACAAAACAGCATGCTAAACCGCGCTTAATTAGATGGGTGTTGTTATTGCAAGAATTTGATTTCCAGATCAGGGATACTAAGGGTAGTGAGAATGTTGTTGCTGATCATCTATCCAGATTACCCTACTTTAGTGAAAATCTTGCATCTGATAGCATTCATAAAAATTTAGAAGCATTTCCTGATGAGCATTTGTTTGTGGTAATTAATGCACCTTGGTTTGCGGATATTGCTAACTATCTTGCTTGTGGAATTTTGCGATCTAACATGTCTTTTCAGGAAAAGAAAAGGTTTCTACACTTGAGTAAGTTTTATTTTTGGGATGAACCTTATCTATTCCGGATTTGCAAAGATGAGATAGTTCGCAGGTGTGTTTCTGAGGAAGAACAACTGAGTGTTCTTCAATTTTGTCATGACCTTCACTGTGGGGGTCATTTTGGAGGAAGAAAGACTGCAGAAAGGTGCTTCAAAGTGGTTTTTACTGGCCTACTTTATTTAAAGATGCTCAAGACTATTGTAAGCACTGTGATCGTTGCCAAAGAGTAGGTAACATTGGAAGTAGGAATGAAATGCCCCTTCAGTCATATATTGTTGTTGAACTGTTTGATGTGTGGGGAATAGACTTCATGGGTCCTTTCCCCAAGTCCTTTGGTTATGAATACATTTTAGTTGCTGTTGATTATGTTTCCAAATGGGTGGAGGCAATCCCCACCCATACTAATGATGCTAATATTGTTGTTAAATTTGTGAAGGAAAACATTCTTAGCAGGTTTGGCACACCAAGGGTGATAGTCAGTGATGGGGGGAGCCATTTTTGCAACAGGCTTTTTGAGAAGTTAATGCATAAATCTGGTGTGAAGCACAAGGTGGCAACCCCATACCATCCACAGACCTCTGGACAAGTGGAAACATCCAACAAGCAGCTAAAAGGAATTCTGGAGAAAACAGTCAACACATCCAGAAAGGATTGGGCAAGCAGATTGCACGATGCACTATGGGCATATCGGACTGCTTTCAAAACTCCTCTAGGTATGAGTCCATATCGATTGGTGTTTGGAAAAGCTTGTCACTTACCAGTGGAGTTGGAGCACAGAGCATATTGGGCAATCAAGACTCTGAATTTGGACTTGGACAAAGCGAAGAGAGAAAGATTTCTACAAATTTCAGAGTTAGATGAGCTGTGGAATGAGGCTTATGAGAGCTCGAGAATTTACAAGGATCGCACTAAAGTACTTCATGATAAAATTATAGTGCGAAAGACATTGAGTCCAGGTATGAAGGTTTTACTTTTTAACTCACGACTCCGTCTTTTTCCAGGTAAACTCAAGTCTTGATGGAGTGGTCCTTTCGAGATAACTCAGGTATATCCTTCTGGTGCAATTGAATTACTTAACTCTAGAACAGGTGAGACTTTCAAAGTTAATGGACAGAGAGTTAAGCTATACAATGAAGGATTTCAGGAAGTGAGGGTCATTGACAGTACTTTAATTCATGATCCCTAGGCCTTGCATGATGTCCAGCTTTATGACATTAAAGAAGCGCTAAATGGGAGGCAACCCATCGGTTTGCATTTATTTTTCATAGTTGTAATTTTAAGTTTAACAAGTTTTGATTTATGTTCGGTTTCAATAAATGGACTGTGCTTTGATCGGTTTTTCTTTACTTTGTGTTTCAGGGTGTTTAATGAAGAAGGGTTGCAAAATCATTGAAAAAAAAATAAATAAAAAAAAAGTGTTTAAAGTTTATAAAAAGGCAGTAGGTGACACGGCCAAAGGACTTGGCCGTGTCCCTTGGCCGTGTCACACACTGGACACGACCACAACTCCTTCAAATATTTGAACGATTTTGCAATTCCATACAGATTTGGACACACCCAGGGGACACGGCCGTGTCACCTGGCCGTGTCCCCCATAAACTATGAGACACGGCCGTGTGCTCTCCACTTGGCCATGTCCCTTCACTTTCACACACAGACACGGCCAAGTCAGCACTCACACGGCCGTGTCCTCCAATTTTTGCCTTTTAAAAGCTTGATTTTGCCCAGTTTTATTTCATAAATCCCTAACTTTTCTATCTTCTTCTCTCTCGCTCTCTCGTTCTCTGCAACACCAAAACCCTTGATTTTTATTTTCAAAACTCCATCTCTTCCGTTAAAACTTCAAATTACTCCAACAAAACTTGAGATTATCACTTAAAACTTGCTCTTTACTCATATTATTTTGATTTAATTCAGTTTTGGGTGTTAATTTCTCAGATTTCATGTCGCCAAGAACTAAAATTGTACCACATCGAAAGAAGAAGAAATCTGGAGCCGAAGGAGCTTCGTCATCTTCCTCAACTTTATCTCACAAGAGGGCAAGTCTTTTGGCTTGGGGTTTTTTCCCGACAAGGTATGTGAATGATGAATCTCTAGATGCTTTGCAAATGAGAACTGCTTTTTATAGATATGTGCAATATCTTGGGTGGGAGACTTTTGTCTCATTGAGACCTCTGCAGTTTGAGGAGCTCACCCTAGAATTTTTGACTACTCTTAAGGTGGAAAGGGATGATAAGAAAATTTGCAGGAGACTGATGTTTAAATTAATGGGTAGATCATTTGTGCTTACTATTGATCAGTTGAATGATATCTATGGCTTTCATCAACATGGAGAAAGATCGATACCCAAAGATTTTAGACAACAATTTGCTTGGGGTGCCTTAGGCTCGGGTACTTATGTGGCCAAATCGGCCAAAGCATCAAAATTACGAAACCCTACTTTGAGATATTTGCACAGGTTTATGTCATGTGGGTTCTTTGCTCGGAAGGAGAGCCCGGGTGTGGTTGAGTCGAGTGAGCTATTTTTCTTGGACTGTGTTTTGAATGAAATGAATATTAGTGCCGGCTATTGGTTAGCCGATGTTTTTGACACTGCAGCTAATAAAAGGAGGGGGGCTATTTGTGTTGGAGGATTGATCACTACATTAGCAGTAGCCCTTATGGAGGATTTTGACCCGAGTACTACTCGGATGACTCGAATTTTGGATAATGATTCCTTGGATTTAGCTACCCTTGAGAAGATGCACATGGTGGTGCATAGGAGAGGGACTTTTGTGATGCCTTCGGCTGAGCCTGAAGCACCAGGAGATAGGCAGAAGAGAGCCCGGGTTGAAGATGAGTCAGATTCGGATTCTTTAGGTCTAGATGAGGATGCTCCGGTCTCGGAACATCAAGAGGTACTTATAAGGATTGAGGCCCTAGAGGGCAAAGTGGATCGACTGGATAGCAAGGTGGACCGTAATCATACTGAGATCTTACAGCAGATGGAACAGATTAACAGTAACCTTGCGACGATCTTGAGTCTCCACCCCTCAGCTGCATCATCTTCCCGCCCACATTTTCCATAAATTTTCAGTCCTTGCTTTATTTTATTTAGTGTACTTTTGTTTTATTTTTCATTTTTGTTATTCATGTTAAAACTTTTGTGTTTGGATATTTTTATTGTACTTTTGTTATTAAACTTTTGTGTTTGTGATGGAAAGCTAGGGTTTTTGCCTCACCAGGTACATGGAAGACAGGTTGTCCTTTCACTCTTTTTATTTATTATTCTTGTTTTCCATTGAGGACAATGTCAATTTTAAGTGTGGGGTACTCTTTCTGCTTTTCTTTAATTCGTGTTTTGTTTGTCGCTGTGTGTTGTATTGTGTTATGCATGGCATAATTGTTGAAAAGTTATCAATCTTTTCTTTGATTCTAGCTTTGTAGTTGAGACTTTAGTATCAGCATAGAAATGAGCATTTGAATTCATTCGGGATTAATTTTCGCATTCTGTAATTCATGACATATAAATCTTTGGGAACCAACCTGTGTGAGTTTTAAGCCTCATAAAATTTGATATTTTTGTCAATTGATTTTCTTTTCTTAAGTGTGCACCTTCATGATGTTGCATCTCTAGAGTTTGCTTTTGCATACTTATTGAACTCACATTATGATTTAATCTCAAGTTTTAAAATGATGAAGGCAAACTAGGTTAGCCCCTTTAGCTTAAAGAGACCTCCCTTAATATTGATTTCCTTAGTGAGCCAAGTTGAGCCTTTGACCTTTTCTTGTTGATCAACACATCTCTCAACTTAACATGTTCTTATTTTCATCATACCTGCATTAAGGAATGGAGTGTTATGATATGACAATAGGGTGGTTTGTTTCAAAGTGTGGGGTAAGCAAGTTTAAAAAATAAATAAATAAATAACAACAAGGTGGAATTGCTATTTGGGGGTTGAAATGCATACTGTGCACATTGTATTTGATTAAGAGTCATTATTCTTTTCCTCTACATTTTTTAAGCTAGATGTTCCATGTAATTCTTAATTTTGTATATATATATATATATTTAAAAAAATATATAATAAAAGAAAGAAAAGAAAGAAAAGTTATATATATATATATATGCAAAAATTCATTGGTTATCAAAAGAGGAATGTTGACTCATGTATTTATGCAAGTATGTGAAGTATTAATGGATTGGTGAGTATGTCATTTGGGGAGTTGTGAGTTTCTTACGCAAAAGTAGTGTCTAATTTAGATACTCCATTTCTTGATGCTCCAGCCTAAATGTCTTTTCTCACACCTTTACCTTAGCCCCATTACATCCAAATGAAAGACCTTCGGATTATTTCTTGAGAAAATCAGTGAGGGAGATTGGATAATTAAGCAAGTTTATGGCAATATGCAGTTATGAATGGTTTGAGTGATCAACCTTTTAAATCGAGCGAAACACTTAGATGAGAGATAAGATTTGTATGTCTGGATCAATGAATGAGTTAAGAAAATCTTGATTGAAGGAAATTGCAAATATTTATGTCTGATGTCTTAAAGTATTTCATCTATGTACTGGAATTATAGTTAAGATTGTTTGAGTTTTTAATTTATGCCATGTGAATTTGCTTGAGGACAAGCAAAGTTTTAAGTGTGGGGTAGTTGTTTTATTAGTTTTTGTTATAAGTTTTGTGTCTTGTTTATTATGTTAATTATTGTTTTATTTAGGTATTTCGTTAGTTTTTATCTGTTTGTCTAGTGTTTTCTTTAATTGTGTAGTTTTAGTTTATTTTTAGTTTTATGTCATTTTTTATCTAGTTTTTAGTTTGTGTTTATGTTTTATCGGTTATTGTTTATTTACTTCGTGTTTTAAGTTTGTTTTGAGTTTTGTGTTAGGTTAAAACAGGCAAGGAAACGAATTGAAGATGAAATGGGCAGTAGCTGACACAGGCAGAGGACACGGCCAAGTCACTGGCCGTGTCCCATACCAAGTTAAAAGGAAGAGCAAGTCCCAGTAGCAGACACAAGCAAGGGACACGGCCAAGTCATGTGGCCGTGTCCCTCCAAAGTAGAGCAACACGACCAAGTCACCTTGACTTGGCCATGTCCCACTTGTTACCAAAGGAAAGGGAGATCAAAAATTACACAGAAGCGAACACAGGCAAGGGACACGGCCAAGTCATGTGGCCGTGTCCCTCCACACTCACTCACACGGCCAAGTCAAGCTCCACTTGGCCGTGTCACTCAACAAAGAAGAAAAGAAGATCAAAAGCAACAGAGTTGGACACATTCAGGGGACACGGCCGTGTCTTGTGGCCGTGTCCCTCCAACAAGCCCTCATACGACTGTGTCCCTCATCATCTGGCCGTGTCCCTCATGAACCAAACGCGCACCGAATTTTAAAGCCGACGTTTCGTATAAAAGCAAAAAGAAAAGTTAGGGTTTGGGGAGTTGACGATTTTTGAGAGCAAAGTTCAGCCGTCTGAGAGAGATCTTAGGGTTTAAACATTTGTTTTCTTGGATTTTGATTTTACTTCGGATTAAACTAGTTTAGATTAGATTGTTCATGCCATTGTTTCATCCTTCTTGCAAGATTCGATCAAGAGATTCATCAAAAACTTCAAGGAGTTTGTAACTTGGTTTTATTCTTAAACTTTGTCTCTTTAGTTTCATTGAAATTTTGTTTATGAACATTATCATGTCTAAATTGATTTCTTTGATTATTAATGAGATGAGTATGCTTGATAACATCATGAACTAATTTAATCTAGTTTAGGGTTTGTATGGATTTGCTATGAATTGTATGAATTGGTTATTCTCTTAACTAATGATTTCTTTAGCCTTTATTGAATGAAAAATTGTTACATATAATTGATTGGCCACCAATTGTGTGTTTTAGGTATTAGATGATGGATTGAGAGATGAAATCTAATGCTGGAATAATTCAATTAAGGACTTAGGTGAATTAGTGATATAACCTATTAAAAAGATTGTTTCAATTATAACAAGATTAGTTGTAAGAGGTTTGAATGCGAGAGCTTACTTCCTTGACTCAATTAATTAAGTTGTTTGAGATTTAATCTTAGAAATTAAATTAGTTAAGTGGAATAACCGTTCATACATATGAGTAGTAAAGAAGTGCAAACCCTAGACTCTTTTTATCAAGTGAATCAAAACATAAGCTATTATTTATTTTTATTAGTTTTCAACTTAAATCAATCTTCTTCATTATTTAGCAATTTATAAATCTCTTTATTTCTAGTTAAACATAATCTGATAAGCAATTAACCACTTTATCTTCCTTGAGGGAACGACCTTGGGGCGATCACCTTTGCTACAGCTACCTCGTATACTTGCGAGTGACGCTTTGTGGTAGAGTTAATTTGAGCGCAACAAGTATTAAAGGATTTCATCTTATATACTTGAATTATAGTTAAGGCTAATTGAGTTTTTAATTAATGCTATGTAAATTTGCTTGAGGACAAGCAAAGTTTTAAGTGTGGGGTAGTTGTTTTATTAGTTTTTGTCCTCAAATTGCTATTTATTTATTTTGATAATTATTGTTTTATTCACACAGTTTGGAAGTTTTAATCTGTTTATTTAGTGATTTTGTAACACCCCCACACCCAATACATACACACTACATACACCACAATGTAGTATACATGTATTGAATATAGAAATGCTATGGATTTTATTAACATTCAAAACATTTTAAATAATACCATCATCTTTCTCATATACATTATAGAAAATAAGTCATCAATTTGTAATATAAAACAAAATAGATATATAAATACATTTAGTTAATACGCAGCGGAATATAGAAAACATTTACATATATGAAAGCATTTAAATACGTATTTACAATTATACATATATTTACATTATAAACCATATTTACAAAATATAAAAGAGTTATACATGATTGGCAATTCTTCTTTGATCTTTAAGTTCCCAAAAATCAACTCTTCAACGTCTACTCTCACTCGGTCTCGAAGAGCTCTCGGGTTCAACTCTATCACCTGCGCGAATAAACACTATCGCGCTAAGCCAAGGGCTTAGTAAGACAATTCATGCTAATGTTATGCTTTAGTGCAATATGTATTAACAAATCAACATCAATGATACACACTCAATCAATAAAGATCATATTCAACAGACAATATTCCGTGAATAGTCCATTTCACCATTTAAGTAATATTAACATTTCATTACATTAGAACATCATTTATGATATACATAAAACCTAGACACCTATGGGCCCATCAAGTATTTAATACGATATTCAGAATTCAGAGTTACTGCTTTGGTTCATAAACACCATTATCAAGCCCGTAGGCAACATATACATATATATCTCTATCCATGGATAGCATAACAGACCCAGTCTCTTGGATCATCAACTCATCTAACTCGAGGAGATCCTCAACCCGGCAAGACTGTTACAAATCTAATATCTCATAATATCAATTATCATAGTGTAACAGACCCAGTCTCTTGGACCTCAATTCAACTCAATTTGAAGAGATCCTCAACCCGGCAAGACTGTTAACTTTCATTAAATAGGCATGCCTCCAAAAACCAGAACTCTGAAACTGAATATCATATTAAACATACACTTATTTCATTATTCTCTTTATCAAACTCTTTCTCAATCTTTCTCATCAATTAGGCAAACATGCCATACATCATTCAATTATATCATCATAGCCAATCACAATGGCTTTACATCACATTTCATATTTTGCATATAGCATCTCAACATACATTATCCATAACACACATTATCATTTACAAGATTCACATTACATATAACATACCATTGTTCAATCTCAACAATGCAATTAGGGCAAAGAACAATCTACATCATTCATATTTTTAAGATCTTCCACATCCATTTGATTAGGGCATTCTTTGTTTGAAGTATGTTTAAAGTGTTTATGTTTAGGTTTAGGGACCAACCCACCTTTGAAGAACCAAAACAATACAATTAGAACAAAGAAATAAAACCCTAACCAACACATTTGAGGGACACGGGCAGCACCCTTGAGGGACACGGCCAAGCTTGTGGCCGTGTCACTCAAACCAATTGGATAGTAAGCAACACGGGCAAGGGACACGGCCAAGCTTGTGACCGTGTCTCTCAATCCAAAACTCACAGTAGCTAACACGGTTAGGGAACACGGCCGTGTCACTCCAAAAACCAATCCAACACGCCCAAAATCCCTTGACTTGGCCGTGTCTCTCTTTCCCTTTTTGGCCGTGTCACCCAAAACCAAAACCCTTTCTCAAATGCACTCAAACACAATATTCATCATATAACATATTTCAAATGAACATAATCAATGTTCTAAACACATATTCATCACAAGAATTACTTCACAACACATTAATATAACAATTAAACACATATCATCTCAAAACCCTAAAACCAACATCCTTCTCCATCCTTCAAAATCAACATCCACCATTTCCAACAACAACCTCTAATTAAACTCATAACTTAAAATCAATTTAACACTTGAGAACACATCATAAACACATCTCATCATCAAATCATCAAACCCTAATTAACTTCCAATACCACTTCAAAAGAATGAAAGAAATCAAAGGAAAGATCTTACCTTAGTTAAAAACTTCTTGAATCAACACTTGAACACTTAATCTTCCTTCAATTTTGAACTCAACTCATCAAGAACCTCTCTTGTCTCTTTCTTTCTCTTTGTCTATGGAGGAGCCGGCCACTTCATGAAAGAAAGAAGAAAATGATGAAGAAACAAAGTCAAACCTTCTTTAAATATCCACCATGTGATTCAATTCAAGCAATTACCAAAATACCCTCAACCAAATAACTAACCTTTTGTCTCATATAAGCCCATTTAAGTAATTACACACTCAACACAAAAATATCTCTCTTCCTTTGACCCATTTATATGTTATATATATCATCATATACACAACATATACCATTCTCTCTAAACCCTATTTCCTTTCCCAAAACACTTATACACAAGCATTCTCTTCTCAATTTCTTTTCTTATCACATAATATACATTCAATCCAATTTATAACAACAACAACAACAACAACAACAACAATATCACCAAGACTTCTAGAGCATACATGAGGATATTACAGATTTCGTGCAATTTGGTAGTTTTTAATTTATCCCACTGTTTAGATCATTTTTTTACTAGTTTTTAATATGATGTTTATGTGTTTTTAGTTAATGTTTCATTTGACTCTTGTTTAAAGTTTGTTTTAAGTGTTTGTTTTAGGTTAAAGTGCAAAAAACTTCCTTGGAAGATCAAAACAAAGAAAGAAGAGCATGAATCAAGTAAGACATGGCCAAGCCAAATCAAGCTTGGCCGTGTCACCTCAAGGAGATTTTGGGCAGAACTTAACAAGGCCAAGCCACTGGCCGTGTCTCACCTAAAGGGCAAAACCAAGGGAACTAAGAAAGAAAGGAAAATTTGGCAGAAGCTGACACTGGAAGATGACACGGCCAAGCCACACGGCCACAAGCTTGGCCGTGTCCCATCCTAAACAAAAGAACAAGGAAGAACCAAAGTAAAGAAACAGAAGTTGACACACCCAGAAGACACGGCCAAGCCACTGGCCGTGTCACATGACACGGCCAGGAGGTTGGTCGTGTCACTCTCATCTCCAAAGAACAAAGAAGAGCAAGGAGAAATAGAAGCTGACACACCTAGGTGACATGGCCAAGCCATTGTGACACGGCCACAAGCTTGGCTGTGTCACCTCATGAGACCAAAGAAAGAAAACAAAGCACAGATTTTTAGCGAAGGTATTGTATAAATAGTTAAGATTAGGGCAAGAGGGAGAGACATACATTCTTTGAGTCGTTCTTTACTTTTCTCTAAGATTTTTTCTCTAAAACAATAAAACCATAGAAGATTGATTCCACTTTCATTCAAACACTCTAGATCAAATTAGTTCTAGCCATTACATTATTCTTTTAGCAAAATCTGAGCAAGAGATTCTTCAGAAACAAAAGGAAGATGGTAATTGGTTTTGTTCTTTAACTCTATCTCTTAAGTTTCATTGAAACTGCATTTATGAATTCTCTAATGTCTAAATTAATTTCTTTGAATTTTAATGAGATGAATTTGTTTCATAGCATTACTATGAACTAATTTTGATATAGTCTAGGGTTTGTATGGATCTACTATGATTTTATGAAATGGTTATTGCTCTTAACTGATTTATTTCTTTTATCCTTAATTGAATGGAATAAGGTTAATATATAATTGATTGGCCACCAATTATGTGTTTTAGGAATTTAGATGAAGGATTGAGAAATGAAATCTAATACTGGAATAATTTAATTAGGGACTTAGGTGAATTAGAAATATAAACCTAAGGAAAAGATCATTTTGATTGTAGTAAGATTAATTGAAAAAGGTTTGAATGCGAGAGCTTATTTCCTTGATTTGATTAATTAAGTTACTTGAAATTTGATCTTTGAAATTAAGTCAGTTGAGAGGAATAGCCGCTCATAAATATAAATTAGTAGAGAAGTGCAAACCCTAGGCTTTTCTATTAAGTGAATCAATATATTTGTTCAATTTTCTTTCATTGCAATAAATTCAATTCCTTTCTGATTTCATTAGTTGTTTGGCAATTTAATTTTATTGATAATTTGTTATTTACAATTTGATAAATAATTAGCTTATCTAGCTTCCTTGTGAGACGACCTTGATGTGTTCATCAAGATACTACAGCAATCACCTCCGTGTGCTTTACCACAATGAACACATGTAGGTGGAGTAGTCCTCTAAGCCACTGGGGTTGGTGCACTAGCCACAGAAACTGTAGGTCTCGATCTCTGCCTCTGATGTGGTACTAACCTACCACGCTGTCTTTGGCCCCTACTAAACCTCTGAAAAATAACCTCCTTGGCCTCTCTTTGCAGATGAAGACCTTGCCTCAAACTGGGGTCTTCTAACTCTGGTCTCCTCCTCAGTAGTAGCTATTGCAATACCCTGTGCTCTTTCAACACTTTTGGCAGCTGCAAATAGCTGGGAAAGATCCTGATACCAAGAGCCTATGACAATACACATAATAGAGGGTCTCAACCCCTCCTCAAATCTCCTACACCGGTCTATCTCATCTGAAATAATCCCACCGGCATAATGACTCAACTGGATAAACTCAATCTCATACTCTGTCACAGTCAGGTTATCCAATCTCAGACTTTGAAACTCCATCTTCTTTGCATCTTTATACTCCCTCGGAGTATACTTCTACTCAAACTCCCATAGAAAATCACTACAAGTCAAGGTTGGTGGATCATCCATAGCATGTGGAACCGTGTTCCACCAGTCATATGCATCTCTCTGCAGAAGAGATAAACTTCTCCTCAGAAGTAGCTTGCAACTGTATGAATACTCTCTGAACTATATCTAACCACTGCTCAGCTACTGCAGGATCTGTAGTACCAATGAAATTCTCAGCTCCAAACTTCCTCAATTTATCATATTGCCTCATCGGTAATTGTGGCTGCAGTTGCGATGGCGGCTGCTGCACTGGAGCCTGCCTCAAAAAATCTACCATATGCCGTAACCAATCCGGCAGAGCCTCATCAGCAGCTGGTCTCTCTAGCATAGAAGTAGGTGCTTCACCAGATATCTCAACTCTAGCTCCACCTCTACCGTCAACAGGAGCTACACTCTCAGCACTACTTTCTATGGATTGACGTGACTGAGACACCATCACTACCTATATCTATAAACACAGTAGAATATACCTCATCAAAGATCAGAAACTGCCAGTGCCAATGCATGTATCTTATTTAAAAACCATATTTTAAAATCTAAATTTTCTTTTTCTTACAATTCACCTAGGTTGAGAACCTCAAACCTAGGCTCTGATACCAAAACAAGTGTAACACCCAGCACCCAATATACGTACACCACATACACCCACATTTGTAATATATGTACACCGGATACAAGAGTGTCACAATCCATTTTAAACAAACCAATCTTTAAAACTTTAGTTCAAATCATCATAAGTCAAACTTGTATAATCTTAAAACATACAATTGACATCATATTAAGAATAGGTGATATATTGTTTGTTAAAACATATTTAATTTCATTACCAAAAAAAATTTATCCAAAACATTTGTTTAATAAGCAGCGGAAAATGCAGCGGAATATACATATGTGTACATCAAAATCAATAAGTACAAAAATATGAAATTTATACATGCTGCCAGCTTATCTATGATCTTGATGTCCAAAACCAACTCTGCTCTCACAATCTCAAGCCCAGACTAGACTCAGTCTAGACGAGCTCTCCGACACAAACAGAGCTACCCTATCACCTGCGCAATGAACCGCAATCACGCTAAGCCAAAAGATTAGTGGTACAAACTTTAATTCAATATAGATTAATGCGATGCTAGTGCACAACGCATGTTAATATAACAACTCATTACATTATATCTCAACATATTAATCATTGCATCACATTTCATAATTCACATTAAAACAAAGACAAGCATGGGCCCAATAAGGATCTAATATGCTATTCAAATTTCAGAGTTACTGCTTTGGTCCATAATGACACCTTGTGTCTAGCCCCGTAGGCAATATATATATATATCCATGGATAATCCAACTAGATCTGAGCTTACGACCCGGTGTTTTGACTCAGTTTAGCTTCAAAGATTTATTTTTAAGGCTTACGACCTGGTCTTTTTACCCCAAAAACATCACATTTATCAGCTAGGCCCAGCTTACGACCCGGTCTTTTCACGTTCCCAGCAATTCATAGGCATGCCGCCAAACCCAGAACTCTAAAAATTGAATAACATACTAGGCACACAATTTATTCATTTATCTCATTATCAAATACTTTCATAATTCCATTCCCATTTTCTCATGATCAAATTAGGCACATTGCCTTTATATATCATCATTTTCTCACCTTTCTCATTCTTCTCTTTTGTATCAATATCAATTTGTTATATTATGATTTCACATATCTTATCACATTATTCCACATTTCATTTCATTTACAAAACATCACTCAATTGCTTTGATACATCATTATAATTCACAATATGCATATCATAACATATAACTCATTCATCAACAATATATCAAGTAACTTAACACATTTCTCAACTAAATGTGTAATGTCCCAATGTCATGTAAATGTATGCAATCATTCAAAGTTTGTACTTACCTCTAAAAGCAACATCACCACTCTATCAACTTCCTCTTCCAAGATATCCCTCAATCCTTGGCATGGGTAACTCAATTCTCTTCAAAACCTAATCCAAAGGTGATTATACATACTCACTTAGTGATACACATAAGAAAGTAAGGAAGAGAGCTATCTAGGGCAAACTCTACACTTGACACGCTCAACAACATGGGCGTGTCCTTGACCGTGCCCTAAACCCACAACATAGAAGCTTTGACTCGCTCAGTGACATCGTGTCACTGCACATGTCAATCCTCCTCCAGCACAGAAGCTATGACATACTCAGTGACATGGGCGTGTCACTAGACGTGTCAATCTTCCAACAACACAGTAGCTGTGACACGTTTAGTGACATGGGCGTGTCACTGGATGTGTTACTAACCCAGAAAATAGAACCAACGACACGTCCGAAGGCATGGCCATGCTACTGGGCGTGTCAGGCCAAAAACCCTGAAATCGACACAAAAATGCCACAATCAATTATCATCTTTCAAAAACCTTGTCAACCCCACACAAACTCAACCAAATCCATCAATTTACCATAATACTTGAGTAAACATCTAAATAATTCAATTACAAACTTCAAAACACAATCACAACCATATTTCACAACTCAAAACTTACACAATCCACAACTCTTGTTTCCTTCATCAAACTTAACCCTTTTTCTTCAATCCAACCACAAATATCAAAGTTAACAAAACAAAACAACCTTAAACATACCAAATCAACCATTCAACAAACCCATAGACACAAACTCAAAAGAAAACAAAGAAACAAGTTGGAAACTTACCAAAAGTGAAGAACTTATTGAGTGTCTTAATGAAATCAGTTTGTTGGATAACCAACATGTTCTTGAAACTCTCCTCTTGCTTCTTAAGGATGGCTTCAACAAAAGCTTGCATTTCATGAGATTTAGTGGTTTGAGCCATAGGTACCTTGTGAAAATGAAAAAGGTGAGGTTAGTACTTTGAATAAGATTTTGCAGGATTGGTCATGTTCATAGCCAGTATGTGCATGTTTTGGTTCATAGTTTGACTTTTAGGGATGAAAAAAAATGGTAGGGTAGGAAAGTTAGGGATTCTAGGTGGCCCATAGATTTTCTTTTAGAAAAAAACATTATGGGAGTTTGTTCAGGCTTTATAGAAAAGGATTTGGCAACTAATGGTGGGGGGGTCTTAAAACTAGGACTCATGTTTTGATGAGAGTAAAATGAGTAAGATCTATAATGTTTAAAATTTTAAATAGTAAACTTTTAACTAATATTGATAATTGACAGTGTATAGTAATAAAAGTGATCTGGATAAATGCTATAAGTAGGAAATAGTAAATAGTAGATCTTAAAATTTATTAAAGAAATTATTTTTATGGTTTTATGGGACTAAAAATTGAGTTAGAATCAAAGGATAAGAAAGAGGGTGCACCATAGTTAAAATGAGATGGTCCACACTAGATTGAACTTATTATATGTACATGTGTATATAGCCTAGAATTTTCTTTTTTCTTCTCTTCATTCTCCATTATCCATGCCATCTACCACCACTATCACCATCTTTTCTATTTTTTTCTTCCTTTCATCAACTTAATCAAGAATTAAGGGAAATCCATCTTTTGTTACAAATTTTTAAGAGAATTAGCTAGAGTATGTGAGATTAACAACAAGTGATCAAAGAAAAAGAGGAAAAAGAGAAGGGAAGAGGGATTTTTGAAGAGTTATGTAATTATGCATTTTAATTTACAAATATTTATTTTTATTTTGGTTTTAATGTTTAAATTAGTTAATTGGGTCATTTAGAATGAGATATTTATTAAATATCTGATATATGAATTATTGTATGATATATGTTGGAATTGAAGTTGTTGATGTTGTTTTTCTTAATTTTGAGTGATGATTGTGAAAGTTGTTGATTAGATCATTTGTTAAAGACTTGATTAATTAAAGTTTTAGTAAGGTATTAGAAATAAATTCTTTTTATGTCAAAATTTTTGTTTTGATACATTTTTAACTTAGATCTTTAATATGTTTGTGTTTAATGAAGTTGAAAGTGTAGAATACATGATTTTGGGATGCCACGGGCGTGGCTTAAAGGTTCCATGGCATGGCATCAAAGTTGGGACTGCTGGAGGAATAATTACTCCAAAAATAGACCCAAAACCAATGCCACGGGTGTGGCAACTGAGTGCCATAATCGTGGGGATGAAAGTGAGGCTGTTTCTTTAAAATTTTGATAAAACATAGCTGCTCTAAATGCAATGGTCGTGGGCCTTGAAGGCCTTGAACGTGGGTTCTACAAAGGCATTTGATAACTTCATTTTGTATCCCATGGGTGTGGGGTTGAGATGCCACGGCTGTGAGGTACCTGAATGATATTTTGGCTTGTATATTGTGATATACGGGCCTAATATGAGGCTAATATGTTTATGTTTTTTCTTACTTTTTTGTTGAGAATTTATGTGTATGTGTTAAAAGTGTGGAAAAGAGTGATAAAATTTGGATATGACAAATATATATAATACTAAATGTTGATAAAAGTATTGTTCCATTGAAATGATATACACAATTCAGTGTTAACCACAAACTAATGAATTGCCCTAATCATACTGATTTCAGATCTAGCTTGGGATTGAATGGCTAGCCAGAGAGTGGATATCCATAGTGATAGTGTGCACATTATGCCATTTATAGACACATTGCTTCTCAAGTGATAGTGGGCATATTTTACATTATTGGGCCTTCGGCCATATCATCGAGATTGGGCATTAAATTGCCAATAGTGAATCGTTATCCAAACCTATGATCTGAGTTCAGTGTGAATGAGAAAATTTAAAAAGATTATCTATATTGAAAATAATGTATTATGTGGTTATTGTTAAACTAATCAAATTCTGAATTTAATCATGTTCAATATTTTATTTTTAAATGAATTTAACAATTTTCTTAAGCAATGTTCTAAAGTGATAATTTCTATTGTTTGTAAATTTGTCTATGTATAGACTCTTTTCCTTCAATTTCTTATATATTGTGAATACATAAGCACCATTAAGCTTTGCTTAGTGTGTTAGAATTATTTTCTGATGCGCAGATCAAACCAGAAGAGTTGAGACTACAGAGTGAGAGATATACGTTCCTGATCAACTGTATCATAAAGGTTCAACGAGCAATATTTAAAATATTATAGTTTGTATGGTTCACATAGCAATACTTTTATAATTTTGTATGACAGTTGTACAAATTTGAGGGTGGTAGAAGAATTATATTAATGTTTACAACGTAAGTTAATAATAGGAAATTTTGTAAATTAAACAAATTTATGTATGTATTTTAGGTATGGAAAATAATTATATCATATGAATGTATTTTAGGGTTTACTAAATTTATTATCTTTATAGATTAGTTATGTTTTCATGTGACATCTCCTATGTAGTCAAATGTGTGGACTACATAGGGGTGTTATATTTGGTAGTATCAGAGCTGGTTCAGGCTATTCTAAGTTTGTGGGTTATAAGAACAGATAAATACAACTGTCATTGCTACGTTAACTATATAATTGAATAAGTGTTTGATGCAGTTGATCTTTTAATGATTATAGGTATAAGATATCCTTCAAATCCTATCAAGGTATGGAGGAACAAGCTACATCCTCACATAGTTAAGCTAGTGTGGTGAATCAGCAGTTATCGAGACATTCTATAAAATAAGTTCCTTTGGACCCTCAGTTTGGGAGAAATATGGGGAAAGTGCTTAGGCAAATCGTAGGAGTTGCACCTCCGGTATAGCCACCGCCACCACCATGCCTCAAAGAGATCTAATGGAGAGAATTAGAAAACTTGGAGCAGAAGATTTTAGATCCAATGATACTAATGACACTTCAGTGGCAGAGTATTGGTTTGAAAGAATAGTGAGAGTTTTTGATCTTTTGCACTTTACTGATGAGGAATGGTTATAGTTTTCAGTTTCCTTACTACATGAGCAAGCTTATAATTGGTGGGAAAAAAAAGAAGAATGGAAATCTTGCAGGTGGACTCACTTGGGAATTTTTTTCAAGAAGAGTTTAAAAAGAAATACATCAGTGAAAATTACATAGAAGAGAAATGTAGGGAATTTTTATACTTGAGACAAAGGCAATCATCTGTGTCTGAATATGAGAGGCGGACTTTTCACCTCATTAAGTATTTTTTGAAGTTAGTTTCAACTGAGGAAGAGAAGTCTAAGCAGTTTGAATAGGGTTTGAATATTCAGATCCTGGTATATTTAGTGGCCATGAGGATTAAAGAGTTTTCCACTCTTGTTAATGTTGCAATTGCCATAGAAAATGAGATTAAACAAGAGCAGGGAAGAAGGCAACAATCAAAGAAGGGATTTTTCTAGTGAACAACAACAGGGTGGTCAGAAAAGACAAAGAGGTACTTGTGAGCTGGGATTTTCTCCCCCACTCCCATGTGGAATGGTTCTTGCGATTTCTACACTGTTAGGCTCAGGGCCTTAGAGAACACTAGCCTAAACCCCGAAAAAATGGAGTCACCACCCGGATAGGCCGGGAAAAGAAAGGGGTGGATGACTCAATTCCGAAGGAATCCCCAATCCCTAATGGGTTTGAAAAGTTGGTTACGTGTGGGGAAGGTGAGAAATGGCCCAGTACCCCCACAATGCCAGGTTCATTGGAACCGGCCTCCTTTTCAGGTCTCAATATTATAAAATTCTTAATTAACACAATATTATCCGTACTACATGCGATCAATAGAATAAACAAATACTTTATTAAAAATTATAGCATTCTTCAATCAAAACTAATAAAAGGACACCCATCTGTAAGCGGGAATTTTCGCCCCCACTCCCGGTGGAATGGTTCTTGCGACTTCGGCACTGTTTAGATCAGGGCCTTAGAGAACACGAACCTTAGTCTGGAGAAAAAAGAGTCGCCACCCGGACAGGCTGGGAAAAAGAAAGGGGTGGATGACTCGATTCCTAAGGAATCCCCAACCCCCTAATGGGTTCGGAAAGTTGGGCACGTGTGGGGAAGGTGAGAAATGACCCAACACCCCCACAATGCCCGGTTCATTAGAACTGGCCTCCTTTATAGGTCTTAATATTATAAAATTCTTAAATATAACAATATTATCCATATTACATGCAATAATTGAAATAAAGCATCATTATATTAAAATCAAAGCAATGTCCAAGCAAAACAAATAAATGGATACCCATCCGAGGATGGAAACATGTCCTTACATCATCCATGTCTAAACTAATAGGACACCCACCAAAAGGTAGAAACATTGTAGACCCTTAATCTTTGACCAGGTCCGGTTCAATATATTTTAATTAGTCCAAAATAATTTTTGTGTTGTCCAATATATTTTAGTTAGTCCAAAATAATTTTTATGGTATCTTAATTAATTTTAATATTTATTTTAGTAAAAAATGGTAAAATGAATAAAAATATAAAAATAATAAAAAATAAAAAATAATAAAAAAATCGGCAATGGAAAAATCGGCGGCCGAAAGTCAGCGCGGGCCCTTGGGCATTTTGCCCGCAGGAACGGGCCCGTTCCGTGAGCGCTGCCGCAGCCAGCTGCGGCAGATTTTTTCGCCAGCGCAGTTTTTCCGCAGCAGTTTTTTTTTTGCTAGCAAAATTTTTCCGACGCAAATTTTTCGAAACGTAATACAATTAGGTTATGGTTTCCTTTTCTTATTCAATAAAGATGCCATGAATAATTAGGAATGAAATATATAAAAACTTCTATAAATATGGATTAAATAACACAAAAAAAGGGGGGGACAAAAATTGGACAGTAGCTTGAAAAGTGGAACCAAATCAGTGAAGGAGAAGGAGCAATTCAATTTATTTTTTTTTTTTGGAATAGCAAGGACACGATTTAAGCAATTCAAAAGGCAGCAACTGTATTTGTTTTAATTCATCCAAGAAAAATAATTTTTTGGAGGAATCATCAAAAGGAGACCTGAAGTACAGCAATTCAAGAGGATACAACGATACCAACTACAACATTGATTTAGATTCAAGTACTTCATTGGAAGGATGGATGTAAACCAGCTAAGGGACATAGTCGATGAAGTTGTCAAAGCTAGGATGGCCGAGCTACGAGATCAATTGGTTGAAATTATGAAGACCCAGTTGATTGAAATTCTGGAGATCATCAACAATGCTAATAAGCCATCTCCCATTGACATAAGGAAGAAGGAAAAGGCAACATTAATAAGGAACATGTCTACTGATAGAGATCGAATGAAAAATGAGAGATCAATCCCTATTCTACAAGACCAACCGAACCATGTGCTATCTAAGTGGAGCAATAAGAGCGGTTATCACCCTAGTGTGCAAAGTCAAAGAGAAAAAGGAGGTGTTGAGGAAAATGCAACAACTGAGCCTACAAAGAAGCGTAAATTTTCAAACTTAAGGAAGCCTTTGTCAAAGATGTTAGAAAATCTAATGAAAATGGATTTGCTACAACCATTGGCACCTCGGCCTCTACATAAGCCTCTACCGCCAAATTTTGATGCCAAGGTCTTCTGTCAATTCCATCAAATGCAAGGGCATGAGACAGATAAATGTGTTCGATTAAGGCATGAAATCCAAGATTTAATTGATAGTGGAAAGCTGCTTGAACCTGATAAGCCCAACACTAAGAATAATCCTCAGCCTAAAATTGGAAGGGCATCATCGCTTACAACCTTCATAAAGAGTTTTATCTTGTCACCTTGTCATGATATGGATAGAGAAGCTGCTAAAGATGATATGCTACTAAGCAAGCTTGGACTAACTGTGGATGATGAAGCAATGATCCTTGATGATGGAAAAAATCCGTGCCCTTGAGATGTCTAAACAAATGAAGCATCTTCGACTCCAACTCAATGAACTTTCCTTAGCTTGAATGTTTCTTTTCAATTTTGCTTTCTTTAATATTTAATTGGAACAATCGTGTTTTTCAAATTTAAATTTGTTTGAATAAATTACTTTCATCAAAATTTTTGTTGGTCTTTGTTCATTTTGGTGTTCAACCAATGAGGAATCTAGCTTGATAATTCATGAATTAATATATTTATGCATCATGACTCGAATGACTTTACTAGTTGAGGGAATTACTCTATAGCATTGAGTTGTGTATGCTTACTTAGAGAGGGCTCCTGCATAATTGTCTAGGTCCTAGTTAGTCTTAGAACATGCTTTGACAAACTTTCTAGGCGAAATTGAACTCTACTTATTTAAGGGAAAGATGATCTAGGCATTATTTGGTTAGCCAACAACTAGTATCCACCTTATTAAATATCAATCCCCAGTTGTCCCTTTGAGCCTTCATAAAATTTTAGCTTTCTTTTCATTAGCTTAAAAACCCCAATAGCTGTTGTGATACTTTTGACAAGTCTTATGATCACTAAGATAAAGAGGCAAGAAGATCAAAGAAAGCAATGATTGGTCAAGATCATGAAGATAATTGAAGTTCTCAAGACCATGAAGATAGTTGATGTTTTCAAGACCATAAGGGTAGTTAAAGTTTTCAAGACCATAAGGGTAGTTGAAGTTCCTTTGATATCTCCAATATATATCAAAAAAACATCATCATTATAGTAACAAATGATTTATCCCTAAAGGTCTATGTTACTCCACTCATCCAAGTACAAACGAGACAACTCTTTTAGAGCTAGAACCAAACAAAAACAAAACAAAAAAAGAGAGAGAAGAAAAGAAAACAAAAAAAAGACAAAAGAAAAGAAAAAAGAAAAGGAAAAAAGAGAAAAAAAAAAGAAAAGAAAAAAGAAAAGAAAACCTAAAAAGGCGGTTCAAAAAGCCAACTGAGTTCTCTTTTACCTAAGACAACAAAAGGCTTCCATTTGGTTTATAAGGACGGATTGACTTGAATTGGTCCAACCCAACCAAAGATTTGATCAAAATCAAAGGAGAAGGAGAAAGACCATCCAGTTCTTCAAAGTTCTGTACCTTATAGTCCTACAAGAAAGAAGGACAAAATGATAAGAGAAAAAAAGGGAAGAGTACTAAAAATAAAGAGGAAAGAAAAGGGAAAAGAAGGAAAGAAATGAATTTGAGTCTTAAAACTTTTTGCAAGGGCAAAGACTGTCCTTATCAAGATCCAGATTAATGCAAAGAAGGTAGAAAGAATTTGGAGTCAAGCAAGATTGCTCCCAACTGCCTAAAGTTCAAACAAGAAATTTGTAGTGTGTAGGTTTATCCATTGTGTCACATCAGCTCCTATCTCAAAATGGCCTTCGTTTAAACCCACGTCTCTTATAAACCCCATTTCAAGCCTATCAAAGACCTGTTGATCTCTCTTGGTAGGTAGAGTCTATTAGTGGAGATAGTTTGGATAAGCATGCATATGAGATAGACGATATTTAAACTCAAATGAGACCTTTGGCCAAGTAATGTGTATGTGCCTATCTGAAGTACAACAGTTCTTGCTTAAATAGAAATAATTCTTGAGTTTAGTACGGTAGCTAGGTTTATCATGTTATAGATATGTTAATTTGGAAAACTCAAGTTCTGAGGTAAATTGACATTAATTTGGCAAAGCCAACATTTGATTTCAAATTAAAAAAAAAAGTGTTTTTTCATACAAAGCCTTCAACTTAAGGGAAGTATGTTGAACCTCCAAAGGACATATTGGGCAAAGGAAATGATTATTAGCAAGCTGCCAATTGACATGCTGAAATATAATTTGAAATGGATGCATCCATGACTCTACTATTAGGGGTCTCCACCACTCATGTTCTCAACATCTAGAAGATAAAAGCCACAAATGCAAAGCGTTCAATCATTCCAATGCAAGACTTGAACAAGCGTCAAAATGGAACTAATGAGAACACTTCTGCTGATCACCTCGGTCTGTGAGTCGATGGAACAACTGTAAGTATTATTCATGCATATCATGCATACATGAGCATATCACAATGCACTTTCTTGTCTTGTATTGTCTATTCTTTATCAAAGTGAACAGCAAACACTTTGTGAAGTGAAGAATCAAAAGAAGATGTCAAATCAGGGGGGCATGGAAAGCCCATTGCTTGAGAAAGCTCTAGTAATTTTGCAAAGAGAAGAAATACATGCTTGTGCGAAGAACTAGATGGCAAAAACATCAATCAAAGCTTACATGGATAAAATATTTGGTTTGAGCCTGCACAGGGGGCAAAGTTTCTCCTTTTCAATTTTTTGAGTTTATATACCAAATATTTTTAAACTCACTTACAAATATTTTGCCACACAGGGGGGCAAGGAGAGGATAAGGTCCAATTAAAAATAGCTAAATCTTTGCAAAAAGGAATAACAAAAGAGTGGAACATTAGAACTCTCAAAAGAATGAAGATGCAAAAGACAAAAGACCAATCCAGCTAAAAGAGCTGAAGCCAGGGTAAAGACCTGACCTCTAATGGATAAAGACCCATGTTTCAAGGGTAAAGTCCCAATCTCAAAGGATGAAGATCCATTTGCAAGGGTGAAGACTCGTTCTCAAAGGATGAAGATTCATTTACAAGGGTAAAGACCCGATCCCAAAGGATGAAGATCCATGTTTCAAGGGCAAAGACCTGATGTCAAAAGATGAAGATTCATTTTCAAGGATGAAGACTCGATCTCAAAGGATGAAGATCCGTTTTGAGGGTGAAAAACCATAATGCATAGAATAACTGGAGCAGTCAAATTTCTCAAATGATAAAAGGTCAGTCAAACTCAATCTTGGGTCCAAGCACCCAAATTCAATTCAATCTCGGGTCCAAGCACCCAAATTCAATTCAATCTCGGGTCCAAGTACCCAATTTCAATTCAATATCGGGTCCAAGCACCTAAAATTCAATTCAGTCTTGGGTCCAAGCACCCATTCTCGGGTCCAAGTACCCAATTTCAGGTCCAAGTACCCAAATCAAATCTAATCTCAGGTCCAAGTACCTAAATCAAATCAATCTCGGGTCCAGGTACCCAATCCCGGGTCCAAGTACCCAAAATCAATTTAATGTCGGGTCCAAGTACCCAATCTCGAGTACAAGTACTGTAACACCCCTACATCCAATACATACACACTACATACACCACAATGTAGTATACATGTATCGAATATAGGAATGCTACGGATTTTATTAACATTCAAAACATTTTATATAATACCATCATCTTTCTCATATACACTACATAAAATAAGTCATCAATTTGTAATATAAAACAAAATAGATATATAAATATATTTAGTTAATACGCAGCGGAATCTAGAAAATATTTACCGATATGAAAACATTTGAATACATATTTACAATTATACATATATTTACATTATAAACCAAACTTTACAAAATATAAAAGAGTTATACATGATTGGCAGCTTTCTTTGATCTTTAAGTCCCAAACTCAACTCTTCAACGTCTACTCTCACTCGGTCTCAAAGAGCTCTCGGGTTCAACTCTATCAACTCTATCACCTGCGCGATTAAACACTATCGCGCTAAGCCAAGGGCTTAGTAAGACAATTCATGCTAATGTTATGCTTTAGTGCAATGCAATGTAAATTCTCAATCCATATTATACATGTAACATCATATATGCAAAGCTAACAACACACCTTTGCATTTCACAAATCATAATCATATAAGCATACCCTATTTCAACACAACAATATAGTTGGAGAGCTATCAACATATCTTTATATTTCACAAACCACACATACATAAACATGTCACATTTCAACATTTTCCATATACCTTATTAGTTACTCATTTTATCATTCATGACTCACATTAAACAAAGACAAGCATTGGGCCCAAGACACACTAATATGCCATTCAATTTTCAGAGTTAATGTTTTGGTTTTGTTATCACATTTATCAATATCATATACCCAACTAGGCTTCGAGGATTAGGTTCAACCAAGCTTCAAGGGGAGCAAAGCATGCTAAGCTTCAACCCAACTTGGCTTCAAGAACCAACCCAACCTAGCTTCAAGGGTTGTAACATCTCAATTAGGCTTCAAGGATTCAATCCAACCTAACTTCAAGAGATTGTTACTATCATTAGGCATGCCACCAATAACAAACTCTGAAAATGGAATAACACATTAGCCACACAATTCATTTACATTTCATTCTCAATTTTCATCAATTAGCCAAACATGCCATATATCTTTCAATTGAATCATCATAGCCAATCACAATGGCCTCAAATCAAACAATATCTCAATTCATATTAATCATATATCATCATTGATACAACATTTCAAAGTACATACCACATTACCATTCACAATGCATATAGCCTAACATTGTTCATATGTTTAATCAATATCAACAAATGTGTGCTACAATCTCAACATCAATGAATGTATGTTCCACATACATTTGATTAGGTCATTCTTATCTTTGAAGTATATTTAAAGTGTTTATGTTTAGGTTTAAGTATCACAAATATCTTTGAAGAATCAAAACCATACAAAAAGAACAAAAATAAAAACAGTAACCAACACATTTGAGGGACACGGGCAGCACACTTGAGGGACACGGCCAAGCTTGTGGCCGTGTCTCTCAACTTAATTTTGGCAGTGACAGACACTGGCATGGGACACGGCCGTGTCTCCTAAAAATCAACCCAACACGGCCAAAAATTCCATGACTTGGCCGTGTCTCTCTTTGCCTTTGGCCGTGTCACTCATGAACAAAATCCTAACCAAATCCAACACTCTTTCAATTGTACTCAAACACAATATACACCATATAATATATTTCAAATGAATACAATCAATGTTCTAAACATATATTCATCACAAGAATCACTTTAAAATACATTAATATTACATTTAAACACAAACCATCTCAAAACCCTAAAGTCACCATCCTTCTCCACCTTTCACAATCAATATATACTACTTCCAACAACAACACCTATTTAAACTATTAACTTAAAACAAATTTAACACTTGAAAACACAACACAAACACATCTCAAACTCATCAAATCACAAAATCAACAAACCCTAATTCACTTCAAACACAACTTCAAAATAAGTAAAGAAAATAAGAGAATACTTACTTTAAATGAAGAAATTCCACAAATCTCTAACCAAATCCCTTGATTCCTTCTTCAATTTGAGTATAAAACTCCAAACACCTCTCTAGCTCTTTCTCTTCTTGGATGGCCGGCCTCTTCATGAAAGAAAGAAGAAAATGATAAAGACACAAAGTCAAATAGCTTTTCTTCTTTAAATCTCCACCAAGAGATTTTATCCAATCAATTACCAAAATGCCCTCAACCATATAACTAACCTTTTGTCTCTTATATGCCCATATATGTAATTACACACTCAACACAAATAAATATCTCTTCCATTGACTCTCCCTTTGACATATATATATGTTAGTTATATCATCATATAAATAACATATACATTTCTCTCTAAACCCTATTTTCTTTCCCAAAACACATATACACAAGCATTCTCTTCTCAATTTCTTTTCTTAACACATAACATATACATTCAATCCCATTTACAACAACAACAACAACAACAACATAAACAAAACTTCTAGGGCATACATGAGGATATTACAAGTACTCAAATTCAATCAATCTCGGGTCCAAGTACCCGATCTAGGGTCCAAGTACCCAATCTCAGGTCCAAGTACCCAAATCAAATTCAATCTTGGGTCCAAGTACCCAATCTCGGGTCCAAGTACCCAAATTAAATTAATCTCAGGTCCAAGTACCCAATCCCGAGTCCAAGTACCCAAATTCAATTAATCTCGGATCCAAGTACCCAATCCCGGGTCTAAGTACCCAAATTCAATCGATCTCGGGTCCAAGTACCCAAAACAAATTTAAATCGCCATCTCAAAAATTAAGTCTTATTGCTTTTTACTCTCTTTCACTTAAGTTTCAGGTCATTCAAGCAGGGGGCAAACTGTAGACCCTTAATTTTTGACCCAATTTGGTCCAATATGTTTTATTTAGTCCTAAATGATTTTTGTTGTCTAATTGTTCCAAAATAATTTTTATTAAATAAATTTTCCTTTAGTATCTAATTTTTATTAATAAAAAATAAAAATAAACAAATAAAAGTCAAAAAATAAAAATAAAAATAAAAATCTGTGTCGAAAAAATCGGCGATGAAAAAATCATCGCGCGGGCCCGTGGGCATTTCGCCCGTAGGAATTTCCTGTGGGCGAAATGGTCGCCTGCAAGAATTTCCTACGGGCGACTCCCACTTCCCGCCCACTGCCGCAATTTCCTGCGGTAGATTTTTTTGCCAACGCATTTTTTCCTGCGGCAATTATTTTCGGCAGCGCAATTTTTCCGACGCAAATTTTTTGAAACCTAATTCAATTAGGTTTCGATTTTCTTTTCTTATTAATATTATTTGCCATGACTAATTAGGAATAAACCATATCAAACCACTATAAATAAGGACCAAAAGCAATGAAATTGGGGAGGCCGAAAGGGACAGTGAAAAAGAAAATCCAAATCCGTGAAGGAAAAGCTTGAATTCAATTGATTTTTAAAGTAGCAGAAACACGATTTAAGGGATTCAAAAGGCAAAAAGGCTGGTCTTTTGAGCTTGTTCATCCAATAACCAATTTTGGTGCAACTTACAAAATAAGGTATGAAATTCTAATTTCTTTATATTTTTTCACAGTAGTTAAAACTAGGATTTTTTGTTTTTCAAAAGTTACAATCTTAGAACTTTAATTTAGTTTTTCTAAAGTCAAAAACCTTATTTCGTTGGTTTATTTTCCAAAAGGCTTAAAATTGTTATTTTTTTTTCTTCAAAATCTTAAAACCTTAAATAAACATATTTTTCAACAAAAATAAAATTTGATTCTGTTTCTTTCAAAATTTTAAACTAGGTTCTCTTTCTTTCAAAAAGCTTTAAAAAATATCTTTTCTATTTATAAAACTTTAATTCGTTTGTTTAAATTGATAAAACTTCATAAAATTATCAAATTTATTTCTAAATTCTAAAAGCCAATTCATCACCCGTGACCCTAATTTTAAATCCTAAAACCCTAAATCAACTTCTAAACCTAAAATTGTAAACTCTAACTCCTTTAAAACCTTAAACCCTAACTTTTTCTAAACCTTAATCCTTTAAAACATTAAAAACCGTAAAAACATAAATATTTTAAATTTACACAGTAAGCTTGAAATCACCATTTAAAACCATGAATCAAAAGTATTTTAAAGTGTCTAAAACCCTAGTTTCATGATTTCACCATTCAAACCTTAATTTGTTTAATCAAAGAGTCTTACCAACCTTTTAAAACATAAAACCTCAATCTATTTTAATTCTATAAAAAAGTCACAGTAGCCTAATTTTATGTATTCCAAAACCATAACACATGAGATAAAGAACCCTAAATGGAAACAATAGCTATAATTTGGATTTTTATTTACCTTGTTCAATTCCATATTTGATCATGCTTGGTTTTATTTTTTTATGCTTTAATTTATTTAAATTCAATGCTTGGTTTATTTTATTTATCATGGATGGATGTTTACATTTTATTGATATTTGGTACCTTTGATGAATGATTTATTTATTATGAATGGTTATTACTTTTATCAATTTATTTAGATTTCTAAATGTTGTAAGAGGTATGTTTCCAATTGGTGGCTACCTCATTAGTTAAATATCATGTAATTTAATTTGCTTTTCTATCTTAGAACTTATGTAAAGGGCATGTTTCTACCTTTCAGTGGGTGTCCTATCTAGGCATGTGATGTAAGGACATGTTTCCATCTTCGGATGGGTGTCCATTTATTTATTTTGTTTTGTTTGGACATTGCTTTGATTTTAATATATTGATGCTTTCTTTTAATTATTGTGTGTAATATGGATAATATTGTTATATTTAAGAATCTTATAATATTAAGACCTATAAAGGAGGCCGGTTCCAATGAACCGAGCGTTGTGGGGGTGCTGGGCCATTTCTCACCTTCCCCACAAGTACCCAATTTTCCAAACCCATTAAGGGGTTGGGGATTCCTTAGGAATCGAGTCATGCACCCCTTTCTTTTTCCTGTCTGGTCAGGGTGGCGACTCTATTTTCTCCGGACTTAGGTCCGTGTTCTCTAAGGCCCCAAGCCTAAACAGTGCCGAATTCGCAAGAATAATTCTACCGGGAGTGGGGGTAAAAATCCTCGCTCACAAACATGTCCCTTACATTGCTCCAAAATATAAAAGCAATTTAAATTACATGATATTTAACTAATGAGGTAACCACAAAGTGGAAACATACCTCTTACACTTTTGGAAATCAAAATAAATTGATAAAAGTAAATAACCATTCATCATAAATAAATCATTCATCAAAGATATTAAACATCAATCAAAACATATAGTAAGCATCCATCCATGATAAATTAAACAAATCAAGCATTGAAATTAAATACATCAACCACCAAAGCGTATAATAGACTACAAAATCAAATCTAAAAAAATAAAGCAAGTAAAGATACAAATTAGGGTTACTGTTTCTATTTAAAGTTCTTTAATTAATATTTAGGGTTTTGGGATTTTAATATGTTAAGGTTTATAATTCTTAGCAACTGTAAATGTTTAAGAAAATTAAAATGGATTAAGGTTTTATGAGTCAAATTAGGGTTTGTGGGTAACATTATGAAATTAAGGTTTTAGAATATTAAAACATTAGGTTTATAGCTCTTGGTTACTGGATTGTTGTTTTGGATTTGTTGTATTAGGTTTGAATGTTTAGGTTTATAAGGTTTTAAGGATTAGGGTTAGGGTTTAGGAAGACTAAGGTTTACGGTCTTGGTTTTGAGGGAATTAGGGTTTAGGAAAATTAGGGTTTAGAATAATTGGTTTAGGGTTTACTGTCTTAGTTTTGAAGTTGAAGAAATTAGTTTAAAGTTTTATAAAGTAATTGTGATTTTAGAAACTATAAAGTAAGTTTAGAGTTTGGATATTTAACAAAATATTTGGAAATTTTGGAAAAAGAATTAGAGGAAAACAGTTTAGGGTTTTTAAAAGTTTTTGAAAATAGGAAAAATGATTTAAAGTTTTTGGAAACAAAAGAAACAAATTAGGGTTTTAAGGTTTAGAAGAAACATAAAAGTGTTTTTAGGGTTCTTATGGTTTTTTGAAATATAAGAATACTTTTTAGGGTTTTTGAAACGAAGATCAATGTTACTACATATTTATAGATCAAGGTTTTGTGCGTATAATCTTATGAATCAAAGAAACAAAGCTACTATAAGAAAATAAAAAGAAATTAGAGATTCAAACCTTCGTTCGTTGGTTCCACCAAAAATTGCTTCTTGGATGAATAAGGACAATGACAAGCTTGTTGCCTTTGATGAATTGTTGATTTGCTTGCTTATTGCTAGAGTTTTCTGTAATCCCAGTTTTAAAGTTTTCTTTTTTTCTCCAATAGTCTTTCCAAGTCTGATCAATTTTTCAAGTCCGATCAATTTTTTCACCCTTTTTTGTGTTTTTAATTCTTATTTATAGGAAATTTAGAAGATTAATTTTAATTGTTTAAGGAAACTATATTTAATTAGGAAAAGAAAATAGAATTTGGTTTCAGAAAAAATTGCGCTGGAAAATTTTGCTGACGAAAACTGCGACGGCTGTGAGAGCTGGGCTTGAGCAAGAATTGGCATGGAAAATTACGAGATCGGCGGCCAGAAGTCATTTTGCCCACAGGAAATTCCTACTGAATTGCAATTTTTCCGTTGTCGATTTTCAAATTTTTATTTATTTATTTATTATCATTATTTATTATTTTTGTTTATTTATTATTTTATTTTTATTCACTTCACCATTTTTAATTTTTTAAAATTTAAAATACTACAAAAATTATTTTAGACTATAAAAAATAACGGACCGGACTGGGTCAAAAATTAAGGGTCTACAGTTTGCCCCTTGCTTGAATGATCTGAGACTTTAGTAAAAGAGAGTGAAAAGCAATAAGACTTAATTTTGATGAGATGGTTATTTGAATTTATTTTGGGTTCTAGACCCAGTTTGAGTTATGGACTCATGTATAATTTTAGGTTCTGGACCTAAGGGTAATTTTGGGTTCTAGACCTGAGATTGGGTACTTGGACCCAAGATTGGGTACTTGTACTCTAGATTGGGTACTTGGACCCGAGATTGATTTGATTTGGGTACTTGGACCCGAGATTAGGCACTTGAACCCGAGATTGATTTGATTTGTGTACTTAGACCCGAGATTGGGTACTTGGACCCGAGAATGAATTTGATTTGGGTACTTGTACCCAAGATTGAATTTGATTTGACTGACCTTTTATTAGTTGAGAATTCTGACATAACTGGTTGTTCCATTTTTATGGATTGTGGGTCTTTACCCACCAAAAATAAATCTTAATCTATTGGAAATTGGGTGTTTAACCTAGGAACATGGATCTTTATCCATTGGAGATTGGGTCTTTACCCTTGAAACATGGATCTCTATCCTTTGGACTTCGGGTCTTTACCGTTGAAACATGGATCTTTATCCATTAGAGATCGGCTCTTTGCCCTCGAAATATGGATCTTTATCCATTAGAAATCAGGTCTTTACCCTTGAAACATGGATCTTTATCCATTAGAGATTGGGTCTTTACCCTTGAAACATGGATCTTTATCCATTGGAAATGGGCTCTTTAACTTTGAAACATGGATCTTTATCCATTGGAAACCGGGTCTTTAGCCTTAAAAAATGGATCTTCATCCATTAGAAATTGGGTCTTTACCCTAGCTTCAGCTCTTTTAGCTGAACTGACCTTTTGTCTTTTGCATTTGAGAATTCTAATTTTCTCTTTTGATTGATTCTTTTGAGAATTCTTTTTCTTGTTCATTAATTATACATGAACAACAAATTCAGCCCTTTTAGCTAGCCTTCATATCTTCTCATTGCCCCCTGTTTTATTAGTTTTTGTTATAGATTTGTATCTTGTTTATTATGATAATTATTGTTTTCTTTAGGTATTTTGTTAGTTTTAATATGTTTATTCAGTGTTTTCATTAATTTTGGTAGTTTAATTTATTTCAGTGTTTTTGTCATTTTTGTCCTAGTTTTTAGAGTGTGTTTATGTTTTGTTGGTTATTGTTTATTTAATTCTGGTTTAAAGTTTGTTTAAAGTTTTGTTTTAGGTTTAATATGCAAGGAACCATGCAAAGGAAGGAAAAAACTAAGGAATCAAGAGGAAGAAATCAATGGGCAGTAGCTGACACACTCAAGGGACACGGCCAAGTCACTGGCCGTGTCCCATATCAAGTTAAGGGAAGACACAAGACAAAGAGGTGGACACACTCAAGGGACACGACCAAGTCATTGGCCGTGTCCCTCCAAAATTTTCTAACACGGCCGTGTCTTCTTCAAATTGGCCGTGTCTTCTTCAAGCTGGCCGTGTCACTCAACAAAGAAGAAAAGAAGAAACTCTCACAGAAGCGAACACAAGCAAGGGACACGGCCAAGTCACTGGCCGTGTCCCTCCAAAGGCATCCAACACGGCCGTGTCTCATCCAACTTGGCCGTGTCTCACTCAAGTCCAAAGCAAAGAAAGAAAATCAGGCAGTAGAAGACACAAGCAAGGGACACGGCCAAGTCACTGGCCGTGTCCCTCCAATTCACCTCCAACACGGCCAAGTTCACTCCAACCTGGCCGTGTCACTCATGGATTAATGAAGACGCGCGGAGGTTTCATATAAATATTAAAGTTAGGGTTTTCTTAATGGTTGTTGAGAGTTGGAGAGCGGTTTTAGCCGTCAAATAAAGTTTTAGGGTTTTGATATCTTATTTTCTTTGATTTTGATTACACTTTGATTAATCTAGCTTAGATTAGATTGTTCTAGCCATTGATACATCCTTCTTGCAGGATTTGAACAAGAGATTCTTCAGAAGCTTCAAGGAGTTTGTAACTTGGTTTTTTTCTTGAACTTTATCTCTTTAATTTCATTGGAATTGTATTTATGGATATTTTCATGTTTAAATTGATTTCTTTGAATATTAATGAGATGAGTATGTTTGATAGCATTATGAACTAATTTGATCTAGTCTAGGGTTTGTATGGATCTGCTATGATTGTATGAATTGGTTATTACTCTTGACTTAATTGTTTCTTTAGCCTTTATTGAATGGATTATTGTTAATATATAATTGATTGGCCACCAATTATATGTTTTAGGTATTAGATGATGGATTGAGAGATGAAGTCTAATGCTGGAACAATTCAATTAAGGAATTAGGTGAATTAGAGATATAACCTAGGAAAAGATTATTTCAATTGGAACAAGATTATTTGAGAGAGGTTTGAATGTGAGAGCTTATTTCCTTTATTCAATTAATTAAGTTGCTTGAGATTTAATCTTTGAAATTAAATTGGTTAAGAGGAATAACCGTTCATACATATAAGTAGCAGAGAAGTGCAAACCCTAGACCTTTCTATTAAGTGAATCAAAATATCAACTCAATTTACTTTTATTGTTTTAAACTTTGATCAATCTATCTTTATTAATTGTTAGCAATTTAAATTTCTTCATTACTTGTTATTTATAATCTGATAATTAATTAGCTACTTTAGCTTCCTTGTGAGACGACCTTGGGGCGATCACCTTTGCTACAGCTACCTCGTATACTTGCGAGTGACACTTTGTGGTAGAGTTAATTTGAGAGCAACAAGTTTTTGGCACCGCTGCCGGGGAAGCTAATTGGCGTAATTGTTTATTAGGCAAAAATACTTTAGATTATTTGTCATTGTTTACTTTTGATTTTATTTTGTCTATTGCTTTTAATAATTTCTTTTTCTAGAAATTTTGTTTATGCAAGGCAGGAGATCACTTGAAGGAGAGCTATATCCATTCATTCCAGAAATTCAGAGAGTGAAAAGGAGCAGGGAAGAGTTTGAACTATACACCAGATTTGATACTACAGAGGAGGACACTTCTGATTTTTAGTCAGAATCTGCACAATCTGTTAAAATGGCAGAAGAATGATAAAGGACTATGAGAGATTTTGCTAGACCTGTCATTGGAACTTCCACCTCTTGTATAAGACTGACGGATGCAGCAAGAAACTATGAATTGAAGAACATCCATTACAATATGCTGCCATCATTCTATGGAGTTCCAAATGAAGATCCTTTGAACTTTATTTTGGATTTTTATTCTACCCTCAAAACTTTTCCATTGGGAGGACTAACAGAGGATCATTTTCAAGATAAACAGAATAGAGGAATGTTTCAGTTATCTGAGGAATGTTCTTTAATTGATTGTATTGATGCAGTTGTTTCAGATTTTTATGCTACAAAGAAAGATCATTTTCCTCTTCCTTTTATTGATCAGATGTTAGATAAACTTTCTGGACACTCACATTATTATTTTTTGGATGGCCTTTCAGGTTACTATCAGGTGCCGATAGCACCAGAGGATCAGTCCAAGACTACCTTTACTTGCCCTTTTGGGACTTATGCATTTCGGCGTATGCCCTTTGGCTTGTGCAATGCACCTGCAACCTTTCAGAGATGCATGATGTCTGTCTTCTCAGACATGATTGATGATTTTATTGAGGTATTTATGGATGACTTTTCTGTTTTTGGTAGTTCTTTTGATAATTACCTCAATAAACTTGTTCGTGTGCTTGAGAGATGCATTGAATGTAACCTCACTTTAAGTTGGGAAAAGAGTCATTTTATGGTTACTCAGGGCATTGTCTTAGGTCATGTGGTGTCAAGTAAAGGGATTGAGGTGGATAAGGCTAAAGTTGAATTGATTGCTAAGTTACCCCCACCTACCTCTGTTAAGGGAATAAGAAGTTTTTTAGGGCATGCAGGTTTTTACCGGAGGTTTAATAAGGATTTTTCTAAAATAAGCCAACCATTGTGCCATTTGCTAAGGAAAGATGTTCCATTTGAATTTACAGCACAATGCATGCAAGCTTTTAATTCCCTTAAGGAAAAATTGACTAGTGCACCGGTAATTGTAGCTCCTGTTTGGTCTTTACCTTTAGAAATCATGTGTGATGCCTCTAATCATGCAGTAGGAGCTGTTCTTGGGCAAAGGGTTGATAAATACTTGAGAGTAATAAATTATGCTAGCTTGACCCTAAATAGTGCACAAATGAATTACACCACAACTGAAAAGAAAATGTTAGTTGTTGTTTTTGCTTTAGATAAATTTAGAGCATATTTAATTGGGTCGAAAATTATTGTGCATTCTGATCATGCAGCTCTAAAATATATGTTAACAAAACAACATGCTAAATCGCGCTTAATTAGATGGGTGTTGTTATTGCAAGAATTTGATTTCCAAATCAAAGATACTAAGGGTAGTGAGAATGTTGTAGCTGATCATTTATCTAGATTACCCTTCTTTAGTGAAAATCTTGCATCTGATAGCATTCATAAAAATTTAGAAGCATTTCCTGATGAGCAGCTGTTTGTGGTGATTAATGCACCTTGGTTTGCAGATATTGCTAACTATCTTGCTTGTGGTATTTTGCGATCTAACATGTCATTTCAGGAAAAGAAAAGGTTTTTACACTTGAGTAAGTCTTATTTTTGGGATGAACCTTATCTATTCTGGATATGCAAAGATGAGATAGTTCGCAGATGTGTATCTGATGAAGAACAACTGAGTGTTCTTCAATTTTGTCATGACCTTCACTGTGGTGGTCATTTTGGAGGAAGAAAGACTGCAGAAAAGGTGCTACAAAGTGGTTTTTATAGGCCTACCTTATTTAAAGATGCTCAAGAGTATTGTAAGCACTGTGATTGTTGTTAAAGAGTAGGTAACATTGGGAGGAGGAATGAAATGCCCCTTCAATCATATATTGTTGTTGAACTGTTTGATGTGTGGGGAATAGACTTCATGGGTCCTTTCCCCAAGTCTTTTGGTTTTGAATATATTTTAGTTGCTGTTGATTATGTTTCCAAATGGGTGGAGGCAATCCCCACCCGTACTAATGATGCTAATGTAGTTGTTAAATTTGTGAAGGAAAATATTCTTAGCAGATTTGGTACACCAAGGGTGATAGTCAGTGATGGGGGAAGCCATTTTTGCAACAAACTTTTTGAGAAGTTAATGTACAAATCTGGTGTAAAGCACAAGGTGGCGACCCCATATCATCCACAGACTTCTGGACAAGTGGAAACATCCAACAAGCAGATAAAAGGAATTCTGGAGAAAACAGTCAACTTATCAAGGAAGGATTGGGCAAGTAGATTGCATGATGCACTATGGGCATATCGGACTGCTTTCAAGACTCCTCTTGGTATGAGTCCATACCGATTGGTCTTTGGAAAAGCTTGTCACTTACTAGTGGAATGGAGCACAGAGCATATTGGGCAATCAAGACTCTGAATTTGGACTTGGACAAAGCAAAGAGAGAACGATTTCTGCAAATTTCAGAGTTAGATGAGCTGTGGAATGAGGCGTATGAGAGCTCGAGGATTTACAAGGATCGCACTAAAGCACTTCATGACAGAATTATAGTGCGAAAGACATTGAGTCCAGGTATGAAAGTTTTACTTTTTAACTCTCAACTCCATCTGTTTCCAGGTAAACTCAAGTCTCGATGGAGTGGTCCTTTTGAGATTACCAAGGTATATCCTTCTGGTGCTATTGAATTGCTTAACTCTCGAATAAATGAGACTTTTAAAGTAAATGGACAGAGAGTTAAGCCATATAATGAAGGATTTCAAGAAGTGAGGATCATTGACAGCACTTTGATCCAGGATCCCTAAGTCTTTCAGTATGTCCAGCTTTTTGACATTAAAGAAGCGCTAAATGGGAGGCAACCCACCGGTTTGCATTTCTTTTTCATATTGTAATTTTAAATTTAGCAAATTTTCACTTTATGTTTGTTTAAATAAATGGAATGGGTGCTTTGATCAGTTTTTATTTTTCTAATGTGTTTCAGGATTGATCGAAGAAGAATTTGCAATTTCTTTGAGATTTGGTGATATAAAATAAAAATAAAAAATAAAATAATTTGTTAAAAGTGGCAGAAGGAGACACGGCCAAGGAGCTTGGCCGTGTCACATGGGACACGGCCAAGCCTCAACAAAAAAAATTATATGATGATGTTCACAGTGGGTGACACGGCCAAGGAGCTTGGCCGTGTCCCTTGGCCGTGTCACATGAGACACGGCCAAGCTTCTCCAAATCAATTTTCTTTTGTTTTTGCAAGTTTTTCTTACATTGTATTTGACTATGTAACACCCCTATTCCCCGTATACGTACACAGCATGCTTATACGATCATAATATACGTATACTGAATATAGAAATGCCATGGTTTACAAAATATAAAAGTCATATCTTTAAAAAGAAATAAAACCAATATCAAACGTTTAAAAGAAATTCATAAAATGCAAATGATTAAAAACGTTTATCAATACGCAATGGATATTATACAAATACTTACAAGTACAAATACATTATAAATCAAAAGTTACAAAATAGGAAATATATATACATGATTGGTAGCTTGACTCTCTGATCTTTAAGTTCTAAGCCAACACTTCAAAGTACAAACTCAACTAGGTCTAGAGGAATCCTCCGTCTCAACTCTATCACCTGCGCGGTAAATCACAATCGCGCTGAGCCAACAACTCAGTAGTACAAACCATAATAATAGTATGCAATGTCAATATCAATGTCATACATTCAGCAATAGAGATCATATTCATAGATGTTACATTTCATTATTTCAATAATTGTATCATCATTTATCACATATATTCAACATAGACACACATGGGCCCAATAAGTATTTAATATGATATTGAAAGTCCAGAGTTACTGCTTTGGTCCATAATCACAATAATCAAGCTCGTAGGCAATAAACATATATATCTCTATCCATGGATAGGGTAACAGACCCAGTCTCTTGGACCATCAACTCAATAACTTGAGAAGATCCTCAACCCGGCTAGATTGTTACCTGTAACAGACCCAGTCTCTTGGACCATCAACCCGACTAAATCGAGGAGATCCTCAACCCGGTAAGACTGTTACCTTTCATATATCTCATATTCATAATTCACATAATGTAACAGACCCAGTCTCTTGGACCTCAGTTCAATTCAAATTGAAGAGATCCTCAACCCGGCTAGACTGTTACTTTTCATATATTTCATAGGCATGCCGCCAAATCTAGAACTCTGAAATTGAATAACATATTAAACATACAATTATTTCATTAATCTCTTTATCATTCTCTTTCTCAATTTGTATCTCATAATCAAATAGGCAATCATTCCTCAATAATTTCATTTGCATAACCATGGCCAACAACAATGGCTTCATTATATCTCCATTCACATCAAAGCAATTCATCATTATATTTCCATTTACACCAAAGCAATTCATCATTATACATATAGTACATTTCATAAGATTCACAATGTGCAAAACATAACATTATTCATATATATATCAACAATGCCATATCAAATGAATGTATGCAACAATGCAAGGTTTGTACTTACTTCAAAAGCAATCCACACAACTCTAAACACTTTCTCTTTCAAAAGTCCTTCACCAAATGAATTAAGGCAATTCACCTTCTTCACAACCTAATCCAAAACAATGATGAAACACATCAATTCCAATACAATCAATCACTTATTAACCTCATACTAGACCCATAGATCACCATTACAAACCAACAACTCAACCTTAGAGCCCACGGTCGTGGCCACTCAAGACCCCCACGGGCGTGGGTTAAGGATTGATTCTGCCCAACAATGTTCATCACCCCACGGCCATGGCATCAAAGGGCCACGGGCGTGGCATCCAAGATGCTACTGCCTCCCACCAAAACATGTATTCAAAGCTTCTTACTCCATTAAACCCAAATATCATGAAGACTAACAAAAATAATAAACCAAACTCAACATTAACAACACTTACTAACTCAAAAACCCTAATACAATTTCAACACAACACTTTCAAAACCAACATCAACTTAACTTACTTCCTTCAAACCAAAACCAACACCATAATTAATTAAATCAAACATATTCCAACATACTACAACCAACACACCCCTATTTTCAAACATCCACAATCAAACTCATACACCACTTCAAATAATCAAGAGAAATCAAGAGAGAGAACTTACCAAAATAATAAAACTTCTTGGACTTTCACTTAATCACTTGAAAACTCCTTCAATTTTGAGCTTGAACACCAAAACTTACTCTTGCTCTCTCTTGCTTTAGGTGGCCGGCCAACAATGGAGAAAGGAAAGAAGAAGAAATGAAGAAAAGTCAACTTCCCTTCTCTTTAAATCTCCACCAAGCAATTCAAAAAAAAAATTACTTAAATACCCGCTTTTATAAATCCTAACTCCCTTATATTCACTTGTCCTTTTTAGTAATTTCACAATTCACAAATTAAATATCTTCTTCCCTTGACCCACCATTTTGACTAGCATATATGTTATATATATTGCCATATAAACAACATATACATTCCCTCTAAACAAACCTTTTCCTTTCCAATAACACATATACATTTAGTTCAAATAAAATAACAATTATATCAATACTTCTAGGGCACACATTAGGATATTACAATTCTCCCCCTCTAAAAAGAAAATTTCGTCCTCAAAATTACCTGATATTATGTCTGAAACAATTGAGGAAACTGATCTCGCATCACTTGCTCACTTTCCCAAGTTGCCTCTTCTCTACCATGATTCTTCCAAAGAACCTTTACCAAAGGCACCTTTTTATGTCTCAATTCTTTCACTTCATGTGCTAAAATAGCAACTGGTTCTTCTTCAAATGTCAGATCCGAATTCACCTCAATAGATTCAACTGGTAAAATATGAGATGGATCTGATCTATACCTTCGCAACAAAGAAACATGGAATACATTATGGATTCTATCCAACTCAGGTGGCAAGGCAATCTGATAAGCAACTGGTCCCACTCTTTCTAAAACTTCATACGGTCCAATGAAACAAGGACTCAATTTCCCTCTTCGACCAAATCTCAATATCTTTTTCCAAGGAGACACTTTCAAAAATAGTTTATCTCCCATATTATACTCAATGTCTCTCCTCTTTAAATCTGAATAAGACTTCTATCGGTTTGAAGCTACTTTTAACCGATCCCGAATCATCTTCACTTTCTGTTCAGTTTCTTTTATCAAATCAGGACCAATTAACTTACCCTCTCCAATTTCATTCCAACACAAAGGCGTTCTACATCTTCTACCATACAAAGCCTCAAATGGTGCCATACCAATACTAGATTGATGACTGTTGTTGTAAGCAAATTCCACAAGTGGTAAAAATCTGTCCCAACTTCCAGAGAAATCAATGACACAGCTTCTCAACATATCCTCAATAATTTGTATCACTCTCTCTGACTGCCCATCTGTCTGTGGATGAAAAGCAGTGCTAAAGTGCAATTGAGAACCCAGAGCACTATGTAAACTCTTCCAAAACCTTGAAGTAAACCTCGGATCTCGATCCGACACTAAAGAAGTAGGGACTCCATGCAACTTCACAATTTCACTGATATACAGCTCAGCCAACTTCTCAAGAGAATAATCCATCGGAACCGGAAGAAAATGAGCTGTTTTTGTCAACCTATCAACAATTACCCAAATAGCATCACGCTTTCTTTGAGTCAATGGCAAACCAGACACAAAATCCATTGTTACTCTTTCCCTTTTCCATTCAGGCACTGATAAAGGTTGAAGCAACCCCATTGGAACTTGATGTTCAGCTTTCACCCTCTGACAAGTGAGACATTTGGACACAAATTCCGCTATGTCTCTCTTCATACCAGACCACCAGTAGTGCTGTTTCAAATCACGGTACATCTTTGTATTGCCAGGATGCATAGCAAAAACTGACTGGTGTGCTTCTTCTAAAATAATCCTTCTCAAATTAGAATCATAAGGTACACATAATCTGTCCTTGAACCAAAGGCTACCATCACCTCTCACAAGAAAATCCCGGCTCTCTCCTCTTTGACAATCGAAAACAATCTTCTGAATTTTCTCATCAGCCAACTGAGCCTCCTTAATCTGATCTAATAATACTGGTCTCAACTGCAGTTGAGCCAATAATGCACCATCATCACATATTTTGAAATTAGCATGCAATGCTCTCAACTCAACTAGCAACGAGAGCGAATAAACAACCAAACCTGCCAAAGACTTCCGACTTAAGGCATCAGCAACAACATTTGCCTTACCAGGATGATAATCAATCAAACAGTCATAGTCTTTGATCAACTCCAACCATCGTCTCTGCCGAAGGTTAAGCTCTCTCTGAACCCCCAAATATTTCAAACTTTTGTGATCCGTATAAATAAAACATTTCTCCCCATATAAGTAATGTCGCCAAATCTTTAAAGCAAACACTATAGCCGCCAACTCCAAATCATGAGTCGGATAGTTAAGCTCATGCGGCTTCAACTGTCGAGAAGCATAAGCTATAACTTTACCCTCTTGCATCAAAACACAACCCAAACCACTATGTGAAGCATCACAATAGATCACATATGGTTTATCTTCTACATGTAAAGTAAGAACAGGCGCTTGAGTTAACATTTCTCTCAACTGCTCAAAACTAGCCTTACACTGATCTGTCCACACGAATCTAACTCCCTTTCGAAGTAATCTGGTGAGTGGAGTAGCTATCAAAGAAAATCCTTTCACAAAGCGTCGATAATAGCCTGCCAGACCCAGAAAACTTCTAACTTCAGTTACTGACTTCGGTGGACTCCAATTCAAAATACCTTCAACTTTACTCGGATCAACCTTTATACCTTCTGCTGAAATTATATGACCGAGAAAAGTCACTTGATCAAGCCAAAATTCACACTTCGACAGCTTAGCATATAATTGCTTCTCTCTCAAAATCTGCAGCACAATCCGCAGATGCTTGTCATGCTCCTCTTCATTACGCGAATACACCAAAATATCATCGATGAAAACCACCACAAACTGATCCAGATAGGGCCTGAACACCCTATTCATCAAATCCATGAAAACTGAAGGTGCATTCGTCAATCCAAAAGGCATTACTAAAAACTCATAATGCCCATACCTGGTACGGAAAGCTGTCTTAGAAACATCTTCAGCTTTAACCCTCAATTGATAGTACCCTGATGTCAAATCAATCTTGGAAAACACTGCTGCTCCTTTCAATTGATCAAAGAGATCATCAATCCTAGGCAAAGGATATTTATTCTTAATAGTCACCTTGCTCAATTGTCTATAATCAATGCATAACCTCATGGTACCATCCTTCTTCTTCACAAACAACACAGGAGCTCCCCAAGGAGAAACACTGGGGCGAATAAACCCTTTATCCAATAACTCTTGTAACTGCACCTTCAACTCTCTCAATTCAGCAGGTGCCATGTGATAAGGAGTGATAGAGATGGGAGTGGTACCAGGTAACAAATTGATACCAAACTCAACCTCTCTCTCAGGAGGCAACCCTGGCAACTCCTCTGGAAACACATCTGGAAAATCTGCAATTGTGGTTATATCATCAAGTTGAGAACCTCTTACTCTAGTATCCACAACATGAGCAAGATAAGCATCACACCCTTTTCTAATCAACCTTCTAGCTGTTACAGCTGATACAAACAAGGATGCAAGCTGTCTCTGCTCACTAGATACTAACATCATTTTACCATCATTAGTTCTCAAAGTAACACATTTCTTTTTACAATCTACCATAGCTCCATGCCTAGACAACCAGACCATGCCCAAAATCAAATCATACTCTTTAAAAGGCATTTCAATCAAATCTCCACAAAACTCCTCACCTTGCACCACAACTGCACTATCTCGGTGCACCTTGCTAACAATCACACTATGCCCTAAGGGATTTGTTACCAACACATCAAATCCTAGGGACTCAGTATGCAATTCAGACACAGGCAAAATAGATGCACTAATATATGAATGAGTGGATCCTGGATCAATTAAAGCAAGAACCGAAATGCCAAATAAAGAGAAAGTACCAGCAATGACTGCTGAAGCATCTGGTTGTCTTTGCATCACATATACTCATTGAGAAGGCCCAGCCTCATCTGGCCTAGTATCCCTGGATGCAGATCCTCCTCTATAACTATACCCAGGTCTACCCCCTCTGCTAATACCTCTGCCCCCTCGACCACCTCTAACACTAGGTCGAGAAACTGCAGAATCTGCCGGCCTCTGCTCCTGCATCTCTGGACACTCTCTAATAAAATGATCAGGAGATCCACATCTGAAGCATACAGCTGGTCCACTATTCTTCCAACAAACGCCTCTATGTGACCCCCCACATTGAGCACATATAGGTGGAGTGGATCTCTGAACTACTGGAGTCGGAGCACTCGCTACTGAAACTGTAGGTCTCGATCTCGGTCTCTGAAACTGAACTGACCTACTAGCCTGCCTCTGACTCCTACTAATTCTAGGAACAAAACTGCCTCTACCTCTCTTCCCAGATGAAGACCCTGCCTCAAACTGAGGTCTTCTAACTCTGATCTCCTCTTCAGTAGCAGCTGCTGCTATACCTTGGGCTCTCTCCATCCCTCTAGCTGCTGCAACCAGCTGAGAGAAATCCTGATATCTAGAGCCAGCCACAATACACATAATTGAGGGTCTCAATCCCTCCTCAAACCTTCTGCACCGGTCAATCTCGTCAGAGATAATCCCCCCGGCATAGTGGCTCAACCGGATGAACTCTAACTCATATTCTGTCACAGTCCGGTGGTCTTGCCTCAAAGTCAGGAATTCCATCTTCTTCATATCTTTATACTCCCTCGGAGTATATTTCAACTCAAACTCCCATAGAAAATCACCATAGGATAATGTTGGTGGATCATCCATAGCATGAGGTACTGTCTTCCACCAATCATATGCATCCTTCTGCAACAGTGATCTAGCATAATCAAATCTTTCTTCTGGGGTGGCTTGCAACTGAATGAATATCCTCTGTACCTTATCCAGCCACTGCTCAGCTACTACTGGATCAATAGTACCCAAAAAATCTTCTGCTCCATACTTTCTTAATTTATCATAATGTCTCACTGGTACCATTGGTTGTGGTGGTGGTGGCGGCTGTACTGGGGCTTCCCTAAACAATTCTATCACATGTCTAAGCCAACCCGACGGAGCCTCCTCACCAGCTGGTCTCTCTGACACAGAAATAGGTACCTCTCCAGCTCTATCAACTCGAGCTCCATCCCTACTCTCCTCTGGAGCTATACTCTCAGCACTACCCTCTACCGACTGACGTGAATGAGAATCCATTACAACCTATAGCTGCAAACACAGCAGAATACACCTCATTAAAGATCAGAGACTGCCAATACCAAACATGTATTTTATTCAAAAACCAACTTTTTAAAAACAAAATATTATTTTTCTTACAATTGTCCTATGTTGAGAATCTCAAACCTAGGCTCTGATACCAAAATAATTGTAACACCCCTATACCCCATATACGTACACAGCATGCTTATACCATCGTAATATACGTATACTGAATATAGAAATGCCACGGTTTACAAAATATAACAGTCATATCTTTAAAAAGAAATAAAACCAATATCAAACGTTTAAAAAAATTCATAAAACGCAAATGATTAAAAACGTTTATTAATACGCAATGGATATTATACAAATACTTACAAGTACAAATACATTATAAATCAAAAGTTACAAAACAGGAAATATATAAACATGATTGGCAGCTTGACTCTCTGATCTTTAAGTTCTAAGCCAACACTTCAAAGTACAAACTCAACTAGGTCTAGAGGAATCCTCCGTCTCAACTCTATCACCTGCGCGATAAATCACAATCGCGCTGAGCCAACAACTCAGTAGTACAAACCATAATAATAGTATGCAATGTCAATATCAATGTCATACATTCAGCAATAGAGATCATATTCATAGATATTACATTTCATTATTTCAATAATTGTATCATCATTTATCACATATATTCAACATAGACACACATGGGCCCAATAAGTATTTAATATGATATTCAAAGTCCAGAGTTACTGCTTTGGTCCATAATCACAATAATCAAGCCCGTAGGCAATAAACATATATATCTCTATCCATGGATAGGGTAACAGACCCAGTCTCTTGGAACATCAACTCAATAACTTGAGAAGATCCTCAACCCGGCTAGACTGTTACCTGTAACAGACCCAGTCTCTTGGACCATCAACCCGACTAAATCGAGGAGATCCTCAACCCGGCAAGACTGTTACCTTTCATATATCTCATATTCATAATTCACATAATGTAACAGACCCAGTCTCTTGGACATCAATTCAATTCAAATTGAAGATATCCTCAACCCGGCTATACTGTTACTTTTCATATATTTTATAGGCATGCTGCCAAATCCAGAACTCTGAAATTGAATAACATATTAAACATACAATTATTTCATTAATCTCTTTATCATTCTCTTTCTCAATTTGTATCTCATAATCAAATAGGCAATCATGCCTCAATAATTTCATTTGCATAACCATGGCCAACAACAATGGCTTCATTATATCTCCATTCACATCAAAGCAATTCATCATTATATTTCCATTTACACCAAAGAAATTCATCATTATACATATAGTACATTTCATAAGATTCACAATGTGCAAAACATAACATTATTCATATATATCAACAATGCCATATCAAATGAATGTATGCAACAATGCAAGGTTTGTACTTACTTCAAAAGCAATCCACACAACTCTAAACACTTTCTCTTTCAAAAGTCCTTCACCAAATGAATTAAGGCAATTCACCTTCTTCACAACCTAATCCAAAACAATGATGAAACACATCAATTCCAATACAATCAATCACTTATTAACCTCATACTAGACCCATAGATCACCATTACAAACCAACAACTCAACCTTAGAGCCCACGGTCGTGGCCACTCAAGACCCCCACGGGCGTGGGTTAAGGATTGATTCTGCCCAACAATGTTCATCACCCCACGGCCATGGCTTCAAAGGGCCACGGGCGTGGCATCCAAGATGCTACTGCCTCCCACCAAAACATGTATTCAAAGCTTCTAACTCCATTAAACCCAAATATCATGAAGACTAACAAAAATAATAAACCAAACTCAACATTAACAACACTTACTAACTCAAAACCCTAATACAATTTCAACACAACACTTTCAAAACCAACATCAACTTAACTTACTTCCTTCAAACCAAAACCAACACCATAATTAATTAAATCAAACATATTCCAACATACTACAACCAACACACCCCTATTTTCAAACATCCACAATCAAACTCATACACCACTTCAAATAATCAAGAGAAATCAAGAGAGAGAACTTACCAAAATAATAAAACTTCTTGGACTTTCACTTAATCACTTGAAAACTCCTTCAATTTTGAGCTTGAACACCAAAACTTACTCTTGCTCTCTCTTGCTTTGGGTGGCCGGCCAACAATGGAGAAAGGAAAGAAGAAGAAATGAAGAAAAGTCAACTTCCCTTCTCTTTAAATCTCCACCAAGCAATTCAAAAAAAATTACTTAAATACCCCCTTTTATAAATCCTAACTCCCTTATATTCACTTGTCCTTTTTAGTAATTTCACAATTCACAAATTAAATATCTTCTTCCCTTGACCCACCATTTTGACTAGCATATATGTTATATATATTGCCATATATACAACATATACATTCCCTCTAAACAAACCTTTTCCTTTCCAATAACACATATACATTTAGTTCAAATAAAATAACAATTATACCAATACTTCTGGGGCACACTTTGGGATATTACAGACTAAGAGTCGTTTATTCTTTTCCTCTACATTTTAAGCTAGATGTTGCATGCAAGTTTATATTTTGTATATATATATTAAAAAAATTAAAAAAAATGATGATAAAAATAAAAGAAAATGAAAAAAGAGAAAATAAAAAAAAAGATATATATATATATATATATACAAAATTCATATATTTTCTAGCATTAGAGGAATGTTGACTCGTGTATTTTTCTTGAAGTATGCAAATATGTGAAAGTATTAAGGGATTGGTGAGTATGCCATTTGAGGGAGTTATGAGTTTCTTAGCAAGAGTATTGTCTAAATTAGATACTCCATTTCTTGATGCTCCAGCTTAAATGTCTTTTCTCACACCTTCACCTTAGCCCCTTTTACATCCAAATGGAAGACGTTCGGATTATTTCTTGAGAAAAATCAGTGAGGGAGATTGGATAATTAAGCAAGTTTATGGTAGTATGCAGTCATGAGTGGTTTGAGTGAATTAACCTTTGAAATTTAGTGAAACACTTAGAAGAGAGATAAGATTTGTATGTCTGGATTAATGAATGAGTTAAGAAAATCTTGATTGAAGGAAATTGCAATTATTTATGTCTGAGTCTTGAAGGATTTCATCTTATATACTGGAGTTATAGTTAAGGTTGTTTGAGTTTTTAATTTATGCCATGTGTATTTGCTTGAGGACAAGCAAAGTTTTAAGTGTGGGGTAGTTGTTTTATTAGTTTTTGTTATAGATTTATGTCTTGTTTATTATGATAATTATTGTTTTCTTTAGGTATTTTATTTGTAACACCCCCACACCCAATACATACACACTACATACACCACGATGTAGTATACATGTATCGAATATAGGAATGCTACGGATTTTTATTAACATTCAAGAACACCTTTTTAAATGATATCATAATCTTTTTTAGTATACAGTATAGATAATAAGTCATTAACTTGTAATATAAAATAAATAGATATATATATATATATGCATTTACTTATTACGCAGCGGAATTTATAAAATAGTTACATATATGAAAGCATTTAAATCCATATTTACAAATATACATATATTCACATTATAAACAATATTTCCAAAATATAAAGAAGTTATACATGATTGGCAGCTTTCTCTGATCTTTAAGTCCCAAATAAACTCTTCACTGTCTACTCTCACTTGGTCTCGAAGAGCTCTCGGGTTCAACTCTGTTACCTGCGCGATCAACACTATCGCGCTAAGCCAACGACTTAGTAAGACAAATCATGCTAATATGATGCTTCCATGCAATGCAATGCCATACATGTTATTAATAAAAGCAACAACATAGGTGAAAAGCTAACATCCCACCTTTGCATTTCACAAATCATATAATCATACCACATTTCAATACAACATTATAGTTGGAACACTAACATCACACCTTTACCTTTCACAAAAGACATTCACATAAGCATATCACATTTCAAAGTTCTTCCATGAATCTCATTATTCTTATATTGAACCTCATTATTCAATTAATTTACTATCAATGAATTACATGTAAACAAAGACAAGCATTGGGCCCAAGACACACTAATATGCCATTCAATTTTCAGAGTTAATGCTTTGGTTTTGTTATCACATTTATCAATATCATATACCCAACTAGGCTTCAAGGATTAGGTTCAACCAAGCTTCAAGGGGAGCAAAGCATGCTAAGCTTCAACCCAACTTGGCTTCAAGAACCAACCCAACCTAGCTTCAAGGGTGGTAACATCTCAATTAGGCTTCAAGGATTCAATCCAACCTAACTTCAAGAGATTGTTACACTTATTAGGCATGCCACCAACAACAAACTCTGAAAATGGAATAACACATTAGTCACACAATTCATTTGATTCTCAATTGAATTATCATAACCAATAACCATTCTTTGTTTGAAGTATGTTTAAAGTATTTATGTTTAGGTTTAGGTACCAAAATACCTTTGAAGAATCAAAACCATATAAAAGAACAAAGAATAGAAACAATAAGTAACTCATTTGAGGGACACAGGCAGCACATTTGAGGGACACGGCCAAGCTTGTGGCCGTGTCTCTCAACCACAAATTCCAGTAGCAAACACGGGCAAGGGACACGGCCGTGTCTCTCAAAAATCAATCCAACACGTCCAAAATTTCCATGACTTGGCCGTGTCTCTCCTATTCTTTTGGCCATGTCACTCATGAACAAAACCCTAACCAAAACCAACACTCTTTCAATTGCATTTACACACTTTTTGCACAACATAAATTTCATTCAAATGAACACAATCAATAACATAAATACATATCTTACACAATCATCACAATAATCACTTTAACAACACATTAACACTACATTAAATACAAACCATCTCAAAACCCTAAAACCAACATCTTTCTCCATCTTCCACAATCAACATCCTTCACTTCCAACAACAACACCTATTTAAACTCTTAACTTAAAACCAAATTTAACACTTGAGAACACAACACAACCACATCTTATCATCCATTCAACAAACCCTAATTAATTTCAAATACCACTTCAAAAGAATAAAAGAAATCAAAGGAAAGAACTTACCTTAGTTAAAAACTTCTTGAATCAACACTTGATCACTTAATCTTTCTTCAATTTGAGCTTCACTCAACAAGATCTTCTCTTTGCCTCTTGCTTTCCTTTGTCTATGGAGGAGCCGGCCAACAATGGAGAAGAAGAAATTATGAAGAAGCAAAGTAAAATTTTCCTTTTAATCACCACCAAGAGTTTCAATTCATGCAATTACCAAAACACCCTTTAACCATTTGACTTAACTCTTGTCTCTTATAAGCCCATTTAAGTAATTTCACCCTCACAAAATAAATATCTCTCTTCCATTGACTCTCCCTTTGACTTATGTATATGTTAATTATACAAGCATATAAACAATATATACACTTCTCTCTACACCCTCTTTCTTTCCCCAAAACACATAAACATAAACATTCTCTTACCAATTTCTTTTCTTATCACATAATATATACATTCAATCCAATTTTTTTAAAACAACAACAACAACAACAACATTCAAAACTTCTAGGGCATATATGGGGATATTACAATATTAGTTTTAATATGTTTATTTAGTGTTTTCATTAATTTTGGTAGTTTAATTTATTTTAGTGTTTTTGTCATTTTTGTCCTAGTTTTTAGAGTGTGTTTATGTTTTGTTGGTTATTGTTTATTTAATTCTGGTTTAAAGTTTGTTTAAAGTTTTGTTTTAGGTTTAATATGCAAGGAACCATGCAAAGGAAGGAAAAAACTAAGGAATCAAGAGGAAGAAATCAATGGGCAGTAGCTGACACACTCAAGGGACATGGCTAAGTCACTGGGCGTGTCCCATATCAAGCTAAGGGAATCCACAAGACACAGAGGTGGACACACTCAAGGGACACGGCCAAGTCACTGGCCGTGTCCCTCCAAAATTGTCTAACACAGCCGTGTCTTCTTCAAACTGGCCATGTCACTCAACAAAGAAGAAAAGAAGAAACTCTCACAGAAGCCAACACAAGCAAGGGACATGGCCAAGTCACTGACCATGTCTCTCGAAAGGCATCCAACACGGCCGTGTCTCATCCAACTTGGCCATGTCTCACTCAAGTCCAAAGCAAAGAAAGAAAATTAGGCAGTAGAAGACACAAGCAAGGGACACGGCCAAGTCACTGGCCGTGTCCCTCCAATTCACCTCCAACACGGCCAAGTTCACTCCAACCTGGCCGTGTCACTCATGGATTAATGAAGACGCGCGGAGGTTTCGTATAAATATTAAAGTTAGGGTTTTCATAATGGTTGTTGAGAGTTGGAGAGCGGTTTTAGCCGTCAAAGAAAGTTTTAGGGTTTTGATATCTTGTTTTCTTTGATTTTGATTACACTTTGATTAATCTAGCTTAGATTAGATTGTTCTAGCCATTGATACATCCTTCTTGCAAGATTTGAACAAGAGATTCTTCAGAAGCTTCAAGGAGTTTGTAACTTGGTTTTGTTCTTGAACTTTATCTCTTTAATTTCATTGGAATTGTCTTTATGGATATTATCATGTTTAAATTGATTTCTTTGAATATTAATTAGATGAGTATATTTGATAGAATTATGAACTAATTTGATCTAGTCTAGGGTTTGTATGGATCTGCTATGATTGTATGAATTGGTTATTACTCTTGACTTAATTGTTTCTTTAGCCTTTATTGAATGGATTATTGTTAATATATAATTGATTGGCCACCAATTATGTGTTTTAGGTATTAGATGATGGATTGAGAGATGAAGTCTAATGCTGGAACAATTCAATTAAAGACTTAGGTGAATTAGTGATATAACCTAGGAAAAGATTATTTCAATTGGAACAAGATTATTTGAGAGATGTTTGAATGCGAGAGATTATTTCCTTTATTCAATTAATTAAGTTGCTTGAGATTTAATCTTTGAAATTAAATTGGTTAAGAGGAGTAACCGTTCATACATATAAGTAGCAGAGAAGTGCAAACCCTAGACCTTTCTATTAAGTGAATCAAAACATCAGCTCAATTTACTTTTATTGTTTTAAACTTTGATCAATCTGTCTTTATTAATTGTTAGCAATTTAAATTTCTTCATTACTTGTTATTTATTATCTGATAATCAATTAGCTACTTTAGCTTCCTTGTGAGATGACCTTGGGGCGATCACCTTTGCTACAGCTACCTCTTATACTTGCAAGTGACGCTTTGTGGTAGAGTTAATTTGAGCGCAACACCCCCTGCGTGGCAAGATATCCAAAATATTTTGTTTATACATAAACTCAAAAATTGAAAAGGAGAAACTTTGCCCCTTGTATAGGCTCAAATCCATGATTTTTTTTATGCAGGCTCTGATTGATGTTTTTGTTATCTAGTTCTTCGCAAAAGCACGCATTTCTTCTTTTTGCAAAATTACTGGAACTTTCTCAAGCAATGGCCTTTCCATGCCCCCCTGATTTGATATCTTCTTTTGATTGTTTACTTCATAAGGTATTTGTTGTTCACTTTAATAAAGAATAGACAAGACAAGACAAGAAAGTGCGATGTGATATGCTCATGTATGCATGATATGCAAGAATAATACTTACAGTGGTTCCTTCGGCTCACAGACCGAGGTGATTAGCAGAAGTGTTCTCATTGGCTCCTTTCAGATGCTCGTTCAGGTCTTGCATTGGAATGACATAATGATTCACATTTATGGCTTTTATCTTTAAGATGTTGAAAATATGAATAATGGAGGCCCCAAACAGCAGAGATAAATCCATTTTAAATTATAATTCAGCATGTCAGTTGGTAGCTTCTTCATGACCTTGCCAGTAATCATTTCCTTTGCCCAATGTGTCCTTTGGAGGTTCAATGATTCAACATACTTCCCTTAACTTGAAGGATTTGTAATTTTTTCCTAAAATTTATTTTTGAATTTTCAATTTTGAAATCAAATGTTGGCTTTGCCAAATTAATGTCAATGTACCTCAGGACTTGATTTTCCAAATTAACATATCTATAACATGACAACCCTAGTTACCATACTAAACTCGAGAATTATTTTTATTTAAGCAAGAATTGTTGCACTTCAAATAGGCACATACACATTACTTGGTCAAAGATGTCATTTGAGTTTGAATATGGTCTATCTCATATGCATGCTTATTCAAACTATCTCCACTAATAGACTCTACCTACCAAGAGATATCAACAGGTCTTTGATAGGCTTGAAATGGGGTCTATAAGGGACATGGGTTTAAATGAAGGCCATTTTGAGATAGGAGGTGATGTGACACAATGGACAAACCTTCACACTACAAACCGCTTGTTGAAACTTTAGACAGTTGGGAGCATGAAAAGATAGAGCTTTGAACATTCTTCTTTCATTTTGGCGCCAACCTTAATCTTGATTGGGATAGTTTTTGCATTTGCAAAACATTTGGTACCCAAATTTGTTTCTTTTCTTCTTCTCCCTTTTCTTTCTTTTTATTTTTCTTACTCTTCCCTTTCTTTTGAGCATTTTATCATTTTGTCCTTCTTCCTTGTAGGACTGTCAAGTATGGAACTTTTAAGAACTGAATAGACTTTCTCTTCTTTCTCTGATTTTGATTGAATCTTTGGTTGGGTTGTACCTATTCAAGTCAAAAAGGAAGCCTTTTATTGTCTTAGGTAAAAGAGAACTCAGTTGGCTTTTTAAACTTCCTTTTTAGGTTTTATCTTTTTTTCTTCTTTTTTTCTTTGTCCTTTTTTTTTCTTTTTTTCTTCTTCTTTTTCTTTTTTTCTTCTTCTTTTATTTTCTTTTTCTTTTTTTTAGTTCTAGCTCTTATAGAGTTTTCTTGTTTGTACCAACTTGAGTTTCTAATAATGGATGAGTTGAGTGGTATAAATCTCCTTTAACAGGGATAAATCATTTGTTACTCTGATGTTGCCTTGATATATTGGAGATATTAGGAGAACTTCAACTACCCTTATGGTCTTGAGAACTTCAACTATCTTCATGGTCTTCACTATTCATTTCTTTCTTTGATCTTCTTGCCTCTTCATCTTAGTGATCATAAGACTTGTCAAAAGTATCACAACAACTCAGGCTAGGTTGTTGGGATTATATGCCAATGAAAAGAAAGCTAAAATTTTATGAAGGTTCAAAGGGACAATGAGGGATTGATATTTAATGGGGTAGATACTAGTTGTTGGCTAACCAATCAACGCCTAGATCATTTCTCCCTTAAATAAGTAGAGTTCAATTTTGCCTTGAAAGTTTTTCTAAGCATGTTCTAAGATTGACTAGGACCTAGACAAAGGTAATTATGCAGGAGCCCTCTCTAAGTAAGCATACACAACTCAATGCTATAGAGCAATTCCCTCACTTAGTAAAGTTGTTCAAGTCATGATGCATAAATATATTAATTCATGAACAGCAAGCTAGATTCCTCATTGGTTGAGCACCAAAATGAGCAAAGACCAACAAAAAGTTTGATGAAAGTAATTTATTCAAACAACTTTAAATTTGAAAAACATGATTGCTCCAATTAAATATTAAAGAAAGTAAAATTGAAAAGCAACATTCAAGCTAAGGAAAGTTTGTTGAGTTAAGCTTCTTTTGCTTTCACATCTTCATCTTAAAAGGATGATAAAACAAAATCTTCTTCCAATCCTTTTCCTACCATGAAGGTTGTTTGTGGTGGCACCCTATTGAACCCTGGAAAATTGGGCTTATTTGGCTCAGGCAACTTGCCATCATCAATTAAATTTCGGATCTCATGCCTCAACTTCATACGATTGTCCATTTTGTGTCCAAGCCTTTGATGGAACTGGCAAAATGCATTAGTATCAAAGTTAGGTGGAAGAGGATTAGGTAAAGGACGAGGAGTCAAGGGTTGTAACAATCCCTTCTTTTGTAGCTTATTGAGAACCCAAGACAGTGGCTTCCCTAATTCTGAAAACTGCCTCATTTGTCCTTGACTAGTGACATTAACATCAGCTTCCTTTTGTGTACTTTGATTGCTAGACTAATAATTCCCTTTCTCATTCCTTCTTATTGAAAAGCGATTCTTCTCCCTTTCCCATTTTTCAATTTATAGACCAGCTTGGAGAAGATCTTTGAAATCACGGATGAGTGTATGAGACATCCTTTCACGAAGACTACGCAACATCCCTCTCATAATCATCCTTATTTGATCAGATTCATCAGGCCTCTTCTTGAGCAAAGCAGCCTTATTTCTCTATCTTTTCACATAGTCCACAAAATTCTCATTTGGCCTTTGTCTAATGGACTCAACTTCCATTAAGGTAACTTCCAGCTAGACATGGTACCCATATTGCTGAATGAAAGCCTTGTACAACATGTCCCAATCTTTTTGAGTACTTTCCTCTAAGGTGTTAAACCAATTTTGGACAACAGGGTCCAATGAGAGCATGAAATATCTTAGAGTTTAAGCTTTAGTAGCTCGGGCAAACTGCATAACAGTGATGTACTGCTTCACATGGAGATGAGGGTTTCCAGTACCATTGTACCTAACAAAGGAAGGCATCTTGAACTTATAAGGGACCTCCTCATCTTGCTCATATAGTTTGTTGATCTTGGACATCTCTTCAATTTTTAGTTTCTTTTCAAATTTATTTTCTAAATCAGCAATCATCTTTTCAACATTAGACATCTCGGTCTTTTCAATTGTTGCCTTCTCAACAATCTTCAGCTCCTTTTTGTCTTGAGGATCTTGGAAGTATTGAGCCCAATCATCATCATCAATGATCACCTTATCATCATCAAAAGCCATTTCACCAACTTTCTTGGTGCTAACAGATGCTTTGGCATTGTTTTCTAAAATTGCAGCCAGTTGGTTCTTCACGGTCTCAGCTAGGGCCTCTTTTATTTCTTCCATCTTGGCATTGAGGGCATCATCCACCATTCTTTGAATTTGTTCGGGCTCCATTGCTTTTAGCGAGCAAGTGATTGAGTGGCTACTAGATTCTTCATCTCTGGCGTAGGTCTGGTAGTCGTAAGCTTTTGAACAATCGTAGTCCAGGGTTGTGAGCCAGAAGGGATTAATGATATGAGATGCAAATGTATGTATTCATGTATGCACAAACAATAGACAAAGAAAGATAATTAGGACGTTCCTTCCAACCTTATAAATTCCACACACGAATGGCGAATCTCTTTTCCTAGATATATGGTTAACAAATTACCAAAATGGGGTATCTTGTTTTTTGAATATTTCCCTCAGACGTTTCAACCAATAGTTGTATTTTCAAAATGGAAATCAGTTCATGATAATTCCCATTAATTAGGTTTTAATCCATTCAACCAACTAAAGTAGCTTTTATGCTGTATTGGATTAAAACTAAATTAAGAGGTTTATTATAAATAGATTTCTCACTTGAAAAAGTAACTAATGGTTCATGCCAAAAACAAGCCCATGATTAATTATTCTTAGTATAATCTAGGCTCACGATTGATTTTTGATATTTCGTAATTGACCTAAATAATTTGCAAGCTCTTTCTAAGAAAAGGTTGGATGAAAATATTTTTTTTTCTAAGCCCATTGTGAAAAGATTTTAGAAAAAGCATATTTTGGGCTTTGTATTTAGATCATAAGAAAAGTAATTTTGATTTGTTTTTTAGAAAAGTTTATATCCAAAGTGGAAACATACCTCTTGCGCTTTTGGAAATCAAAATAAATCAATAAAAGTAAATAACCATTCATCATAAATAAATTATTCATCAAAGATATTAAACATCAATCAAAACATATAGTAAGCATCCATCCATGATAAATTAAATAAATCAAGCATTGAAATTAAATAAATCAACCACCAAAGAATATAATAGACTACATAATCAAATCTAAAAAAATAAAAGCAAGTAAAGATACAAATTAGGGTTACTGTTTCTATTTAAAGTTCTTTAATTAATATTTTGGGTTTTGAGATTTTAATATATTAAGGTTTATAATTCTTACCTACTATAAATGTTTAAGAAAATTAAAATGGATTAAGGTTTCATGAGTCAAATTAGGATTTATGGGTAACATTATGAAATTAAGGTTTTAGAATATTAAAATATTATGTTTATAGCTCTTGGTTATTGGATTGTTGTTTTGGATTTACTGTATTAGGTTTGAATATTTAAGTTTATAAGGTTTTAAGGATTAGGGTTTAGGAAAACTAGAGTTTACAGTCTTGGTTTTGAGGGAATTAGGGTTTAGGAAAATTAGGGTTTAGAATAATTGGTTTGGGGTTTACTGTCTTGGTTTTGAAGTTGAAGAAAATAGTTTAAAGTTTTATAAAGTAATTTTGATTTTAGAAAATGTAAAGTACGTTTAGAGTTGCATATTTAACAAAACATTTGGAAATTTTGGAAAAGAATTAGAAGAAAACGGTTTAGGGTTTTTAAAAGTTTTTGGAAATAGGAAAAACGATTTAAGGTTTTTGGAAACAAAATAAACAAATTAGGGTTTTAAGGTTTAGAAGAAACAGAAAAGTGTTTCTAGGGTTCTTAAGGTTTTTGGAAACATAAGAATACTTTTTAGGGTTTTTGAAACGAAGATCAATGTTACTACATATTTATAGATTAAGGTTTTGTGTGTATAATCTTATGAATCAAAGAAACAAAGCTACTGTAAGAAAATAAAAAGAAATTAGAGATTCAAGCCTTCATTCGTTGGTTCCACCAAAAATTGCTTCTTGGTTGAACAAGGACAAAGACAAGCTTGTTTCCTTTGATGAATTGTTGATTTGCTTGCTTATTGCTAGAGTTTTCTGTAATCCCAGTTTCAAAGTTTTCTTTTTTTCTCCAATAGTCTTTCCAAGTCCGATCAATTTTTCAAGTCCAATTAATTTTCCCCCCTTTTCTGTGTTTTTTTAGTCTTATTTATAAGAAATTTAGAAGATTAATTTTAATTGTTTAAGGGAAATATATTTAATTAGGAAAAGAATACCAAAAATTTTGCGCTGGAAAATTTTGCTAGCAAAAATGCGACGGGTTGCGAGAGCTGGGCGCTTGAGCCAGAATTGGCATTGAAAATTGCAAGCTGGGCGGTCAGAAGTCATTTCGCTCGCAGGAAATTCCTGCAGGCGAAATTGGCCTTGGCCAAATTCTTTTCGACGATGAATTTTTCGTCGCCGATTTTTTATTTTTAATTAATTAATTAATTTATTATCATTATTTATTATTTTTGTTTATTTATTATTTTTGTTTATTTATTATTTTTATTTTTATTCACTTCACCATTTTTAATTTTTTAAAAACTAAAATAAATATTAAAATGCCACAAAAATTATTTTGGACTATAAAAATAACAAACAGGAATAGGTCAAAAATTAAGGGTCTACACAATCCAAGGATGGAAATATGTCCTTATATCGCCCATGTCTAAGACTAAATGGACACCCACCGAAAGGTGGAAACGTTTCCTTTACATTGAACCAAAAATATAAAAATAATTTAAATTACATAAGGACTAATTAATGAGGTACCCAATCACGGAAACATACCTCTTACAATTTTAATAAGCAAATAATAATCAAGAAAATATCCCTTCATGATAAATTAAATAAATCAAATACTGAAATCAAATAAATCAATCACCAAAACATATAATAAACCATATAATTAAATCTAAAACTAAATAAAGCAATAAATATATAAATCTAGGGTTTACATCTTAAATTAGGGTTTCGCGAATGGAATTAGGGTTTTGATATATAGAATTATTATTATTATTATTATTGCTTAAAAAAACATCAAGATACTGTGATATATTTATAAACTTTTATCTTATTGAAATATTGACTTATAATAAATAATTGCACAACACATACTCTTATATGGATGGCTACTGGATGTGTTTTATTTAAATGAACATGCATAAAAAAAAATTATTAGTCATGTATGGGTTACTGAAGCTATTTTGTATGAATAACAAGTAATCTCATCAAAACTTACTATGCCATGTTTAAATGGATTTAATTTAGAAGGCTTACTGTCGTTGTTGATTCAATCAATAATTAAAGGTTGGTCCAAATTATTGATTACACCGGCTTTGTTTGTTGGTTGAATAAAATCACCTTATTTTTTGTTGCTCCTTCTTGCTCTCTATCTCTTTTCTTTCTCTGTTGCTGCAATCTTTTAATTCCAGTCTCAAAAATAAGTTGCTAAATGTTTAAAAGTCCTCAATATTTGCTACTGCCTATGTTTCTGCCCGAAGAAAAGAAAAAAAGTCCTTGAATAATTCTTGAATAATTGTGGCCACCCTTTTTTCTGTGTTTTAATGCCTTATTTGCCCCCTGCTTGAACGATCTGAGACTTTAGTAGAAGAAAGTAAAAACAACATGCATTTGAGCAGATTTTAGATGAGAATGGGTTCTTGATCCGAGATTGGCAAGGGTTTTGGTTTTGGACTTGTAATGAGTTCTGGACTAAAAAATGATTTGGGTTCTAGACCCAGAGTGAGTTCTGGACTCAAAGTTGATTTAGGTTCTAGACCCAGGTTGAATTTGATTTGGGTACTTGGACCCAAGATGGGGTACTTGGACCCAAGATTGAAGTTGATTTGGGTACTTGGACCCGAGTCTGGGTTTGATTTGGATACTTGGACACAAAATTAGGTACTTGGACCCGAAACTGGGTACTTAGACATGAGATTGAGTTTGATTTGGGTACTTAGACTCGAGACTGGATTTGATTTGAGTACTTGGACCTAAGACTAAATTTTATTTGGGTACTTGGACTCGAGATTGGGTACTTAAAACCAAGGCTGAATTGGGTACTTAGACCCGAGACTAAATTAGATTTGGGTACTTGGACCTGAATTGGGTACTTGACCTAAGACCGAATTAGGTACTTAGACCTGAGACTGAATTTGGTAGATGGACCCGAGATTAGGTACTTGGACCCCAGACTGAATTGTGTACTTGGACCCGAGATTGAATTGGACTGACCTTTTATCAGTTAAGAATTTTGGCTGCTCCAGTTGTTTCATTCTTTAATGGATTATAGGTTTTTACCCACCAAAAGTGGATCTTCATCCTTGGACCTTAGATCTTCATCCTTGGAAATTGGGTCTTTACCCTTAAAATTGGATCTTCATCCTTGGCATCGGGTCTTCACCCTTGAAATGGATCTTCATCCTTTGGACTTTGAGTCTTCACCCTTCAAAGTGGATCTTCATCTTATTTGTACAAACTTGTACTTTTGATAATGGATAAGTGGAGTGGCATAAATCTTCTTTAACATGGATAAATCATTTGTTACTCTGATGTTATCTTGATAGATTGGAGATATTAGGTGAACTTCAACTACCCTCATGGTTTTGAGAACATCAACTATCCTTACGGTTTCTTTGATCTTCTTGCCTCTTCACCTTATTGATTATAAGATTTGTCAAAAGTGTAACAACAGCTCAAAGAGAAAGTTAACAACAACTCAAAGAGAAAGTTAACCATAGTCAAAAGTGTAACATCAGGCTTATAAGTCAATAAAGAGAAAGTTGAAATCTTATGAAGGCTCAAAGGGACAACTAGGGATTGATATTTAATTGGGTGGATACTAGTTGTTGGTTCATTAAACAATGCCTAGATCATCTCTCCATTAAATAAGCAGAGTTCAATTTTGCCTTGAAAGTTCATCAAAGCATGTAATATCCCAAAATGTACCCTAGAAGTTTTGAGATAATTGTTGTTTTGTTTGAATCAAATGTATATGTGTAGTGGGAAAGGAAAGAATGTATGGAGAAAATGTATATGTTATGTATATGGCAAGATATGTAACATATATGTTGATTAAAATGGTGGGTCAAGGGAAGAAATTTAAATTGTGATTTGTGAAATTACTAAAAAGGGTATGTTAATGAAATGAAGTTAAATTATATTGAAGAGGGTATTTAGGTAATTTTCTTTTGAATTGCTTGGTGGAGATTTAAAGAGAAGAGAAAGTTGACTTTTCTTCATTTTTTTTCTTTTCTTCTCTTCTCCATTGTTGGCCGGCCACCCAAAGCAAGAGAGAGCAAGATTATGTTTTGATGTTCAAGCTCAAAATTGAAGGAGTTTTCAAGTGATTAAGTAAAAATCCAAGAAGTTTCATTATTTTGGTAAGTTCTTTCTCTTGATTTCTTTTGGTATTTTAAGTTGTATGTAAGTTTGATTATTGATTCTTGAAAGTAGAGTTGTGTTGATTGTTATATGTTGGAATATGTTTGATTTAATTGATTGTGGTGTTGGTTTTGGTTTGAAGATGATAAGTTAAGTGGATTTTGATATTGGAAGGGTTGGAGTTGAGTTGGTTTTAGGGTTTTGAAGTGGTAAATGATGTTTAACTTGAGTTTGCTTAATTATTTTCATAGATCTTCATGTTGTTTGTGTTTGTTGGAGTTGTAAGCCTTGAAAATGAGAATTTGGTCGAAGGTAGTAGCATTGTGGATGCCACGCCCGTGGCCTTGGTTGCCATGGCCGTGGCAATTTGTAGCCATGGCCGTGGAGGATTGGAGCAAGGGTGGCAGAACCATTCTTTAACCCACGCCCGTGGGGGTTGAGGTGGCCACAGCCATGGGCTGTAATGGGTGATGTTGGGTTATTATTTGTGATCTAAAGGTCTAAGAGGAGGTTAATAAGTGATAAATTGTATTGGAATTGATGTGGTTCATCATTGTTTTGGTTTAGGTTGTGAAGAAGGTGATTTGCCCTAATTTGAGAAGTGAAGAGTTCTTGGGAAAAAGAAGTGAACAGAGTTGTTTAAGTGATGTTTAAGGTAAGTACAAACCACATTGTTGCATACATTCATATGATATTGAGATTGAACATACATTTAATGTTATTGGTGATGCATATGAATAATGTTATGTTGTGTACAATGTGGAACCTGATGTAAACATTGATGATGCATATGAATAATGTTATGTTGTGTATAATGTGGGACATAATGTGAACATTGATGATGCATATGAATAATGTAAATTAAGACATAAAAAGATGTGAAATTAATGTTATGAAGTATGACATGCAATATGTGTATTGAGATAGACATTGTGAGTATTAGTTATGGAATTATAGTTGGCGTTAATGATATGTATAATGATGAATTGCTTGGATGTTAATGTAATTGATATTGTATATTATAATGATGAAAATGAAATGAAATGAAATGAGAAAGTCATGTTTAAAGAGAAAAATGAACGGACCTATCTGCCTCCTGCGGAACCATGCGGACCCATTGAGTGGGCAACCGAACTTGGACTACCGACCTGGTTGGGGGAAGGTTCGATATAGTCAGTATTACGTACCTATCTGCCTCCTGCAGAACCATGCGGACCCATTGGGATGGGCAACCGAACTTGGACTACCGACCTGGTTGGGGGAAGGTTCGTTACTGATAGTCTTATACGTGCCTATCTGCCTCCTGCGGAACCATGCGGACCCAATGAGTGGGCAACCGAACTTGGACTATCGACCTGGTTGGGGGAAGGTTTCTTATAAGAAGCCATGGTTGTTGGCTATAATGATGAACTTTGAATATCATATTAAATACTTATTGGGCCCATATGTATCTATGATAAATGAGTATAATGGATAATGATATAATTATTGTAATGATGAAATGTATCATTTATAAGCATGATCTTTATTGGTTGAATGCATAACATTGTTATTGACATTGCATAATATCATTATGGTTTGTACTACTGAGTTGTTGGCTCAGCGCGATTGTGATTCATCGCGCAGGTGATAGAGTTGATAGGGTTGAGACAGAGGATTCTTCTAGACCTAGTTGAGTTTATGCTTGAAGAGTTAGATTAGAGCTTAAAGATCATAGAGTCAAGCTGCCAATCATGTATATATTCAATGTTTTGTAAATTTCAAATTTTTATGTATTTGTACTTGTAAGTACTTGTTATAACTTCCGCTGTGTATTAATAAACGTTTTCATCTATTATATTTTATGGATTTCTTTTAAATGATTGATATTCATTTTATTTCTTTCTCAAGATATGATTTGTGTATTTTTTTTAATTGTGGCATTTTCTATATTCAGTATACGTATAATATGATCGTATAAGCATGCTTTGTACGTATACGGGATATAGGGGTGTTACAATTATTTTGGTATCAGAGCCTAGGTTTGAGATTCTCAACCTAGGTCAAGTGTAAAAAAAAAAGTAGAATATTTTGATTTTAAAAAGTGGGTTTTTGAATAAAATACATGTTTGGAGTTGGCAGTCTCTGATCTTTAATGAAGTGTATTCTGCTGTGTTTGCAGATATAGGTTATAATGGATCCTCATTCACGTCAATCTGTTGAGGGTAGTGCTGAGAGTGTAGCTCCTGATGTTGGTAGAGATGGAGCTAGAGTGGATATAACTGGAGAGGCCCCTGTTTCTATGTCAAGGAGACCAGCTGGTGAGGAGGTTCCGCCAGTTTGGCTTAGGCATATGGTTGAAATATTGAGACAGGCACCAGTGCAACAACTGCCACCACCACCCCAGCCAATGGTACCAGTGAGACATTACGATAAATTAAGAAAGTATGGAGCAGAAGATTTTCTGGGTACTATTGATCCAGCGATAGCTGAACAGTGGCTAGATAAGGTACAAAGAATCTTTATTCAGTTGCAAGCCACTCCAGAATAAAAATTTGATTATGCTAGATCATTGCTTCAGAAGGATGCATATGATTGGTGGAAAACAGTGCCCCATGCTATGGATGATCCACCAACATTATCCTATGGTGATTTTCTACGAGAGTTTGAGTTGAAATATACTCCGAGGGAGTATAAAGATGTGAAGAAGATGGAATTTCTGACCTTGAGGTAAGATCACCGGACTGTGACAGAATATGAGCTAGAGTTCATCTGGTTGAGCCACTATGCCGGGGGGATTATTTCTGATGAGATCGACCGGTGTAGAATGTTTGAGGAGGGATTGAGACCCTCAATTATGTGTCTTGTGGCTGGTTCTAGATACCAGGATTTTTCTCAACTGGTTGCAGCAGCTAGGAGTGTGGAGAGAGCTCAGGGTATTGCAGCAGCTGCTACTGAGGAGGAGACCAGGGTTAGGAGACCCCAGTTTGAGGTAGGGTCTTCATCTGTGAAGAGAGGTAGGGGAAGTTTTGTTCCCAGGATCAGTCGGAGCCAGAGGCAAGCTGGTAGGTCAGTTCAGTTTCAGAGACAGAGATCGAGACCTACAGTTTCAGTAGCGAGTGCTCCCACTCCAGTAGTTCAGAGATCCACTCCACCTGTGTGTGTTAAGTATGGTGGAACACATAGGGGTGCTTGTCGGAAGAATAGTGGACCAGCTGTATGCTTTAGATGTGGATCTCCTGATCATTTTATTAGAGAGTGTCCAGAGATGCAGGAGCAGAGGCCAGCAGATTCTGCAGTTTCTCGACCTAGTGTCAAAGGTGGTCGAGGGAGCAGAGGTTTTAGCAGAGGGGGTAGACTTGGGTATAGTCAGAGAGGAGGATCTTCATCCAGGGATACTAGACCCGATGAGGCTGGGCCTTCTCAACGAGTATATGTGATGCAAAGAAAACCCGATGCTTCTGCAGTTATTGCGGGTACTTTCTCTTTATTTGGCATTTCAGTTCTTGCTTTAATTGATCCAGGCTCTACTCATTCATATATTAGTGCATCTGTTTTGCCTGTGTCTGAATTGCATTCTGAGTCCCTAGGATTTGATGTGTTGGTGACAAATCCTCTAGGGCATAGTGTGATTGTTAGCAAGGTGCACCGAGATAGTGCAGTTGTGGTGCAAGGTGAGGAGTTTCGGGGAGATTTGATTGAAATGCCTTTTAAAGAGTATGATTTGATTTTGGGCATGGACTGGTTGTCTAGGCATGGAGCTGTGGTAGATTGTCAAAAGAAATGTGTCACTTTGAGAACTTGTGATGGTAGGAATGTGATGGTGTCTAGTGAGCAGAGACAGCTTGCATCCTTGTTTGTATCAGTTGTAACAGCTAGAAGGTTGTTTAGAAAAGGGTGTGATGCTTACCTTGCTCATGTTGTGGATACTAGAGTAAGGGGTTCTCAACTTGATGATATAACCACAGTTGCAGAATTTCCAGACGTGTTTCCAGAGGAGTTGCCAGGATTGCCTCCTGAGAGAGAGGTTGAGTTTGGTATCAAATTGTTGCCTGGTACCACTCCCATCTCTATCACTCCTTATTGCATGGCACCTGCTGAATTGAGAGAGTTGAAGGTGCAGTTACAGGAGTTGTTGGATAAAGGGTTTATTCGCCCCAGTGTTTCTCCTTGGGGAGCTCCTGTGTTGTTTGTGAAGAAGAAGGATGGTACCATGAGGTTATGCATTGATTATAGGCAATTAAACAGAGTGACTATTAAGAATAAATATCCTTTGCCTAGAATTGATGATCTCTTTGATCAATTGAAAGGAGCATCAGTGTTTTCTAAGATTGATTTGAGATTAGGGTACCATCAATTGAGGGTTAGAGCTGAAGATATTTCTAAGACAGCTTTCCACACCAGGTATGGGCATTATGAGTTTTTAGTGATGCTTTTTGGATTGACGAATGCACCTGCAGCTTTTATGGATTTGATGAATAGGGTGTTCAGGCCCTATCTGGATCAATTTGTGGTGGTTTTCATTGATGATATTTTGGTGTATTCGCGTAATGAAGAAGAGAATGACAAGCATCTGCGGATTGTGCTGCAGATTTTGAGAGAGAAGCAATTGTATGCTAAGCTGTCGAAATGTGAGTTTTGGCTTGACCAAGTGACTTTTCTGGGTCACGTAGTTTCAGCAGATGGTATAAGAGTCGACCCAAGTAAAGTTGAAGCTATTTTGAATTGGAGTCCACCGAAGTCAGTGACTGAAGTTAGAAGTTTTCTGGGTTTGGCAGGCTATTATCAACGGTTTGTGAAAGGTTTTTCTTTGATAGCTATTCCACTCACCAGATTGCTTCAGAAGGGAGTTAGATTTCTGTGGACGGATCAGTGTCAAGCTAGCTTTGAGCAGTTGAAAGAAATGTTGACTCAAGCACCTGTTCTTACTTTACCCATGGAAGATAAACCATATGTGATCTACAGTGATGCTTCACATAGTGGTTTGGGTTGTGTTTTGATGCAAGAGGGTAAAGTTATAGCTTATGCTTCTCGGCAGTTGAAGCCGCATGAGCTTAACTATCCGACGCATGATTTGGAATTAGCAGCTATAGTGTTTGCTTTAAAGATTTGGCGACACTACTTGTTTGGAGAGAAGTGTTTCATATACACTGATCATAAGAGTTTGAAATATTTGGGGGTTCAGAAAGAGCTTAATCTTCGACAGAGATGATGGTTGGAATTAATTAAAGATTATGATTGCTTAATTGATTATCATCCTGGTAAGGCAAATGTTGTGGCTGATGCCTTGAGTCGGAAGTCTTTGGCAGGGTTAACTGTCTATTCGCTCTCGTTGCATGTTGAGTTGAGAGCGTTGAATGCTAGATTTGTATTTTGTGATGATGGTGCATTGTTGGCACAATTGCAGTTAAGGCCAGTTGTAACACCCCCATACTCTATATAAGCACCATACATATACCTGGTATATATATATACGATGCGTAGATAAAGTATAAGAATGTCACTTTTCGTTTTAATTTCAAAACCTTTATCCAAGTTCAAGTACTATTGCATTAATTATAAAGACCAAATCCAAGAAACATTATTCTTATAAAAATAAAACATAATTAATATAACATATGTATGCATCACCTTCTAGTTGGTCTCGAGACACTCTTACCCTTCTCGTGGCATAACAGCTAAACTTCCAGATCAACCGCATAATACCTGCGCGATTAAACATCCGCGCTAAGCCCGAGAGCTTAGTAGTACAAAAGAAAACAATAAAAAATACACATTACCAAAAGAATCATACCTCAAACTTTTAGCATTAAGTTTTATTGTTTCCTGACCACTTTTTCCTTTCTCAATGCACTCTTCAAAAGTTCCTACTATCCTTGTAAATTTGATATAGAATTACATGGAACATTCATAACCCAATACTTGCCCTATTTATTTCACATACATGTAACATACAATTTATTTCACATACATGTAACATACATCATTTCCACAAAACACCATTCTATGATCTATGCAAACCTTCATGAAAGCAATTCTCACAAATTACACATTCATATACATTTTACACATCATACAACATTTTCATAAACCCATAACTCAACAAAATCCCTCAAACATATTCCTTTTCAATACATCAATGCACATATTACAAAATCATACTTCATAACATCACTTTGTTCACAATTCATCAAGCATGAATCACATTAACAACAAAGACAGACTCGGGCCCAAACAACCCACTAATATGCCATTCAATTTTCAGAGTAAATGCTTTGGTTTTATTATCACATTTATCAATATCATAGACCCAACTAGGCTTCAAGGATTAGATTCAACCAAGCTTCAAGGGGAGCAAAGCATGCTAAGCTTCAACCCAACTTGGCTTCAAGAACCAACCCAACCTAGCTTCAAGGGTGGTAACATCTCAATTAGGCTTCAAGGATTCAATCCAACCTAACTTCAAGAGATTGTTACACTTATTAGGCATGCCACCAACAACAAACTCTGAAAATGGAATAACACATTAGTCACACAATTCATTTGATTCTCAATTGAATTATCATAACCAATAACAATGGCTCTCATCTCATTTGAATCATCATATCATTTGAATTATCATTGCCAATAACAATGGCTTCACATCTTCTTAAATTTCAACTCACATTTCATCTTTCATCACAACATCACATCTTTTATATTTCATATTTCATCATAATCTCACATCATTCATATAACACATTACAATTTACAAAGCATAGAACATAACATTGTTCATCTAGTATCATCATTATCATCAAATCATATTGATCAATTCATCACTCAAATACACATAATCAATAACATGGTACATACCTTTTTCCATGATCATTGTATCTTCCACATTTCCTATATCATCATTGTTAGATACATAACAATTTACATCATTCATGGATTTATAATCTTCTATACATCTTTGGTTGGATCATTATTGTTTTAAGTGTGTTTAAGTACCAAAAGATCCTTTTGAAGATCCAACAATATAAGAATAACATATAACAATCACAATAATTAACACCCTCACAGGACACGGGCAGCACATTTAAGGGACACGGCCAAGCTTGTGGCCGTGTCTCTTAACACAATTTTGGCAGTAGCAAACACGGGCATGGGACACGGCCAAGCTTGTGGCCGTGTCTCTCAACACCAAATCAAACAGAGGCAGACACGGGCAAAGGACACGGCCGTGTCTCTAAACAAAAGTCAGGCAGTAACAAACACACCCAAGGGACACGGCCAAGCTTGTGGCCGTGTCTCTCCAAAATCCATCCAACACGGCCATGTTTGCCCTAACTTGGCCGTGTCTCTCATAACTTGGCCGTGTCCTTCAAGGATTCAAAGACCAAGCCTTTCCAAAATTCATACCACACCATTTTAATCATCATCTTTGTTCATATTTATCAATTCCATATCACTTTAACATTTATATAACTTCATTAAATCATCATAATAATCAATATATATATATATATATACATCACTATAACCAATTACTCAAAATACCAATTCATTCTTATTAAATCCTAATTCAACAATTCATCAACATCCTCACAATTACCCCAACTTATCAATGCTTAAATATCAATTCAACACAATTACATACTTCAATCCTTCATTTCCATCATCTTATACACCAACCATAACTTCAATCCAAAGAAACCCAAAACAAGAAGATAAAAACCTATATATACATAATCAATAAAATCAATTCAAGAGAGGAGTACTTACTTGAATAGCTTGCCAAATCTTCAATATCCACTTGCAAGCCTCTTGATATCCTTAATCTTTGGTGTAATTAGAAGCAAAATTCACCTTTCTCTCTCTAGCTTCTCTCTCTCTCTCTCTCTCTCTCTCTCTCTCTCTCGTTTACTATGAAGAAGAAGACGAAGGAGAAGAAGAAAGAAAGATCTCGTTCTTTCTTTCGTTCTTATCATATATATATAATAATAATAATAATAATAATAATAATACAATTAAATCTCCTCCACACAAATTTCTTTTTGCTTTTCTCTTTATTTTTCTTTTTGTCCTTATCATCATTATTATTAACTAATCATACAAAAATATATATATATATATACAACTCACTTTTCCTACACCATTTTATACCTCATGTATATGTGATATATATAGATATAAGTATATGTCATATATATATTGTATTTATAATTCCCATATTTTCTCTTCACTTCTTTTCTCTTTCCCTTCAATATACACATTGAATCCAAATACAACAATAACCCCAACACTTTTAGGGTATACTTTAGGATATTACAATTCTCTCCCCCTTAAATAATTTCGTCCTCGAAATTATCCAGCATAATAACAACCTATTTAGAACAAATCACCATCTTAACTTCCATATAAAGGTAATCGTGTCGTATATTATAATTTTATCAAATCACATAACTTCTACTCTCCCCCTTAGTAATAATCATCTTCTCTGAATTGTCACAATTTATCATTGTATAGATATATATACCTTTATATCTCATTACTTTCTCAACAAAGCAATCAAGATAACTTATTACATTTCCAATGAATTTTATCTTTGTAGTAAAGTCAAATTATCACATTATCTCTTTATAGATATTTTTAACCTTAACTTCAAATATCTATATCTTAACATTGATTATTCCATTCTTATTATCACTTTCAAAATAACATTTACCAAATCTCAATGGATAACAATATCCTTAATTCCTTTAACTTGCTACTCACTTAATATAAATATTATTACCAACTTTTAAATTTACTTAACAAGTAAACAACATTTCTCCTTTTTCTCACCAAACACAATTGATATAATTCAATTTATTCTTGTTCATTCATATGCCAGAATATTATATCATACACATTACCATTTAACTTCTACACTCCCAATACAACTGTACGTATTAAATCTCAATATTGACTTGCAACTTTAACGAAATCTAGATCAATCGATCTATTAAACACAATATACTAATACCTCAACCTTATTTGATTCAATCCAACAATTATCTTATCAACATTTATCATTGGATTTTACAATATATACCTATATATAACCTAATCTCGTTAGATCAAACTTATTTTCAAACTCTTGTCCTTTCAGATCCATTTACTCAATCAATAAAAATCATACTTTTCATTATCTCAATAATTATATCATCATTTCTCATACTCATTCAAAGTGTATCAATATAGTCAACAACTATGGCTTCATAAACAAACTTTTCCCCAATCAGATCGCTAGTCCAAGTTCGGTTGCCCAATACAATGGGTCCGCTTGGTTCCGCAGGAGGCAGACAAGTCCGTTCATTTATCTTTTCACAATTTATTTCTCATAATCAATTAAGCACTCCACCTCATTTATAATTCATTTTTAACATCCTTGTCAACAATCATGGTTTTTCATCATATCAAAATAGTATACACATATATCATTTACTATATTGAACATCTCATTATTCAATCATAATATCTAGACAAGCTTAAATCATATCTTTTAACCATGTTTATAGGAACCTATTTATCACTCTCACCAAAGCTGTACTACAATTATATCATCTCAGCTCTAACTCTGAAGATAATAAAACCAACCAATTAATCACACTAACCAACTCATATGTCCATGATATATTAACAATCACACTTGAGGTTTGTAAATCAATATTGTTCTTCTCTTATTTGATTTTTCAGCCATCACAATTATAAAGCTAGATTGTATCACAAAAAATTATATATATACTCTAAACTTTTATTACACCAAGAGTTAACACCTTTTTAAGTCCATCTCAAACAGTGTACTTTTGATTATTTAATCATCATAACCTAACTCATGCTCAATAATATTATCTTAAACATTTTCTACACTCAATCTTCAATCAATTACAAATCTTGCACACATATCATTCATTACTCCATTTCCAATCCATCTCTTCTAAATTTTTTTTTATAAATACATTATTCTTTCCTTACAATTTCTTATTACACTTATACATAAAACATTTCCACACACAAATACTTTAAGTTACAAATCATCTTATGATAACCTGATTTAGTTATTATCATAACAATTTCATTGCTCCATATTACCCAAGTTTATTCTCATTTTCCATTTCATCACTTAATTTATTCTGCATAAATTAAGATTTAATCTCTATAAGGTCCACTTCTATATGCAATCTCATTTCTAATACCATTAAACATGCAATGGTATAAAATAATAAACATATTATATACACATTCATAAGTCACATTCATAATGTGACTCACTTTCCACTTTTCTTACATATAACCTTTACATTCATGTCAAAAAAATTCAATTCACATATCCTCTTTATATATACACATAATTATGCAATTTACTAAATTTCTCTTTTACATATAGTTTATACAATTTAAGATTTATCACTTTCCTTTGACTATTATCATTCTCATTCTTTTAACATAACTTAAGTTATTCATTAACTTCAATAAATATATACACTTTACTTATAATATTATTTTACAAAGACCTTAATCACATGTCCAATGTGATATCTCTCTCACATTTATTTTTAAATACCTTTAACATATCTTTCATACCCATTTTCATCCTTTCCAACCAAATTACTTAAAGTAACTCATTCCCATTTACTCTATCCCTTTTCTTTTATTTCTAACCAAAATTTTCTATTATCAATCTCATCCCCCAATTCATAATACTTTTATGAGCACTACTATTTATTTCATATATCTCATGTATTAAGTACATTAAACTATCAATATCTAAATGATCTTTATCCACATTCCATTACAACCATAAGTTCTCAACTTACTAATTTACTTAAACTTCCATTTATTCATCTCATCCTCTTAATATCAACCTCAAAACATCTTATATGTATATACTACAAAGCAATATCAAACATATATGTTTCACCTTTACCAAGCTCTTTCCAAAAATTTAAATATTACATATCATCATCATGTTTGCATTAAATTAACAATACAAACAACACCAGTATCTCTTTATACTTAACCAACATCATCTCTTTTTCCTTTTAAGTAAAACCTTAACTTTTTATATCCATACCTTAAATTATCATACTTAATCTATACCAATCAATTCATTCCATAATCCACTGTACTCTTTGCATTTAAATGCTATATCTTTCCATATTACTCATCCAACAATATTTCCTCTTTCTAGAAATCCAAACATAAGTTTATTAGAAAGAGGTTCAAGTAATAAAGGAAAGATTACATACTTTAATCTAAATTTTGTTTTTAACTCATTTCCAACTTTATTCTTCTAGCCATTTCTTTATATATCCTACACATATCAATAATCACACTTTTACTTATAAATTCCATATCATTTCTTTATATCACAATCACTTTTCAATTATCAACATTTTAAAATTTGCTTTCATATGAAACATCATTTACATACTATCATTTATCTCATGTAATTCAAATACATCACAATTCACATAATGCCACGTTCGAGACCAACCTAGATGTGAATGCATATGCATGTGTTACAAATTTCATTTCAAAACTTTTCTTTTCACTTCTCTTTAAACTTTTCAAAACTTTCTCTTTTTAATTCTACTTAGGCCGAGAATCTCGAACCTAAGCTCTGACACCAAAATAATTGTAACACCCCCATACTCTATATAAGCACCATACATAACCTGGTATATATATATACGATGCGTAGATAAAGTATAAGAATGTCACTTTTCATTTTAATTTCAAAACCTTTATCCAAGTTCAAGTACTATTGCATTAATTATAAAGACCAAATCCAAGAAACATTATTCTTATAAAAATAAAACATAATTAATATAACATATGTATGCATCACCTTCTAGTTGGTCTCGAGACACTCTTACCCTTCTCGTAGCATAACAGCTAAACTTCCAGATCAACCGCATAATACCTGCGCAATTAAACATCCGCGCTAAGCCCGAGAGCTTAGTAGTACAAAAGAAAACAATAAAAAAATACACTTTACCAAAAGAATCATACCTCAAACTTTTAGCATTAAGTTTTATTGTTTCCTGACCACTTTTTCCTTTCTCAATGCACTCTTCAAAAGTTCCTACTATCCTTGTAAATTTGATATAGAATTACATGGAACATTCATAACCCAATACTTGCCCTATTTATTTCACATACATGTAACATACAATTTATTTCACATACATGTAACATACATCATTTCCACAAAACACCATTCTATGATCTATGCAAACCTTCATGAAAGCAATTCTCACAAATTCCACATTCATATACATTTTACACATCATACAACATTTTCATAAACCCATAACTCAACAAAATCCCTCAAACATATTCCTTTTCAATACATCAATGCACATATTACAAAATCATACTTCATAACATCACTTTGTTCACAATTCATCAAGCATGAATCACATTAACAACAAAGACAGACTCGGGCCCAAACAACCCACTAATATGCCATTCAATTTTCAGAGTAAATGCTTTGGTTTTATTATCACATTTATCAATATCATAGACCCAACTAGGCTTCAAGGATTAGATTCAACCAAGCTTCAAGGGGAGCAAAGCATGCTAAGCTTCAACCCAACTTGGCTTCAAGAACCAACCCAACCTAGCTTCAAGGGTGGTAACATCTCAATTAGGCTTCAAGGATTCAATCCAACCTAACTTCAAGAGATTGTTACACTTATTAGGCATGCCACCAACAACAAACTCTGAAAATGGAATAACACATTAGTCACACAATTCATTTGATTCTCAATTGAATTATCATAACCAATAACAATGGCTCTCATCTCATTTGAATCATCATATCATTTGAATTATCATTGCCAATAACAATGGCTTCACATCTTCTTAAATTTCAACTCACATTTCATCTTTCATCACAACATCACATCTTTTATATTTCATATTTCATCATAATCTCACATCATTCATATAACACATTACAATTTACAAAGCATAAAACATAACATTGTTCATATTGTATCATCATTATCATCAAATCATATTGATCAATTCATCACTCAAATACACATAATCAATAACATGGTACATACCTTTTTCCATGATCATTGTATCTTCCACATTTCCTATATCATCATTGTTAGATACATAACAATTTACATCATTCATGGATTTATAATCTTCTATACATCTTTGGTTGGATCATTATTGTTTTAAGTGTGTTTAAGTACCAAAAGATCCTTTTGAAGATCCAACAATATAAGAATAACATATAACAATCACAATAATTAACACCCTCACAGGACACGGGCAGCACATTTAAGGGACACGGCCAAGCTTGTGGCCGTGTCTCTTAACACAATTTTGGCAGTAGCAAACACGGGCATGGGACACGGCCAAGCTTGTGGCCATGTCTCTCAACACCAAATCAAACAGAGGCAGACACGGGCAAAGGACACGGCCGTGTCTCTCAACAAAAGTCAGGCAGTAACAAACACACCCAAGGGACACGGCCAAGCTTGTGGCCGTGTCTCTCCAAAATCCATCCAACACGACCATGTTTGCCCTAACTTGGCCGTGTCTCTCATAACTTTGCCGTGTCCTTCAAGGATTCAAAGACCAAGCCTTTCCAAAATTCATACCACACCATTTTAATCATCATCTTTGTTCATATTTATCAATTCCATATCACTTTAACATTTATATAACTTCATTAAATCATCATAATAATCAATATATATATATATACATCACTATAACCAATTACTCAAAATACCAATTCATTCTTATTAAATCCTAATTCAACAATTCATCAACATCCTCACAATTACCCCAACTTATCAATGCTTAAATATCAATTCAACACAATTACATACTTCAATCCTTCATTTCCATCATCTTATACACCAACCATAACTTCAATCCAAAGAAACCCAAAACAAGAAGATAAAAACCTATATATACATAATCAATAAAATCAATTCAAGAGAGGAGTACTTACTTGAATAGCTTGCCAAATCTTCAATATCCACTTGCAAGCCTCTTGATATCCTTAATCTTTGGTGTAATTAGAAGCAAAATTCACCTTTCTCTCTCTAGCTTCTCTCTCTCTCTCTCGTTTACTATGAAGAAGAAGACGAAGGAGAAGAAGAAAGAAAGATCTCGTTCTTTCTTTCGTTCTTATCATATATATATATATAATAATAATAATAATAATACAATTAAATCTCCTCCACACAAATTTCTTTTTGCTTTTCTCTTTATTTTTCTTTTTGTCATTATCATCATTATTATTAACTAATCATACAAAAATATATATATATACAACTCACTTTTCCTACACCATTTTATACCTCATGTATATGTGATATATATAGATATAAGTATATGTCATATATATATTGTATTTATAATTCCCATATTTTCTCTTCACTTCTTTTCTCTTTCCCTTCAATACACACATTGAATCCAAATACAACAATAACCCCAACACTTTTACGGTATACTTTAGGATATTACACCAGTATTGTTAGATCAGATTAAGGAGTCTCAAATGGCTGATGAGAAAATTCAAAAGATTGTTTCAGATTGTCAAAAAGGAGAGAGCCGAGATTTTCTTGTGAAAGGTGATGGTAGTCTTTGGTTTAAGGACAGATTATGTGTACCTGATGATGCTAATTTGAGAAGGATTATTTTAGAAGAAGCACACCAGTCAGTTTTTGCTATGCATCCAGGCAATACGAAGATGTACCATGATTTGAAACAACACTACTGGTGTTTTGGTTTGAAGAGAGACATAGCGGAATTTGTGTCTAAATGCCTCACTTGTCAGAAGGTAAAAGCGGAGCATCAAGTTCCAACAGGGTTGCTTCAACCTTTAACAGTGCCTGAATGGAAATGGGAAAGAGTAACAATGGATTTTGTATCTGGTTTGCCATTGACTCAGAGAAAACATGATGCTATTTGGGTGATTGTTGATAGGTTGACAAAGACAGCTCACTTTCCTCCAGTTCGGATGGATTATTCTCTTGAGAAGTTGGCCGAGCTGTATATTCATGAGATTGTGAAGTTGCATGGAGTCCCAATTTCTTTAGTGTCTGATCGAGATCCCCGGTTCACTTCACGATTCTGGAAAAGTTTACATGGGGCTTTGGGTTCTCGATTGCATTTTAGCACTGCTTTCCATCCGCAGACGGATGGACAGTCAGAGAGAGTGATACAGATTATCGAGGATATGTTGAGAAGCTGTGTCATTGATTTTTCTGGAAGTTGGGATAGATTTTTACCACTTGTGGAATTTGCTTATAACAACAGTCATCAATCCAGTATTGGAATGGCACCATTTGAGGCATTGTATGGTAGACGGTGTAGAACGCCTCTATGTTGGAATGAAATTGGTGAAGGTAAGTTAATTGGTCCTGATTTGGTTAGAGAGACTGAAGAGAAAGTGAAGATGATTCGGAATAGATTGAAAACAACTTCAGACCGACAGAAGTCTTTTTCAGATTTGAAGAGGAGAGACATAGAGTATAATGTGGGAGATCAAGTATTTCTTAAAGTATCTCCTTGGAAGAAGATCTTAAGATTTGGTCGGAAAGGAAAACTGAGTCCTCATTTCATTGGACCGTATGAAGTTTTAGAAAGAGTGGGACCAGTTGCTTATCGTCTTGCTTTGCCACCTGAATTGGATAGAATCCATAATGTCTTCCATGTTTCTATGTTAAGAAGGTATAGATAAGATCCATCTCATATCTTGCCAGTTGAATCCATTAAAGTGAGTTCGGATCTGACATTCGAAGAAGAACCAGTTGCTATTTTAGCACATGAAGTAAAAGAGTTGAGAAATAAGAAAGTGCCATTGGTAAAGGTTCTATGGAAGAATCATGGGAGAGAAGAAGCAACTTGGGAGAGCGAGCAAGCAATGCAAGATCAATATCCTCAACTGTTTCAAAGATAATATCAGGTAATTTCGAGGACGAAATTTTTTTTTAGAGGGGGAGAATTGTAATATCCCAAAATGTACCCTAGAAGTTTTGAGATAATTGTTGTTTTGTTTGAATCAAATGTATATGTGTAGTGGGAAAGGAAAGAATGTATGGAGAAAATGTATATGTTGTGTATATGGCAAGATATGTAACATATATGTTGGTCAAAATGGTGGGTCAAGGGAAGAAGATATTTAAATTGTGATTTGTGAAATTACTAAAAAGGGTATGTTAATGAAATGAAGTTAAATTATATTGAAGAGGGTATTTAGGTAATTTTCTTTTGAATTGCTTGGTGGAGATTTAAAGAGAAGAGAAAGTTGACTTTTCTTCATTTTTTTCTTTTCTTCTCTTCTCCATTGTTGGCCGGCCACCCAAAGCAAGAGAGAGCAAGATTATGTTTTGATGTTCAAGCTCAAAATTGAAGGAGTTTTCAAGTGATTAAGTGAAAATCCAAGAAGTTTCATTATTTTGGTAAGTTCTTTCTCTTGATTTCTTTTGGTATTTTAAGTTGTATGTAAGTTTGATTATTGATTCTTGAAAGTAGAGTTGTGTTGATTGTTATATGTTGGAATATGTTTGATTTAATTGATTGTGGTGTTGGTTTTGGTTTGAAGATGATAAGTTAAGTGGATGTTGATATTGGAAGTGTTGGAGTTGAGTTGGTTTTAGGGTTTTGAAGTGGTAAACGATGTTTAACTTGAGTTTGCTTAATTATTTTCATAGATCTTCATGTTGTTTGTGTTTGTTGGAGTTGTAAGCGTTGAAAATGAGAATTTGGTCGAAGGCAGTAGCATTTTGGATGCCACGCCCGTGGCCTTGGTTGCCATGGCTGTGGCCATTTGTAGCCAAGGCCGTGGAGGATTAGAGCAAGGGTGGCAGAACCATTCTTTAACCCAAGCCCGTGGGGGTTGAGGTGGCCATGGCCGTGGGCTATAATGGGTGATGTTGGGTTATTATTAGTGATCTAAAGGTCTAAGAGGAGGTTAATAAGTGATAAATTGTATTGGAATTGATGTGGTTCATCATTGTTTTGGTTTAGGTTGTGAAGAAGGTGATTTGCCCTAATTTGAGAAGTGAAGAGTTCTTGGGAAAAAGAAGTGAATAGAGTTTTTTAAGTGGTGTTTAAGGTAAGTACAAACCACATTGTTGGATACATTCATATGATATTGAGATTGAACATACATTTAATGATATTGGTGATGCATATGAATAATGTTATGTTGTGTACAATGTGGAACATGATGTAAACATTGATGATGCATATGAATAATGTTATGTTGTGTATAATGTGGGACATAATGTGAACATTGATGATGCATATGAATAATGTAAATCAAGACATAAAAAGATGTGAAATTAATGTTATGAAGTATTACATGTAATTTGTGTATTGAGATAGACATTGTGAGTATTAGTTATGGAATTATAGTTGGCGTTAATGATATGTATAATGATGAATTGCTTGGATGTTAATGTAATTGATATTGTATATTATAATGATGAAAATGAAATGAAATGAAATGAGAAAGTCATGTTTAAAGAGATAAATGAACAGACCTATCTGCCTCCTGCGGAACCATGAGAACCCAATGAGTGGGCAACCGAACTTGGACTACCGACCTGGTTGGGGGAAGGTTCGATATAGTCAGATTACGTACCTATCTGCCTCCTGCGAAACCATGCAGACCCATTGGGATGGGCAACCGAACTTGGACTACCGACCTGGTTGGGGGAAGGTTCGTTACTGATAGTCTTATACGTGCCTATCTGCCTCCTGCGGAACCATGCGGACCCAATGAGTGGGCAACCGAACTTGGACTACCGACCTGGTTGGGGGAAGGTTTCGTATAAGAAGCCATGGTTGTTGGCTATAATGATGAACTTTGAATATCATATTAAATACTTGTTGGGCCTATATGTATCTATGATAAATGAGTATAATGGATAATGTTATAATTATTGTAATGATGAAATGTATCATTTATAAGCATGATCTTTATTGGTTGAATGCATAACATTGTTATTGACATTGCATAATATCATTATGGTTTGTACTATTGAGTTGTTGGCTCAGCGCGATTGTGATTCATTGCGCAGGTGATAGAGTTGATAGGGTTGAGACAGAGGATTCTTCTAGACTTAGTTGAGTTTATGCTTGAAGAGTTGGATTAGAGCTTAAAGATCAGAGAGTCAAGCTGCCAATCATGTATATATTCAATGTTTTGTAAATTTCAAATTTTTATGTATTTGTACTTGTAAGTACTTGTTATAAATTCCGCTGTGTATTAATAAACGTTTTCATCTATTATATTTTATGGATTTCTTTTAAATGATTGATATTCGTTTTATTTCTTTCTCAACATATGATTTGTGTATTTTTTTTTAATTGTGGCATTTTCTATATTCAGTATATGTATAATACGATCGTATAAGCATGCTTTGTACGTATACGGGATATAGGGGTGTTACAAAGCATGTTCTAAGACTGACTAGAACCTAGACAAAGGTAATTTATGTAGGAGCCCTCCCTAAGTAAGCATACACAATTCAATGCTATAGAGCAATTTCCTCATCTAGTAAAGTAATTCAAATCATGATGCATAGATACACTAATTTGTAAATATCAAGCTATATTTGTCATAGGTTGAGCACTAAAATGAACAAATACCAATAAAAATTTTGATAAAAATAATTTATTGAGATAATTTTAATTTTAAAGACATAATTGTTCTAAAAAAACACCAAATAGAGAAAATAAAACATTAAACCAAACAAGCCAAGGGAAGTTTGTTGAGCTAAGCATCTCCTTATTTCTCATCTTCAATACTCCCATTTTGAAAGGAGGATAAGACAAAATCTTCCTTCAATCCTCTTCCTACCATGAAGGTTGCTGGTGGTGGCACTCTGTTGAACCTAAGCAGAGGATTGTCCTTTGTATTGGGCTTATTGGGCTTGGGAATCTTACCACTATCGATCAGATCTTGGATCTCATGCTTCAATCGGGTGCATCTGTAATATCCCAAAGTACATCCTAAAAGTTTTGGTATAATTGTTGTTGTATTTGGATTAAATACATGTGTTTAATGGGAAAGAGAAAAGAATTTAAGAGAGAGTGTATATGTTATGTATATGGAAATATATACAACATATACACAAGTCAAAATGTGATGGCCAAAGGAAAATATTTATTGATTTTATTTAATTAATGGAAATTGGGAAAAAGTTAAATGAATGGAAGAGAATTAATTGGATTATTTTAATATTAAATGCTTGGAGGAGAGGGTTTTGAGGAGAGAGAAGGTTGAGTGTTGGACTTTGTCTTCTTTCTTTTCTTCTTTCTTTCTTTCCTCTTCATGGCCATTGTCTTTCCTTTTCTTTTCTTTGTTTTGGCCGGCACTCCATAGCAAGAGAGCAAGAGAGAGATTTGATCTTCCAAGCTCAAGATTGAATGAAGTATTCAAGTGATCAAGTTGGAAATTTAAGAGTTTCTCCATCCTTGGTAAGTTCCCCACTTGATTCTTTGATTTTCTTTGAGTTTGTGAGTTGAGGTTGGGGTTGATATGTGTTTGTTTGATTGTGGTGTGTTTAAGGGTGTTGGTTCAATTTATTTTGGATTTTGGGTTGGATTGAAGGAAAGAGTAAGTTTGTTGGAAGAGAAAATGTGGTGGTTGTGTTTTGGGTTTGTGGTGATGGTTATGATTTGTGTTTGATGTATGTTTTGAGTTGTTTTGTGTTTTTACATGTTTGTTATGATTTTGGGTGTGTTTAGTTAAGTTTGTTTGAAGTGGAAATGATGGAAGTAAGAGGATTGTTGGATGTGAGGTTGTTGTTGCCAGAATCTGTATTTTTGGCCTGACACGCCCATGAGCACAGCCAAGTCTTTGGGTGTGTCAATGGTTTTGTGTTGCAGTAGCATTTACACGTCCAGTGACACACCCATGTCACTGAGCATGTCATAGCTACTGTGTTGGTGAAGGTTTGACACGGCCATGAACACGCCCGTGTTGTGGGACGTGTTAATGTTTCTGTGAGACAGAATGTACTACACTTTTAGTGACACGCCCGTGGTTCTGAGCGTGTCAAAGCTTCTGTGTTGTGGAGTTAGGGCATGGTAAGGGACACGCCCGTGTTGTTGAGCGTGTCATGTATAGAGTTTTCCCTAGTTGGTTTTTAGCCTTATTATTTCATGTGTATCTCTAAGTGAGTGTGTATTATTACCTTTGGTTTAGGTTGTGAAGAGGTTGAGTTGCCCTAACCTAAGTGTTGAGGATTCTTGGAGGAGGAAGAGTATAGATTGGTGTGAGTTGGTTTTGAGGTAAGTACAAACTACATGGTTGCATACATTTACATAATTTTGATACTTAACATATATGGTTGTACATATTTTAAGTAATTGACTACATTGTTAATACATTTGATAAATGTTATGATTTGTATAATGTGAGTGATTGATGAGCATTTGAAATATATGTTAATGCAATTGGTTGTGTACATTTGAATAATGAATTGTGAAGCCAATGTGATTGGTTATGATGATTCAAATGAAATAAGTGGGGCATGTTTGCCTAGATGATGATATTCAATGCATTTAATTATGTATACTCTATTGATGAGATGAGGAGCCATGGTTGTTGGCTATAATGATAATGATGCAAATGAGATGATTGAGGCATGGTTGCCTAAGTGATGATGAGAAAATGAGAATGAAATTGATAATGAAATAATGAATGAATTGCGTGTCTAATGTGTTATTCCATTTTCAGAGTTTTGTTACTGGTGGCATGCCTATAGTAACAATCTCTTTAAGTTAGGTTGGGCTTGATCCTTGAAGCCAAGTTGGGTTTAAGTTTAGCATGCTTAACTCCCCTTGAAGCTTGGTTGGGTCTAGTCCTTGAAGCCTAATTGAGATGTTACAACCCTTGAAGCTAGGTTGGGTTTGGTTCTTAAAGCCAAGTTGGGTTGATACTTAGCATGCTTTGTTCCCCTTGAAGCTTGGTTGAATCTAAATCCTTAAAGCCTAGTTGCGATAATGATAATGATAAATGTGATAATTGAACCAAAACATTAACTCTGAAAGTTTAATGGCATATTAGTTTCTTTTGGGCCCATACTTGTCTTTATTTTTAATATGATTCTTGAATTGTGAAACCAATGAATAATGAGATACATGATGTGTAATATGTTTATGAATGTGGCATGGGAAGCTATATTTAGTAATGAAACTATGAAGATGCAACATGAATGTTTTGATATGATATTGAACAATGTAAGGTTTTAAAATATAATATCCTTTTGAATGGTGTATGAAAATTTATTGTGTGACATTGGCATTGCATTGAAGCATAGTATTATTGTAGTTTGTACCACTAAGCCATTGGCTTAGTGTGAGTGTGATTCGTCGCGCAGGTGACAGGGAAGAACCGGAGAGTTCCTCTAGGCCGAGTAGAGTTTAGATTTTGAGGTGTTGATAGTGGAGCTTAAAGATCAAAGACATACTGCCAAACATGTATATATTTTATGTTTTGTAAAACTTGAGTTTTGAAGTATATGTATTTGTAAATATTTGTTATACTTTCCGCTACATTTTGAATAAACATTTTATCTATGTGTTTTATAATATAACTTAAAGGTTCTGAGTCTGCTTATAATATTTTAAAAGAAGTGAGTCGTTTGTTAGTAAACCATGGCATTACTATATTCAGTATACGTATATTACGATCATAATAGCATGTTGTGTACGTATCCAGGGTATAGGGGTGTTGCAATTATTTTGGTATCAGAGCCTAGGTTTGAGATTCTCAACCTAGGTCAATTGTAAGAAAAAGAAATATTTTGATTTTAAAAGTTGGTTTTTGAATAAAATACATGTTTTGGTATTGGCAGTCTCTGATCTTTAATGAAGTATATTCTGCTGTGTTTGCATATATAGGTAGTAATGGCGTCTCAGTCACGTCAGTCTGTAGAAGGTAGTGCTGAGAGTGTAGCTCTTGAAGAGGGTAGAGATGGAGCTAGAGTTGAGAGAGCTAGTGAGGCCCCTGTTCCTGTGCCAGGGAGATCAGCTGCTGATGAGGTACCGCCGGGTTGGTTAAGGCATATGGTAGATTTGTTGAGGGGAGCTCCGGTGCAGCCGTCACCTCCACCACAGCGACAAGTGCCGGTGAGACACTATGATAAATTGAGGAAGTATGGAGCTGAGGATTTCTTGGGCACCACAGATCTTGCAGTAGCGGATCAGTGGTTGGATAAAGTGCAGAGGATATTTATCCAGTTGCAAGCTACTCCATATGAGAAATTTGATTATGCTAGATCCTTATTGCAGAAGGATGCTTATGATTGGTGGAAGATGGTTCCTCAAGCCATGGATGATCCACCTACATGATCTTATGGGGATTTTCTGAGGGAGTTCGAGCAGAAATATACTCCGAGGGAGTATAAAGATGTTAAGAAGATGGAATTCCTGAATTTGAGACAAGACAACCAGACAGTGACAGAGTATGAGATAGAGTTCATCCGGCTGAGTCACTATGCGGGGGGGATTATCTCTGATGAAATAGACCAGTGCAGGAGGTTTGAGGAGGGATTGAGGCCCTCTATTATGTGCATTGTTGCTGGTTCTCGATACCAGGATTTCTCTCAGCTAGTTGCAGCAGCTAGAAGTGTTGAGAGAGCACAAGGTATTGCAGCTGCTACTACTGAGGAGGAAACCAGAGTGAGAAGATCCCAGTTTGAGGTAGGATCTTCATCTATGAAGAGAGGCCGAGGAAGTTTTATTCCGAGGATCAGTAGGAGCCAGAGGCAATCTGGTAGGTCAGTTCAATATCAGAGACAGAGACCGAGACCTACAGTTTCTATAGCTAGTGCTCCGACTCCAGTGGTTTAGAGATCTACTCCACCTGTATGTGTTCATTGTGTAGGACCCATGGGGGTGCTTGTTGGAAGACGGGTGGATCAAGAGTATGCTTTAGATGTGGGTCACCAGCTCATTTTATTAAAGATTTCCCTGAGATGCAGGATGATAAACAGACTGATACTGCAGTTTCTCGACCCAGTGTCAGCAGAGGTGGTCGAGGGGGCAGAGGTTTCAGTAGAGGTGGTAGACCTGGGTTTAGTCAAAGAGGAGGATCTCCATCCAGAGGTAGTAGGCCAGATGAGGCCGGATATTCTCAGAGAGTGTATGTGATGCAGAGGCAGCCGGATGCTTCAGCAGTTATAGCGGGTACATTTTCTTTATTTGATATTCCAGTTCTTGCTTTGATTGATCCAAGATCTACTCATTCATACATAAGTGCATCCATATTGTCTGTGTCTGAATTGCATTCAGAGTCCTTAGGATTTGATGTTTTGGTGACAAATCCTTTAGGACGTAGTGTTGTGGTGAGTAAGGTAAATCGTGACAGTGCAGTGGTAGTGCAAGGTGAAGAGTTTTGTGGTGATTTAATTGAAATGCCTTTTAAGGAATATGATTTGATCTTAGGCATGGATTGGTTGTCTAAGCATGGAGCTGTGGTAGACTGTCAAAAGAAATGTGTTACTTTAAGAACCAGTGATGCTAGAAATGTGATGGTGTCTAGTGAGCAGAGACAACTTGCATCCTTGTTTGTATCAGCTGTAGCAGCTAGAAAGTTGATTAGAAAAGGGTATGATGCTTATCTTGCTCATGTTGTGGATACTAGAGTAGTGGGTTCTCAACTTGACAATATAACCACAGTTGCAGAATTTCCAGATGTGTTTCCTGAGGAGTTGCTAGGGTTACCCCCTGAGAGAGAGGTTGAGTTTGGTATCGAATTGTTGCCTGGTACCACTCCCATCTCTATCACTCCTTATCGAATGGCACCTACTGAGTTGAGAGAGTTGAAGGTGCAGTTGCAGGAGTTGTTGGATAAAGGATTTATTCGTCCTAGTGTTTCTCCATGGGGAGCTCCTGTTTTATTGGTGAAAAAGAAGGATGGTACTATGAGATTGTGTATTGATTATAGGCAATTGAACAAAGTGACTATCAAGAATAAGTATCCTTTGCCTAGAATTGATGATCTCTTTGATCAACTGAAGGGAGCAGCAGTGTTTTCCAAGATTGATTTGAGATCAGGGTACCATCAATTGAGGGTCAGGGCTGAAGATGTTTCTAAGACAGCTTTTCGCACAAGGTATGGGCATATATGAGTTCTTGGTGATGCCTTTTGGGTTGACGAATGCACCTGCAGCTTTCATGGATTTGATGAATAGGGTGTTTAGGCCCTACCTAGATCAGTTTGTGGTGGTTTTCATTGATGATATTCTGGTGTATTCGCGTAATGAAGAGGAACATGACAAGCATTTACGGATTGTACTGCAAACCTTGAGAGAGAAGAATTTGTATGCTAAGCTGTCAAAGTGTGAGTTTTGGCTTGATCAAGTGACTTTTGTCGGTCATATAGTTTCAGCAGACGGGATCAGAGTTTATCCGAGCAAAGTTGAAGCCATTATGAATTGGAGTCCACCGAAGTCAGTGACTGAAGTTAGAAGTTTTTTGGGTTTGGCTGGCTATTATTGACGTTTTGTGAAAAGTTTTTTTTTTTTATAGCTACTCCACTCACTAGATTACTTCGAAAGGGAATTAGATTTGTGTGGACAGATCAGTGTCAAGCCAACTTTGAACAATTGAAGGAGATGTTGACTCAAGTGCCTATTCTTACTTTACCTGTGGAAGATAAACCATATGTGATTTATAGTGATGCTTCACATAATGGTTTAGGATGTGTTTTGATGCAAGAGGGTAAAGTTGTAGCTTATGCTTCTCAGCAGTTGAAGCCGCATGAGCTTAATTATCCGACGCATGATTTGGAGTTGGCAGCTATCGTGTTTGCTTTGAAGATTTGGCGACATTACTTGTATGGGGAGAAGTGTTTTATCTACACAGATCATAAAAGTTTGAAATATTTGGGGGTTCAGAAGGAGTTGAATCTTTGATAGAAACGGTGGCTAGAGTTGATTAAAGACTATGACTGTTTGATTGATTATCATCCTGGTAAGGCAAATGTTGTTGCTGATGCCTTGAGTCGAAAGTCTTTGGCAGGTTTGGCTGTCTATTTGCTCTCGTTGCTTGTTGAATTGAGAGCGTTGCATGCTAATTTTGAATCATGTGATGATGGTGCATTGTTAGCTCAGTTGCAGTTGAGACCGGTGTTGTTAGGCCAGATAAAAGAGGCTCAATTGGTAGATGAGAAAATTCAGAAGATTATTTCAGATTGCCAAAATGGAGAGAACCGAGATTTCCATGTGAGAAGCGATGGTAGCCTTTGGTTCAAAGATAGGTCGTGTGTTCCTGATGATGCTAGTTTGAGAAAGGTTATTTTGGAAGAAGCACATCAGTCGGTTTTTGCTATACACCCCGGAAGTACAAAGATGTATCATGATTTGAAGCAGCATTATTGATGGTCAGGTATGAAGAGAGACATAGCAGAGTTTGTATCTAAATGTCTCACTTGTCAGAGGGTGAAAGTTGAGCATCAAGTTCCAACAGGGTTGCTTCAACCTTTAACAGTGCCTGAATGGAAATGGGAACGTGTAACAATGGATTTTGTCTGGTTTGCCAGTAACTCAGAATAAGCATGATGCTATTTGGGTGATTGTTGATCGGTTGACAAAGACAACTCATTTCCTTCCAGTTTGGATGGACTATTCTCTTGAGAAGTTAGCTGAGCCGTATATCAGTGAGATAGTGAAGTTGCATGGAGTCCCAATTTCTTTAGTGTCTGATCGAGATCCCCGGTTTACTTCGATGTTTTGGAAGAGTTTACATGGTGCATTGGGTTCTCGATTGCATTTTAGTACTGCTTTTCATCCGCAGTCAGATGGGCAGCCAGAAAGAGTGATACAGATTATTGAGGATATGTTAAGAAGTTGTATCATTGATTTTTCAGGAAGTTGGGACAGATTTATACCACTTGTGGAATTTGCTTATAATAACAGTCATCAATCCAGTATTGGTATGGCACCATTTGAGGCATTGTATGGTAGAAGATGTAGAATGCCTTTATGTTGGAATGAACTTGGAGAAGGCAAATTAGTTGGTCCTGATTTGGTTAAAGAGACAGAAGAGAAAGTGAAGATAATTCGAGATCGGTTGAAAACAGCTTCAGATCGGCAGAAATCTTATTCAGATTTGAAGAGGAGAGACATAGAGTTTAATGTTGGAGATAAAGTATTTCTGAAAGTGTCTCCTTGGAAAAAGATTTTAAGATTTGGTCGAAGAGGGAAGTTAAGTCCTCATTTTATTGGTCCGTATGAAATTTTAGAAAGAGTTGGACCAGTTGCTTATCTACTTGCTTTTCCACCTGAGTTAGATAGAATCCATAATGTCTTTCATGTATCTATGTTGCGGAGTTACAGATCAGATCCATCTCATGTTTTACCAGTTGAATCCATTGAGGTGAGTTCGAATTTGACTTTTGAAGAAGAACCAGTTGCTATTTTGGCATATGGAATGAAAGAGTTGAGACATAAGAAAGTGCCAATTGTGAAGATTCTTTGGAAGAATCATGGTAGAGAAGAGTCAACTTGGGAGAGTGAGCAAGCGATGCAAGATCAATATCCTCAATTGTTTCAGACATGAGATCAGGTAATTTCGAGGATGAAATTTCTTTTTAGAGGGGGAGAATTGTAATATCCCAAAGTACACCCTAAAAGTTTTGGTATAATTGATGTTGTATTTGGATTTAATACATGTGTTTAATGGGAAAGAGAAAAGAATTTAAGAGAGAGTGTATATGTTGTGTATATGGAAATATATACAACATATACACAGGTCAAAATGGGATGGTCAAAGGAAGATATTTATTGATTTTATTTAATTAATGGAAATTGGGAAAAAGTTAAATGAATGGAAGAGAATTAATTGGATTATTTTAATATTAAATGCTTGGAGGAGAGGGTTTTGAGGAGAGAGAAGGTTGAGTGTTTGACTTTGTCTTCTTTCTTTCTTTCTTCTTCGTGGCCATTGTCTTTCCTTTTCTTTTCTTTGTTTTGGCCGGCACTCCATAGCAAGAGAGCAAGAGAGAGATTTGATCTTCCAAGCTCAAGATTGAAGGAAGTATTCAAGTGATCAAGTTGGAAATTTAAGAGTTTCTTCATCGTTGGTAAGTTCCCCACTTGATTCTTTGATTTTCTTTGAGTTTGTGAGTTGAGGTTGGGGCTGATATGTGTTTGTTTGATTGTGGTGTGTTTAAGGGTGTTGGTTCAATTAATTTTGGATTTTGGGTTGGATTGAAGGAAAGAGTAAGTTTGTTGGAAGAGAAAGTGTGGTGGTTGTGTTTTGGGTTTGTGGTGATGGTTATGATTTGTGTTTGATGTATTTTTTTGAGTTGTTTTTGTGTTTTTGCATGTTTGTTATGATTTTGGGTGTGTTTAGTTAAGTTTGTTTGAAGTGGAAATGATGGAAGTAAGAGGATTGTTGGATGTGAGGTTGTTGTTGCCGGAATCTGTATTTTTGGCCTGACACGCCCATGAGCACGGCCAAGTCTTTGGGCTTGTCAATGGTTCTGTGTCGCAGTAGCATTTACACGTCCAGTGACATGCCCATGTCACTGAGCATGTCATAGCTACTGTGTTGGTGAAGGTTTGACACGGCCATGAACACGCCCATGTTGTTGGACGTGTTAATGTTTCTGTGAGACAGAATGTACTACACGTTCAGTGACACGCCCGTGGTTCTGAGCGTGTCAAAGCTTCTGTGTTGTGGAGTTAGGGCACAGTAAGGGACACGCCCGTGTTGTTGAGCGTGTCATGTATAGAGCTTGCCCTAGTTGGTATTTAGCCTTATTATTTCATGTGTATCTCTAAGTGAGTGTGTATGATTACCTTTGCTTTAGGTTGTGAAGAGGTTGAGTTGCCCTAACCTAAGTGTTGAGGATTCTTGGAGGAGGAAGAGTATAGATTGGTGTGAGTTGGTTTTGAGGTAAGTACAAACTACATGGTTGCATACATTTACATGATTTTGATACTTAACATATTTGGTTGTACATATGTTAAGTAATTGACTACATTGTTAATACATTTGATGAATGTTATGATTTGTATAATGTGAGTGATTGATGAGCATTTAAAATATATGTTAATGCAATTGGTTGTGTACATTTGAATAATGAATTGTGAAGCCAATGTGATTGGTTATGATGATTCAAATGAAATAAGTGGGGCATGTTTGCCTACATGATGATATTCAATGCATTTAATTATGTATACTCTATTGATGAGATGAGGAGCCATGGTTGTTGGCTATAATGATAATGATGCAAATGAGATGATTGAGGCATGGTTGCCTAAGTGATGATGAGAAAATGAGAATGAAATAATGAATGAATTGTGTGTCTAATGTGTTATTCCATTTTCAGAGTTTTGTTGTTTGTGCCATGCCTATAGTAACAATCTCTTTAAGTTAGGTTGGGCTTGATCCTTGAAGCCAAGTTGGGTTGAAGTTTTGCATGCTTAACTCCCCTTGAAGCTCGGTTGGGTCTAGTCCTTGAAGCCTAATTGAGATGTTACAACCCTTGAAGCTAGGTTGGGTTTGGTTCTTGAAGCCAAGTTGGGTTGATACTTAGCATGCTTTGTTCCCCTTGAAGCTTGGTTGAACCTAAATCCTTGAAGCCTAGTTGGGATAATGATAATGATAAATGTAATAATTGAACCAAAATATTAACTTTGAAAGTTGAATGGCATATTAGTTTCTTTTGGGCCCATGCTTGTCTTTGTTTTTAATATGATTCTTGAATTGTGAAACCAATGAATAATGAGATACATGATGTGTAATATGTTTATGAATGTGTCATGGGAAGCTATGTTGAGTAATGAAACTATGAAGATGCAACATGAATGTTTTGATATGATATTGAACAATGTAAGGTTTTAAAATATAATATCCTTTTGAATGGTGTATGAAAATTTATTGTGTGACATTGGCATTGCATTGAAGCATAGTATTATTATAGTTTGTACCACTAAGCCGTTGGCTTAGTGCGAGTGTGATTCGTCGCGCAGGTGACAGGGAAGAACCGGAGAGTTGAGTTTAGATTTTGAGGTGTTGATAGTGGAGCTTAAAGATCAAAGACATACTGCCAAACATGTATATATTTTATGTTTTCTAAAACTTGAGTTTTGAAGTATATGTATTTGTAAATATTTGTTATACTTTCCGCTGCGTTTTGAATAAACATTTTATCTATTGTGTTATATAATATAACTTAAAGGTTTTGAGTCTGCTTATAATATTTTAAAAGAAGTGAGTTGTTTGTTAGTAAACCGTGGCATTACTATATTCAGTATACGTATATTACGATCGTAATAGCATGTTGTGTACGTATACAGGGTATAGGGGTGTTACAACATCTATCCGTTTCATGTCCTTGAGTCTGATGAAATTGACAAAAGGCCTTAGTATCAAATTTTGGGGGGAAGAGGATTAGGCAAAGGATGAGGATTCAAGGATTGTAACAGTCCCTTCTTTTGCAACTTATTGAGGACCCAAGATAGCGGCTTCCCCAATTTTGAAAACTGCCTTCTCCTCCCTTGGCCAGCAGCATTAACATCAATTGATTTTTGTGTGGTTTGGTTTTTAGATTGGTAGTTTCCCTTCTCGTTCCTGCTTGCTAAATAGTGGTTCTTCTCTGTTTCCCACTCTTTAATTTGTTGACCAGCTTGCAAAAGGTCCTTGAAATCCCGGATGAGTGTATGAGATATCCTTTCACGAAGGGTAGGCAACACCCCTCTCACAATCATTCTAATTTTGTTGGATTCATCAGGCCTTCTCTTAAGCAATGCAGCCTTATTCCTCCATCTCTTCACATAGTCCATGAAATTCTCATTTAGCCTGTGCCTAATAGTCTCCACCTCCTTTAAGGTAACTTCTAGTTCGACATTATACTGATATTGTTGAATGAAAGCCTTATATAACAAATACCAATTTTTTTGAGTACTATACTCTAAGGTGTTGAACTAGTTTTGGACAACAAGGTCTAATGAGAGCATGAAGTACCTTAGAGTTTGAGCCTTAATAGCTCTGGTAGAAAACATAGCAGTGATGTACTGCTTAATATGCAAGTGAGGATTTCCTGTACCATTGTGCCTAGTGAAGGAAGGCATCTTGAACTTATAAGGGACCTCCTCATCTAACTCAAACAATTTGTTGACCTCAGATATTTCTTTGATTTTCAGCCTTTTTTCCAATTTCTTTTCTAGGTCAGCAATCAACTTCTTAATATCTGAAGTTTCAATTTTCTCCACAGCTGATATTTCAACAACCTTTGTCTCTTTCTTCTTGTCTTGATGATCTTACAAGTTTTGAGCCCAGTCATCATCATCATCAATGACTACTTTGCCATCATCGAAAGCCACTTCACCAACCTTAGCCTTCCTTTTATCTTTCTTGGTGCTTGCAGATACTTCAGCAATGTTCCCAAACATTATAGCCATTTGACTCTTCATGATCTCAGCTAGGGCCCCCTTTAATTCTTCCATCTTGAATTCAAGGGCATCATCTAATATCTTTTGAATCTGCTCTGGTTCCATTGCTTTTGGTGAGAAGCTAATTGAATTGCTGTTGGATTCTTCGTCACCGGCGTAGGTTGGATTTTTGTAGGCTTTTGAACTGTTGTAATTCAGGCCTGTGAGCTAGAAAAGATCAATAATATGAGATGTAAATGTATGTATGCATGAACAATAAATAAAGATAGGTAGAACGTCCCTTCCAACCTTATAACTTCCACACACGGATGACGAGTCTCTTTTCCTAGGTATATGGTTAACAAAATACCAACATGGGGTATCTTATTTTTTAATAATTCCCTTGGACATTTCAACCAATAATTATATTTTCAAACATGGAAATCAGTTCATGATAATTCCCGTTAATTAGGTATTAATCTATCTAATCAACTAAAGCAGCTTTTATGCAATATTGGATTAAAACTAAATTAAGAGGTTTATTATAAATAGATTTCTCACTTGAAAAAGTAACTAATGATTCATGCAGAAAACAAGCCCATAATTAATAATTCTTAGCATAAACTAGGCTCACAAATGATTTTTGGTATTTTCATATTTGTCCTAAATATTCGTAAGCTCTTTTGAAAAGGTTGTGAAAAGAATTTTGTTTATAAGCCCATTGTAAAAAGATTTTTAGAAAAAATGGATTTTGGGCTTTGTATTTAGGTCATGAGAAAATAATTTTTAACTCATTTTTAGAAAAGTTTTATGTCCAAAGAATGTTTTGAAAATTTTGAAAATAGGTTTAGTCTTTTGGATTTAGAGGAAAAAATTATTTGAGCTCACAATGTAATTATGTCATATTAGAAAATGAACAAACCAAATAAGCCATGATTTAAACAAAGATAAATTAACCATAGTCAAACAACAAGCATTTGGAGTAAAAACCTAAGGAAAGTAACTAGGCCAATTACATGAGCTTTAGTCTTTGGGTTAAAAAGCTTAGGTTCCCAAAGCAAGTATATACCAAAAGGTACAAGGCTATGAGTGGTTATGCCATGCTCAATCTCCATACCTTAAGTGAATGTATGGTATCCCTCACATAACACAACACGGGTTTCATGGGCATCTTAACTCACATATACAATGCAATCTAAATGATGCAATGGACAATATCATAATAAGAAAGATTAGAATAATATAAAGACCAATGAAATCAACTTCTCTTATCCCCAGTGGAGTCACTACTGTGAGCGGAGATTTTCGCCCCACTCCCATATGGAATGGTTCTTGGGACATCGGCACTGTTAGGCTTAGGGCCTTAAAGAACATGGGCCTAAACCTAGAAAAAAATGGAGTCGCCACCCGGACGGGCCGGGAAAAGAAAGGGGTGGATGACTCAATTCCTAAGGAATCCCCAACCCTCTAATGGGTTCAAAAAGTTGGTTACCTGTGGGGAAGGTGAGAAATGGCCCAGTACCCCCACAATGCCCGATTCATTGGAACCGGCCTCCTTTTTAGGTCTCAATATTATAAAATTCTTAATTAACACAATATTATCCATACTACATATGATCAATAGAATAAACAAATACTTTAATAAAAATCATAGCAATGTTCAATCAAAACTAATAAATGGACACCTATCCAAGGATGGAAACATGTCCTTACATCGTCCATGTCTAAGACTAAATAGGACACCCATCGAAAGGTGGACACATGTCCTTTACATTGATCCTAAAATACAAAAATAATTTAAATTACATAAGGACTAGTTAATGAGGTACCCAATAATGAAAACATACCTCTTACAATTTTAATAAGCAAATAATAATCAAGAAAATATCCATCCATGATAAATTAAATAAATCAAACATTAAAATCAAATAAATCAATCACCAAAACATATAATAAACCACGTAATCAAATCTAAAACTAAATAAATCAATAAATGTATAAGTCTAGGGTTTACAACTTAAATTAAGGTTTCATGAATGGAATTAGGGTTTTGATATATAGAACTATTATTATTATTATTACTTAAAAAAAACATCAACATACTATGATATATTTATAAACTTTGATCTTATTGAAATATTAACTTATAATAAATAATTGCACAACACATACTCTTATATGGATGGCTACTGGATGTGTTTTATTTAAATGAACATGCATAAAAAATTATTTGTCATGTATGGGTTACTGAAGCTATTTTGTATGTGTAACACCCCTATACCCATATACGTACACAACATGCTAATATGATCGTAATATACGTATACTGAATATAGGTATGCCACAGTTTATAAGACATACAAACAATTCCCTTCAATAATGTGATTAAATTTAAAACATTAAAAGAAATTTATAAAATACAATAAATAAAATATTATTTCAAAACACAGCGGAAAATATAACAAATATTTACAAATACATATACATCAAAACTTCAAGTTTTACAAAACATAAAATATATACATGTCTGGCAGTAAGTCTTTGATCTTTAAGCTCCACTATCAACACCTCAAAATCTAGACTCTACTCGATCTAGAGGAACTCTCCGGTTCTTCCCTGTCACCTACGCGATAAACCATAATCGCGCAAAGCCAATGGCTTAGTGGTACAAACTATAATAATACTATGCTTCAATGTAATGCTAATGTCACACAATCAAGATTCAAAACCAATTTAAAAGAATATTATATTTCAAAACCCTACATTGTTCACAATCATATCATATCAAAACATTCATATTATATCTTCATAATTTCATTACTCAACATAGCTCCCCATGCCATATTCATTGCCAATAGGATACTTATGTAGTATAACCAACTCATAACATTATATCTCATAAACATGTATCTCATTATTCATTAATTTCACCATTTAAGAATCACATTGAAAACAAAGACATGCATGGGCCCAAAAACACTAATATGCCAATCAACTTTTAGAGTTAATGTTTTGGTTTAATTATCACATTTACCATTATCATTATCCCAACTAGGCTTCAAGGATTTAGGTTCAACCAAGCTTCAAGGGGAACAAAGCATGCTAAGTATCAGCCCAACTTGGCTTCAAGAACCAAACCCAACCTAGCTTCAAGGGTTTTAACATCTCAATTAGGCTTCAAGGACTAGACCCAACCAAGCTTCAAGGGGAGTTAAGCATGCTAAACTTCAACCCAATTTGGCTTCAAGGATCAAGCCCAACCTAACTTCAAGAGATTGTTACTATAGGCATGCCAGCAACAACAAAACTCTAAAAATGGAATAACACATTAGCCACACAATTCATTAATTATTTCATTTTCAATTTCATTCTCATTTACTCATCATCACTTAGGCAATCCATGCCTCATTCATCTCATTGGCATCATTATCATTTTAGCCAACAATCATGGCTCCATATCTCATCAAGAGAATATATATATATCATCAATTACATTGAACATCATATAGGCAAACATGCCTCAATTATGTCATTTACATCATTAGAACAAACCACATTGTAACTCAACTCACATTAATCAATTCGTCATTCAAGTGTATATAACCAATGGCATTAGCACACATTTTAGATGCTCATTAATCATTCACATTATACCAATCATACATTCATCAAATATATTAACAATGTAATCAATTACTTAACATATGTACAATCAAATATGTTAAGTATCAAAATCATGTAAATGCATGCAACTATATAGTTTGTACTTACCTCAAGAACACTCACACAACTCTAAACTCTTCTTCTTCCTAGAATTCTTCACTTCTTAAATTAGGGCAAATCACCTTCTTCCCAAAACCTAATCCAAAAATGATACAATACATGAATTCCAATTCAATTTATCACTTATTAACCTCATCTTATACCTTTAGATAACAAATCACAAATCAATTCTCATCCTAGGACCCCACGGTCGTGGCCACCCCAACCCCCACGGGCGTGGGTTAGAAAACACTTATGCCCAAAATGTTCAACACCCCACGGCCATGGCATCTAAGGGCCACGGGCATGGCATCCAAGATGCTACTGCCTCCAACCAAAATCATGTGTTCTAAACTTCTAACTTCATAAAACACAAACAACTTAAAGATCAACAAAAATAATTGACCAAACTCAACATCTACAACAATCACCAACTCAAAACCCTAATACAAACTCAACTCAAACACTTCCAATACCAACATCAGCCTAACTTCTTATTTTCAATTCAAAACCAACACCACAATCAATTAAATCAAACACACACCAACATACTACCATCCATACAACTCTACTTTCAAATATTAATAATCAAACTCACACACAACTTCAAATAAAACAAGAGAAACCAAGAGAGAACTTACCAAAATAATGAGACTTCTTGGGTTTCCACTTAATCACTTGAAAACTCCTTCAATTTTTGAGCTTTAAACATAAACTCACTCTTGCTCTCTCTTGCTTAGGATGGCCGGCCAACAAAGGAAAAGGAAAGAAAAAGAAATGAAGCAAAGTCAAACTTCTCATCTCTTTAAACCTCCACCAAGCATTCCAAAAATAAGAAATTACTTAAATACCCTCTTCTATTTGTTTTAACTTCCTTTCACTTACTTGCCCTTTTTAGTAATTTCATAAATAACAAAATAAATATCTTCTTCCATTGACCATCCATTTTGACTTGTATATATGTTGTATATATTTCCATATATACAACATATAAACTCTCTCTTCAATTCTTTTTTTCTTTCCAACTACACAAATACATTTAATTTAAATAAAACAACAATTATATCAAAACTTCTAGGGCACACTTTGGGATATTACAATTCTACCCCTCTAAAAAGAAATTTCGTCCTCAAAATTACCTGATATTAAGTCTAAAACAGTTGAGGATACTGATCTTGCATTGCTTGCTCGCTCTCCCAAGTTGCCTCTTCTCTCCCATGATTCTTCCATAGAACCTTCACCAATGGCACTTTCTTATTCCTCAACTCTTTCACTTCATGTGCCAAAATAGCAACTGGTTCTTCTTCAAATGTCAAATCCGAACTCACTTCAATGGATTCAGCTGGCAAGATATGAGATGGATCCGATCTATACCTCCGCAACATGGAAACATGGAATACATTATGGATTCTATCCAACTTAGGCGGTAAAGCAAGACGATAAGCAACTGGCCCAACTCTTTCTAAAACTTCATACGGTCTTATGAAACGAGGACTCAGCTTCCCTTTTCGACCAAATCTCAATATCTTTTTCCAAGGAGACACTTTCAAAAATACTTTATCTCCAACATTAAATTCTATGTCTCTCCTCTTCAAATCTGAATAAGATTTTTGCCGATCTGAAGCTGTTTTTAACCGATCCCTAATTATCTTCACTTTCTCTTCAGTCTCTTTAACCAAATTAGGACCAATTAACTTGCCCTCTCCAATTTCATTCCAACATAAAGGTGTTCTACATCTTCGACCATACAATGCCTTAAATGGTGCCATACCAATACTAGATTGATGACTGTTGTTGTAAGCAAATTTCACAAGTGGCAAAAATTTGTCCCAACTTCCAGAGAAATCAATGACATAGCTTCTCGACATATCCTCAATAATCTGTATCACTCTCTCTGACTGCCCATCTGTCTATGGATGAAAAGTAGTACTAAAGTGTAATCGAGAACCCAAAGCACCATGTAAACTCTTCCAAAACCTCAAAGTAAATCGGGGATCTTGATCAGACACTAAAGAAATTGGGACTCCACGCAACTTTACTATCACACTAATATACAGCTCAGCCAACCTTTCAAGAGAATAATCCATCCGAATTGGAAGAAAATGAGTTGTCTTAGTCAATCGATCAATAATCACCCAGATAGCATCATGCTTCTTCTGAGTCAATGGCAACCCAGATACAAAATCCATTGTCACTCTCTCCCATTTCCATTCAGGCACTGTTAAAGGTTGAAGTAACCCTGTTGGAACTTGATGCTCAGCTTTCACTCTCTTACAAGTGAGATATTTGGACACAAATTTCGCTATGTCTCCCTTCATACCAGACCACCAATAGTGTTGTTTCAAATCATGGTACATCTTTGTACTACCCGGATGCATAGCAAAAACCGATTGGTGTGCTTCCTCTAAAATAATCTTTGTTAAGCTATTATCATCAGGAACACACAACCTATCCTTGAACCAAAGACTACCATCATTTTTCACATAGAAATCTTGGCTCACCCCATTTCGGCAATCTGATATAATCTTCTAAATTTTCTCATCCACCAATTGAGCCTCCATTATCTAATCCAACAATACCGGTCTCAACTGCAGCTGAGCCAATAATGCACCATCATCACATACTTCAAAACTAGCATGCAACGCTCTCAACTCAACAAGCAACGAGAGCGAATAAAGAGGCAAACCTGCCAAGGATTTTCGACTCAAGGCATCAGCAACTACATTCGCCTTACCAAGATGATAATCAATTAAATAGTTGTAGTCTTTAATCAGTTCTAACCATCGCCTTTGCCGAAGATTCAGCTCCTTCTGAACACCCAAATATTTCAAACTTTTGTGATCCATAAAGATAAAACACTTCTCCCCATATAAGTAGTGTCGCCAAATCTTCAAAGCAAATACTATAGCTGCCAATTCCAAATCATGTGTCGGATAATTGAGCTCATGCAGCTTCAGCTGTCGAGAAGCATAAGCTACCACTTTACCCTCTTGCATCAAAACACATCCTAAACCATTATGTGAAGCATCACTGTAAATCACATATGGTTTATCTTCCACGGGTAAAGTAAGAACAGGTGCTTGAGTCAACATCTCTTTCAACTGTTCAAAACTAGTTTGACACTGATCCGTCCACACAAATCTAACTCCCTTCCGAAGCAATCTGGTGAGTGGAGTAGCTATTAAAGAAAAAGCTTTCACAAATTGACGATAATAGCCTTCCAAACCCAGAAAACTTCTAACTTCAGTCACAGACTTTGGTGGACTCCAATTCAAAATAGCTTCAACTTTACTTGGATAAACTCTTATACCATCTGCTGAAACTATATGACCCAGAAAAGTAACTTGGTCAAGCCAAAACTCACACTTTGACAGCTTAGCATACAACTGCTTCTCTCTCAAGATCTGTAACACAATCCGCAAATGCTTGTCATGCTCCTCCTTATTACGTGAATACACCAAAATATCATCAATGAAAACCACCACAAACTGATCCAGATAGGGCCTAAACACCCTATTCATCAAATCCATAAAAGCTGCAGGTGCATTCGTCAACCCAAAAGGCATTACCATGAACTCATAATGCCCATATCTTGTGCGGAAAGCTGTCTTAGGAACATCTTCAGCTCTAACCCTCAACTGATGGTACCCGGATCTCAAATAAATATTGGAAAACACTGCTGCTCCCTTCAATTGATCAAAGAGATCATTAATCCTAGGCAAAGGATATTTATTCTTGATAGTCACTTTGTTCAATTGCATATAATCAATGCATAACCTCATAGTACCATCCTTCTTCTTCACAAACAACACAGGAGCTCCCCAAGGAGAAACACTGGGGCGAATAAACCCTTTTTCCAACAACTCTTGTAACTACGCCTTGAACTCTCTCAATTCAACAGGTGCCATTCTATAAGGAGTGATAGAGATGGGAGTGGTACCAGGTAACAAATCGATACCAAACTCAACCTCTCTCTCAGGGGGTAACCCTGGCAACTCCTCAGGAAACACATCCGAAAAATCTGCAACTGTGGTTATATTATCAAGTTGAGAACCCACTACTCTAGTATCCACAACATGAGCAAGATAAGCATCACACCCTTTTCTAATCAACTTTCTAGTTGTTACAGCTGATACAAACAAGGATGCAAGTTGTCTTTGCTCACTAGATACTATCACACTCCTACCATCACTGGTTCTCAAAGTGACACACTTCTTTTGACAATCTACCACAGCTCCATGCTTAGACAACCAATCCATGCCTAAGATCAAATCATATTCTTTAAAAGGCATTTCAATTAAATCACCAGGAAACTCCTCACCTTGTACCACAACAGCACTATTACGATGCACCTTACTCACCACAACACTATGTGCTAAAGGATTTGTCACTAAGACATCAAATCCTAAGGACTCTGAATGCAATTCAGACACAGGCAAGATAGATGCACTTATGTATGAATGAGTAGATCCTGGATCAATCAAAGCAAGTACTGAAATGTCAAATAAAGAAAATGTACCTGCTATAACTGCTGAAGCATCTGGCTGCCTCTGCATCGCATATATCCTCTGAGAAGATCCGGCCTCCTCTGGCCTACTGCCTCTGGATGAAGATCCTCCTCTTTGACTCAACCCGGGTCTACAACCTCTACTGAAACCTCTGCCCCCTCGACCACCTCTGCTGACATTGGGTCGAGAAACTACAATATCTGTCTGCCTATCATCCTGCATCTTGGGGCAATCTTTAATAAAATGATTTGGTGACCCACATCTATAATATACTCCGGATACACCAGTCCTCCAACAAACACCTCCATGGGGCTTGGCACAGTGAACACATACAGGTGGAGTAGACCTTTGCATCACGGGAGTCGGGGCACTTGCTACAGAGATTGTCGGTCTCGGTCTCTGCCTCTGATACTGTACTGATCTGCCTGACTGTCTCTGACTCCTACTGATCCTCGAAATAAAACTTCCTCTACCCCTCTTCATAGATGAAGACCCTACCTCAAACTGGGGTCTCCTTACTCTAATCTCCTCCTCAGAAGCAGCTGCTGCAATACTCTGCGCTCTCTCAACACTTCTAGCTGCTGTAACTAGCTGAGAGAAATCCTGGTACCGAGAACCAGCCACAATACACATGATAGAGGGCCTCAATCCCTCCTCAAATCTTCTGCACCGATCTATTTCATCAGAAATAATTCTCCCGGCATAACGACTCAACCGGATGTACTCAATCTCGTATTCTGTCACCGTCCGGTTGTCTTGCCTCAAATTCAGGAATTCCATCTCCTTAATATCTTTATACTCCCTCAGAGTATATTTTTGCTCGAACTCCCTCAGAAAATCACCATAGGATAATGTAGGTGGATCATCCATGGCATGAGGAACCATCTTCCACCAGTCATAAGCATCTTTCTGTAGGAGGGATCTGGCATAGTCAAATTTCTCATCTGAAGTAGCTTGCAACTGGATGAATATCCTCTGCACTTTATCCAACCACTGCTCAGCCACGGCAGGATCGGTAGTGTCCAAGAATCCTCAGCCCCATATTTCCTCAACTTATCATAATGTCTTACTGGCACCTGAGGTTGTGGTGGTGGTGGCTGCACTGGAGCTAGCCTCAATAATTCTATCACATGCCTTAACCAACCCGGTGGAACCTCCTCTGCAGTTGATCTCTCTGGCACAGAAACAGGTGCCTCACTAACTCTATCAACTCTGGCTCCATCTCTACTCTCTCCTGGAGCTACACTCTCAGCACTTCCTTCTACAGTCTAATGTGAATGGGACTCCATTACTACCTATATCTACAAACACAGCAGAATATTCCTCATTAAAGATCAAAGACTGCCATACCCAAAACATGTATTTTACTCAAAAACCAACTTTTAAAATCAAGATATTCTTTTTCTTACAATTCACCTAGGTTGAGAATCTCAAACCTGGCTCTGATACCAAAACAATTGTAACACCCCTATACCCGTATACGTACACAGCATGCTAATACGATCGTAATATACGTATACTGAATATAGGTATGCCACAGTTTATAAGACATACAAACAATTCCCTTCAATAATGTGATTAAATTTAAAACATTAAATGAAATTTATAAAATACAATAAATAAAATATTATTTCAAAACACAGCGAAAAATATAACAAATATTTACAAATACTTATACATCAAAACTTCAAGTTTTACAAAACATAAAATATATACATGTCTGGCAGTAAGTCTTTGATCTTTAAGCTCCACTATCAACACCTCAAAATCTAGACTCTACTCGGTCTAGAGGAACTCTCCGGTTCTTCCCTGTCACCTGCGCGATAAACCATAATCACGCTAAGCCACCGGCTTAGTGGTACAAACTATAATAATACTATGCTTCAATGTAATGCTAATGTCACACAATCAAGATTCAAAACCAATTTAAAAGAATATTATATTTCAAAACCCTACATTTTTCACTATCATATCATATCAAAACATTCATATTATATCTTCATAGTTTCATTACTCAACATAGCTCCCCATGCCTTATTCATTGCCAATAGGATACTTATGTAGTATAACCAACTCATAACATTATATGTCATAAACATGTATCTCATTATTCATTAATTTCACCATTTAAGAATCACATTGAAAACAAAGACATGCATGGGCCCAAAAACACTAATATGCCATTCAACTTTCAGAGTTAATGTTTTGGTTTAATTATCACATTTATCATTATCATTATCCCAACTAGGCTTCAAGGATTTAGGTTCAACCAAGCTTCAAGGGGAACAAAGCATGCTAAGTATCAACCCAACTTGGCTTCAAGAACCAAACCCAACCTAGCTTCAAGGGTTGTAACATCTCAATTAGGCTTCAAGGACTAGACCCAACCAAGCTTCAAGGGGAGTTAAGCATGCTAAACTTCAACCCAACTTGGCTTCAAGGATCAAGCCCAACCTAACTTCAAGAGATTGTTACTATAGGCATGCCACCAACAACAAAACTCTGAAAATGAAATAACACATTAGTCACACAATTCATTAATTATTTCATTTTCAATTTCATTCTCATTTACTCATCATCACTTAGGCAATCCATGCCTCATTCATCTCATTGGCATCATTATCATTTTAGCCAACAATCATGGCTCCATATCTCATCAAGAGAATATATATATATATATATATCATCAATTGCATTGAACATCATATAGGCAAACATGCCTCAATTATGTCATTTACATCATTAGAACCAACCACATTGTAACTCAACTCACATTAATCAATTCATCATTCAAGTGTATATAACCAATGGCATTAGCACACATTTTAGATGCTCATTAATCATTCACATTATACCAATCATACATTCATCAAATGTATTAACAATGTAATCAATTACTTAACATATGTACAATCAAATATGTTAAGTATCAAAATCATGTAAATGCATGCAACTATATAGTTTGTACTTACCTCAAGAACACTTACACAACTCTAAACTCTTCTTCTTCCAAGAATTCTTCACTTCTTAAATTAGGGCAAATCACCTTCTTCCCAAAACCTAATCCAAAAATGATATAATACATGAATTCCAATTCAATTTATCACTTATTAACCTCATCTTAGACCTTTAGATCACAAATCACAAATCAATTCTCATCCTAGGACCCCACGGTCGTGGCCACCCCAACCCCCACGGGCGTGGGTTAGAAAACACTTATGCCCAAAATGTTCAACACCCCACGGCCATGGCATCTAAGGGCCACGGGCGTGGCATCCAAGATGCTACTGCCTCCAACCAAAATCATGTGTTCTAAACTTCTAACTTCATAAAACACAAACAACTTAAAGATCAACAAAAATAATTAACCAAACTCAACATCTACAACAATCACCAACTCAAAACCCTAATACAAACTCAACTCAAACACTTCCAATACCAACATCAACCTAACTTCTTATTTTCAATTCAAAACCAACACCACAATCAATTAAATCAAATACACACCAACATACTACCATCAATACAACTCTACTTTCAAATATTAATAATCAAACTCACACACAACTTCAAATAAAACAAGAGAAACCAAGAGAGAACTTACCAAAATAATGAGACTTCTTGGATTTCCACTTAATCACTTGAAAACTCCTTCAATTTTTGAGCTTTAAACACAAACTCACTCTTGCTCTCTCTTGTTTAGGATGGCCGGCCAACAAAGGAAAAGGAAAGAAAAAGAAATGAAGCAAAGTCAAACTTCTCATCTCTTTAAACCTCCACCAAGCATTCCAAAAATAAGAAATTACTTAAATACCCTCTTCTATTTGTTTTAACTTCCTTTCACTTACTTGCCCTTTTTAGTAATTTCATAAATAACAAAATAAATACCTTCTTCCATTGACCATCCATTTTGACTTGTATATATGTTGTATATATTTCCATATATACAACATATAAACTCTCTCTTCAATTCTTTTTTTCTTTCCAACTACACATATACATTTAATTTAAATAAAACAACAATTATATCAAAACTTCTAGGGCACACTTTGGGATATTATAGTATGAATAACAAGTAATCTCATAAAAATTTATTATGCCAAGTTTAAATGGATTTAATTTAGAAGGCTTACCTTTGTTGTTGATTCAACCAATAATTAAAGGTTGGAGTAGACCCTTAATTTTTAACCCAGTCTGGTCCAATATTTTTATAGACCAAAATAATTTTTATGGTATTTTAAGTAAATAATATTTATTTTAGTACTTATTATTTATAATTTTTAATACTAATAAAAAAGGTAATATTAGTAAAGTTAATAATAATAATAATAAATAAAAATCGGCGACGAAAACTTTTCGTCACCGAAAGTGAACTGGCTGGCCGGCTCGCAATTTTCGTGCTGGCCCGCAAAAAGTTTTTCGCCCACGCAATTTTTCCAGCGCAGTTCTTTTCGAAACTGAATTCTATTTGGTTTTGATTTCTTTTCCTAAATAGTTTTAATTTTCTTAGACAATTAGAATTAGGTTTGGACTTTTTCCTATAAATACCACATTAAAATACTTCAGAAAGGGAGTTGGACTTTGGAAGACGAAACTTGTACCTTTCAAAATCAAAAGAAATTTTGAACCAAACTTGGGACCCTAAAATTCTTTTGGCCAAAAGATAACCCTAGCAAGCAAGGAGAACCCATATGTACCCAACTTTTTGAACCCATTAAGGGGTTGGAAATTCCTTAGGAATCGAGTCATCCACTCCTTTCTTTTTCCCAACCTATCCGAGTGGTGACTCTATTTTCTCAGGGCTTAGGCCCGTGTTCTCTAGGGCCCCGAGCCTAAACAGTGCAGAAGTAGCAAGAACCATTCTACCGTGAGTGGGGGCAAAAATCCACAGTCACAGTGGCAACCCCACTGGGGATAAGAGAAGTTGATTACGTTGGTCTTTTTATTATTCTATTCTTTCTTATCGTGATATTATCCATTGCATCATATTAGATTGCATCGTGTGCATGAGTTAGGACGCCCGTGTTATCCGTGTTATGTTATGTAAGGGATACCATACTTTCACTCAAGGTATGGAGATCGAGCATGGCATAACCACTCATAGCCTTGTACCTTTTAGGTATATACTTGCTATGGGAACCTAAGCCTTTCAACCCAAATACTAAAGCTCATGTAATTGGCCTAGTTATTTTCTTTAGGATTTTATCCCAAATGCTTGTTGTTTGACTATGATTAGTTTATCTTGGTTTAAATCATGGCTTATTTGGTTTGTTCTTTTTCTAATACGACCCAAGTACATTTGTAAGCTCAAAATAAATTTTTTCTTTAAAGTCCAAAAGACCAAAGCAATTTTCAAAATTTTTCAAAATGGTCTTTGGATATAAAACTTTTCCATAAGCAAATTATTTTCTCATGACTCAAATATAAAGCCCAAAATCCATTTTTTTTCAAAAATATTTTTACAATGGGTTTTTCAAACAAAATTATATTTGCATTTCATCCAACCTTTTCTTACAAAGAGCTTACAAATTATTTAGGTCAATTATAGAATGCCAAAAATCAATTGTGAGCCTAGTTTATACTAAGAATTATTAATCATGGGCTTGTTTTTGGCATGAGTCATTAGTTACTTTTTCAAGTGAGAAATTTATTTGTAATAAACCTCTTAATTTAGTTTTAATCTAATATAGCATAAAAGCTATTTTAGTTAAGATTCAATGGATTAAAACTAATTAATGGGAATTATCATGAACTGATTTCCATTTTTAAAATATAGCTATTGGTTGAAACGTCCGAGGGAACTTTTCAAAAAAAAAATACCCCATGTTAGTATTTTGTTAACCATATTACCTAGGAAAAGAGACTCGCCATCCGTGTGTGGAAGTTATAAGGTTGGAAGGAACGTCTTATTTACCCTTCATTGTTTATTCTTTGTGCATACATGCATACATACATTCGCATCTCATATCATTGATCCTCTCTGGCTTACAGCCCTGGATTACGTTAGTCCAAAATCTTACGACAATCAAACCTATGTCAGAGATGAAGAATCTAGCAACTACTCAATCTCTGTTTCACCAAAAGCAATGGAGCCCAAACAAATTCAAAGAATGGTGGATGATGCCTTTAATGCCAAGATCGAAGAAATAAAAGAGGCCCTGGCCTAGACCATAAAGAATCAACTAGCTACAATTTTAGGGAACAATGCTGAAGCATCTGCTAGCACCAAGAACCCAAAGGACAAAGGGAACGCTAAGGTTGGTGAAGTGGCTTTTGATGATGACGAGGTAGTCGTTGATGATGATGACGACTGGGCTCAATACTTCCAAGATCCACAAGATAAAAAGGAGCCAAAGGTTGTTGACAAGATAACTTTTGAAAAGACTAAAAATTCTAATGTTGAGAAGATGATTGCTGATTTAGAAAAGAAATTTAAAAAGAAACTGAAAACCGAAGAGATGTCCGAGATCGACAAACTATGTGAACAAGATAAGGAGGTCCCTAATAAGTTCAAGATGCCATCCTTTGCAAAGTTTGATGGAACCGAAAATCCTCACCTCCATGTGAAGCAGTATATCATTGCTATGCAATCTGCCCGAGCTACTAAGGTTCAAACTTTAAGGTACTTTATGCTCTCATTGGACCCTTAGAGGAAAGTACTCAAAAAGATTGGGACATGTTGTACAAGGCTTTCATTCAGTAATATGGGTATAATGTCGAGCTGAAAGTTACTTTAATGGAAGTTGAGTCCATTAGACAAAGGCCAAATGAGAATTTTATGGACTATGTGAAAAGATGGAGAAATACGGCTGCTTTGCTCAAGAAGAGGCACGATGAATCTGATCAAATAAGGATGATTGTGAGAGGGGTGTTGCCTAGTCTTCATGAAATGACGTCTCATACACTCATCCATGATTTCAAAGATATTCTCCAAGCTGGTCTGCAAATTGAAGAATGGGAAAGGGAGAAGAACTGCTTTTTAATAAGAAGGAATGAGAAAGGAAATTATCAGCCTAATAGTCAAAGTAGACAAAAGGAAGGTAATGTTAATGCTGCTAGTCAAGGAGGAATGAGGCAGTTTTCAGAATTAGGGAAGCCACTGTCTTGGGTTCTCAATAAGCTACAAAAGAAGGGATTGTTACAACCCTTGACTCCTCATCCTTTGCCTAATACTCTTCCACCTAACTTTGATACTAATGTATTTTGCCAATTCCATCAAAGGCCTGGACATGAAACGGACAATTGTATGAAGTTAAGGCATGAGACCCAGAATCTGATTGACAGTGGTAAGCTACCTGAGCCAGACAAGCCCAATACCAGGAACAATCCTTTTCCTAAATTTGGAAGAGTGCCACCACTAGCAACCTTCATAGTAGGAAAAGGATTGGAAGAAGATTTTGTTTTATCATCCTTTCAAGATGGAAATATTGAAGATGTGATAGGAAAAGAAGCTTAAATCAACAAACCTTCATAGCTTAAAATGTTGCTTTTCAATTTTACTTTCTTTAATATTCAATTGGAACAATCGTGTTTTTCAAATTTAAATTTGTTTGAATAAATTACTTTCATCAAAATTTTTTTGGTCTTTGTTCATTTTGACTCAACCAATGACGAATCGAGCTTGATATTCATGAATTAATATATCTAGGCATCATGACTTGAATGACATTACTAGATAAGGGAATTGCTCTATAGCATTGAGTTGTGTATGCTTACTTAGAGAGGGCTCCTGTATAATTACCTTTGTCTTGGTCCTAGTCAGTCTTAGAACATGCTTTGACAAACTTTCGAGGTGAAATTGAACTCTGCTTATTTAAGAGAGAAATGATCTAGGTATTGTTTGGTTAGCCAACAACTAGTATCCACCCAATTAAATATCAATCCCTAGTTGTCCCTTTGAGCCTTCATAAAATTTTAACATTCTTTTCATTGGCATATAACCCCAACAACCTACCCTGAGCTGTTGTGATACTTTTGACAAGTCTTATGATCACTAAGTTGAAGAAGGAAGAAGATCAAAGAATGGAATGCATAGCCAAAACTATAAGGATAGTTGATGTTATCAAGACCATAAGGGTAGTTGAAGTTCCCCTAATATCCCTAATCTACCAAGATGACATCAGAGTAACAAATGATTTATCACTATTAAAGAAGATTTATGTCACTCCACTCATCCATTATTGAAAATGCAAGTTGGTAAAAACAAGACAACTCTTTTAGAGCTAGAACAAAAAAAAAGAAACAAAAGAAAAAAAAACAAAAGAAAAAAAGGAAAAGAAAAAAAAAACCTAAAAAGGCAGTTCAGAAAGCCAACTGAGTTCTCTTTTACCTAAAGAATCAAAAGACTCCCATTTGGTTTATAACGATAGTTTGACTTGAATTGGTCCAACTCAACCAAAGATTCAATCAAAATCAGAGAAAAAGGAGAAAGACCATCGAGTTCTTGAAAGTTCTGTACTTGACAGTCCTACAAAGAAGAAGGACAAAATGAAAAAATGCTCAATGAAAGGGAAGAGTGAGAAAAATAAAAAGAAAAAAAGGGAGAAGAAGAAAAGAAATGAATTTGGGTACCAAACTTTTTACAAGGGCAAAGACTATCCTAATCAAAATCCAGATTAATGCCAAGAAGATAGAAGGAATTTGGAGTCTAGCAAGATTGGTCCCAACTGCCTATAGTTCAAATAAGAAATTTGTAGTGTGAGGGTTTGCCCATAGTGTCACAACGGTTCCAACTTACAAATGGCCTTCATTTAACCCATGTCCCTTATAGACCCCATTTCAAGCCTATCAAAGACCTGTTGATCTCTCTTGGTAGGTAGAGCCTATTAGTGGAGATAGTTTGAATAAGCATGCATATGAGATAGACAATATTTAAACTTAAATAAGACCTTTGGCCAAGTAATGTGTATGTGCCTATCTGAAGTGCAACAATTCTTAATTAAATAGAAATGATTTCCAAGTTTAGTACGGTAACTAGGGTTGTCATATTATAAATATGTTAATTTGAAAAATCAAGTCTTGAGCTAAATTGACATTGATTTGGCAAAGCCAACATTTGATTTCAAAAAAAAAAATTGTTTTTGTCACACGAAGCCTTCAAGTTAAGGGAAGTATGTTGAATCATCGAACCTTAAAAGACACATTGGGCAAAGTAAATAGTTATTGGCAAGGATGTGAAAAGTTACCAACTGGTATGCTGAATCCTAGTATGAAATGGATGTATCCTTACTGCTTGGAGCCTCCATTATTTATGTTTTCAATATCTCAAAAATAAAAGCCATAAAAGTGAAGTCTTCTGCCATTCCAGTGCAAGACCTGAACGGGCATCTGAAAGAAATTCGTAAGAACATTTTAGCTGATAACCTCAGTCTATGAGTCGATGGAACCATTGTAAGTATTATTCATGCATGTCATGCATATATGAGCATATCACATCGCACTTTCTTATCTTGTATTATCTATTCTTTATCAAAGTGAACAGCAAACACCCTGTGAAGTAAAGAATCAAAAGAAGATATTGAATCAAGGGGGCATGAAAAGCCCATTACTTAAGGAAGCTCTAGTCATTTTGCAAAAGAAGAAATATGTGTTTGTGTGAAGAGCTAGACAAGACAAACATCAATTAGAGCCCGCATAGAAAAATCATGGTGTGAGCGGGGATTTTTGCCCCCACTCCCGGTGGAATGGTTCTTGCGACTTTGGCACTGTTTAGGCTCGGGGCCTTAGAGAACACGAACCTAAGTCAGAAGAAAATGGAGTCGCCACCCGGATGGGCCGGGAAAAAGAAAGGGGTGGATGACTCAATTCCTAAGGAATCCCCAACCCCCTAATGGGTTCGAAAAGTTGGGTACGTGTGGGGAAGGTGAGAAATGGCCCAGCACTCCCACAATGCCCGGTTCATTGGAATCGGCCTCCTTTATAGGTCTTAATATTATAAAATTCTTAAATATAACAACATTATCCATATTACACATGATAATTAAAAGAAAGCATCATTATATTAAAATCAAAGCAATGTCCAAACAAAGCAAATAAATGGACACCCATTCAAAGATGGAAACATGCCCTTACTTCCATGCCTAAATAGGACACCCACCGAAAGGTAGAAACATGCCCTTTACATTGGTTCTAAAATAGAAAAGCAAATTAAATTACATGATATTTAACTAATGAGGTACCCACCAAGTGGAAACATACCTTTTACAATATTTGGAAATCTAAATAAATTAATAAAAGTAAATAACCATTCATAATAAATAAATCATTCATCAAAGGTATTAAACATCAATAGAAAGTAAACATCCATCCATAATAAATAAAATAAGCCAAGCATTGAATTTAAATAAATTAAAGCATAAGAATTAAAACAAAGCATGATCAAATATGGAATTGAATAAGGTAAATAAAAATCCAAATTAAAGCTACTATTTCCATTTAGGGTTCTTTATCTCATGTGTTAAGGTTTTGGAATTCATAAATTTGAGCTACTGTGACCTTTTTTATGGAATTAAAATAGATTGAGGTTTTATGTTTTAAAAGGTTGGTAAGACTCTTTGATTAACTAAATTAAGGTGAAATCATGAAACTAGGGTTTTAGACACTTTAAAATACTTTTGATTCATAGTTTTAAATGGTGATTTCAAGCTACTGTGTAAATTTAAAATATTTATGGTTTTATGGTTTTTAATATTTTAAAGGATTAGGGTTTAGAAAAAGTTAGGGTTTAAGGTCTTAAAGGGGTTAAAGTTTAATATTTTAAGGTTTAGAAGTTGAATTAAGGTTTTAGCATTTAAAATTAAGGTCTAGGGTGATGAGTTTGAATTAGGGTTTAGAAAGATAATTTGATAATTTCATGAGGTTTTATGAATTTAAACAAACGGATTAAAGTTTTTATAAATAGAAAAGATTTTTTTATGGCTTTTTGGAAGAAACAGGACCAAGTTTAAAATTTTGAAAGAAACAGAATCAAATTTTGGTTTTTTTGAAAAATATGTTTAATTAGGGTTTTAAGATTTTAAAGAAGTAAAAATAACAATTTTAAGCCTTTTGGAAAATAAACCAATGAAATAAGGTTTTTTTGACTTTAGAAAAACTAAATTAAAGTTCTAAGATTTTAACTTTTGAAAAACACAAAATCCTAGTTTTAGCTACTGTGAAAAAATATAAAGAAATTAGAATTTCATACCTTATTTTGTAAGTTGCACCAAAATTGCTTCTTGGATGAACAAGCTCAAAAGACCAGCCTTTTTTCCTTTTGAATCCCTTAAATTGTCTTTCTGCCACTTTAAAAATCAATTGAATTCAAGCTTTTCCTTCACGGATTTGGATTTTCTTTTTCACTGTCCCTCTCGGCCTCCCCCAATTTCATTGCCTTTGGTCCTTATTTATAGTGGTTTGATATTTTTTTTTCCTAATTAATCACAGCAAGTAATATTAATAAGAAAAGGAAACCGAAACCTAATTGAATTAGGTTTCGAAAAATTTGAGTCGGAAAAATTGCCGTAGGAAAAAATGGGCTGGCGAAAAAATCTGCGGTAGGAAATTGCAACAGGGGCGAGGAGCGGGCGAAATGGCACACAGAGAAAATCTGAGGGCGAAATGCCAACGGGCCCGCGTGAGGATTTTTTCGTCATCGATTTTTTCGACTCCGATTTTTATTTTTATTTTTTTGACTTTTATTTGTTTATTTTTTTTTAATAAAAATTAGATACTAAAGCAAAAATTATTTAATAAAAATTATTTTGGACCAATTAGAAAAAAAAATCATTTTGGACTAAATAAAACATATTAGACCGGATTGGGTCAAAAATTAAGGGTCTACAGTTTGCCCCCTGCTTGAATGATCTGAAACTTAAGTGAAAGAGAGTGAAAAGCAATAAGACTTAATTTTTGAGATGACGATTTAAATTTGTTTTGGGTACTTGGACTCGAGATTGATTGAATTTGGGTACATGGACCCAGGATTGGGTACTTGGACCCGAGATTGATTTAATTTGGGCACTTGTTGCTCTCGGATTAAGTACTACTACCAAGCGTCACTCGCAAGTATACGAGGTAGCTGTAGCAAAGGTAATCGCCCCAAGGTCGTTTCCCCAAGAAGGTGTGGTTCGTAATAGCTTGATTAAAGCAATTAAATTAAAAGCGAGAGTTTGTTGTTTGGAATGCTAAAGAACAATTTAAACCTAAAATTAGCGTATGTAGGGTTTGATGTGTGTGGTGGGTGCACAAGATCAATTCAGCTCTTGGGAAAGTGCCTAGGATTATAGGTCCATTCAATCAAAGCTCAATTCTCAATTATCCATTAACATAGCCTTGTAATTAATTTGTTCCTTAAGGTTAATTAATCAATTACCAATTCATTAGTTCTCACATTCATGAAATAGCAATAACCAATTATTTTACATTTGCAAATTAATGAAACCCTAGAACTTCTATTTCTAATTCATTCATAGGGTAGTCGATTGCATAATTCCAATACCAAATTTCACCTCTCGGTACATCATTCAATATCTAGAGATCAATAGGTAGCTAATCTATTAATAGCATACAATCCAATGCAATCAACCAACAACGAGGTACATCAATGGAAATATCAAATCAAAGCATTCAATCAAATGTATTACAAACCCTAAGCATGGGTTTTTAGCTCAACATCATCAAATTAAAACATTCATTCAACTCAATATAAATCAAATAAAAATTGTTCATTGCAATATCAATCTCTTAATATAACAAAAACAATATTGGAATGAATTAAAAGAGAGAATAGAAAAAGCCCCTTGTGAAGATGCCAAGAGTAGGATTACTAGTCTTCCTCCTAGCTCCACTTTGATGTTTGATGAAGAACTCAAGCCCTCTTCAATGGTTGATTTCCCTTTTGCAATATGGAATGGAGCTTTCTCAAGTCACCAATCCTTCAATTGATTGTGCCTTTGGAAGATAGAAAGGAGCTTTCTCAAGTAACCAATCCTTTCAATGAAGCTTCTTCAACCTTTGAGAGCTTGTAACCCAATTTATCCCAAGAACCAAATTGAAGCTTGTCAATGGAAGATGGAGAAAATGAAGATGGAGGATGAAGATGAGGGACAAGGAGAGTGTCACTCTCTCCTCATCCCAAATTGGTGTTTGCCTCCTGTAACACCCCCACATCCAACACACACACACTACAAACACCACAATGTAGTATACGTGCACTGAACATAGGGATGCTACGGATTTTCCTAACATTCAAAAACATTTTATATAATACCATCATCTTTCTCAATATACATTATAGATAATAAGTAATCAATTTGTAATATTAAACAAAATAGATATATTAATACATTTAGTCAATACGCAGCGGAATCTAGAAAATGTTTACCTATATGAGAACATTTGAATACATATTTACAATTATACATATATTTACATTATAAACAAAACTTTACAAAATATAAAAGAGTTATACATGATTGGCAAGTCTTCTCTGATCTTTAAGTTCCCAAAATCAACTCTTCAATGTCTACTCTCACTCGGTCTTGAAGAGCTCTCGGGTTCAACTCTATCAACTCTATCACCTGCGCGATTAAACACTATCGCGCTAAGCCAAAGGCTTAGTAAGACAATTCATGCTAATGTTATGCTTTAGTGCAATGCAATGTTTCACATTTGTATTAATAAATCAACATCAATGATACACACTCAATCAATAAAGATCATACTCAACAGCCAATATTCCGTGAATAGTCCGTTTCATCATTTAAGTAATATTATCATTTCGTTACATTAGAACATCATTTATAATATACATAAAACCTAGACACCTATGGGCCCCTCAAGTATTTAATACGATATTCAGAATTCAGAGTTACTGCTTTGGTTCATAAACACTATTATCAAGCCCGTAGGCAACACATACATATATATATCTCTATCCATGGATAGCGTAACAGACCCAGTCTCTTGGATCCTCAACTCATCTAATTCGAGGAGATCCTCAACCCGGCAAGACTGTTACAAATCAAATATCTCATAATATCAATTGTCATAGTGTAACAGACCCAGTCTCTTGGACCTCAATTCAACTCAATTTGAAGAGATCCTCAACCCGGCAAGACTGTTGCCTTTCATTAAATAGGCATGCCTCCAAAACCAGAACTCTGAAACTGAATAACATATTAAACATACAATTATTTCATTATTCTCTTTATCAAACTCTTTCTCAATTCTCCTCATCAATTAGGCAAACATGCCATATCTCATTCAATTGAATCATCATAGCATCTTAGATATAACATTTCAATATACATTACTCATGAAACACATTACCATTCATAATGCATAACACAACATTGTTCAATCTCAACAATGCAATTAGGGCAAAGAACAATCTTCATCATTCATAGTTTTAGGATCTTCCACATCCATTTGATTAGGGCATTCTTTGTTTGAAGTATGTTTAAAGTGTTTATGTTTAGGTTTAGGTACCAAAATACCTTTGAAGAATCATAACAATGCAATTAGAACAAAGAATAAAAATCCTAACCAACACATTTGAGGGACACGGGCAGCCCACTTGAGGGACACGGCCAAGCTTGTGGCCGTGTCACTCAACCTCAATTTGACAGTAAGCAACACGGGCAAGGGACACGGCCAAGCTTGTGGCCGTGTCTCCCAACACCAACATCCAGTAGTGAACACAGGCAATAGACACGGCCGTGTCTCCCAAAAATCCTTCCAACACGCCCAAGTTTTCTTGCCTTGGCCGTGTCTCTCCTTGCTTTTGGCCGTGTCATTTGAAAACCAAACCCTAAATGTGTCCAACAATCTTCTAAATGCATTTTAACACATCATGCACAACACAAATTCATTCAAATGGGTACACTCAATAACATAAACACATATCTTACACAATCATCACAATAATCACTTTAACATCACAATTAAACACAACCGCTTCAAAACCCTAAAACCAACATCCTTCTCTATCTTCCAAAATCAACATCCTTCACTTCCAACAACAACACCTATTTAAATTCTTAACTTAAAACCAAATTTACACTTGAATACACAACACAACTACATCCCATCATCAATTCAACAAACCCTAATGAATTTCAAATACTACTTCAAAAGAATAAAAGAAATCAAAGGAAAGATCTTACCTTAGTTAAAAACTTCTTGAATAAACACTTAATCACTTAATCTTCCTTCAATTTGAGCTCAACACATCAAGATCCTCTCTTCACCTCTTGCTTTCCTTTGTCTATGGAGGAGCCGGCCACAATGGAAAAGAAGAAGAAAATATGAAGAAGCAAAGTCAAATTTTCCTTTTAATCTCCACCAAGAGTTTTTAACTAAACAATTACCAAAACACCCTTTAACCATTTAACTGAACTCTTGTCTCTTATAAGCCCATTTAAGTAATTTCACCCTCACAAAATAAATATCTCTCTTCCATTGACTCTCCCTTTGACTTATGTATATGTTAATTATATCATCATATAAACAACATATACACTTCTCTCTAAACCCTCTTTTCTTTCCCAAAACACATATACATAAACATTCTTATCACATAATATATACATTCAATCAAATGTTAAACCAACAACATAATCAACTTCTAGGGCAAACATGAGGATATTACAATTCTCCCCCTCTAAAAAGAAATTTCGCCCTCGAAATTACCTGATATCAAGTCTGAAATAATTGAGGATATTGCTCTCGCATGATTTGTTCATTTTCCCAAGTTGCTACTTCTTTTGCATGATTCCTCCATAGAACTTTCACCAATGGCACACTCTTGTTTCTCAACTTTTTCACATCACGTGCCAAGATAGCAACTGGTTCCTCTTCAAACGTCAAATCGGGACTCACCTCGATTGATTCAATTGGTAAAACATGAGATGGATCCGATCTATACCTTCTCAACATAGAAACATGGAATACATTATGGATACGATCCAACTCAGGTGGTAAAGCAAGCCTATAAGCAACTGGTCCAACTCTTTCCAATACTTCATATGGTCCAATGAATCGAGGACTCAATTTCCCTTTCCGACCGAACCTCCAAAATCTTCTTCCAAGGAGACACTTTCAAAAATACCTTATCTCCAACATCAAACTCTATGTCTCTCCTCTTCAGATCTGCATAAGACTTCTGTCGGTCTGAAGCTGCTTTCAACCTGCCTCGAATCAATTTCACTTTCTGTTCAGTTTCTTGAATCAAATCAGGCCCAATTAACTTACCTTCCCCAAGTTCACTCCAACAAAGAGGTGTCCTACACCGTCTGCCATACAATGCTTCAAACGATGCCATACCAATACTAGATTGATGACTGTTATTGTAAGTAAACTCCACAAGCGGTAGAAATCTGTCCCAACTTCCAGAGAAATCAATGACACAGCTTCTCAACATGTCCTCAATAATCTGTATCACCCGCTCTGACTGTCCATCCGTCTGTGGATGAAAAGCAGTACTGAAGTGCAGTCGGGAACCCAAAGCACTATGCAAACTCTTCCAAAACCTTGAAGTAAACCGAGGATCTCGATCAGACACTAAAGAAGTTGGAACCCCATGCAACTTTACAATCTCATGGATATACAGCTCAGCTAACCTCTCCAAAGAGTAATCCATCCGAACCGGAAGGAAATGAGCTGTCTTAGTCAATCTATCCACAATCACCCATATGGCATCATGTTTCCTTTGTGTCAATGGCAAACCAGACACAAAATCCATTGTCACTCTTTCCCACTTCCATTCAGGCACTGACAATGGCTGAAGTAACCCGGTTGGAACTTGATGCTCTGCTTTTACCTTCTGACATGTGAGACATTTGGATACAAACTCAGCTATGTCTCTTTTCATACCGGACCACCAGTAATGTTGCCTCAAATCATGATACATCTTGATATTACCCGGATGCATAGCAAACACCGACTGATGTGCTTCTTCTAAAATGATCCTTCTCAAATCAGCATCATCCGGTACACACAATCTGTTCTTAAACCAGAGACTCCCATCATTTCTTACAATAAAATCTCTACTTTTCCCATTCTGGCAATCTGATACAATCTTCTGAATCTTTTCATCAGCCAACTGAGCCTCTTTAATCTGATCTAACAAAACTGGTTTTAATTGCAACTGAGCCAACAATGCACCATCATCACATGCTTCAAAACTAGCATGTAACGCTCTCAACTCAACAAGCAACGAGAGCGAATAAACAGCCAAACCTACCAGAGACTTCCGACTCAAGGCATCAGCAACTACATTTGCTTTACCTGGATGATAATCAATCAAACAGCCATAGTCTTTAATCAATTCCAACCATCTCCTCTGCCGAAGATTGAGCTCTTTCTGGACACCCAAATATTTCAAACTTTTGTGTTCAGTGTAGATGAAACATTTTTCCCCAAACAAATAGTGTCGCCAAATCTTCAATGCAAACACAATTGCTGCTAGCTCTAAATCATGGGTCGGATAATTAAGCTCATGCGGTTTCAACTGTCTAGATGCATAAGCTATCACTTTACCTTCTTGCATCAAAACACAACCCAAACCACTATGTGAAGCATCACTGTAGATCACATATGGTTTGCCTTCCACAGGTAAAGTAAGAACAGGCGCTTGAGTCAACATTTCCCTCAACTGTTCAAAACTAGCCTAACACTGATCTGTCCACACAAATCTAATTCCTTTTCGAAGCAATCTGGTGAGTGGAGTAGCTATCAAAGAAAATCCTTTCACAAACCGTCGGTAATAGCCTGCCAAACCCAGAAAACTTCTAACTTCAGTCACTGACTTTGGTGGACTCCAATTCAAAATAGCTTCAACTTTACTCGGATCAACTCTAATACCTTCAGCTGAAACTATATGACCCAGAAAAGCTACTTGGTAAAGCCAAAACTCACACTTCGACAGTTTAGCAAACAATTGCTTCTCTCTCAAAATCTGCAACACAATCTGCAGATGCTTATCATGTTCCTCTTTATTCCGCGAATACACCAGAATATCATCAATAAACACTACCACAAATTGATCCAGATAGGGCCTAAACACCCTATTCATTAAGTCCATAAAAGCGGCAGGTGCATTCGTTAAACCAAATGGCATTACTAAAAACTCATAATGCCCATACCTGGTCCGAAAGGCTGTCTTAGGAACATCATCAGCTTTGACCCTCAACTGATGGTACCCTGATCTCAAATCAATTTTAGAAAACACAGCTGCACCCTTCAACTGATCAAAGAGATCATCGATTCTAGGCAAAGGATATTTATTTTTAATAGTCACCTTGTTCAATTGCCTATAATCGATACACAACCTCATAGTACCATCTTTCTTCTTCACAAATAAAACAGGAGCTCCCCAAGGTGAGACACTAGGGCGAATAAATCCCTTATCCAACAACTCCTGTAATTGCACTTTCAATTCCCTCAATTCTGTTGGTGCCATTCTATAAGGAGTAATAGAGATAGGAGTGGTACCAGGCAACAATTCAATACCGAACTCCACCTCTCTCTCAGGAGGTAATCCTGGCAACTCCTCTGGAAATACATCTGGGAACTCTGCAATTGTGGCAATACTGTCAATTTGAGAACCTCTTACTCTAGTATCTACCACATGAGCAAGATAAGCATCACACCCTTTTCTAATCAACCTCCTGGCTGCAACAGCTGAAACAAACAAAGATGCTAGCTGCTCCTGCTCATTAGATACTATCACTTCTCTACCATCAACGGTTCTCAAAGTAACAACTTTCTTTTTACAATCTACCACAGCTCCATATCTAGATAGCCAGTCCATGCCTAGAATCACATCATATTCCTTAAATGGCATCTTAATCAAATCTCCAAGGAACTCCTCACCCTGCACCACTACTACACTATCTCGGTGCACCTTGCTAACAATCACACTATGCCCTAACGGATTTGTCACCAACACATCAAATCCTAGGGACTCAGCATGCATATCAGACACAGGCAAAACAGATGCACTAATATAAGAATGGGTGGATCCGGGATCAATCAAAGCAAGTACTGAAGTATCAAATAAAGAAAAAGTACCAGCTATGACTGCCGAAGCATCTGGCTGCCTCTGCATAACATATACCCTCTGGGAAGATCCAACCTCCTCTGGTCTACTCTCCCTGGATGTAGAACCTCCTCTAGAACTGAACCCAGATCTGCCTCCTCTGTTGACACCTCTGCCTCCTCGACCTCCCCTTACACTAGGTCGAGAAGATGCAGTATCTACTAACATCCGCTCCTATCTCTCTGGACAATCTCTAATAAAATGCTCAGGAGATCCACATTTGAAGCACACAGCTGACCCACTATACCTCCAACAAGCACCCCTATGTGATCCACCACACTGAGCACACACAGGTAGAGCGGATCTCTGAGTCACTGGGGTCGGAGCACTCGCCACTGGAGCTGTAGGTCTAAATCTCTGCCTCTGAAACTGCACTGACCTACCAGCTGGCCTCAGACTCCTACTGACCCGAGGAACAAAGCTTCCTTTACCTCTTTTAGCAGATGAAGACCCTGCTTCAAACTGGGGCCTTCTAACCCTAATCTCTTCCTCTGAAGCAGCTGCAATAACTTGAGCTCGCTCCACACTCCGAGCTGCTGCCACTAGCTGGGAGAAATCGTGATATCTAGAACCGGCCACAAGACACATAATAGAGGGCCTCAATCCCTCCTCAAATCTTCTACACCGGTCTATCTCGTCTGAAATAATACCTCCAGCATAATGGCTCAATCTAATAAACTCAACTTCATATTCAGTTACAGTCCTGCTGTCTTGTTTCAAGCTTAAAAACTCCATCTTCTTCATGTCTTTGTACTCCCTAGGAGTATACTTCAATTCAAATTCTCTCAGAAAATCCACATGTGACAAGGTTGGTGGATCATCCATAGAATGGGGCACTGTCCTCCACCAGTCGTATGCATCCTTCTGTAGCAAAGATCTTGCATAGTCAAACTTTTCCTCCGAGGTGGCTTGCAACTGAATAAAGATCCTCTGTACTTTATCAAGCCATTGCTCCGCTACAGCTGGATCAACTGTACCTAAGAAATCCTCTGCCCCATACTTCCTTAGTTTATCATAGTGCCTCACTGATACCAAAGGCTGAGGGGGTGGTGGTGGTTGCACTGGTGTTTGCCTCAAAGCCTCTACCACATGCCTAAGCCAAGCTGGTGGAACCTCCTCACCAACTGGTCTCCCCGACACCGAAGCAGGTGCCTCCTCAGCACTATCAACTCTAGCTCTATCTTCCGGAGCTGCACTCTCCTCACTACCCTCAACTGACTGACGCAAATGAGGATCCATCACAACCTATTTCTGCAAACACAACAGAATACATCTTATTAAAGATCAGAGATTGCCAATCCCAAACATGTATGTTATTCAAAAATTCACTTTTTAAGTAAAAATATTCTTTTTCTTATACGTGACCTAGGTTGAGAATCTCAAACCTAGGCTCTGATACCAAAACAATTGTAACACCCCCACATCCAACACACACACACTACAAACACCACAATGTAGTATACGTGCACTGAACATAGGGATGCTACGGATTTTCCTAACATTCAAAAACATTTTATATAATACCATCATCTTTCTCAATATACATTATAGATAATAAGTAATCAATTTGTAATATTAAACAAAATAGATATATTAATACATTTAGTCAATACGCAGCGGAATCTAGAAAATGTTTACCTATATGAGAACATTTGAATACATATTTACAATTATACATATATTTACATTATAAACAAAACTTTACAAAATATAAAAGAGTTATACATGATTGGCAAGTCTTCTCTGATCTTTAAGTTCCCAAAATCAACTCTTCAATGTCTACTCTCACTCGGTCTTGAAGAGCTCTCGGGTTCAACTCTATCAACTCTATCACCTGCGCGATTAAACACTATCGCGCTAAGCCAAAGGCTTAGTAAGACAATTCATGCTAATGTTATGCTTTAGTGCAATGCAATGTTTCACATTTGTATTAATAAATCAACATCAATGATACACACTCAATCAATAAAGATCATACTCAACAGCCAATATTCCGTGAATAGTCTGTTTCATCATTTAAGTAATATTAACATTTCGTTACATTAGAACATCATTTATAATATACATAAAACCTAGACACCTATGGGCCCCTCAAGTATTTAATACGATATTCAGAATTCAGAGTTACTGCTTTGGTTCATAAACACTATTATCAAGCCCATAGGCAACATATACATATATATATCTCTATCCATGGATAGCATAACAGACCCAGTCTCTTGGATCCTCAACTCATCTAACTCGAGGAGATCCTCAACCCGGCAAGACTGTTACAAATCAAATATCTCATAATATCAATTATCATAGTGTAACAGACCCAGTCTCTTGGACCTCAATTCAACTCAATTTGAAGAGATCCTCAACCCGGCAAGACTGTTACCTTTCATTAAATAGGCATGCCTCCAAAAACCAGAACTTTGAAACTGAATAACATATTAAACATACAATTATTTCAATATTCTCTTTATCAAACTCTTTCTCAATTCTCCTCATCAATTAGGCAAACATGCCATATCTCATTCAATTGAATCATCATAGCATCTTAGATATAACATTTCAATATACATTACTCATGAAACACATTACCATTCATAATGCATAACACAACATTGTTCAATCTCAACAATGCAATTAGGGCAAAGAACAATCTTCATCATTCATAGTTTTAGGATCTTCCACATCCATTTGATTAGGGCATTCTTTGTTTGAAGTATGTTTAAAGTGTTTATGTTTAAGGTTTAGGTACCAAAATACCTTTGAAGAATCATAACAATGCAATTAGAACAAAGAATAAAAATCCTAACCAACACATTTGAGGGACTCGGGCAGCCCACTTGAGGGACATGGCCAAGCTTGTGGCCGTGTCACTCAACCTCAATTTGACAGTAAGCAACACGGGCAAGGGACACGGCCAAGCTTGTGGCCGTGTCTCCCAACACCAACATCCAGTAGTGAACACAGGCAATAGACACGGCCGTGTCTCCCAAAAATCCTTCCAACACGCCCAAGTTTTCTTGGCTTGGCCGTGTCTCTCCTAGCTTTTTGCCGTGTCATTTGAAAACCAAACCCTAAATGTGTCCAACAATCTTCTAAATGCATTTTAACACATCATGCACAACACAAATTCATTCAAATGGGTACACTCAATAACATAAACACATATCTTACACAATCATCACAATAATCACTTTAACATCACAATTAAACACAACCACTTCAAAACCCTAAAACCAACATCCTTCTCTATCTTCCAAAATCAACATCCTTCACTTCCAACAACAACACCTATTTAAATTCTTAACTTAAAACCAAATTTACACTTGAATACACAACACAACTACATCCCATCATCAATTCAACAAACCCTAATGAATTTCAAATACTACTTCAAAAGAATAAAAGAAATCAAAGGAAAGATCTTACCTTAGTTAAAAACTTCTTGAATAAACACTTGATCACTTAATCTTCCTTCAATTTGAGCTCAACACATCAAGATCCTCTCTTCACCTCTTGCTTTCCTTTGTCTATGGAGGAGCCGGCCACAATGGAAAAGAAGAAGAAAATATGAAGAAGCAAAGTCAAATTTTCCTTTTAATCTCCACCAAGAGTTTTTAACTAAACAATTACCAAAACACCCTTTAACCATTTAACTTAACTCTTGTCTCTTATAAACCCATTTAAGTAATTTCACCCTCAAAAAATAAATATCTCTCTTCCATTGACTCTCCCTTTGACTTATGTATATGTTAATTATATCATCATATAAACAACATATACACTTCTCTCTAAACCCTCTTTTCTTTCCCAAAACACATATACATAAACATTCTTATCACATAATATATACATTCAATCAAATGTTAAACCAACAACATAATCAACTTCTAGGGCAAACATGAGGATATTACACCTCCCTTTCTCTTTTCTTTTCTTTAACTCAAAACCCTAGCCGCTCTCCCTTTTTCTTTGTCCGTGCGAAAGAATTTATAGAAATTAAGGTGACATGGCCAAGCTTGGGTGAGCTTGGCCGTGTCTCTTGGCCTTTTCCTCGCTTTCCTCTAGGTGACACGGCCAAGCTTTGGTTGGCTTGGCCGTGTCCCTTAATTTCCATGGGACACGGCCAAGCCAACTGGCCGTGTCCCTCACTGTGACTCTTCCTTTCTTTCTTTCTTTTCTTTGGTGAGAGGTGAGTGACACGGCCAAGCCATATGGAGCTTGGCCGTGTCTCTTGATTTTATTTCTTGGGACTCGGCTAAGCTCCAGGCCGTGTCCCTCACTATTTGTTTCTTCTTTCTTTCTTTCTTTTCTTTGCTCTTCAAAGAGGTGACACGGCCAAGCCAAGAGTGGCTTGGCCGTGTTTGACATGCTTGGAGGGACACGGCCAGTGGCTTGGCCGTGTCCCTTAGGTGTGTCACCTATTGCTCTTCGTTCTTTGCTCTTCTTTTTTTGGTCTTTTTTGATTTGGTCTTTGAGTGAGACACGGCCAGAGGCTTGGCCGTGTCTCTGGGCCCTCTTCATTTTTTGCTCTTTCTTTGCTCTGCTTTGATCTTCCAAGGGTCTTTTTGCACCTAAACCTAAAACAAACACTTTAAACACACTTAAAAAAAAAATTAATCAAAACATTAACTAAAGCACACATAAAATCATACTAAAAACACTATAAAAAAAACAGCAATCTGCGACACCATTAACGACGAAATCAACGACCAAAATACGATAGCGATAATATCAGCGACGAACAGCGAGAAAAATCGAGCGGACGGTAATGTCCTGGTCGCTAAAAAATCAACGACAAATCAGCGACCAATTGTGCGTGTCGTTGATTAGTGACAAATCAGCGACAAAACAGAGACAAATTCAACGACATTTTCATTTTTGGCGGGAATTATTTATTCCCGCTGAAAGTCGTCGCTGATTTAACTTTAGTCGTTGAATTCATCGCTATTTGGGTCGTTAATTTAGTCGCTGAATTTGTCGCTAATTTACTCGCTAAAATTTGTCGCTGATGTGTCGCAAAATATGTGGCAATATTTTTCTCGTTGTTTCAGTCGTTGATTTGTCGCAGAATTCAATATTTTTTTTGTCACCTTTGGTTGCTGATTTTGTCGCAATTTTGTCGCAATTTTATAATTGTTTGGCTATATTTTTCCAGTATTCCAATTTTTTTTTTGTCTACACATTTTCAAGAACCTGTTGAATTTCAAATATAATAACCAAACATGTTTATAAAATAGTCATTCATTACAATAATAATCAAATAACACAACATTCATAATTAAATTATTAGTGGCAATAAATATACTAAACTTTTATTAATTTCTTAATAAATTTTACTTAATAATATTGAAATAAGTGTAAATTTGAAACAGTAAAGTTATGAAAAAAAGATAGGGTTAAACCAAATTAAAAAAAAAGAGAAAATGGTAATATATGTAATAAAGAATTGAGAACATAAAAGAAACAAGCTAAAGGAGCTGTGTTTTATAGATATGTTATAATAGGAATTGCATGTTGTGTGGTGGTAAACTTGTAAGGAAGCAAACTAAGAGCCACTGTGGTTTATTATTATTTTACTTTTTACTATCATTTTTTTTTATTTGCAAAGAGAGAAAGAGAACAAGAGCAATAACAAATAGTAAAGCACAATTATTAAAAAAAATGACAAAAACAAAGAATATAAAAATGTTTCTAATAAAAAAAATAATATATAAAAATGAAAATGAAGATGGGTCCCATTCTTTTATGTGCCACCACAATCCACTATTTTAAAGTGGTCACATTTTCCTAAAACAAATTCTCAGATTATCACAATACAAATTTCAAAGTCCAATATAGACATTTCTAGTTTGCAATATTTTAAGTGTAGAGCATATTCTCAAGCACTGATCAACAGAATTCACTTGTTCTTCTCCATCATACCTGAGACTTCAACGCTTTTTCACTGACACTGATAGCTGCTCAATGAAAGAACTCTCGGTAAGCTTATAGAGCAGGAGCAAAATATTAGTACGAGCAAAATATTAAGTCATTTATCTCCTAAAATTCATTGTAGGACAAGAAAGCAGTATAATTTGCAAATGTCTTGGTTATTAAAGCTTCAAAGTAAGGGATAAGAAGTACATTCATGATCCAATTATCGCAAAGCATTTAACTATAAAATAACAATCACCAGATGTTATTCAAAATATAAAAACACACCGGGGAATCAGCATCCAAAGTTGAAGTCGCCTCTCCTAATCGGAAAACTCCACTATAACCCTTAATCATCCATTGATACCTGCATACAAATATCCCAGTTTCAGAGGCTAGCATCTTTGTATTAATAGCTTGAAAGATTGCGAAGCATGCCAGTAATTCTAGCATTAAGCGTGCAAGTAATTCTAGCATTATTGGTCCTTGCAGCTATCAAACCTAAGGAAATAATTGCAGCCTGCAGTATTTAAACAAACATTACAGCCTTTATACAGAAAGATCTAAGGGGATAAAAAATAAATTAGACCCAAACCAACTCCATCTCACCATTGCAACTTCTGAAACTGTATCATAGCTGAGTCTGCTTAGTGTGTCCATTATATTAACCTGCTACATAGTAAATAACTAACTCATCATACACAGTGAAGCCCCTCATTTTCTATAGTTGGAAGAAACTTGATTGGGATGAAATTGGAGTTATCATATAAACTTCCCATTGCTCTGATTTTTGGGAAGTAATTCATACAAATCACATTTTCATTTGCAACACAAAAACAATGAAATGACAACAGTAATCCACACAGATTTCTTGATTTCATCATTAAAACTTCTTTAAAAAAATAAGTATTGATCATCCTCAACAGAGCCAAATAAGTATTCATGCCTAAGATGCCATGCTACATCTTCTACAACGCCTTCATGAACCTATTAAGCATAAATTTGAAAACATTACCACAATTTACAAACGATGCACAAAACCTAGCAGTCATTTTAATATGAACAAGTAAAGTTAATGATTTTTTTCCAATTCTTGTTAGAATTGCAAAAAAAAAGTACTATTATTGAGAGGAGCAAGTAGATCAAGTGAAGTGAAAGTATAAGCAGTGAAACAGACCTTAAAAATTTGCATAGCGTCAAGGGCCTTATTCTTAGGAGTAGAATTGATGTCCCACAAACAAATTTGAGCATCATCAGAACCGCTAAGCAAGTGACCATGTTTAAACTTACTCCAAGACAAACCATAGCCTTCAGTGCTGTGGCCCCTCAACCTCAAATCGGGAGTACAAGAGCCATCAAGAGGGGGCTTAGATGGGTGCTTGCTATAGTCAAAGACATAAACTTCAGTACTAACAGTCTTGGTGGCAATAATAAAAGGATTTTGAGGCAGATAACGAGCTCTGTTAACTTCTCCCTCGTGATTGATTTGCTGAATTATTTGGACCTACAAAACACAACAATTTCACAGAAAAAATAATAAATTTTTAGAAAGAGAAAGCGGTAAAGAAAATTTAAAACAAAGAAACCTTGCCGTTGGCAGCTCCAAAACCACCAAAATCAGAGCGATCGTCATCGTAGTGGCGGGCATCGTTCTCGGCATCATCAAACGGAAGCTGGACTTGGGCAAGCATGAGGTAGTTGGGCTCGTTTTCGGAGGTGTGGGAGCCGAGAATCATTTTTTGGATGGAGTAGTCCTTGCCAGGAGGCTCCTCGCGGTCAGGTAACCACTCAACTGTAAGGGAGGGCCACTCAAGGGCATGGGTGATGACCAGATCGTAAAGAAAAGGAGTATTCTTTTTCCATATTTTGTATTCTTCATTTATGAGTCTTTCCTCTATTTCCTCTCTCATTTCGGCTTCGTCTTTCCCCATTATTCTTCTCCAATTTTTGATTCAATTTAATCCGCTACAGAGTAATAGCTAGGGTTTCGGGTGCGTTGTGAAATTGGGCATGTGGATGGGTAAGTGTGATTTGGGGATTTCAGGAGGAGGGACCAAAGCTATTCCCGCCAAAACCACAAGTTAATCCAATCCATTTTACCCAAAAGCAAGCCCTAGCGGAGTTGTATTTGTATGCTGCAACTTGCCCAATCAACAAATAAATAAATATCAATAAAAAAATATTTGGTTTTTTTTTCGTTATTATACTAGAAGAAAACTTTGGCGTTACTTTCAAATTATTGATATCTAATTTTAATAACTTACTCATAAGCTTTTTATTATTTTATTATTTTTTATTTTATATTTCTAAAAATTGGCATATATAACTTTATCATACTATATATATTTTTATTATCATAACCATATTCAATTCTTTAAATCATATTAAGAAAACTATTAAAATATACAAATAGTATAAAATATATAAAAATATTTTACTTAAGTATAGAAATTAAGCTAAACTTTATTATATTTTTTAGGTATATTATTAGATAAATATAACTACATAGAGTCTATACGAGAAAAATAACTAAAAAAAATATTGTTAAAATAAAATAATAAACAGCTCAACATAAATAATATAGATTTTTAAAGATAAAATGGCTAATTATTTTTTCAATTATGTTCACATAGAGTCTCATGCATTTAAAGACAATTCAAATTATATTCATGCAAAAATTAATCTCTTCAATAACATCAAAATTTTTATTTGCAGATAAGTAAACAAATTTCATAAAAAGCAAGTAAAATTAAAGCTAACCTCAAAAAATAATTAATTGACTGTAGGCTTGGGGTTCTTCATTATTTATTTTGAGATTCAGATTTATAAGGGAAAGGGAAATGAATAATGTAATACTCTTTCTTTCTTTCTTTCTTTCTTTCTTTCTTTCTTTCCCCTTGTTTCGCTGATTTTTAAAACAAAAGAGCTCATTTTTAGCTGGAGTTTTGGACCCGATTGTGAACAAAAACAAATATTAATAAGCATCCATATATCATCACTCTTTCACTGATCAAAGAGTTGCCAAAAAGAGAGAGAAGTGGTATTTTATTGAGGGGAAGAAGAGAAGATATAGGAGTTAAATCAAAATTATACCAAAATAGAAAATAAAATTAATTTCTCGCTAATCCGTCGCTATATTCTCGCAAATTAGCGACTAATCTGCGACGAACTATTTTTCTCGTAAATCAGCGAGCCATTTAGCGACCAATTAGTGACCAATTACTTTAAAATAGAAAATAAAATTAATTTCTCGCTGATTGGTCTCTATATTCTCGCAAATTAGCGACTAATCTGCGACTAACTATTTTTCTCGCAAATCAGCGAGCCATTTAGCGACTAATTAGCGACCAATTACTTTAAAATAGAAAATAAAATTAATTTCTCGCTGATTGGTCTCTATATTCTCGCAAATTAGCGACTAATCTGCGACGAACTATATTTTCTCGCAAATCAGCGAGCCATTTAGCGACTAATTAGCGACCAATTACTTTAAAATAGAAAATAAAATTAATTTCTCGCTGATTTATTGTAAATTAGTCATAACGTCGGCGCTCATTGTTGGCGCCAAAATCTAGCGCAAAATTCAGCGACACATTCAGCGAGAAATGACCTTTTATCGCTATTCAGCGACAAATTCTACGACCATTTTTTTTGTCGTTAATCAGCGACACATTTAGCGACCCATTCAGCGACGGAATGTTGGAAAGTTGTCGTTGATAAAGTCGCTAATCAGCGACGAAATAAGAGTTGTCGTAGAATGCGTCGCAGATTGTGCTTTTTTTTGTAGTGAAACTAGTACAAAAATGACCTAAACAACTACCCCACACTTAAATCCTTGCTTGTCCCCAAGCAAGACTAAAATCAAAACGCACTAACCAGATGAATTTTGTTAAGTTCAAGAGTTATAAAGATGCATCAAGACTTCCTTATCCCTAAATCCACAATCAATATCGAATCAAACAAAATTGACACTCATGCAATTAAGTGGGTTTCCATGCAAAACCTATGTTGTCACTCCCTCACCAACTCTTACAAGTGTTTGATCATGGTGGTGTTTACACTCATAACAATCAATGAAAGATTATTACCATAGGCTTGCTTATCAATCAAATCTCCACCACCAAATTTCAATCAAGCATCAATCAAAAGGTCTTTCTTTTGGTTGTAATGGGGCTAAGGTAAAGGCATGAAATTTAGGAAATGTAAGCTTAATCATTAAGTTCAAGAGCACTTCAAGAGTGAAGTAACCGATCATATGTATAACTAACAATCCCTAAAACACCTTCCTCTCATATACTCATTGACATTAAAGAGCTTTTCAAGGGAACTCACTTATTACATTTTGCAATGATTATTCCCAAACAAATTCCAACCCTGTCAACAAGAACAACAATTATTTTTATTCTTAATTTTTTATTCTTCTCTTTTTTTTATATTTTTATTTTTAGGGTTTGCAACTAAATAACATAATAGTTTGCAATCTCAAACCTACTAAATTTAACCCCACACTTAATTCAACACAACATCCAGTCATAAACGCTCTTAAAATGCTCTTGGCCTAATGAAAGGATAAGAGTTAATCAACAAGGTTCAAGCTAATGGTGTTGTGAAAAAGAAAGAAAAGGAAAATAAAATAAGCTCAAATTGGCTAACTAAAGTTAAAAATAGGGTTGGTCTTTTTAAGCCAAAGTGGGTTCACCTAATTGCCTTAATCATCTTGATGCCTAATTAAAAATTTTATGTAGTCTTAAAATGCATGTCAAAGCAAGTTCTAGCAATTCATCAATCAATGATGCTCACCCACAAAAAGAATAATAAGTTGATGGCTCAATTCCTCACAAGGTTAATGGCAATGCAAGGAAAAACCAACAAAATTGACAATAAGCACCAATTCTACTCAATTCCCCAATTCATGCTTCAAAAATTCAAAGGTCATCAATCAACAATTTTATAACAATTGAACTTTCCAAAATTCATTTATTCAAAGAAAAATATTAAAAACATTAACTAAAACTTAAATAAAACAAATTAAAGGTAAAAACACAAAATGCAATTAAAAGTAAAAACATAAAACACCAAATGCACCCCACACTTAAAAATTCACATTGTCCTCAATGTGAGCATGCATACTACAGAGAGAGTTTAGATGATACCTGATTTCCATCGTTCCCATATACGATGTGTGGGGCTCCTTTCACCCATAATGCAATTGGAGCCCATGACTGAGAGGATGAACACCATGCAACTTTGAAAAATGCCCAATGTATTGAAAAGCCTAGGTAGCATTCTTAGGGGAGCAATTGTCCAAAAAGAATATGTGAGGGTTGTCTTAGCTTGATTTTTTAATGCTATAGGGACGTAGTAAGAACCTTTTTCAGTTTGCAACATGGTTTTATATGGTTTTTGCTCGTTCTCACCACCAAGAGTGGGAGAGATGATAATTTGTTGCATACTGTATTCCCCAACCAAAACATCTTTCAAAATTTCTGGGGTCTTTTTAAGTTCAACCAAGTTTGGTTGAATGTGTTCTACATTCTCTTTAGCAATTTGAAGTTCTCCCTCAACAATCTCATTAATCAGTAGTAAATTGCTCTCATCAATTTCTAATTTGGAAGAATTAGGCTCTACTTCTATTGTCATGGCCACCTCAAGCTTATCTATACTATCTTCACTATAGGGCATGTCATGGAGTTCAGAAAGTTGCATACCTTGTTTCTCTGCATTCAGCTTACTTGGGAATGGGATTGGTGGCATACAAGGATTTGGAGGTTCATGCAATTTTGTCGAAGTTGATGCTTTCAAATTCTCCTCCTCCTTTGCTTGAATTAACTCCTCTATGTTTGATTGCATTTCCTCGCCATCTTCTTCATTGTTAGTTCCTGCATCAAAGGAATCACAAAAATCGTTATATATCACCTGTTTATTCTTAAAATTTGTGATTACCTCTATTTGCTCCAATTGGCTAGGAAATTCCTCCTCTTGGTGTTCTTGGAGTTGATGTGCCAGTTGTCCAACTTGCTTTTCCACCCTCTTCAATGATTCCTCCAAAGAATCAAACCTCTCATTACTTCCTTCCTGAAATTCTATGATAATTTGAAGGTAAGCATTCAAATCATCTTCCACTGTGGATTTCTCGAATTTATCATGGTTTTGTGAGATAATTTGAATGAAGGCATTCAAACTATCTTCCAAAGTGGGTTCCTTAAGTTTACTTTGATTTTGCGCGCTAATTTGAATGAAGGCATTCAAACTATCTTCTAATGTGGGTCGCTTAAGGTACTCTTGATTTGAATATTGTTCTTGAGAGTAAGAACTTCTTTGGTAAGGTTGAAAAAAATTTGGAGGTGGAATGTGCTGCTGATTTTCCCAAGAAAAATTTGGGTGGCTTCCCCATCTTGAATTATAAGGTCTGGGGCATGGGTCATTTCCACCCATTTGCTGGAAACTTTCATAGGCATATTCTTCCTCTTGCCTCTCTTGATATTGTCCATAACCAAATGAACACATGTTTGCGTTATGTCCTGCAATGCCACATGCTGAACATACTTCACGAGTAGGCATATGTGTTCTTCCTCTGGCATTTAGCATCTTAAGTTGGCTCGTTAATTCTGCTAATTGCCATGCCATGTCAGAGTCTGGGTTATCATCATAAACCCCTGAGTACCTTGAAAATTGCATATTTACACAAGGCACTTAGCAACTTAAAGAAAACAAACAAATAATTAAATTGAAAGAAAAACAAAACAAACAAACAAGTCACAGAAAATAAACAAACAATGAAAAGAAAAATCAAACTATTACTACTGCGACAGCCTTCCCCGGTAGCGGCGCCAAAAACTTGTTGCGCTCGGATTAAGCATACTACCAAGCGTCACTCGTAAGAATACGAGGTAGCTATAGCTAAGGTGATCGCCCCAAGGTCGTTTCCCCAAGAAGGTGTGGTTCGTAATAGCTTGATTAAAGCAATTAAATTAAAAGTGAGAGTTTGTTGTTTGGAATGTTAATGAACAATTTAAACCTAAAATTAACGTACGTAGGGTTTGATGTGTATGGTGGGTGCACAAGATCAATTCAGCTCTTGGGAAAGTGCCTAGGATTATAGGTCCATTCAATCAAAGCTCAATTCTCAATTATCCATTAACATAGCCTTGTAATTAATTTGTTCCTTAAGGTTAATTAGTCAATTACCAATTCATTAGTTCTCACATTCATGAAATAGCAATAACCAATTATTTTACATTTGCAAATTAATGAAACCCTAGAACTTCTATTTCTAATTCATTCATAGGGTCGTCGATTGCATAATTCCAATACCAAATTTCACCTCTCGGTACATCATTCAATATCTAGAGATCAATAGGTAGCTAATCTATTAACCTAGCATACAATCCAATGCAATCAACCAACAACAAGGTACATCAATGGAAATATCAAATCAAAGCATTCAATCAAATGTATTACAAACCCTAAGCATGGGTTTTTAGCTCAACATCATCAAATTAAAACATTCATTCAACTCAATATAAATCAAATACAAATTGTTCATTGCAATATCAATCTCTTAATATAACAAAAACAATATTGGAATGAATTAAAAGAGAGAATAGAAAAAGCCCCTTGTGAAGATGCCAAGAGTAGGATTACTAGTCTTCCTCCTAGCTCCACTTTGATGTTTGATGAAGAACTCAAGCCCTCTTCAATGGTTGATTTCCCTTTTTCAATATGGAATGGAGCTTTCTCAAGTCACCAATCCTTCAATTGATTGTGCCTTTGGAAGATAGAAAGGAGCTTTCTCAAGTAACCAATCCTTTCAATGAAGCTTCTTTAACCTTTGAGAGCTTGTAACCTAATTTATCCCAAAAATCAAATTGAAGATTGTCAATGGAAGATGGAGAAGATGAAGATGGAGGATGAAGATGAGGGACAAGGAGAGTGTCACTCTCTCCTCATCCCAAATTAGTGTTTGCCTCCCTTTCTCTTTTCTTTTCTCTAACTCAAAACCCTAGCTGCTCTCCCTTTTTCTTTGTCCGTGCGAAAGAATTTATAGAAATTAAGGTGACATGGCCAAGCTTGGGTGAGCTTGGCTGTGTCTCTTGGCCTTTTCCTCGCTTTCCTTTAGGTGACACGGCCAAGCTTTGGTTGGCTTGGCCGTGTTCCTTAATTTCCATGGGACACGGCCAAGCCAACTGGCCGTGTCCCTCACTGTGACTCTTCCTTTCTTTCTTTCTTCTCTTTGGTGAGAGGTGAGTGACACGGCCAAGCCATATGGAGCTTGGTCGTGTCTCTTGATTTTCTTTCTTGGGACACGGCCAAGCTCCAGGCCGTGTCCCTCACTGTTTGTTTATTCTTTCTTTCTTTCTTTTCTTTACTCTTCAAAGAGGTGACACGGCCAAGCCAAGAGTGGCTTGGCAGTGTTTGACATGCTTGGAGGGACACGGCCAGTCGCTTGGCCATGTCCCTTGGGTGTGTCACCTACTGCTCTTCGTTCTTTGCTCTTCTTTCTTTGGTTTTTTTTTATTTGGTCTTTGAGTGAGACACGGCCAGAGGCTTGGCCGTGTCTCTGGGTGTGTCTCTCTCCGCCCTCTTCATTTTTTGCTCTTTCTTTGCTCTGTTTTGATCTTCCAAGGGTCTTTTTGCACCTAAACCTAAAACAAACACTTTAAACACACTTAAAACAAAAATTAATCAAAACATTAACTAAAACACACATAAAATCATACTAAAAACTAGTACAAAAATGACCTAAACAGTACTTGGATTCGAGATTGGGTACTTGGACCAATGATTGAATTTGATTTGGGTATTTGGACCCGAGATTGATTTCATTTGGTTACTTGGACCTGAGATTGATTTGATTTGGGTACTTGGACCCAAGATTGAGTACTTGGACTCGAGATTGGATACTTGGACCCGAGATTGAATTGTTTTTGGATACTTGGACCCGGGATTGGGTTGAATTTGATTTGGGTACTTGGACCCAAGATTGGATGGAATTTGGGTACTTGGACCCAGGATTAGGTACTTGGACCCGAGATTGATTTGATTTGGGTACTTGTACCCGAGATTAGATTTGATTTGGGTACTTGGACCCAAAATTGGGTACATGGACCCGATATTGGGTACTTGGACCCTAGCTTGAATTGATTTGGGTACTTGGACCCGAGATTGGGTGCTTGGACCCGAGATTGGGTACTTGGACCTGAGCTTGGACCCAGGATTGGGTACTTCGACCCGAGATTGATTTGATTTGGGTACTTGGACCTGAGATTAGATTTGATTTGGGTACTTGGACCCGAGAATGGGTGCTTGGACCCAAGACTGAGTTTGACTGACCTTTTAACATTTGAGAAATCTGACTGCTCCGGTTATTTTATGCATTATGGTTTTTCACCCTCTAAATGGATCTTCATCCTTTGAGATCGGCTCTTCATCCTTGAAAATGAATCTTCATCTTTTGACATCGGGTCTTTACCCTTGAAAAATGGATCTTCATGCTTTGAGATCGGTTCTTCACCCTTGCAAATGGTTCTTCATCCTTTAAGATAGGGTCTTCACCCTTGCAAATGGATCATCATCCTTGGAGATCAGGTCTTCACCCTTGAAAATATGGATCTTCATCCTTTGAGACCGGGTCTTCACCCTGGCTTCAATTCTTTTAGCTGGATTGATCTTTTGTCTTTTGCCTCTTCATTCTTTTAAGAATTCTAATTTTCTCTCTTTTTTTTATTCCATTCTTTTTTCTTCTTCCTTTGCACTTTTGCAAAAAATTTAGCCCTTTTATCTAGCCTTCCTATCCTCTCCTTGCCCCCTGTGTGGCAAGATATTTGCAAGTGAGTTTGAAAATATTTTATATATAAACTCAAAAAATTGAAAAGGAGAAACTTTGCCCCCTGTGTAGGCTCAAACCCATGATTTTTCTATGCAGACTCTGATTGATGTTGTTGTTGTCTAGTTCTTCGCACAAGCACGTATTTCTTCTCTTTGCAAGATTACTAGAGCTTTCTCAAACAATGGGCTTTCTATGCCCCCCCTGATTTGATTTTGATTCTTTACTTCGCAGGGTGTTTGCTATTCATTTTGCCAAAGAATAGACAAGAAAGTGTGATGTGTTATACTCATGTATGCATGATATGCATGAATGATACTTACAGTGGTTTTATTGACTCACAGACCGAGGTGATCGGCAGAAATGTTCTCATTGGTTCCGTTTTGATGCTCGTTCAAGCCTTGTATTGGAATGATCAAAAGCTTTGCATTTGTGGCTTTTATCTTCAAGAAGTTGAAAACATGAATAATGGAGGCCCTAAGCAGCAGAGTCAGGGATTCATCTATTTCGAACAATGTTTCAACATGTCAGTTAAAAGATTCTTCATGACCTTGCCAATAATCATTTCCTTTGCCCAATGTGTCCTTTGGAGTTCGACAGTTCAACATACTTCCCTTAACTAGAAGGCTTTATATGACAAAACACAATTTTTTTTTTATTTTTGATTTTGATTTTGAGATCAAATGTTGGCTTTGCCAAATTAATGTCAATGTACCTCAGGACTTAATTTTCCAAATTAACATATCTATAACATGACAACCCTAGTTACCGTACTAAACTTGAGAATCATTTCTTTTTAAGCAAGAATTGTTGCACTTCAGATAGGCACAAACACATTACTTGGCCAAAGGTCTCATTTGAGTTTAAATATTGTCTATCTCATATGCATGCTCATCCAAACTATCTCCACTAATAGACTCTACCTACCAAGAGAGATCAATAGGTCTTTGATATGCTTGAAATGGGGTCTATGAGGGACACAGGTTAAATAAAGGCCATTTTGAGATAGGATCTGATGTAACACAGTGGACAAACCCTCACATTACAAATTTCTAGTTGGAACTTTAGGCAATTGGGAGCAATCTTTCTAGACTCCAAGTTCCTCCTATCTTCTTGGCATTAATCTGGATCTTGATTAGGACAGTCTTTGCCCTTGCAAAAAGTTTAAGACCCAAATTCGCTTCTTTTCCCTTTTCTTTCCTCTTTATTTTTCTTACTCTTCCCTTTTCTTTCTCTTTTCTTACTCTTCCCTTTCTTTTATCATTTTGTCCTTCTTTCTTGTATGACTATCAAGTACAGAACTTTCAAGAACGGGATGGTCTTTCTCCTTTTTCCCCAATTTTGATTGAATCTTTGGTTGGGTTGGACCAACAGAAGCCTTTTGTTGTCTTAGGTAAACGAGAACTCATTTGGCTTTTTGAATCACCTTTTTAGGTTTTATCTTTCTTTTTTTCCTTTTTTCTCTTTTTTCTTTTCTTTTTCTTTTCTTTTGTCTTTTTTGTTTTGTTTTCTTATCTCTTCTCATTTTTTTTTTGTTCTAGCTCTAAAAGAGTTGTCTTGTTTTTTACCGACTTGGACTTCCAATAATGGATGAGTGGAGTAACATAAATCTTCCGTAACTGGGATAAATCATTTGTTACTTTGATGTTGATGTTGTCTTGATATATTGGACATATTAAGGGAACTTCAACTACCCTTATAGTTTTGATAACATCAACTATCCTCATGGTCTCGAAAACATCAACTACCCTTATGGTCTTGAGAACTTCAACTACCCTTATGGTCTTGAGAACTTCAACTACCCTTATGGTCTTAAGAACTTCAATTATCTTCATGACCTGGGCTAATCATTGTTTTCTTTGATCTTCTTGCCTCTTCATCTTAGTGATCATAAGACTTGCCAAAAGTATCACAACAGCTCATGGTAGGTTGTTGGGGTTATATGCCAATGAAAAGAAAGCTAAAATGTTATGAAGGCTCAAAGGGACAACTAGGGATTGATATCTAATTGGGTAGATACTAGTTGTTGGCTAACCAAACAATGCCTAGATCATCTCTCCCTTAAATAAGCAGAGTTCAATTTCACCTCGAAAGTTTGTCAAAGCATGTTCTAAGACTGACTAGGACCTAGACAGAGGTAATTATGCAGGAGCCCTCTCTAAGTAAGCATACACAACTCAATCCTATAGAGCAATTCCCTCACCTAGTAAAGTCATTCAAGTCATGATGCCTAGACACATTAATTTATGAATTATCAAGCTAGATTCCTCATTGGTTGAACAACAAAATGAACAAAGACCAACAAATTTTTTGATAAAAGTAATTTATTCAAACAAATTTAAATTTGAAAAACACGATAGTTCCAATTAATTAAAGAAAGTAAGATTGAAAAGCAACATTCAAGCTAAGGAAAGTTCATTGAGTTTAAGCTTCTTTTCCCTTCATATCTTCATTATCCCCATCTTGAAAGGATGATAAAACAAAATCTTCTTCCAATCCTTTTCCTACCATGAAGGTTGCTGGTGGAGGCACCCTGTTGAACCTTGGAAATGGATTACCTTTGGTATTGGGCTTGTCCGGCTCAGGCAACTTGCCATTTCAATTAAATTCTGGATCTCATGCCTCAACTTCATGCAATTATCCATTTCTTGTCCAGGCCTTTGATGGAATTGGCAAAATGCATTAGTATAATAGTTAGGTGGAAGAGGATTAGGCAAAGGATGAGGAGTCAAGGGTTGTAACAATCGCTTCTTTTGTTTCTTATTGAGAATCCAAGACAGTGGCTTCCCTAATTCTGAAAATTGCCTCATTCCTCCTTGACTAGTGGCATTAACATCAACTTCCTTTTGTGTATTTTGATTGCTAGGCTGATAATTCCCTTTCTCATTCCTTTTTATTGAAAAGCGATTCTTCTCTCTTTCCCATTCTTCAATTTGTAGACCAGCTTGGAGAAGATCTTTGAAATCCCTTATAAGGGTGTGAGACATCCTTTCATGGAGATTGGGCAGGACACCTCTCATGATCATCATTATTTGATCAGATTCATCGGGCCTCTTCTTGAGTAAAAAGGCCTTATTTCTCCATCTCTTGACATAATCTACAAAATTCTCATTCGACCTTTGCCTAATGGACTCCACTTCCATTAAGGTAACTTCTAACTCAACATTATATCCATATTATTGGATGTAGGCTTTGTAAAGTAGATCCCAACTCTTTTGTGTTCCATCATCTAAGGTATTGAACCAATTTTGGACAACAGGGTCCAATGAGAGCATAAAGTACCTTAGGGTTTGAGCCTTAGTAGCTCGGGCAGACTGCATGGCAGTGATATACTGCTTTACATGGAGATGAGGATTTTAGGTGCCATTGTACTTTGCAAAGGATGGCATCTTGAACTTGTACAGGACTTCTTCATCTTGTTCAAATAGTTTATCGACCTCGGACATCTCTTTGATTTTCAACTTCTTCCAAATTTCTTTTCTAAATCAGCAATCATCTTTTCAACATTGGATGTCTCGGTCTTTTCAATAGTTGCCTTCTCAAAGACCTTTGGCTCCCTTTTGTCTTAAAGATCTTGGTAGTATTGAGCCCAATCATCATCATCAATGATTACCTTATCATCATCAAAAGCTACTTCATCAATTTTAGTCTTCTCTTTATCTTTCATGGTACTAGCGGATGCTTCGACCTTGTTTCCTAAAATTGCAACCAGTTGATTCTTTATGGTCTCGGCCATGGCCTCTTTTATTTCTTCCATTTTGGCATTGAGAGCTTCATCCACCATTTTTTGAATTTGTTTGGGCTCCATTGTTTTTGGTGAGCAAGTGATTGAGTCGTTGCTAGATACTTCGTCTCCGGCATAGGTCGGATTGTTGTAAGCTTTTGAACTGTTGTAATCCAGGGCTATGAGCTAGAAAGGATTAATGACATGAGATGCAAATGTATGCATGTATGTATGTATGCACAAACAATTAACAAACAAGGACAAATAGGACGTTCCTTCCAACCTTATAACATCCACACACGAATGGCGAGTCTCTTTTCCTAGGTATATGGTTAACAAGATACCAACATGGGGTACTTTGCTTTCGAATAATTCCCTCGGATGTTTCAACCAATAGTTATATTTTTGAAAGTGGAAATCAGTTCATAATAATTCCCATTAATTAGGTTTCAATCCATTTATCCAACTAAAGTAGCCTTTATGCTATATTGGATTAAAACTAAATTAAGAGGTTTATTATAGATAGATTTCTCACTTGAAAAAGGTAACTAATGGTTCATGCCAAAAACAAACCCATGGTTAATTTATTCTTAGTGTAAACTAGGCCCACAATTGATTTTTAGTATTTCATAATTGACCTAAATATTTTGCAAGCTCTTTGTAAGAAAGATTGGGTGAAAATAGTTTTGTTTCTAAGCCCATTGTAAATAATAGGAAATTTTGTAAATTAAACAAATATATATGTTACAGCTATGAAAAATAATTATTTCATATGAATTTGTTTTGGGATTTACTAAATATATTATCTTTATAGATTAATTGTGTGTTCATGTGACATCTCCTATGTTGTTAAATGTGTGGACTAAGTAGGGGGTGTTACAACATCGATTTTCCTTTTAAGGTAATAGTCAGGTCGATGGGCCCTATTGTCGAGTAACTAAGCTATCTCAATTTCTTTGATTTTTTAGGATGAGCACAGTCGGTGTGGTTGAGGCTCAAGTTCGGCTAAATTTTTATCAATTTGGCTAGTTTTAGATTGTACGAATGAGATGCATGTAATAATGCATGGGTACATTAATGAAAATCTTTTATGAAGACATTATTATGGTGCATACCACTTATGTTAGGGTTTATGGCCTTTTTATACAAAAGGGTAGTTTAGTCGAAAGGTCCCATCATAATAGGACATCAATATACCTAACCACATGATAGATAATGAATTTGGCGTGGGTCTAGCAGTACGTGCATGTTTGTTATACCTTAAATGGATTGAGGATTCATCGTGGGTTGGATGCTTTCCTTATCCCCCAACATACATAATGAAGGTTGTTAAGTGGATGGCACTTGCTACCCATGGTTTCCTAAAACTCCACTCTCGGTGGAATGGTTCTTACGACTTCAGCACTGTTTAGGCTCGGTGCCTTAGAGAACGTGGGCCTAAGCCCGGAGAAAATGGAGTCGCCACCCGGACGGGCCAAAAAAAAAAGGGGTGGATGACTCAATTCCAAAGGAATCCCCAACCCCCTAATGGGTTCAGAAAGTTGGGTATGTGTGGGGAAGGTGAGAAACGGCCCAGCACCCCCACAACGCCCGATTCATTGAAACCGGCCTCCTTTGCAGGTCTTAATATTATAAAATTCTTAAGTGTAATAATGTTATCCATATTACATGCAACAATTAAAATAAAGCATCATTATATTAAAACCAAAGCAATATCCAAACAAAACAAATAAATAGACACCCATCCGATGATGGAAACATGTACTTACATTGGTCCAAAATATAAAAGAAATTTAAATTACATAAAATTTAACTAATGAGGTACCCATAAAGTGGAAACATACATCTTACAATTTTAATACTAAAACAAACAAATAATAATCATAATACTAAAGAAAAACATCCATCCATGATAAATTAAATAAATCAAGCATTGAAATTAAATAAATCAACCATCAAAACATATAATAAACTATACAATCAAATCTAAAATTAAATAAAGCAAATAAAGATAAAATTTAGGTTTATGTCTCAATTTAGAGTTCTTTAATTAACATTTAGGGTTTTGGGGTTTTAGAATAATTATTATTGTTATTTAGGCTACTGTGAGGGTTTTTGGAAAAATGATATTGATTAGAGTTTTATGGTTTTAAGAAAGTAATAAGGTTTTTGGTTAATCAAATTAGGATTTAAGGCTAACACCATGAAATTAGGGGTTTTGAATTTCAAAACTTGGCATGCTGGATATTAAGATATTAGGGTTTATAGTTTGAAACCTTGATTCTGTAGATTATGATTTTGAATTTAGGATTTGATGTTTTACCTCGATCAAAGTTAAATGTGGTTTCAATATTGGCTATAATAACTACTTAAGCATTTTTTTAGGTGAAACAAACATAGAAATCCAAATTAATTATCAAATGATTAAAATAACTCGATGAATAAAATTATATAAACTACTCTAAAGGTTTAAAAATAGAATTAATTAAGATTTAAGGTTTGAATAACTTAGGGTTTAAGAAATTAGATTTGTGTTTTGAATGATTATATTATTTACTTTAATGAAGACCTTAGGTATTGTATGAATTAATTTATGCTACTGCGTAAACTAAATTAAAGGAAGAATTAAATAACTAAGGCATTGTGATAATGGCGTGAAGGATGAAGGTGATTAATGATTTAATAAACTGAATTTAGAGCAATTTACCTACGTTTGAAGGCTCCACCAAACTGAAGAAATTGAACAAAGTTGTTGCCTGCTTCATATTTGGTTTTGGTTGAGCAAAGCAATCTGGAGACGATTGCTTGTTGCCTCCCTTGGTTGTTGTCCTTGGATTTCTTCTTGCTTGCTAGGGTTTTCATTTGGTCCCATGATTTCAAGAGTCCCAAGTTCGGTTTAAAATTTCAGTTCAAGAATTTTCTCTCTTTTTCCAAAATCAAAAGTCCTCCTTTTTTGTTTGTTTTAATGTGGTACTTATAGAAAAAATTCAAAACCTAATTCTATTTGTTTAAGGAAATAAAAACCATTTAGGAAAAGAAATCAAAACCAAATAGAATTCGGTTTTGAAAAAAACTGCGTTGGCAAAAATTGCGCCTGCTAAAATTGCTGCTCGCTACGGGCAGGCCAGCTACTAGAATTGCGAGAGTTGCGTGCAAGCTGTCCTGTAGGCTAGCCAATTTGCCCAAGCTAATTTCGCCAGCGATAAAATTTTTCATCGTCAATTCTTCCGTCGCTGATTATTTATTTATTTTTTTAACTTTTCTAATATTACCTTTTTTATTTTTATTAAAAATTAAACATAATAAAAATTAAAATAAATATTATTTAATTAAAATATCATAAAAATTATTTTGGACTATTTTAAAAATATTGGACCAGACTGGGTCAAAAATTAAGGGTCTACAGTTTGCCCCCTACTTGAGCGATCTAAGACTACGACAAAAGACAGTGAAAAGTAATGTGATTTTTTACTGGGTTTAGAGCTATACTAGACTCCATACCTAAGGTTGGTTTGAGTTTTGGACTAAAAAATGATTTGGGTTCTGGACCCATGGTGAATTTAAGATTTGAGAGTAATTTTGGGTTCTGGACCGGAGCTAAGTTCTGGACTTAAGAGGGAATTTAGGTTATGGACCTATGCTAAGTTCTGGACTTAAGGATAATTTGGGTTCTGTACCCAAGTTAAGTTCTGAATTTAAGAGGGAATTTAGGTTCTGGACCTAAGCTAATTTGGGTTCTGGGCCCGAGCTAAGTTCTGGACTAAAGAGGGAATTTAGATTCTGGACCTAAGCTAAATACTAGACTTAATGGTAATTTGGGTTCTGGACCCGAGCTAAGTTCTGGACTTAAGAGGAAATTTAGGTTCTGGACCTAAGCTAAGTTCTGGACTTAAAAATAATTTAGGTTCTGGACCCGAGCTAAGTTATAGACTTAAGAGGAAATTTAGGTTTTGGACCTAAGCTAAGTTATGGACTTGAAAATAATTTGGGTTCTGGACCCGAGCTAAGTTCTAGACTTAAGAGTAAATTTAGGTTCTGGATTTAAGCTAAGTTCTGGACTTAAAAATAATTTGGGTTCTGGACCCGAGCTAAGTTCTGGACTTAAGAGAAAATTTAGGTTCTGGACCTAAGCTAAGTTCTGGACTTAAAAATAATTTGATTATCTGTAAAAAATAATTGTAGTCAATAGAATACTAAAGGAATTTGTAAAAAATAATTTAGCTAATTTTTACCATGCCTATATCTTCTTGCCCCCTGCGTGTAAAAATATTTTAAAAGTGTAAAAATATTTATATACATGCAAATATATCTGAATTATTGAGTTTACTATTTATTCACTGTGTAGCCACTATTTATGCACTATTCACTAACTATTCATTCACTATTTATCAATAGTAATATTTATTTTTTTCTCTTTTTTTCATGAGAATACTATTTTTTTCTTTCTATTTTTGTCTTTTTCCTTTGCAACTTTTCTATATAAACCGCGGCTCATCTCTTCCTTTCATCCACAATTCACACATATTTTGATAGTGAAATCAGAGAGTTTAGCATAGAGTTTAGGAGAAAATGCATGCTTCGAGATCAGAAACTCGATCTAATGTTGAGTTATTGGAGTTTATTCAACGGCATGAAAATAGAACTATAAGTCTACTAGCCAGAATGCAGCTTCATCGCAGTTCAAGTTAAAAAATCAAGGTCATAATTTAATTATTTATTTTAACAGCAAATTATTTTTCATTTTTGTGTGTTTTTTAAGATTTAGGAAAAATAAATTAATTAAATGACTATATTTAAGAATTTAATAAACAAGTAAATAGATATGCTAAAAATAGAATATAACGAATAAATTTAGTCTATAAATCTATGGTATTGATATGATGATAAAATTACCCTGTGTTTAACTTACCTGGCTCTATGTTAGCGTGATCATTGCATTATCCGAGGCGGAGGGTGTGTTTATAAAGCCTGATAATGGTATGATGTAGCACCTTCTTGGGTAAAATGGATTATCCGAGATTGCGGTTTTGAAAGCTTTATCTTGCAATTACCATCCAAGGAGTGTTTGATAGACAGGAGTGTAGTTCAAGCATTGTTAGAGTGGTGGATGGACACGACCCATACTTTTCACCTATCTATAGGAGAGATGACCATTGGCCCAGTCGACTATACAGCCATAACTGGTATCCGGTACTATGGCCTTCCGGTCCCTCTTAACAATTATATTTTAACATTCGATGAAGTTCAACAGTTAATTGGTATGGAACCATCATTTAAAGGGTCTTTCAAGATAAAAATTAAGCAAATTCAGAGTTATTGGATGAACTACGAAGGATGGGTTCATAGTGAAACAGCCAAACAATATGTTAGAGGATTTTTACTGTATTTGCTAGGGTTGACCATTTTATGCAACATCGAATCTGTCATTAATTTGTTGGTGTTGAGGACCCTTATTGATATGAGTATGGTTCCATTTTACAGCTGGGGTGAAGCTGGCATTGCCTATCTTTATCATGGACTAGACAATATTTGTAGAAATAAGAAGTCATTTGTTGGTTTCATGGTATTTGCCGAGGTACTCTTCTTCCACCATTGTCAATTCCATGCTTTTTCTTGCATGAATTTGATTTTTATTATTGTTTTAGGTATGGGCATATGAGCATAATCTTGTGAGGGTGCCTGACATTTCTTAAGAGAGAGTAGGTTATCTGAGATTAAATTTTTTGTTGTACGATCATGTAGTAGTTCCTGGCTCTCACCTGTGCACACCCGGCGCTATCTCTTAAGTTGCTTAACCTGGGCCAGTTAAAATAGTATTGGTATACTTTAAAATTTATATATAAATACATTTACCTTATTTCATTTTGTAGGTCAATTTGGCTTGGTGTAACATAGAAGAGCGGATGAACTGGACTTCTTCCATGAATGTCGTAATGCCTTTTCAACATACCTACCTAGTCATTGCCAGCCCTGTGTCTAGTGGCTGGTTTCTTGGGGAGAGAGTGTATGAGTGGTTCCTTGGTCCTGAGCGGCAAAGGATCCAGATGAGTTGCCCGAAGTATACTTTAAATATCACATCAATGCCAAAGAATGAATGGTGGTTGGCTCGGCATGGTTATGATGTTGAAATCTTTCTCTATCCACCGGGTGCATCTTATACCCAGTTTATTTGAGTAGGACTCTTGAACTTTGATGTATCTCCTGTTGGTGTACGGGAGATTCCTGAGTAAAATGAGGATAGAGATGAAGAGGTGTATCATGAAGAGGGAAGAGAGTCTATCTTGCATCCCAGGGCTAGCACCTCTTAGGTAAACTTTTACCATTTTTTGATTGCAATTGCTTTTTCTTAACTTGCTATGACTATTTTAATGATTATTTTTAGGCTACTGGCTCATTTTGTCATGAGGCTAGACTTTTCTTTACCGCTCCTCCATTTGCTCATTCTAATCAATAGGAGATGCCATCTGATCCACAGGGCATTGATATGAATTACTTGTTAGGTTTTCCTATTCCATGATAATTTATGCTATATGTATGCATGATTATGTATGCTCTTACTCTTTTTCTTTCTGGCTCACAGCGGATGCTTGAGGAACAAAATAAGAAACTTCAAGAAGAGTTAGCTACTAGTCGTCAATAGGTTCCCCATTTTGAAAATTTGTATCACCAATTAGAGCAAGATTTTCGAGACTTTCGATTTTAGGGAATGAGAGATTTTGGTGCTTCGTCGTCCTCTGACCATGAGATCCTATCATCTACTTCAGATGAGGACCGCTACAAATCTAAATTCCAAGGTAATAGAGGTTGAAGTGCTCCTGCTTTGGGCGGATTCAGGATAGGTGATATGCCTCCTCCTTCAACAGGCAATGATTTTTTCAGGGCTTTATTTGATCATGATCCACCACCTCCTCCTCAGTGATCTATTATTGTATTAAGTGAGGAAATATTATATAATAATGATAAAAATAATAATGATGATATATAATTTGCACTTTTACTGCAACTTTTGATCCTTTTTTTGTTTCTATCATCATTATTATTGATACGCTACAATTATTTGTCTTTCCTTTTCACATTCAATATTTCCACAGAACACCAATTTACAAAACCAAAGGCAACGCGGCAAATCAAAACCTTTTCGTTGCTAATTTCTTAACCTTGTTCATCTCGGTCTCACACTTTTCCTTTTCAATTTTAGAATAGCCAATCATCCCATATAAATCTCTTTTCAAGCCATGATCTCATATAGAAGCCAAGAAATTTTTTCACTTCAACATCAAATTTTCTTTTAAGAATTCAAATTTTCCTTCAGTTGTCAACAATGACCAAACTCCATTTGAAGAAAACAAAAGTTCTATTTAAAAATATGAATGCCATTCATTGGAAACAAATATCTTGGTTAAGAATCGTTACTTTGAAGTATTTTCAAAATATTAAATTAGACCATTCTTTTTTACATGCCATGGCTTGTTTTTGAAATATAAATTCTAGGACATTTAATATTAATGGCTTTCAAACATGTCCCTCGATTGAAGAATTTGAGGCCATCCTTAGATATCCAAGCAGTCAAAAAATGGCGTTACCTATATTGATTTCCAAGACTCAACAAAAGATGCTAATGTTATTTCAACTTTCAAAGCCCGAAGTTCAACAATTGATGAGAGGTGAGAAAATTGTGCTTGGTCCCTTAATTGACTTTTGCCTTTCTCACTTAGCTCCTACTATGGCATGGGGATGTATGCTTTGTCTATGTTTACTTGGCCAATTTTTACTTATTTCTTCTGATGACAATATTGATCCACGAGTATTGGATATCATGGACCAAATGGAAGGAGGCTTGTCATCGATACCCGTGATCTTAGTCGAGACTTTAGTTGGATTAGACCAACTTAAATCAGGATTGTCAAAGAGATTGGCCGAGAGTCTGTTGCTGCTTCAGGTAATTACCTAAACTGCCCTCTTGCATTTTCAATTTAGGTTTCCTTTTTCTTTTCTCTTTTTCTTCTTCTTTTTTTTATTTTTTTATTATTTATTTTTTTATTATTGCTCTAATTTTTGCCTAGTCCGCCCTTGTGATTTTTCAGAACTAGCGAGCTGTCCTAATTTTTGCCTAAGCCACCCTTGCAGGTTTTAACCTTAGCAAACCTTCCTTTTTTAATTTTTATTTTTTTTTATTTTTCCTTACAGATTTGGCTTCAGGAGCATCTCTGCTTGCTCGATACACCATCTATAAATTTTGCCAGATATCTACCACGAAATCCTTCTGCTAGAAAACTACTCCATCCTGATTCTTCGTATGCTGACTGGGTTGACTGGTTCCACTCACGCACTGAAGTCAACATCCGTTGGTTAGTACCGTGGTGGAAGATTTCTCGTATCACCATGTAGACGTACTTGATGTATGTTCCTCTTGCTACTCTTCGTCGAGGTAATTGCTATGATCTTCGCCGGCTTGACCGTCAGTATGGAGTTAAGCCTCGAGGTTTTGAATTCACTCCTGATTTAGACATGCCTTGTCTGACTGAAGCCTACTTGGATCGGCTGAAGCAAAGTTGGCCTGCACGTTACACTTGTCATCTACCATAGATTTTACATTTGTCAATTTCTTTAGAAAGTGTATTGATAGGATGAAAAAATAATAAAAGTAAGAGATGTTTCTTTTCCTTTCATATTTTGTCATCACCTTTTTCTATTGTGTTTATTTATTTTATCCAAATCTGGTAAAATACTTATAACAGTGCACATAGAATAATTTTAATATTAATTCTATTTTATTAAATTGGGGAACAACCAAACATAAAGCCAGCATGCACACGATCACTCATGTTGCCAACTAGCCCTTTTGGGTTTTTTAATTGGTGATTTTCTCTTGTTTAGCCCTAATTGTTGCCTAGCTCGCCCTTTCGGGTTTTTCAAACTAGCGGTGTAACAATTCTTAGTTACACTAACATATGTACATGCCATTCTAGTTACATTACTTATAATATCTTTCTATCCGAAGAGTTGCCAACACCAGCTGCTCGGAACACTGTAGAAACCAGCTTCTTGCTCAACCTACGAGTTTAGAAAGGAAACTAAACTCGCTAAGCGTTTGCTTAGTGGGTACATAAATCATTGCATTTCATAAATAAAATAAATGAGTAATTCAAAACATGCATTTGAATACTTTAATTAAATGAATAAGATATAAACATAATGATAAAAGATTAAATCCCATATTCTGAATTTATAAAGTACTCATTTTGCTTTTATCAATTTAGGTGCTCTACTGGTCTAACAGAACATCAGCGGATAAGGAAGAGTCGTGATAAACATATCTCATCATGATCATATTTCATTATCTTTCATCATATTTCTTGCACATGTGCCAATGGCCATTATCATTGCATCATTGATCATATCATTGTAATCATCGGCCTTCAGCCGGAATATCATATCATATCATAAGCAATACTGCAGTAATAGTATGATGCATCATACCCTTATCTCAAGGGTTCTGTCATAACCAAGTAGAGCATAAATAATTTATTAAATTACTTTGATCATGATATTCAATAAGCCATGATTTGTCCATAATGCATGTATTGTCGGAATAGCTTGTCATAATGCCTTTCTGATCATTTCCAATTCTCCTTCATGTCATTTTATATGATTTAACATCAATCCATATCATAATATTCAAGTTTTAACACATTTGGAAAAATGACCAAAGGAATAGTAGCGCGGCGCGTAAAATCAGCAACGCAATGGCGCGCGACAACTAAATGGTAAAATCTGTTTTTACTGCTGAAAATCAGTCCACTTTGGCAACGGTTTTGACCAAGTAAACAAACTTATTTTTGGCTGAATTTTTGCAGGAAAACACTTTCATAAGTTAACTAAATGCATGTAAAATTTTGTCGAAAAATTCTTTCGTTTGCCCCTTCAACGGACTGCCCAAAATGAAAGCTGCAGAATGGTGCCCAAAAGGGACCATTCGGCCCAATTTTCCAAACTTGAGGGAAATTCATTTTTTTCTTGCAAAATTGATTTTTAGAATCCTTTTGTGATACCATTGAAGGACTAAGGGTCCCTCTTCCAAAAATCAAACCAAAGGAGTGATTAAAAACTCATCAAAGTTTATGAATAATTGCATAAATTTAGCTAGTTTGTTTTGTTTTCATTCTTTTCATAATCAATTGATTACAAATGGTTCAAGAGCACTTTCCCACATATTTACCACACATAATAACATCATTTCAAAACCATTTCAAAAATCCCATAATGCAAAATATGTGAATTAATTGAAAAGGCAATGATTTAAGTACCAAACCTTAATTCTTTTCACTTGTTTCTAGTTCTTTTATGTCTTCTTTGCTTCCTTCTCTCTCACTTCTTGATTTCCTATAATTTTCATAAAATCCATGTCAAGAACATAATAAAATTTAAGTGCTTCATGCCTTCTTTTGCTAACTAAACTACTAGTCATCCTTTTTATCCTTAATCTTATATGTGCAAATCACCTCTTTCACTTTTCCTCAACTTCTTAAATTTTCTATAATCATCATATTTATTCTTTCATTTTTATCTTACAAATACTATAACCAATGAAAAAAATAGAACCATAGATGAATTTCCTTACCTCAAAATCTTATTCTCCACCAAAGTTTGCAATCGCTCCCAATTCTCCAAATTTGGCTACGTGAAAAGAAAAACAATCTCTCTCTCTTTTCCCTTCCTCCTATTTTCGGCCAAGCAAGAACAAAGAGAGTTCTTGGCTTTATTTTTGTGGTGTTCTCTCCTCCAAATGGCAGCCAAGAGAGGTTGATAGGTCATGGTGTAGATGTTAATTTCCCATTGGTACACATATGTGAGAAAATGGCCAATTCTCATTGGTCCAAATGTCTCCTTCTTTAATTTATTTACAACCCAAGCCCTTGGACTTCATCTTAATTATATTTTGGCCCCTCAACCTCATTGTGCTGTAATTTTATGCTCTAAGGTGTGAAAAGACCAAAATACCCTCCGGCGGTTACTCGTTCGTAACTTTTAAACCGCGCACTTTCGCCGAATGCTGTGGTACACTTTTTGACTCAGTTTTTCCTTTACTTTTCATTTTTGAGATCCTTTATTACTTTCGAGACACTTTTAAAAATGACCATGATGCCCCGTGTCGCACCGTTACTGTCCGATTTTTCTCTACTTTCCATTTATGGAGTCTGTTATGTGCACTATTAAGGACCTCCGGAACAACTTTTGGTAATTACGGTCACCTCCCCAAAACTTTACAATCTTTTCAAATAGGTCCTTTCAATTTTACAGAACTTCCCTTCACTTCGCGCTTTTGAGTAGCTTCTCGGGAGGGTTCCTCTTACTGTACATGGACGTACTGTACATATGTACAAATTGGGTCGTGACATTTCTTCCCCTCTAAAATTTAAGCTTCGTCCCGAAGCTAGTCAGTTGTAAACAAATGCGGGTATTGCTGCTTCATAGTTTCTTCTCTTTCCCAGGTTGCCTCTTCTATCTTATGATTTCTCCACAATACTTTAACCAGAGGAATTTTCTTATTTCTCAATTCTTTAACCTCTCGTGCCAAAATCTTCACTGGCTCCTCTTCATAAGTCAAGTCGGGCTGGACCTCGATATCTTGTGTCTTGATGATGTGTGCAGGGTCTGAACGATATCGTCGTAACATTGAAACATGAAAAACATTATGTATCCTATCCAGTTCGGGTGGTAGGGCTAACCGATAAGCTACTGGGCCTATACGTTCGATGACTTCATATGGTCCAATGAATCTGGGACTTAACTTGCCTTTCTACTTAAATCTCAGTACTTTCTTCCATGGAGAAACTTTAAGGAAAACTTTGTTCCCTACTGCAAATTCTATGTCTTTTCGTTTCAGGTCTGCATACGACTTCTGTCTATCTGATGCAACCTTTAGACTGTCTCGAATGATGTTAACTTTCTCCTGAGTCTCCTTTACAATATCGGGTCCAAGAACTTTTTCCTCACTTAGTTCTGTCCAACATACTGGCGTTCTACACTTTCTTCCGTACAATGCTTCATAGGGTGCCATCTGTATGCTGGATTGGTAGCTGTTGTTATATGCGAATTCCATTAGGCTTAGGTACTTATCCCATCTGCCTTTAAAATCCATAACACACGCTCTCATCATGTCTTCCAAAATCTGAATTACTCTTTCAGATTGCCCATCCGTTTGAGGATGAAAAGCAGTGCTATAGCTTGCTTGGGTTCCGAGGGCTGTTTGGAGCTTTCTCCAAAAGTTCGAAGTGAACCGTGGATCTCTGTCCGAAATAATGGATGTCGGGACTCCACGCAATCGTACAATCTCTTTGACGTATATTTCTGCCAATTTATCCATTGAATAGTCCATTCGCACAGGCAGAAAATGAGCTGACTTAGTTAATCGATCGACAATTACCCATACAGCGTCATGTTTATCTCTCGTCATTGGCAATCCTGTCGGAATTGTAATTGGCTGTAATAGTCCTGATGGCACTTGATGTTCTGCTTTCACTTGCTGGCATGTCAAACACTTAGTTACGAAATCTACGATGTCTCCCTTCATTCCTGGCCACCAATAGAATTTCTTCAAGTCTTGGTACATTTTTGTAGCCCCTGGGTGCATTGCGTAAGAACTACTGTGGGCTTCATGAAGAATCTTCTTTTTTATATCTCCTGTTGCTGGTATTATTGTCCGACTTTCGTAATATAAACTGCCGTCTCTTGAAATTTGAAACTTTGTACTTTTTCCTTCTTGTACTTGCTTGATCCATTTTTGGACTTGTTTATCTTTTTGTTGTGCTTGGTGGATTTCCTGAAAAAATGTGGGTCGTGTTTGCATTTCTGCTAGCAGTGCTCCTTCTTTGGTTGGTCTCAAACTGATCCTCATAGCCCTTAAAGCTTGCATTGATTTCCTACTAAGTGCGTCAGCAACGACGTTCGCCTTTCCTGGATGATAGTTTATGATATAGTAGTTTGCCAAAATTTGGATCCATTTCCTTTGTCGCAAATTGAGGTCGTTTTGTGTTGGCAGATACTTCAAGCTTTTGTGATCTGTATAAATGTAGCATTTTTCTCCATACAGGTAATGTTTCCATGTCTTGAATGCCAATACAATAGCTGCCAATTCTAAATCGTGTGTTGGATAATTCTTCTCGTATGGTTTAAGTTGCCGGGAAACATACGCGACCACTTTACCTTCTTGCATGAGTACACAACCTAAGCCAATGTGCGATGCATCGCTGTATATCACAAAGTCCTTACCGGACACTGGTTGCGTGAGTATCGGGGCATTTGTTAGCTTTCCTTTTAGTTTCTCAAAGCTTCTTTGACATTCATCTGTCCACTGAAATCTAGCATTCTTCCGAAGCAACTTGGTCATTGGGGCGGCGATAATGGAAAATCCTTTCACGAATCGTCGATAGTATCCTGCCAATCCTAGGAAACTTCTCACTTCTTTTACTGTCCTTGGCGGTTTCCAATCCAAAATAGCTTCTATTTTCTTAGGATCCACTCTGATGCCCTCAGCAGTTACAATGTGTCCCAAGAATGTCACTTCTTCCAGCCAAAATTCACACTTATTGAGCTTGGCATATAGTTGTTTTTCTCTCAATGTTTGCAATACAATGCGGAGGTGTCGATCATGCTCTTCTTTGTTCTTTGAATACACAAGAATGTCATCTATAAACACCACTACGAATTGGTCAAGGTACGGATGGAAAATTCGATTCATCAAATCCATAAATACCGCTGGTGCATTTGTAAGCCCAAAAGGCATTACAAGAAACTCATAATGTCCGTACCGAGTTCTGAAAGCAGTCTTTGGAATGTCCCCCTCCTTAATTGGCAGCTGATGGTATCCCGATCGGAGATCTATCTTTGAAAATACACTGGCTCCTTTGAGTTGATCGAATAAATCATCAATGCGTGGTAGTGGATACTTGTTCTTGATTGTGAGTTTGTTCAACTGTCGATAATCCACGCATAGCCTTAAAGATCCATCTTTCTTTTTGACGAAAAGTACTGGTGTACCCCATGGGGAAACGCTTGGTCGTATAAAGCCTTTGTCGAGTAACTCTTGTAATTGCGTCTTCAATTCCTTGAGTTCCGCTGGAGCCATTCGGTATGGGGCAATCGACACTGGTGCAGCTCCCGGATAAACATCTATGGTGAATTCCACTTCTCTCTTAGGTGGTAATCCGGGTAGCTCATCTGGGAAAACATCGGGAAAATCACGCACCGATGGTATGTCTTGGATCCTAGTAGCGTCTTTCTTTGCTTCCATGGCGCTTACTAGATATGCCTCGCATCCTTTTTGTATTAGCTTCCTTGCCGTCACTGCCGATATTATGTTGTTCAAATAGTCGCCTCTTTTTCCGACTACTGTCACTTCCTCTCCGCAAGGGGTATGGAGCGTCACTCTTTTCTTCTCACAGTCAACTATTGCTTTATGCTTTGCTAACCAGTTCATTCCTAAAATTATGTCAAATTCCTGAAATGGTAATTCCATCAAATTTCCAGGAAATACCCTTCCGTGTATCCCTATAGGGCATTCTTTGATTACTTTGTTCGTAACTATTTCATCTCCTATAGGGTTTGTAACTAGTATACCGGACTTGACATATTCTACTGGTAATCCTGCTAAATTCTCACTATGCATGCATATGTACGAATGTGTGGATCCGGGATCAATTAAAGCATGTACAGGTTTGTTGAACATATAAAACGTACCAACAATGACGTCCGGTGCTTCTTCTTCTTCTCGGGTTCTCATCGCATTTACCCTTGCCGGTGCACTTGTACTAGGCTGGTTAATAGTCTCTGATTGTGCCTTTTGAAAATTTGGATTACTTCCTCTTCCTCTACCTCGGCCTCTGCCAAAGATAAGCTGTGACCTCTCTGTTGGTGCAGGAGTAGTCATCTATATTTTAGGGCAGTTCACCTTTATATGGTCTAGTGCTCCACACTCCCAGCATCCTTCAGTTAAATACCAACATTCGCCTCCATGTTTCCGTCCACAATGTTCACATAGAGGAAAAGTATATCTTTCAAAACTCGTGTTTCTTCCAAATCCTTCACTAATTCCTGGATTGTTACTTCTTCCTCGGCCTCTACTTAATCCTCTTCCGAAGCCTCTTCCAAACGACCCCGGTGCACTGGCTACAGATGTTTGATAACTCATACCTCGGCCTGACCTCTGATTCTGAAATCGCCCGCCTTGTTGCATAGAACTACTTCCTCCCTTGAATCTCTTTCGGGCTTGCTGAGGTCCCCCTAGGCCTCGAGTTTGTGTTCTTTTTTGCTGCATGCGCTGGTGCCTATTCCTCTCATCCACTTGTACTTTCTCAACGTCCAAAGCCTTTGCAACAAGCTTGGAAAATTCTGATATATCTATGACTACCAATTGCACTTTGATTTCATTGTTTAATCCTTCTAAGAATCTCTGGCATCTTTCCTGTTCTGTTTCTATCATTCTCCTCGCGTACTTACTAAGACGAGTGAACTCTTTTTCATACTCGGATACCGTCATTCTTCCTTGCTTTAAGTACGTGAATTCATTTCTTTTTGCATTTAAGTATGCCTCGGTGATATATCTCTTCCTAAACTCGGTTTGGAAAAATTCCCATGTCTGCTGTTCTGGTGGCACTCGCTGCTGCGTAGTCTCCCACCAAATGTACGCTTCTTCAACCAAAAGAGATGTGGCACAAATAAATCTTTCCTCTGGCGTGCACCTTAATTGATCCAATGCTCTAATAGTACTATCTAACCAGTATTCCGCTTCTTCAGATCCTTCTTCCCTACTAGCTTTAAATTCCTTAGCTCCATATCTCCTTAATTTCTCGATTGGGGGCTTTTTCTCTCTTTCAGCAGCAGCAGGTACCATTCCTGCCATTCGTTGAAATGCTGCTGCCATTTGTCGTAAATAAGCATCGGGGCCTTCCGCGGCCGCCGCTGCTGGTTGTGGCATATTTTCAAAATTCTCCTCTACATTTATAGGCACGGAGGCACGTGACTCGCCCTCCTCGTCTACGGCTCTCTGTGATTCAACTTCTTGCGACATTCTACAATCATATACATGTATATCATAATAAAGTTAGCAGCTGGTTTGGCTTGACCTATAAAATTTCCTATATGGCATGTACATAGATAAATTCCAATCGTAATTTCAGATCATACACTTAATATAAACATAACCTTATTTATTCACATAATCGTGTTTCATACATATTTAACATACATCATCACATACTCCTACTTATGGCCTATTTATATCTATTTACAACAAAATGGCCTATCTACTGTTGCATTTTTATCCGCTTATATACATAACCCAAAGGGGTAGCAAAATCATCAGCCCATCACAGCTCAATAAGTAGGAGCTAGGGGAAAGGTAGCACTATCTGAAGCAAACTCCATCGGATCTGGATCTACCTCGTTAGACTGAACTCTAGGAAGGTTACGAGGGAGTTCGTCCATTCTATCATGTAACATCTCTACCCTTCCTTGCAAGGTCCTAGCCAAACGATTCACATTCTCAAGCTCTACTGTAGTTTGCCTCTTATCCACTTGTAACGCCCTAACATCTTCTATCAAGAGCCTAACATTATCCAGGGCTAACACTAAGTCTTCCCGGTCCTGAAGTCTCAAGTCTCTCAGCTGATCTATTACTTCCTCTTGCTCCTCCTGTTTCCTCTTCATTCTAAATACTTCCATTTTCAACTCTGCTATTTCCCGCTCTCTGGCTTCTATTTTAATTTTCTGGCACAGATTCTCCTTTCCCAATTCAAAAAGCTTCTTATCTATGGCTTGTTCCTCACTTGTGCTGGCCCGAGAATAAGGTTTAGGACCTAAAACCAATTTAGCTGGTTGCTTCGAATCACTCATCTTCACTCCTGTTCTCAATAACACAATACCACTAATAAGTATCATAAACATAAACATCAGCTTATTAAAATTCCCTTCCTAAGCCTATGTGTCATGCATTCACAGTTTGATTCAACTAACTATCCAGAATCGACTAAACCTATGCTCTGATACCACTAAATGTAACACCCCATCTCAGCCTACGTTTATAGACCAAGATGGACTGTTATCTCATAATGATTGTGTCTTAATATTTTACTTAGCCAATTTTAAGTGTAGATTTTTAAAAAATTTTGCCAGAGTTTCCCCTATATTTAGGGGTCCCAAGTGTCGCCAAAACTGATTTTTTTTTTAAAACAATTTTGTTCTCAATCCAACAATCTCAATCAATCTCAAACACTTCCATAGTCGAACTCCTTATACCCTCCACTACAACCTGCATTAAAGTTTCACACTTCTATACACACATCCATACACACTAATTCATACAACATACATTAGTTAATATACTTAGCACACGTACTATGGTCTTTTACTAGTCATACATACAATTCTTAGTTACACTAACATATGTACATGCCATTCTAGTTACATTACTTATAATATCTTTCTATCCGAAGAGTTGCCAACACCAGCTGCTCGGAACACTGTAGAAACCAGCTTCTTGCTCAACCTATGAGTTTAGAAAGGAAACTAAACTCGCTAAGCGTTTGCTTAGTGGGTACATAAATCATTGCATTTCATAAATAAAATAAATGAGTAATTCAAAACATGCATTTGAATACTTTAATTAAATGAATAAGATATAAACATAATGATAAAAGATTAAATCCCATATTCTGAATTTATAAAGTACTCATTTTGCTTTTATCAATTTAGGTGATGAGTTGATGGTCCAAGAGACTGGGTCTGTTACACTATGAGAATTGTGATTATGAGATATATAATTGGTAACAGTCTTGCCGGATTGAGGATCTCCTCAATTTTGATGAGTTGATGGTCCAAGAGACTGGGTCTGTTACACTATCCATGGATAGAGATATCTATATGTTGCCTACGGGCTTGATTATTGTGATTATGAACCAAAGCATTAACTCTGAATTCTGAATATCGTATTAAATACTTGTTGGGCCCATAGGTGTCTATGTTATATGGATGTTATGAATGATGTTGTAATGTCATGAGATAAAGTAATGAAGTGTTAGTATTACCTAAATGATGAAATGTAATATCTATGAAATATTGTATATTGAGTATGATCTTTATTGTTTGAATGTATATATCATTTATATTGATATAATATAATGGCATTATGGTTTGTACTACTGAGTTGTTAGCTCAGCGCGATTATGATTCATCGCGTAGGTGATAGAGGTGATAGAGTTGAGGCGGAGGATTCCTCTAGACATAGTTGAGTTGTTTTGATTGTGAAGAATTGGAATAAAGCTTAAAGATCAGAGAGTCAAGCTGCCAATCATGTATATATTTCATATTTTGTAATTTTTGAGTTTCAATGTATTTGTATTTGTAAATTTTAAATGAAATTTCGGTTGCGTATTAAAGAAACGTTTTGATTTATTGTGCCTTAAAATTTTCATTTTTCTTTATTTGGTATTTCATGAATTTTTATTTCACTTTAAGTGTGATTTGTGTAATTGTAAAGTATGTCATTTCTATATTCGGTATACGTATGATACGATCGTTTAAGCATGCTTTGTACGTATACGGGATATAGGGGTGTTACATTTATTTTGGTATCAGAGCCTAGGTTTGAGATTCTCAACCTAGGTCAAGTGTAAGAAAAAGAATGTTTTGATTTAAAAAAGTGGATTTTTGAATAATATACATGTTGGTATTGGCAGTCTCTGATCTTTAATGAGAGGTATTTTGTGATGTTTGCAGATATAGGTTGTGATGGATTCTCATTTGCGTCAGTCAGTTGAGGTTAGTGCGGAGAGTGTTGCTCCTAATGAGGGAACTAGAGTGGATAGCGCTGGAGAGGCACCTGCTTCTGTGTCGGGGAGACCAGCTGGTGAGGAGGTTCCACCAGTTTGGCTTAGGCGTGTGGTAGAAGCTTTGAGGCAAGCACCATTGCAACCACCGCCGCCACCCCCACAGCCTTGGGTATCAGTGAGGCACTATGACAAATTATAGAAGTATGGAGCAGAAGATTTCTTGGGTGCTACTGATCCAGCTGTAGCTGAGCAGTGACTAGATAAGGTACAAAGAATCTTCATTCAGTTGCAAGCCACCTCAGAGGAAAAATTTGATTATGCCAGATCATTGCTACAGAAGGACGCGTATGATTGGTGGAAGACAGTGCCCCATGCTATGGATGATCCACCTACATTGTCCTATGCTGATTTTCTAAGAGAGTTTGAATTGAAGTATACTCCAAGGGAGTATAAAGATGTGAAGAAAATGGAGTTTTTAAGCTTGAAGCAGGATCATCGGACTGTGAAAGAATATGAATTAGAGTTTATCCTGTTGAGCCATTATGCTGGGGGTATTATATCTGATGAGATAGATAGATGCAGGAGATTCGAGGAGGGATTGAGGCCCTCTATCATGTGTCTGGTAGCTGGATCTAGATATCATGATTTTTCCCAGCTTGTGGCAGCAGCTTGGAGTGTGGAAAGAGCTCAGAATATTGCAACGGCTGCTTCTGAAGAAGAGATCAGGGTTAGAAGACCCCAGTTTGAGGTAGGGTCTTCATCTGCGAAGAGAGGTAGAGGTAGTATTTTGCTCCTAGGTTCAGTAGGAGTCAGAGGCAAGCTGGTAGGTTGGTTCAGTTTCAGAGACAGAGATCGAGACCTACAGCTTCAGTAGCGAGTGCTCCTACTCCGGTAGTTCAGAGATCCACTCCACTTGTGTGTGTTCAGTGTGGTGGAACACATAGGGGTGCTTGTTGGAGGAATACTAGATCAGCTGTGTGCTTTAGATGTGGATCTCCGGATCATTTTATTAGAGAGTGTCCAGAGATGCGAGAGCAGAGGCCAGCAGATTCTGCAGTTTCTCGACCTAGTGTCTGAGGTGGTCGAGGGGGCAGAAGTTTCAGCAAAGGGGGTAGACCTGGGTATGGTCAGAGAGGATCTTCATCCAGGGAGAGTAGACCAAATGAGGCTGGGCCTTCTCAATGAGTTTATGTGATGCAGAGGCAACCAGATGCTTCGGCAGTCATTGCTGGTACTTTTTCTTTATTTGGTATTTCAGTACTTGCTTTGACTGATCCCGGATCTACACATTCATATATTAGTGCATCTGTTTTACCTGTGTCGAAATTGCATGCTGAATCCCTAGGATTTGATGTGTTGGTGACAAATCCTTTAGGGCATAGTGTGATTGTTAGCAAGGTGCACCGAGATAGTGCAATAATGGTGCAAGGTGAGAAATTCCTTAGAGATTTGATTGAAATGCCTTTTAAGGAATATGATGTGATTCTAGGCATGGATTGGTTATCCAGACATGGAGCTGTGGTAGACTGTAAAAAGAAAGTTGTTACCTTGAGAACTGGTGATGATAGAGAGGTGATAGTATCTAGTGAGCAGAGACAACTAGCATCTTTGTTTGTTTCAGCTGTTGCAACTGGGAGGTTGATTAGAAAAGGGTGTGATGCTTATCTTGCTCATGTAGTGGATACTAGAGCAAGGGATTCTCAAATTGATAGTATACCCATAGTTTCAGAGTTTCCAGATGTGTTTCCAGAGGAGTTGCCAGGGTTGCCTCCTGAGAGAGAGGTGGAGTTTGGTATTGAATTATTGCCTGGTACCACTCCTATCTCTATTACTCCTTATAGAATGGCACCAGCTGAATTGAGAGAGTTAAAGGTGCAGTTGCAAGAGTTGTTAGATAAAGGGTTTGTTCGCCCTAGTGTTTCACCGTGGGGAGCTCCTGTGTTATTTGTGAAGAAGAAGGATGGTACTATGAGATTGTGTATCGATTATAGGCAATTGAATAAGGTGACAATTAAAAGTAAATATCATTTGCCTAGAATTGATGATCTCTTTGATCAATTGAAGGGTGCAGCAATGTTTTCTAAAATTGATTTGAAATCAGGGTACCATCAATTGAGAGTCAGAGCTGAAGATGTTCCTAAGACCGCCTTTCGGACAAGGTATGGGCATTATGAATTTTTGGTAATGCCTTTTGGGTTGACAAATGCACCGGCAGTTTTTATGGATTTGATGAATAGGGTGTTTAGGCCCTATCTGGACCAGTTTGTGGTAGTTTTTATCGATGATATTTTGGTGTATTCGCGTAATGAGGAGGAACATGATAAGCACCTGCGAATTATATTGCAAATCTTGAGAGAGAAGCAATTGTTTGCTAAACTGTCGAAGTGTGAATTTTGGCTTGACCAAGTAACTTTTCTCGGTCATATAGTTTCAGCAGAGGGTATTAGAGTTTATCTGAGTAAAGTTGAAGATATTTTGAATTGGAGTCCACCTAAATCTGTGACTGAAGTTAGAAGTTTTCTGGGTTTGGCAGGCTATTATCGATGGTTTGTGAAAGGTTTTTCTTTGATAGCTACTCCACTCACCAGATTACTTCGAAAGGGAGTTAGATTTGTGTGGACAGATCAGTGTCAGGCTAGCATTGAACAGTTGAAAAAGATGTTGACTCAAGCGCCTGTTCTTACTTTACCTGTAGAAGGCAAACCATATGTGATTTACAGTGATGCTTCATATAGTGGTCTGGGTTGTGTTTTGATGCAAGAAGGTAAAGTTATAGCTTATGCTTCTCGACAGTTGAAACCGCATGAGCTCAATTATCCAACCCATGATTTGGAGTTGGCAGCCATTGTATTTGCATTAAAGATTTGACGACACTATTTATTTGAGGAGAAATGTTTTATCTATACTAACCATAAAAGTTTAAAATATTTGGGTGTCCAAAAAGAGCTCAATCTTCGACAGAGGAGATGGTTGGAGTTGATCAAAGACTACGACTGTTTGATTGATTATCATCCAGGTAAAGCAAATGTTGTTGCTGATGCCTTAAGTCGGAAGTCTTTAGCAGGTTTGACTGTGTATTCGCTCTCGTTGCTTGTTGATTTGAGAGCTTTGCATGCCAGTTTTATAGCTTGTGATGATGGTGCATTGTTGGCACAGCTGCAATTGAAACCAATTTTGTTGGATCAGATTAAAGAAGCTCAATTGGCTGATGTGAAAATTCAGAAAATTATTTCAGATTGCCAGAATGGAAAGAGTCGAGATTTTATTGTGAGAGGTGATGGGAGTCTTTGGTTTAAAAAAAGATTGTGTGTACCTGATGATGCCAATTTGAAAAGAATCATTTTAGAAGAAGAACATCAATTAGTATTTGCTATGCATCCGCGTAATACAAAAATGTATCATGATGTGAAGCAGTATTACTGGTGGTTTGGTTTAAAGAGAGATATTGCAAATTTTGTATCCAAATGTCTTACCTGTCAGAGGGTGAAAGCGGAGCATCAAGTTCCAACGGGGTTGCTTCAACCGTTATCAGTGCCTGAATGGAAGTGGGAAAGAGTGACAATGGATTTTGTGTCTAGTTTGCCTTTGACACAAAGGAAACATGATGCTATTTGGGTGATTGTTGATAGGTTAACTAAGACAGCTCATTTCCTTCCGGTTCGGATGGATTATTCTTTGGAAAGATTAGCTGAGCTGTATATTCATGAGATTGTGAAGTTGCATGGTGTCCCAATTTCTATAGTATCTGATCGAGATCCCCGGTTTACTTCCAGGTTTTGGAAGAGTTTACAGGGTGCTTTGGGTTCTCGATTGCACTTTAGTACTGCTTTCCATCGGCAGACAGATGGGCAATCAGAGAGAGTGATACAGATTATCGAGGATATGTTGAGAAGCTGTGTCATTGATTTCTCTGGAGGATGGGATAGATTCTTACCACTTGTAGAATTTGCTTACAATAACAATCATCAATCCAGCATTGGTATGGCACCATTTGAAGCATTGTATGGTAGACGGTGTAGGACACCTCTATGTTGGAGTGAACTTGGTGAAGGTAAGATAATTGGTCCTGATTTGGTTAAAGAAACTGAGGAAAGAGTGAAATTGATTCGAGATAGGTTGAAAGCAGCTTCAGACCGACAGAAGTCCTATTCAGATTTGAAGAGGAGAGACATTGAGTATAATGTGGGAGATAAAGTATTTTTGAAAGTGTCTCCTTGGAAGAAAATTTTGAGATTTGGTCGAAAAGGAAAGCTGAGTCCTCGTTTCATTGGACCATATGAAGTTTTGGAAAGAGTTGGGCCAGTTGCTTATCGGCTTGCTTTACCACCTGAGTTGGATAGGATCCATAACGTCTTCCATGTGTCTATGTTGAGAAGGTATAGATCGGATCCATCTCACATCTTGCCAGTTGAATCCATTGAAGTGAGTTCAGATCTAACATTTGAAGAGGAACCAGTTGCTATTCTGGCACGTGAAATGAAAGAATTGAGGAATAAGAAAGTGCCTTTGATGAAAGTTCTATGGAAGAATCATGGAAGAGAAGAAGCAACTTGGGAAAGTGAACAAGCAATGCGAAATCAATATCCTTAACTATTTCAGACTTGATATCAGGTAATTTCGAGGATGAAATTTTCTTTTTAGAGGGGGAGAAATGTAATATCCCAAAAAGTACCTTAGAAGTATGAATATAATTGTTGTTTGATTTGAATTATATGCATATGCTCATTTAAAAGAGAAAAGGATTTAAAAAGGAAATGTATATGTTGTGTATATGCTAATATAACTAACATATATTTAAGTCAATTGAGTGGTCAAGGGAAGAAGATATTTTCATTTGGGATTTGTGAAATTACTAAAAAGGGGCAAGTGTGTTTAAGGAAGTTAAAATTAATTTGAAGAGGGTAATAAGGTAATTGCTTAGGTTGAAACACTTGGTGGAGATTAAAAGAAAGTTTGACTTTGTTTCTTGTGGTTCATCTTTTCTTTTCCTTTGTGTGTGGCCGGCTCCTCCATAGACAAGAGAAAGCAAGAGAGCAAAAGAGGATCTTGATGTTCTATGCTCAAATTGAAGGAAGATCTAAGTGATTAAGTTGGTGATTCAAGAAGTTTTATAACTTTAGTAAGTCCTCTTTTGATTTCTTTGTTTATTTGAAGTCTTGATTGAGTTTGATAGATTTTTAAGAGTGTGTTGGTTGATTCTAATATGTTTAAGAGTGTTTGATGGATTTGATTATGGATTTTATAGATGGATTGAAGAAAAGAGTAAGTTGATTGGAAGAGATGGTGTTGTGTTTGTGCTTAGGGTTTGAGATGTTGTTTGTGATTGGTGTTTGATGTGTGTTTTGGTTTGTTTTGGTGTTGTTGCAAGTTTGAGATGGTTTTTGGGTATGTTTTGTTAAGTTTGTTTAAAGAGGATGTTGGTGAAAAGAAGTGTTTTGTTGGGGGTTTTGGTTGTTTTGGCCGGATTCTGGATTTTTGGTCTGACACGCCCGGGTGCACGTCCAGATTCTTAGGCGTGTCAATTGTGTTAGAGGCAGTAGGAGTTGCACGCCCAGTGACACGCCCATGGTTCTGAGCTTCTAAAAGCTACTGTGTTGTGGAGTTAGCGCACGGTCAGGGACATGCCCGTGTGGGTGAGCGTGTCATGTTTAGGGTTTGCCCTAGTTAACTCTTAAATTGTTTATCTCTTGTGGATCCCTAAGCGAGTGTATGTTATTATTTTTGGATTAGGGCTTGAAGAAGGTGATTGATCATTGATCTAAGAAGTAAAAGAATCTTGGTCAAGGAAGTGGTTAGAGTTGTGTAAATTGTTGTTGAGGTAAGTACAAACCTTGCATTATTGCATACATTCATTTAATATAACATTATTAACATATATGAATAATGTTATGTTTGGCACATTGTGAAATGTATTATATGTATAATGTGAAATGAGATAATTGAGGCATGTGTATATATATGATTATGTTCAAAGTCATTGATTATGGATATGTGAAAGATGATGTATTGTATGGTGAATTGAGACATGATCATTCAAATGTGATGAGAAGCCATTGTGAGTGGCTATAGTTATCCAAATGAAATTGTTGAGGTATGATTGCCTATTTGATATTGAGATACAAATTGAGAAAGAGAATGATAAAGAGATTAATGATAATTGTATGTTTAATATGTTATTCAGTTTCAGAGTTCTGGATTTGGGTGGCATGCCTATGAAATTATGAAAGGTAACAGTCTTGCCGGGTTGAGGACCTCCTAAAGTGTGATGAGTTGATGGTCCAAGAGACTGGGTCTGTTACACTATGAGAATTGTGATTATGAGATATATAATTGGTAACAGTCTTGCCGGATTGAGGATCTCCTCAATTTTGATGAGTTGATGGTCCAAGAGACTGGGTCTGTTACACTATCCATGGATAGAGATATCTATATGTTGCCTACGGGCTTGATTACTGTGATTATGAACCAAAGCATTAACTCTGAATTCTGAATATCGTATTAAATACTTGTTGGGCCCATAGGAGTCTATGTTATATGGATGTTATGAATGATGTTGTAATGTCATGAGATAAAGTAATGAAGTGTTAGTATTACCTAAATGATGAAATGTAATATCTATGAAATATTGTATATTGAGTATGATCTTTATTGTTTGAATGTATATATCATTTATATTGATATAATATAATGGCATTATGGTTTGTACTACTGAGTTGTTAGCTCAGCGCGATTATGATTCATCGCGCAGGTGATAGAGGTGATAGAGTTGAGGCGGAGGATTCCTCTAGACATAGTTGAGTTGTTTTGATTGTGAAGAATTATAATAAAGCTTAAAGATCAGAGAGTCAAGCTGCCAATCATGTATATATTTCATATTTTGTAATTTTTGAGTTTCAATGTATTTGTATTTGTAAATTTTAAATGAAATTTCCGTTGCGTATTAAAGAAACGTTTTAATTTATTGTGCCTTAAAATTTTCATTTTTCTTTATTTGGTATTTCATGAATTTTTATTTCACTTTAAGTGTGATTTCTGTAATTGTAAAGTATGTCATTTCTATATTCGGTATACGTATGATACGATCGTTTAAGCATGCTTTGTACGTATACGGGATATAGGGGTGTTACAACCCCATTGTTTGATATCATACTATGCAGGACCCTATACCTGCAGATGAGGTTCTTTTCAATAAATCTAGCCATTTGACTTGCCCCCAATTTGCTAAAGGATTCGGCTTCGACCCATTTTGAAAAACAATCTACCACTACTACAATAAAAATGGTGACCGTTTGAGGCTGTCGGATGTATCTCTCCTATAATGTCGATCCCCCAAGTGGCAAAGGGCTAGGGTGAAGACATGGAATGCAATTCTTCAGGAGGCATGTGATTCAAATTACCATACATCTAACTTTGTTGGCACTTTTTTACAAACTCAATACAATCTCTCTCCGTGGTCAACCAATAATAACCTAGTCAAATTATCTTTTTAACTAGGGCTAAACCACTCATGTGTGGACCCTAACTTGCCGCGTGTATTTCTGACATTGATATGCTTTACTTCGGACTTCCTCAAGCATCTTAAGTGCACCCATCAGGCCATCTTTGATATAACTCTCCATGGAAGGTGATGTATTGTAAGGACCACCGCCTTATGTCTCTTCTTTCTTTCTTTGTTGCGCCCAACGGGCATTCCCTTTCCTCCAAAAACCATCTTATAGTATCATACCATGCATCATAGTCTGTATCAATTTCCATGATTATCTCATATTCATAGCAAGGAATTAATTAACTGGTCAAAACCAGAGGCTTGAGGAAAAAGTTGACAGGATTTTCCCATACCGAAGCCAATGTGGCTAGGGCATCAGCCATCTGGTTTTCTTCTCTTTGTAATTGTATAAACCTGCACTCCTTAAAGTTCTTCTTCATCATGGTCAAGTAATGGTGGTATGGTTTTAATTTCTCTTCTTTAACTCCAACTCTCCATTTACTTAGGATACTACTAGCAATGAATCATCAAAAACTTCCACCTTATCCACCTTCATAATCATTAGGGTTTCCAAACCAAAGATACATGCTTCGTACTCCACCATATTATTGGTTGCCCTGAATTTCAACTTTTTGGCTAAAGGGATAAGTTCCCCTTCGGGCAATTCTAGTATGACTCCCAAACGTACTCCTTTCCTATTCACTGCTCCGTTAAAATACATTTTCCATCCTTGTACTTCAATGGCCTCTAAATGTTCATCCGAAAATTCCAAGACTATCTCTTCGCTATCCGGTAATGGTTGTTGGGCCAAGAATTCTGCCACTGCTCTACCTTTGATTATTTTCCTGATTACATACTCAATCTCAAATTCTTCCAATATTATCAACCATCGCCCATACTTCCCAATCAAAGAGGGTGTCTCCCTTAAGTACTTCATTGGATCCAACCTAGAAATTGCTTGAACACTATAAGATTGAAAGTAATGCCGCAATTTCTTAGAAGACCAAACAATAGCCATACATGTCTTTTTAATAATACTATACTTAATTTCGTAAGGTAGGAGCTTTCTACTCAAATAGGACACTGTGTGCTCAATCCCTGACTCATCTGCTTGGGCTAGCATAGCTCATACTGACTCTTCTTCTACTCTTAAGTATAGTAATAGGGGTTTATCAGGTTTAGGTGGTTTCAAAGCAGGTGGATTCATCAAATACTCTTTTATTCATTCAAAGGCCCTTTGACACTCTTCATTCCATAGGACCAGATGATTCTTTTTAAGCAACTTAAAGATAGGTTCACAGATTGTGGTGAGCTTTGCTCTAAACCTGCTAATGTATTGTAATTTACCAATGAATCCCCGAATTTCTCTCTCCGTCTTAGGGGCTGGCATATCCCTGATTGCTTAAACTTTGTTAGGGTGAATCTCAATGCCATTTGGACCAATTGCATGTCCCAATAATTTGCCTGAGGTAACCCCAAACACACACTTCTTCGAGTTTAATCTTAGTTTATATTGCAATGCTCTATTGAAGAATAATTCTAAGTTTTGGAAGTGTTGTTCCCTTGTATCTTATTTCACCATCATATCATCTACATATACTTTGACTTCTTTGTGCATCATGTCATGAAATAATGTGGTGGCCATCCTTTGGTAGGTTTGCTCCAGCATTCTTTAATCTAAATGGCATCACCCTATAACAAAATATTCCCTATGTAGTAATGAAAGAAGTTTTGGCTTTATCCTCTTGGGCCATTAACACTTGATTGTATACGAAAAATCCATCTACAAATGAGTGTAACACACTAGAGGCAGCACTATCAATGAGAACATCTATATGGGGTAAAGGAAAATCATCTTTAGGGGAAGCCTTGTTTAAATCTCTATAGTCCACACAGACCCTAATTCTTCCATCTTTCTTTTGCACGGGTACTATATTGGCTAGCCAGTCTGGATAATCTATTACTTCAAGGAACTTTACTTGTATTTGTTGAGTGACCTCTTCTTTAACCAATTCAGCCCATTCAGGCCTTAATCGCCTAAGCTTTTGTTTGTCAGGTTTTATGTGGGTACAAGTAGGAATAAGATGTCCGGCTATGTCTCGATCTATTCTAGGCATATCCTTATAGCACCAAGCAAATACTTCTTTATATTTTTTTAAATATTTTTTTAAATCTCTCTCTCTTATTAGGAGTAAGGTCGGGTGCTATGCTAATGTTTTTAGGATTTTTGGTTGTTCCCAAATTTAATGATTGTGTACCAATAGAGTTAATATTAAAGATGCTCATGTAACCACTATTTGAATGTATACAACCATCAGGATAAACATCATACAAGCAAGCAAAATCAAACTTTATTACATTCATTTTGGAAAAGAAAACATCATCATCCTCATATAAAACAGACAAATTAAAATCAAAATAAAAATCGTTGTTCTCAAAATCATAAAGGAAAACATCTTCAAACTTCTCTTCAACTAGGGAAGCAATCTCCTCTGGAGTTTTCTTGGTTTTCTGGACAGCTTCCTTCTCCCTTTTTGGATTGGGCTCCTTGTCGGCTGGCAGGGTGAGCTTTTTCTTTACTTGTTCTGCTCGTTCGGCAACATCAACAAAAATTTCAAAACCCAGGATCAACTTTCCTATAAACATGATTGGCTCAGGCTTTCCTTAGAGTAGTCCCATGTCTTGAGCTTTGACAAAGATTTTTTCGAGTGACGAAAAGCTCATCTTCTCATTCTTCTTTGGTTGGACATCTTTGTTGGCTTCTTCATACCCCAACCCTTTCTTGGAAGTTTGAGTCTTAAAATCTAGAAGCTTTGCTACTCTGGGAATGTAGCTCATGTTCTTCATCATGTTCAAGACCTTAGAGTCTGCTACTTTATCATCAGAAATTATAGCTACTTGGAAACCATTGAGAGCCCTCTCTACCATTAGATCATTAACAACCTCATTATCCTCGGCCTCGATGACCACCGTCTCATCTCTGTTAGGGAACTTGATCTTTTGACGGAGGGTGGAAGGAACTCCACCAAGAGGATGGAACCATGGTCGTCCCAAAAGTAGGGCAAAGGTAACAGGTATGTCCAAAACAACAAATTCAACAATAGTTTCAATTAGACCAACCTTTACAGCAGCTTTGAAAGTTCCTTTGGCGTGCCTCTTGGTATTGTTATAAGCCCAAATGGTTAGCTTGGTTAGGCTTAGATCCCTCGTTGATATAGCTAGCTTTGGCAATATTTTAAGTGGACAAACATTTATGGCGGACCCATCATCAACCATTGCACATGGAGTCCTTTTTCCTTTGATTTCCACTTTGATAAAGAGAGGACGGATGTGATCTCTCCCCTCTTCCTTTAAATCTGCATCCAAGAAAGATACCATTCCCATGTCAACTTTTCTCTTCTTTTGAATGTCTTCACACTTCATTACTCCTTCAAGTTTTATGAAGTTAATCAATTCCTCCGGTGTTATAGAGGTGGAAATTGGCCTGCTAGCCAAGGCCTTTGCCATAGTTTCATGATGCTTCTTAGAAGTGGCCAATAGGTCCCAAATGCTAACACTTGCTTGGGTTTTCTTCAACTGCTTAATCACAGTATCATCTTCCTCTTCTTTGTTTCCTACTTTGACTTCCTTTCCTTTATTAGCCTCTACCTCCTTAGGTGGTGGCCTTGTATAAGGCTTACTAGATCTTGTGTTCATTACTTCATCTTGTTTAGGCTCAGATCAGGTCCATTCCTCCTACTTGAGTACAAGATCGTCATCACTATCGCTTGAATCCCAAAACTCATTCACAACACAAATTGCTACTTCTTTACCCACCATAGTTTGTTTAACTTTGCTAAATACCACGTCTTCTTTGGTTGCTTCTTCATCCATATCTTGGAAAGAAGACATGATGAAACTTTCATGCAAACCTCCTCCAATCATGAAGGTCGTCGGTGGTGGTACTCTATTAAACCTCAGTGATGAATTATCTTTAGTGTTTGGCTTGTTGGGCTCGGGCAGCTTCCCACTATCAAGAAAATTTTGGATCTCATGCCTCAATCTCACACTTCTATCCTTGCCGTGTCCTTGCATTTGATGAAACTGACAAAATGCTTTAGTGTCAAAATTAGGTGGGAGAGGGTTAGGCAAAGGATGAGGATTTAAGGGTTGTAACAATCCCTTCTTTTGTAGCATATTAAGGACCCAAGACAATGGCTTCCCTAATTTTGAAAACTGCCTTCTTCCTCCTTGGCCAGTAGCATTAACACCAACTGCCTTTTGCATGCTTTAGTTACTACACTGGTAGTTTCATTTCTTGTTCCTTCTTGTTGAAAAGCGATTCTTCTCCTTTTCCCATTCTTCAATTTGCAGACCAGCTTGGAGAAGATCTTTGAAATCACGGATGAGTGTATGAGACATCCTCTTGTGAAGGCTAGGTAACACTCCTCTCACGATCATTGTAATTTGATCAGATTAATCAGGCCTTCTTTTGAGCAAAGCAGACTTATTCCTCTATCTTTTCATATAGTCCACAAAATTCTCGTTTGGCCTTTGTCTAATGGACTAAACTTCCATTAAGGTAACTTCCATCTCGACATTGTATCCATATTGTTGGATGAAGGCCTTGTATAGCAGATCCCAATTCTTTTGTGTGCCATCATCTAAGGTATTGAACCAATTTTGGATAACAGGGTCCAATGAGAGCATGAAGTAGCTTAGAGTTTGAGCCTTAGTAGCTCGGACAGACTGCATAGCAGTGATATACTGCGTTACATGGAGGTGAGGATTTTCAATTCCATCAAACTTTGCAAAGGATGGCATCTTGAAGTTGTATGGAACTTCTTCGTCTAGCTCAAATAATTTGTCAACTTTGGACATTTCTTTAGTTTTCATCTTCTTTTCAAATTTGTTTTCCAAATCCGCAATCATCTTTTCAACGTCAGAAGTTTCAGTTTTCTCCATAGTTGATCTTTCAACAATCTCCGGTTCTTTCTTCTTGTCTTGAGGATCTTGGAAGTATTGATCCCAATCATCATCATCATCAATGATCACCTTATCATCATCAAAAACCACTTCACCAACTTTAGCCTTCCTCTTGTCCTTTGGCTTGTTGGTGCTAGCAGATGCTTTGGCATTGTTTCCTAAAATTACAGCCACTTGGTTCTTCATGGTCTCAGCCAGGGCCTCTTTTATTTCTTCCATCTTGGCATTGAGGGCGTCATGCACCATTCTTTGAATTTTTTCAGGTTCCATTGCTTTTGGTGAAAAGGAGATTGAGTCATTGCTAGATTCTTTGTCTCCGGCGTAGGTCGGATTGTTGTAAGCTTTTGAACTATCGTAACCCAGGGCTGTGAGCTAGAGAGGATTAATGATATGAGATGCAAATGTATGCATGTATGCATGTATGCACAAATAATAGACAAATATAAGTAGAATGTCGCTTCCAACCTTATAACTTCCACACATAAATGGCGAGTCTCTTTTCCTAGGTATATGGTTAACAAAATACAACCATGGGGTATCTTGTTTTTGAATATTTCCCTCGAACGTTTCAACCAATAGTTATATTTTCAAAAATGGAAATCAGTTTAGATAATTCCCATTAATTAGGTTTAAATCCATTCAACCAACTAAAGTAGCTTTATGCTATATTGGATTAAAACTAAATTAAGAGGTTTATTATAAATAGATTTCTCACTTGAAAAAGTAACTAATGATTAATGCCAAAAATAAGCCCATGATTAATTATTCTTAGTATAAACTAGGCTCATAATTAATTTTTGGTATTTCATAATTGACCTAAATAATTTGCAAGCTCTTTGTGAGAAAAGGTTGGATGAGAATAATTTTGTTTCTAAGCCCGTTGTAAAAAGATTTTAGAAAAAAATGGATTTTGGGCTAAGTATTTGGGTCATGAGAAAAGAATTTGTTTATGAAAAAGTTTTATATCCAAAGACCATCTTGAAAAGTTTTAAAAATAGCTTTGGTCTTTTAAACTTTAAAGAAAAATTTATTTGAGCTCATAATGTACTTAGGTCATATTAGAAAAAGAACAAACCAAATAAGCCATGATTTAAGCCAAGATAAATTAACCATAGTCAAACAACAAGCATTTGGGGTAAAACCTAAGGAAAGTAACTAGGCCAACTTTAGTCTTTGGGTTGAAAAGGCTTAGGTTCCCATAGCAAGTATATACCAAATGGTACAAGGCTATGAGTAGTTATTCCTTGCTCGATCTCTATACCTTGAGTGAAAGTATGGTATCCCTTACATAACACAACATGGGTAACACGGGCATCTTAACCCACACACAATGCAATCTAATATGATGCAATGGATAATATCATGATAAGAAAGAATAGAATAATATAAAGACCAACAGAATCAACTTCTCTTATCCCCAGTGGAGTCACCACTGTGAGCGGGGATTTTCGCCCCCACTCCCGGTGGAATGGTTCTTGCGACTTTGGCACTGTTTAGGCTCGAGGCCTTAGAGAACACGGGCCTAAGCCCGAAGAAAGTGGAGTCACCATCCGGACGGGCCGGGAAAAAGAAAGGGCTGGATGACTCAATTCCTAAGGAATCCCCAACCCCTTAATGGGTTCAAAAAGTTGGGTACGTGTAGGTGTAGACCCTTAATTTTTGACCCAGTCCGGTCAAATATACTTTTATTAGTCCAAAATCATTTTTGTGTTGTCCAATATATTTTAATTAGTCTAAAACAAGTGTTATCCAATATATTTTAATAATAATAAACAAAAAATAACAAATAAAAATAAAAATAAAAATCGGTGGCGGAAAAATCGACGATGAAAAAATTATCGCCGAAAATTAGCGTGCGGCGAAATGGCCCGCAGGCCAATTCTCACCCGCAACCAGCTGCCGCAGTTTTTTTGCCAATGCATTTTTTCCACAGCAGTTTTTTTTTTGCTAAAGCAATTTTTCCACAGCAATTTTTTTTCTCCAGCGAAATTTTTTCGACGCAAATTTTTTCGAAACCAAATGCAATTAGGTTTCGGTTTCCTTTTCTTAATTAATGTTAGATTCCATGAATAACTAGAATTAATCAAAAAAATCTTCTATAAATAAGACCAAAAACAACACAAGAAAGAGGGGAAATTTTGGATCGGATTCTGGAGGAGAAATTGAGACCGAAATTGAGGAGGAAAACTTTGAATCAATCGGACTTTTTGAGAGAGCAAACAAACAATTCAATCCATCAAAGGCAGCAAAGCTTGTCTTTGTTCTTGTCCATCCAAGAAGAAATTTTATACATAACTATGACAATCTCAAGTCAAAGAATTAATACATAACTATCATGAGATTTACTTATGACACTAACCCATGTAGTAATCTCATGATGGGTCTATCCAATACATTGTTCTCTAACAAGTATCTATGAAATTGATTTGTATCACTATACACATAACCATCTGATGATTATCAAATCAATATTCATACTGGTTAAGAATTATTTTTTTATCTCTATAACAATAATAAACCAGGACAAATATCAAAATTGTGTAACATGCAAACAAACAATAATGATAATAAAACTCATTTATTAATAATGAATGCATAACATAAAGATCCAAATAAATGGCCTAGGACACATACACTAACAATCTCCCACTTGCACTAGGCCAACAAATTTCTAAGACCCATAGATCTAGTGTGCTGATCATGCTTGACCCGTGAGAGAGGCTTTGTTAATGGATCTGCTATGTTATCATTTGTGTCAACTTTGCATATCTTGATATCTCCTCTATCGATAATGTCTCGAATGAGGTGAAAATGCCTGAGTATATGCTTAGACCTTTGATGAGATCTAGGCTCTTTTGCCTGTGCTATGGCACCATTGTTGTCACAATAAATGTCCACAGGATTTGCAATGCTAGGCACCACTCCTAGATCAGTGATGAATTTCTTCAACCAGACTGCTTCCTTAGCTGCATCTGATGCTGCTATATACTCAGCCTCTATTGTAGAATCAGCCACAGTGCTTTGTTTTGAACTCTTCCAACTAACAGCTCCACCATTCAATGTGAATACAAAACCTGACTGTGATCTAAAATCATCTATGTCAGTTTGGAAACTAGCATCTGTGTAACCATTTACAACTAGCTCATCTTCCAAACCTCCATAAACCAAGATTACATCTTTAGTCCTTCGAAGGTACTTAAGAATATTCTTGATAGCTGTCCAGTGACCTTCACCAGGATCAGCTTGAAATCTACTAGTTGCGCTTAATGGATATGAGACATCTGGTCTAGTACATAACATGGCATACATAATAGATCCTATAGAAGAAGCATAAGGAATCTTATTCATTCGATCTCACTCATTAGATGTCATAGGACATTGACTCTTGCTGAGATGAATGACATGAGACATAGGCAAGAATCCCCTTTTGGAATCTTGCATGTTGAACCTCTTCAACACTTTATCTATGTATGTACTTTGACTCAGGCCAATTATCCTTCTAGATCTATCTCTATAGATCTTTATACCAAGGATATAGGCAGTCTCACCTAAGTCTTTCATTGAGAAAGAATTCCCTAACCAAGTCTTAACCTTTGCAAGGTAGGGATATCATTCCCAATGAGTAATATGTCATCCACATATAAGACTAAAAACACTACTGCACTCCCACTAACCATCTTGTAAACACAAGGTTCATCTTCATTCTTGATGAAACCAAAGTTCCTAACTGTTTCATCAAAATGAAGATTCCAGCTTCGAGATGCTTGCTTCAATCCATAAATGGATCTTTGAAGCTTGCAAACCTTTGTAGAATTCTCAGGATTTACAAAACCCTCAGGTTGTGTCATATACACATCCTCAAGCAAGTTTCCATTAAGGAAAGCGGTTTTGACATCCATTTGCCATATCTCATAATCATAGTATGCTGCAATGGCAATGAGAATTCTAACAGACTTAAGCATAGCAATTGGTGAAAAGGTTTCATCATAGTCTATACCATGAGTTTGCTTGAAACCTTTTACAGCAAGCCTTGCTTTATAGGTCTGCACATTCCCATCCATGTCAGTTTTCTTCTTGAAAACCCATTTGCAGCCAATAGTCTTAATACCCTCTGGAGGATCAGTTAAAGACCAAACTTGGTTGTCAAACATAGATTGCATCTTAGATTTCATGGCTCCAAGCCATTTGTCTGAATCTGGACCTGATACAGCTTCTTGATAGGTAGTAAGCTCATCTTGATCTATGAGCATTACTTCACTATCATCAGTCACAAGAAATCCATATCTCTCTAGCTGAAGACGTGTCCTATCAGACCTGCGAGGGATTTGTGTTACATCTTTAGACTCCACAACTATTTGTGGTTCTGAAATAGGCTCTATAGACGGCTCAATGATTTCTTGTGGTACTTGAGTTTCCTTAAGTTCTACTATACTCCCACTAGTTCTCTTAGAAAGAAATTTCTTTTCCAAAAATATCCCATTTCGAGCAACAAACACTTTGTTCTCTGAAGGAGTATATAAATAGTATCCTTTAGTTTCCTTAGGATACCCCACAAAATTACATTTGATAGACTTTGGAGCTAACTTATCTGAAACTGGTCTTTTCACATAAGCTTCACAACCCCAAATCTTAAGAAAAGACAAACTAGGTGTCTTACCTGTCCATATCTCATATGGTGTCTTTTCAACCGCCTTAGATGGTACATGGTTCAGAATGAATGCAGCTATCTCCAAGGCATAACCCCAAAAAGATAAAGGAAGATTCGCTTGACTCATCATTGATCGAACCATATCTAATAGAGTTCGATTTCTCCTTTCAGAAACTCCATTCCACTGTGGAGTTCCTGAAGGAGTCAGTTGTGAAATAATTCCACAATCCCTTAGATGATCATTAAACTCTTGGCTCAAATATTCACCACCTCGATCTGATCGAAGTAGTTTAATTTTTTTACCAAGTTGATTTTGTACTTCATTTTGAAAAGTTCTAAACATTTCAAAAGACTCATGCTTATATTTCATTAGGTAGACATAGCCATACCTACTAAAATCATCAGTAAAAGTAATGAAGTATCGAAATCCTCCTCTGGCACTAATGCTAAAAGGACCACATACATCTATATGTATCAAGCCCAATAAATCATTAGCCCTTTCACTATGCCCAGTAAAAAGATCCTTTGTCATCTTACCAAGCAAACAAGACTCACATGTTTCAAATGATTCAAAATCAAATGAATCTAATAATCCATCTTGATGGAGCTTAGACATGTGTTTCTCATTTATATGGCTAAGGCGACAATGCCATAAATAAGTAGGGTTTAACTCATTTGGCTTAGTTCTCTTAGAAGTTATGTTATAGATATCATTACCCTTAGAATCATCAAGATTAAGGATATAAAGGCCATTATAAGATTTGCAATACCATAAAGCAAATCATTTTTTTTTATCAAAAATAGAACATTTCTTATTCTTAATAAAAAATGAATAACCTTCATCATCCAAAATAGATACTGAAATAAGATTCCTACTCATAGTAGGAACATAAAAGCAATTGTTCAAAATTAACAAAAACCCATTGGCCATAACAAGTTCATAAGTTCCTACAGCTATAGCAACAACTCTTGATCTATTGCCAACACGTAGGTCCACTTCGCCCTTCTTCAGCATCCTACTCCTTTTGAGTCCCTGCATATTTGTACAAATATGAGATCCACATCCGATATCTAATACCCAGGAAGAAGGAATAGATAAATTAATTTCTATAACATAAATACCTGAAGATGTAGTCGCACTACCCTTCAACTTCTTTAACTCATCCAAATAGAGTTGACAATTTCTCTTCCAATGCCCAGGCTTGTTGCAATGGAAATAAGTCCCTTCCTTAGGAACTTTAGCCTTAGGTTCAGGTTTTGGTTTAGCTTGTCCCTTGGACCCTTTAGCACCTTTTGCCTTACCCTTGCCTTTAGTATCTTTGGCTTTCTTTTTCATTTGTTTAATATTGACATTCAATATTTGGGTAGGCTTTTTAATATTCCCCTCAATAGTTTTGAGCATACCATGTAGCTCAGGAATGGATTTCTCCATGTCATTCATGTTATAGTTCATGACAAACTATGAGAAATTGCTAGGCAATGAATGTAGGATCAAATCCGTGGAGAGTTCTAAACTCAGGGGATATCCAAGTCTAGCAAGGTGATCTAGATAGCCTTTCATCTTTAAAACATGAGCACTAACAGATTCACCTTCAGACATTCTGCAGTCAAATAATGCAACAGCGGTGTCAAACCTATCTTGCCTAGCCTGTTGTTGGAAAGCTTGTTTGAGATGCACACTCATCTCATAAGCCTCTAAGTGTTCTAGATCCTTCTGAAGTCCTGGACACATAGTAGCCAACATAAGACATCCTATGTCATTGGAATCATCCACATGCTTCTTATGCTTACTCTTAGCAGCATTAGAAGCATCAGCAGGAGGTGGGTCAGGGACAGCTTCATCAGCACGTAGGACTTTTTCTCTTGTTTGAGAACAATTCTCCGGTTCCTAAACCAGTCAACAAAATTAGTCCCACATTCTTTCAGTTTTTCCTTCTCAAGGATAGATCGCAGTGATAAGGTGGAATTGTTATTAGCAGCTATCTACAAAATAAATATGCAAAGTCAAATTTTAATTTAAACTCCTACTAAAAATATAACCAATATTTTAGTAGGCTAAGATCCGTATTTCACTTAATTCTAAACTCAGCTTTGGCGTGACGCTTAAAATCAAGTTATTTAGGTAGGTAACTGTTGACCTAGATTTAGGTCAATCTTGTTTTTGATCTTGGCAAACAAATTGAAGTGATCTAATGGCTTCAATGAGTGTTTATATGGCAGGAAAGCAACTTAGAATGAGCTGAAATGCAAAGAAATTTGAAGATTTCCTAAGTGCTGAAAATTTGTCTTTGAAGGGATGCGCGACCGCCCCAAGGCCTTGCGCGACCATCCAAGAACGCGCGACCGCCCCAAGGGGTTGCGCGACCATCCAAACTGTCTTGGTTTGACAGTAAGGTTCGCGGTGACAAGAACGGTGAATGACTCGACGCAAGACAATGCGCGACCGCCCAATGTGGCTTCGCGACCGCTACATTTATATAGCCGTTGGTGGGCTTCAACGGCTAGTTAAAGAATTAATAAGAAGATGCCATGTGTCAAGTAGCCGTTAGAGATTTGAATTGCGCGACCGCACCAGACTGCTGGGATGCCCGCACAAACAGATGCGCGACCGCCCCAAGGGGGTGCGCGACCATCCCAGGATGCGCGACCATCCAAAGGTGGTGCGCGACCATCCCAACAGTCTGACACAAAAATCCAAGAAGATTTTGTAGCTGTTGGAGTTTCACTTTTCTACCCACTTCACCAACGGGCAGAACTGGTTTGAGGCCTATAAATACCACCTCAAACAAGTCTTATAGCAAGAGAATAAATACTAATATTGTCCAAACTCTTGCAAGTTATTTACTTAAGCTTTCATCTATTTATCTCTTCATGCAAGGTTGAGTGTTAGCCATTAAAACACCAATTGTAAAGGTTGTGAGAGTGAGCCTGAGAAAAACTCTTGTAAAGGTTGTGAGAGTGAGCCTAGTAAAACTCTTGTAAGTGGTTTGAGTGTTAGCCTTAGTAAAACACTTGTCAAGTTAGGTGTGAGCTTGTAAAAACACCAAAGTTGGAAGTGAGCTTGTAAAACTTCAAGTATAGTGGAATACCCAATTGAGGTTGGGGAGTGGATGTAGGATTGTTGAATCCGAACCACTATAAATCTCTTGTGTTGATTTTTCTACTCTCTACTCAATCTTCTACATCTTCTACATTTCTTATTTGTTGAAGTTTTTCAATTTGCTATCATTTCTTGAAGAAACCAATTCACCCCCCCTCTTGGTTGCCATCTTGGGACAACAATTGGTATCAGAGCTTTGAAATTTCTTAAACTTAATTGTGAAATTTGATCCTCAAAGGCAACCACACCCACTAATACCTCTACATCAACTTTCTCTTCCAATTCCATGGCTCATTATTATGGAAACTCAAAATCCCTTGTTATACCTCACTTTGATTATTCATATTGGAAACACAAGATGTTTTTGCTCCTAGATAGTGAAGGAATAGAGCTTTGGGATTATGTTGAAAATGAGTGGAAGATTCCTACAAGAATGGTTGATGGTGTAGAAAAAGAGATTCCACGAAAAGAGTGGAATGAAGAACAAAGAAGAAGCAATGGGAGAGATAAAAAGGCTTCTTTCATTCTCCTAAGCTCATTGCCAAAGGAAGAATGTGGAAGAATTCTTGGATGCTCAAGTGCCTATAGTATTTGGAAGACCTTGGAGAATTATCATGAAGGTACTAATCAAGTAAAATTCATGAAGGCCCAAATGCTTATTCAAGAGTATGAACTCTTCAAAATGAAGTCCTTTGAAGATGTCACGGAGATGACCAATCGACTTCTTGCCATTGTCAATGATTTGAGAAAATTTGGCAAAGTATACTCTTTGGAAGACATAAATTGCAAAATCCTTAGAATTCTTACAAAGAAGGAATTTGAAGCAAGAGTATCATCCATTGAGGAAGCACATGATTTGAGCAAGCTTCCAACGGATGTCCTCATTGGCAAATTACTCACACATGAGATGGCAATGGAAATGCAAGAAGAGCAAGAAGAAGAAGAAGAGCAAGCAATTGAAAATCTATGTCTCATGGCTATGGGAGATGATGAACACTCCAATGAGGTAGGTACCCAATCTTTAAACATGAATTTAAATTACAACAATATTGATGATGCTTTAGATGATAGTGATATAATTGAACATATGAACTTTAGAGTAGAAAAATATTTTTCTAAGATAAAATTTCATAAGGACAAATGCTCTAAAATAGAAGAGGATTTTGTATGTTTAAAAAATTCTACTTTAGAATTAAAAACCTCAAATGAACAAATATCTAAAAGCAAACATAGCTTAGAAAAGGTTATCAAGGAAAATCCCTTAATTGACAAGGGCAAATGGCATGAAGATGGAGGAGAATGAGTACTCCATCAAACCAAGTTCAAACAATGCTAAGAGTAAGGCAATTGGCATTGAAAAATTGGTAACAATTCTTGCCTTACAACATTTGAACTTTTATACTTTTAATTTTTACTTTACATGTTGTGTTTGACATTAAGGTTGAAAAATGATTTTATGGTTGACTAAATTATTTTTGTTACATTTTAAATTTGTTCATAATTAAGTCAATCACTTTCTTGAATTGTATTTAATTTTCTTTTTATATTCCTCTTGATTTGACTCCAACAAGAGAGGAGAAAACTTGAATATTTTGATAAAAATTGATCTCAATTGTTTCTAAGTTTTTCACTTCTTGAAGGGGAGATCATCAATTGAGGGGGAGTATAATCCAATCAATTGGTATCCTTAACATATTTTTCATTGATTTTGATATTTTCATTGATTGGTACTTTTATTTTTCCTAAGTATATGACTTAGATTTGTGTTAATTGTGAATTTTGTTTTTGGTGATTGACCATTGGCTTTGAATTCTATTATAAAGTCACACCAACAATGATTTTGATCTTGTCTTGTGTTTATATTTCCTTATTTCTTATATCATCTTTGAAGATTGCTTGATTGATCTTCATCTCTACCTCCTCTTTTTGAATTTTGGCAAAGGGGGAGAGAATTTGATGAATTTGAGAATTTTCTTATGTTTTTCCATAATGGGAAGTATTGCCTATTTTTGTTGATTATTTGTATTTCAAATTCAATTTGATTGCCAAAATCAAAAAGGGGGAGATTGTTGACCTAGATTTAGGTCAATCTTGTTTTTGATCTTGGCAAACAAATTGAAGTGATCTAATGGCTTCAATGAGTGTTTATATGGCAGGAAAGCAACTTAGAATGAGCTGAAATGCAAAGAAATTTGAAGATTTCCTAAGTGCTGAAAATCTGTCTTTGAAGGGATGCGCGACCGCCCCAAGGCCTTGCGCGACCATCCAAGAACGCGCGACCGCCCCAAGGGGTTGCGCGACCATCCAAACTGTCTTGGTTTGACAGTAAGGTTCGCGGTGACAAGAACGGTGAATGACTCGACGCAAGACAATGCGCGACCGCCCAATGTGGCTTCGCGACCGCTACATTTATATAGCCGTTGGTGGGCTTCAACGGCTAGTTAAAGAATTAATAAGAAGATGCCATGTGTCAAGTAGCCGTTAGAGATTTGAATTGCGCGACCGCACCAGACTGCTGGGATGCCCGCACAAACAGATGCGCGACCGCCCCAAGGGGGTGCGCGACCATCCCAGGATGCGCGACCATCCAAAGGTGGTGCGCGACCATCCCAACAGTCTGACACAAAAATCCAAGAAGATTTTGTAGCTGTTGGAGTTTCACTTTTCTACCCACTTCACCAACGGGCAGAACTGGTTTGAGGCCTATAAATACCACCTCAAACAAGTCTTATAGTAAGAGAATAAATACTAATATTGTCCAAACTCTTGCAAGTTATTTACTTAAGCTTTCATCTATTTATCTCTTCATGCAAGGTTGAGTGTTAGCCATTAAAACACCAATTGTAAAGGTTGTGAGAGTGAGCCTGAGAAAAACTCTTGTAAAGGTTGTGAGAGTGAGCCTAGTAAAACTCTTGTAAGTGGTTTGAGTGTTAGCCTTAGTAAAACACTTGTCAAGTTAGGTGTGAGCTTGTAAAAACACCAAAGTTGGAAGTGAGCTTGTAAAACTTCAAGTATAGTGGAATACCCAATTGAGGTTGGGGAGTGGATGTAGGATTGTTGAATCCGAACCACTATAAATCTCTTGTGTTGATTTTTCTACTCTCTACTCAATCTTCTACATCTTCTACATTTCTTATTTGTTGAAGTTTTTCAATTTGCTATCATTTCTTGAAGAAACCAATTCACCCCCCCTCTTGGTTGCCATCTTGGGACAACAGTAACATCATTACCAATTACATCTCATGTAACTCTTAGTAATTATGGAATATTGACATCATATGTCATAGCATGTTGAATTCCATTTAATGCCTTAGGCCCAAAACCATTTTGATAGCCTAATTAAGTCTAACCAATTTTAAAACATATGAGTAGCACTACTACTCATCCTACTTAGCTAGGAATGTTTAAAGCATATTGCTTTGGCAATACCTACTTTAATACAATCTTAGTTTTGATAGGTGTTCAAAACGTGGATGGCATTTAGACTTAAATTATTAATGAGGGTTCAACTAAATTATTATCATGTCTTGCATTACATATCATTATATTTTAGCATCCTATATGCATATATATAATTTATCACATAAGCATCATATACCAAATGACAAAATATGTAAACGTGACATAGCATGGCCAAACTAAATATGATCTTCAAGAGACCAAATGAAGATCATAAAGGCAACCCTAGGTGAAAAACCTATCTATTACAACACTTGCAATATTACATATCTTCAAAACTTGAGCTTGTGCTTCCAACACCATGGAACCATCTTCTCCTTGGTATGAATCTCCATCACAAACATTGTAGCGTGAATCTTCATTTATTACAATAAAAGAAAATCTAACTACTAGTAAAATAAATTACAACAAAATAAATGACACCCATGTCGTATTTACCCAAAATTAAGATATGAATAAACCAATCACATAGGTCATAAGGCCATGCTATGCACCATGCCAAGACATCAAACAAACATAACATATTCATCACCAACATGTTAAATAGAAACAAGTGTATTGACATTCTTAATGTCGCGGTAACGAACTATAGGGCGCGAACATACGGCGGTCCCGCTAGCCGGTTAGCGGGCGGGGCTCCCGCTGGCCGGTCAATGGGCGGGGTTCCGAAGGGGCAGCGCTCCTGGGCAGGGTCGAGGGGCAGCTCCCCTCGAAGCCAAATAGAAACATTAATTTCATTAACATTTTTCTTTGGCGAAACCCTAAAACAGAATCGTTAATCTCATTAACCTTCTTACTGTTTTATTTTGAATATGTACAACCCATTACAGAAACATTACCAAATGTTTATACACATATAAACTTAACCGTTTTCGTCATATGAAAATTGTTTTAATCAACCAATCATATATACGTGATCATCTCATGAAAACGAAATTAAAAACACCAATCCTTTCTCGTCATATGAAAAACAAATTAGGGTTTTACAGAAACGAAACCAGAAAACCAATCCTTTCTCATCATATGAAAAACGAATTAGGGTTTTATAGTTAACATGCCATACGAAATCAATATATCTTATGTAATCATATCAACATGGCATTTTCGGCTTAAACGAAAACAACAAGTGGCTCTGATACCACTGTTAGGAAATCAAGGATATCACTGCAAACCAAAAATACGCAGCGGAAAAATTTTTGATCTCTGATTTCCCACCAGGATCCATGCTGTTCATTTAATTCGACGAAAGTGTTCAAAGAACTAACCTGTTGATGATTCAAAATCACATTTTGGAAGAGATACCTTGATCGCGAAACACCCTTTATCGCGTATCCACACGAATGCTACCGTCTGGAGTGCTAGCTCTCTGCAACGACGAAGGCTGGAAAAATGTTTCTTTAAAACGTATCAGGGTTACGTTGTTTTCGTTCTCTTTCGTTTTCTAATGTTACCTCTGAGAAGACTTAACGTCTGGAGTGAATATAATCACTCTAGAATCCAATTCGAAATTGGATAAGGTAAGTCAAATTCAGAATCCAAATCTAATAAGGATTCTGAATATATTATCTAATAATATATATATATATAATGAAAATAATAATAATAATAAATATTAATATTAATATTATATCCAGCCCAAAGCGTATTCTTGTGTGTGACCCGATAGGCCCATATTAATTGGCAGTCAATTTAATCTCTATTAAACAAACAAGTCATAATTGGCCTCTAGCAAGGCGTTACAACTACCCAATTAATATAAGGAATGTCCAATTTGCCTAATAATAGTACATGCATTAATCCCTTTGTCACACGATATCTAGCATGAACATAAGTCATGGTCAACGTCATACTTATATTGTCCAAACTTATGATTACTTGATCTCCAAGTAGACTGATAAAAAACAAATGAAAATGATCACACTATCAATTCATTTGAGCACGACCATGCATTTCACAGTCTCACTTATCGAGGGGCCCAAAAGATATCTCTCTCAAAGAGAGGAACAAATTCTATCTTGATTGTTCATTATCCTCTATATAATTTCTATCATATATGATCATAACTTTTATTACTATCCAGTTACTGATAATGTTTGATCATGTCAAAATATAATAGTCCTTATATTGGAAACTATGACAATCTCAAGTCAAAGAATTAATACATAACTATCATGAGATTTACTTATGACACTAACCCATGTAGTAATCTCATGATGGGTCTATCCAATACATTGTTCTCTAACAAGTATCTATGAAATTGATTTGTATCACTATACACATAACCATCTGATGATTATCAAATCAATATTCATACTGGTTAAGAATTATTTTTTTTATCTCTATAACAATAATAAACCAGGACAAATATCAAAATTGTGTAACATGCAAACAAACAATAATGATAATAAAACTCATTTATTAATAATGAATGCATAACATAAAGATCCAAATAAATGGCCTAGGACACATACACTAATAATCTCCCACTTGCACTAGGCCAACAAATTTCTAAGACCCATAGATCTAGTGTGCTGATCATGCTTGACCCGTGAGAGAGGCTTTGTTAATGGATCTGCTATGTTATCATTTGTGTCAACTTTGCATATCTTGATATCTCCTCTATCGATAATGTCTCGAATGAGGTGAAAATGCCTGAGTATATGCTTAGACCTTTGATGAGATCTAGGCTCTTTTGCCTGTGCTATGGCACCATTGTTGTCACAATAAATGTCCACAGGATTTGCAATGCTAGGCACCACTCCTAGATCAGTGATGAATTTCTTCAACCAGACTGCTTCCTTAGCTGCATCTGATGCTGCTATATACTCAGCCTCTATTGTAGAATCAGCCACAATGCTTTGTTTTGAACTCTATATAGCTGCATCTGACACCAAATAATTTTTCTCTTTGTACCATATAAGAAATGTGGTAGCTAACATGTAATAGAAAATAAAAAAAAAAGATATAAACATTTATTTAGTACGCAGCGGAAATTATAAAATATTTACATATATAGAAATATCTAAGTTCAAGTTTACAACTATGTATACATATACATTAAAATCATTATTTTACAAAATATAAAGAAATTATACATGGTTGGCAGCACTGCTCTGATCTTTAAGTCTTAAAGCAAAACCTCACTGTCTAGACTCGCTCGGTCTAGCGGAGTTCTCGGGTTCTTCTCTAACACCTGCGCGATGAACCACAATCGCGCTAAGCCAACGGCTTAGTAAAACAAACTACAATATCAAGATGCTTTGATGCAATGTTCATGTCACACAATCAAGTTGCATACACAATTCAAGTAAACATTACATTTCACTCATACCTTGTTCACCATAACTTATTAAACCATGAACATATCTCATAACATTACATCATATCATTTCTCATTACTTTCATCTAGTAATAATCACATTTAATTAAACACAAGCATTGGGCCCAAAACACAAACCAATATGTTATTCAAAGTTCAGAGTCACCGCTTTGATTCAATATCACATCATCAAGCCCGTAGGCAAAATATATCATATCTCTATCCATGGATAGCGTAACAGACCCAGTCTCTTGGACCATCAACCCATTAACATGAGGAGATCCTCAAACCGGCTAGACTATTACTAATTTTTCAAATGGAGGTGGTTTACGGGTCTCCCATTTCACCATCATTCCATATTCACATTTTTCAACTGGAATCGGTTTACGGGCCTCCCATTTCACCTATCCAGTGATTCATAAGTATTTTTCAATTGGATTCGGCTTACGGGCCACCCATTTCGCCTATCCAATGATTCATAGGCATGCCATCAAATACAGGACTCTGAAAGTTGAATCAACATATTAGGCACACAATCATTTAATTTATCTCATTCTCAATTCATTTCTCATTTTACAATCCACAATTCATTAAGCATTTATGTCTCAACTATATCATCATAGCCAACAATCATGGCCTCACAACTCATACCATTCACATTTCCAATTTCATATCTCAAATCACATTAATTAATTCATCATAACCAATCACATTGCATTATCATAGAAGCAAACATGCCTTAACCATTTTACTTACATCATGAGTAATCAATCATGTTATTTCCACACTTTATTACTCAAATATATACACAACCAATATTCTTAACATACATTACACATGCTTATCACAACATTCACATAACAATAATAATATGTTTCAACAATGCATTTATGTTCTCAACACTTTAACAAACACATATGTATATTAAGTTTTCACATCTCATAAATGAATGCAATGATGTAGTTTGTACTTACCTTATGCACACTCACACAACTCTAAGCAATCCTTTCTTCCAAAGATTCTTCACTTCACAATTAGGGCAAATCACTTCTTCCAAAACCTAACCCAAAACAATGATGCAACACATCAATTTCTATAACATTTATTACTTATTAACCTTATCTTAAACCTTTAGATCACTAAACAAAACTCAACATCACTAAGCAAAGCCCACGGCCATGGCCACCTCAACCCCAACGGTCGTGGCTTTGAGAACCCTTCTGCCCAAAAATGGCCAACACCCCCACGGCCATGGCTACCAAAAGGCCACGGGCGTGGCATCCAAAACGCTACTGCCCCTTTCTGAAATTAGGTATTCTTCACTTCTAAAACCAACAAACACAACCAACTCAAAGATCAACAAGAATAATCAATCAAACATAACATAAACAACACTTACCAACTCAAAACCCTAACACAATCTCCACACAACCACTTCCAACATCAACACCCACTTAACTTCTCATCTATCAAGCAATCTCAACACTTAAATTCACACCATAAACAACCTTAATCATACCATCATCAAACCACAACTCAACTTAAACATAACTTCAAAAATAACATTGGCAAACAAGAGAAAACTTACCAAATCATGAAATTCCTTGAAATTCCAACTTGTATACTTGAAAACTCCTTTCAATTTGAGCTTGGAATCAACAAAACCTTCACTTGTTTTCTTGCTCTCTTGTCCCTTTGATGAGCCGGCCACACAAGAAAGAAAAGAAAAGAAAATGACAATGAAGAGTAAAAGTCAAATTTTGCTTCTTCTTTAAATCTCCACCAAGCAAAATAATTAGGAAATTACTTAAATACCCTTCTTTCTTTACTCTAACTCTCTTACAATCAAATGCCCCCTTTAAGTAATTTCACATGTAACAATAAAATATCCTCTTCCCTTGACTTTCCATTTTGACCAACATATATATTATATATATCACCATATACACTACATATACATTTCTCTCTACACATAATTTCCTTATCAACTTAACATATACACACACCATCCAAATGAAATAACAACAACAACAACAAAACTTCTAGGGCATAAATAGGGATATTACAATTTCTCCCCCTCTAAAAAAAAAAATTTCGTCCTCGAAATTACCTGAAATCAACTCTGAAACAACTGAGGATGCTGGTCTCGCATTGCTTGCTCACTCTCCCAAGTTACCTCTCCTCTCCCATGATTCTTCCATAACACTTTCACAAGTGGCACTCTCTTGTTCCTCAACTCTTTCACTTCATGTGCCAAAATAGCAACTGGCTCTTCTTCAAATGTTAGATCCGAATTCACTTCAATAGATTCAACTGATAACACATGAGATGGGTCTGATCTGTACCTTCTTAGCATAGAAACATGGAAGACATTATGAATCCTGTCCAAATCAGGTGGGAAAGCAAGTCGATAAGCAACTGGTCCCACTCTTTCCAACACCTCATATGGTCCAATGAAACGAGGACTCAGCTTCCCTTTTCGACCAAATCTCAAGATCTTTTTCCAAGGAGACACCTTCAAAAATACTTTATCTCCCACATTATACTCAATATCTCTTCTTTTCAAATCCGCATAAGATTTCTGTCGATCTGAAGCTGCTTTCAATCTATCTCGAATCATTTTCACTTTCTCTTCAGTCTCTTTAACTAAATCAGGACCAATTATCTTACCTTCACCAGTCTCATTCCAACACAAAGGCGTCCTACACCTTCTTCCATACAATGCTTCAAATGGTGCCATACCAATGCTCGATTGGTGACTGTTGTTGTAGGCAAATTCCACAAGTGGTAAAAATCTGTCCCAACTTCCAGAGAAATCAATGACACAACTTCTCAACATATCCTCGATAATCTGTATTACTCTCTCTAACTGCCCATCTGACTGAGGATGGAAAGCAGTACTAAAGTGTAATCGAGAACCTAAAGCCTCATGCAAACTCTTCCAAAATCTTGAAGTGAACCTAGGATCTCGATTAGAAACTAAAGAAATTGGGACTCCATGCAACTTAACAATCTCATGGATATACAGCTCAGCCAATCTCTCCAGTGAAAAATCCATCCGAACTGGAAGAAAATGAGCTGTCTTAGTCAACCTATCAACAATCAACCAAATAGCATCATGCTTTCTTTGTGTCAAAGGCAAACCAGACACAAAGTCCATTGTCACTCTCTCCCACTTCCATTCAGGCACTGACAAAGGTTGAAGCAACCCAGTTGGAACCTGATGCTCAGCTTTCACCCTCTGACATGTGAGACATTTAGATACAAACTCTGCAATGTCTCTCTTCATACCGGACCACCAGTAATGCTGTCTCAAATCATGGTACATCTTTGTACTGCCCGGATGCATAGCAAAAGCTGATTGGTGTGCTTCTTCTAAAATAATCCTTCTCAAACTATCATCATCAGGCACACACAGTCTATTCTCAAACCACAAACTCCCATCATCTCTCATAACAAAATCCCTGTTCTCTCCTTTAAGACAATCAGAAACAACCTTCTGAATCTTCTTATCAGCCAACTGAGCCTCCTTAATCTGATCTAACAGCACTGGCTTCAATTGCAATTGTGCCAACAATGCACCATCATCACAAGATATGAAGCTAGCATGCAACGCTCTCAACTCAACAAGCAACAAAAGCGAATAAGCAGTCAAACCTGCTAAAGACTTCCGACTCAAGGCATCAGCAACAACATTTGCTTTACCTGGATGATAATCAATCAAACAGTCGTAGTCTTTAATCAATTCCAACCATCGCCTCTGTCGAAGATTCAACTCCTTCTGAATACCCAAATATTTCAAACTCTTGTGATCTGTATAGATAAAACACTTCTCTCCATACAAATAATGTCGCCAAATCTTCAAAGCAAACACAATGGCTGCTAATTCCAAGTCATGAGTCGGATAGTTGAACTCATACGGCTTCAACTGACGAGAAGCATAAGCTATCACTTTACCTTCTTGCATCAACACACAACCCAAACCATTATGTGAAGCATCACTGTAAATCACATAAGGTTTATCTTCCACAGGTAAAGTGAGAACAGGCGCTTGAGTCAACATCTCTTTCAACTGCTCAAAGCTAGCTTGGCACTGATCAGTCCACACAAATCCCACTCCCTTCCGAAGCAATCTGGTGAGTGGAGTAGCTATCAGAGAAAACCCTTTCACAAAACGTCGATAATAGCCTGCCAAACCCAGAAAACTTCTAACTTCAGTTACAGATTTCGGTGGACTCCAATTTAGAATAGCTTCAACTTTACTCGGATCAACTCTAATGCCATATGCTGAAACTATATGACCGAGAAAAGCTACTTGATCAAGCCAAAACTCACACTTTGACAGCTTAGCATACAACTGCTTCTCTCTCAAGATCTGCAACACAATCCTCAAATGCTTGTCATGCTCTTCCTCATTATGAGAATATACCAAAATATCATCTATAAACACCACCACAAACTGATCCAAATAGGGCCTAAACACCCTATTCATCAAATCCATGAAAGCGGCAGGGGCATTAGTCAAACCAAAAGGCATCACCAAAAACTCATAATGCCCATACCTGGTTCGAAAAGCTGTCTTCGGCACATCCTCAGCTCTAACCTGCAATTGATGGTACCCTGATCTCATATCAATCTTAGAAAACACAACTGCTCCCTTCAATTGATCAAAGAGATCATCAATTCTAGGCAAAGGATATTTATTCTTGATAGTCACTTTGTTCAATTGCCTATAATCGATACATAATCTCATAGTACAATCCTTCTTCTTAACAAGTAAAACAGGAGCTCCCCATGGCGAAACACTAGGGCGAATGAATCCCTTATCCAACAACTCCTGCAACTGCACCTTCAACTCTCTCAATTCAATAGGTGCCATTCTATAAGGAGTAATAGAGATAGGAGTGGTACCTGGCAACAAATCGATACCAAACTCTACCTCTCTCTCAGGAGGCAATCCTGGCAACTCCTCTGGAAAAATATCTGAAAACTCCGAAACTGTGAGAATGCTATCAAGTTGAGAACCTATCACCCTGGTATCTAAAACATGAGCAAGATAGGCATCACACCCTTTTCTGATTAACTTCCTAGCTGAAACAGCTGAAATCAACAAAGATGCTAACTGTCTCTGCTCACTCGATACCATCACAACTCTATCACCACTAGTTCTCAAAGTAACACACTTCTTCTTACAATCTACCACAGCTCCATGACTAGATAGCCAATCCATACCCAAAATCAAATCGTACTCTTTAAATGGCATCTCAATCAAATCACCAGGAAACTCTTCACCCTGCACCACAATTGCACATTCCCGGTGTACCTTACTAACAACCACACTATGCCCTAAAGGATTCGTTACCAATACATCAAATCCTATGGATTCAGCATGTAATTCAGACACAGGCAATACTGATGCACTGATGTATGAATGAGTTGATCCTGGATCAATTAAAGCAAGTACAGAAATGCCAAATAGAGAGAAAGTACCAGCAATGATAGCTGAAGCATCTGACTGTCTCTGCATCACGTAAACTCTCTGGGAAGATCCAGTCTCATCAGGTCTACTGTCTCTAGCTGAAGATCCTCCTCTCTGAATGAACCCAGATCTACCTCCTCTACCAAAACTTCTGCCTCCTCTACCTCCTCTGCTAAAGCTCTGTCGAGAAGCTGCAGATTCCACTGACCTCTGTTCCTGCATCTCAGGACACTCTCTAATGAAATGGTCAGGCGATCCACAATGAAAGCACACACCTGGTCTACTAACCCTCCGACAAGCTCCCACATGTATCTTACCACAAAGCTCACATGCCTGTGGAGTAGATCTCTGAATAAAGGGAGTCGGTGCACTAGCCACAGAAACTGCAAATCTAGGTCTCTGCCTCTGAAACTGCACTGACCTGCTAATCGGCCTCTGACTTCTCCCAACTCTGGGAATAAAGCTCCCTCTGCCCCTCTTCACTGATGAAGACCCTGCCTCAAACTGGGGCCTTCTCACTTTAACCTCCTCCTCAGAAGCAGCTGATGCTATGGCCTGGGCTCTCTCTACACTCCTAGCTGCTGCAACTAGCTGGGAGAAATCTTGATACCTGGAGCCAGCCACATGACACATGATTGAGGGCCTCAATCCCTCCTCAAATCTTCTGCATCTGTCAATATCATCAGATATAATGCCACCAGCATAATGGCTCAACCGGATGAACTCAACCTCGTATTCTGTAACTGTCCGGTAATCTTGCCTCAGACTCAAAAACTCCATTTTCTTCACATCCTTATACTCCCTCGGAGTATACTTCAACTCAAACTCTCTGAGAAAATCAGCATAAGACAGGGTAGGAGGATCATCTAAAGCATGTGGCACAGTCTTCCACCAATCATATGCGTCCTTCTGCAACAATGACCTAGCATAATCAAACTTTTCCTCTGGTGTGGCTTGCAACTGAATAAAGATTCTCTGCACTTTATCTAGCCACTGTTATGCCACAGCTGGATCTATGGTACCCAGAAAATCTTCAGCCCCATACTTCCTTAGTTTGTCATACTGTCTCACTGGCACTTGAGGCTGAGGTGGTGGTGGTGGCTGCACTGGTGCCTGTCTCATCACTTCCATCATATGTCTAAACCAAGCTGGTGGAACCTCATCACCTGCTGGTCTCCCAGACACTGAAGCAGGCACCTCACTAGTTACCTCAACTCTAGCTCCCTCCCTACTCTCAACAGGAGCTATACTCTCTGCACTACCCTCAACAGACTGTCGTGAATGGGGATCCATTACTACCTATATCTGCAAACACAACCGAATACACCTTATTAAAGATCAGAGACTGCCAATACCAACATGTATTTTAGTTAAAATCCAACTTTTAAAATCAAAATATTCTTTTCCTTTATAATTTACCTAGGTTGAGAATCTCAAACCTAGGCTCTGATACCAAAACAACTGTAACACCCCTAAATCCCATATACGCACACTACATAATACTACAATGTAATATACGTACATGAAACATAGGAATGCTACGGATTTCTTAAACCATTTAACTCTTTAAAAGACACCAAACAATTTTTCTCTTTGTACCATATAAGAAATGTGGTAGCTAACATGTAATAGAAAATAAAAAAAAAGATATAAACATTTATTTAGTACGCAGCGGAAATTATAAAATATTTACATATATAGAAATATCTAAGTTCAAGTTTACAACTATGTATACATATACATTAAAATCATTATTTTACAAAATATAAAGAAATTATACATGGTTGGCAGCACTGCTCTGATCTTTAAGTCTTAAAGCAAAACCTCACTGTCTAGACTCGCTCGGTCTAGCGGAGCTCTCGGGTTCTTCTCTAACACCTGCGCGATGAACCACAATTGCGCTAAGCCAACGGCTTAGTAAAACAAACTACAATATCAAGATGCTTTCATGCAATGTTCATGTCACACAATCAAGTTGCATACACAATTCAAGTAAACATTACATTTCACCCATACCTTGTTCACCATAACTTATTAAACCATGAACATATCTCATAACATTACATCATATCATTTCTCATTACTTTCATCTAGTAATAATCACATTTAAACAAACACAAGCATTGGGCCCAAAACAGAAACCAATATGTTATTCAAAGATCAGAGTCACCGCTTTGATTCAATATCACATCATCAAGCCCGTAGGCAAAATATATCATATCTCTATCCATGGATAGCGTAACAGACCCAGTCTCTTGGACCATCAACCCATTAACATGAGGAGATCCTCAACCCGGCTAGACTGTTACTAATTTTTCAAATGGAAGTGGTTTACGGGTCTCCCATTTCACCATCATTCCATATTCACATTTTTGAACTGGAATCGGTTTACGGGCCTCCCATTTAACCTATCCAGTGATTCATAAGTATTTTTCAATTGGATTCGGCTTACGGGCCACCCATTTCGCCTATCCAATGATTCATAGGCATGCCATCAAATACAGGACTCTGAAAGTTGAATCAACATATTAGGCACACAATCATTTAATTTATCTCATTCTCAATTCATTTCTCATTTTACAATCCACAATTCATTAAGCATTCATGTCTCAACTATATCATCATAGCCAACAATCATGGCCTCATAACTCATACCATTCACATTTCCAATTTCATATCTCAAATCACATTAATTAATTCATCATAACCAATCACATTGCATTATCATAGAAGCAAACATGCCTTAACCATTTTACTTACATCATGAGTAATCAATCATGTTATTTCCACACTTTATTACTCAAATATATACACAACCAATATTCTTAACATACATTACACATGCTTATCACAACATTCACATAACAATAATAATATGTTTCAACAATGCATTTATGTTCTCAACACTTTAACAAACACATATGTATATTAAGTTTCCACATCTCATAAATGAATGCAATGATGTAGTTTGTACTTACCTTATGCACACCCACACAACTCTAAGCAATCCTTTCTTCCAAAGATTCTTCACTTCACAATTAGGGCAAATCACTTCTTCCAAAACCTAACCCAAAACAATGATGCAACACATCAATTTCTATAACATTTATTACTTATTAACCTTATCTTAAACCTTTAGATCACTAAACAAAACTCAACATCACTAAGCAAAGCCCACGGCCGTGGCCACCTCAACCCCCACGATCGTGGCTTTGAGAACCCTTCTGCCCAAAAATGGCCAACACCCCCACGGCCATGGCTACCAAAAGGCCACGGGCGTGGCATCCAAAACGCTACTGCCCCTTTCCGAAATTAGGTATTCTTCACTTCTAAAACCAACAAACACAACCAACTCAAAGATCAACAAGAATAATCAATCAAACATAACATAAACAACACTTACCAACTCAAAACCCTAACACAATCTCCACACAACCACTTCCAACATCAACACCCACTTAACTTCTCATCTATCAAGCAATCTCAACACTTAAATTCACACCATAAACAACCTTAATCATACCATCATCAAACCACAACTCAACTTAAACATAACTTCAAAAATAACAATGGCAAACAAGAGAAAACTTAGCAAATCATGAAATTCCTTGAAATTCCAACTCTTATACTTGAAAACTCCTTTCAATTTGAGCTTGGAATCAACAAAACCTTCACTTGTTCTCTTGCTCTCTTGTCCCTTTGATGAGCCGGCCACACAAGAAAGAAAAGAAAATGACAATGACAATGAAGAGTAAAAGTCAAATTTTGCTTCTTCTTTAAATCTCCACCAAGCAAAATAATTAGGAAATTACTTAAATACCCTTCTTTCTTTACTCTAACTCTCTTACAATCAAATGCCCCCTTTAAGTAATTTCACATGTAACAATAAAATATCCTCTTCCCTTGACTTTCCATTTTGACCAACATATATATTATATATATCACCATATACACTACATATACATTTCTCTCTACACATAATTTCCTTATCAACTTAACATATACACACACCATCCAAATGAAATAACAACAACAACAAAACTTCTAGGGCATAAATAGGGATATTACATACACTAACACTAATTTGAATCTTTATTTGCCTTATTCAATTTTATATTTGATTATGCTTTGATTTATTTTATATGCTTTAATTCCAATGCTTGATTTATTTAATTTTTCATGGATGGATGTTTACATTCTATTTTTATTTAATATCTTTGATGAATGATTTATTTATGATGAATGGTTATTTACTTTTATCAATTTATTTAGATTTCCAAATGTTGTAAGGGGTATGTTTCCACTTGGTGGGTACCTCATTAGTTAAATATCATGTAATTTAAATTGCTTTCCTATTTTAGAACCAATGTAAAGGACATGTTTCTACCTTTCGGTGGGTGTCCTATTTAGGCATGGGATGTAAGGGCATGTTTCCATCCTCGGATGGGTGTCCATTTATTTATTTTGTCTGGACATTGTTTCGATTTTCAATATATCGATGCATTATTTTAAATATTGTGTGTAATATAGATAATATTGTTATATTTAAGAATTTTATAATATTAAGACCAGTAAAGGAGGTCGGTTCCAATGAACCTGGCGTTGTGGAGGTGGTGGGCCATTTCTCACCTTCCCCACATGTACCCAACTTTCTGAACCCTTTAGGGGGTTGGGGATTCCTTAGGAATCGAGTCATCCACCCCTTTCTTTTTCCCCGCCCGTCCGGGTGGCGACTCCATTTTCTCCGGACTTAGGTCCGTGTTCTCTAAGGCCCCGAGCCTAAACAGTGCCGAAGTCGCAAGAACCATTCCACCGGGAGTGGGGGCAGAAATCCCCGCTCACAGTGGCGACTCCACTGGGGATAAGAGAAGTTGATTCTGTTGGTCTTTATATTATTCTATTCTTTCTTATGATGATATTATCCATTGCATCATATTAGATTGCATCGTGTCTGTGAGTTAGGATGCCTGTGTTACCCGTGTTGTGTTATATAAGGGATACCATACTTTCACTCAAGGTATGGAGATCGAGCATGGCATAACCACTCATAGCCTTGTACCATTTGGTATATACTTGCTATGGGAACCTAAGCCTTTTAACCCAAAGACTAAAGCTCATGTAATTGGCCTAGTTACTTTCCTTAGGTTTTACCCCAAATGCATGTTGTTTGACTATAGTTAATTTATCTTGGCTTAAATCATGGCTTATTTGGTTTATTCCTTTTCTAATATGACCTAAGTACATTGTAAGCTCAAAATAAACTTTTCTCTAAACCCAAAAGACCAAAGCTATTTTCAAAATGTTTTCAAAATGGTCTTTGGACATAAAATTTTTCTAAAAATAAATCAAAAATTCTTTTGCTCATGGCCCAAATACTAAACCCAAAATCCATTTTTTCTAAAATCTTTTACAATGGGCTTAGAAATAAAATTATTTTTTCTTCTTACAAAGAGCTTGCAAATCATTTAGGTCAATTACGAAATACCAAAAATCAATTGTGAGCCTAGTTTATACTAAGAATAAATTAATTATGGGCTTGTTTTTGGCATGAATCATTAGTTACCTTTTCAAGTGAGAAATCTATTTATAATAGACCTCTTAATTTTGTTTTAATTCAATATTGCATAAAAGCTTGTAACACCCCATCTTAGCCTATGTTTATAGACCAAGATGGACTGTTATCTCATGGTGGTTGTGTCTTAATATTTTACTTAGCTAATTTTAAGTGCATATTTTAAAAAAATTTGCCATAACCTCCCCTAAAAATGGAGGTCCCAAGTGTCGCCAAAACTGATTTTCTTTGATTTTTGAAAACAATTTTGATCTCAATCAAACAATCTCAACACTCCTCAAACACTTCTATATTCATCACCCTTATATCCTCCACCAAATCCTGCACTAAAACTTTACACTTCTATACTTGCATACATAAGTGCTAAATCCAAATAAGATTTATTAGATTACTAGCAGTGTACGTGTTCTAGCTTTTCAGTATAATACATTTATTTGCTAGGTCATACAAGCTTATGTACATGCCATATTGCTACAATCAATCATATCCAAACTCCTACCCAAAGTAGTAGTCAAGGCCAACTGCGCAGGACATGCTGCAATCTCGTCTCCTCGTTTAACCTACGAGTTTAGAGGGAAACTAAACTCGCTAAGCAATTGCTTAGTGGGTACTTAAATCATTGCAATAAATAAATAAAATGAAAGAATGATTTGAACATACATTTATATACTTTAAATAATTGAAAGGAATAAATACAAAACACAGAAGGTAAAAAGGCTTGACTGAATAATTTGAATTTAAATAATTTTTCTTGCTTTTATCATTTTGGTTGCTCTACTGGTTTAACAGAACATCAACGGATAAGGCACGGGTCATGATAAATATATCTCGTCATGGTGAGATATTACAAGATGATATGCATCATGGTGAATATTTCATCATCCTTCATCATAATTCTTGCACATGTGCTAATAGCCATTGTTCATTGAATCATTGATCATGTCATTGTAATCATCGGCCTTCAGCCGGAATATCATGTCATGTCATGAGCAGTACTGCAATAATAGTATGATGCATTATACCCTTATCTCAAGGGTTCTGTCATAACCAAGTAGAGCATAAACAATTTATTAATTAATTTGATCATGATATTCAATAAGCCATGATTTTTCCATAATGCATGTATTGTCGGAATAGCTTGTCATGATGCCTTTCTGATCATTTCCAATTCTCCTTCATGTTATTTTATATGATTTAACATCAATCCATATCATAATATTCAAGTTTTAACACATTTAGAAAAAAAAAAATGACCAAATGAAATGTGGCGCAAAGCGTAAAATCGGCAACACAATGGCGCGCGTCAACTAAATGGTAAAATCTGTTTTTACTGCTGAAAATCAGTCAACTTTGGCAACCGTTTTGACCAAGTAAACAAACTTATTTTTGGCTGAATTTTTTCAGGAAACACTTTCATAAGTTAACTAAATGCATGTAAAATTTCATCGGAAAATTCCTTCGTTTACCCCTTCAACGGACTGCCCAAAATGAAAGCTGCAGAATGGTGCCCAAAAGGGACCATTCGGCCCAAATTTTCAAAACATGAGGGAAATTCAATTTTTTCTTGCAAAATTGATTTTTAGACTCCTTTTGTGATACCATTGAAGGACTAAGGGTCCCTCTTTCAAAAATCAAACCAAAGGGGTGATTAAAAGTTCATCAAAGCTTATGGATAATTGAGCAAATTTAGCTAGTTTGTTTTGTTTTCATTCTTTTCACAATCAATTGATTATAAATGGTTCAAGAGCACTTTCCCACATATTTACTACACATAATAACATCATTTCAAAACCATTTCAAAAGTCCCATAATGCAATATATGTGAATTAATTGAAAAGGCAATGATTTAAGTACCAAACCTTAATTCTTTTCACTTGTTTCTAGTTCTTTTATGCCTTCTTTGCTTCCTCCTCTCCCACTCCTTGATTTCCTATAATTTTCATATTTATTCTTTCAATTGTATCTTGCAAATAATATAACCAATGAAAGAACTAAGACCATAGATGAATTTCCTTATCTTAAAGTCTTATTCTCCACCCAAGCTTGAACCAAAATTAGCTACTTAAAAAAAATCTCTCTCTTTTCCCTTTCTCTTCTATTCGGCCAAAGCAAGAACAAAGGAGAGCTCTTGGCTTTTATTTTTTTTGCTGTTCTCTCCTTCAAATGGTAGCTAAGAGAGGTTATAATGTGTTGGTGTAAGTGTTGGTTTCCCATTGGTACACTTAAGTGGGAAAATGGCTAACTTCCATTAGTCCAAATGTCTCTTTATTTTATTTATTTAAAACCCAAGTCCTTGGACTTTCTTTTAATTATATTTTGGCCCCTCAACCTCCTTGTGTTGTAATTTTATGGTCTAAGGTGTGAAAAGACCAAAATACCCTCCGGCGATTACTCGTTCGTAACTTTTAAACCGCGCACTTTCGCCGAATGCTGTGGTACACTTTTTGACTCAATTTTTCCTCTACTTTTCATTTTTGAGATCCATTATTACTTTTGAGACACTTTTGAAAATGACCATAATGCCCCTGGTCAAAATCCCCTATATCTTCCAAACCGTACGTTTTCGGGAAAAACCGTGTCGCGCAGTTGCTACCCGATTTTTCTCTACTTTCCATTTCTGGAGTCTGTTATATGCACTATTAAGGACCTCCGGAACAACATTTGTTAATTACGACCACCTCCACAAAACTTTACAAACTTTTCAGTTAGGTCCTTTTTGTCCTATAGAGCTTCCTTTCACATCGTGTTCTTTGGTGGTTACTCGGGATGGCTCCTCTTACTGTACACGGATGTACTGTACATGGATGTACTGTACATATGTACAAATTGGGTCGTGACATTTCTTCCCCTCTAAAATTTAGGCTTCGTCCCGAAGCCGATCGGGTATAAAATTTAGGCTTCCATCCTCATTATTCCTTCCTTTTCCCAAATTATCTCTTCCATTCTATGGTTCCTTCGTCACACTTTAACTGGAGGAATTCTCTTATTTTTAATCCTTTGACTTTTCATGCTAAAATTTCTATTGGTTCTTCTTCATAATTTAGGTCAGATTGGACTCTGATGTTTTGTGTCTTTATATCGTGTGTGAAGTTCAAACGATATTGCCCTATCATTGAAACGTGAAAAACATTATGTATTTTGTTCAGTTCTGGTAATAGAGTTAACCGATAGGCTATTGATCTATGCGTTCGATGATCTCGTATAGTCCAATAAGCCTAAGGCTTAACTTACTTTTCTGCTTAAATCTTAATACCTTCTTTCATGGGAAAGTCTTAAGAAAAATCTTGTCTTCCACTTAGAGTTCTATGTCCCTTCGTTTCGAGTCCGCATATGATTTTTCTCCTACCTACCCGCATATGATTTTATCTTGTCTTTACTTAATTCCGTCCAACACTCTGGTGTTCCATGTTTTCTTTCGTATAATTCTTTATAGGGCGTCACCGTATGCTGAATTAATAGTCGTTGTTATATTCATATTCAATTAAACTCAAATACCTATTCCAGCCACCCTTAAATTCTATAACACATACTCTTAATATGTCCTCCAAAAATTTTGATTACTCTTTCAAATCATCCATCTGTTTACGGGTGAATGGCAGTGCTATAATTCATTTGGGTTTCAGAAGCTGTTATTTCCAAAACTTGGGTTTACTTTCCTTACAATAAATTGAGATTCTCTTGGGTTGGCGGATATTTTAAACTTTTGCGTCTGTATAAATATAACACTTTTCTCCATATAAATCATATCTCCAAATCTTGAAAGCCAATACGATAATTTTTAATTCCAAACAATGTGCCGGGTTATTATTATTATTATTTTTTCGTATGGTTTAAATCATCAAAAGACTTATGCGACTATTTTATCCTTTTGCATAAGCATATAACCTTAACTGATGTGTGAAGCATCACTATATATCACAAATTCCTTGCTGGACACGGGCAGTATGGGTATTGAAGCATTCATTAACTTTTCCTTTAGTTTCTCAAAGTTCCTCTAACATTTATCAGTCCATTGGAGTTTGGCATTCCTTTGAAACAACCTTGTCATTGGGATGATAATAATGGAAAACCCTTTTATAAAACATTAATAGTACCCAACCAGTCCTAAGAAGATTTTTACTTCTATTACTGTCTTTGGTGTTTTCCATTCCAAAATGGCTTTTGTTTTCTTAAGACCTACTTTAATGCCTTATGCTAATATGGTGTGTTCTAAGAATGTCACTTTTTCCAATCAAAACTCGCATTTGTCATGTTTGACGTACAACTGCTTCTCTCGCAACATTTGCAATATTATGCAAAAGTATCGATCGTATTCTTCTTTGTTCCTTAAATAAATGAAGGTGTCATCTATGAACACCATTTACAAATTGGTCAAAGTATGGATGAAAGATATGATTCATTAAATCCATGAATACTACTGACACATTTGTGGGCTCAAAAGGCATTACAAGGAACTTATAACGTCTGTATCGAGTTCTAGATTTAGTCTTTGGAATGTCTTTTCCTTTGATCCGCAGCTGCTGATATCCCAGTCGGTGATCTATTATTATTATTTTTTTAAAAAGACCTTGGTTCCTTTAAGTTGGTCGAATACATCATCGATGGACGGTAATGGATATTTATCCTTAATCGTAAACTCATTCAACTACTTATAGTTCACATATAACCTTAAGGATTTATCTTTCTTCTTGACGAAGAGTACTGGCGTGCCCCATGAAGAAATACTTGGCCGTATTAGACCCTTGTCGAGTAGCTCCTATAATTGCGTTTTCATTTCTTTGGGTTCCGCTGGTACCATTCGGTATGAGGCAACCGACACTGGTGCAATTCCCGGATATACATTTATAGTGAATCCTACTTTTCTCTTAGGTGATAATCCGGGTAGCTTGTCTAAAGAAACATCGAGAAAATCATGCATTGTTGATACCTCTTGAATCTTTATCACATTCTTCTTTGCTTCCATAGTGCTTACCAAGTGTGCCTCACATCCGTTTGTATGGAATGCCTTGTTGTAACTGCTGCTGTTACGTTGTTTAGGTAATCGACTCTCTTTCCTACTATCGTCACTTCCTCCTTGTGGGGAGTATGAAGTGTTACTCTCTTTCTTCTTATAATCGACCACTGTTTTATTCCTTGTTAGCCAATCCAATACCAACATTACGTCAAATTCTCGGAATGGTAACTTTATTAAATTTTCTGGAAATGCATTTTCATGTAACTCTATAGAACATTCTTTCATCACTTGTGTGTAACTACCTCGTCTCTTATCGGATTTATAACTAATGTTTCAAACTTAACATATCCTACTGGTAATTCTTCTAAGTTTTCATTGCGTAGGCTCTGGCTGGTGTACTTGAATTGAGCTAGTCAACGATCTCTGATTGTGCTCTTTGAAAATTCGAATCACTTTCCTTTCCCCTGCTTCGGCCTCGGCCAAAAGCGGGCCATGATTTTTCTATCGGTGCGGGTGCATTCACTTGTCTTTCTGGCAGTTTACCCTAACATGATCCGGTGCCCCACATTCCCAGCATCCATCTGTTAAATACCAGCATTCACTCTTATGTCTTCATCCACAGTGTTTGCATAGAGGAGTAATATATCCTTCAAATCTATATTTCTTTCCAATCCTCCAGTAATTTTTGAATTGTTACTTTTTCCTTTTTCCTTTACCTAGTCCTTGGGTTGTTATTACTTTCATTCTTTCCTTTTTGATCTAATTTTAATTCTGCACTTTCTACCTCTTTGGTTCTTAATTTCTCTCTTTCTCTTCTCTCTCTTTTTTTTTCCATCATTTTCTGAATTTATAAATCTCATATATCTTCTTCTTATAATTTCTTAATTTTGATGATTACATTGGGGCATTTTCAGGAGGAATCACAATACAGTGTTTTGATTAGATTTCGTCTAGTTTCTACTCATATGGTTCGTCAACTACCTTATTAAGACTCACGGGATGGTCACCCATCATCATTGGTCGAGCACGGTTAACTCCGGTTTCCTGCTAGATTTCAACACGATGGTGTCGGGTCAGCAGTATCTTCTTAGTGCGCTTACTTCATCTGCTTATGTGAATATTGTACATGGGGTTACTGTACATATTCTCTAGTGGCCGGACATGAGAATTTCTCATATACTTTTTTTTTGTTCACTCATCTTTGTTATCTAAGTTCTATCTATTTTATCTCTTACCGTCTGGTCTTAACATTTTACGTACTTTTCTTTTATCCTCTTATTCTGTTCCTCTTTTTATTCCATTCTTCAAATTTCATTTTCTTATATACATTTTCATTTTTACATTCATTTACGCCTATCTAACCTTCTCCTGGAACCCCCTTATAAGGACCTCGGTATACTGGCTACGGATGTCTGGCACCTTGAACCTCGGCCGGATCCTTGACTTTGCGATCGCCGGCTTTACTGTGCAAAACTATCTTCACTTCTAAACTTCTTCTCAACTTGTCGAAATCTTCCTAAGCTTTAAGTTTGTACTCTCTTTTGTTGCATACGTTGGTGTCTACTTCTCTAATCCATGTATACCCTCTCAATACCTAAAACTTTCACAACTAATCTTGAAAATTCAAACACGTCCATGACTACTAATTGTACTGTAATTCCATTATTTAATCCTTCCAAAACCTTTGACGTCTTTCTTGCTTTGTTTCTATCATTTTCTTTGCATACTTATTGAGGTGGGTGAACTCTCTATCATACTCAGATACTGTCATTCTTCCTTGTTGTAGATATACAAACTCATTTCTCCTTGCGTTTAAGTATGTTTTACCAAGTGTATGTTTCTTCTACCCAAAGGGACATGGCATAAATAAATCTTTTATCTGACGTGCATCTCAGTTGTTCCAATGCCCTACTGGTACTGTCCAAACAGTACTCAGCTTCTTCAAATCCTTCTTCCCTACTAGCCTTAAATTCTTTAGCCCCATATTTCCTTAACTTCTCAATTGGGGACTTCCTTTCTCTTTTGGTAGCAACAGGTACCATTCTTGCCGTTTATTGCAATGGTACTGTCATCTATCTTAAATAAACTTCGGGGCCTTCCATAGCCACCGTTGTGGGTCGTGGCATAAGTCCAAAACCCATTTCTACATTTATGGGTACGAAAGCGTGTGATTCCTTCTCTAGATATATAACTCTTTGTGATTCTGCCTCTTACAACTTTATACCGTATACATATATCGTGATAAGGATTAGCAGCTGGCTTGACTCAACACATTAACTTTCCTATATGGCATGTACGTAATCACTATTAGATTTTCCTTTATCACATGTACCTCATATACTTATGTATTTATAATATTCTTTCTACTATACCGACATTTCGTACCTAAATGATATATGCTCTCATTTCTTATTTGCTATAGGATATCCCATTTTACATTGGAAAAGGCCACTCCCAACATAAAATGTGTATCCTCCTACGTTAAATTTTCTAGGACCGGCTAAACCGGTGCTCTGATACCACTAAATGTAACACCCCATCTTAGCCTACGTTTATACACCAAGATGGACTGTTATCTCATGGTGGTTGTATCTTAATATTTTACTTAGCCAATTTTAAGTGCAGATTTTAAAAAAAAATTTGCCATAACCTCCCCTAAAAATGGAGGTCCCAAGTGTCGCCAAAACTGATTTTCTTTGATTTTTGAAAACAATTTTGATCTCAATCAAACAATCGCAACACTCCTCAAACACTTCTATATTCATCACCCTTATATCCTCCACCAAATCCTGCACTAAAACTTTACACTTCTATACTTGCATACATAAGTGCTAAATCCAAATAAGATTTATTAGATTACTAGCAGTGTACGTGTTCTAGCTTTTCATTATAATACATTTATTTGATAGGTCATACAAGCTTATGTACATGCCATATTGCTACAATCAATCATATCAAAACTCCTACCCAAAGTAGTAGTCAAGGCCAGCTGCGCAGGACATGCTGCAATCTCGTCTCCCCGTTTAACCTACGAGTTTAGAGGGAAACTAAACTCGCTAAGCAATTGCTTAGTGGGTACTTAAATCATTGCAATAAATAAATAAAATGAAAGAATGATTTGAACATACATTTATATACTTTAAATAATTGAAAGGAATAAATACAAAACACAGAAGATAAAAAGGCTTGACTGAATAATTTGAATTTAAATCATTTTTCTTGCTTTTATCATTTTGGTTGCTCTACTGGTTTAACAGAACATCAACGGATAAGGAACGAGTCATGATAAATATATCTCGTCATGGTGAGATATTACAGGATGATATACGTCATGGTGCATATTTCATCATCCTTCATCATAATTCTTGCACATGTGCTAATAGCCATTGTTCATTGAATCATTGATCATGTCATTGTAATCATCGGCCTTCAGCCGGAATATCATGTCATGTCATGAGCAGTACTGCAATAATAGTATGATGCATCATACCCTTATCTCAACGGTTCTGTCATAACTAAGTAGAGCGTAAACAATTTATTAATTAATTTGATCATGATATTCAATAAGCCATGATTTTTCCATAATGCATGTATTGTCGGAATAGCTTGTCATGATGCCTTTCTGATCATTTCCAATTCTCCTTCATGTCATTTTATATGATTTAACATCAATCCATATCATAATATTCAAGTTTTAACATATTTAGAAAAAAATGGCCAAATGAATAGTGGCGCGACGCGTAAAATCGGCAACACAATGGCGCGCGTCAACTAAATGGTAAAATCTGTTTTTACTGCTGAAAATCAGTCAAATTTGGCAACATTTTTTACCAAGTAAACAAACTTATTTTTGGCTGAATTTTTGCAGGAAAACACTTTCGTAAGTTAGCTAAATGCATGTAAAATTTCATCGGAAAATTCCTTCGTTTTTTCCTTCAACGGACTGCCCAAAATGAAAGCTGCAGAATGGTGCCCAAAAGGGACCATTCGGCCCAAATTTTCAAAACATGAGGGAAATTCATTTTTTTTCTTGAAAAATTGATTTTTAGACTCCTTTTGTGATACCATTGAAGGACTAAGGGTCCCTCTTTCAAAAATCAAACCAAAGGGGTGATTAAATTCATCAAAGTTTATGGATAATTGAGCAAATTTAGCTAGTTTGTTTTGTTTTCATTCTTTTCACAATCAATTGATTACAAATGGTTCAAGAGCACTTTCCCACATATTTACTACACATAATAACATCATTTCAAAACCATTTCAAAAGTCCCATAATGCAAAATATGTGAATTAATTGAAAAGGCAATGATTTAAGTACCAAACCTTAATTCTTTTCACTTGTTTCTAGTTCTTTTATGCCTTCTTTGCTTCCTCCTCTCCCACTCCTTGATTTCCTATAATTTTCATATTTATTCTTTCATTTGTATCTTGTAAATAATATAACCAATGAAAGAACTAAGACATAGATGAATTTCCTTACCTTAAAGTCTTATTCTCCACCCAAGCTTGCAACCAAAATTAGCTACTTAAAAAAAATCTCTCTCTCTTTTCCCTTTCTCTTCTATTCGGCCAAAACAAGAACAAAGGAGAACTCTTGCCTTTTATTTTTTTTGCTGTTCTCTCCTTCAAATGGTAGCTGAGAGAGGTTATAATGTGTTGGTGTAAGTGTTGGTTTCCCATTGGTACACTTAAGTGGGAAAATGGCTAACTTCCATTGGTCCAAATGTCTCTTTCTTTTATTTATTTAAAACCCAAGCCCTTGGACTTTCTTTTAATTATATTTTGGCTCCTCAACCTCCTTGTGCTGTAATTTTATGGTCTAAGGTGTGAAAAGACCAAAATACCCTCCGGCGATTACTCGTTCGTAACTTTTAAACCGCGCACTTCCGCCGAATGTTGTGGTACACTTTTTGACTCAGTTTTTCATCTACTTTTCATTTTTGAGATCCATTATTACTTTCGAAACACTTTTAAAAATGACCATAATGCCCCTGGTCAAAATCCCCTATATCTTCCAAACCATGCGTTTTCGGAAAAAACCGTGTCGCACTGTTGCTACCCGATTTTTCTCTACTTTCCATTTCTGGAGTCTGTTATATGCACTATTAAGGACATCCGGAACAACGTTTGTTAATTACGGCCACCTCCATAAAACTTTACAATCTTTTCAGTTAGGTTCTTTTTGTCCTACAGAGCTTCCTTTCACGTCGTGTTCTTTGGTGGTTACTCGGGATGTCTCCTCTTACTGTACACGGATGTACTATACATGGATGTACTGTGCATATGTACAAATTGGGTAGTGACAAAGCTACTTTAGTTGGTTGAATGGATTAAAACCTAATTAATGGGAATTTATCATAAGTTGATTTCCATTTTCGAAAATATAACTATTGGTTGAAACGTCCGAGGGAATTATTCGAAAACAAGATACTCCATGTTGGTATTTTGTTAACCATATACCTAGGAAAAAAGACTCGCCATTCGTGTATGGATGTTATAAGGTTGGAAGGAACGTCCTGTTTGTCCCTATTTGTCTATTTTTTGTGCATACATGCATACATTTGCATCTCATATCATTGATCCTCTCTGGCTCACAGCCCTGGATTACGATAGTTCAAAAGCTTACGACAATCCGACCTACGCAGAAGATGAAGTATCTAGCAACGACTCAATCACTTGCTAACCAAAATAATGGATCCCGAAAAAATTCAAAGAATGGTGGATGTTGCCCTCAACGCCAAGATGGAAGAAATAAAAGAGGCCCTAGCTGAGACCATGAAGAACCAATTGACTTCAATTTTAGAAAATCATGCCAAAGCATCTGCTAGCACTAAAAAGCCAATGGACAAAGGGAAGACTAAAGTTGGTGAAGTGGTTTTTGATGATGAAAAGGTGATCATTGATGATGATGATGATTGGGCTCAATACTACCAAGATGCTCAAGAGAAGAAAAAAGAACCGAAGATTATTGAAAGATCAACTATGAAGACCGAAACTTCTGATGTTGAAAAGATGATTGCTGATTTGGAAAAAAAATTTGAGAAGAAACTGAAAACTGAAGAAATGTCTAAAGTTGACAAATTATTTGAGCTAGATGAAGAAGTCCCGTACAAGTTCAAGATGCCATCTTTTGTGAAGTTTGATGGAACCAGAAATCCTCACCTCCATGTGAAGCAGTACATCAATGCTATGCAGTCTGCCCAAGCTACTAAGGCTCAAACTCTAAGGTACTTTATGCTCTCATTGGACCATTTTGTCCAAAATTGGTTCAATACCTTAGATGATGGAACACAAAAGAGTTGGGATTTGCTATACAAAGCCTTCATCCAACAATATGGATATAATGTCGAGTGGAAGTTACCTTAATGGAAGTGGAGTCCATTAGGCAAAGGTCGAATGAGAATTTTGTGGATTATGTGAAGAGATGGAGAAACAAGGCCGCTTTGCTCAAGAAGAGGCCCAATGAATCCGATCAAATAAGGATGATTGTGAGAGGGGTGTTGCCTAGTCTTTGTGAGAGGATTTCTCATACACTCATCCGTGATTTTAAAGACCTTCTCCAAGCGGGTTAAAAAATTGAAGAATGGGAAAGAGAGAAGAACTGTTTTTCAATAAGAAGGAACGAGAAAGGAAGCTATCAATCTGGTAGCCAAAGCATGCAAAAGGCAGTCGGTGTTAAGGCTACTAACCGAGGAACAAGAAGACAATTTTCAAAATTTGGGAAACCGATGTCTTGGGTTCTCAATAAGCTTCAAAGAAAGGGATTGCTACAACCCTTAAATCCTCATCCTTTGCCTAACCCTCTCCCACATAATTTCGACACTAAAGCATTTTGTCATTTTCATCAAATTCAAGGGCATGACACGGATAGATGTGTGAGGTTGAGACATGAGATCCAAAATCTAATTCATAATGGGAAGCTACCCTAGCCAAATAAGCCAAACACCAAAGACAACCCATTACCAAAGTTCAATAGAGTACCACCGCCGGCAACCTTTATGATTGGAGGAGGTTTGCATGAGGACTTTGTCATGTCTTCTTTTCAAGATGTGGGTAAAGAAGCAACCAAAGAAGAAGAGGTATTTGGTGGAATTAAACAAGTTATGGTGGGTAAAGAATTAACAATTTGTGTAGTCAATGGGTTTTGGGATTTAAGCGATAGTGATGATGATCTTGTATCCAAGAAGGAGGAGTGGACTTGGTCCGAGCCCGAAGAAGATAAAGTAATGAACACTAGATCCGGTAAGCCTTATGCAAGGCCACCACCTAAGGATTTAGAAACTAATAAGGGTAAGGAAGTTGAAATAGGAAATAAAGAAGAGGAAGATGATGCTATGCTCAAGCAATTGAAAAGAACCCAAGCAAGTGTTAGCATTTGGGACTCGTTAGCTACTTCTAAAAAGCACTGAGAAACTATGGCCAAGGCCTTGGTTAGCATGCCAATTTCTACCCCACCACACCGGAGGAGCTGATCAACTTCATAAAAATGTGAAGAGGTTCAAGAGAAGAGTGAAGTTATTATGGAAGCAGTTTCTTTTTCAGATGCAGATTTACCAAAGGAGGGGAGAGATCACATCCGCCCTCTCTTTATCAAAATAGAAGTCAAAGGGAAGAGGACTCCGTGTGTAATGGTTGATGATGGGTCCGCCATAAATGTCTGCCCACTTAAGATATTGCCAAAGCTAACAATGTCAACAAGGGATCTAAACCCGACCGAGGTAACAATTCGGGCTTATGACAACACTAAGAGACATGCCGAAGGGACTTTCAAAGCTGCTGTTAAGGTTGGTCTAATTGAATATATTGTTGAGTTTGTTGTTTTAGACATATCGGTTACCTTCACCTTACTCTTGGGGCGACCATGGTTTCATCCTCTTGGTGGAATTCCTTCCACCCTTCATCAAAAGATCAAGTTCCCAAATGAGATGAGAAAGTGGTCATTGACGCTGAAGATAATGAGATTGTTAACGCTCTAATGATTGAGAGGCCTCTTCATGGTTTTCAAGTGGCTGAAATTTTTGATGATGAAGTAGTGGACTCCAAAGTCTTGAATGTGATGAAGAACATGAACTATCTTCTCGAAGCTGGTCTTAGAAAGGGTAAGGCCGGTTTGACAAAGCTGCCAGACTTTAAAACTCAAACTTCCAAGAAGGGGTTGGGATATGATGAAGCCAACAATGTCCAGCCAAAGAAGGATGAGGAGATGAGCTTCCCACCAGTTGAAGAAATCTTTGTCAAAGCTCCAGATATGGGACCACTCCAAGGAAAGCCCGAGCCAATCATGTTCATGGGAAAGTTGATCCCGGGTTTTGAAATCTTTGCAGATGTGGCCGAGCTAGTGGACCAAGTGAAGAAAGAGCTCACCTTGTCAGCCAACAAAGAATCCATTCCGAAAGAGAAGAATGAAGCTGTCCTGAAAGCCGAGAAAAATCCGGAGTAGATTGCTGCCCTGGTTGAAGAAAAGTTTGAAGACATCCTGCCTTTTGATTTTGAGAATAATGATTTTGATTTTGATTTTAATTTGTCTGCTTTGTATGAGGATGATGATGTTTTCTTTTCCAAAATGAATGTAATAAAGTCTGATTTTGCTTACTTGTGTGATGTTTCTTCTGATGGTTGCCTACATTCAAATAGCAGTTACATGAGCATCTTTAATATTAATTCTGTTAACACACAATCATTAAATTTAGGAACAACCAAAAATCCTAAAAACATTAGCCAGCATCCGACCTTACTCCTGAGGAGAAAGAGAGATGTGAAAAAATATTTAAAAAGCATGAAGAAGTGTTCGCTTTGTCTTATGAGGATATGCCTGGAATAGATCAAGACAGAGCCGAGCATCATATTCCTACTTACACTCACATGAAACCTGTCAAACAAAAGCTTAGTCAATTAAGACCTGAGTGGGTTGAATTGGTTAAAGAAGAGGTCACTAAGCAAATACAAGTAAAGTTCCTCGAAGTGATAGAATACCCAGATTGGCTAGGCAACATAGTACTCGTGCCAAAGAAAGATGGAAGAGTAAGGGTCTGTGTGGACTATAGAGATTTGAATAAGGCTTCCCCTAAAGATGATTTTCCTTTACATCATATAGATGTTCTCATTGATAGTGCATCCTCTAGCATGCTACACTCTTTTGTAGATGGATTTTCCGGATACAACCAAGTGTTAATGGCCGAAGAGGATAAAGCCAAAACTGCTTTCATTACTACATGGGGTATATTTTGTTATAGGGTAATACTGTTCGGTTTAAAGAATGCTGGAGCAACCTACCAGAGGATGGCCACCACACTATTTCATGACATGATGCACAAAGAAGTTAAAGTATATGTTGATGATATGATGGTTAAATCAGATACAAGAGAACAACACTTCCAAAACTTAGAATTATTCTTCGATAGAGCTTTGAAATAAAAGCTAAGATTAAACCCGAAGAAGTGTGTGTTCGGTGTTACTTCAGGAAAATTATTAGGACATGTGATTGGTCCGAATGGCATTGAGATTGATCCTAACAAAGTTAAAGCAATCAGGGATATGCCAGCCCCTAAGACGGAGAGAGAAGTTCGGAGATTTATTGGTAAATTACAATACTTTAGCATATTCATAGCAAAACTCACAACAATTTATGAGCCTATGTTCAAATTGCTTAAAAATAATCAGCCGGCCATATGGAATGAAGAATGTCAAAAGACCTTTGAGCAAATAAAAGAGTATTTGTTGAATCCACCTGTTTAAACCACCTAAACCCGGAAAACCTCTATTACTATACTTAGCAGTAGAAGAAGAGTCAATAGGAGCCATGCTGGCCCAAGCAGATGAGTCAGGGATTGAGCATGCAGTTTACTATTTGAGTAGAAAGCTCATACCTTATGAAATTAAGTATAGTATCATTGAAAAGACTTGTATAGCTGTGGTTTGGTCTTCTAAGAAGTTGCGGCACTACTTTTAATCGTATAGTGTGCAAGCAAATTCTAGGTTGGATCCAATGAAGTACTTAAGGGAGACACCCTCTTTGATTGGGAAATATGGCCGATGGTTGATGATATTAGAAGAATTTGAGATTGAGTATGTAACCAGGAAAACAATCAAAGGTAGAGCGGTGGCAGAATTCCTTGCCCAACAACCATTACCAGAAAGCGAAGGGGTAATCTTGGAATTTCTGGATGAACATTTAGAAGCAATTGAAGTATAAGGGTGGAAAATGTATTTTGATGGAGCAGTAAACAAGAAAGGAGCAGGTTTAGAAGTTATACTAGAATCTCCCGAAGGGGAACTTATCCCTTTAGCCAAAAAGTTAAAATTTAGGGCAACCAATAATATGGTGGAGTACGAAGATTGTATTTTCGGTTTGGAAACCCTAATGATTATGAAGGTGGATAAGATGGAAGTTTATGGTAATTCATTACTAGTAGTATCCTAAGTAAATGGAGAGTGGGAGTTGAAAGAAGAAAAATTAAAACCACCATTACCTGACCATGATGAAGAAGAACTTTAAGGAGTGTAGGTTTATACACATATCAAGAGAAGAAAATCAGATGGCTGATGCCCTAGCCACATTGGCTTCGGTATGGGGAAACCCTGTCAGCTTATTCCTTAAACCTCTGATCTTGACCAGTTCGTCAACTCCTTGCTATGAATATGAGACAATTATGGAAATTGATACAGACCTTGATGTGTGGTATGATACTATAAGGCAATTTTTGGAAGAAAGAGAATACCCGCTGGGGGCAACAAAGAAAGAAAGAAGAGCCATAAGGTGGTGGTCATTGCAATACATCACATTCCATGGAGAGTTATATCAAAGATGGCTTGATGGGCTACATTTGAGATGTTTGAGGAAGCCTGAAGTGGAGCGTATCATGTCAGAAATACATGCGGGAAGTTTCAGTCCCCACATGAGTGGTTTGGCCCTAGTTAAAAAGATTATTCAACAAGGTTACTACTGGTTGACCATGGAGAAAGATTGTATTGAGTTTGTAAAGAAGTGCCAACAATGTCAGATGTATGGTAATTTGAATCACATGCCTCCTAAAGAACTGCATTCTATGTCTTCACCCTGGCCCTTTGCCACCTGGGGTATCGACATTATAGGAGAGATACATCCGATAGATTCAAACGGTCACCGTTTCATTGTAGTAGCAGTAGATTATTTTTCAAAATGGGTTGAAGCCGAATCCTTCAACAAACTGGGCACAAGCCAAATGGCTAGGTTTATTGAAAAGACCTCATCTGCTTGTATGGGGGCCCGCAGAGTGTGATATCAGACAATGGGGTTGTGAGCGGGGATTTTTGCCCCCACTCCCGGTGGAATGGTTCTTGCGACTTCGGCACTGTTTAGGCTCAGGGCCTTAGAGAACACGGACCTAAGTCTGGAGAAAATGGAGTCGCCACCCGGACGGGCCGAGAAAAAAGAAAGGGGTGGATGACTCGATTCCTAAGGAATCCCCAACCCCTTAATGTGTTCGGAAAGTTGGGTACGTGTGGGGAAGGTGAGAAATGGCCCAGCACCCCCACAATGCCTGGTTCATTAGAACCAGACTCTTTTACAGGTCTTAATATTATAAAATTCTTAAATATAATAACATTATCCATATTACACACAATAATTAAAAGAAAGCATCAATATATTAAAATCAAAGCAATGTCCAAACAAAGCAAATAAATGGACACCCATTCAAGGATGGAAACATGTCCTTATATCACATGCCTAAATAGGACACCCACCAAAAGGTAGAAACATGCCCTTTACATAGGTTCTAAAATAGAAAAGCAAATTAAATTGCATGATGTTTAACTAATGAGGTACCCACCAAGTGGAAACATACCTCTTACCACTTTTGGAAATCTAAATTAATTGATAAAAGTAAATAATCATCCATCATAAATAAATAATTCATCAAAGCTATTAATAAAAATATAAAATAAACATCCATCCATGATAAATTAAATAAATCAAGTATTGAAATTAAATAAATTAAAGCATAAGAAATAAATCAAAGCATAATCAAGTATCGAAATAGCACAGTGATTTGGCCGCAGGAATTTCCTGCAGGCGAAATGCCGACGAGCCCGCGCGATGATTTTTTCGTCGCAGATTTTTCTGACTCCGATTTTTATTTTTATTTTTATTTTTTGATTTTTATTTGTTTATTTCTATTTTTTATTAAAAAAAATAGATACTAAAGCAAAATTTATTTAATAAAAATTATTTTGGACCAATTAGACAACAAAAATCATTTTAGACTAAATAAAACATATTGAACCGGATTGGGCCAAAAATTAAGGGTCTACAGTTTGCCCCCTGCTTAAATGATCTAAAACCTTAGTGAAAGAGAGTGAAAAGCAATAAGACATAATTTTTGATGAAACGGTTGAGGTTTCTGGACCGGGTTTGAGTTCCGGACTCAAGGATAATTCTAGGTTCTGGACCTAAGGAAAATTTGGGTTCTGGACCCGGTTCGAGTTCTGGCCTCAAGGATAATTCTAGGTTCTGGACCTAAGGAAAATTTGGGTTCTGGACTCGGTTTGAGTTCTGGACTCAAGGATAATTCTAGGTTCTGGACCTAAGAAAAATTTGGGTTTTGGACCCGGTTCGAGTTCTAGACTCAAGGATAATTCTAGGTTCTCGACCTAAAGAAAATTTGGGTTCTGGACCCTATTCGAGTTCTGGACTCAAGGGAGATTCTAGGTTTTGGACCTAAGGAAAATTTGGGTTCTGGACCCGGTTCGAGTTCTGGACTCAAGGATAATTCTAGATTCTGGACTTAAGGAAAATTTAGATTTTGGACCCGATATTGGGTACTTTGACCAGAGATTGATTTGATTTGGGTACTTGGACCCGAGATTTATTTATTTTGAGTACTTGGACCCGGGATTGGGTACTTGGACCTGAGATTGATTTGATTTGGGTACTTGGACCCGAGATTGGGTACTTGGACCCGAGAATGGGTTCTTAGACCCGAGATTGAGTTTGACTGACCTTTTATCATTTGAGAAGTCTGACTGCTCTAGCTGTTTTATGCATTGTGATTCTTCACCATCAAAATGGATCTTTACCCTTTGAGATTGGGTCTTCACCCTTAAAAATGGATCTTCATCCTTTGAGATTGGGTCTTCACCCTTGAAAATGGATCTTCATCCTTTGAGATCGGGTCTTCACCCTTGAAAACGGATCTTCATCCTTTGAGATTGGGTCTTCACCCTTAAAAATGGATCTTCATCCTTTGAGATCGGGTCTTCACCCTTGAAAATGGATATTCATCCTTTGAGATCAGGTTTTCACCCTTGAAAATGGATCTTCATCCTTTGAGATCGGGTCTTCACCCTTGAAAATGGATCTTTATCCTTTGAGATTTGGTCTTCACCCTTGAAAATGGATCTTCATCCTTTGAGATCAGGTCTTCACCCTTGAAAATGGATCTTCGTCCTTTGAGATCGGGTCTTCACCCTTGAAAATGGATCTTCATCCTTTGAGATCGGGTCTTCACCCTTGAAAATGGATCTTCATCCTTTGAGATCGGGTCTTCTTTGTTCTTTGAAGATGGGAGTGACACATCCAGTGGCTTGGCCGTGTCCCCTGAGTGTGTCAGCTTCTGTGTATTTTCTTTGGTTCTTCTTTATTCTTGGCTTAGGATGGGGCATGACCAAGCTTGTGGCCGTGACATGTGACACAGCCAGTGGCTTGGCCGTGTCGCCTGCCAGTGTCACCTACTGCTTCCTTTCTCTCTTTGCTTGGTCTTTCTTGGCTTTGCCCTTCAGGTGAGGCACGGCCAGTGGCTTGGTCGTGTCTCCTGCCCGTGTCATGTTCTACCAAGATTTCCTTTCAGGTGACACGGCCAAGCTTGATTTGGCTTGGCCATGTCTTGCTTGATCCATGTTCTTCTTTCCTTGATTTGATCTTCCAAGGGAGTTTTTGCACTTTAGCCACTTTTCCCTTGCAACTGGTTTTCCTTTTTTCTCCAATTTTGATTGGATCTTATATCCTCTCCTTGCCCCCAAGGATTTTTTCTTTCATGCAAGGTTTGATTGATGTTTTTCTTGTCTAGTTCTTTGCATAAGCACGCATTTCTTCTCTTTGCAAAGTGACTGGGGCTTCCACAAGTGAATAGGCTTTCCATGCCCCCCTTGATTCAATATCTTCTTTTGATTCTTTAATTCGCAGGGTGTTTGTTGTTCATTAAGACAAGAAAATGCGATGTAATATACTCATGTATGCATGATATGCATGAATAATACTTACAGTCGTTCCATCGACTCACAGACTGAGCTGATTAGCAGAAGTGTTCTCATTGGTTCCTTTTTGACGCTCGTTCAAGTCTCGCATTGAAATGATCAAAAGCTTTGCATTTGGCTTTTATCTTCAAGATGTTGAAAACATGAGTGGTGGAGACCCTAAGCAGCAGAGTCAGGGATGTATCCATTTCGAACTATGTCTCAGCATGTCAGTTGGTAGTTTCTTCACAACTTTGCCAATAATAATTTCCTTTGCCCAATGTGTCCTTTGGAGGTTCAACATAATTCCCTTAACTTGAAGGTTTTGTATGACAAAACATTTTTTTTTAAATTTTTGAATTTTCATTTTGAAATCAAATGTTGGCTTTGCCAAATTAATGTCAATGTACCTCAGGACTTGATTTTCTAAATTAACATATCTATAACATGACAACCCTAGTTACCGTAGTAAACTCAGGAATCATTTCTATTTAAGCAAGAATTATTGCACTTCGGATAGGCACATACACATTACTTGGCCAAAGGTCTCATTTTAGTTTAAATATTGTCTATCTCATATGCATGCTTATCCAAACTATCTCCACTAATAGACTCTACCAACCAAGGGAGATCAACTGGTCTTTGATAGGCTTGAAATAGGGTCTATATGGGACATGGGCTAAATGAAGGCTATTTGTAAGTTGGGGCTGATGTGACACAATGGACAAACCTTCACACTACAAATTTCTTGTTTGAATTTTAGGTAGCTTGGAGGCAATCTTGCTAGTCTCTAAATTCTTTCTATCTTTTTGGCATTAATCTGGATCTTGATTAGGACAGTCTTTGCCCTTTCAAAAAGTTTAAGACCCGAATTCATTTATTTTTTTCTTTTCCCTTTTCTTTCCTCTTTATTTTTCATGCTCTTAACTTTTCTTTCTCTTCCTTACTCTTCCCTTTCTTGTATCATTTTATCCTTCTTTCATGTAGGACTATCAAGTACAGAACTTTCAAGAACTAGATGGTCTTTCTCCCTTTTCCTTTGATTTTGATTGAATCTTTGGTTGGGTTGGACCAATTCAAGTCAAACCGTCCTCATAAACCAAATGGAAGCCTTTTGTTGTCTTAGGTAAAAGAGAACTCAATTGGCTTTTTGAACCATTTTGGGTTTTCTTTTCCTTTTTTCTCTTTTTTTTTCTCTTTTTCTTTTATTTTGTCTTTTTTGTTTTCTTTTCTTCTCTCTTCTTCTCTTTTTTTTTGTTTGGTTCTAGCTCTAAAAGAGTTGTCATGTTTGTACCAACTTGGGCTTCCTAATAATGGATGAGTGGAGTAACATAAATCTTCTTTAACAGGGATAAATCATTTGTTACTCTACCTTGATATATTGGAGATATTAAGGTAACTTCAACTACCCTTATGGTTTTGAGAACATCAACTATCCTTATGATCTTGAGAACTTAAACTATCTTCATGGTCTTGAGAACTTCAACTATCTTCATGGTCTTAAAACTTCAACTATCCTCATGATCTTGACTAATAATTGCTTTCTTTGATCTTCTTGCCTATTTCTCTTAGTAATCATAAGACTTGTCAAAAGTATCACAACAGCTCAGGGTAGGTTATTGGGGTTTGTAAGCCAATAAAAAGAAAGCTAAATTTTTATGAAGGCTCAAAGGGACAACTAGGGATTGATATTTAATTGGGTGGATACTAGTTGTTGGCTAACCAAACAATGCCTAGATAATTTCTCTCTTAAATAAGCAGAGTTCAATTTCGCCTCAAAATTTTGTCAAAGCATGTTCTAAGACTGACTAGGACCTAGACAAATGTAATTATGCAGGAGCCCTCTCTAAGTAAGCATACACAACTCAATGCTATAGAGCCATTCCCTCACCTAGTAAAGTCATTCAAGTCATGATGCATAAATATATTAATTCATGAATTATCAAGCTAGATTCCTCATTGGTCAAGCACCAAAATGAACAAAGACCAACAAAAATTTTAATGAAAGTAATTTATTCAAACAACTTTAAATTTGAAAAACACAATAGTTCCAAAATATTAAATAAAGTAAGATTGAAAAGCAACATTCAAGCTAAGGAAAGTTCATTGACTTAGGCTTCTTTTCCTTTCACATCTTCAACATTCCCATCTTGAAAAGAAGATAAAACAAAATCTTCTTCCAATCCTGTTCCCACCATAAAGGTTGCTGGTGGTGGCACTCTTCCAAATTTAGGCAAAGGGTTGTCCTTGGTATTAGGCTTATCCGGCTCGGGTAGCTTTCCACTATCAATCAAATCTTGGATCTCATGCCTTAATCGGGTACACCTATAAGTCTCATGTCCTTGAGTTTGATGAAATTGACAAAAAGCCTTAGTATCAAATTTTGGGGGTAATGGACTAGGTAAAGGTCGAGGAGCCAATGGTTGTAACAACCCTTTCTTTTGTAGCTTATCGAAGGCCCAAGACAAAGGCTTCCCCAGATCTGAAAACTGCCTTCTATTTGCTTGACCGATTACATTAACATCAACTTCTTTTTGTGTGCTTTGATTGTTAGGCTGGTTGTTCCCTTTCTCATTCCTTCTTATTGAAAAGCGATTCTTCTCCCTTTCCCACTCTTCAATTTGTAGACTAGCTTGGAGAAGATCTTTGAAACCACGGATGAGTGTATGAGACATCCTCTCACGAAGATTAGGTAATACCCCTCTCACAATCATCCTTATTTGATCGGATTCATCGGGCCTCTTCTTGAGTAAAGTGGCCTTGTTTCTCCATCGCTTCACATAGTCCACAAAATTCTCATTTGGCCTTTGTCTAATGGACTCCACTTCCATTAAAGTAACTTCTAACTCAACATTACATCCGTATTGTTGGATGAAGGCTTTGTAAAGTAGATCCCAACTCTTTTGTGTTCCATCATCTAAGGTATTGAATCAATTTTGGACAACAGGGTCCAATGAGATCATGAAGTACCTTAGGGTTTGAGCCTTAGTAGCTCGAGCAGACTGCATGGCAGTGATATACTGCTTCACATGGAGATGAGGATTTCCGGTGCCATTGTACTTAGCAAAGGAAGGCATCTTGAATTTATAAGGGACCTCTTCATCTTGTTTAAATAGTTTGTCGATCTCAGACTTCTCTTCGGTTTTCAGCTTCTTCTCAAATTTCTTTTCTAAATCAGCAATAATCTTTTCAACATCGGATGTCTCGGTCTTTTCAATAGTTGCCTTCTCAATAGCCTTCGGTTCTTTCTTCTTGTCTTGAACCTCTTGGTAGTATTGAGCCCAATCATCATCATCATCAATGATCACCCTTTCATCATTACAAGCTACTTCATCAATTTTAGCCTTCCCCTTGACTCCAGCGTAAGTAGGATTGTCGTAAGCTTTTGAACTTTTGTAATCCAGGATTGTGAGCCAGAGAGGATCAATGATATGAGATGCAAATGTATGCATGTATGCACAAACAATCAACAGATAAAAATAGGATGTTCCTTCCAACCTTATAACATCTATACATGAATGGCGAGTCTCTTTTCCTTGGTATATGGTTAACAAAATACCAACATGGGGTGTCTTTCTTTCGAATAATTCCCTCGGACGTTTCAACCAATAGTTGTATTTTCAAAAATGGAAATCAATCCATGATAATTCCCATTAATTAGGTTTTAATCCATTTATCCAACTAAAGTAGCTTTTATGCTATGCTGGATTAAAACGAAATTAAGAGGTTTATTATAAATAGATTTCTCACTTAAAAAAGGTAACTAATGATTCATGCCAAAAACAAGCCCATGGTTAATTTATTCTTAGTGTAAACTAGGCCCACAATTGATTTTTGGTATTTCATAATTGACCTAAATATTTTTGCAAGCTCTTTGTAAGAAAATGTTGGGTGAAAATAGTTTTGTTTCTAAGCCCATTGTAAAAGATTTTAGAAAAATGGATTTTGGGCTTAGTATTTGGGCCATGGGCCAAAGAATTTATTTATTTATTTTTTAGAAAAGTATTATGTCCAAAGACCATCTTGAAAGATTTTAAAAATAGTTTTGGTCTTTTGGATTTTAGAGAAAAGTTTATTTTGAGCTTACAATATACTTAGGTCATATTAGAAAAAAGAACAAACCAAATAAGCCATGATTTAGACTAAGATAAACTAACCATAGTCAAACAACATGCATTTGGGGTAAAACCTAAGGAAAGTAACTAGGCTAATTACATGAGCTTTAGTCTTTGGGTTAAAAGGTTTAGGTTCCCATAACAAGTATATACCAAACGGTACGAGGCTATGAGTGGTTATGCCATGCTCAATCTCCATACCTTGAGTGAAAGTATGGTATCCCTTACATAACATAACATGGGTAACACGGGCATCCTAACTCACGCACACGATGCAAACTAATATGATGCAATGGATAATATCATTATAAGATAGAATATAATAATATAAAGACAATGGAATCAAATTCTCGTATCCCCAGTGGAGTCGCCACTGTGAGCGGAGATTTTCGCCTCCACTCCCGGTGGAATGGTTCTTGCGACTTCGACACTGTTTAGGCTCTGGGCCTTAGAGAATATGGACCTAAGTCCGGAGAAAATGGAGTCGCCACCCGGACTGGCCGGGAAAAAAGAAAGGGGTGCATGACTCTATTCCTAAGGAATCCCCAACCCCTTAAGGGGTTCGGAATGTTGGGTACGTGTGGGGAAGGTGAGAAATGGCCCAGCACCCCCACAACGCCCGGTTCATTGGAACCGGCCTCCTTTATAGGTTTTAATATTATAAAATTCTTAAATATAATAACATTATCCATATTACACACAATAATTAAAAGAAAGCATAAATATATTAAAATCAAAGCAATGTCCAAACAAAGCAAATAAATGGACACCCATCCAAGGATGGAAACATGTCCTTACATCACATGCCTAAATAGGACACCCACCAAAAGTTAGAAACATGCCCTTTACATAGGTTCTAAAATAGAAAAGCAAATTAAATTACATGATGTTTAACTAATGAGGTACCCACCAAGTGGAAACATACCTCTTACCACTTTTGGAAATCTAAATTAATTGATAAAAGTAAATAATCATCCATCATAAATAAATCATTCATCAAAGCTATTAATAAAAATATAAAATAAACATCCATCCATGATAAATTAAATAAATCAAGTATTGAAATTAAATAAATTAAAGCATAAGAAATAAATCAAAGCATAATCAAGTATGGAATTGAATAAAGCAAATAAAAGTCCAATTATGGCTACTGTGACTTTTTATGGAATTAAAATAAATTAGGGTTTTATGTTTTAAAGGGTTGGTAAGACTCTTTGATTAACTAAATTAATATTTGAATGGTGAAATCATGAAACTAGGGTTTTAGACACTTTAAAATACTTTAATTTGTGATTTTTGGTTATTGGGTTCCTAAGCTACTGTGTAAAATTTAAGTTTTTATTTTTTTTTTATGTTTTTTAATGTTTTAAAAGGATTAGGGTTCATAAAAATTAGGGTTTAAGGTTTTAAAAGGTTTAGTGTTCATTATTTTGAATTTTGGAAGTTGAATTTGGATTTGATATTTTGGAAGTAGGGTCACGGGTGGTGAATAAGTTTTAGGAATTTGGAAATCAATTTGATATTTTTTGGAATTTTATGAATTTAAACAAATAAATTAAAGTTTTTATAAGTAGAAAAGATGTTTTTTAAGGCTTTTTGAATGAAAAAGTACCAAGTTTAAAGTTTTGAAAGAAACAGAATTTGATTTTGGTTTTGTTGAAGAATATGTTCAATTAGAGTTTTAAGATTTTTAAGAAGAAAAAATAACAATTTTAAGTCTTTTTGGAAAATAAAGTAACAAAATAAGGTTTTTTGGCTTTAGAAAAACTAAATTAAAGTTCAAAGGTTTTCAATTTTGATTTCATAAATTTGCTACTGTGTAAAGAAAACAATTAAAGAAAATTAATTAACACATACCTTCTTTTGATGATTTCTCCAAAAACAATTCTTCTTGGATGAACTAGCTCCAAAGACAAGCCTTTTTTGCCTTTGAATCCTCTAAATCGTGCTGCTGCTATTCCAGAAAAGAGTTGAATTGAATTTCTTCTTTTCCTTCCTTGATTTGTTTTCAAATTTTCCAAACTACTCTTGGATTTTTTTCCTCCCCTTTTTTAATTGTCTTTGGTCCTTATTTATAGTGGTTTGAGGTTGTTTATTCCTAATTAGTTAAGGTAAGTAATATTAATAAAAAAAAGACCAAAACCTAATTGGATTAGGTTTCAAAAAATTTGCGTCGAAAAATTTGCGCTGCCAAAAAAAATTCTGCCGCAAAAATCTGTGGCAGCGCGCGGAGCAGGCCCGTAAGCTATTTCGCAGGCAGAAATTTTCTGCGTTTAAAATAGATGGGCTATTTCGCAGGCAGGAATTTCCTGCGGGCGAAATGCCCACGGGCCCACGCGATGATTTTTTCATCACCGATTTTTCCAACTTCGATTTTTATTTTTTGATTTTTATTTGTTTATTTCTATTTTTTATTAAAAAAAAATTAGATACTAAAGCAAAAATTATTTAATAAAAATTATTTTGGACCAATTAGACAACAAAAATCATTTTAGACTAAATAAAACATATTGAACCGGATTGGGCCAAAAATTAAGGGTCTACAGGGGTACAGTTTCAAGGAGCAGTTAAGGATTTATTCTCAAAGTACCGAATCCATCATCATAGATCCTCTCCTTATAGACCAAAGGCTAATGGTGCAGTAGAAGCAACAAATAAGACAATTAAGCAAATTCTGTCCAAGATGACCAAGACTTATAGGGATTGGTCAGAGATGCTTCCCTTTGCTTTATGGGGATATAGGTCAAGTGTGCGAACACCTACTGGAATGACACCGTTCTCTTTGGTTTACGGGATGGAATCAATGTTGCCAATTGAAATTGAGATTAAGTCATTGAGAGTAGTCTTGGAAGCTGAACTTCCTGAAACGGAATGGGTAGCGAGCAGATACACACAGTTAGCTTTACTAGAAGAAAGAAGGTTAAAGGCATTGTATCATCACCAATTGTATCAAAAGAAGATAGCTCGGGCCTAAAATAGAAGGGTTAAAATAAAAAAACTCAAAGTTGGGGATTTGGTGTTGAAGCAATGTAAGCCCAATGTATCTGATCCAAGAGGGAAGTTTAGGCCCAGCAGGGAAAGGCCATATGTCGTGAAACAAGTCATGAACAAAGGTGCGGTGAAGTTATCAGACATGGATGGGAACGAGTTTAGTGAGCCAGTAAACATTTATAGGTTGAAGAGGTTTTATGTATGATATATATATATATATAAAAAAGAGCTTGCTAGGTTGAAAACCCAAAAAGGGCGGCCTAGGCAAAAGTTAAAGCAGTTCGCTAGTTTCGAAAAATCCGAAAGGGCGGGCTAGGCAACAATTAGGGCTAAATGAGAGAAAATCGTCAATTAGAAAACCCGAAAGGGCTAGTTGGAAATAGGAGTGATCTTGTGTATGCTAGCTTTATGTTTGGTTGTTCCCCAATTTAATAAAACATAATTAATGTTAAAATTGTTCTATGTGCACTGTTATAAGTATTTGACCAGATATGGATGAAATAAATAAACACAATAGCAAAAGGTGATGACAAATTATAAATGGAAAAGAAGCATCTTTTATTACTTTAATTATTTTTCATCCTAACAATACACCTTTTTGAATTTACAAATGTAAAATCTATGGCAGTCGATAAATATAACGTGCAGGCCAACTTTGTCTCAGCCGATCCAAGTAGGCTTCAGTCAAGCAAGGCATGTCTAAATAGGGAGTAAAGTCAGAATCGCGAGGCTCAGCTCCGTACTGACAGCCAAGTCGGCGAGGATCATAGCATGTACCTTGACGAAGAGCAACAAGGGGAACATACATCAAGTATGTCCGCATGGTGATACGAGAAATCTTCCACCAAGGTACCAATCAACAGATATTGACTTCAGAGCGTGAGTGGATCCAGTCAACCCAGTAAGCATATGAAGAAGCAGGATGGAGTAGTTTCCTAGCAGAATGATGATGTGGCAGGTATCTAGAAAAATCCATAGATGGAGTATCAAGCAAACAAAGACGCTCCTGAAGCCAAATCTGTGAAGAAAGAATTTAAAAAAAAAAGTCCGTTAAGTTGAAAACCCACAAGGGCAGCTTAGGCAAAAATTAGGACAGCTCGCTAGTTTCGAAAACCCACATGGGCGGACTAGGAAAAAATTAGAGCAATAGAACATATATATAATAAAAGAGATCCGCTAAGTTGAAAAACTGCAAGGGCAGCTTAGGCAAAAATTAGGACAGCTTTCTAGTTTCAAAAACCCATATGGGCGGACTAGGCAAAAATTAGAGTAATAAAAAGAAGAGAAAAAAGAAAACCTAAATTGAAAACTTGTAAGGGCAGTTTAGGTAATTACCTGAAGCAACAATGGACTCCCAGTCAGTCTCTTTATCAATCCTAATTTAAGTCAGTCTAATCCAACTAAGGTCTCGACTAAGATCACAGGTACCGGCGACAAGCCTCCTTCCATTTGGTCCATAATATCCAATACTCGTGGATCAATATTGCCATCAGAAGAGACAAGCAGGATTGGCCGAGCAAGCAAAGATAAAGCATGTGTCCCCATGCCTTAATAGGGGCCAAATGAGAGAGACAAAAATCAATCAAGGGAGCAATTAGAATTTTTTCACCTCTCATCAACTGAAGAACTTCGGGTTTTGGAATTTGAAATAACATCTGCATCTTCTGTTGAGTCTTGGAAATCAATGTGGGTAACACCATTTGTTGATTATTTGGATATCCAAGGATGGCCTCGAATTCTTCAATCAAGGGACATATTTCAAAGCCATTAATTTTAAATACCCTAGAATCCATATTCCAAAAGGAAGCCATAACATTTTAGAAGGAGTGGTCCAATTTAACATTTTTAAAACATTTTAAAACATCAAGTTTTGACCATGAAATTTGCTTCCAGTGAATGGCATCCATATTCTTAAACAAAATTTTTATCTTCTTTAAATGAAGTTCGGTCATGGTGGATGAATGAAGGGAAATTAAAATTGTTAAAGGGAGTTTTTTATGTTGAAATGGAAAGAATTTTGGATTTTGTATGAAATATGGCATGAAAGGTGATTTATATAGAGGAAATAACCTTTTCCAAAATTGATAAGGTAAAGGTGATGGAAAAGGACAAAACCATGTTGTGTAAAGAAAGGAATTGGCGACGAATTTACTTTACCATGTTGTATTTGGTTTTTTCGATGGTGACTGTGATAAAAAAATATGAAAAAGAAAGTTTAGTAATTATGATGCAATAATGATGAAAAGTGAAAAAAAAGTTAGAGTAAAGACAGAAAATTGTGTTTTTTCATTATTGTACAATATTTATACAATTGATACAATATTTATACATCACTAAGGGGGTGGTGGTAGGTTATCAAATAAGCCCTGAAAAAGTCGTCGCCTGTAAGAGGAGGAGGCAAATTACTCGTCCCGGGATCACCCGAAGCATGAGCACCAAAATCCTTATTACCTTGAAATTCTGATCCTTCATGGCCCTCATCAGAAGCAGACAAAAGGATCTCATGGTCATCAGTCTAAGGGCCTCTTGATGAAGAAGCGCCATGATCCCTCATCCCTTGAAATCGAAAGTCCCGAAAATTCTGTTCGGACTAATGATATAAATTTTCAAAATGAGAAGCCTGTTGATGACTTGCAGCCAATTTTTCTTGAAGTTTCCTATTTTGTTCTTCGAGTATCCGCTGTGAGCCAAAAAGGAAAAAGGTAAGAGCATACATAATCATGCATACATATAGCATAAATTACCATGAAATAAGGAACTTACCAGGTAGTTCATATCAATGCCCTGCGGATGAGGTGGCATATTTGGCAGGCTAGAATGAGCAAATGAAGGGGCAATAAAAGAAGGTCTAGCCTCATGATCAATTGAGCCAACAGCCTGCAACAATCATTAAAGAATAAAAAAAAAAAGAAAGAAGCGGTTGCAAGGAAAAAATGGTTCAGTTTTACCTGAGAAGTACTAGCCCCAAGATGTGGAACAAACTCTCCTGCATCTCCATGATGTTCCTCTTCCTCTCTACCCTCATTTCCTTCGGGAATCTCCCATACGCCAATAGGAAATACATCAAAGTTCAAGAGCCTTCTTTGAATAAAATGCACATAGAATGCACCTGGCGGATGGAGAAATGACTCAACACCATAACCATACCGAGCCAACCACCATGCATCCTCCGACATTGACATAATATTTAGAGTATATTCTGAGCAATTCATTGGAACCCTCCGCTGTTCTGGACCAAGAAACCACTCATAAACTCTCTCTCCAAGAAACCAGCCACTAGAAACTGGGCCGGCGATGACTCGGCGAGAATGTTGGAAAGATAGCGCAGCCCTCATGAAAGGAGACTAGTTTGTCCGCTCTTATGCGTACCAACAGGCTAAATTCACCTGCAAAATAACATAAGGTAAGTAAACTTTCACACAAAATTTAAAGTATACTAATATTATTTTACCTAGTCCCAGGTTAAGCGGCTCAACACAAAGCGGTGAGTACGCACATGGTGAGAGCCGGGAATGTCCACACGATTTAACAATTAGAAATTTAATCTCGGATACCCGACTCTCTCTAGGGAAATAACAAGTACCCTCACAAGGTTATGCTCGTATGCCCATGCCTACAACAATAATAAAGATCACATTCATGCAAGAAAAGAGTGGAAATGACATTGGTGGAAGAAAAATACCTCGACAGCCGCCATCAAGCAAACAAAAGACTTCTTATTTTGGCAAAGTTTATCAAGACCATGGTAAAGACAGGCGAGACTAGCTTCACCCCAGCTAGAAGATGGTACTATCCTAAAGTAAGAAAGGGCATTCAACACTGATAAGTGCATGGAGAATTCAGTACTGCCTAAGATGATCGACCCAAGCAAATATAACAAAAATTCTCGAGCATACTGTTGGGTCATGTCTCTGTGAATCCGTCCTTCGTAACTCATCCAATAGCTATGAATCGGTTCAATTTTTATCTTAAAAGGCCCTTTATATGATGGTTCCATACCAATTAATTCCTGAATTTCTTCAAATGTTAAAATATCATTGGTCAGAGGAACCGAAACACCATCAAATCGAAGGCTGATTATAGCAGTAAAATCGACCGGACCAATTGTCATATCTCCAATGGGCAAGTGAAAAGTGTGGGTTTTGTCCAACCATCATTCTGTAAGGGCCTGGATTACGCTCTGGTCTATCTGATACTCCTCCGATGACAATTGTAAGATGAAGCTTTCAAAGCCACATTCTCGGATAATCTGCCTTACCCGAGAAGGCACTACATCGTACCATTGTCGGGCTTTGTAAATACACCCTCCAGCCCGAACAACACAACGATCGCGCTAACTCGAAGCCAAGTAAGTTAATACAAGGTAAGTACATATTATCTTATCTGCTTAAATTAATATATTTTTTTCCTAAATTTACTAAAAAAAAAGAGCATAATATAAAAATATAAATAAATAAATAAATAACAATGAACGAACAAAAATAAAAATAAATAAATAAATAAATAATAATAAAAAAATAAAGTAAATAAAAAATAATAACAGAAAGACAAAAAAGAAAAAAGAAAGGAAAAATAATAACCGCGCTCTTTTGGTTTGAATTTCGATGAAGCGGCATCCCGGCTCGTAGATCTATATTTCCATCTTCATGACGCCGAATAAACTCCAATAACTCGACATTAGAATGAGTCCCTGACCTTGAAGCATTCATTTTTTGAAAGAACTCGTGGGTTTATATAGCGAAACGGCAAGGAAAAAAACAAAATTCAAAAGTAAGTTTACTGTTCATGAATAGTAAACTTCACTATTGATGAATAGTAAATTTTACTATTTATGAATAGTAAATTACTATTTATAAATAGTAAATTACTATTTCCAATAGTAAATATTTACTCCTATTTACAAATAGTAATTTACTATTTATGAATAGTAAATAGTGCATGAACGGTGACTACACAGTAAATTCATTTATTCACTTTAATCATTCAAACGCTAACGTGTGTATAAATATTATACGTAGGGGGCGAGAAGAAGACATGCACAAAAATTAGCCAAACTTTTTGAAATAAAAAATTATTATTAGCTCGGGTCCAGAACCCAAATTTTACTTAGGTCCAGAACCTAGAATCTCTTTTAAGTCCAGAACTTAGCTCGGGACCAGAACCCAAATTATCCTTAGGTCTATAACCTAGAATCTTTTCTAAGTCTAGAACTTAGCTCGGGTCCAGAACCCAAATTACCCTTAGGTCCAGAACCTAGAATCTCTTCTAAGTCCAGAACTTAGCTCGGGTCCAGAACACAAATTTTCCTTAGGTCCAAAACCCAAAATTATCCTTAGGTCTAGAACCTAGAATCTCTTATAAGTCCAGAACTTAGCTCGGGTCCTGAACCCAAATTACCCTTAGGTCCAGAACCTAGAATCTCTTATAAGTCCAGAACTTAGCTCGGGTCTAGAACCCAAATTTTTTGTAGGTCCAGAACCTAGAATCTCTTCTAAGTCCAAAACTTAGCTCGGGTCCAGAATCCAAATTTTCCTTAGGTCCAAAACCTAGAATCTCTTCTAAGTCCAGAACCTAGCTCGGGTCCAGAACCCAAATTTTCCTTAGGTCTAAAACCTAAAATTACGCTTAGGTCCAGAACCTGAAATTATCCTTGAGTCCAGAACTCGAACCGGGTCCAGAACCCAAAACCTCAACCATCTCAAAAATTAAGTCTTATTGCTTTTCACTCTCTTTCACTAAAGTCTTAGATCATTCAAGCAGGGGGCAAACTGTAGACCCTTAATTTTTTACCCAATCCGGTCTAATATATTTTTAATTAGTCCAAAATCATTTGTGTTGTCAAATATATTTTAATTAGTCCAAAATAATTTTTTATCTTAATTAAATTATATATGCTTTAGTATTTAATTTTCACAGTTAATAAAAATAAAAAATATTAATAATAAATAAAAAAATAAAAATAAAAATCGGCAACGAAAAAATCATCGCCGAAAATCAGCATGCATCGAAATGGCCCGCAGACCAATTCTCGCCCGCAGCCCGTAGTCAACTGCAGCAGTTTTTTTGCCAGCGCATTTTTTCCACAGTTGTTTTTTTTTTTTGCCAGCGCAATTTTTCCGCAGCAGTTTTTTTTCGCCAGTGAAATTTTTTCGACGCAAATTTTTACGAAACCAAATGCAATTAGGTTTTGGTTTCCTTTTCTTAATTAATGTTAGATTTCGTGAATAACTAGAATTAATAAAAAAAATCTTCTATAAATAAGACAAAAAAGAACACAAGAAAGAAGAGAAAATTTGGATCGGATAGGAGAAATTGAGACAGAAATTGAGGAGGAAAACTTTGAATCGCTCGGACGTTTTGAGAGAGCAAACAAACAATTCAATCCATCAAAGATAGCAAATCTTGTCTTTGTTCTTGTCATCCATGAATTTCTTTATTTGTTTTATTAATTCACAGTAGCTTCATCACTATAAATCAAAAATAATTTTTTCTATTTCTTCAAAATAAAAAAAACCCTAAGACCTTTAATTTACCTTTTCTAAAGCTTAAAAACCTTAATTCGTTTATTTGTTTTCCAAAAATCTTAAAACTGTTATTTTTGCTTCTTCAAAATGTTAAAACCCTAATCGAACTTGTTTCTTTTCAAAGCCCTAAATTGAATCTGTTTCTTTTCACAAACCCTAAAAAATATCTTTTTTGTTTCTATAAACCTTAAATCGTTTTGTTTATTTTCATAAAGTTTCATAAAATTATCAATTGATTTTCAAAGCCTAAAAATCTAATGCATTCTTCGAAATCCTAATTCTAAAATTCTAAAACCCTAATTCAACTCCAAAACCCAAAACAGTGAACCCTAACTCCCTTAAAACCTTAAACCCTAATTTTTCTAAACCCTAGCCTTTTAAAACCTTAAAACCATATAAATCTAAATGTTATAATTCTACACAGTAAGTAACCGTAAATCATAAATCCAATGTTTTAAAGTGTTCAAACACTAATTTTATGATTTTACCACTTAAACATTAATTTGGTTAATCAAACAATTTTATCAACCTCTTAAATTATAAAACTTTAATCCATTTCAATTCCTTTAAAATTCATAGGAGCTTAAACCCATGAATTCCAAAACCCTAAACACATGACATAAAGAATCTTAAATAGAAACAGTAGCCCTAATTTTAATCTTTATTTTCCTTATTCAATTTTATATTTGAATATGCTTTGATTTATTTTATATGCTTTAATTCCAATGCTTGATTTATTTAATTTTTCATGGATGGATGTTTACATTATATTATTGTTTAATATCTTTGATGAATGATTTATTTATGATGAATGGTTATTTAGTGTTATCAATTTATTTAGATTTCCAAATGTTGTAAGAGGTATGTTTCCACTTGGTAGGTACCTCATTAGTTAAATATCATGTAATTTAAATTGTTTTCCTATTTTAGAAGCAATGTAAAGGACATGTTTCTACCTTTCGGTGGGTGTCCTATTTAGGCATGGGATGTAAGGGCATGTTTCCATCCTCGGATGGGTGTCCATTTATTTGTTTTGTTTGGACATTGTTTTGATTTTCAATATATCGATGCTTTATTTTAATTATTGTGTGTAATATGGATAATATTGTTATATTTAAGAATTTTATAATATTAAGACCTGTAAAGGAGGCCGATTCCAATGAACCGGGCATTGTGGGGGTGCTGGGCCATTTCTCACCTTCCCTACATGTACCCCATTTTTCAAACCCATTAGGGGGTTGGGGATTCCTTAGGAATCGAGTCATCCACCCCTTTCTTTTTCCCGGCCCGTTCGGGTGTCGACACCATGTTCTCTAATGCCCCGAGCCTAAACAGTACCGAAGTCGCAAGTACCATTCCACTGGGAGCGGGGGTAAAAATCTCCGCTCACAGTAGGGAAGGTGAGAAATGATCCAGCAACCCCACAACGCCCGGTTCATTGGAACCGGCCTCCTTTGCAGGTCTTAATATTATGAAATTTTAAGTATAATAATATTATCCATATTACATGCAACAATTAAAATAAAAGCATCATTATATTAAAACCAAAGCAATGTCTAAACAAAACAAATAAATGAACACCCATGCGAGGATGGAAACATGTACTTACATTGGTCCAAAATATAAAAGCAATTTAAATTACATAAAATTTAACTAATGAGGTACCCACAAAGTGAAAACATACCTCTTACAATTTTAATACTAAAAAAACAAATAATAATCATAATAATAAAGAAAAACATCCATTCATGATAAATTAAATAAATCAAGCATTGAAATTAAATAAATCAACCACCAAAACATATGATAAGCTACATAATCAAATCTAAAATTAAATAAAGCAAATAAAGATACAAATTTAGGTTTATGTCTCAATTTAGAGCTCTTTAATTAACATTGTAACACCCCTATACCCCGTATACGTACATAGCATGCTAATACGATTGTAATATACGTATACTGAATATAGAAATGTCATGGTATACTTAACAAATGACTCATCCCTTTTCAAAAACATGAAAACAAATTTAACACATTTAAAAGAAATTATAAAAGACAAAAGAATAAATGTTTATTTAAAAACTGCGGAAACTGTAACAAATATTTACAAATATATATACATCAAAATTCAAGTTTTACAAAACATAAACTATATACATGTTTGGCAGTATTTCTTTGATCTTTAAGCTCCTCTATCAACACTTCAAATCTAGACTCTACTCGGCCTAGAGGAACTCTCCGGTTCTTCCCTGTCATTTGCGCGATAAACCACAATCGCGCTAAGCCAACGGCTTAGTGGTACAAACTACAATAGTAATATGTTTCTATGTAATGCCAATGTCACACATTTCAACAATTCATATAATATTTACAAATGATATGTACACATTGTTCATAAGACTACATTTCATCATTTTATGATTTACATTGACACGAAGACACGTATGGGCCCACAAGACACTAATTTGTTATTCAAAGTTCAGAGTTACTACTTTGGTCTATAATCATAATCATCAAGCCCGTAGGCATCATATATAAATATCTCTATCCATGGATAGTGTAACAGACCCAGTCTCTTGGACCTCAACCCTTCTAAACTCGAGGAGATCCTCAACCCGGCTAGATTGTTACTAGTAACAGACCCAGTCTCTTAGATCTCAACCCGGATAAACCCGAGGAAATCCTCAACCCTGCTAGACTGTTACTTTTAATTCACATTTCACATTTATCATTTCACATTTTTTTTTCAACTGGAATCGGCTTACGACCCGGTCTTTTCACCTATCCAGTAATTCATTGGCATGCCACCAAACACAGAACTCTGAAGGTTGAATAACACATTTGACACAAAATCTTTTCATTTATATCATTATACATTTCTTTCTCAAATAATTTCTCATTTCATTCTCCAAATCAAATAGGCAACCATGCCTCCATTATAATTCATTTACATCATCATAGACAAAAATCATGGCTTCTCATCACCTTAGGATATCATCATAGCCAACAATCATGGCTTCTCATCACATCAAAATAGTATACATATATATCATCAACTACATTGAACATCATTTAGACATACATGCCTCAATCATATCATTTTCATCAACATTCAATTGCATTGAACATCATATAGGCAAACATGCCTCAATCACATTAATTCACATCTCAACATATCTCAACTCATCATTTAAGTACTCACAATCAATTACATTGAACATCCATTAAGAATGGTCATCATATATATATATATATATATGTATAGCAATTTGCATTGTTCATAGATTTATAATCTTCAATATACATTCCATATAATTCACATGATGCACAATATAGCATTATTCATATGCATCATCAATGTTCATATTATATCAAACATAGCATTATAGTTCTTAACATCATATGAATGTATGCAATAATGTAGTTTGTACTTACCTTAAACACCACTTATACAAATCTATACACTTCCTTTTCCAACACTTCTTCACCACTTGAATTAGGGCAAATTATCTTCTTCAAGACCTAATCCAAAAATTGAAGAAATATATCAATTCCAAATACAAATATTCACATAATAACCTCTTACTAAACCCTTAAATCACAAATTACACTTCAACACCACTCACTAAGGCCCACGGCCCACGGCCATGGCTACCCCAACCCCCACGGGCGTGGGTTAGAAAATGGGTCTGCCTCCCTTGCTCCAAACCTCCAAGGCCATGGCTACAAATGGCCACGGCCATGGCAACCAAGGCCAACGGCGTGGCATCCAAAACTCTACTGTTTCTGACCAAATTCACCTATTCCATGCTTACAACTCCAACAAACAACAACAACATGAAAATCTATGAAAATACTTGATCAAACTCAAGTTAAACATCACTTACCACTTCAAAACCCTAAAACCAACAACACTCCTACTCTTTCAATACCAACATCAACCCATCTTTTTATTTTCCATTCAAAACCAACACCACAATCAATTTAAATCAAACACACACCAACATACTACCATAAACACAACCTTACTTTCATATATCCACAATCAAACTCACAAACAACTTAAAATAAAACAAAAGAATTCAAGAGAGACTTACCAAAATAATGAATCTTCTTAGATTTCCACTTAATCACTTGAAAACTCCTTCAATTTGAGCTTTAAACACCAACTCACTCTTGCTCTCTGTCTTGTTTAGGATGGCCGGCCAATAATGGAGAAGGAAAGAAGAAGAAATGAGGAAAAGTCAAATTTCTCATCTCTTTAAACCTCCACCAAGTATTCCAAAATAAGAAATTACTTAAAAACCCTCACCTAAATATTTTACTTCTCTTTTACTTATTACCCTATTTAGTAATTTCACAAAGAACAAAATAAATATCTTCATCCCTTGACCATCACATTTGACTTGTATATATGTTGTATATATTTCCATATACACAACATATACACTTTCTTTTAAATTTCTTGTCTCTTCCAAATTAACATATACATTCAATTCCAATTAAAACAATTATATTAAAACTTCTAGGGCATACATTGGGATATTACAATTCTCCCCCTGTAAAAAGAAATTTCGTCCTCGAAATTACCTGATATCAAGTCTGAAACAGTTGAGGATACTGATCTTGCATTGCTTGCTCGCTTTCCCAAGTTGCCTCTTCTTTCCCATGATTCTTCCATAGAACCTTCACTAATGGCACTTTCTTATTCCTCAACTCTTTCACTTCATGTGCCAAAATAGCAACTGGTTCTTCTTCAAATGTCAAATCCGGACTCACTTCAATGGATTCAACTGGTAAGATATGAGATGGATCTGATCTATACCTCCGCAACATAGAAACATGGAATACATTATGGATTTTATCCAACTCAGGCGGCAAAGCAAGACGATAAGCAACTGGCCTAACTCTTTCCAAAACTTCATACGGTCCAATGAAATGAGGACTCAGCTTCCCTCTTCGACCCAAATCTTAATATTTTCTTCCAAGGAGACATTTCAAAAATACTTTATCTGCAACATCAAACTCTATATCTCTCCTTTTCAAGTCTGAATAAGATTTTTGTCGGTCTGAAGCTGCTTTCAACCGATCCCGAATTATTTTTACTTTCTCTTCAGTTTCTTTAACCAAATCAGGACCAGTTAACTTGCCCTCTCCAATTTCATTTCAACATAAAGGTGTTCTGCATCTTCTCCCATATAGTGCTTCAAATGGTGCCATACCAATACTGGATTGATGACTGTTGTTGTAAGCAAATTCCACAAGTGGCATAAATCTGTCCCAACTTCCAGAGAAATCAATGATACAGCTTCTCAACATATCCTCAATAATCTGTATCACTCTCTCTGACTGCCCATCTGTCTGTGGATGAAAAGCAGTACTAAAGTGAAATCGAGAACCCAAAGCATCATGTAAACTCTTCCAAAACCTTGAAGTAAACCGGGATCTCGATCAGACACTAAAGAGATTGGAACCCCATGCAATTTCACTATCTCACTAATATACAGCTCAGCCAACCTTTCAAGAGAATAGTCCATTCTAACAGGAAGGAAATGAGTTGTCTTTGTCAAACGATCAACAATCACCCAAATAGTATCATGCTTCTTCTGAGTTAATGGCAACCCTGATACAAAATCCATTGTTACTCTCTCCCATTTCCATTCAGGCACTGTTAAAGGTTGAAGCAACCCTGTTGGAACTTGATGCTCAGCTTTTACCCTCTGACATGTGAGACATTTGGACACAAATTCTGCTATGTCTCTCATCATACCAGACCACCAATAATGCTGTCTCAAATCATGGTACATCTTTGTACTACTCGGATGCATAGCAAAAATCGATTGGTGTGCTTCCTCTAAAATGATCTTTCTCAAACTATCATTATCAGGTAAACACAACCTATCCTTGAACCAAAGACTACCATCACTCTTCACATAGAAATCTCGGCTCTCCCCATTTTGGCAATCTGACACAATATTCTGAATTTTCTCATCAGCCACTTGAGCCTCTTTAATCTGATCTAACAATAATGGTCTTAACTGCAACTGAGCCAATAATGCACTATCATCACCAACTTCAAAATTAGCATGCAACGCTCTCAATTCAACAAGCAACGAGAGCAAATACACAGCCAAACCTGCTAGAGATTTTTGACTCAAGGCATCAGCAACCATATTCGCCTTACCAGGATGATAATCAATCAAGCAGTTGTAGTCTTTAATCAGTTCTAACCATCGCCTTTGCCGAAGATTCAGCTCCTTTTGAACACCCAAATATTTCAAACTTTTATGATCCATATAGATAAAACATTTCTCCCCATATAAGTGATGTCGCCAAATCTTTAAAGCAAACACTATAGCTGCCAACTCCAAATCATGAGTCGGATAGTTAAGCTCGTGCGGCTTCAACTGCCGAGAAGCATACGCTATGACTTTACCCTCTTGCATCAAAACACATCCTAAACCATTATGTGAAGCATCACTGTAAATCACATATGGTTTATCTTCCACAGGTAAAGTAAGAACAGGTGCTTGAGTCAACATTTCTTTCAACTGTTCAAAGCTAGCTTGACACTGATCTGTCCACACAAATCTAACTCCCTTCCGAAGCAATCTGGTGAGTGGAGTAGCTATCAAAGAGAAGCCTTTCACAAATCGACGATAATAACCTGCCAAACCCAGAAAACTTCTAACTTCAGTCACAGACTTTGGTGGACTCCAATTCAAAATAGCTTCAACTTTACTTGGATCAACTCTTATTCCATCTGCTGAAACTATATATCCTAGAAAAGTAACTTGATCAAGCCAAAACTCACACTTTGACAGTTTAGCATACAACTGCTTTTCTCTCAAGATCTACAACACAATCCGCAAATGCTTGTCATTCTCCTCCTCACTACGTGAATACATCAAAATATCATCAATGAAAACCACTACAAACTGATCCAGATAGGGTCTGAATACCCTATTCATCAAATCCATGAAAGCTGCAGGTGCATTCGTCAACCCAAAAGGCATTACTAAAAACTCATAATGCCCATATCTTGTGCGGAAGGCTGTCTTAGAAACATCTTTAGCTCTAACTCTCAACTGATGGTACCCTGATCTCAAATCAATTTTGGAAAACACTGCTGCTCCCTTTAATTGATCAAAGAGATCATCAATCCTAGGCAAAGGATATTTATTCTTAATAGTCACTTTGTTCAATTGCCTATAATCGATGCATAACCTCATAGTACCATCCTTCTTCTTTACAAATAACACAGGAGCTCCCCAAGGAGAAACACTGGGGTGAATAAACCCTTTATCCAACAACTCCTGTAACTGCACCTTCAACTCTCTCAATTCAGCTGGTGCCATTCGATAAGGAGTGATAGAGATGGGAGTGGTACCAGGCAACAGATCGATACCAAACTCAACCTCTCTCTCAGGGGGTAACCCTGGCAACTCCTCAGGAAACACATCTGGAAACTCTGCAACTGTGGTTATATTATCAAGTTGAGAACTCCCTACTCTAGTATCCACAACATGAGCAAGATAAGCATCACACCCTTTTCTAATCAACCTTCTAGCTGTTATAGCTGATACAAACAAGGATGCAAGTTGTCTCTGCTCACTAGATACTATTACCTCCTTACCATCACTGGTTCTCAAGGTGACACACTTCTTTTTACAATCCACCACAGCTCCATGTTTAGACAGCCAATCCATGCCTAAGATCAAATCATATTCTTTAAAAGGCATTTCAATTAAATCACCAAGAAACTCCTCACCTTGCACCACAACAGTACTATCACGGTGCACCTTACTAACAATCACACTATGTCCTAAAGGATTTGTAACCAAAACATCAAATCCTAAGGATTCTGTATGCAATTCAGACACAGGCAATATGGATGCACTTATGTATGAATGAGTAGATCCTGGATCAATTAAAGCAAGTACTGAAATGCCAAATAAAGAAAAGGTACCTGCTATGACTGCTGAAGCATCTGGCTGCCTCTGCATCACATACACCCTCTGAGAAGATCCGGCCTCCTCTGGCCTACTGCCTCCGGATGGTGATCCTCCTCTCTGACTGTACCCGGATCGACCACCCCTACTAAAACCTCTACTTCCTCGACCACCTCTGCTGACACTGGGTCGAGAGGCTGCAGACTCAGCCTGTCTATGCTCCTGTATCTCAGGACACTCCCTAATAAAATGATCGGGTGATCCACACCTGAAACACACAGCTGATCTACCACTCATCCAGTAAACACCCACATGGTTTCTGCCACAAATCTCACATGTAGGTGGAGTAGACCTCTGAATCCTAGGAGTCGGAGCACTGGCTACAGAAGCTATAGGTCTCGGTCTCTGTCTCGGATACTGCACTGACCTACCCGGCTGTCTCTGACTCCTACTGATTCTCGGAACAAAACTTCCTCTACCCCTCTTAACAGATGAAGACCCTGCCTCAAACTGGGGTCTCCTTACCCTAATCTCCTCCTCAGTAGCAGCTGCGGCTATACTCTGAGCTCTCTCCACACTCCTAGCTGCTGCAACAAGATGAGAGAAATCCTGGTATCTAGAACCAGCCATGATGCACATAATAGAGGGTCTCAATCCCTCCTCAAATCTTCTGCACCGATCTATTTCATCAGAAATAATTCCCCCAGCATAATGACTCAACCGGATGTACTCAATCTCGTATTCTATCACCGTCCGGTTGTCTTGCCTCAAATTTAGAAATTCCATCTTCTTAAGATCTTTATACTCCCTCGGAGTATATTTCTACTCGAACTCCCTCAAGAAATCGCCATATGATAGTGTAGGTGGATCATCCATAGCATGAGGGACTATCTTCCACCAGTCATAGGCATCTTTCTGCAGGAGGGATCTGGCATAATCAAACTTCTCATCTGAAGTGGCTTGCAACTGAATGAATATCCTCTGTACCTTATCCAACCACTGCTCAGCCACTGCAGGATCGGTAGTGCCTAAGAAATCTTCAGCCCCAAATTTTCTCAACTTGTCATAATGTCTTACCGGCACCTGAGGCTGTGGTGGTGGTGGTGGCTGCACTGGAGCTTGTCTAAATAATTCCACCACATGCCTTAACCAACCCGGCAGAGCCTCATCTACAGCTGATCTCTCTGGCATAGAAACAGGTGCCTCACTAACTCTCTCAGCCCTAGCTCCCTCTCTACTCTTTCCTGGAGCTACACTCTCCGCACTTCCTTCTACAGTCTGACGTGAATGGGACTCCATTAATACCTATATCTTAAAACACAGCAGAATATCACTCATTAAAGATCAAAGACTGCCATACCAAAACATGTATTTTACTCAAAACCAACTTTTAAAATCAAAATATTCTTTTTCTTACAATTCACCTAGGTCGAGAATCTCAAACCTAGGCTCTGATACCAAAATAAATGTAACACCCCTATACCCCGTATACGTACATAGCATGCTAATACGATCGTAATATACGTATACTGAATATAGAAATGTCATGGTATACTTAACAAATTGACTCATCCCTTTTCAAAAACATGAAAACAAATTTAACACATTTAAAAGAAATTATAAAAGACAAAAGAATAAATGTTTATTTAAAAACTGCGGAAACTGTAACAAATATTTACAAATATATATACATCAAAATTCAAGTTTTACAAAACATAAACTATATACATGTTTGGCAGTATTTCTTTGATCTTTAAGCTCCTCTATCAACACTTCAAATATAGACTCTACTCGGCCTAGAGGAACTCTCTGGTTCTTCCCTGTCACCTGCGCGATAAACCACAATCGCGCTAAGCCAACGGCTTAGTGGTACAAACTACAATAGTAATATGTTTCTATGAATAAAATTAATTATCGAAACATTAAAATAACTCAATGAATAAAATTATAAAAGCTACTCTGAAGGTTTGAAAATAGAATTAATTAAAATTTAGGGTTTGAATAACTTAGGGTTTAAGAAATTAGATTTGTGTTTTGAATGATTATATTATTTACTTTAATTAAGACCTTAGATATTGTATGAATTAATTTATGCTGCTGCATAAACTAATTTAAAGGAAGAATTAAATAACTAAGGCAGTGTGATGATGGCTTTAAAGATGAAGATGATTAATGATTTAATAAACTGTATTTCGATCAATTTACCTACGTTTGAAGGCTCCACCAAATTGAAGAAATTAAACCAAGATGTTGCCTGCTTTAGATTTGGATTTGGTTTTGGTTGAGCAAAGCAATCTGGAGACGATTGCTTGATGCCTCCTTTGGTTGCTGTCCTTGGATTTCTTCTTGCTTGCTAGGGTTTTCTTTCGGTCCTAATATTTCAAGAGTCCCAAGTTTGGTTCAAATTTTTAGTTCAACAATTTTCTCTCTTTTTCCAAAATCAAAAGTCCTCCTTTTTTGTGTGTTTTAATATGGTATTTATAGGAAAAAATCAAAACCTAATTCTAATTGTCTAAGGAAATAAAAATCATTTAGGAAAAGAATTCAAAACCAAATAGAATTCAGTTTCAGAAAAAACTATGCTGGCAAAAATTGTGCTGGCAAGAATTGCCGTGGGCTATGGGCAGGCCAGCTACGAGAATTGCAAGAGTTGCATGCAAGCTGTCCTGCGGGCCAGCCAAATCGCCTCAGGAAATTCCTGCGGCGAATTGGCCCGGGCCAATTTTGCCAGCGATGAAATTTTTTGTCCCCAATTCTTCCATCGCCGATTATTTATTTATTTATTTATTTAACTTTTGTAATATTACCTTTTTTATTTTTATTAAAAATTATAAATAATAAATATTAAAATAAATATTATTTAATTAAAATACCACAAAAATTATTTTAGACTATTTTAAAAATATTGGACCAGACTGGGTCAAAAATTAAGGGTCTACAGTAAGGAACCCTTATGCATGATGGAGGAGAAAATCAATTAAAGGGAAAAAATGATTTTGAAAAGAGCCCATTTAAAATTTTGTTTTGAAAATTTTAATGACCCCAGTGGAGTCACCAGCAATGAAACCTCGCCCGAGCACTTATCTGGCCTGTTAAGTTTTCATACCATTTTCTATCAAAATGGTTTTTATCTCTCTTTAATTGATTTTACCTTCCAAATTAACAAAAATGTAATTTTAATGGATTGTGTCACAAAATAACCATGAATGACAATATATTGTAATTCATGAATATTTAATAATAATGACATCCACAAATGCTCTATTGAATAATAAAATATTACAACTTCATTAAAATAATAATTCTTGTGGAGCTTCAACTCTATCCCTTATGGGTCCAAGTTGAGCACAAATCCCCCACTAATAAATAAACTTAAGGAAAGGAAAAGGAGGAAACAAGCATAACCACAAGGCGTCCATTTGCAAAACTCACCAAATTTACAAACGGAGACTCAAAATAATTAAGATTCAATGAGAAAAGAAAACAATAATAATATTGAAAATAATAACTGGGAAAAATAAGAAAAAATTAAAATGAAAGGGCTGGTTGGTTGTTAAAGTGTGGACTCACCACTTGGTGTAATATTTTGAATGTGCCTACTTATCTCATTTGAATGGGAATTAGAGTGGTAAATAGTTCGTGCCTTTGATTGCAATGGGCTTTTAATTAACCAATTTTATTATTGATTAATTACTGAATTAAAAATGAGATTGGAAATTGCACAATACCTTAGGTAAGCACTTTTTCTTGATAATGGATTAAAGAGCTTTACCGTTTTGGAGCTCCACTTGCATGAAAAATTAAATGAGATTAATTAATGATAATGTAGAGAGTTAATAATTAATGAAAATAAATTGATTATTTAGTTAATTTTTGTTTTGGATAAAATTTGGTAGAGTTTTAGGTTCCAAAGTTTGCTCCTAAAATAAGAAGAGTGGAAGTATATTTATAGAAGTCCGAAATTGGATCTAAGCCATGTGTGAAATGGACTATCCACATACGGCCAGGCCTTTTGAGCTGCTAGCCCATCAGCAAGTGTGGGATGTGCCGCGCACTAGCCTTGTGGCTGACCATGCCCCTTCGGATCCTTTTCGCCTTATGTATATATGCAAAGAAAGTCAATATGTATTTTTTTTCCTAATTTTTCTAATTCTACTTTTACTAATTATCTAGGCTAGGTGGAAAATTAAAGGTTCACAGTAACCATGATAACTTATTTGATTCATTCATTTCACCTTTCCTTATTTTTCATTAACTCTCTTCTAACTATTCTAATTCATTGACAATCAATCATTTTTCCAATTATTCTACCTTAAGTATTACGTTTAATTGTTTCTCAACTGCGTCATAATAGTTTGCTAATCATATATAATTAATACTTATCTATTCTCTAGTTATACATACATTTTGAATGTTCAAATACATTTATCAACAATCTCATCAAATCTTTCCCTATATCTAGGTTCCTTCATCTAATGAATTAATCTTTCATCAATTCCCTTATAAACAACCTTTCATCAATCATATATATTTTCTATGATTTAATCTACAATACACTCAATTAATCAAAAAAATGTCCAACATTCCAAGAACACTATTGAGTCTAAACATAAACCTCCATATGCAAACCAATTATACATAATTCAATACACTTACACTATCTTCAATTAAGCTTAATACTAATCTTTTTCCTCCTTAACATTTATTTTCCCACTACAATTCTCCTTCACTTATTCTTTCCTTTTTCTTTATCTTCACAAACTCTTAAATATGCACACTTTATCAATATAATTTAACAAATTCTGTCACAATTGATTCCACACATAATTCTTCTAAACCAAGATTATCAAGTATACTTCAAGTAAACATTTAGCTCCATAGGCATTTTTTCTTCCATAATTAATGAAATCAACATTTCAATAACTCAAAGTTACTTTTAACTATATTTATAAAAAAAAAAAAAGTTTTTTCTTTCCTATTTATTAAATCTTCTATAATTCAACAATTCACCATATCATCAATTCAAAGATTCCTTTAAAAATGATTTTAAATTAAATACCTAACAAATACACTTCCAAAACCATAAATTTTATCATACTTCCAAGATAGGAAATTCCATAACCCTAAAATTCTTCAAACCCTAAACTTTCTCAAAACCATAAATTCAACATAACTCTAAATTCAACAGTTTGTAAATTCAAAATTTTTTTAAAACTTAGTTTTTGTTTAACAACCACATAAACACTCTTTCTCTTAATCAATTATGAACTCTTAATCATTTGTTTCATGAAGTAGTTCCATTCAAACTACTAAACCTTAAATTTTCCAAAACCATAATTATACACTTTTATGAATAAAAAATATTCTAACTATAATTTTAGGTGAACAATTATACAAATACACTTATTTCTATCCATTTACGAGTTTATAACCAGTTATTTCACTAACTAGTTAAATATCCAACTCTAAACCCGAAACTTGGCACAACCTTAAATTGAATCTTTTATGAATAAAAAATGGTTTTAAACTTAATTAAGCTAAAAAACTATATATACACTTAAAATTATTCAAAAATGGATTCAAATAAATTTTCTTTTAACATAGTTCCATACTTCACTTTTCTCTCTCTACAAATTCAATTAATAAATTTCACCACAAAAATTCAATTGAAGTAGAGTAATTAGCTCAAATAATTCATGAAAATTAAAAGAAAACAAAAGAATAGCAAGTTATGAATAAACAAGCACAAACCTCTTTACAAAGTAATACTGTTTCTCTGTTCCTTAATTTTTCTTGAATATTTGGTGATGATGTTAGCATTTCTAACATATTTTAAAGAATTCTACTAAAAATTTTGAGTTATAGATGATTTTTTTCTTAATTGTTTTTACTTAGGTTTGATGGAAGCAATATGGAAGAAGATAAAATTTTGGGTTATTTTAACAATGGGAGAGTGGGTTTAGTGTAGAAAGAAAAAGAAGAAGAAGAAGTTTCTAGTTGCAAATATATTGTTAGGGTTTTGATCATATAAGGTGAGCTCACCATAACTTTAGTGCACCCCCACTTTCTCAATTCAATTTTAAGTCCAACTTTTAATTCCGTAAAACCATCAAAATAATTTCTTTGATTAATTTAAAGCTCTATTATCCATATTTCACATTTTAATTTCAATAAAAATCCAATTCTATGGTCAAAAGGGCATTTTTTTAAAAGTTTTACTATTTAAAGATTCTTTTTTAAAAATACTAATATTGTCCATACTCGAGTTTAATTTTTCAGTTATTAGGGCTTAATCAACCTTATTACTACCAATTCTAAACTCAAACCACACATAACATCATGATTGGTCCTATATAAACTTATATGTATATATTTAGTATGGAAAATTATTGCTTAAAATTTCTAGGCATTACAAATAAATGGTATATGATGTTGTTAGGCCTAATGTCTTTTAAGAAGGGATGACAAATAATTTTGAAGCTAGTCCTAGTAATTTTCATTAAGAACCAAATGAGACTCCATACTCGAGAGCATACAATTTTATAATTTTTTGGACTCATTAGATATTGAGTTGTGGCCTAATTACCAAAGACATACTCTGCTATCAGAAATGGCATGATTGAATTTAAAGCCTAAGAAGCATATGCCGAGAAGGCATTTGATTAATGGATCTAATTTATTAAGGAAATCTTACCAGAGGATAATGAAATGTTTGACGGTTTCTATCAAACAAAGAAAATAGTCCAGGGTATTAGACTGCCTATGGAAATTATTAACTACTGTAAGAGCAGATGTATGATCTATTGGCATGATGATGAATGACTCAAAATTTGTAAGTTCTATTTTGAACCAATATTCAAATAAAGTCAAGTTACAGGAAGACAAAAGTTTATACCATTTAAACTGGTATATTATTTTCCTCTTACACCTAGATTGCAAAGATTATATGCTTCAAATGCCAATGTATGATACATAAGATGGAATTCTGAGCATGAACAAGAAGATGGAGTCATATGTCATCCATCTTATTTAGAGGCATACAAGCATTTTAATCAAACACATCCAGATTTTGCATCTGAAAGCTAAAATGTGAGGTTGGGATTATGTATTGATGGTTTTAAAAGTTTTGGATCATTAGGTCAATAATACTCTTGTTGACCAATAATTTTAGCTCCTTATAATTTGTTATAATGAATGTATATGAAGCAGTAATATTTATTTCTTTTTGTACTTGTTCTGGGTCTAAATAATCCCATACATCAAATTGATGTTTTCCTATAACCGTTAATATCTGAATTGATAACCTTAAGGAAAGAAGAAGCCTTGATGTATGATTATTCAAAGAAGCAAAATTTTATGCTAAAAGTAATGCTTATGTGGACTATAAGAAATTTTCTAGCATATGTGATGTTGTCTAGATGGAGTACTGCTAGAAAATTGGCATGCCCATATTATATGAATTATACATAAGTATTTACTCTTTCCAAATAGAAGAAAAACTTGTTGGTCTGAGGGCCGATCATCTGTTCTAAAGAAATAATAATAATTTTTGAAAAAATACCATACAATCCCTAGGTAAACCACCTTTGAGGAGTGGGGATGAAATATTGTCTTCGATTTAGGAATTAGGATTGCAAAAGTTAACTGAATTTAATGAAGATCAGAGTAACAACGGTCCAAGATGTAAGAATTGCCTATTGAAAAAATAGCATAGTTTGGAATTTGCCTTATGATAAGTGTATAATTGATGATACTTTTCCCCTATTTCTTAATATATTTATTGTCAAATTGAGTTTAATTTATTTGTTCAACTTTTATCAGGATTGATTCCAGGAATTTTGACACGTTAGGACCTTAAGGTTATTTAGGCCAGAATCACGCATGAAAAATAAGAAAAGAAGCTATTTTGGGAAAATTCTTCAATTGACACGCCCAGTGACATGGGCATGTCAATGGTTGTGTCATTCAACTACTTTATATAAGCTTCGACATGCTCGGAGACATGGGCATGTCACTGAACGTGCCATTACTCCTACCTTACAGAAGCTGTGACACGCTCACTAACACAGGCATGTCCCTAACCGTGTTCCTAACTCATCATTACAGTAGCAATGACACACCCAAGGACATGGGCATGTCACGCCCACAGACAGGCCCGTGTCCATGGACATGTCAGGCAAAAATCTTTGGGCTATAAAATTTGAGCTAGAGAGCGAATTAGGGATCAAAGTTTTATTTTTAGAGCCGACCTCATGAGGAAAATAGAGTTTTTGGCAGCTAAGAGTGAAGGTGAAGATCCAATTCATGCGAGATTTAGATCAAGATTCAAGGATTGAGGTGAAGAAACACAAATCATTCATTATAAATTGTTTGAATTCTTTTACTTATTTCTTCTGTTTTGGTTTTTGGGTTATGAACATGAGCTAAATTGTGTCTATCTAGATATTGATGAACCCTAGCCTTATTATATGGATTGAATAGTTCTTATTAAATTAAATCATTTGATTGAGTTGTTTTATCCTTTTGATTCTTAATTTCTTATTTCCAATTAATAATAGTATGCTTATTGATTAGTTGCAATTTTCATATTATTGACTTTAGAAAGCTTGATATGAACAAAATTTTCATTAGGATTGAGGGTTGATTTGAGTACTAGAGATAAACTGACAAAGTTCCTTGTTCTTATTGCAAGATCTATTTAATTATGCTTGAGAAGAGATTCCTATCATTCTATTTGGTAATTAGGGATTAATTCACTTGAGAGAGGTTTTAATATAGAGGAATGCCAATTCAACTCTATTATTTGATGCAATTGAATTGATTATCATAAATATTTTTTATGGATAGGGGGATTCAATATCTAGATAGTATTTTCATCATTAAATTTTGTTGCACAATATTCAAATTTTCTTTACTTTAATCTATTAAGTAATTCATCCTTTATTTTAATCATCACAAAACTATTGATTTGCTAAACAACAATTAAAATTTGCACTAGTACTTGACCTTGTCTCCAGTGGAATGATATCTTACTCACTAATTTATTACTAGTGCGACCCGTGCACTTGCGGTAACACTACGATAGCATAGATTTTCTATCAAGTTTTTGGCGCAGTTGCCGGGGACAACGGTTTTCAATATTAGTAATATAATCAAGACTTTTGATTTAGTTACTATTTTTATTTGTTTTAACATTAGTTCTTGCTTGTTGATTTTCATTTTAGGTACTTCTTCCCGTTTATGACCCAAGCTAGCTCTTCCCAATTACTTGAATTAGATCCAGAAGAGAACATTGAGGAGAAAGTGAAAGGAAGAAAGAGAAGCAGTTCTGGCAGAAATGAAACCAAACTTTGAGATCTCAGCTCAGAAGAAGAACTTAAAGTGATGGCAGGAAATAAGCCAAGGACAATGCATGAATTTGCTAAGCCCATGCTTAATGGGGCTGATTCGAGCATACAGAGACCGACAATTGCTACAAATAAATTTGAGATAAAGACAAATGTAATTCAAATGGTGCAGCAGACGTTCCAGTTTGATGGGTTCCCAGATGAAGAGCCTAATGCACATATTGAGACTTTTCTAGAAATACATGACACATTCAAGATACAGAATGTTTTCAAAGATGCCATTAGGTTGAGGTTGTTTCCATTCACACTTAGAGATCGATTAAAGAAATGGCTGAAATCTTTCCCTCAAACACTTTCACCACCTGTGATCAATTGGCAGAAAAGTTCTTAGAAAAATATTTCCCACCGTCCAAGACTGCCAAGTTGAGGAATGATATTTCATCTTTTCTCTAGCTAGATGGTGAGACTCTTTATGATGCTTGGGAGAGGTTTCAATATTTATTGAGAAGGTGTCTTCATCATACGCTTCCATTGTGGCTCCAGATTCAAACTTTCTATAATGGATTGAATTATGAAAGTAAGCAATCCATTAATGCAGCAGGCGGAGGTTCCATAAATAATAAGATGCCTGAACAAGCAAGGGATTTGATTGAAGATATGGCCCTTACCAATTATCAGTGGCAAACTCCAAGGGAATAAGGAAAACTGAGGGTCACTGGTTCACATCAATTGGATCCCGTGGTGGCATTGATAGCACAGTTGGAAAAAATGAATAAAAAGATTGATTCTTGAGCTTCATCTTCAGGGAAATCAATGCAGGTGATGTCTTGTGAATGGTGTGTGGGTGGGCATCAAAGTCAAGATTGCCAAAGTGGCAATATGTTTGCTAGATATTAGCAGGTGGATTATGTTGAAAATATGCCTAGGCAACAATAGAATAACCCCTACAGTAACACATATAGTCCAGGGTGGAGAAATCATCCTAATTTCTCTTGGAGTAATCAAAATAATCCAAGGCCTCCCCCTAGATTTTAGCAACCTCAACACCAACAACCTGCCCCTCCAAGAAAAAGCAATTTGGTGGACATGATGGAGAAGTTTATAGTAGCTTTAGAGACTAGATTTCAATCAATAGAAACCACCCTTAGAAATCAGAAAGCCTCCATTCACAATTTGGAAAATCAGGTGGGGCAAATTGCCAAGTTACTCAGTGAACGACCACAAGGGAGCATACCTAGTAATACTGAGGAAAACCCAAAGGAGTAGTTGAAGGTAATTACTGTAAAGAGTGGAAAGGAAATTAAGGGTGGTGTGTTGAAAAAGAGGTTGAGTCACAAGCAAAGGAGGTTGAGACACAGAAAGAAGAAGATATACCTACTATCACTTCGGGTGAGAAAGCTAAAGTGAAAAATGAGAAAGGGAATCAACCTCAAGAACCCAGTCCAATAGTGAAGCAATACCGACCTCGAGTACCATATCCAGCAATGTTGAACAAGGACAAGATGGATGCTTAGTTTGGTAAGCTTCTTCAACTTTTTAAACAAATGCACATTAATATTTCATTTGTTGAAGCTTTATCATAGATGCCCAAATATGCTAAATTTTTGAAAGATATCCTTTCTAACAAAAGGAAACTTGAGGAAGTATCTTTGGTGTAATTTTTGAATAAGAGTTCAGTAATTTTGCAGAAGAGGTTGCCTAAGAAATTAAAAGATCCTGGTAGTTTTACTATTCTATGTTTGATAGGTGTGAATACTCGAATTTTGAGGCTCGGAAAGTCGATTTTCTCAGACTGCTGACGACCGAGCCTGACCAGGGGTCCACGATAAAGTTCACCGAAAGTATGTCTTCATCGTACTTGAAATGTCCGGAGCGACGCAAGGATCACGGATATGATCCCGGAATATTTTTTGGAGGTCTATAGCTCCCGAAAAATCAGTTTGAACGAAAATCGTGCGACCCGATGTGCTATTTTGGCGGCTGAACCGCCGTGCACGGTTGTTCCACCGCTGCCATTTTTGCTTTTTCCTTTTTTCTCTCCCTGGTCACTTCCACGGCGGTCTGACCGCCGTCCAGGCCCGATTTTGTCTATAAAAAGCCTCTGAATTTTTAGAAAAAGGGTTCGGTCTTTTCGGGTGGGCTTCGGGCGAATGAACTCTCTATTTTCACATGCTTAAGAACTTTTCTTGGACTTTTCTTTGCATAAACCTAACCTTGTGCTGCAGGAATTAATCTAAAATAAGAATCATAATCCAAGGTCCGAGAAAACGAGATCTGGAACTACGAAGTGGGAGAACCCTAAACAAGGTAATATCCTAATTTATCCTTAGTCAATTTAAGCATATCATGAGCACTACACCCCCTTCTTAATTTCTTTTTTTGGGTCAAAGACCTAATCTCTTTTGGCATGAAATCTATTCAAATTAAAATCAATCTTTGGCATGCAGCCGATTTCAATTAAAATCAACCTTTTGGCATGAAGCCTAAATTGCATCTTCTTTTGGTACCGAGTACACAATTTTCATCAAATTTAGCACTAAGTGCTCAAAATCTCATAATTTTGGCAAAAAGCCCGACATTGCATGAAGCATACACACACGCATGCATAAATGCATAATTGCCTTTAAATATGCTTTTCCGAACTACATGGGCTTTGATCTCTCATAAAAAATGAGAGTATGTAGGCATATTTGGGATTCACCCCAAATAGCAAGTCCACAATTTACTAACAATCTGTTTGTCTTCTTTTCTTCGTCCCTTTTAGGTTTGTTTCTTTTTGGCAAATTAATCAAATACATAACATATTCCCCGAATCCTCCTTGGGTTCGTAGATTAGAAACCTTTACATTGGATGCATTATTGGAGTCAAACAAAGGTTTTCTTAGTTTTTCCCTTTGAACAGAAAAAACTGAGTGGCGACTCTCAACAACAAGTGAACGTTCATCCGAATCCTTTTCGGGTGGAAACCGAGGTTCACAATCTGGCGACTCCACTAGGGACCATAAAAATGATTTATGGGATCTTAGTGGACTACAATTGTTTATTTGACTAATTTGCCCTTCTTCAGGGTACTTTTATTTATTTTGCAGGGTACCTTAGCAATATATATCCTTTCCTTAAGGATATTGGAATAAAATTGACAAAAGGAATCTTTTTCCTTTGATGGACCCCTTGTTTGATTAATTGTGCATTTGTTTTGTCATCTAGAGAATCTTTTTCTCTTACATTATATGGGGGAATCATTTTCCTCCATTGCATAAAAAAATTGTTTTCAAATGAATTTCTTCTCTTTCTGTTCAAAATTCTGAGTCTGTATAGCAAGTAGCACTGACCGGCAGGTCTCCTTGGTTATGCCAGCGGACAGCCAAAGCGTCCTCCGTGTTGTCGCAAACCATTCCAATCCTTTTGGAGTGGCCCATGAGTAAATGTACTGTTGGACCCACGCGAAACTCTTTGTTTCACATGTGGTTAGGTATATCTTACTCAAGACTCAATGGTCCCTATTATAAGCCTATTCTCTATTTTTCATGTAACAATAGAACCCTCCCTTAGGTTGTATGTACCCAATAATAGTGCCACATTCCATTAAAATGAATTATGATATGATGAGGTGCATTCATGCAACATAACAACATTGTTTTGAGGAAAACCTTTTGATATATGCAAGTGGACCAAGAGTCTTCCTACCCTACACACTACCCTGATCCTTTACCCTTAACCTTTGCAGGTACCCACTATCCGTGTGCCTTCACCTACACAAGCCACACCAACTCCAACTGTGCAATCACCCAAAAGTTCTACTACCCCAACTTCACCAACTACTCCAATTACTGAATGGCTACTATTGAACAGATTAAGGCCTTGATAGATGGACAGGTTAAGGAAATTGAAGCTAGGATGCAAGAAAGAATTGATGAAGCTTTGGCTACCCAAAGGGTAGCCATCTTGGCCGAATTGGGAGGAGCACCAAAGACGGCCACTACTTCTGGAAATTTAGGGAAAGAACCTATTGTGGGGCAAACTAGTACCCCCATGACTGCTCAGAATAATACCCCTGTCATCAATTTAGAGGATCCACCCTCTAAGAATGCTACTGAAACTGATGAACTGAAAAAGAAACTTGAATTGCTCGAAAGGTCAATCACTGCCATGAAAACTCATAAAGAGGTGGTAGACATGGATTCCTTATCCTTGTTTCCCCAAGCTAGATTGCCTCCAAAATTCAAGATGCCTGGGATGGACAGATTTGATGGGACTACTTGCCCTAAAACTCACCTGAAGATGTATGTGGGATCCTTAAGCCCTTGGGGTTTAAATGATGAGCTCTTTGCTCAACTATTCCAACAATCCTTGACTGGTGCTGCCCTTAAGTGGTTTGTAAGCCTAGATCGTGCCAAGATTAAGACCTGGGAAGACATCTGCAATGCATTTAACACTCAATACCACTATAATATTGAGGTTGATGTCACTAGAAGGGAGCATGAGACAACCAAGCAGAACAACTATGAACCCTTCTCCTCGTTCCTTATGAGGTGGAGGGCAAAGGCCGCCCAAATGATCAATCACCCTTCAGAACAAGAGCAGATTGATATTATAATCAAGAATTTAGGGCCTACATATCAAGCTCAATTGCAAACCCAATACCTACCTACTTTCAAATCGCTCATTGCGACTGCAACTAAGGTAGAAGATTTGATACAATTGGGTAAGATAGTGGATGAGGGAGCTACTTCAAAGTATAAGAAACAGGGCCAAGCTGCTTCCTCAAGCAAGGTCAATGAAGTGGCCAATATTTCCCCTACGAATCCTTTACGTGTGGGCAATCTTGGGCAGAGAAATCAGCCAAGACGGCAATATACCGACCTTGGGATGCCACTTCATCTAGTGTTTAAAAAGGCTGTGGAAGGAAAGTACTTGAAGCCTTTGGACCCAAGGCCTCCTCCAAACCCATTACCCTCCAATTATAGGGCCAATGAGTACTGTGAATACCACCAAGGAAAGGGGCATAGAACAGATGCTTGCTGGACTCTGAAAAACCGCATCCAGGATTTGGTAGATAGTGGTGATATCATTCCTCTAAGGAGTCAACCAAACATTAATACTAACCCTTTGCCCAATCATTCCATCCACGCCATCACTGTGGAAGAAGAGTTGTTTGATCCTTTCAAATTTCTCTTGGAAATGAATGAAGTATGTGTGCTGGATCTGAATGACCTCGCTGAAGAGGTCGATGCTTTGACAAGGAGTGGAAGGAAATATCAGCCACTTGACTTGGGAAAAGCCCCTAAAACCCCAAATCACCCATATAAGAAGATGCCAGAACCAAAAGAAGACTCTGTCCTCTCTCAGCTTAAACAAACTCAAGCTAAGGTGTCAATTTGGGAGCTCCTTTCTTCCTCATTCCCACACCGTCAGGCTCTCAGTAAAGCTTTGAGTCAACTTGATACATCAGTAGACAGAAGCCCAGAGGCTTTGGTGGCCACTTTGACCCAATCAACCAAGGCATTGAGTATCAGGTTTTCTGATGTAGATTTACCAGAAGATGGCATGAAACATAATGATGCTCTATACATCACCATACAAACTGGAGGAAAGACTGTGCCCATGGTTCTCATTGATAATGGGTCAGCCTTAAATGTATGTCCCTTGAAAGTAGCAAGCTGTCTGGGATTGGAGGCTACAGATCTTACACCTTCTGATCAAATTGTTAGAGCATATGATAACACTCGAAGAGAAATTTTGGGTGTTGCTGCTCTGGAAGTTGCTATTGGACCGGTGAAAATAGGAGTGCCGTTCCAGGTCACTGATGTACTCGCGAGCTTTAATCTCCTCCTTGGAAGGCCGTGGATTCATCAGAATAATGATGTACCATCTTCATTACATCAAACACTTAAGTTCCCTTTTGAAGGAAAAATCATCACTATTAAAGGAGACACATGTGAAATCAACAAGAAAACCACGGATCAATCTCTCTTTGAGGTTGTTCCTGGTGAAACTGCTATGACCTTGACTGGGTTCCATTATAACATTGTTCAATGCATTGAAGGAGAAAGGCCCAAAGGACCATTTATCCTATATGACTTTGGGGAGGTCCAAGTCAATTGCCTGGTGGGAATGATGCTAAGGGTAGGTTTTCTACCCAGGATGGAAATGATAAGGTCTGGGAGAAAATCATCCATAGTGCGGCCATGGGAAGAGCCTGAGAATAAGGGAACATTTTGGGCATGGGAAGGAGAAAAAGAAGACTTGGGGGGCAAAAAGCCTCAAAATGCGCCCTTACTTTAGAACTCTGAACTATCACTTTTGCAAACCTGGAAAAGCAGTTCCTTACTGTGGTTTTCAGGAGCCATTCTATTCTCCTATGACCGGAAAGAAGCTACCGGATTTTGAGATGTTCGCTGATGTTTTAGTCATAAAGGAAGAAGAGCCAAACCTATAACTGACCCACAAGTGGAAGATTTCATGCGGCCTAGTCTCTTTGATGAGGTTGCTATGATAACCAATTTTGAAGACAAAAGGGACTTCACGAAGCTGATCAAGACAACAGATGGACCACTGATGAACTGGTATGTCAAGGAGGGACAAGTGGCTATAGTCAAACCTAGTCCTGTGTCATACCCCGAACCTGAGTCTTCTACCGAGTCAAATCCTGAGTCAAACACCGAGTCAGAGTTTAGTTATGAGTCTTCCTTAGCTTCAGGAATAGAAAACCCTAATGTCGAATATAATGTAACTCTGGAGGATGACTCCGCCATTATTAATGAAACTATTCAAGTTCTTGGTTACCCTGTGTCTTTTGCTTTCCAAGTATTATATAGCAAAAATGAAATAAATGAAATAAAAGAAATGAATGAAAAGATAATAATTGGCAAAGAAAATGAATATACATACATTGCATATGATTGTGTGAATAAGGAACAGGTTGTTGAGTGCATCAGAAGATATGTCGACTGTTTCATGTGGAAGACAAGTGATGTCATGGGAATAGACCCAGCAATAGCAGTTCATAGGATTCCGCTATACCCCGATGCAAAGCCGGTTAAGCAGAAGTTGAGAAGAATGAAGCCAGAATGGTCTTTGAAAATTAAAGATGAGATTGCCAAGCAACTGGATATTAAGTTCATAGAACCAATTGTCTACCCTTCCTGGCTAGCAAACATCATGCCAGTCCCGAAGAAAGACGGAAAGGTCAGGATGTGTGTTGACTATAGAGATTTGAATAAGGCTTGTCCCAAGGATGATTTCCCGCTACCACACATCGATTTGCTAATAGACAGGATGGCTGGGCATATGATGGTTTCCATGACTGACCTTGCGGTTGGGTACAATCAGATCATGGTGCATTCACCGGACAAAGAAAAGACAGCTTTCATTACAGAATGGGGCACTTTCTGCTACAGGGTTATGACTTTTGGATTGATAAATGCAGGGGCTACCTACCAAAGGATGGCGACAACAGTCTTTCATGACATGATTCACAAAGAAGTAGAAGTGTATGTTGACGATATGATTGTCAAGTCAAAATCTCCAGAAGAGCATGTTGAAGCACTTGAGAAGTTCTTCCTTAGACTTCGCAAGTACAATTTGAAGCTTAATCCTGCAAAGTGCCTATTTGGAGCAACATCAGGCTTATTTTTGGGATATTTGGTCAGCAAGAAAGGAATAGAAGTTGATCCAGCAAAGTCAAAGGCTATTCTGAAAATGCCTCCACTAAGAACAGAAAAGGAGATTCGAGGCTTGCTAGGTAGATTACAGTATATCAGTCGATTCATATCGCAGTTGGCAGAGACTTGTGGTCCTATCTTTAAGCTACTAAGGAAAGGTGCTTCACAAGAATGGAATGAAGACTGCCAGAAGGCCTTCGACAAGATCAAAGAATACTTGTTAAGTTTGCCAATTCTGCAACCTCCCAGAATGGGAAAACCTCTGCTCTTGTATTTGTCTGTAACAGATGAAGCCATGGGTGCAATGCTAGCTCAAGAGGCCGAAGGTACAAAGGTAGAAAATGCAATTTACTACCTCAGCAAAAGGATGCTGGACTATGAGTTAAAGTATAACAAGATTGAGAAGTTGTGTTTAGCGTTATATTGGACCTGCACGAAGTTACAACACTACTTGTCTTCTTACACTACTTGTGTCATCATAGAACAGAGTCCCTTGAAATTCCTTATGGAGAGGCCTGTTTTGGACAGCAAAATGGCAAAGTGGGTGTCAACATTGGCAGCTTTTGTCTTAAAATTCATTCAGAGGAAAGCTGTGAAAGGTGGGGCAATAGCTGACCAGTTAGCAGAATTACCCATAAAAGACGAGATGCGAGAAATGAATTTCCCAGACGAAGACCTCTTGAATGTGGAAAGGAGTGTTTGGGAGATGTATTTTGATGGGGCATCCAATTATCATGGAAATGGAATTGGGGTTGTGTTCAAAACTCCTTGTGGAGAATACATTCCATTTGCATTTAAACTTGACTTTAGCTGCATAAACAATGAAGCAGAATATGAAGCTTGCATCAATGGGCTTGAAGCCGCTCTGGAATTGGGGATTAAGAACCTAAAGGTCTACAGTGATTCTATTTTAATAGTATCACAAGCTTTAAGGAAATGGAAGATAAGAGAAGAGCATTTGGTTCCTTACCTACAACACCTTGATCATTTGGCACAACAATTCGATGATCTGTCCTTCGAATATCTCCCAAGAGCAAAGAATCAGTTTGCTGATGCCCTGGCTACTTTAGCTTCCATGGTCAATATCAAGGAGGGGAAAGCCATTTCTCCATTGAAAGTTCAACTTTAGAAGCAACCTGCCCACGTAATGCATTTGGCCGATGGTAAGCCATGGTTATGGGATATCAAGAGTTATCTCAAGGATGGAAGTTATCCGGATGGATCATCAAGGGTTGATCAGAGAGCAATAAGGTAGCTAGCCACAGGTTACATTCTTAATGGAGATATCCTCTACAAAAGAAGTTGGAATGGAATGCACCTAAGGTGTGTGAATGAAGCAGAGGCTAAGCGGATAATGGAAATGGTGCATGGTGGCGAATCAGGACCGCATATGTATGGGATCTCATTGGCTCAAAAAATAGCCAATCTAGGATATTATTGGTTCACCATGAATACGGACTGTGTGACATTTGTGCAAGAATGCCATCAGTGCCAGATATTTGCTAAGCTACAGAAGCAACCTCCTGTTGCTCTGATTCCAATCACCTCTCTATGGCCCTTCGCTACTTGGGGAATAGATATAATTGGCAAAATACATCCAAAAGCCTCGAATGGACATCAATTTATCTTGGTAGCAGTGGATTACTTCACAAAAGTGGGTTGAAGCAGCCTCATATGCAGAATTAGAAGCCAAAAAGGCAGCACAGTTTGTCCGAACCAACATCCTTTGTCGGTACGGAACGCCATTTGAGATTATCACTGATAATGGAACTCATTTCCAAGCAGAATTTGCTAAACTCTTGAAGGATAAGAGGTTCCAGCATCATAAGTCCTCTCCTTATAGACCTCAAACAAATGGAGCTGTAGAAGCAGCAAATAAGTCTATAAAGGTGATCATACAAAAAATGATCAAGGAACATAGGGGTTGGCATGAGAAGTTACCACTGGCCTTGTGGGGATATAGAACATCAATTAGAACTCCTACTGGGGCAACCCCGTATTCACTGATGTACGGAATGGAAGCAGTACTCCCCATTGAACTGGAAATTCAATCAGTGAGGATAATTCAAGAAAGTCAGATAAATGAAGCTGAATGGATTAGCAATTATCATCATCAGTTGTTGGGTTTGGATGAAAAAAGACTTCAAGCTCTACATCATATTCAAGGGTATCAGAGGCGAATGGCCAGACATTTCAACAAAAAGGTCAAAGATCGAAAGATGGAAGAAGGTTGTTTGGTTCTGAAAGAGATCAGAACACCTGTTACAGATCCTCGTGGGAAGTTTCATCCTCTTTGGGCTGGACCCTACATTGTAAAGAAAATACTTTCCGGCAGAGCCGTCATCTTGTCTGATTTGGATGGTCTGGAGTTCACAAACCCATGCAATCTGGATCAATTAAAGAAATATTATGTATAATCATGCATTGTAAGGAACTACATTAGACCTGATTCTCGCAAACTAATTTGAGATATGTAGGCAGCTCTCCTTGAGCAAGGTCTAAATTTTAATGAAAACCATGGATTCATTTTTCTTTCACCAAAAAAAAATTCCACTAAGTTGAAAACCCGCAAAGGGCAGCTTAGGCAAGAATGGGTAAGAGCTCGCTAAGTTGAAAATCCGAAAGGATGGCTTAGGCAAAAATTAGAGCAAGTAAATAAAGTAGATAATACTTGGAAAGCAAATGAAAGAGTCATTCATTCAAAAAAAGAATCATTCATTACAAAAAGAGTCATTCATTCCATGAAAAGAGTCAAACCATAAGTCCTAAACATCCAATGAGCCAAAAGGGTAAAAGCAATCCAAAAAAACAGACAATAGAGTCAACCCTAGGATCTAAATCATACGTCTCCTACGTGGGGCAGAGTCTTCGGTATCATCCTTAGTTCCAAAACTTTCTGCAACATCTATCTTCCCCTCGTTAAAAGGAACCACATCCTCTCCCTCCAACTCCTGCAGCAATGCATGCCTCCTTGGCTTTTCAATTGGCCAAACTTCGGCTATAAACCAAGTTCTATACTCTGGAGTAGGCTGAACAAGGGAAGGCTCTGCAAAAGGCCTGATCATCTGATGGTTCCTAACCCAAGCTTGTAGAACAACTCGAGTAACTCCGGGAGTAATAGGGGAAGTAATGGTAAGCCCAATAGGAAGAGGAACCCTCTGATCAATTCCCATCTGTCTGAGGATGCGAGAAGCACTATACCATGTACTATGAGTGAAATCAAGAAGGTAGAGATGGTTATGCATTGCATTTGCCTCCATGAATCGAGAAATTCCATACCAAGAGATGTACCACAGCAATTCTTCTGGTCCAAGCTCATACAACCAGATAGTCCACTTAGCCATAGAAGGAAAAGAAACCTGGATTCTTCTAGTGCGGTACTGAGAAGGGTTATAAGTCAAGGCATGGGGAGCGGCAACCACTCGGAGATGGTCTCTCAGCCAAACCTAAAAAAATATGATCCTTTCTATTTACATGGAAAAAGAGAGATGATGAAATGAGAATAAGCAAAAAGTGTAACAGAATTACTTGAAGAATGATCGGAGTAACAGTCCAATTTTCAAATCCAAGTGCAGTTCTGTCAAGACTCTGAATAGTCTCAGTCAGAATCACACCACCAATGCAGTTAAGTTCTTCCATCTGCCTAATCATGGGGCAAAGCTTTAAATCTCCAAAGCCAGGGTCACGGTTGAAAAGAAACCCAGCTAACAGGCAGAAGACAAAGGCTCGCATCCTATGCTTCAGTTGAATCTCATCTTCAAAATTAGCAGTCAGGAATGCATCAATCAAAGGAAGCAGCATCGCCTTATTCCCATCCACAATCATAACTTGAGCTTGAGGCCTTGTAAAGTTGAAAAGCCTCTGAAAAGACCCCACATAGCCAACTTGAACCTCATGCCTTACAAGAGGGGCATTTGGATCACATCCAATAATTGAGCAGAATTCCTCAAAAAGAGGACACATCTCGTCCATCCAGGCACCAAACCTGAAGACGTGAGCTTGGGGATCCCAAAATCTGATACAAACATGCAAGAAATCCCAATCTACAGCTACGCCTCTAAGAGTAGCAACAACTTTCAATCCATATCTTCCCATATTGATCCTTTCAACATTATGAAGGCTCTTGGTCAATTCATGTCACATCCACCTACCGCATTTATGCAGAGTAGTCACGTGCATAGCAAGAGAAGGGGAAAGGAGAAGATAATTCTTGATAACAGCCCTAGATAAGGTTGTATGACCAAAGGGACCTAGTTGTAATTTTTAAAAGTTTTTGGGATGTAAATGTAATTTCAAAAAAAGTTGCACTGGATGTTCTTAATAGTGTATATAACAGATTCTAAAAATGGAGTGTAGAGAAAAATTGGATCGCAACGACGTGTAACGGTTTTTCCAGGAAATGTTCCGTTAAAGAAAAAAAAAGACATTTTGACTAGGGGCATTTTGGTCATTATCAATTAAAGTTATACATGAATTTAAAGTAGGAAATAAAAACATGAGTACGTAGAGGATGACGAGGGGTTAAATATGAAACGATCGTCAGTAGAAACGGAGCCGGAGAAAACCCGAGCAAAGAAAGGACCTAAAGGGAATTTTGTAAAAAGTTGAGGGCTTATTGGTAATTTTTCAAAATGACTCGGAAACCTAAAATAAACCTTATAAATAGAAAGTAGAGGTCGAGAGGATCAAAACTATATGTAGTGTGACTCGTGGAACTGTACGGTTTAAAAGATATGATCGATTATTCGCCGGAACGTAAAGTGGGCCCGGGTTCGTGTCGGGACCGTATGGGTAACACGAGACAACTTTAGGGTATCCAATGGGAAGAGGGACAAGTGGGAAGAAGTAATGGGAAAGAAAACTATAAAAATCTCTTGTTGGCCAATCAAAAGTAACCATTTAGCATGAGTATTAAATGAAGAAAGAGAAAGGTGGACAAGTGGTCTTAAAGGATTTATCCAACACATAAGGTGATCATCATTTTCCTTATATATATATCATAAAATGAAGAACAAACTCTGTAACACCCCTTCCCAACCTACATATGTAAGCTGAGTAGAAGCGTCACACTAACCTAATGTTGCTACCAATTTTACTTAGTCAAATTTTAGTTCCGATTTTTACAAAATTTTTGCCATAGTTTCGCCTAAAAATTGAGTCCCAAGTGTCGACAAAACCGGTTTTTTTTTTCTTATTTTTAAAAAACATTTTACACAAACCAATGCAAACAAAATCATTCTCAGTACACTCCCAATAAATCCCCCTTGTAACCTCAACTACAACCTGCAAAAAGGATTTACACTTCTAGTACAACATAAAATAAAGGTTTTGGGACAACCCCCATATTTAAATATTACACAGCGGAAGTTATAAAATATTTACATATTTACAAATTCATATACATCAAAACTCAAGTTTTACAACACATAAAATTTATACATGATTGGCAAGTCTGCTCTGATCTTTAAGCTCCCAAAATGGATTCTTCAAGGTCTACTCTCACAAGGTCTTGATGAACTCTCGGGTTCAACTCTATCCACTCTACTACATGCGCGATTAAACACTATCGCGCTAAGCCAACAGCTTAGTAAGATAAAACATGCTAACGGTATGCTTTAATGAAATGCAATGCCACATATGTTATTGATAAGATCAACATCATAAATATAAAGTTAACCACACAATTATGCATTTCACAAATCATAGTCATATGAGCATACCACATTTCAACATCTTTTCACATTCAACATTAATCAATCATACTCCATAACCAACATCTCATTTCATTAAACTCATAACATTATTTAGGACATTCATATAACCTTGACACCTATGGGCCCAACAAGTATTTAATACGATATTCAGAGTTCAGAGTTACTGCTTTGGTTCATAGTCACAATAATCACGCCCGTAGGCAATGTATATACATGTATCTCTATCCATGGATAGTGTAACAGACCCAGTCTCTTGGATCATCAACTCAACACATATGAGGAGATCCTCAACCCGACAAGACTGTTACAAATCATGTATCTCATAGTGTAACAGACCCAGTCTCTTGGACCATCAACTCAACACCTATGAGGAGGTCCTCAACCCGGCAAGACTGTTACCTTTCATCATTTCTTAGGCATGCCACCCAAATCCAGAACTCTGAAACTGAATAACATATTAAACAAACAATTCATTTCCATTCTCAATTCTCATCACATTTAGGCAAACATGCCTTCTTTCTTTCAATTACATCATCTTAGCCAATAACAATGGCTTCACATTTCATTTCATAATATAACATCTCATTATTCAAGTATATATATATATATATATATCTCATCCATGATCACATTATATCTCACATAGCATCATTCATAAATATCAACATTTCATTCCACATTACTCATGAAACACATTACCATTCACAATGCACAACATAACATTGTTCAATCTCAACAATGCAATTAGGGAAAAGAACAATTGATTATAACATTCATTGATTCAAGTGTGTTTAAAGTGTTTAGGGTTAGGTTTAAGGACCAACCTACCTTTGGAGAACCAAAGCAATGCAAGAAGAACAAAGAATTAAAACCCTAACCATAAATAGTACATTCTGGTTTTAAACTCCATTTTATCCTTATTTTGAAAATTTGTATAAAATAATCTACTTGACTAAAAATTCTAAAATTTTTACAGAATTTAGTTTTGTATCTTAAAATCATCCCTTTAAAATTTCAGATCAAACTGAACACAAAATCTTGGTCAAATAGTTCACCTAACCAGACTGCCCCAATTGCCCTGCATCCTGGCAGCAGTTCTGAACTTTGTAAATTCCATAAATCAAATTCAATCAACGTGGTTCCAAATTATTTTTCTCAAATACTAGACTCACTAAGAAACAACATATCCAAAATTCAATTGAATATGATTTTTCTACATTTTATTAAAAATCCCGAAATATAGCTGTCCCAGTTAAGGTACCTTCTGGAACAGGTCTAATGAAAATAATTTTTCTAAACTCATAACCATTCCAAAATCGAATCAACATATTTTTCAGTCATTCTAGACTCATAGAGGCACAACATATCAAAAATTCACTTCAAGAACATTTTTCTAAAATTAATTAAAAATCATACAAGTCACAGCCTTTACTAATCCTAAAACAGAAACAATTTCACTAAACACCAATCTTACTCTTCCATCACCCACACCAACCCAACTTCTCATCTATCAAGAAAAATCAATACTTACAATCATACCATAAGCAAATTAATCATACCACTTCAAAAGAATTGAAGAAATTAGAGAAAAGATCTTACCTTAGTTAAAAACTTCTTAAATCAACACTTGAACACTTAATCTTTCTTCAATTTAAGCTTGAAATCATCAAAACCATCACTTGTCTCTTTCTTTCTCTTTGGCTATGGAGGGCCGGCCATCAACAAGAAGAAGAAGAAGAAATGATGAAGAAAACACAAATCAAACCTTCTTTAAATATCCACCATGTGATTTTATCCAAGCAATTACCAAAGTGCCCTTATTCACATAATTATCTTTTTGTCTTATATGTGCCCAATTAAGTAATTTACCAATCTCAAATAAATATCTTCTCTTGCATTGACCAAGCCTTTTGACCACTTTATATGTCATATATATTAACATATACACAACATATAAATTTGTCTCTAAACCCTATTTCTTCCCAAAATACATATACATATACTTTCTCTTCTCAATTTCTTTTCTCTTACAATTTAACACATATATTCAATCCAATATATAACAATAACAACAACAACAATATGCAAAACTTCTATGGCATAAATGAGGATATTACAATTCTCCCCCTCTAAAAAGAAAATTTCGTCCTCGAAATTACCTGATATCAACTCTGAAACAACTGCGGATACTGTTCTCGCATGGATTGTTCACTTTCCCAAGTTGCTTCTTCTTTTCCATGATTCTTCCAAAGAATCTTCACCAATGGCACTTTCTTGTTCCTCAATAATCTGTATCACCCTCTCTGACTGTCCATCCGTCTGTGGATGAAAAGCAGTGCTGAAGTGCAGTCGAGAACCTAAAGCACTATGCAAACTCTTCCAAAATCTGGAAGTAAACCTGGGATCTCGATCAGACACTAAAGAAGTTGGAACACCATGCAGTTTCACAATCTCATGGATATACAGCTCAGCCAATCTCTCCAAAGAGTAATCCATTCGAACCGGAAGGAAATGAGTTGTTTTAGTCAATCTATCCACAATCACCCATATGGCATCATGCTTCTTTTGTGTCAATGGCAAACCAGACACAAAATCTGCAATGTCTCTCTTCAAACCAATCCACCAATAATGCTGTCTCAAATCATGATACATCTTCGTATTACCCGGATGCATAGCAAACATTGACTGATGAGCTTCTTCTAAAATGACTCTTCTCAAATCAGCATTATCGGGTACACACAATCGGTTCTTAAACCAGAGACTCCCATCATCTTTCACAACAAAATCTCTAGTCTTCCCATTCTGACAATCTGAAATAATCTTCTGAATTTTCTTATCAGCCAATTGAGCCTCTTTGATCTGATCCAACAAAATCGGCTTCAATTGCAACTGTGCCAATAATGCACCATCAACACAAGGTACAAAACTGGCATGCAATGCTCTCAACTCAACAAGCAACGAGAGCGAGTAAACTGTTAAACCAGCTAAAGACTTCCGACTCAAGGCATCAGCAACAACATTTGCTTTACCTGGATGATAGTCAATCAAGCAATCGTAGTCTTTAATCAATTCTAACCATCTCCTCTGACAAAGATTGAGTTCTTTCTGGACACCCAAATACTTCAAACTCTTGTGATCAGTGTAGATGAAACATTTCTCCCCAAACAGATAATGGCGCCAAATCTTCAATGCAAAAACAATGGCAGCCAATTCCAAATCATGGGTCGGATAGTTAAGCTCAAGCGGTTTCAACTGTCGAGATGCATAAGCTATAACTTTACCTTCTTGCATCAATACACACCCCAAACCTCTATGTGAAGCATCACTGTAGATCACATATGGTTTGCCTTCAACAGGTAAAGTTAGAACAGGCGCTTGAGTCAACATTTCTCTCAGCTGCTCAAAGCTAGCCTGACACTGATCCGTCCACACAAATCTCACTCCCTTACGAAGCAATCTGGTGAGTGGAGTAGCTATCAAAGAAAATCCTTTCACAAACCGCCGGTAATAGCCTGCCAAACCCAGAAAACTTCTAACCTCTGTCACTGATTTAGGTGGATTCCAATTCAATACAGCTTCAACTTTGCTCGGATCAACTTTAATGCCTTCTGCTGAAACAACATGTCCGAGAAAAGCTACCTGATCCAACCAGAACTCACACTTCGACAATTTAGCAAACAACTGCCTCTCTCTCAAAATCTGCAACACAATCCGCAGATGCATATCATGTTCCTCCTCATTCCGCGAATACACCAGTATATCATCAATGAAGACCACTACAAACTGATCCAAATAGGGCCTAAACACCCTATTCATCAAATCCATGAAAGCTGCAGGTGCATTCGTCAGACCAAAAGGCATAACTAAAAATTCATAATGCCCATACCTGGTCCGAAAAGCGGTCTTAGGAACATCTTCAGCTTTGACTCTCAACTGATGATACCCAGATCTCAAATCAATTTTGGAGAACACTGACGCTCCCTTCAACTGATCAAAGAGATCATCGATTCTAGGCAAAGTATATTTATTTTTAATAGTCACTTTATTCAATTGCCTATAATCGATACACAACCTCATAGTACCATCTTTCTTTTTCACAAATAGAACAGGAGCTCCCCAAGGAGAAACACTGGGGCGAATAAATCCTTTGTCCAACAACTCCTGTAATTGCACTTTCAACTCCCTCAATTCTGCTGGTGCCATTCTATAAGGAGTAATAGAGATAGGAGTGGTACCAGGCAACAATTCAATACCAAACTCCACCTCTCTCTCAGGAGGCAATCCTGGCAACTCCTCTGGAAACACATCTGGGAACTCTGCAACTGTGGCAATGCTATCAATGGGAGAACTTCTTACTCTAGTATCTACCACATGAGCAAGATAGGCTTCACATCCCTTTCTAATCAACCTCCTGGCTGCAACAGCTGAAACAAATAAGGAGGCTAGCTGTTCCTGCTCATTAGATACTATCACCTCTCTACCATCAACAGTTTTCAAAGAAACAATTTTCTTCTTACAATCTACCACCGCTCCATGTCGAGATAGCCAATCCATACCTAAGATCACATCATATTCCTTAAATGGCATCTCAATCAAATCCCCTAAGAACTCCTCACCCTGCACCACTACTGCACTATCTCTATGCACCTTACTCACAACCACACTATGCCCTAACGGATTTGTCACCAACACATCAAATCCTAGGGACTCAGAATGTAAATCAGAGACAGGCAAAACAGATACACTAACATATGAATGCGTGGAACCCGGATCAATCAAAGCAAGTACTGGAGTATTAAATAAAGAAAAAGTACCAGCTATGACTGTCGATGTATCTGGCTACCTCTGCATAACATACATCCTCTGGGAAGATCCAACCTCCTCTGATCTACCCTCCCTGGATGTAGCACCTCCTCTAGAACTGAATCCTGATCTACCTCCCCGACTGGCACCTCTGCCTCCACTGCCTCCCCTCACACTAGCTCGAGAAGCAGCAGAATCCACTGGCATCAGCTCCTGCCTCTCAGGACAGTCTCTCACAAAGTGGTCAGGTGATCCACACCTGAAGCATACAGCTGATCTACTGTACCTCCAACAAACGCCCCCATGTCTTCCACCACACTGGTCACACACAGGTAAGGTGGATCTCTGAATTCCAGGAGTAGGAGGACTCGCTACTGAAGCTGCAGGTCTAAATCTTTGCCTCTGGAACTGCACTGACCTACCCGCTGGTCTCTGGCTCCTACTACTCCGAGGAACAAAACTTCCTCTACCCCTCTTCGCAGAAGAAGACCCTGCCTCTAACTGGGGCCTTCTAACCCTAACCTCCTCCTCTGAAACAGCTGCAATAACTTGAGCTCGCTCTACACTTCGAGCTGCTGCCACAAGCTGTGAGAAATCCTGATATCTGGATCCAGCCACTAAGCACATGATCGAGGGTCTCAATCCCTCCTCAAATCGCCGACATCTATCAATCTCATCAGCAATGATACCCCCAGCATACTGACTCAGTCGAATAAACTCAACTTCATATTCAGTTACGGTCCGATGATCTTGCTTCAAATCTAGAAACTCTCTTTTCTTCCCATCTTTATACTCCCTAGGAGTATACTTCAACTCAAATTCCCTCAGAAAATCAGTGTAAGACAGTGTTGGAGGATCATCCATAGAATGGGGCACTGTCTTCCACCAGTCGTAGGCATCCTTCTGTAGCAAAGATCTTGCATAGTCAAACTTCTCCTCTGAAGTGGCTTGCAACTGCACAAATACCCTCTGAACTCTATCAAGCCACTGTTCTGCTACAGCCGGATCAACTGTACCAAAGAAATCCTCTGCTCCATATTTCCTTAGCTTATCATAGTGCCTTACTGGTACTGAAGGCTGAGGGGGTGGTGGCGGTGGTTGTGGTTGCACAGGTGCTTGTCTCATAGCTTCCATCATAGGCCTAAACCAGGCTGGCGGAACCTCCTCCCTAGCTGGTCTACCCGACACCGAAACAGGTGCCTCCTCAACACTATCAACCCTAGCTCCCTCAGCAGGAGCAATACTCTCGGCACTACCCTCAATCGACTGACGTGAGTGAGAATCCATCACAACCTAACACTGCAAACACAGCAGATTATATCTTATTAAAGATCAGAGACTGCCAATCTCAAACGTATATGTTATTCAAAACCACTTTTTAAGTAAAAATATTCTTTTTATTACATTTTACCTAGGTTGAGAATCTCAAACCTAGGCTCTGATACCAAAACAATTGTAACACCCCTTCCCAACCTACATATGTAAGCTGAGTAGAAGCGCCACACTAACCTAATGTTGCTACCAATTTTACTTAGTCAAATTTTAGTTCCGATTTTTACAAAATTTTTGCCATAGTTTCGCCTAAAAATTGAGTCCCAAGTGTCGACAAAACGGTTTTTTTTTTCTTATTTTTAAAAAACATTTTACACAAACCAATGCAAACAAAATCATTCTCAGTACACTCCCAATAAATCCCCCTTGTAACCTCAACTACAACCTGCAAAAAGGATTTACACTTCTAGTACAACATAAAATAAAGGTTTTGGGACAACCCCCATATTTAAATATTACACAGCGGAAGTTATAAAATATTTACATATTTACAAATTCATATACATCAAAACTCAAGTTTTACAACACATAAAATTTATACATGATTGGCAAGTCTGCTCTGATCTTTAAGCTCCCAAATTGGATTCTTCAAGGTCTACTCTCACAAGGTCTTGATGAACTCTCGGGTTCAACTCTATCCACTCTACTACCTGCGCGATTAAACACTATCGCGCTAAGCTAACGGCTTAGTAAGATAAAACATGCTAACGGTATGCTTTAATGAAATGCAATGCCACATATGTTATTGATAAGATCAACATCATAAATATAAAGTTAACCACACAATTATGCATTTCACAAATCATAGTCATATGAGCATACCACATTTCAACATCTTTTCACATTCAACATTAATCAATCATACTCCATAACCAACATCTCATTTCATTAAACTCATAACATTATTTAGGACATTCATATAACCTTGACACCTATGGGCCCAACAAGTATTTAATACGATATTCAGAGTTCAGAGTTACTGCTTTGGTTCATAGTCACAATAATCACGCCCGTAGGCAATGTATATACATGTATCTCTATCCATGGATAGTGTAACAGACCCAGTCTCTTGGATCATCAACTCAACACATATGAGGAGATCCTCAACCCGGCAAGACTGTTACAAATCATGTATCTCATAGTGTAACAGACCCAGTCTCTTGGACCATCAACTCAACACCTATGAGGAGGTCCTCAACCCGGCAAGACTGTTACCTTTCATCATTTCTTAGGCATGCCACCCAAATCCAGAACTCTGAAACTGAATAACATATTAAACAAACAATTCATTTCCATTCTCAATTCTCATCACATTTAGGCAAACATGCCTTCTTTCTTTCAATTACATCATCTTAGCCAATAACAATGGCTTCACATTTCATTTCATAATATAACATCTCATTATTCAAGTATATATATATATATATATATCTCATCCATGATCACATTATATCTCACATAGCATCATTCATAAATATCAACATTTCATTCCACATTACTCATGAAACACATTACCATTCACAATGCACAACATAACATTGTTCAATCTCAACAATGCAATTAGGGCAAAGAACAATTGATTATAACATTCATTGATTCAAGTGTGTTTAAAGTGTTTAGGGTTAGGTTTAAGGACCAACCTACCTTTGGAGAACCAAAGCAATGCAAGAAGAACAAAGAATTAAAACCCTAACCATAAATAGTACATTCTGGTTTTAAACTCCATTTTATCCTTATTTTGAAAAATTGTATAAAATAATCTACTTGACTAAAAATTCTAAAATTTTTACAGAATTTAGTTTTGTATCTTAAAATCATCCCTTTAAAATTTCAGATCAAACTGAACACAAAATCTTGGTCAAATAGTTCACCTAACCAGACTGCCCCAATTGCCCTGCATCCTGGCAGCAGTTCTGAACTTTGTGAATTCCATAAATCAAATTCAATCAACGTGGTTCCAAATTATTTTTCTCAAATACTAGACTCACTAAGCAACAACATATCCAAAATTCAATTGAATAAGATTTTTCTACATTTTATTAAAAATCCCGAAATATAGCTGTCCCAGTTAAGGTACCTGCTGGAACAGGTCTAATGAAAATAATTTTTCTAAACTCATAACCATTCCAAAATCGAATCAACATATTTTTCAGTCATTCTAGACTCATAGAGGCACAACATATCAAAAATTCACTTCAAGAACATTTTTCTAAAATTAATTAAAAATCATACAAGTCACAGCCTTTACTAATCCTAAAACAGAAACAATTTCACTAAACACCAATCTTACTCTTCCATCACCCACACCAACCCAACTTCTCATCTATCAAGCAAAATCAATACTTACAATCATACCATAAGCAAATTAATCATACCACTTCAAAAGAATTGAAGAAATTAGAGAAAAGATCTTACCTTAGTTAAAAACTTCTTAAATCAACACTTGAACACTTAATCTTTCTTCAATTTAAGCTTGAAATCATCAAAACCATCACTTGTCTCTTTCTTTCTCTTTGGCTATGGAGGGCTGGCCATCAACAAGAAGAAGAAGAAGAAATGATGAAGAAAACACAAATCAAACCTTCTTTAAATATCCACCATGTGATTTTATCCAAACAATTACCAAAGTGCCCTTATTCACATAATTATCTTTTTGTCTTATATGTGCCCAATTAAGTAATTTACCAATCTCAAATAAATATCTTCTCTTGCATTGACCAAGCCTTTTGACCACTTTATATGTCATATATATTAACATATACACAACATATAAATTTGTCTCTAAACCCTATTTCTTCCCAAAATACATATACATATACTTTCTCTTCTCAATTTCTTTTCTCTTACAATTTAACACATATATTCAATCCAATATATAACAATAACAACAACAACAATATGCAAAACTTCTAGGGCATAAATGAGGATATTACAAACTCTCTCTTTTCCACTTACAAGTTTCGGCCACAATAGGAAAATACCAAAGAACTTCCAAGTTTTTCCAAGTTTGATTTTCAAGGTAAGTTTTAAGGTTTTCAAGTATGTAAACTTTAATTATAGTATTAATTTTAGGTATTTATATATTTATTGGGAGATTGGAGATTAGAGTCTTTATGTGGAATTTGAAAAAAATTTAAGTAAGTGATGAGATTAATTGATTAAATGGAAGAATCAAGATGTATAAAGTTTAATAAGGTTGGATTAGGGTTTCGGTTGAAAAGAAATGGATGATAACTTATTATTTTAAATTTCTAAGGTTTATGTTGTATCTTGAATTTATTGAAGGAGAAATAAAGAATTAAGGAAGGAGAAGAAGGAAAAGCTAAGAGGAATTAAAGAAATAAGGTTTGGTACTTTACTTTTGAATAATTAATTTTGGGTTGGTGCTTTACCATAAAAGAAGTTCTAATTTTCTTACAAACCTTGATTTATGGAAGTTTTGATGTTGATGCTTAAATATATTGATTGAGTTTAAATTAAATATTTGAGTTATGTTCTTGATTTCTTATGGCATTTGGGTTGTTTTAATTTAATTGAAACCAAATGTTTTGAGAAAATTTGGCAAGTTGATTTGGTAAGTTGTTTTGGACTTTAATTAGTTTGTTTTGAGTTAAACATGCAAAAGTGGACAAAGGGAAGTGTTTGAATCTTCACTTTACCATTAAAGAAGTCTACATATTGATTTGCAAAAGAAAAATAAACTATCCTATGTATTTCATAGATTTGGGCCGAAATGGTCCAAAAATGACAGCTTTCTGGATCTTTTTGTGGCAACTGTTTGAGGTAGCAAATGAATGATGTTTTCAACGAAATTTTACATGCAATTAGTCAACATATGAAATAAGTTTTCTGTAAAATTTCAGCCAAAAATAAGATCAATTACTTGGTCAAATGAATGACTGAAATGGACTGAAATTTTGACGAAAACCCAGATTTTACTATTCATTTAGTCATGCCATTTTGCGCTGCCGATTTTTCTCGCCGCAACACTATTCATTTGGTCAATTTGTGACTTTTTGAGGAATGCTTTGAAATGTTGTATATGTTTATTGTGGATATTAAATATGTGAACAAGGGTAATGGTTTGACTAAAGAATGTGGTGCGCGGCATAAATGGCAAAGTGCGATGGGAGTTAAAATGATTTCTCAAATCATTCTAAAATGAAGTTTGAGACTTAAATTGAATCATTTTAATCTTTATGCTCTAATGGATAGTGGGAGTGGTAGATAAGGGTATGGTGCACTATACTAATGCATGCAGTACTGCTCATTATTGTGATATGATATTTTATTCAGTGGTGAGGCCACTGAAGCCAATGGGGAGGCCCATTAGTTATAACCAGGATGGTGAGGGCCATTCCTGTGATCTAATATCGGTGGTGAGGGCCACCTATGTTACAGTGGTGAGGGCCACTGCCTTATCACTATGGTTCCCTATATACCAGTAGAGCCTGAGTCAAAGACATATTTTTTTTTTGTTAAACTATATAATGCAAATGAGTTTGAATTATGATTTTACATTATTGAAAGCGTATCACACTGAATGTATCACGATTTCTATTGGTATAATGTTGGTTGATTGTTGATTTGATTATTTCTTTTTATTTCGAATACTTTCATATACTACTTTTATTTTTATTTGTAAAGTACCCACTGAGCGACAATGCTCAGCGAGTTAAGTTTTCCTTGACTCGTAGGTTCGGAGCAGTAGATAAATCTTGGGGAAGCAACGACCAGACCACAGCAAATCTCAGGGGTAGATCTTTTAGTTCCATTATGAGTTAGCTAGTTGTGGCATGTATATGAATAAATATAAAAGAGAATTTCTATGTTATAATTGTATGTTAGTAGTGTGTAATAATCATAAACCTTTACTTTATGTTGTATTAGAAGTGTGAACTCTTCTTGCAGGTTTGTAGTTGAGGGTATAAGGTGGATTCATTGGGAGTGCATTAAATTTGATGATATTCACATTGGTCTGTGTAAAGTATTTTCAAAAATCAGAAAAACAAGTTTTGTCGACACTTGGGATCCAAATTTCTAGGCGAAACTATGGCAAAATTTCTGTAAAAATCAGAACCAAAATTTGACTAAGTAAATTGGTAGCAATGTTAGGATAGTATGGCACCTCTACTCGGCTTACACATGTAGGTTGGGAAGGGGTGTTACAATTCATGCATCACATTGTTAAAAAGAGGGTTCATTGTTGAGGGTCCATATTGCACCTTGCTCAAAATTCTCGTTTCTGACGACCACTGAGCCCCATAAATCATTTTTATGGACCCCAGTGGGGGGCAATTGTGAATACTCAAATTTTGAGGCTCGAAAAGCCGATTTTCTCAGACTGCTGACGACCGAGCCGGACCAGGGGTCCACGGTAAAGTTCACCGAAAGTATGTCTTCATGGTACTTGAAATGCCCGGAGCGACGCAAGGAACACGGATATGATCCCGGAATATTTTTTGGAGATCTGTAGCTCCCGAAAAATCAGTTTGAGCGAAAATCGTGCGACCCGATGTGCTATTTTGGTGGCTGAACCGCCGCATGCAGCGGTCCAACCACCGCCGTTTTTGCTTTTTCCTTTTTTCCCGCCCTGGTCACTTCCACAGTGGTCCGACCGCCGTCCAGGCCCGATTTTGTCTATAAAAAGCCTCCGAATTTTCAGAAAAAGGGTTCGGTCTTTTCGGGTGGGCTTCGGGCCGACGAACTCTCTATTTTCACACTCTTAAGAACTTTTCTTGGACTTTTCTTTGCATAAACCTAACCTTCTGCTGCAGGAATTAATCTAAAACAAGAATCATAATCCAAGGTTCGAGAAAACGAGATCTGGAACTACAAAGTGGGAGAACCCTAAACAAGGTAATATCCTAATTTATCCTTAGTCAATTTAAGCATATCATGAGCAATACACCCCCCTTCTTAATTTCTTTTTTTGGGTCAAAGACCTAATCTCTTTTGGCATGAAATCTATTCAAATTAAAATCAATCTTTGGCATGCAGCCGATTTCAATTAAAATCAACCTTTTGGCATGAAGCCTAAATTGCATCTTCTTTTGGTACCAAGTATCCAAATTTCATCAAATTTAGCACTAAGTGCTCAAAATCTCATAATTTAGGCAAAAACCCCAACAATGCATGAAGCATACACACACACACATGCATAAATGCATAATTGCCTTTAAATAGGCTTTTCCGAACTACATGGGCTTTGATCTCTCATAAAAAATGAGAGTATGTAGGCATATTTGGGATTCACCCCAAATAGCAAGTCCACAATTTACTAACAATCTGTTTGTCTTCTTTTCTTCGTCCCTTTTAGGTTTGTTTCTTTTTGGCAAATTAATCAAATACATGACATAGTCCCCGAATCCTCCTTGGGTTCATAGATTAGAAACCTTTACATTAGATGCATTATTGGAGTCAAACAAGGGTTTTCTTAGTTTTTCCCTTTGAACAGAAAAAACTGAGTGGCGACTCCCGACAACAAGTGAACGTTCATCCGAATCCTTTTCGGGTGGAAACCGAGGTTCACAATAGGTAATCTTAAAGTTCAAAGTGCATTGACTGACTTGGGTGCTAGTATAAGTGTTATGCCCTACAAGATGTTTAAAGAGTTAGGTGTCGAAGAACCTAAACCAATACTCATGACCATTCAACTTGCTGATAAGTCAGTAATTCACCCTTGTGGTATTATAGAGGATGTGTTGGTAAAAGTCGGGGATTTCATTTTCCCCAATGATTTTGTTGTCATTGATATAGATGAGGATGCAGATGTTTCTCTTATCCTTTGTAAGCCATTTTTGAATACAGCACGTGCCCTTATCAATGTCCATGATGGCACATTGACCTTAAGAGTGCGAAGTGAAAAAGTTTTTTTTAATATACATTATGCTATGAAGCACCCACTTACAGTCAATGACATGGATTCATGCAATGATGTCATTGAGTATGAAAACTTAAATTGTGTTACTAATTTTGTTTCCAAGCACCCCTTGAGTTTTGTTTATTGCAGGATAATGTTGAGGATCATGAAGTATTTGAGCAGCTTGCTTATCTTGAAGCAAGCAAATCATTTAAGAGTAGGGCATATGAAACCATTGAAATACAAACAGAACAAAAGTCGAGACCATCTGTGATTGATCCACCCAATTTAGAACTTAAGATCCTTTCGGATCATCTTGAGTATGGATTCCTGGGAGAGGAGAATAAATTGCCAATTATTTTGATTTCCCACCTATCTTCTGAGCAAAAGGTAAAACTCATCGAGTTGTTATAAAAGCATAAGCAAGTTATATCTTAGAAGATAGCGGACATCAAGGGTATTAGTCCATCCTATTGCACTCAAAAAATACTAATGAAGGATGAATTCAAGCCAGTGGTGCAACCACAACGGAGACTAAACCCTAAAATAAAAAAAGTAGTTATAGTTGAAGTAATCAAGCTACTTGATGTAGGAATGATATATCCAATTTTGGATAGCTCTTGGGTGAGCCCAGTTCAAGTAGTACGAAAGAAAAAAGGGACAACGGTGAAGAATGCCATTTGGATTATGTAACGCACCTGCAACTTTTCAGTGGTACATGGTGGCAATCTTCGATGAGCTTATTGAAGATATTATAGAGGTGTTCATGGATGTTTTCTCAGTTAAGCTCATTCAAAGGTTGTTTGAAAAACCTTGAGAGGGTCTTGATAAGATGTGAGGAAACAAACCTGGTACTTAATTGGAAAAATGTCATTTCATGGTTCAAGAAGGAATCATGTTGGGACACAAGATTTCAAGTAATGTTATTGAGGTGGATTGGGCTAAGGTGGAAACCATTAAAAAACTACCATCCCCCACATCAGTCAAGGCCATCAGAAGCTCTTTTGGACATGCAGGCTTCTATCAAAGGTTTATATGCGACTTTTCAAAGGCTTATACGTGACTTTTCTAAGATAGCTGGTCCTCTAACAAGACTCTTTGAGAAGGATGTTGATTTTGTGTTTGACGAGGAATGTTTAAGATCTTTCACAACTCTTAAGGAGAAATTGACCCATGCTCCAATCGTGGTAGCTCCCGATTGGAATTTACCATTCGAACTGATGTGTGATGCAAGTGATGTTACAATGGGGGCAATTTTAGGTCAACGCAAAGAGAAGCATTTTCAGCCCATTTCTTATGTAAGCAAGATGTTGATTGCAACACAAGCCAATTACACAACTATAGAGAAAGAATTTCTAGCTGTGGTTTTTGCTTTTGACAAGTTTATATCATATCTGTCTAGTCCAAAGTGATTATGTATACGGACCACTAGGCTTTGAGGTATTTATTTGTCAAAATAGATGCAAAGCCTAGGCTAATTCGTTGGGTTTTGTTATTATAGGAATTTGATTTCCTGAGTCAAGACAAAAAGGGAGCTGAAAATCTGGCAGCAGATCACCTTTCTCGCTTGGAGAACCCAACCTTGGAGAAGTTCAAAGAAGGGAACATTGATGATCATTTCCCCAATGAGCAGCTTTTACGCCATGGTAAGTGAGGTAAGTGTTCAAATTTTGAAGTGCCTTGGTTTGTAGATTTGCTAATTACATGGCTACTAGGGAACTCCCTAAAGATATGACTTATCAAGAGAAGAAGACATTCTTTTATGACTTGAAATATTAATTTTAGGAGGATCATTTCTTGTTTAGGTTATGTAAAGACCACATGATCAGGTATTGCATGGCATGGCCCAAAACGATGAATATTCTTCATCATTGTCATGATGGACAAGTTGGTGGTCATATGGGAGACAATAGGACTGCTCAAAAGATGTTAGAATCAGGATTTTATTGGCCAACGCTATTTAAGGATAGCTATAATTTTGTGAAATGTTGTGATCTTTGTCAAAGAACTAGAAACATCTCATCTCATGATGAGATGCCCTAAAATGGAATTCTAGTGTATGAAGTCTTTGATGTATGGGGGATTGACTTTATGGGACCATTCCCTAGTTCTTTTGATAACAAATATATTCTTGTATCTATTGACTATGTCTCTAAATGGCCTAAAGCCCAAGCTTTAGCAACGAATGATGTTAGTGTAGTGATGAGGTTTTTGAAAAAGTTATTTTTCTCGATTTAGTACACCAAAAATGATCATAAGTGATAGGGGTACTCACTTTTATAACACTCAGCTTGAGAAATTCTTCAAAAGGCTAGGTGTTACACATAGATTTTGTACTCCTTACCATCCCCAAACTAGTGGCCAAGCTGAGAACTCAAATAGAGAAATAAAAAGGATTATTGAAAAAACTGTAGAGCGATCCCGAAAGGATTGGTCTGATAAATTAGACAATGCTCTATAGGGCTTTAGGACTGCATTTTAAACTCTATTGGGTAATATGCCATTTAGGCTAGTATATGGAAAGGCTTGTCATTTACCTGTGGAGATTGAAAATAATGCTTATTGGCTATAAAATAGATTAACCTTGATCTAGCTAGTGCAGGTGACAGGAGGAAATTACAGATCAATGAGTTGGATGAATCGAGATTACAAGCTTATGACAATGCAAGGATGTATAAGGAGCAGACTAAGAGATGGCATAATGCTCACATTAAGGAACGAAAAGAGTTTCAAGTTGGAGATTAGGAATTATTATACAATTTGAGGCTTTAACTTTTTCTAGGTAAGCTAAAATCAATATGGTCTAGTCCGTTTACAGTCAAAGAAGTTTTTCCTTATGGGATAATCAAAATTACTCACCTAGATAAAGGGAATTTTAAGGTTAATGGGCAAAGACTTAAACTGTATTTAAGGGGAACTTGAGTGAGTTGAAGGAGGTTTTATACCTCCAAGACTAGAGATGAACTAATCCCAAACGTCTAACTAATACGACGTTAAAGAAGTGTTGGGTGGGAGACAACCCACTATTTAATTTGTTTTTGATATTTGTTTCACTAATTTTCATGTTTTTAGTTTGTTTCATTGGTTTTTAATTCTTCTATCATTGGTTGGTGGTGTGTTAATTTGAGTTCACTTGAATTTATAGAGGAAAATTTTCTTTTGAGGGGTAATTTGAGCTTCATTTATAGACACACCCGTGTTAGTGGGCGTGTCATTTATTTTTAGAGATAGTAGCTATGGCACGACCAGAGACATGCCCGTGTCATTGGATGTGTCATTTAGATGGCACCACAGTAGCTACAACATGCCCATCAACACTCCTGTGTCATTGGTCATGTCTTTTTGGTTAAATTTGAGATTCACAGTAGCAACCACACGCCCATGTCACTGGGCATGTTGATTTATTTGAGTCACAGTAGCTACAACACACCCACTGACACGATCGTGTCAGTGAGTGTGTCATTCTAGTTTAGAAGTAGTAGTTATGACACGTCCATAGACACAGTCGTGTCTGTGGGCATGTCCATGTGTTTTTAAGTGGTACCCGATTTTGAATTAAACATAATTTCCTCTCTTTTCTCCTCATTTTTGTCAATTTTCTCTCAAATTTTCACACTCTCACACTCGAAATCACATACCCATTCATCCTAGAGTGGATTTCGACTCCCATTTCGTGATTTGGAGGGGATTTAATCATTGTACCTTCGATTTTATTGCATTCTTCACGCTATTCAAATCATGGGTCCTCGCAAATAAGTACCATCCAAATTACCAACTAAGCAGGCTAGAGGTGAAGGTAGCTCAAGTCGACCCTCTACACATCCAATCTCAAAATTTATGGCCGGCCACAAGTGCCTTCAATTCTCAACTTCGAAGGACCAAAAATGGTTTGAACTATTAGGGAACAAGAATTGGTCGCCACCTAGGGTTTTGGATTGGGGTTCCATGGAGCGAGCCAACATACTGATCGAGGTTCAAGATTTGATAAACCAGCCGGGATAGGAACAACTCTTCCCCACAATGAACCTTCATATAGAGAGTTAACCTTGGAGTTTTTCTGCACTTTTCAGTTTGATAAAAATAAGATATCCATCATCGAGCCAACAATGAAATTTCAGTTGGGGGCAGCAATTTCACATGAGCATCAACAAACTTTGCATGTGTTGGGTTTGTTTACTGCAGAGGAGGTGCAGACAGAAGAGTATCTTAACTCTGATGTAGATTTTACAGAGTAGCATGTCATTCCTCCTAGGGTTTGGAGTGCATTTGTACCGAATGCAGTCAAGTATCAACTGAAGGTATCCAAGGCATCATATTTTGAGTCATTTCCTTTCCAAGTGGTACATAATTTGTCGGTTCACACCATTACGACTTGACTTAGCAGTACAGGGGTTGTTGGCCTGAGGGAACTATTCTTCTTGAATTTCATGGTCCAGAAGATCCGGTGAAACGTAACTCATGCTATCATGCACTTTTTCTATGAGAAGTCCAAGAAAGGGGCACTGGGTAACTTGCATGGTGGCATATATGTCACAAGACCTGCTCGCAGTTTGGAGGTGTTGTATGGATGCCTCCCGATGACTTTGGATGGGCTCCCCAAACTTTTGGGCATGGATACTTTGAAACGGTTAAACCGGGAGAAGGTGGTGGAGCTGCAGGCAACACCTACAGATTCTGAGCTAGTTCCTCCTACTCCTACTTTCGACATACCTCTACGGACAGATGTCCCTGGCCTGTCCACCACTGCTGGACCTTCTTCCTCAGCTGGCCCGTCTTTTACTCCAGCCCCTACCTTCAGAGACTGGCATCATTCTGTGAATATTGAGTGGGATGATGATCAAAAACCAACTGAGTTTGAATGCTAAATATGCAGGATAGAAGGAAAAATTGGAAACATTGAGCTGAACCAGAATAAATTATTGACTCAACAGGATCAGATCCAGTATTCCATGGAGCAGTACTACTCATCCTTCCAAGTGCAACTGGATCACGAGATATTGAGGAGGCAATGGCTCAAGTAGTCTATGCTCGAGTTTTGGAGATTTCAGGGATTTAGTCCTTTGCAGCCACAGCCTCCACTGTACCAGCCTCCAGTACCCCGTGTTGATGTTTTGGATGATGATGCTAGTGCCAGCGGTGATGATACCAGTGCTAGTAATGATTCTAGTGCCGAGCCCATGACCGACTATTTGCTTATTTTATTATTTTATTTTATTTTCCTTTTTATTTGCTTATGGATGATTGTATGTTTAATTTTATATTTTTGTTTTATTATTATTATTATATATGTCTTTGAACCTTCACAATTTTGTATGTCCATTTTTTTTGTCCTGTAGCTCATTCGACTTCGTAATGCTTTTGGAACCATATTCATATATGTCAATTCAGGACATGTCAGGGCAGTTCTCTCTCTCTTTTATTCTTTTTATTATTTTACACACATTGGGGACAATGTGCATCTTAAGTGTGGGGGAGAGGTATATTTTATAGATTGAGCTTTTGTTTTTATTTTTGCCATTTGATGCATTTGTCTCATTTAGTTTCTTTGATTTTATTTTTGGGTTTAAGTAAACTAGATTGCTATTATAATATGAAGTGAAATGGTTCCGCTTTTTATTAAATTAATGATTGATTTAACGAACGACAATTTTTTATTGATGTTGACTTGGTTTTCTTAATTGATTGCTAAAGACTAAATGTAATAGTTTTAAAAGGTAGTTGATTGATGAGAGTTGCACATATAAAGTTTAAAACCTTAGTTACATTTTTGAGCATGTCACAATTCTTTAGATACTTGAAAACTTAGTATGACATCCTTATTATCTTAAGTTCCTGACCACTTTACTTAAAAAAAATAAATTAAAACAATATTTCAGGAGCATTGAAAATTTATCCTTGTTCAACTGATTTTAACTCTTGAATTAAAACAAATGAGTTAGAATCATGAATAGTGCTAGTAGCCATTTGAATGGTGATTCTAACTAAATAACCGAGGGACGGCATCACAAATGTTTACCTTTGCATCAAAAAGTTAGTAACACTTCAAACAAGTCGGGCTCCTATTGAAAAAAATGTTTCACGCAATATATTTTATGAAGGGGTTAAAGAACTTAAGAGAAAACTTATGCTTTCTTACTTCGTTCATGACTTTTGAGTTCTTGTAATTTTATGCTCAATCTTTTAACTCTGAATTTTTTAGATTTTTGATCTGTTAGATTTTTGTTTTGAAACTTCTTAATTCAGCTATCATGTTTGAGATTTAGTTTTTGATTAAGAATGTTGGGTTTTCTAATTCAAGTATTGTAAAAACATTTATTTTCTTTGGATATAAAGGGGTCCTTCATTTCTGTCTATTATAGTGATTTGGATTGCATGAGGAAAAGCAAAAACTCAAGTGAGGGGGAATTTAATAAGTGTATAATTGATGATATTTTTGCCCATATTTCTTAATATATTTATTGTCAAATTGAGTTTAATTTGTTTGTTCAAGTGTTTATTAGGGTTGATTCCAGAAACTTTTGACACGTTGGGACCTTAAGGTTATTTAGGTCAGACTCACGAATGAAAGACAAGGAAAGAAACTATTTTAGGCAAATTCTTCAATTGACATGCCTAGTGACATGGGCGTGTTAGTGGTTGTGTCATTCAACTACTTTACATAAGCTTCGACACGCCTGGAGACAAGGACATGTCACTAAATGTGCCATTACTCCTACCTTACAGATGCTGTGACACGCCCACTGACACGGGCATGTCCCTGACCGTGTTCCTAACTCAGCATTGCAGTAGCAACAACATGCCCAAGGACATAGGCATGTCACTGCCTATGTCATTAAAGTTTGAAATAGCGTCGTTGACATGCCCAGAGACACGCCCGTGTCGATGGACTGTCAGGCAAAAATCTCAGGTTTATAAAATCTGAGCTAAAGAGTGAATTAGGGATCGATGTTTTATTTTTAGAGCCGACCTCTTGAGGAAAAGACCGTTTTTGGCAGCTAAGAGTGAAGGTGAAGATCCAATTCATGCGAGATTTAAATCAAGATTCAAGGATTGAAGTGAAGAAACACAAATCATTCATTATGGTTTGTTTGAATTCTTTTACTTATTTCTTCTGTTTTGGTTTTTTGGTTATGAATATTAGCTAAATTTTGCCTTTATAGATGTTGATGAACCCCAGCCTTGTTATATGGATTGAATAGTTCTTATTAAATTAAATCATTTTGTAGACCCTTAATTTTTGACCCAATCCGATCCAAAGATTTTAAAATAGTCCGAAATAATTTTGTGGTACATATTATTAATTTTAATATTTATTATATTTTTATTTATTTTAATTATTTAATTATTTATTTATTTTAATATAATAATATTTTATTTCTTATTTATTTATCATTTTTTTAAAAATAATAATATATAAATAAAAATGATAAAAAATAAATAAAAATAAAAATCGGTGACGAATTGGCTTGGTGTAGACCATTAATTTTTTATCCAGTCTGGTCCAATATATTTTAATTAGTCCAAAATAATTTCTGTGTTGTCCAATATATTTTAATTAGTCCAAAATAATTTTTGTGTTATCTTAATTGAATAATATTTGTCTTAGTATTTAGTTTTTATAATTAATAAAAAATAAATAAATAATAATAAATAAATAAACAAAAATAAAAATAAAAATTGGTGACGGAAAAATCGGGGACGAATTTTTTCGTCGCCGAAAAACAGGTTGGAAGAAATGGCCCGCAGCCCACCCTCGCAATTTTTCACTTGCCAGTCCTCGTAGCCAGCCACGGCAGTTTTTTTTGCCAGCAAAATTTTTCAGCAGCAGTTTTTTTTCGCCAGCGAAATTTTTTTGACGCAATTTTTTTCGAAACCAAATTCTATTTAGTTTCAGCTTCCTTTTCTTAATTAATGTTAGTTTTCGTAAACAAGTTGAATTAATCATCGAAATTTTCTATAAATAAGACTAAAAAACAACATAGAAAGGGGGGACAATCGAGTGAAGGAAAAACTTAGAAAAAGAGATCGGACTTTAAACTTTTTAGAGAAGAAGAAGCAAACAAGCAATTCAATCCATCAAAGGCAACCATCTTTCCTTTGTTCTTGTTCATCCAAGAAGCAATTTTTGGTGGAACCAACAAATGAAGGTATGAATATCTAATCTCTTTTTTCTTTACAGTAGCTTGAATCATTAAATTGTTTCTTTTGATTCAAAAAACCCTAGAACCCTAATTTACCTTTTCTAAACCATAGAACCTTAAATCGTCTCCTCTATTTTCAAAAACCTTAAAATTACTTTTTTGTTTCTTCTAAAATCTAAGAACCCTAATTTATTTCCTCAAAATCTTAAAACCCAAATCTACTTTCCAACTTTCCAAAACCTTAAATCATTTTATTAATTTCCCAAAAACCCTAAAAAATACATTCTGTTTCCAACAACCTTAAATCGTCTTGCCTATTTCCATAAAAGCTTTATAAAGCTATAAATTGTTTTTCCAAATTCTAAAATCAAAAACATTCTCCAAAACACTAAAAATCCTAATTCAACTTCAAAACCAAGATAGTAACCCCAAACTAGCTAACCTTAAACCCTAGTTTTCTTAAACCCTAATTCCCTTAAAACCTTAAACCCTAATTTTCCTAAACCCTAATCCTTAAAACCTTATAAACCTAAATATTAAAATTCAACACAGCAAGCCTAAAAACAACAATCCAGTAGCTAATAATCATAAACCTAATGTTTTAAAGTATCCGAATCATAATTTCATGATTTTTCCCCTTAAACCCTAATTCAGTTAATTAAAGAACCTTATCAATCCCTTAAATTATAAAACCTTAATCCATTTTAATTCCCTTAAAACTTACAGTAGCCTAAACCAATAAATTCCAAAACTCTAAACATTAAATAAAGAATCTTAAATAGAAACAGTAGCCTTAATTTGTATCTTTTGCTTTATTTATTTTTAGATTTGATTGTGTAGTTCATTATATACTTTGATTTATTTTATATGCTTTGATTTATTTAAGTTCAATGCTTGGTTTATTTAAATTATCATGGATTAATGTTTATATTTTGATTGATGTTTAATATCTTTGGTGAATGATTTATATATAATGAATGGTTATTTACCTTTTTCGATTTATTTTTGATTTCCAAATGTTGTAAGAGGTATGTTTCCACTTTTTGGGTACCTCGTTAATTAAGTTCTATGTAATTTAAATTGCTTTTATATTTTAGACCAATGTAAAGGACATGTTTCTACCTCATGGTCGGTGTCCTATTTAGCTTAGACATGGATTATGTAAGGGCATGTTTCCATCATCGAATGGGTGTCCATTTATTTATTTGCTTAGACATTGCTTTGATTTTAACATAACGATGCTTTATTTCAATTATTTTGTGTAATATGGATGATATTGTTATATTTAAGAATTTTATAATATTAAGACCTGTAAAGGAGGCCGATTCCAATGAACCGGGCATTATGGGGGTGCTGGGCCATTTCTCACCTTCCCCACACGTACCCAACGTTTCGAACCCATTAGGGGATTGGGGATTCCTTAGGAATCGAGTCATGCACCCCTTTTTTTCCGGCCCATCCGGGTGGCGACTCCATTTTCTCTGGACTTAGGTTCGTGTTCTCTAAGGCCCCGAGCCTAAACAGTGCCGAAGTCGCAAGAACCATTCCACCGGGAGTGGGGGTAAAAATCCCCGCTCACTGTGGCAACTCCACTGGGGATAAGAGAAGTTGATTCCATTGGTCTTTATATTATTCTATTCTTTCTTATAATGATATTATCCATTGCATCATATTATATTGCATCGTGTGCGTGAATTAGGGTGCCCGTGTTACCCGTGTTGTGTTATGTAAGGGATACCATACTTTCACTCAAGGTATGGAAATCGAGCATGGCATAACCACTCATAGCCTAGTACCTTTTAGTATATACTTGCTATGGGAACCTAAGCCTTTTTACCCAAAGACTAAAGCTCATGTAATTGGCCTAGTTACTTTCCTTAGGTTTTACCCCAAATGCATGTTGTTTGACTATGGTTAATTTATCTTGGTTTAAATCATGGCTTATTTGGTTTGTTCTTTTTCTAATATGACCTAAGTACATTGTAAGCTCAAAATAAAATTTTCTTTAAAATCCAAAAGACCAAAGCTATTTTCAAAACTTTTCAAGATGGTCTTTGGACATAAGACTTTTCTAAAAATAGTTCAAAAATTCTTTTGCTCATGGTCCAAATACTAAGCCCAAAATACATTTTTTCTAAAAACTTTTACAATGGGCTTAGAAACAAAATTATTTTTATCCAACCTTTTCTTAAAAAGTGCTTGCAAATTACGAAAATACCAAAAATCAATTGTGAGCCTAGTTTATACTAAGAATAATTAATCATGGGCTTGTTTTTGGCATGAATCATTAGTTACTTTTTTCAAGTGAGAAATCAATTTATAATAAACCTCTTAATTTTGTTTTAATCCAACATAGCATAAAAGCTATATTAGTTGGTTAAATGGATTAAAACCCAATTAATGGGAATTATTGTGAGTTGATTTCCATCTTTGAAAATATAACTATTGGTTAAAACGTCCAAAGTAAATATTCGAAAACAAGGTACCCCATGTTGGTATTTTGTTAACTATATACCTAGAAAAAGAGACTCGCCATTCGTATGTGGATGTTATAAGGTTGGAAAGAGCGTCCTAATTATCTTTCTTTATAGATTGTTTGTGCATACATGCATACATACATACATTTGCATCTCATTAATCCTCTCTGGCTCACAGCCCTGGATTATGACGGTTCAAAAACTTATGACAATCCGACCAACGCCGGAGGCAAAGTATCTAGTAACAACTCAATCATTTGCTCACCAAAACAATGGATCCTGAACAAATTCAAAAAATGGTGGATGATGCCCTCAATGCCAATATGGAAGAAATAAAAGAGGCCCTAGCTGAGACCATGAAGAACCAATTGACTGCAATTTTAGAAAATCATGCCGAAGCATCTGCTGGCACTAAGAAGGCAAAGGACAAAGGGAAGACCAAAGTTGGTGAAGTGGTTTTTGATGATGAAAAGGTGATCATTGATGATGATGATGATTGGGCTTAATACTACCAAGATGCTCAAGACAAGAAGAAAGAATAGAAGATTGTTGAAAGGTCAACTATGGAGAAAACTAAAAATTTTGATGTTGAGAAGATGGTTGCTGATTTAGAAAAGAAATTTGGGAAGAAGCTGAAAACTAAAGAAATGTCCGAAGTTGACAAATTATTTGAGCTAGATGAAGAAGTTCCATACAAATTCAAGATGCCAGCTTTTGAGAAGTTCGATGGAACCGAAAATCCCCATCTCCGTGTGAAGCAGTATATCACTGCTATGCAGTCTGCCCGAGCTCCTAAGGCTCAAATTCTAAGGTACTTTATGCTCTCATTGGACCCTGTTGTCCAAAATTGGTTCAATACCTTAGATGATGGAACACAAAAGAGTTGGGATTTTCTATACAAGGCCTTCATCCAGCAATATGGATATAATGTTGAAATGGAAGTTACCTTAATGGAAGTGGAGTCCATTAGGCAAAGATCGAATGAGAATTTTGTGGATTATGTTAAGAGATGTAGAAACAAGGCCGCTTTGCTCAAGAAGAGGCCCGACGAATCCGATCAAATAAGGATGATTATGAGAGGGGTGTTGCCTAGTCTTTGTGAAAGGATGTCTCATACACTCATCCGCGATTTTAAAGACCTTCTCCAAGCTGGTTTGTAAATTGAAGAATGGGAGAGAGAGAAGAACCGTTTTTCAACGAGAAGGAACGAGAAAGGGAACTATCAATCTGGTAGCCAAACCATGCAAAAGGCAGTCGGTGTTAATGCCACTAACCAAGGAACAAAGAGGCAATTTTCAGAATTCAGAAAACTGATGTCTTGGGTTCTCAATAAGCTTCAAGGAAAGGGATTGCTACAGTCCTTAAATTCTCATCCTTTGCCTAATCCTCTCCCACCTAATTTCGACACTAAAGAATTTTGTCAGTTTCATCAAATGCAAGGGCATGACACGGATAGATGTGTGAGGTTGAGACATGAGATCCAAAATCTAATCGATAGTGGGAAGCTACCCGAGCCCAATAAGCAAAACACCAAAGATAATCCCTTACCAAAGTTCAATAGGGTACCACCATCGGCAACCTTCATGATTGGAGGGGGTTTAAATGAAGATTTTGTCATGTCTTCTTTCCAAGATGTGGGTGGAGAAGCAAACAAAGAAGAAGAGGTATTTGGCAAAATTGAACAAGTTATGGTGAGTAAAGAAGTAACAATTTGTGTTGTCAATGGGTTTTGGGATTCAAGCGATAGTGATGATGATCTAGTATCCAAGAAGGAGGAGTGGACTTGGTTCAAGCCCGAAGAAGATGAAATAATGAACACTAGATCCGGTAAGCCTTATTCAAGGCCACCACCTAAGGAGGTAGAAACTAATAAAGTAAAGGAAGTTGAAGTAGGAAATAAAGAAGAGGAAGATGATGTTGTGCTTAAATAATTGAAAAGAACCCAAGCAAGTGTTAGCATTTGGGACATATTAGCTACTTCTAGAAAGCACCGAGAAACTATGGCCAAAGCCTTAGCTAGCATGCCATTTTCTACCTCCACAACACTGGAGGAGCTGATCAACTTCATAAAAATTGGAGGGGTAATGAAATGTGAGGATGTTCAAGAAAAGAGTGAAGTTAATATGGGAGCAGTTTCTTTTTCAGATGCGGACTTACCGGAGGAGGGGAGCGATCACATCCACCCTCTCTTTATCAAAATAGAAGTCAAGGGAAAGAGGACTCCATGTGTAATGGTCGATGATGGGTCTGCCATAAATGTTTGCCCACTTAAGATATTGCCAAAGCTAGCAATGTCAACAAGGGATCTAAACCCGACCGAGGTAACAATTTTGGCTTATGACAACACTAAGAGACATGCCGAAGGAACTTTCAAAGCTGCTGTCAAGGTTGGTCCACTTGAATATATTATTGAGTTTGTTGTTTTAGACATATCGATTACCTTCGCCTTACTCTTGGGGCGACCATGGTTTCATCCTCTTGGTGGAGTTCCTTCCACCCTTCATCAAAAGATCAAATTCTCCAACGGAGATGAGATAGTGGTCATCGAAGCTGACTATAATGAGATTGTTGATGCTCTAATGATTGAGAGGCCTCTCAATGGTTTTCAAGTAGTTGCTGTTAGTGTATATGCCCTAGGCCATTGATTTGGACCTTAATGTTATTCATTTTGTTATTAATAAAGAAGTTTTTATTATCATTGTTATGTTTGCATGTTATATATAATAATGATTATATCCCTGGTTTATTATTGTTATGGAGATAATAATAAATATAACTAGTGTAATATTGATTTGATAATCATAAGATGATTATAGGTATGAAGATACAAATCAATATTATGGATACATGTTAGAGAACAGTGTATTGGATAGACCCACATAGATATCACTTCATGGTTTAATGTCATAAGTGTATATCATAATAGTTTTCATTTAATCCTTTGACTTGAGATTGTCATAGTTTCCAACATAAGGAATATTATGTTTTGACATGATCAAACGTTATCTGTAACTAGATAATTATAAAGGTTATGCTTGAACATGGTATAAATTATGTAGAGGAAAATGAACAATCAAGATGGAATTTGTCCCTCTCTATGAGAGAGATATCTTCTGGGCCCCTCGATAAGTGTAACTGAGAAATGCATGGCCGTGCTCAAATAAGTTGATATAAGATCAATCTTATTTGTTTATCAGTTAACTTGGAGATCGAGTAATCATAAGTTTGGACAATATAAGTATGACATTTACTATGACTTATGTTCAAACTAGATATCGTGTGATAAAGGGATTAATGCATGTACTATTTCAGGTTTTCATTTATGATGATTCTCATGATTAATTGGGTAGTCGTAATGTCTTGCTAGAGGCCAATTATGATTTGTGGATTTCAATAGAGATTGAAATACACTACCAGTTAATATGAGCCTATCGGGTCACACACATAGAACGTAGGCTGTACTTAAAATAATAATAATTAAATTTTTATTATTATTATTGTTGGTATTATTATTATTATTAGATATTAATAATAATAATATTATAATAATTATTATTAGATAATAATAATTAAAGACGTGGGTCCATATAGGATATGGACAGTTAGGGTTTTAAAAGGACTGGAGGCCTTGATGATATCATTATTATTCGTTTTGAAAGAAAACGGAAGAAGAAAAAAAAACCAAAAACCCTAGTTTTGTTTTTGCAAAAAGTTCAGCCACTGCCGTTGGTGAGCTAGCACTCAGAACGGCGTACGTTTGTGTGGACTTCGTTAGAGGGTGTTCATCTTCAGAAGGCAGCATCTGTTAATCGTTTTGAAGCTACGCAAAAAGGTTAGTTTCGAATCTCTTTTATCGAACTGAATGGATCACATGGATCCTGTGAGTAAATCGAAATAAATTTTTATTTTCCGCTGCGGCAAGGGTTGCAGATTCTTCTCGATTTTCTAACAGTGGTATCAGAGCCCCTTGTTGATTCCATTTAATTCAAAATATGCCATATTGATGTGTTTATGTGATCTATTGTTTTTCGAATGGCATGATTGGATTCGTTTTATCATTAGATGATGATTCGAATATGTTATATGAGATATAACCTAAATCGTTGTTGATATATGATGTCAAAGATGACCAATTGTATAAGATACAATTCTGTGAAGTCGAATTAGGGTTGGTATACAATCTGTTATGGTTTCGAATTAGGGTTAATATGATTAATTCAATTCGTTTATTCATATTGAATGTATACATAGATTTCGATTTTGATTAATATGATTATTGAGTAAATCATTTTCTAAGGTTTCTTGTAATAGTTCTCTGTTAATATGATTAATAGATTGCTATTATATTATGTTTAATATGATTGACAGAATAAGGGTTTTGACAGAAAATTATTAATTGGATTAATGATTCTGTTTAGCTTCGAGGGGCGCTGCCCCTCGACCCCGCCCAGGGGCGCTGCCCCTTCGGAACCCCGCCCGCTGACCGGCCAGCGGGAGCCCCGCCCGCTACCCGGCTAGCGGGACCGCCGTATGTTCGCGCCCTATAGTTCGTTACCGTGACATTAAGAATGTCAATATATTTGTTTCTATTTAACATGTTGGTGATGAATATGCTATGATTATTTGATGTCTTGGCATGGTGCATAGTATGGCTTTATGACCTATGTGTTTGTTTATTCATATCTTTGGATTGTATATACGGCCTGCGTGTCGTTTATTTTTGTAACTTTATTATTACTAGTTTAGTAGTTAGTTTTATTATTAATGTAATAATGAAGACTCAAGCTTGGAGAAGAAGATGAAAATTCCATGGAGATGAAGTTGCCTTTCAAGATATGAAGAAATGTACTATTGCAAATGTTGTAATAGATAGGTTTTCTTTTCACCTAGGGTTGCCTATATGATCCTCATTTGGTCTCATGAAGATCATATCTAGTTTGGCCATACTATGTCATGTTTATTTTTATCGAATATGTATGAGATGCCATGTTTGATAGTTTATGTATGCATATGGGATATGATATATAAATGTTAATTATAACATGTTTTCAAAATTAAATGGAATGAACCCTCACTATTAATCTAAGTTTTAATGCCATCCATATCTTAAACACTTATCAAGGCTAAGATCACCTAAATGTAGATTTTGCCAAAGCAAAGTACTTTAGGTTATCCTAGTAAGATATGATGAGTAATGGTGCTGCTCATGCGTTTAAAATTGGTTAGACTTAATTAGGCTATCAAAATGGTTTTGGGCCTAAGGCATTAGATGGGGTATAACATGCTATGACATATGATGTCATGATCCTATATTATCTAAGAGTTACATGTGATGTAATTGGTAAGGGGTTACCTACCATAATAACTTGATTTTAAGTGTCATGCCAAAGCTGACTTAATATTAACTCCACTTTATCACTGCGATCCATATTAACTGACTTAATAACTTGATTTGCATATTTTGTAGATTGAAATGGCTACCAACAATAACTCCACTTTATCACTGCGATCCATCCTTGAGAAGGAAAAACTGAAAGAGAATGGGACTAATTTTGTTGATTGGTTTAGGAACTTGATAATTGTTCTCAAACAAGAAAAGAAGTCCTATGTGCTTGATGAAGCTGTCCCTGAGCCACCTCCTGCTAATGCTTCTAATGCTGATAAGAACAAGCATAAGAAGCATATGGATGATTCCAATGACATTGGATGTCTTATGCTTGCTACTATGTGTCCAGAACTTTAGAAGGATCTGGAACACTTGGAGGCTTATGAGATGAGTGTCCATCTCAAACAAGCTTTCCAACAGCAAGCTAGGCAGGATAGATTCGACACTACTGTTGCATTATTTGACTGCAAGATGTCAGAGGGCAAATCAGTTAGCGCTCATGTTTTGAAAATGAAGGGCTACATTGATCACCTTGCCCGACTTGGATATCCCTTGAGTTTAGAACTCTCCACGGATTTGATTCTTCATTCTTTGCCCAGCAGTTTTTCACATTTTGTTATAAACTATAATATGAACAACATGGAAAAGTCCATTCCTGAGCTACATGGTATGCTCAAAACTGCTGAAGGGAATATCAAAAAGCCCACTAAGGCTACCCATGTATTGAATGTCAATAAGGGTAAGCCTATGAAGAAGAAAGGCAAGGCAAAGGGTAAAGCAACAATTGCTACAAAGCCTAAGGGACAGCCCAAGCCAAAAGAACCCAAGGCACCTGTTCCTAAGGAAGGAACTTGTTTCCATTGCAAGGAGCCTGGGCATTGGAAAAGAAATTGCCCACTTTATTTGGCTGAATTGAAGAAATCGAAGGGTAGTGCGACTACATCTTCAGGTATATATGTTATAGAAATTAACTTATCTGCTTCTACTTCATGGGTATTGGATACTGCATGTGGTTCTCACATTTGTACAAATGTGCAAGGACTCAAAAGGAGTAGATCACTGAAAAGGGGCGAAGTTGACCTACGAGTTGGGAATAAAGCAAGAGTTGCTGCACTAGCTGTAGGATCTTATGAACTTCATATGCCTAATGGCTTTTTGTTAAATTTGAACAATTGCTATTATGTTCCTACTCTGAGTAGGAATCTTATTTCAGTTTCAGTTTTGGATGATGAAGGTTTTTCATTTTTAATTAAAAATAAGACCTGTTCTATTTTTGATAAAGATGATTTGCTTTATGGTATTGCAAGATCTTTTAATGGCCTTTATGTCCTTGACTTAGATGATTCTAGGGAGAATCATATTTATAACATAAACTCTAAAAGAATTAAGCCAAATGACCTAAACCCTACATTTTTATGGCATTGTCATCTTAGCCATATAAATGAGAAACACATTTCTAAACTCCATCAAGATGGATTATTAGATTCATTTGATTTTGAATCATTTGATAAATGTGAATCTTGTTTACTTGGCAAAATGACAAAGAATCCTTTCATCGGACAAGGTGAAAGGGCTAATGACTTGCATGGACTAGTACATACAGATGTATGTGGCCCATTAAGCATTAGTGCTAGAGGAGGATATAATTACTTCATTACTTTTACTAATGATTTCAGTAAGTATGGCTATGTCTACCTAATGAAACATAAGCATGAGGCTTTTGAAATGTTCAAAACTTTTCAAAATGAAGTACAAAATCAACTTGGTAAAACTATTAAGGCACTTCGATCTGATCGAGGTGGTGAATTTTTGAGCCAAGAGTTTGACGAACATCTAAGAAATTATCGAATTGTTTCACAATTAACTCCTCCAGGAACTCCACAGTGGAATGGTGTTTCTGAAAGAAGAAATCGAACTTTATTAGATATGGTTCTATCTATGATGAGTCAAGCAGATCTTCCATTATCATTTTGGGGTTATGCCTTGGAGACAACTACTTTTGTTTTAAACCGTGTACCATCTAAAGCGGTTGAAAAGACACCATATGAGATATTGACTGGCAAAACGCCTAGTTTGTCTTTTCTTAAGATTTGGGGTTGTGAGGCTTATGTGAAAAGACCAGTTTCAAATAAGTTAGCTCCAAAATCTGCTAAATGTATTTTTGTGGGATATCCTAAGGAAACTAAAGGATATTATTTCTATATTCCATCTGAGAACAAAGTGTTTGTTGCTCGAAATGGAACCTTCTTGGAAAAGGAATTCATTTCTAAAAGAACTAGTGGGAGTACAGTTCAATTAGATGAATTTATAGAACCACAAGAAGATATTGAACCGCCTGTAGAAACAGTTTCAGAACCACAAGCCATTGTGGAAACTGAAAATGTTACACAAGTTCTGCGCAGATCTGATAGACCACGTCATCAGCCTGAGAGATATGGATTTCTCATGACTGAAAGTCATGAAGTTTTGCTCATAGATCAAGATGAGCCAACTACCTATCTTGAAGCTGTGTCAGGTCCAGATTAAGAGAAATGGCTTGGAGCCATGAACTCTGAGATGCAGTCCATGTTTGACAACCAAGTTTGGGCCTTAATTGATCCTCCCGAAGGTATTAAGACTATTGGTTGCAAATGGGTTTTCAAGAAGAAAATTGACATGGATGGAAATGTACAAACCTATAAAGCAAGGTTGGTTGCAAAAGGTTTCAAACAAACTCATGGTATAGACTATGATGAAACCTTTTCTCCAGTTGCTATGATTAAATCTATTAGGATTCTCCTTGCCATTGCTGCATACTATGATTATGTGATATGGCAAATGGATGTCAAAACCGCTTTCCTTAATGGAAATTTACTCGAGGATGTGTACATGACACACCCTGAGGGTTTTGTAAATCCTGAGAATTCTGGGAAGGTTTGCAAGCTTCAAAGGTCCATTTATGGATTGAAGCAAGCATCTCGAAGCTGGAATCTTTGTTTTGATGAAACAGTTAAGAACTTTGGTTTCATTCAAAATGAAGATGAACCATGTGTTTACAAGATGGTTAGTGGGAGTGCTATCGTGTTCTTAGTCCTATATGTAGATGACATATTGATCATTGGAAATGATGTCCCCACTTTACAAAAGGTTAAAGATTGGTTAGGGAATACTTTTTCAATGAAGGACTTGGGTGAGGCTGCATATATCCTTGGTATAAGGATCTATAGAGATAGATCTAGAAGGATACTTGGCTTAAGTCAAAGTACATACATTGACAAAGTGTTGAAGAGGTTCAGCATGCAAGATTCCAAGAAGGGATTTTTGCCTATGTCACATGGTATTCATCTTAGCAAGAATCAATGTCCTAAGACATCTGATGAGCGAGATAGAATGAATAAGATCCCTTATGCTTCTGCTATTGGATCTATTATGTATGGCATGCTATGTACTAGACCTGATGTCTCATATTCTTTGAGCACAACAAGTAGATATCAAGCTGATCCTGGTGAGGGTCACTGGACAGCTGTTAAGAACATTCTTAAGTATCTAAGAAGAACTAAGGATGCTTTCTTGGTTTATGGAGGTTTGGAAGATGAGCTAGTTGTAAATAGTTACACAGATGCTAGTTTCCAAACTGATATAGATGATTACAAATCGCAGTCAGGTTTTGTATTCACATTGAATGGTGGAGCCATTACTTGGAAAAGTTCCAAGCAGAGCACAGTAGCAGATTCTACAACAGAAGCTGAGTATATAGCAGCATCAGATGCAGCTAAGGAAGCAGTTTGGCTGAAGAAATTCATTACTGAGCTTGGAGTGGTGCCTAGCATTGCTAATCCTATGGCTATCTATTGTGACAACAATGGTGCCATAGCGCAAGCAAAAGAGCCAAGGTCCCATCAGAAATCCAAGCATATACTCAGGCGATTTCACCTCATTCGAGACATAATTGATAGAGGTGATATCAAGATATGCAAAGTTGACACAAATGATAACATAGCAGATCCATTGACAAAGCCTCTCTCGCGGGTCAAGCATGATCAGCACACTAGGTCTATGGGTATGAGATATTTGTTAGACTAGGCCTAGTGCAAGTGGGAGACTGTTAGTGTATATGCCCTAGGCCATTGATTTGGACCTTAATGTTATTCATTTTGTTATTAATAAAGAAGTTTTTATTATCATTGTTATGTTTGCATGTTATATATAATAATGATTATATCCCTGGTTTATTATTGTTATGGAGATAATAATAAATATAACTAGTGTAATATTGATTTGATAATCATAAGATGATTATAGGTATGAAGATACAAATCAATATTATGGATACATGTTAGAGAACAGTGTATTGGATAGACCCACATAGATATCACTTCATGGTTTAATGTCATAAGTGTATATCATAATAGTTTTCATTTAATCCTTTGACTTGAGATTGTCATAGTTTCCAACATAAGGAATATTATGTTTTGACATGATCAAACGTTATCTGTAACTAGATAATTATAAAGGTTATGCTTGAACATGGTATAAATTATGTAGAGGAAAATGAACAATCAAGATGGAATTTGTCCCTCTCTATGAGAGAGATATCTTCTGGGCCCCTCGATAAGTGTAACTGAGAAATGCATGGCCGTGCTCAAATAAGTTGATATAAGATCAATCTTATTTGTTTATCAGTTAACTTGGAGATCGAGTAATCATAAGTTTGGACAATATAAGTATGACATTTACTATGACTTATGTTCAAACTAGATATCGTGTGATAAAGGGATTAATGCATGTACTATTTCAGGTTTTCATTTATGATGATTCTCATGATTAATTGGGTAGTCGTAATGTCTTGCTAGAGGCCAATTATGATTTGTGGATTTCAATAGAGATTGAAATACACTACCAGTTAATATGAGCCTATCGGGTCACACACATAGAACGTAGGCTGTACTTAAAATAATAATAATTAAATTTTTATTATTGTTGTTGGTATTATTATTATTATTAGATATTAATAATAATATTATTATAATTATTATTATTAGATAATAATAATTAAAGACGTGGGTCCAGATAGGATATGGACAGTTAGGGTTTTAAAAGGACTGGAGGCCTTGATGATATCATTATTATTCGTTTTGAAAGAAAACGGAAGAAGAAAAAAAACCAAAAACCCTAGTTTCATTTTTGCAAAAAGTTCAGCCACTGCCGTTGGTGAGCTAGCGCTCAGAACGGCGTACGTTTGTGTAGACTTCGTTAGAGGGTGTTCGTCTTCAGAAGGCAGCATCTGTTAATCGTTTTGAAGCTACGCAAAAAGGTTAGTTTCGAATCTCTTTTATCGAACTGAATGGATCACATGGATCCTGTGAGTAAATCGAAAGAAATTTTTGTTTTCCGCTGCGGCAAGGGTTGCAGATTCTTCTTGATTTTCTAACAGTTGCAATTTCTGATGATGAAGTAGTGGACTCCAAAGTCTTGAATATGATGAAGAACATGAACTACCTTCCCAGAGCCGGTCTTGGAAAGGGTAAAGCTGGTTTGACAAAGTTGCCAAATTTTAAAACTCAAACTTCCAAGAAGGGGTTGGGATATGATGAAGCTTAAAATGCCTCACCAAAGAAGATTGAGAAGATGAGCTTTCCACCACTTGAAGAGATCCTTGTCAAAGCTCCAAATATGGGACCACTCCAAGGAAAGCCCGAGCCAATCATGTTCATGGGAAAGTTGATCCCGGGTTTCAAAATTTTTGCAGATGTTGCCAAGCTAATGGACCAAGTGAAGAAAGAGCTCACCCTGTCAGCCAACAAAGAAGACTACGGAGGAGATTGCTGCCCTGGTTGAAGAAAAGTTTGAAGACATCCTGCCTTTTGACTTTGAAAACAATAATCTTGATTTTGATTTTAATTTGTCTGCTTTGTATGAGGATGATGATGTTTTCTTTTCCAAAATGAATGTAATAAAGTCTGATTTTTCTTATGTAACATCCCAAATCCCAGATTGGTAAGAAACAGACATAAAGGATATGATTTAGGCTTAGAACAAAGGAGTTCAGAACGTGACCTATAACTTAAGCTCAAATTTCATCCAAGTTATTGACAGAATTAGAGAGTCTCAAAGAAGACATAATTGTTTATTTGTGTCTTAGCTAGATTTATAACTTGAAATTATTCAATTTGGAGTTGTACAGAATAAGATATGATGGATTTAACAGACAATGTGCAAGCTGCCTCAGGACAGCATAGTAGGCTTGATGTCGAAGGACCGTCAAAAATCAGATATAGCTCGGATCGATCTGAAATTTTGAAACAATGTAGCCCCGGATGTCTAGTTTCAGTGGGAATAAGAATTACTTAATTTGGAGTTGTGAGTAAAAAGATATTAATAAAGAAAGACATCAAGATCAGGAAGGGATATCAAAAGGACCTAAGTGAAAATTTCTCAAAAGTTAGGGGTAACTATGTAAACTTAAAAATTAAGAGTAGGAAGTTCTTAATAGTGCCCATATCCAACCCCGGAAGAATATTCTAGAGATTAATCGGGTCGCAATGACGTGTAACGGTTTTTCTAGGAAATGTCCCGTTAAAGAAAAACGAAGACATTTTGACTAGGGGCATTTTGGTCATTATCAATTAAAGTTATACATGAATTTAAAGTAGGAAATAAAAAAAAATGAGTACGTAGAGGATGACGAGGGGTGATATATGAAACGATTGTTAGTAGAAACGGAGCCAGAAGAAAACCCGAGCAAGGAAAGGACCTAAAGGGAATTTTGTAAAAAGTTGAGGGCTTATCGATAATTTTTCAAAATGACTTGGAAACCTAAAATAGACCTTATAAATAGAAAGTAGAGGTCGAGAGGATCAAAACTATATGTAGTATGACTCGTGGAACTGTACGGTTTAAAAGATATGATCGATTAATCGCCGGAACGTAATGTGGGCCCGGTTTTGTGTCGGGACCGTATGGGTAACCTGGGATAACTTTATGATATCCTATGGGAAGAGGGACAAGTGGAAAGAAGTAAAGGAAAAGAAAACTAATAAAAATCTAATGTTGGCCAATCAAAAGAAAACATTTAGCATGTGTAATAAATGTGTAATAAATGAAGAAAGAGAAAAAGGTGACAAGTGGTCTTAAAGGGTTTAACCAACACATAAGGTGATCATCATTTCTTTTGTATATAAATATATGTCATATGAAGAACCAATTTCTCTCTTTTCCACTTGCAAATTTCGGCCAACAAAGGGAAACACCAAAGGACTTCCAAGTTTCTTCAAAAATTGATTTTCAAGGTAAGTTTTTAAGGTTTTCTAGTAAGTAGACTTTGATTTTAGTATTAATTTTAGGTAGTTATATATTTATTAGAAGATTGGAAATTAGAGTCTTTATGTGGAATTGGAAAAATATTAAGTAAGTGATGAGATAAATTGATTAAATGGAAGAATCAAGATGTATAAAGATTAATAAGGTTGGTTTAGGGTTTCGGTTGGAAAAGAAATGGAGGATAACTTATTATTTTGAATTTCTAAGGTTTATGTTGTATCTTGAATTTCTTGAAGGAGAAACAAAGATTAAGGAAGGATAAGAAGGAAAAGCAAAGGGGAATTAAAAGAATAAGGTTTGGTACTTTACCTTTGAATAATTGATTTTGGTTTGGTACTTTACCTTTGAATAATTACTTTTGATTTGGTGCTTTACCATAAAAGAAATTCTATTTGCTTACAAACTTTGGTTTATGAAAGTTTTGTTGTTGATGCTTAAATATATTGATTTGAGTTAAACATGCAAAAGTTGTCAAAGGGAAGTGTTTGAATCTTCACTTTACCATTAAAGAAGCCTTAATATTGATTTGCAAAAGAAAAATAAACTATCCTATGCATTTCATGTGTTTGGGCCGAAATGGTCCCAAAAAGACAGCTTTCTGGATCTTTTTGTGGCAATCGTTTGAGGCAGCAAATGAATGAAATTTTCAACGAAATTTTACATGAAATTATTCAACATATGAAACAAGTTTTCTGTAAAATTTCAGCTGAAAATAAGATCATTTACTTGGTCAAATGCATGACTGAAGTGGACTGAAATTTTGACGAAAACCCAGATTTTACTATTCATTTGGTTATGCCATTTTGCGTTGCCGATTTGTCTCGCCGCAATACTATTCATTTGGTCAATTTGTGATATTTTGAGGAATGCTATGAAATGTTTGATGTGTTTATTGTGGATGTTAAATATGTGAAAAAGAGTAATGGTTTGACTGAAGAATGTGTTGCGCGGCATAAATGGCAAAGTGCGATGGGAATTTAAAATGATTTCGTGAGTCATTCTAAAATGAGGTTTGAGACTTAAATTGAATCATTTTAACCTTTTTGCTCTACTGGATAGTGGGAGTGGTAGGTAAGGGTATGGTGCACTATACTAACGCATGCAGTACTGCTCATTATTGTGATATGATATTTTATTCAGTGGTGAGGCCACTGAAGCCAATGGGGAGGCCCATTGGTTAACCAGGATGGGGAGGCCCATTCCTGTGATTTTATATCGGTGGGGAGGCCCACCTATGTTACAGTGGGGAGGCCCACTGCCTTATCACTATGGTTCCCTATATACCAGTAGAGCCTGAATCAAAGACATTATTTTTCGTTGAACTATATAATGCAAATGAGTTTGAATTATGATTTTACATTATTGAAAGAATATCACACTGAATGTTTCATGATTTCTATTGGTATAAAGTGGGTTGATTGTTGATTTAATTATTTCCTTTGATTTCAAATACTTTCATATACTACTTTTATTTTTATTGGTAAAGTACCCACTGAGCGACAACGCTCAGCGAGTTAAGTTTTCCTTGACTCGTAGGTTCGGAGCAGTTGATAAATCTTGGGGAAGCAACGACCAGACCACAGCAAATCTCAGGGTAGATCTTTTAGTTCCGTTAAGAGTTAGTTAGTTGTGGCATGTATATGAATAAATATAAAAGAGAATTTCTATGTTACAATGGTATGTTAGTAGTGTGTAATAATCATAAACCTTTACTTTATGTTGTATTAGAAGTGTGAACTCTTCTTGCAGATTTGTAGTTGAGGGTATAAGGTGAATTTATTGGAAGTGCATTAAATTTGATGGTATTCTTATTCACATTGGTATGTGTAAAATGTTTTCAAAAATCAGAAAAAAAAAGTTTTGACGACACTTGGGATCCAAATTTCTAGGCGGAACTATGGCAAAATTTTTGTAAAAATCAGAACTAAAATTTGATTAAGTAAATTGGTAGCAACATGTTGGATAGTGTGGCACCTCTACTCGGCTTACACATGTAGGTCGGGAAGTGGTGTTACAATTAGTGGTATCAGAGCAAAGGTTTAGCCGGTTCTGGGTAGTTAATTGAACTAAACCTTAAATGTAGGACACATAGGGTTAGAATAGGGGTTTTAATTATATAACTATACATATGTGTGTTATTGTTAGTTATGTTATTCAAATTATACAAGAGTAATAATGGGTGATCTAAACGAGGTGGGGGAGCTGAGGATAGAAGTAGAGAGGTTAAAACAGCTAGTGCGGGAGCAAGATGAGACTATAGAAATTTTGGCCGATCGAAGTATACAAGATCATGAAGACTTGAGAATAAAAGATGAGATGATTACCACCTTGATAGATGACGTGCAGATGTTAAAAGAAGACATGCTTAGTTATAGAGCGGAGTTGGATAGTGTCGGTAGAAGCCTCGGGGTAGCACATCAAGAGATTTGAGCTTTACAGGAGAGGGTTCAAGAGCTAGGCCGGTACTTACCTAGTGAAGCATCACATGACCCAGATTTTGATCCCGAGATAGAAGAATATTTTTCAGACAGTGCCACTTCACCTAGGGCACCTACTCACTGAGTCTTGAGATGTATTGCTGTTTGGCAATTCTCTTAGTTATATACATATGTGATATAGAGGTATCATGTAAATATTGTATGGTAGTATAATATGATGATATAATAGTAAGGAGTCCTAAATTTTGGAATGTACATAAGGACTTCCTAGTAATGTAAAAACTTTTGCTTGGAAATAAATAAAAGTTGTGTTGTATATGTATTATTTAAGAATTTTATATTTATATACATGCCACCTAGGATAAGATAATGTTGTTGGTCTGGGTCGTTACGTATGATGGGATTGTATACGTTTTGCTTTGTTCTTTAGATGTCGCAAGAAGCGCTAGACGTGATTGCAGGTCAGTTGTCTATGTTTGGAGTTCTGCTTTACGTTTTAATAGATTCGGGTTCTTCACACTTATATATATGCACGAAAATTTTTTTTTGAGAAATATATGCAATAAAGGTTAAGGCAATTATGAGAGGTAAGTAGTAAAAGCACCGAAAGAATAATAATGAATAGAATACCGACCATAATACAAGAGTCTAAAATTAAAAGAGTGAAGAATAATAGTACGGCAAGAAAAAAATCATAGAAAATAAAATTGAGAACTAAGAAAAGGAAGCAAAACTAGTTAGATTCTCCAGGATTAATGCTTTACCTGGTTGAAATCATGTGTTCCTTATATAATGAACTATTTAAACTTGTGTTGGAAATGTTTGGTAATGTGTTCTGACAACTTGAGAATTTTTGTGCCTATGTGTGCATTGATATGAATGAAGGAAAGAGAATAAAATATTAGAAAGATATGCTTACCTTGGTAATTCAGATTGAATCAGAGTTGGGATGAGTGTATTTATATGGCATTAACATTTATACTCAATGGTGAGGGCCATTAGGGCCAGTGGTGAGGGCCACTGGTTTGATATTTATCTGGCACCAATATATATACTCAGTGGTGAGGGCCACTGGGGGCCAATGGTGAGGGCCATTGGTTTGATGAAAAAGGTGGTGAGGGCCACCTGTGCTATGGAAATGAAACGGTGGTGAGGGCCACCCATGCCATGCTCGTTCCATATGGTATTGTCTCATCCCACTTTGATTCTACTGTTATTACCTTGAGGAGCTAAGTAAGAAAAATATGTAATAATATACAGATGATAAAAAAAGTAAAAAGTATATATGAAAATAAACAGAAAGTGAATTGAAACATATTCGAAAAAGAAAGGAAAGAAAGAGTTTGAAATGTGATAAAAAAAAAAAGGAAAGATGTTCTCACCTTATGTTGGGATCGGCCGTAACCAGCATAGAGCGAGACACGTAATGAAATAAATAGTACTTTGAGAATAATGGTATCATGGACTGATCACCCATGAGCTATTATTCAAGATGTATATATGACAACACAAGGAAAGTCAGATGAGTTGATACTTAAGGAATGCTACCACACTGCACGAATATACATAGGACATACAAATTTAGTAAGAAGTAAATAAAGAATAACCACAATGCAAAGAGAAGGAAGCTTAGAAATGAATACATTAGGAAGTGAAAAACGTACAAGAAGGAATGAGAAAGAACAAACATGAATCAAAGTTGAAGGAAATACAAGAGAGTAATAGTAACATTTCAAATGAGAAATCGTGACAAAAGTCAAAGCATGTTGAACCACATAATAGTCTATTGGACAATCTTGTAGAATAATAAACATCAAGTGAGCAGAGATGGGAAGAAAACAGAATACAAAAGGTAAAACATGTTGAATCTTAAAATAATTAATCCCAGTAAATGAATAAGTGTCAAAATAAGGCAATGCGTAAACAATATAGAGAGATGACAGAGAGCAATCAAGTGAATAAGGTAAAGTATATAGAATGAGTAAGTTTTGAGGTGAAACTTAAATTAAGGGGGATAGAATTGTAATATCCCAAATCCCAGATTGGTAAGAAACAGACATAAAGGATATGATTTAGGCTTAGAACAAAGGAGTTCAGAACGTGACCTATAACTTGAGCTCAAATTTCATCCAAGTTAATGATAGAATTAGAGAGTCTCAAAGAAGACTTAATTGTTTATTTGTGTCTTAGATAGATTTATAACTTGAAATTATTCAATTTGGAGTTGTACAGAATAAGATATGATGGATTTAGCAGACAATGTGCGAGCTGCCTCAGGACAGCATAGTAGGCTTGATGTCGAAGGACCGTTAAAAATCAGATATAGCTCGGATCGATCTGAAATTTTGACACAATGTAGCCCCGGATGTCTAGTTTCAGTGGGAATAAGAATTACTTAATTTGGAGTTGTGAGTAAAAAGATATTAATAAAGAAAGACATCAAGGTCAGGAAGGGATATCAAAAGGACCTAAGTGAAAATTTCTCAAAAGTTAGGGGTAACTATGTAAACTTAAAAATTAAGAGTAGGAAGTTCTTAATAGTGCCCATATCCGACCCCGGAAGAATATTCTAGAGATTAATCGGGTCGCAATGACGTGTAACGGTTTTTCTAGGAAATGTCCCGTTAAAGAAAAACGAAGACATTTTGACTAGGGGCATTTTGGTCATTATCAATTAAAGTTATACATGAATTTAAAGTAGGAAATAAAAAAAAATGAGTACGTAGAGGATGACGAGGGGTGATATATGAAACGATTGTCAGTAGAAACGGAGCCGGAAGAAAACCCGAGCAAGGAAAGGACCTAAAGGGAATTTTGTAAAAAGTTGAGGGCTTATCGATAATTTTTCAAAATGACTTGGAAACCTAAAATAGACCTTATAAATAGAAAGTAGAGGTCGAGAGGATCAAAACTATATGTAGTATGACTCGTGGAACTGTACGGTTTAAAAGATATGATCGATTAATCGCCGGAACGTAATGTGGGCCCGGTTTTGTGTCGGGACCGTATGGGTAACCCGGGATAACTTTATGATATCCTATGGGAAGAGGGACAAGTGGAAAGAAGTAAAGGAAAAGAAAACTAATAAAAATCTAATGTTGGCCAATCAAAAGAAAACATTTAGCATGTGTAATAAATGTGTAATAAATGAAGAAAGAGAAAAAGGTGACAAGTGGTCTTAAAGGGTTTAACCAACACATAAGGTGATCATCATTTCTTTTGTATATAAATATATGTCATATGAAGAACCAATTTCTCTCTTTTCCACTTGCAAATTTCGGCCAACATAGGGAAACACCAAAGGACTTCCAAGTTTCTTCAAAAATTGATTTTCAAGGTAAGTTTTTAAGGTTTTCAAGTAAGTAGACTTTGATTTTAGTATTAATTTTAGGTAGTTATATATTTATTAGAAGATTGGAAATTAGAGTCTTTATGTGGAATTGGAAAAATATTAAGTAAGTGATGTGATAAATTGATTAAATGGAAGAATCAAGATGTATAAAGATTAATAAGGTTGGATTAGGGTTTCGGTTGGAAAAGAAATGGAGGATAACTTATTATTTTGAATTTCTAAGGTTTATGTTGTATCTTGAATTTCTTGAAGGAGAAACAAAGATTAAGGAAGGATAAGAAGGAAAAGCAAAGGGGAATTAAAAGAATAAGGTTTGGTACTTTACCTTTGAATAATTGATTTTGGTTTGGTACTTTACCTTTGAATAATTACTTTTGATTTGGTGCTTTACCATAAAAGAAATTCTATTTGCTTACAAACTTTGGTTTATGAAAGTTTTGTTGTTGATGCTTAAATATATTGATTTGAGTTAAACATGCAAAAGTTGTCAAAGGGAAGTGTTTGAATCTTCACTTTACCATTAAAGAAGCCTTAATATTGATTTGCAAAAGAAAAATAAACTATCCTATGCATTTCATGTGTTTGGGCCGAAATGGTCCCAAAAAGACAGCTTTCTGGATCTTTTTGTGGCAATCGTTTGAGGCAGCAAATGAATGAATTTTTCAACGAAATTTTACATGCAATTATTCAACATATGAAACAAGTTTTCTGTAAAATTTCAGCTAAAAATAAGATCATTTACTTGGTCAAATGCATGACTGAAGTGGACTGAAATTTTGACGAAAACCCAGATTTTACTATTCATTTGGTCATGCCATTTTGCGTTGCCGATTTGTCTCGCCGCAACACTATTCATTTGGTCAATTTGTGATATTTTGAGGAATGCTTTGAAATGTTTGATGTGTTTATTGTGGATGTTAAATATGTGAAAAAGAGTAATTGTTTGACTGAAGAATGTGTTGCGCGGCATAAATGGCAAAGTGCGATTGGAATTTAAAATGATTTCGTGAGTCATTCTAAAATGAGGTTTGAGACTTAAATTGAATCATTTTAACCTTTTTGCTCTACTGGATAGTGGGAGTGGTAGGTAAGGGTATGGTGCACTATACTAACGCATGCAGTACTGCTCATTATTGTGATATGATATTTTATTCAGTGGTGAGGCCACTGAAGCCAATGGGGAGGCCCATTGGTTAACCGGGATGGGGAGGCCCATTCCTGTGATTTTATATCGGTGGGGAGGCCCACCTATGTTACAGTGGGGAGGCCCACTGCCTTATCACTATGGTTCCCTATATACCAGTAGAGCCTGAATCAAAGACATATTATTTTTCGTTGAACTATATAATGCAAATGAGTTTGAATTATGATTTTACATTATTGAAAGAATATTACACTGAATTTTTCATGATTTCTATTGGTATAAAGTGGGTTGATTGTTGATTTAATTATTTCCTTTGATTTCAAATACTTTCATATACTACTTTTATTTTTATTGGTAAAGTACCCACTGAGCGACAACGCTCAGCGAGTTAAGTTTTCCTTGACTCGTAGGTTCGGAGCAGTAGATAAATCTTGGGGAAGCAACGACCAGACCACAGCAAATCTCAGGGTAGATCTTTTAGTTCCGTTATGAGTTAGTTAGTTGTGGCATGTATATGAATAAATATAAAAGAGAATTTCAATGTTACAATGGTATGTTAGTAGTGTGTAATAATCATAAACCTTTACTTTATGTTGTATTAGAAGTGTGAACTCTTCTTGCAGATTTGTAGTTGAGGGTATAAGGTGAATTTATTGGAAGTGCATTAAATTTGATGGTATTCTTATTCACATTGGTATGTGTAAAATGTTTTCAAAAATCAGAAAAACAAGTTTTGACGACACTTGGGATCCAAATTTCTAGGTGGAACTATGGCAAAATTTCTGTAAAAATCAGAACTAAAATTTGATTAAGTAAATTGGTAGCAACATGTTGGATAGTGTGGCACCTCTACTCGGCTTACACATGTAGGTCGGGAAGGGTTGTTACATCTTACTTGTGTGATGTTTCTCCTGATCATTGCATACATTCAAATAGCAATTACATGAGCATCTTTAATATTAATTCTGTTAACACACAATCATTAAATTTGGGAACAACCGAAAGTCCTAAAAACATTAGCATAGCATCCGACCTTACTCCTGATGAGCGAGAGGGATTTGAAAACATATTCAAAAAATATGAAGAAGTGTTTGCTTGGTCTTATGAGGATATGCCTGGAATAGATCGAGACATAGCCGAACATCATATTCCTACTTACACTCACATGAAACCTGTCAAACAAAAGCTTAGGTGATTAAGACTTGAGTGGGCTAAATTGGTTAAAAAAGAGTTCACTAAGCAAATACAAGTAAGGTTCCTTGAAGTGCTAGAATATCCAGATTGGCTAGCCAACATAGTACCTGTGCCAAAGAAAGATGGAAGAATAAGGGTTTGTGTGGAGTATAGAGATTTAAACAAGGCTTTCCCTAAAGATGATTTTCCTTTACCTCATATAGATGTTCTCATTGATAGTGCAGCCTCTAGCGTGCTACACTCATTTGTAGATGGATTTTCTGGATACAATCAAGTGTTAATGGCCTAAGAGGATAAAGCCAAAACTGCTTTCATTACTACATGGGGTATATTTTGTTATAGGGTGATGCCGTTTAGTTTAAAGAATGCTGGAGAAACCTACCAAAGGATGGCCACCACACTATTTCATGACATGATGTACAAAGAAGTTGAAGTATATGTTGATGATATGATGGCGAAATCAGACACAAGGGAACAACACTTCTAAAACTTAGACTTATTCTTCGATAGAGCCTTGAAATATAAGCTAAGATTAAACCCGAAGAAGTATGTGTTCGGGGTTACCTCAGGTAAATTATTGGGACATGTGATTGGTCCAAATGGCATTGAAATTGATCCTGACAAAGTTAAGGCAATCAGGGATATGCCAGCCCTAAAGACGGAGAGAGAAGTTCGGGGATTCATTGGTAAATTACAATACATTAGCAGATTTATAGTAAAGCTCACAACAATCTGTGAGCCTATCTTCAAATTGCTTAAAAAGAATCAGTCGGTCATATGGAATGAAGAGTGTCAAAAGGCCTTTGAACAAATAAAAGAGTATTTGCTGAATCCACCTATTTTAAAACCTCCTAAACCTGGTAAACCTCTATTACTGTAATTAGCAGTAGAAGAAGAGTCAATAGAAGCCATGTTAGCCCAAGCAGATGAGTCAAGGATTGAGCATGCAGTTTACTACTTGAGTAGAAAGCTCCTACCTTATGAATTTAAGTATAGTATCACTGAAAAGACCTGTATAGTCGTGGTTTTGTCTTCTAAGAAGTTGCGGCATTACGTTCGATCTTATAGTGTGCAAGCAATTTCCAAGTCGGATCCAATGAAATACTTAAGGGAGACATCCTCTTTGATTGGGAAGTATGGTCGATGGTTAATAATATTAGAAGAATTTGAGATTGAGTATGTAACCAGGAAAACAATCAAAGGTAGAGCAGTGGCAGAATTCCTGGCCCAACAACCATTACTAGATAGAGAAGAGGTAGTCTTGGAATTTTTGAATGAACATTTAAAGGCAATTGAAGTATAAGGGTGGAAAATGTATTTTGACGGAGCAGTAAACAGGAAAGGAGCAGGTTTGGGAGTCATACTAGAATCGCCCGAAGGGGGAACTTATCCCTTTAGCTAAAAAGTTGAAATTTAGGGCAACCAATAATATGGTGGAGTACGAACCTTGTATTTTTGGTTTGGAAACCGTAATGAATATGAAGGTGGATAAGGTGGAAGTTTTTGGTGATTCATTGCTAGTAGTATCCCAGGTAAATGGAGAGTGGGAATTGAAAGAAGAAAAATTAAAACCATACCACCATTACTTGACCATGATGAAGAAGAACTTTAAGGAGTGTAGATTTATTCCTTAAGACTCTGATTTTGACCAGTTCATCAACTCCTTGCTATAATATGAGACAATCATGGAAATTGATACAGACAATGATGCGTGGTATGATACTATAAGGCGATTTTTGGATGAAAGAGAATACCCGCCGGGGGCAACAAAGAAAGAAAGAAGAGCCATAAGGCAGTGGTCATTGCAATACATCACATTCCATGGAGAGTTATATCGAAGATGGCTTGATGGGGGTGCATTTAAGATGTTTAAGGAAGCCTGAAGTGGAGCGCATCATGTCAGAGATACATGCAGGAATTTACGGACCGCATATGAGTGGTTTGGCCCTAGTTAAGAAGATTATTCGGCAAGGTTACTACTGGTTGACCATGGAGAGAGATTGTATTGAGTTTGTAAAGAAGTGCCAACAATGTCATATGTATGGTAACTTGACTCACATGCCTCCTGAAGAATTGCATTCTATGTCTTCACCCTGGCCATTTGCCACTTGGGGTATCGACATCATAGGAGAGATACATCTGACAGCCTCAAACGGTCACCGTTTCATTGTAGTATCAGTAGATTATTTTTCAAAATGGGTCAAAGCCAAATCCTTCAACAAACTGGGCGCAAGTCAAATGGCTTTGAAAAGAACCTCATCTGCCGGTATGGGGTTCCATAAGGTGATATCAGACAATGGGGTACAGTTTCAAGGAGCAGTTAAGGATTTATTCTCGAAGTATCAAATCCATCATCATAAATCCTCTCCTTATAGACCAAAGGCTAATGGTGTAGTAGAAGTGACAAACAAGACAATTAAGCAAATTCTGTCTAAGATGACCAAGACTTACAGGGATTGGTCAGAGATGCTTCCCTTTACTTTATGGGGATATAGGATAAGTGTGCGAACACCTACTGGAATGACACCATTCTCTTTGGTTTACGGGATGGAAGCAATGTTGCCAATTGAAATAAAGATCAAGTCATTGAGAGTGATCTTGGAAGTTGAACTGCCTGAAATGAAATGGGTAGTGAGCAAATACACGCGGTTAGCTTTACTAGAAGAGAGAAGGTTAAAGGCACTGTATCATCACCAACTGTATCAAAAGAAGATAGCTCAGGCCTATAATAGAAGGGTTAAGATAAAAAAAACTCAGAGTCGGGGATTTGGTATTGAAGCAATGTAAACCTAATGTATCGAATTCGAGAGGGAAGTTCAGGCCTAGCTGGGAAGGGCCATATGTCTTGAAACAAGTCATGAACAAGGAAGCAGTGAAGTTATCAGACATGGATGGGAATGAGTTTAGTGAGCCAGTGAACATCGACAGGTTGAAGAGGTTTTATGTATAAAATAAAAAAAAGAAAGAAAAAGAGCTCGCTCAGTTGAAAACCCAAAAGGGCAGCCTAGGCAAAAGTTAGAGCAGTCTGCTAGTTTTGAAAACTCGAAAGGGCGGGCTAGGCAACATTTAGGGCTAAAAGAGAGAAAATTTCCAATTAGAAAACCCGAAAGGGCTTGTTGGCAATAGAAGTGATCTTATGTATGCTGGCTTTATGTTTGGTTGTTCCCCAATTTAATAAAACATAATTAATGTTAAAATTGCTCAATGTGCACTGTTATAAGTTTTTGACTAGATATGGATGAAATAAATAAACACAATAGCAAAAAGGGGATGACAAATTATAAAAGGACAAGAAGCATCTTTTATTACTTTAATTATCTTTCATCCTAACAATACACTTTCTGAAATGATAAATGTAAAATCTATGGCAGATGATAAGTGTGACGTGCAGGCCAACATTGCCTTAGCCGATCCAAGTAGGCTTCAGTTAAGCAAGGCATGTTTAAATTGGGAGTAAAGTCAGAATCGTGAGGCTCAGCTCCGTACTGACGACCAAGTCGGCGAGGATCATAGCATGTACCTTAACGAAGTGCAGCAAGGGGAACATACATCAAGTTTGTCTGCATGGTGATACGAGAAATCTTCCACCAAGGTACCAACCAACGGATGTTCACTTCAGTGCGTGAGTGGATCCAGTCAACCCAGTTAGCATAAGAAGAAGCAGGATGGAGTAGCTTCCTAGCGGAATGGTGCCATGGCAGATATCTAGAAAAATCCATGGATGGAGTATCAAGCAAGCAAAGACGCTCTTGAAGCCAAATCTATGGGGAAAGAATTAAATTAAATAAAAAAAAGTCCACTAAGTTGAAAACCTGCAAGGGCAGCTTAGGCAAAAATTAGAACAACTCGCTAGTTCCAAAAACCCGCATGGGTAGACTAGGCAAAAATTAGAGCAATATAAAAAATATATAATAAAAAAGAGGTCCGCTAAGTTGAAAACCCACAAGGGCAGCTGAGGCAAAAATTAGGAAAGCTCGCTAGTTCCGAAAACCGGCATGGGTAGACCAAGCAAAAATTAGAGCAATAAAGAAAAGAAGAAAAAAGAAAACCTAAATTGAAAACGCGAAAGGGTAGTTTAGGTAATTACTTGAAGCAGCAACGGACTCCCTGTTTAGATCAATTTTGTATATATTTTCTATGATATTTTTGTTGATTTTAAGTTAATTTTCATGTTAATTTGTACTTAAGTTTGTTTGAAGTTGTTGATTTAGGTTGAAGTACATTTGATGGAGCTTTTTAATCAAAATTTGGTGGACTTGTTGGAGAAAAACATGTGACACGGTCAAGCTAGACATGGCTTGGTCGTGTCTCTCATCAAAAGAAGAAGAAATCAAAGACAAGGCAGGACATGGCTAGGATTAACAAAGCTTGGCCGTGTCCCTCAAGCAAAGATGGACAGAAGCAGACACGGCCAAGAGACACGACCAAGCCACTGGCCGTGTCTCACCAAAGGAACAAAAGGCAAAGAAAGAAAAGAAAGAAGCAGAGAGTGACACCATGAAGAGACACGGCCAGGAGCTTGGTCGTGTCACCCCTTGGACACAAAGAGGAGCATAAGGCAGCAAGGGACACGGCCAGAAGCTTGGCCGTGTCACCCTATATCAATTGTTAGGCTTGCACGAGGTGAGATTAGTGGGGAACAAAAAGGATAAAAAGGAGCAAAATGTGGAAGGATTTATGGAAGAAATATATAAAGAAATTGTTGGGGGCAAATTCCCAACAAAAGAGTATTAGAGAAAGGAGAAGAGGAGCACATGAGATAAGTGCAAACTCAGAAATGGCTAGGCAAATTGCAAAACTGACAAAACAAGTAAAATTGTTGAATGCCAAAGGGAACTTGTCGGGACCAAGCCAAGAGTCATGCGCATCGTGCGGTCTTGTAGGCCATCAAGCAAATGTGTGCCCCTCAAATTTTGATACTTTACAAGAGGAGCAAGAACAAGCTTTTTGCTTTTGAAGGGTTCCAACAAAGGGGTAGGAATGACCCATATTCAAATTCTTATAACCCCGGTTGGAGGAATCACCTAAATTTTTCATGGAAAAATCAACAACATGCTCCACCTCAACAACCTTTTCAACCATATCAAAGAGGTCCCCAATTTCAAGGGCAAGCCTCAAATCAAGAGCAGGTCAAGAAACCTTCATTTGAAGACAATTTGAATGCTTTCATTCAAGTAAGCACTCAAAATCAAGAAATGAACAATAAGCGGTTTGACTCTTTAGAAGCATCGCTTAAGAAGGTTGAAACTCAAGTGGGTCAATTGGCTAATAAACTTCAAGCTAATCAAAAAGGGAAATTTCCAAGCCAACCAGAGCAGACCAAATCAATCACCATTTTAAGAAGTGGTAAGGTACTTGATAATAAAATCGGTGATAATAACATTGATAATTCCTTTGATGCAGGTACAATGCAAAAATAATGGCGAGGAAATGCAAGAAGAAAAAGTTAAACCAAATGAGCTTAAAGAGGATAGAGAGGAGGCATCCGTTGCACCAAAGCTCCACAAATCTCCAAATCCATATAGACCACCAATTCCGTTTCCCAGCAGGTTAAAAAATGAAAATCATGATAAGCAATTTTCTAAAATTTATAACATGCTTTTGAAGGTAAGTATCAACCTACCCTTACTAGAGGTAATAAAGAATATGCCATCTTATGCCAAATTCTTAAAAGAGCTAAACACTAAGAAAATAAGGTATGAGTTGGATGAAAAGGTGATAGTTTCGAAAGTAACTAGTGCTATTTTACAACATAAGTTACCTCCTAAGCTAAAAGATCCTAGGAGCTTTATAGTTAAAATCTCTATGGGGAATGGGAAAGAAACCATTGGCATATGTGATCTTGGAGCTAGTTTAATTTGATGCCATACTTAATTTATTTGAAACTAGAGCTCGGGGAACTCAAACCGACTAAAATAGTTTTGCAACGAGCGGATAGAACTCTTAGATACCCTAAGGAAATCATAGAAGATGTTCTAGTTAAGGTAGGAGTTTTGATTGTACCCGTCAATTTCATTGTCTTAGATATGGAGGGAGAAATCCCAAGGGATGTCGAGCATGAAATTTTGTTAGGGAGGCCTTTTATGGCCACAACTAACACTTTAATTGATGTTAAAAATGGAAAATTCACTATGACCCTTTTGGGACAAACTGTAGAATTTTCAATTTTTAACACTTCCCTCATTCCCACTAGTGCTTTATATGAAGACTGCTCTTTCATTTATCTTGTTGATAATGCTGTTCAAGAAGTTTTCTTGCAGGATAATGGTGAACACAAGCTAGAAAGGGCTCTAAATTGCAGGAAGAAGCAGAGATTTCCAATGAGGAGAATAAAGAAGACAATTCCATTTTGGACGATGAGAGTGTTAAGGAGGAATTTGAAGTTGAAGAAGAGCAAGTTTAACTACAAGGGGTTGAACTTAAAGAACTCCCCAAGCATTTAAAAAATATTTTTCTTGGGGAGAATAACTCTCAACCAGTGATAATTTCTGCTACCCTTACCAGTTAGGAAGAAAATAAGCTTGTAACGATGTTGAAAAAATTCAAGAAAGCTATAGGTTGGGGGTTGAGTGACATTAAGGGTATTAGTCCCTCTATGTGCATGCATAAGATCATCTTAGAGGAAGGGGCTAAACCGGTGAGAGAGTCTCAAAATAGGCTAAACCCTAACATGAGCGAGGTTGTTAAGAAGGAGGTCCTTAAATTAGTGGATGAAGGGGTAATTTACCCTATTGCTGATAGTGAATGGGTTAGTCCTGTTCATGTTGTGCCTAAGAAAATAGGGTTGACAGTGGTCTAGAATGATAAAGAAGAGTTGGTACCGACACGAACACAAACTGGGTGGCGAATGTGCATAGATTATAGGAAATTAAATAATGTCACCAAGAAAGATCACTTTCCTTTGCCATTTATTGATCAAATGCTTGATAGGTTATCTGGACATGCTTTTTACTATTTTCTTGATGGTCTTTCAGGTTACTACCAAGTCCCGATAGCACCGGAAGATCAACCAAAGACTACATTTACTTGTCCCTTTGGGACATTTGCATTTCGAAGGATGCCATTCAGACTTTGCAATGCACCGGGAACATTTCAAAGGTGTATGCTTTCCTTATTTTCTAATATGTTGGATAAGTGTATTGAGGTATTTATGGATGACTTTTCTATTTTTGGTAATTCCTTTGATGATTGTTTGGAAAAGTTGACTCTAGTACTTGAAAGGTGTATTGAGTGTAACCTTAAATTGAGTTGGGAAAAGAGTCACTTTATGGTTGATCACGGAATTGTTTTAGGGCATGTTATTTCACATGAAGGGATTGAGGTAGACAAGGCTAAGGTTGAATTAATTGTGAACCTACCTCCACCCACATCAGTTAAGGGAATTAGAAGTTTTTTGGGACATGCAGGATTTTATAGGAGGTTTATAAAAGATTTTTCCAAAATTTCATGCCCTTTGTGTCATTTGTTAGGAAAAGATGTCCCATTTGTTTTGGATGAGAAGTGCTTAGAAGCTTTAAAAATTTTAAAAGAGAAACTAACTTCTGCCCCTATAATTGTTGCCCCAAATTGGGATTTGCCATTTGAAATTATGTGCGATGCATCGAATTTTGCCATTGGAGCTGTGTTGGGCCAAAGAGTGAATAAGTTAATGTGTGTAATTTATTATGCAAGCTTATCTTTAAATGATGCACAATTAAATTATACAACCACTGAGAGAGAAATGTTAGCTGTGGTGTTTGCACTGGACAAATTTAGATCTTACTTGATAGGTTCTAAGGTCATAGTATTTTCTGATCATACGGCCTTGAAATACCTGTTGACCAAACCACAAGCTAAACCTAGGCTCATTAGGAGGGTGTTGATGTTACAAGAATTCGATGTTGAAATCAAAGATAGGAAAGGAAGCGAGAATGTAGTGGCCAACCATCTTTCTAGACTTAACTCTTATGACAATGATGCTGAAATTTCTTGTGAAAATGCTTTCGAAAAATTTTCGAATGAATACTTGTTTTCTTTAACTCAAGCACCATTGTATGCGGATATTGCTAATTATCTTTCTTGTGGTGTAGTGAGAAAGGATTTGAGCTTCCAGGCAAAGAAGAGATTCATGTATACATGTAAGTATTATTTTTGGGAATGAGTCCCTATAGGCTGGTCTTTGGCAAAGCTTGCCACCTCCCGGTGGAATTGGAGCACAAGGCTTATTGGGCAATAAAGACCACGAATATGGACTTAGATGAAGCAAGGGAGCAAAGAATGCTTCAGATTTCCAAGCTTGATGAGCTTCGGAATGAAGCCTATGAGAGTTCGAGGATCTTCAAGGAAAAGACAAAAGCTATTCAAGATAGGATGATTCTTCGAAGGACTTTTGAACTGGGAATGAAAGTCCTTCTCTTCAATTCAAGAATGCGGTTGTTTCTCAGAAAATTGAAGTCACGTTGGAGTGGACCCTTTCAAGTTACTCAAACATTCCCATATGGGGTTGTTGAGTTGCTTAATTTAAAAACCAATGAGATGTTCAAGGTCAATGGACAAAGGATGAAGCCCTACTTTGAAGAAATCGAAGTTGCAAAAATGGTGGAAAGCATGGTGTTCGTTGACGAATAATGCAACAATGTCAACCTTTACGACATTAAAGAAGCGCTAAATGGGAGGCAACCCATCGGTTTGCATTTCTTTTCATAATTACAATTTTATATTTAGCAATTTTAATTTCATGTTGAGTTTAAATAAAATGGAATGGGTACTTTTATCGGTTTTCATTTTTCTTGAATGTGTTTTAGGGTTAAGCAAGGAAGAAGATTGCATTTTTGTGATTTGGTGACACAAATAAACCATTAAAAAAAATTTAAAACCAAATTGGCAGTTTAAGACATGGCCAAGCCACTGGCCGTGTCAAGTAAACCCAAAATCACACAGAGGCAGACACGGCAAAAAGGCTTGGCCGTGTCCTTGGCCATGTCACATAGACACGGCCAAGCTTCTCCCAGTGTCCCTTTCATTTGGCTTGCAATTTTCTTTTGTTCCAGTATCAAACACGCTCAAGGGACATGGCCAAGCCACTGGCCGTGTCCCTCCAATCCCATCAAACACGTTCAAGGGACACGGCCAAGCCACTGGCCGTGTCCCTCCAAATCCATCAAACACGGCCAAGCTTCACCAAGCTTGGCCGTGTCACATCAATTTTCAAGTTTAAAAAACACGAATTCAACCCATTTCTTCATTTTAAATCCCTAACTCCCCTTTCTCTCCTCTCTCTCTCTCGACTCCCTCTCCCCAAAATCTCAATAACCACTTTCTTAAAGCTCAAAAATCATACTAAATCCCCCATTTTTCTTAACCAAAACTATTTTAAGCTCATTCAATCTTCTTCTTTTCTCATTAAAAAGCAATTAAAACCGCTTAAGCTTCATTTTCAACAAAATATCAAAATGACAAGAACAAAGATGGTGCCTCACCACAAGAGGAGGCCACCTCCACCTTCAACTCCATCTTTATCATCATCATCTTCAAGGAGAGCGACTCTTCTTGCTAGGGGTTTCTTTCAAACGAGGTATGTAAGTGAAGAATCCCTCAATGCTCTTCATATTAGGGATAATTTTTATAGATTTGTTCAAAACCTTGGATGGGAGAGATTAATTTCCCTTAAACCTTTGCAATTTCAAGAGCTTGCATTGGAATTTTTAACCTCTCTTAAGGTTGAAAGAGATGACAAAAAGATTTGCATTAAGTTACATTTTAAACTGCTTGGGAAACCATTTGTCATTGGTATTGAGCAATTGAGCGATATATTTGGTTTCCATCAACAAGGGGAACAATGTGTACCTAAGGGTTTTAGACAACAATTTGCATGGGGAGCACTAGGCTCGAGAACCTATGTGGCCAAATCGGCCAAGGCAACGAAATTGGCAAATCCCGCCTTTAGATACTTACATCGCTTCATGTCATATGGATTCTTTGCACGAAAGGAGAGCACAGGTGTTGTGGAACTTAGCGAACTATTTTTCTTAGACTGTGCTAGCAATGACATACCCATTTGTACCGACTATTGGTTAGCCGATGTATTTGACAGTGTGGCAAATAAAAAGAGGGGTGCCATTTGCATTGGAGGATTAGTTACAAATTTAGCAATGACACTTCTTGATGATTTTGACCCGACCAACTGCCGGATGACTAAGATCTCGGGTAATGATTCATTAGATCTTGCCACACTAGAGAAGATGCGTATGGTTTTAAGAAATGGAGGGGCCTATGTTATGGCTTCAGCTGAGCTAGAGGTACCGGAGGACCGTCAAAAGAGAACACAAGTCGAGGAGGAGTCTGAATCGGACTATCTAGATTTGGATGAAGATGCTCCAATCCCAGACAATCAGGAGATCCTTAATAGGATTGAAGCACTGGAAAGCAAGGTTGATTGTAACCATGCTGCAGTCATGGAACAGTTGGACCAAATCAACAGCAACCTTGCTAAGATCCTGAGCCTCCATCCTTCAGCTGCATCATCGTCCCATCCTCCATCACCATAGATCCAATCAGCTCCAACCTTTTGAAAACACTTGTTACTTTCTTATTTTTAGTTATTGCATATTTTTGTTGTTATTGTTTTTAATGTTAACTCTTTATATTGTGTTTATTTTATATATTATATTTTGTTCTTGAACAATTATTGTTTGTGGATGAAAAGGTAGCACTTGCGTCACAAGGAAACGATGGAAAACAGGTTGTACCTTAACTTTTTTTTCTTTATTATCCTTGTTTCCATTGAGGACAATGTAAAACTTAAAGTGTGGGGTGTGTGCTAAGCCTTTGGTTCATAAATATAAATTGTCTATTTTCGTAAGTGTTTTGTTATAGTTGTTTTGTTAATTTTTGTGTTTTGTTTTATATTTGATTTTGATGGATATTGATAAGTTCAATTGTTATAAGATTGTTGATAGATGACTTTTGAATTTTTGAAGCATGAATTTGAGAATTGAGTAGAATTGGTGCTTATTGTCAATTTTGTTGGTTTTTCCTAGCATTGCCCTTTAACCTAGTGAGGAATTGAGCCATTAACTTATCATTCTTTTTGTGTGTTGAACATCTTTGATTGATGAATTACTAGAACTTGCTTTGACATGCATTTTGAGACTACATAAAGATTTCAATTAGGCATCAATATGATTAAGGCAAATTAGGGTAACCCATTTTGGCTTAAAAAGACCAACCTTACATCCGACCTTAGTTTGCCAACTTTGAGCTTATTTCATTTTTCCCTTTCTTTCTTTTTTACAACGCCATCAGCTTGAACCATTTCATTTTAACTCTACCCATTCATTACATCAAGAGCATTTCAAGAGCATTAATGGAGTGTTGTACTGAATAAAGTGTGGGGTTGAATTCAATAGGCTTTAAATTACAAATTATTGTATTCTTTATTTGAATACCCTATTATATATATATATATAAGAAATGAAACGAATAATGAAAATCAAAATAATAGTTGTTGTTCTTGTCGGAGGGGTTGTAATGAGTTTGGAAATTATCTTTGCTAATTAAACAAATGGAGTTCCTTAAAAGCACTTAAATGCTTAGTGCTAAGTGATTGAGATGAATTGTGGGATTGTTGATCATGCTACATTGCTTGCTTCACTCTTGAAGTACTCTTGACCTAAATGAACTAACTCACTCTCCCAAATGTCATGCCTTTCCCTTAGCCCCGTTACAACCAAATAAAAGACCTTATGATTGATGCTTGATTGTGATTAGGTGGTGGAGAATTGATTGATAAGCAAGCCTATAGTCCTAATCTTTCATTGAATGTCGAGAGCTTAAACATTACCCAATTAAACACTTAAGAGGTTTGTGAGGGAGTGACAATTTTTGGTATGCATAGATTGACCATTAAGTTGCTTGAGTACCGATTATTCTTGATTCAATTATGATTGTTGATTTAATAAGATGGGAGTCTTAATGCATTCTTATAACTCTTGAACTTGACAATATTTATCTTGTTTTATTTTTTTTCATTTTAACTTTGCTTGGGGACAAGCAAAGGATTAAGTGTGGGGTAATTGTTTAGATCAATTTTGTATATATTTTCTATGATGTTTTTGTTGATTTTAAATTAATTTTCATGTTAATTTGTACTTAAGTTTGTTTAAAGTTGTTGATTTAGGTTGAAGTACATTTGATGGAGCTTTTTAATCAAAATTTGGAGGACATGTTGGAGAAAAACATGTGACACGGCCAAGCTAGACATGGCTTGGCCGTGTCTCTCATCAAAAGAAGAAGAAATCAAAGACAAGGCAGGACACTGCCAGGATTAACCAAGCTTGGTCGTGTCCCTCAAGCAAAGATGGACAGAAGCAGACACGACCAAGAGACACGGCCAAGCCACTGGCCGTGTCTCACCAAAGGAACAAAAGGCAAAGAAAGAAAAGAAAGAAGCAGAGAGTGACTCCATGAGGAGACACGGCCAAGCCACTGGCCGTGCCATATGACATGGCCAGGAGCTTGGCCGTGTCACCCCTTGGACACAAAGAGGAGCATAAGGCAGCAAGGGACACGGCCAGCAAGCTTGGCCATGTCACCCTGGATCAATTGTTAGGCTTGTACGAGGTGAGATTAGTGGGGAATAAAAAGGATAAAAAAGAGTGAAATGTGGAAGGATTTATGGAAGAAATATATAAAGAAATTGCAAAGTGGGAGACAAAGAGTGATGGGTGTCTTAAAAATTCAAAGTGGAAGAGCATGGAGGGAATAGAAAATATATTGAATATATTTAGTGGAAATTCTCTACACCATTATCATCTTCTTCCTTGGTTCTTGCTTGAGAGAGCAAGACACCATTCTCCCCATCTTCATTCACCATTTCCTTTCACACATCAAGATCAAAGACAATCATTGGAGTTGAAGTGAGTAGCTAGTTCTTGAGGATTAGGGTTTTAAGAGGCTTGAGTGGAGAGTTGAGAACTTGAGAGAGCTATCATTCATCCTTCAAGAAGAGAGCCATTGGTTTAAGAGAGCTTGGAAGTTCATCATCACACATACGAAAGAGACAAGGAGTCCGATTTTTAGCATCTCCAAAAGGGGTTTTTCAAACTCTTTCTTTTAATCCATTTCTTATATGTTGTTGTTGTATTAAGGATATTAATATTGCAATGAATAACTTTAATTTGGTTTATATTGAAATGAGCATTTGTTTAAAGAATATGATGAGCTAATTTATTCATGCTTTGGGTTGTAGTACATTTGATTAAATGATTTGATTTGATGATTCCATTGATATACCTTGTTATTTGTTGATTGCATTGAAATTAAAGGTAAATTGATAGATTGGCCACCTATTGATTACTTAATATTGAATGACGGACCGAGAGGAGAAGTTTAATATTAGGACTATGCAATTGACTACCCTAAGGATGAATTAGAAATATAAATTCTAGGGTTTATTAATTTGCTAATGTAAAATAGTTGGTTGTTGTTGATTCATAAATGTGAAAACTAGTGAATTGATAATTGACTAATTAACCTAAAGGAACAAATTAAGGTACAAGGTTATATTGATGGATAATTTGATAATTAAACATTTGATTAAATGGACCTACAACCCTAGGCATCATTTCCATAATTGAATTCATCTTGCACAAAATCATTCATTTTCATTTCTAAGGTTAAATACAATTCACCAATCCAATCACACTCAAGTTTATTATTTCATGTGAATCGAACTATTACATGCAATTCCTTCCTTGTGAGATGATCTTGGGGCGATCACCGTTACTGCAATAGCCTCGTACACTTGCGAGTGCAGCTTTGTAGTAGTGTTAATTTAAGCGCAACACTCCCAGTCAGTCTCTTTGACAATCCTGATTTAAGCCGGTCTAATTCAACTAAAGTTTCAGCTAAGATCACTGGTATCGGCGACAAGCCTCCTTCCAATTGGTCCATGATATACAATACTCATGGATCAATATCACCATCAAAAGAAACAAGCAACAATTGGCCAAGCAAGCAAAGACATAGCATGCGTCCCCATGCCTTAGTAGGAGCCAAATGGGAGAAACAAAAATCAATCAAGGGAGCAAGTAGAATTTTTTCACCTCTCATCAACTGAAGAACTTCGGGTTTTGGAATTTGAAATAACATCTGCATCTTCTGTTGAGTCTTGGAAATTAGTATGGGTAACGACATTTATTGATTATTTGGATATCAAAGGATGGCCTCAAATTCTTCAATAAAGGGACATATTTCAAAGCCATTAACTTTAAATGTCCTACAATCCACATTCCAAAAGGAAGCCATGGCATGTAAAAAGGAGTGGTCCAATTTAACATTTTGAAAACACTTTAAAATATCAAGTTTTGACCAAGAAATTTGCTTCCAGTAAATGGAATCCATATTCTTAAATAAAGTTGTTATCCTCTTGTGAGCGGGGATTTTAGCCCTCACTCCCAGTGGAATGGTTCTTGCGACTTCGGCACTGTTTAGGCTCGGGGCCTTAGAGAACACGGACCTAAGTTCGAAGAAAATGGAGTCACCACCCGGACGGGCTGGGAAAAAGAAAGGGGTGGATGACTCGATTACTAAGGAATCCCTAACCCCTTAATGGGTTCAGAAAGTTGGGTACGTGTGGGGAAGGTGAGAAATGGCCCAGCACCCCCACAACGCCCGGTTCATTAGAACCGGCCTTCTTTACAGGTCTTAATATTATAAGATTCTTAAATATAACAACATTATCCATATTACACACAATAATTAAAAGAAAACATTAATATGTTAAAATCAAAGCAAAGTCCAAGCAAAATAAATAAATGGACGCCCATCCGAAGATGGAAACATGTCCTTACATCACATGCCTAAATAGGACACCCACCGAAAGGTCGAAACATGTCCTTTACATATGTTCTAAAATAGAAAAGCAAATTAAATTACATGATATTTAACTAATGACGTACCCACCAAGTGGAAACATACCTCTTACAACATTTGGAAATCTAAATAAATTGATAAAAGTAAATAATCGTTCATAATAAATAAATCATTCATCAAATGTATTTAAATATCAATAAAAAGTAAACATCCATCCATGATAAATAAAATAAACCAAGTATTGAACTTAAATAAATTAAAGCATATAAAATAAATCAAAGCATAATCAAATATAGAATTGAATAAGGCAAATAAAAAGCTACTATTTCCATTTAAGGCTCTTTATTACATGTGTTTAAGGTTTTAGATTTTATGGAATTAGGCTATTCTGACATTTAAAGAGAATTAAAATAGATTAGGGTTTTATGTTTTAAAAGGTTGATAAAGTTATTTGATTAACCAAATTAATGTTTGAATGGAGAAATCATGAAACTAGGGGTTGGACACTTTAAAACACTTTTGATTTATGGTTTCAAGCTCACTGTGTGAATTTAAAATTTTTGTGTTTTTATAGTTTTAAAGGATTAGAATTTAGAAGAAATTAGGGTTTAAATTTTTAAAGGGTTTGCGTTTACAATTTGAGTTTTTGAATTGAATTAGGATTTTAGGATTCTTGGATTAAGGTTTCGGGTGATGAGTTTGAATTAGGGTTTAGAAAGACAATTTGAAGATTTCATGAGGTTTTATGAATTTAAACAACGTGATTTAAAGTTTATATAAAATAGAAAAAGATATTTTTAAATCCTTTCGAAGGAAACAGAATCACAATTATGGTTTTGATAATTTAGAAAAAACAAATAAGGGTTTTAGGGATTTGAAGAAATAATTTGATGATTTTAAACTTTTGAAAGAATAAAGCAACAAAATAGGGTTTTTAAGCCTTAGAAAAACTAAATTAAAGTTCTAGGGTTTTTGATTTTGAAAGACATAATTTCCTAGTTTTAGCTACTGTGAAAATATAACAAAAGAATTTAATACATTCCTCCTTTTGATGATTCCTCCAAAAAATAATTCTTCTTGGATGAACTAGCTCAAAGCCCTGTCTCTTTGCCTTTTGAATTCCTTAAATCGTGTCCCTGCTATTCTAGAAAAAAAATCAAATTGAATTGCTCCTTTTCCTTCACTGATTTGGTTTCAATGTTTTCCTATCACTGTCCAATTTTTCCTTCCCTTTCCGTCCCCCCTAATTTGATTGCCTTTGGTCCTTATTTATAGAGGTTTCATATGGATTATTCCTAATTAATCATGGCAAATAATATTGATAAGAAAAGAAAACCAAAACCTAATTGAATTAGGTTTTGAAAAATTTACGTCCGAAAAATTGCGCTGCAGAAAAAAATTGCCGAAAGAAAAAATGAGCTGGCAAAAAATGGCTTGGGCCATTTCTCCCGCAGGAAACTCCTGCCGGCGAAATGCCTACGAGCCAGCGCGATGATTTTTTCGTCGCCGATTTTTTCGACTCCGATTTTTATTTTTATTATTTTTTGACTTTTATTTGTTTATTTTTATTTTTTATTAATAAAAATTAGATACTAAAGTAAAAAATATTTAATTAAGATAACAAAATTTATTTTGGACCAATTAGACAACACAAAAATCATTTTGGACTAAATAAAACATATTGGACCAGACTGGGCTCCCTGCTTGAATGATCTGAAACTTTAGTGAAAGAGAGTGAAAAGCAACAAGACTTAATTTTTCAGATAGTGAAAGTTTTGGGTTCTGGACTCGGTTTGTGTTCTGGACTCAAGGATAATTCTAGGTTCTGGACCTAAAGAAAATTTGGGTTCTAGACTCGATCTAAGTTCTGGACCTAAGGGTAATTTGGGTTTTGGACCAGATCTATGTTCTGGGACTTAGAGATAAATTCTAGGTTCTGGACCTAAGGGTAATTTGGGTTCTGGGCCAGATCTATGTTCTGGGACTTAGAGATAAATTCTAGGTTCTGGACCTAAGGGTAATTTGGGTTCTGGACCCGAGCTATGTTCTTGGATTTAAGGATAAGTCTAGGTTCTGGACCTAAGGAAAATTTTGGTTCTAGACCCGAGCTAAGTTCTGGACTTAGAAAAAAATTCTAGGTTCTGGACCTAAGAAAATTTGGGTTCTGGACTCAAGGATAATTCTAGGTTCTAGACCTAAGGAATATTTGGATTCTGGACCCGGTTCGAGTTCTGGACTCAAGGATAATTCTAGGTTCTGGACCTAAGGAAGATTTGGGTTCTGGACCCGAAAGGTTTGGATACTCGATCCTAAACTGGATTAGGATACTCGATCCTAACTGGATTTGGATACTCGATCCTAACTGGATTTGGATACTTGATCTAAATTGGATTTGGATACTCGATCCTAAATTGGATTAGGATACTCAAACCTAACTAGACTTGGATACTCAATCCTAAGTTGGATTGAGATACTCGATCCTAAATTGGCTTTGGACACTCGATCATAATCTGGATTGAGATACTCGATCCTAAATTGGCTTTGGATACTCGATCCTAAACTGGATTGGGATACTCGATCCTAAATTGGGTTCGGATACTTGATCCTAAACTTGATTTGGATACTCTATCCTAACTGGATTTGGATACTCGATCCTAAATCGGATTTGGGTACTTGGACCCGAGATTGGGTACTTGGAGCCGAGATTTGAATTTGATTTGAGTACTTGGACCCAAGAATGAGTTTGACTAACCTTTTAGGTGAGAAGTCTGACTGCTCTGGTCGTTCTATGCATTGTGGTTCTTCAGCCTCAAAACAGATCTTTACCTTTGAAAATGGATCTTCCTTCTTTGAGATCAGGTTTTTTCCCTTGAAAATGGATCTTCATCCTTTAGACTTTGGGTCTTCACCCTTGAAAATGGATCTTCATCCTTGGGGATTGGGTCTTCACCCTTGTAAATGGATCTTCATCCATTGAGATCAGGTCTTTACCTTTGTAAATGGATCTTCATCCTTGGAGATTGGGTCTTCTTTGTTCTTTGAAGATGGGAGTGACACGGCCAATGGCTTGGCCGTGTCTCCTGGGTGTGTCAGCTTCTGTATTTTTTCTTTGTTTCTTCTTTGTTCTTGGCTTAGGATGGGACATGGCTAAGCTTGTGGCCGTGTCACCTACCAGTGTCACCTACTGTTTATTTTCTCTCTTTGCTTGGTCCTTCTTGGCTTTGCCCTTTAGGTGAGACACGGCCAGTGGCTTGGCCGTGTCTCCTGCCCATGTCATATTCTGCCAAGATTTCCTTTGAGGTGACACGGCCAAGCTTGATTTGGCTTGGCCATGTCTTGCTTGATCCATGTTCTTCTTTCCTTGTTTTGATCTTCCAATGGAGTTTTTGCACTTTAACCACTTTTCCCTTGCAACTGCTTTTCCTTTTTTCTCCAATTTTGATTGGATCTTATATCCTCTCATTACCCCGCAAGGATTTCTTCTTTCATGCAAGCTTTGATTGATGTTTTTCTTGTCTAGTTCTTTGCATAAGCAAGCATTTCTTCTCTTTGCAAAGTGACTGGGGCTTCCACAAGCGAATAGGCTTTCCATGCCCCCTTGATTCAATATCTTCTTTTGATTCTTTAATTCGCAGGGTGTTTGCTGTTCATTAAGATAAGAAAGTATGATGTAATATGCTCATGTATGCATGATATGCATGAATAATACTTACAGTCATTCCATTGACTCACATACCGAGGTGATTAGCATAAGTGTTCTCATTGGTTCCTTTTTGACGCTCGTTCAAGTCTCGCATTGGAATGATCAAAAGCTTTGCATTTGGCTTTTATCTTCAAGATGATGAAAACATGAGTGGTGGAGACCCTAAGCAGCAGAGTCAGGGATGCATCCATTTCCAACTATGTTTCAGCATGTCGGTTGATAGCTTCTTCATGACCTTGCCAATAATCATTCCCTTTGCCCAATGTGTCCTTTGGAGGTTCAACATACTTCCCTTAACTTAAAGGCTTTGTATGACAAAACATTTTTTGAATTTTTTTTTGAATTTTTTGAATTTTGATTTTGAAATCAAATGTTGGCTTTACAAAATCAATGTCAATGTACCTCAGGACTTGATTTTCCAAATTAATATATCTATAACATGACAACCCTAGTTACCGTACTAAAGTCAGGAATCATTTCTATTTAAGTAAGAACTGTTGCACTTCAGATAGGCACATACACATTGCTTGGCCAAATGTCTCATTTGAGTTTAAATATTGTCTATCTCATATGCATGCTTATCCAAACTATCTCCACTAATAGACTCTACCTACCAAGAGAGATCAATAGGTCTTTAATAGGCTTGAAATGGGGTCTATAAGGGACATGGGTTAAAGTGGAGGCCATTTTGAGATTGGAGCTGGTGTGACACAATGGACAAACCCTCACACTACAAATTTTTAGACAGTTGGGAGCAATCTTTCTAGACTCCAAATTCCTTCTATCTTTTTGGCATCAATCTGGATCTTGATTAAGAAAGTTTTTGCTCTTGCAAAAAGTTTAAGACTCAAATCTGTTTCTTTTCTTCTTTTCCCTTTTCTTTCCACTTTATTTTTCTTACTCTTCCCTCTTCTTTCTCTTTATTTTCCTTACTCTTCCCTTTCTTTGAGCATTTTATCATTTTGTCCTTCTTCCTTGCAGGACTGTTAAGTACAAAACTTTCAAGAACTGAATGGTCTTTCTCCTTTTTCTTTGATTTTGATTGAATCTTTGGTTGGGTTGGACTAATTCAAGTCAAACTGTCCAAATGGAACCCTTTTACTACTTAGGTAAAAGAGAACTCAGTTGGCTTTCTGAACCACCTTTTTCTTTTTGTTTGGTTCTAGCTCTAAAAGATTTGTCTCGTTTGTACTATCTTGGGCTTCCAATAATGGATGAGTGGAGTAACATAAACCTTTAGAGATAAATCATTTGTTACTCTAATGATGATGTTGTTTTGATATATTGGAGATATCAAAGGAACTTCAACTATCCTTATGGTCTTGAAAACTTCAACTACCCTTATGGTCTTGAAAACATCAACTATCTTCATGGTCTTGAGAACTTCAACTATCTTCTTGATCTTGACCAATCATTATTTTCTTTGATCTTCTTGCCACTTTATCTTAGTGATCATAAGACTTGTCAAAAGTATCACAACAGCTCAGGGTAGATTATTGGGGTTTTTAAGCCAATGAAAAGAAAGCTAAAATTTTATGAAGGCTCAAAGGGACAACTAGGGATTGATATTTAATAAGGTGGATACTAGTTGTTGGCTAACCAAACAATGCCTAGATCATTTCTCTCTTAAATAAGTAGAGTTCAATTTCGCCTCGAAAGCTTGTCAAAGCATGTTCTAAGACTAACTAGGACCTAGACAATGGTAATTATGCAGGAGCCCTCTTTAAGTAAGCATACACAACTCAATACTATAGAGCAATTCCCTTATCTAGTAAAGTCATTTGAGTCATGATGCATAAATATATTAATTCATGAATTATCAAGCTAGATTCCTCATCGGTTGAGCACCAAAATGAACAAAGACCAACAAAATTTTTGATGAAAGTAATTTATTCAAGCAAATTTAAATTTGAAAAACACAATAGTTCCAAAATATTAAAGAAAGTAAGATTGAAAAGCAACATTCAAGCTAAGGAAAGTTCATTGAGTTAGGCTTCTTTTCCTTTCACATCTTCAACATTCCCATCTTGAAAAGAGGATAAAACAAAATCTTCTTCCAATCCTTTTCCCACAATAAAGGTTGCTGGTGGTGGCACTCTTCCAAATTTAGGCAAAGGGTTGTCCTTGGTATTGGGCTTATCCGGCTCGGGTACCTTGCTACTATCAATTAGGTCTTGGATCTCACGCCTTAGATGAGCACATTTATCTGTTTCATGTCCTCGCATTTGATGAAATTGATAGAAGGCCTCGGTATTAAAGTTTGGTGGCAATGGATTATGTAAAGGTCGAGGAGCTAACGGTTGTAATAACCCTTTCTTTTGCAGCCTACTAAAAACCCAAGATAGAGGTTTTCCCAATTCTGAGAATTGTCTTTTATTCCCTTGACCGGTTACATTAACATCAACTTCTTTTTGTTTGCTTTGATTGTTAGGTTGGTTGTTCCATTTCTCATTCCTTTTTATTAAAAAGCGATTCTTCTCCCTTTCCCACTCTTCAATTTGTAGACCAGCTTGGAGAAGATCTTTGAAATCCCTTATAAGGGTGTGAGACATCCTTTCACGGAGATTGGGCAGGACACCTCTCACGATCATCCTTATTTGATTGGATTCATCGGGCCTCTTCTTGAGCAAAGCAACCTTATTTCTCCATCTTTTCACATAGTCCACAAAATTCTCATTTGGCCTTTGTCTTATGGACTCTACTTCCATTAAGGTAACTTCCATCTCGACATTATACCCTTATTGTTGGATGAAGGCTTTGTAAAGTAGATCCCAACTCTTTTGTGTTCCTTCATCTAATGTATTGAACCAATTTTGGACAACAGGGTCCAATGAGAGCATGAAGTACCTTAGGGTTTGAGCCTTAGTAGCTCGGGCAGATTGCATGGCAGTGATATACTGCTTCACATGGAGATGAGGATTTCCGGTGCCATTGTACTTTGCAAAAGATGGAATCTTGAACTTGTATGGGACTTCCTCATCTAGCTCAAACAATTTGTCGATCTCGGACACCTCTTCGGTTTTCAATTTCTTCTCAATTTTCTTTTCTAAATCAGCAATCATCTTTTCAACATCAGAAGTCTCGATCTTTCCAATAGTTTCCTTCTTAACAACCTTCGGCTCCTTTTTCTCTTAAAGATCTTGGTAGTATTGAGCCCAATCATCATCATCAATGATCACCTTATCATCATCAAAAGCTACTTCATCAATTTTAGCCTTCCCCTTAACTTTCTTGGTGCTAGCAGATGCTTCAGCATTGTTTCCTAAAATTGCAGCTAGTTGATTCTTTATGTTCTCGGTCATGGCCTCTTTTATTTCTTCCATCTTGGCATTGAGGGCATCATCCACCATTCTTTGAATTTGTTCAAAATCCATCATTTTTGGTGAGTAAGTGATTGAGTCGTTGTTAGATACTTCATCTCCAGCGTATGTCGGATTGCCGTAAGCTTTTGAACTTTCGTAATCCAGGGCTGTGAGCTAGAAAGGATCAATGATATGAGATGAAAATGTATGCATGTATGCACAAAACAATCAATAAACAAGGAAAAATAGGATGTTCCTTCCAACCTTATAACATTCACACACGAATGGCGAGTCTCTTTTCCTAGGTATATGGTTAACAAAATACCAACATGGGATATCTTGTTTTTGAATAATTCCCTCGGACGTTTCAACCAATAGTTATATTTTCAAAAATGGAATTCAACTCATAATAATTCCCATTAATTAGGTTTTAATTCGTTTAATCGACTAAAGTAGCTTTTATGCTACATTGGATTAAAACTAAATTAAGAGGTTTATTATAGATAGATTTCTCACTTGAAAAAGGTAACTAATGGTTCATGCCAAAAACAAGCCCATGGTTAATTTATTCTTAGGATAAACTAGGCTCACAATTGATTTTTGGTATTTCGTAATTGACCTAAATAATTTGCTAGCTCTTTGTAAGAAAAGGTTGGGTGAAAATAGTTTTGTTTCTAAGCCCATTATAAAAAGATTTTAGAAAAGTAGATTTCAGACTTAGTATTTGGGCCATGAGCCAAAGAAATTTTGATTTATTTTTAGAAAAGTCTTATGTCCAAAGACCATCTTGAAAAATTTTGAAAATAGCTTTGGTCTTTTGGACTTTAAAGAAAAGTTTATTTTGAGCTCACAATGTATTTAGGTCATATTAGAAAAAAGGACAAACCAAATAAGCCATGATTTAAGCCAAGATAAATTAACCATAGTCAAACAACATGCATTTAGGGTAAAACCTAAGGAAAGTAACTAGGCCAATTTCATGAGCTTTAGTTTTTGGGTTAAAGGCTTAGGTTCCCATAGCGAGTATATACCAAATGGTATGAGGCTTTGAGTTGTTATGACATGCTCGATCTCCATACCTTGAGTGAAAGTATGGTATCCCTTACATAACACAACACGGGTAACACGGGCGTCCTAACTCACACACACGATGAAATATAATATGATGCAATGGATAATATCATTATAAGAAAGAATAGAATAATATAAAGACCAATGGAATCAACTTCTCTTATGCCCAGTGGAGTCGCCACTGTGAGCGGGGATTTTAGCCTTAATGGGTTCGGAAAGTTGGGTACGTGTGGGGAAGGTGAGAAATGACCCAGCACCCCACAATGCCCGGTTCATTGGAACCGGCCTCCTTTACAGGTCTTAATATTATATGATTCTTAAATATAACAACATTATCCATATTACACACAATAATTAAAAGAAAACATCAATATATTAAAATCAAAAGCAGAGTCCAAGCAAAACAAATAAATGGACACCCATTCGAAGATGGAAACATGTCCTTACATCACATGCCTAAATAGGACACCCACCGAAAGGTAGAAACATGTCCTTTACATAGGTTCTAAAATAGAAAAGCAAATTAAATTACATGATATTTAACTAATGAGGTACCCACCAAGTGGAAACATACCTCTTACAACATTTGGAAAACTAAATAAATTGATAAAAGTAAATAACCATTCATAATAAATAAATCTTTCATCAAACGTATTTAAATATCAATAAAAAGTAAACATGCATCCATGATAAATAAAATAAACCAAGTATTGAACTTAAATAAATTAAAGCTTATAAAATAAATCAAAGCATAATCAAATATAGAATTGAATAAGGCAAATAAAAAGCTATTATTTCCATTTAAGGCTCTATATTACATGTGTTTAAGGTTTTAGATTTTATGGAATTAGGCTACTGTGACTTTTAAAGAGAATTAAAATAGATTAGGGTTTTATGTTTTAAAAGGTTGATAAAGTTATTTGATTAACCAAATTAATGTTTGAATGGAGAAATCATGAAACTAAGGGTTGGACACTTTAAAACACTTTTGATTTATGGTTTCAAGCTCACTGTGTGAATTTAAAATATTTGTGTTTTTATAGTTTTTTAAGTTTTAAAGGATTAGAATTTAGAAGAAATTAGGGTTTAAATTTTTAAAGGGTTTGGGTTTACAATTTTGAGTTTTGGAATTGAATTAGGATTTTAGAATTCTTGGATTAAGGTTTCGGGTGATGAGTTTGAATTAGGGTTTAGAAAGACAATTTGATGATTTCATGAGGTTTTATGAATTTAACCAATGTGATTTAAAGTTTATATAAAATAGAAAAGATATTTTTAAAGCTTTTGGAAGGAAACAAAATCACAATTATGGTTTTGATAATTTAGAAGAAACAAATTAGGGTTTTAGGGATTTGAAGAAATAATTTGATGATTTTAAACTTTTGAAAGAATAAAGCAACTAAATAGGGTTTTTAAGCCTTAGAAAAACTAAATTAAAGTTCTAGGGTTTTTGATTTTGAAAGACATAATTTCCTAGTTTTAGCTACTGTGAAAATATAACAAAAGAATTTAATACATACCTTCTTTTGATGATTCCTTCAAAAAATAATTCTTCTTGGATGAACCAGCTCAAAGCCCTATCTCTTTGCCTTTTGAATTCCTTAAATCGTGTCCCTGCTATTCCAGAAAAAAATCAAATTGAATTGCTTCTTTTCCTTCACTGATTTGGTTTCAACATTTTCCTATCACTGTCCAATTTTTCCTTCCCTTTCCATCCCCCCTAATTAATCACGGCAAATAATATTAATAAGAATAGGAAACCAAAACATAATTGAATTAGGTTTCGAAAAATTTGCGTCCGAAAAATTGCGCTGCCGAAAAAAATTGCCGCAGGAAAAAATGCGCTGGCAAAAAAAATCTGCCGCGGCTGGCTACAGTAGTAGGAGAGGAGCGGGCGTCGCTGGCAGGAAATTCCTGTAGACGACCATTTCGCTCGCAGGAAAATCCTGTGAGCGAAATGGCTTGGACCATTTTGCCCGCAGGAAACTCCTACGGGCGAAATGGCCTGGGCCATTTCCCTCGCAGGCAACTTCTGCGGGTGAAATGCCCACGGGCCCGCGCGATGATTTTTTCGTCTCTGATTTTTCCTGCGCCGATTTTTATTTTTATTATTATATTTTATATTTTTTGACTTTTATTTGTTTATTTTTATTTTTTAAATAAAAATTAGATATTAAAGCAAAAATTATTTAATTAAGATAACAAAAATTATTTTGGACCAATTAGACAACACAAAAATCATTTTGGACTAAATAAAATATATTGGATAGGACTGGGACAAAAATTAAGGGTCTACACTTCTTTAAATGAAGTTCGATCATGATTGATGAATGAAGGAAAATCAAAATTGTTAAAAAGGAGTTTTTACATTGAAATGGGAAGTCTTTTGGCTTCTGTATGAAATTATGGCATAAAAAGGAGATTTATATAAAGAAAACAAGCTTTTCCAAAATTGATGAGGAAAAGGTGATGGAAAAGGGCGAGGTCGTGTGGTATAAGGAAAAGAATTAGCGACGAATTTACTTTACCATGTTGCATTTGGCTTTTTGTGGTGATACTGTATAAATATGTATATATGAAAAAGAAAGCGTAATAATTGTGGTGCAGTAATGAAAAAAAAAGGTTAGTTACAATAAAGGCAGAAATTATGTATTATTATGCTTATTGTACAATGTTTATAAAATTCATACAATGTTTATACACCACTAAGAAGGTGGTGGTAGGTCATCAAATAAAGCCCTGAAAAAATCATCACCTATTGGAGGAGGAGGTAAATCACTCGTCCCGAATCCGCCCGAAGCGGGAGCACCAAAATCCCTATTACCTTGAAGTTTTGATCTGTCAAGGTCCTCATCAAAAGTAGATGAAAGGATCTCATGGTCATCAGTTTGAGGGCCTCTAGATGAAGAAGCGCCAGGATCCCTCATCCCCTGAAATCAGAAGTCTCAAAAATTTTGCTCGGACTGATGATACAAATTTTCAAAATGAGAAGCCTGCTGACGACTTGCAACCAACTCTTCTGGAAGTTTCTTATTTTGATCTTCAAGCATCCTCTATGAGCCAGATAGGAAAAAGGTAAGGGCATACATAATCATGCATATATGTAGCATAAATTATCAGGAAAACTTACCAGGTAATTCATATCAATGCCCTGCGGATGAGATGGCATCTCGGGTAGACTAGAATGAGCAAATGAAGGGGCAGTAAAAGAAGGTCCAGCCTCATGATCAAATGAGCCAACAGCTTGCAACAATCATTAAAGAATCAAAAAAGAAAGAAGCAGTTGTAAAGGATGAATGGTAAAAGTTTTACCTGAGAAGTACTAGCCCGGAGATGTGGAACGAACTCTCCTGCATCTCCATGATGTTCCTCTTCATCTCTACCCTCATTTTCTTCAGGAATTTCTTGTACACTAACATGAGATACATCAAAGTTCAAGAGCCTTCTTTGAATAAAATGGGCATAAAATGCACCCGGTATATGGAGAAATGTCTCAACACCAAAACCGTACCGAGCCAACCACCATGCATCCTCTGGCAATGATATAATATTTAAAGTATATTTCGGGCAATGCATCAGAACCCTCCGCTGCTCTGGACCAAGAAACCACTTATAAACTCTCTCTCCAAGAAACCAACCACTAGACACTGAGCCAACGATGACTCGGCGAGTATGTTGGAAAGATAGCACAGCCTTCATGAAGAGAGAACAGTTTGTTCGCTCTTCTGGGTTCCACCAGGCCAAATTCACCTGCAAGATGACATAAGGTAAGTAAACTTTCACATAAATTTAGAGCATACTAAAACTATTTTACCTGGTCCCAGGTTAAGCGGCTCAACACGAAGCATTAGGTATGCACGTGGTGAGAGCCGGGAACTTTCACGCGATCTGACAACCAAAAATTTAATCTCGGATACCCGATTCTCTCTCGGAAAATACCAGGCACCCTCACGAGGTTGTGTTCATATGCCCATGCCTACAATAATAGTAAAGATCAAATTCATACAAGAAAGGAGTGGAATTGACATTGATAGAAGAAAAGTACCTCGACAACCGCCATCAAGCCGACAAAAGACTTCTTATTTCAGCAAATTTTATCAAGACCATAGTAAAGACAGGCGAGGCCAGCTTCACCCCAGCCATAAGATGGTACCATTCTAAAATAAGAAAGGGCCCTCAACACTGACAAATGGATGGAGGATTCAGTGATGCCTAAGATGGTCGACCCAAGCAAATATAATAAAAATCCTCGAGTATACAGTTGGGCCGTGTCTCTATGAACCCGTCCTTCGTTGTTCATCCAATAACTATGAATTGGCTTGATCTTTATTTTAAAAGGCCCTTTATATGATGGTTCCATACCAATTATTTGTTGAATTTCTTCAAAAGTCAAAATATCATTGGTCAGAGGAACCGGAATACCATCATACCAAAAGCCGGTTATAGCAGCAAATTCGACCGAACCAATTGTCATCTCTCCAATGGGCAAGTGAAAAGTATGAGTTGTGTCCAACCATCATTCTGCAAGCGCCAGGACCACGCTGGTCTATCAAATACTCCTCGGATGGTAATTGTAAGATGAAGCTCTCAAAGCCACAATCTTGAATAATCTGCCTTACCCGAGAAGGCACTACATCATACCATTGTTGGGATTTATAGATACACCCTCTGGCCCGAACAATGCAATGATCACGCTAACACGGAGCCAGATAAGTTAATATCAGGTAAGTACATATCATTCTATCTGCTTAAATTAATATATTTTTCCTAAATTTTCTAAAAAATAATAATAATACAAAAATATAAATAAAAAAACAACAAAAAAACAACAAAAATGAATAAAGAAAAAGAAAATAAAAATAGAAAATAAATAAATAACCGCGCTCTTTTAATTTGAACTACAATAAAGCGGCATCCTGGCTAGTAGATCTATATTTACATCTTCATGATGCCGAATAAACTCCAATAACTCAGTATTAGAATGAGTTCCTAACCTTGAAGCATGCATTTTTTTTTTCAAAACTATATGCTAAATTAGAAAGAATTACAGTAAGGAACGAAATCAACTAATTTTGCTGTGAATGAATTGAAGGAATTCATTGTTTATATAGAGAAACGGCAAGGAAAAAACAAAATTCAAAAAGTAAATTTTACTATTGATAAATAGTAAAATTTACTATTGATAAATAGTAAATTTTACTATTGAGGAATAGTAAATTTTACTATTTATCAAAAAGTAAATTACTATTGAGTAATAGTAAATACTATTTATAATAGTAAACTACTATTTACAAATAGTAAGTTACTATTTATGAATAGTAAATAGTGCATAAACAGTGACTACACAGTAAATAAACAGTAAATTCAATTATTCAATTTAATCCTTCAAATACTTGCGTGTATATAAATATTTTTACACTCAGGGGCAAGAAGATATGTGCATAAAAATTAGCCAAACTTTTTGAAACCCAAAAAATTATTTTTTGCAGATAATTAAATCTTTATTAGCTCGGGTCCAGAACCCAAATTATCCTTAGGTCTAGAACCTAGAATCTCTTCTAAGTCCAGAACTTAGCTCGGGTCCAGAACCCAAATTATCTTTAGGTCCAGAACCTAGAATCTCTTCTAAGTCCAGAACTTAGCTCGGGTCCAGAACCCAAATTATCTTTAGGTCCAGAACCTAGAATATTTTCTAAGTTTGGAACTTTGCTGGGGTCCAGAACCTAAATTGTCTTTAGGTCCAGAACCTAGAATCTCTTCTAAGTCTAGAACTTAGCTCAGGTCCAGAACTCAAATTATCTTTAGGTCAAGAACCTAGAATCTCGTCTAAGTCTATAACTTAGCTCGGGTACAGAACCCAAATTATCTTTAGGTCCAGAACCTAGAATCTTTTCTAAGTCCATAACGTAGCTCGGGTTCAGAACCCAAATTTTTCTTAGGTCCAGAACCTAGAATCTTTTATAAGTCCAAAACTTAGCTTGGGTCCAGAACCCAAATTACCTTTACAGAACCTAGAATCTTTTCTAAGTCCAGAACTTAGCTCGGGTCCAGAACCCAAATTATCTTTAGGTCCAGAACCTAGAATCTTTTCTAAGTCCAGAACTTAGCTCGGGTCTAGAACCCAAATTATCTTTAGGTCCAGAACCTAGAATCTCTTCTAAGTCCAGAACTTAGCTCGGGTCCAGAACCCAAATTATCTTTAGGTCCAGAACCTAGAATCTCTTCTAAGTCCAGAACTTAGCTCGGGTCCAGAACCCAAATTATCTTTAGGTCCAGAACCTAGAATCTCTTCTAAGTCCAGAACTTAGCTCGGGTCTAGAACCCAAATTATCCTTAGGTCCATAACCTAGAATCTCTTCTAAGTCCAGAACTTAGCTCGGGTCCAGAACCCAAATTATCCTTAGGTCCAGAACCTAAAATTACCCTTAGGTCCAGAATCTGAAATTATCTTTGAGTCCAGAACTCGAACCGGGTCCATAACCCCAAAACCTCAACCATCTCAAAAATTAAGTCTTATTCCTTTTTGCTCTCTTTTACTAAAGTCTCAGATCATTCAAGTAGGGGGCAAACTGTAGACCCTTAATTTTTGACCAGTCCGGTCCAATATATTTTAATTAGTCTAAAATAATTTGTGTTGTCCAATATATTTTAATTACTCCAAAATAATTTTTGTGTTATCTTAATTGAATAATATTTATCTTAGTATTTAGTTTTTATAATTATTAAAAAATAAATAATAATAATAATAATAAATAAACAAAAATAAAAATAAAAATAAAAATCGGTGATGGAAAAATCGGCGACGAAAAAATTCGTCGCTGAAAAACAGGTTGGACGAAATGGCCATGGGTCATTTCGCCCATAAGAGTTTCCTGTGGGCGAAATGACCCGCAGCTTGCCCTCGCAGTTTTTCACTCGCCAGTCCTAGTAGCCAGCCACTGCAGTTTTTTTCGCCAGCAAAATTTTTCCGCAGCAGTTTTTTTTTTTTTTGCCATCAAAATTTTTTCGAATCAATTTTTTTCGAAACCAAATTCTATTTTGTTTCAGTTTTCTTTTCTTAATTAATATTAGTTTCCATAAACAAGTTGAATTAATCATCAAAATTTTCTATAAATAAGACTAAAAAACAACATAGAAAGGGGGAACAATCGAGTGAAGGAAAAACTTAGAAAAAGAGATCGGACTTTAAAACTTTTGGCAGGGAAAACAATCGAACTTTTTAGTGAAGAAGAAGCAAACAAGCAATTCAATCCATCAAAGGCAAACCATCTTACCTTTATTCTTTTTCATCCAAGAAGCAATTTTTGGTGGAACCAACAAACGAAGGTATGAATATCTAATCTCTTTTTTCTTTACAGTAGCTTGAATCATTAAATTATTTCTTTTGATTAAAAAAACCTATAACCCTAATTTACCTTTTCTAAACCTTAGAACCTTAAATCGTCTCCTCTATTTTCAAAAACCTTAAAATTACTTTTCTGTTTCTTCTAAAATCTAAGAACCATAATTTATTTTCTCAAAATCTTAAAACCCAAATCTACTTTCCAACTTTCCAAAACTTTAAATCATTTTATTAATTTCTCAAAAACCCTAAAAAATACATTCTGTTTCCAAAAACCTTAAATCGTCTTGCCCATTTCCATAAAGCTTTATAAAACTATAAATTGTTTTTCCAAATTCTAAAATTAAAAACATTCTCTGAAACACTAAAAACCCTAATTCAACTTCAAAACCAAGAAAATAACCCCAAACTAGCTAGCCTTAAACCCTAGTTTTCTTAAACCCTAATTCCCTTAAAACCTTAAACCCTAATTTTCCTAAACCTTAATCCTTAAAACCTTATAAACCTAAATATTAAAATTCAACACATTAATCCTAAAAACAACAATCCAGTAGTTAATAATCATAAACCTAATGTTTTAAAGTATCCGAATCCTAATTTCATGATTTTACCCCTCAAACCCTAATTTGGTTAATCAAAGAACCTTATCAATCCCTTAAATTATAAAACCTTAATCCATTTTAATTCCCTTAAAACTTACAGTAGCCTAAACTAATAAATTCCAAAACTCTAAAAATTAAATAAAGAATCTTAAATAGAAACAGTAGCCCTAATTTGTATCTTTTACTTTATTTATTTTTAGATTTAATTGTGTAGTTCATTATATACTTTGATTTATTTTATATGCTTTGATTTATTTAAATTATCATGATGAATGTTTATATTTTGATTGATGTTTAATATCTTTGGTGAATGATTTATTTATGATGAATGGTTATTGTTTTATTAGTTTTTGTTATAAGTTTTGTGTCTTGTTTATTATGTTAATTATTGTTTTATTTAGGTATTTCGTTAGTTTTTATCGGTTTGTCTAGTGTTTTCTTTAATTGTGTAGTTTTAGTATATTTTTAGTTTTATGTCATTTTTTATCTAGTTTTTAGTTTGTGTTTATGTTTTGTCGGTTATTGTTTATTTACTTCGTGTTTTAAGTTTGTTTTGAGTTTTGTGTTAGGTTAAAACAGGCAAGGAAACGAATTGAAGATGAAATGGGTAGTAGCTGACACAGGCAGAGGACACGGCCAAGTCACTGGCCGTGTCCCATACCAAGTTAAAAGGAAGAGCAAGTCCCAGTAGCAGACACAAGCAAGGGACACGGCCAAGTCATGTGGCCGTGTCCCTCCAAAGAAGAGCAACACGGCCAAGTCACCTTGACTTGGCCGTGTCCCACTTGTTACCAAAGGAAAGGGAGATCAAAAATTACACAGAAGCGAACACAGGCAAGGGACACGGCCAAGTCATGTGGCCATGTCCCTCCCAACTCACTCACACGGCCAAGTCAAGCTCCACTTGGCCGTGTCACTCAACAAAGAAGAAAAGAAGATCAAAAGCAATAGAGGTGGACACATGCAGGGGACACGGCCGTGTCTTGTGGCCGTGTCCCTCCAACAAGCCCTCACACGGCCGTGTCCCTCATCATCTGGCCGTGTCCCTCATGAACCAAACGCGCACCGAATTTTAAAGCCGACGTTTCGTATAAAAGCAAAAAGAAAAGTTAGGGTTGGGAGTTGACGATTTGGAGAGCAAAAAGTTCAGCCGTCTGAGAGAGATCTTAGGGTTTAAACATTTTGTTTTCTTGGATTTTGATTTTACTTTGGATTAAACTAGTTTAGATTAGATTGTTCATGCCATTGTTTCATCCTTCTTGCAAGATTCGATCAAGAGATTCATCAAAAACTTCAAGGAGTTTGTAACTTGGTTTTATTCTTAAACTTTGTCTCTTTAGTTTCATTGAAATTGTGTTTATGAACATTATCATGTCTAAATTGATTTCTTTGATTATTAATGAGATGAGTATGCTTGATAACATCATGAACTAATTTAATCTAGTCTAGGTTTTGTATGGATTTGCTATGAATTATATGAATTGGTTATTCTCTTAACTAATGATTTCTTTAGCCTTTATTGAATGAAAAATCGTTACATATAATTGATTGGCCACCAATTGTGTGTTTTAGGTATTAGATGATGGATTGAGAGATGAAATCTAATGCTGGAACAATTCAATTAAGGACTTAGGTGAATTAGAGATATAACCTATTAAAAAGATTGCTTCAATTATAACAAGATTAGTTGTAAGAGGTTTGAATGCGAGAGCTTACTTCCTTGACTCAATTAATTAAGTTGTTTGAGATTTAATCTTAGAAATTAAATTAGTTAAGTGGAATAACCGTTCATACATATGAGTAGTAAAGAAGTGCAAACCCTAGACTCTTTTTATCAAGTGAATCAAAACATAAGCTATTATTTATTTTTATTTGTTTTCAACTTAAATCAATCTTCTTCATTACTTTGCAATTTAAATTACTTCAATTACTTGTTACTTTTACTTTGATAATCAATTACCTACTTTGGCTTCCTTGTGAGACGACCTTGGGGCGATCACCTTTGCTACAGCTACCTCGTATACTTGCGAGTGACGCTTTGTGGTAGAGTTAATTTGAGCGCAACAAGTTTTTGGCGCCGCTGCCGGGGAGGCTAATTGGCGTAATTGTTTATTTAAATATATATATATATATATAATTTAGATTATTTTTCACTATTTTCATTTTGTTTTATTTTGTCTTTTGCTTTTAATTGTTTCTTTTTCTAGAAAATTCTGTTTATGCAAGGCAGAAGATCACTTGAAGGAGAACTGCATCCATTCATTCCAGAAATTCAGAGAGTAAAAAGGAGCAGAGAGGAGTTTGAGCTCTACACCGGATTTGATACTTCAGAGGAAGACATTTCAGATTTTGAGTTAGAATCTGAAAAATCTGTAAAGATGGCTGAAGAAAGGCAAAGAACCATGAGAGATTTTGCTAGACCTGTCATTGGAACTTCCACTTCTTGCATAAGACTGACAGATGCAGCAAGGAACTATGAGTTGAAGAACATTCACTACAACATGCTGCCATCATTCTATGGAGTTCCAAATGAAGATCCTTTGAATTTTATTCGGGATTTCTACTCCACCCTCAACACTTTTCCTTTGGGAGGACTAACAGAAGATCAGTTGAGGATGAGATGTTTCCCTTATACTTTGAAGGATAGGGCAAAGAGCTGGCTCATGATGTTGCCTGAGAACTCACTGACAACTCGGGAGCAAGTTTACAATAAATTCATGGGCAAGTTCTATTCACACCAAAAGACAGCTGAGTTGAGAGGGAAGATTGCTACATTCTCTCAGTTTGAAGGAGAGCCATTTCATGAGGCTTGGGACAGATTCAAGATGCTATTGATCCAGTGTCCACATCATCACTACCCACTTCAACTCCTTAATCAGTTTTTCTATGATGGTATCACCCAGCAATTTCAGAACACTGTTGATAATGCAGCTGGGGGAGCCATGGGAGAAAAGACAGCTGATGAGACTTATGAGATCTTTGAGATGTTGGGAGCTAATTCTCAACAAAAGAGTGTAAGGGGAAGAAGCAAGGGGGTAAATCAACTGGAAGCCAATACTGAAATGGTTAGTCAAATAGCTGAGTTGACAAGACAGGTTCAGATGCTAAATGTTTAGTCCATTTTTGTACTAGTTTTTAGTATGATTTTATGTTTGTTATAGTTATTGTTTTGATTAATTTTTGTTTAAAGTTTGTTTAAAGTGTTTGTTTTAGGTTTAGGTGGAAAAACACCCTTGGAAGATCAAAACAGTGGAAAACAGAGCAAAAATGAAGAAACGGTAGCTGACACGCCCACGAGACACGGCCAAGCCTCTGGCCGTGCCTCACCTGATGAGCAAAACCAAAGAACAAAGCAAGAAAGAGCAAAAATCAAGCAGGAGGTGACACACTCAGGGGACACAGCCATGTCACTGGCCGTGTCCCTCCAAAAATGTCAGACACGGCCAAGTTCACCCTGACTTGGCCGTGTCACACTCCAAAGAAGAAGAGACGAAAATCAAGCAGTAGAGGACACACCCAGAGGACACGGCCGTGTCCTTGGCCGTGTCCTCCAATCCACATCAAACACGGCCAAGCCAACTAAGTCTTGGCCGTGTCCCTTAAACGTGTCAGCCAACTAAGTCTTGGCCAAGCTTGTCATGGCTTGGCCGTGTCCCACCTGAAAAGCTGATTCCTTTTTGCACAAAGTGGGAGACAAAGTGGGAGACAATGACTTTTGCTTGCAAAAAGAAATACTAAACAAAGAAAAAGTGGGGGACAAAAGAAAATGGATGAGTTGGAAGGCATGGGTGTGTATTTTTGAAAGAATTAAATAGAGAAGAAGAGGAAAATGGAAGGAGTTCTTGCTTCTTCTTCAACAATTTCTGCAAAAACGTGGGAGAGGGAGAGAGTGACACTCTCCCTTGTCCCTTCATCTTCAAGCTTCCATTTCAATCCTCTCCACCTTCTCCATCTTCCATTGAAGGGATCTTTGAAGTTCTTTGGGATAAATTGGGTTGCAAGCTCTCAAAGGTTGAAGAAGATACATTGAATGGTGGTGACTTGAGAAAGCTCCATCCATCTTCCAAAGGCAAATCAATTGAAGGTTGGTGACTTGAGAAAGCTCCTTCCAAAGGATTGGTGACTTGAGAAAGCTCCATTCCACATTGCAAGGGGAATCAACCATTGAAGAGGGCTTGAGTTCTTCATCAAATACATCAAGTGGAGCTAGGAGGAAGATGAGCAATCCTACTCTTGGCATCTTCACAAGGGGTTTTTCTATTCTCTCTTTTGATTCATTTCTTATTGTTGTTGTTGTATTAAGATATTGATATTGCGATGAACAATTTGTATTTGTTTTGTATTGAGATGAATATTTGTTATGAATTTATGATGTTGAGCTAAATACCCATGTTTGGGGTTTTTAGTATATTTGGTTGAATGTCTTGATTTGATATTTACATTGATGTACCTTGTTGATTAGTTGATTGTATTGTATTAAATGCTAGGTAGATAGATTAGCTACCTATTAATCTTTGAATATTGGATGACGGACCGAGAGGTGAAATCCGATATCGGAACTATATAATCGACCACCCTATGAATGAATTAGAAATATAAGTTCTAGGGTTCATTAATTTGGTAATGTAAAAGAATTGGTCATTGCTAATTCAAGAATGTGAGAACTAATGGATGGGTAATTGACTAGTTAATCTTAAGGAACAAATTAATTACAAGGTTATGTTAATGGACAATTGAGAATTGAGCTTTGATTGAATGGACCTATGACCCTAGGCACCTTCCCAAGAACTAATTTGATCTCGTACACCCATCACACATTAATCCCTACACTCGTTAAATTTAGGTTTTAATTATTCTAGCACCATCCCGACAAAACAAACATCCGCATTTAAATACTTGTCAATCAAGCTATTACGAACCACACCTTCTTGGGGAAACGACCTTGGGGCGATCACCTTTGCTACAGCTACCTCGTATACTTGCGAGTGACGCTTTGTAGTAGTACTTAATTTGAGCGCAACACTAAACATGAAGAACAATATTTCTTCATCTACTCAAGAAGTGTGTGGAATCTGTGGGACATTTGGGCATGGAGCAAATATATGTCCCTCTGCATATGAGACTTTTGGGAATGAAGCTGAGCAAGTTAATGCCATGGGGGGATTTCAACCAAGAGCCAGGAATGATCCTTACTCCAACACTTACAATCCTGGTTGGAGGAGTCACCCCAATTTTTCCTGGACAACAAATAATGCTCAACAGCCTTTCCATTTGCTCCAGAGACAGAATCAGCAGGGCCAATCCTCAAATCAAAATCAAGGTCAGCCTAAGAGAGAGAGTTTGGAGGAAAGTTTACAGGCTTTTATCAAAGTCAGTGCTCAAAACCAAGAGATGAACAACAAGAGGCTGGATTCCTTGGAAGCATCTTTTAAGAAGGTGGAGACCCAAGTGGGGCAACTTGCACAACAGATGCAGATTCAACAAAAGGGGAAGTTTCCAAGTCAAACTGAGTAGGCACAAGCAGTGACTGTTCTTAGGAGTGGCAAGGTAATTAATAATAATGTTGAAAATAACTCTGTGAATGCAGGTGAGCAAGAAAAGAAAAAGGAAGGAGAACAAGAGAACAAAGGTGCTGAAGAAAGATTAATGGAGAAGACCCCTACACCAGATTTGCACAAGGCAAGCAATCCATACAGGCCACCTATACCATTCCCTAGCAGGTTGAAGGATGATAAAAAAGATAAGCAGTTTTTAGATATCTTCAACATGCTATCTAAGGTAAGTATCAACTTACCCTTACTTGAAGCAATTAAGAACATGTCGGCTTATGCTAAATTCTTCAAAGAACTGAATACCAAGAAAAAAAGGTATGAGCCGAATGAAAAGGTGATAGTTTCTGAGGTAGCTAGTGCTGTTTTGCAGCATAAACTACCTCCTAAACTAAAGGATCCTGGAAGCTTTATTATTCAGATTACTATGGGGAATGGAAAAGGTACTGAGGGCATGTGTGATTTAGGGGCTATTGTGAATTTAATTCCTTATTCTGTTTATCTTGATTTGGAATTAGGGGAACTTAAACCAACAAAAATGGTATTGCAATTAGCTGATAGATCTCTTAGATTCCCGAAAGGGGTTATAGAAGATGTGTTAGTTAAAGTTGGTGGTTTGATAGTTCCTATTAATTTCATTGTTCTTGACATGGAAGTAGGTAATTCTTCACCATCTGCACACACCATTCTGCTGGGTAGGCCTTTTATGGCAACTACCAACACTTTGATAGATGTTAAAAATGGAAAATTATCAATGACTGTTTTGGGACAAACTGTAGAATTTTCTATTTTTAATACTTCTTCTATTCCTACAACTGCTTTATATGAGGATTGTTCTTTCATTGATTGTGTTGATGCAGTTGTTTCAGATGTTTTCTTGCAGACAAGTTCATCTGATAAATTGGAGCTGGCATTGACTTTGGATAGTGATTTGGAAATTTTTGATACAGAAATAGCCAGTTGTCTTGAGACTTTAGAGGATGCTGAAATAGAAGAGCTTAAGGAGGACCCAATTTTTGAACCTTCCCCCATTGAAAAAGAAGAGAAGAACCCCTCACTAGAGTTAGAGCTGAAAGAGTTACCTAAGAACCTGAAATATGTGTTTTTGGGAGATCACAATACTTTACCTGTGATAATATCTAGTGAACTTAGTGAAGGGGAGGAGATGAAGTTAGTAAGTGAGCTTAAAAGATTGAAGAGAGCAATAGGATGGGGATTGAGTGACATCAAGGGTATTAGCCCTTCTATGTGCATGCATAGAATCACTTTAGAAGAGGGAGCTAAACCTGTGAGGGAAACCCAAAGGAGACTTAACCCAAATATGAGTGAAGTGGTTAAGAAGGAAGTGCTCAAATTGCTGGATGAAGGAGTAATTTATCCAATTGCTAATAGTGAGTGGGTGAGCCCAGTACATGTAGTTCCTAAGAAATCTGGAATCACTGTGGTGAAAAATGAGAATAATGAGTTGGTTCCTACTAGGACTACTACTGGATGGAGAATGTGCATCGATTATAGGAAGTTGAACAATGCTACAAAGAAAGATCATTTCCCTCTTCCTTTTATTGATCAGATGTTAGATAAAACTTTCTGGGCACTCACATTATTGTTTTCTGGATGGCCTTTCAGGTTACTATCAGGTGCCAATAGCTCCAGAGGATCAGTCCAAGACAACATTTACTTGCCCTTTTAGGACTTATGCATTTCGACGTATGCCCTTTGGCTTGTGCAATGCACCTGCAACTTTTCAGAGATGCATGATGTCTGTCTTCTCAGATATGATCGACGATTTTATTGAGGTATTTATGGATGATTTTTCCGTTTTTGGTAATTCTTTTGATAATTGCCTCAATAAACTTGTTCGTGTGCTTGAGAGATGCATTGAATGTAACCTCACTTTAAGTTGGGAAAAGAGTCATTTTATGGTTACTCAGGGCATTGTCTTAGGTCATGTGGTGTTGAGTAAAGGGATTGAGGTGGATAAGGCTAAAATTGAATTGATTGCTAAGTTACCCCCACCTACCTCTATTAAGGGAATAAGAAGTTTTTTAGGGCATGAAGGATTTTACAGGAGATTTATTAAGGATTTTTCCAAAATAAGCCAACCATTGTGCCATTTATTGGGGAAAGATGTTCCATTTGAATTTACAGCATAATGCATGCAAGCTTTTAATTCCCTTAAGGAAAAATTGACTAGTGCACCTGTGATTGTAGCTCCTGTCTGGTCTTTACCTTTTGAAATCATGTGTGATGCCTCTAATCATGCAGTAGGAGCTGTTCTTGGGCAAAGGGTTGACAAATACTTGAGGGTAATTTATTATGCTAGTTTAACCCTGAATAGTGCACAAATGAACTACACCACAACTGAGAAGGAAATGTTAGCTGTTGTTTTTGCTTTAGACAAATTTAGAGCTTATTTAATAGGGTCAAAAATTATTGTTCATTCTGACCATGCAGCTCTTAAATATCTTTTAACAAAACAGCATGCTAAACCGCGCTTAATTAGATGGGTGTTGTTATTGCAAGAATTTGATTTCCAGATCAGGGATACTAATGGTAGTGAGAAAGTTGTTGCTGATCATCTATCCAGATTACCCTATTTTAGTGAAAATCTTGCATCTGATAGCATTCATAAAAATTTAGAAGCATTTCTTGATGAGCATTTGTTTGTGGTAATTAATGCACCTTGGTTTGCAGATATTGCTAACTATCTTGCTTGTGGAATTTTGCGATCTAACATGTCTTTTCAGGAAAAGAAAAGGTTTCTTCACTTGAGTAAGTTTTATTTTTGGGATGAACCTTATCTATTCCGGATTTGCAAAGATGAGATAGTTCGCAGGTGTGTTTCTGAGGAAGAACAACTGAGTGTTCTTCAATTTTGTCATGACCTTCACTGTGGGGGGTCATTTTGGAGGAAGAAAGACTGCAGAAAAGGTGCTTCAAAGTGGTTTTTACTGGCCTACTTTATTTAAAGATGCTCAAGACTATTGTAAGCACTGTGATCGTTGCCAAAGAGTAGATAACATTGGAAGGAGGAATGAAATGCCCCTTCAGTCATATATTGTTGTTGAACTGTTTGATGTGTGGGGAATAGACTTCATGGGTCCTTTCCCCAAGTCCTTTGGTTATGAATACATTTTAGTTGCTGTTGATTATGTTTCCAAATGGGTGGAGGTAATCCCCACCCGTACTAATGATGCTAATATTGTTGTTAAATTTGTGAAGGAAAACATTCTTAGCAGGTTTGGCACACCAAGGGTGATAGTCAGTGATGGGGGGAGCCATTTTTGCAACAGGCTTTTTGAGAAGTTAATGCATAAATCCGGTGTGAAGCACAAGGTGGCAACCCCATACCATCCACAGACTTCTGGACAAGTGGAAACATCCAACAAGCAGCTAAAAGGAATTCTGGAGAAAACAGTCAACACATCCAGGAAGGATTGGGCAAGCAGATTGCACGATGCACTATGGGCATATCGGACTGCTTTCAAAACTCCTCTAGGTATGAGTCCATATCGATTGGTGTTTGGAAAAGCTTGTCACTTACCAGTGGAGTTGGAGCACAGAGCATATTGGGCAATCAAGACTCTGAATTTGGACTTGGACAAAGCGAAGAGAGAAAGATTTCTACAAATTTCAGAGTTAGTTGAGCTGCGGAATGAGGCTTATGAGAGCTCGAGAATTTACAAGGATCGCACTAAAGCACTTCATGATAAAATTATAGTGCGAAAGACATTGAGTCCAGGTATGAAGGTTTTACTATTTAACTCACGACTCCGTCTTTTTCCAGGTAAACTCAAGTCTCGATGGAGTGGTCCTTTCGAGATAACTCAGGTATATCCTTCTGGTGCAATTGAATTACTTAACTCTAGAACAGGTGAGACTTTCAAAGTGAATGGACAGAGAGTTAAGCCATACAATGAAGGATTTCAGGAAGTGAGGGTCATTGACAACACTTTGATTCATGATCCCTAGGCCTTGCATGATGTCCAGCTTTATGACATTAAAGAAGCGCTAAATGGGAGGCAACCCATCGGTTTGCATTTATTTTTTTTGTAGTTGTAATTTTAAATTTAGCAGTATTAATTTTATGTTCGGTTTAAATAAATGGACTGTGCTTTGATCGATTTTTCTTTACTTTGTGTTTCAGGGTGTTTAACGAAGAAGGATTGCAAAATCATTGAAAAAAAATGTTTAAAGTTTATAAAAAGGCAGTAGGTGACACGGCCAAAGGACTTGGCCGTGTCCCTTGGCCGTGTCACACACTGGACACGGCCACAACTCCTTCAAAAATTTGAACGATTTTGCAATTCCATACAGATTTGGACACACCCAGGGGACACGGCCGTGTCACTTGGCCGTGTCCCCCAAAAACTATGAGACACGGCCGTGTGCTCTCCACTTGGCCGTGTCCCTTCACTTTCACACACAGACACGGCCAAGTCAGCACACACACGGCCGTGTCCCTTCAATTTTTGACTTTTAAAAGCCCGATTTTGCCCAGTTCTTTTCATAAATCCCTAACTTTTCTATTTCTTCTCTCTTGCTCTCTCGCTCTCTGCAACACCAAAACCCTTGATTTTTATTTTCAAAACTCCATCTTTTCCATTAAAACTTCAAATTTCTTCAACAAAACTTGAGATAATCACTTAAAACTTCCTCTTTACTCATATTATTTTGATTTAATTCAGTTTTGGGTGTTAATTTTTCAGATTTCATGACGCCAAGAACTAAAATTGTATCACACCGCAAGAAGAAGAAATCTGGTGCCGAAGGAGCTTCGTCATCCTCCTCAACTTTATCTCTCAAGAGGGCAAGTCTTTTGGCTCGGGGTTTTTTCCCGGCAAGGTATGTGAACGACGAATCTCTAGATGCTTTGCAAATGAGAACTGCTTTTTATAGATATGTGCAATATCTTGGGTGGGAGACTTTTTTCTCATTGAGACCTCTACAGTTTGAGGAGCTCACCCTAGAATTTTTTACTACTCTTAAGATGGAAAGAGATGATAAGAAAATTTGTTGGAGACTGATGTTTAAATTAATGGGTAGATCGTTTGTGCTTACTATTGATCAGTTGAATGATATTTATGGTTTTCATCAACATGGGGAAAGATCCATACCCAAAGATTTTAGACAACAATTTGCTTGGGGTGCCTTAGGCTCGGGTACTTATGTGGCCAAATCAGCCAAAGCATCTAAATTACGAAACCCTACTTTGAGATATTTGCACAGGTTTATGTCATGTGGGTTCTTTGCTCGGAAGGAGAGCCCGGGTGTGGTTGAGTCGAGTGAGCTATTTTTCTTGGACTGTGTTTTGAATGAAATGAATATTAGTGCCGGCTATTGGTTAGCCGATGTTTTTGACACTGCAGCTAATAAAAGGAGGGGGGCTATTTATGTTGGAGGATTGATCACTACATTAGCAGTAGCCCTTGTGGAGGATTTTGACCCGAGTACTACTCGGATGACTCGAATTTTAGGTAATGATTCCTTGGATTTAGCTACCCTTGAGAAGATGCACATGGTGGTGCATAGGAGAGGGACTTTTGTGATGCCTTCAGCTGAGCCTGAAGCACCGGGAGACAGGCAGAAGAGAGCCCGGGTTGAAGATGAGTCAGACTCGGATTCTTTAGGTCTAGATGAGGATGCTCCGGTCTCAGAACATCAAGAGGTACTTATAAGGATTGAGGCCCTGGAGGGCAAAGTGGATCGACTGGATAGCAAGGTGGACCGTAATCATGCTGAGATCTTACAGCAGATGGAACAGATTAACAGTAACCTTGCAACAATCTTGAGTCTCCACCCCTCAGCTGCATCATCTTCCCGCCCACATTTTCCATAAATTTTCAGTCCTTGCTTTATTTTATTTAGTGTACTTTTGTTTTCTTTTTCGTTTTTGTTATTCATGTTAAAACTTTTGTGTTTGGATATTTTTATTGTACTTTTGTTATAAAACTTTTGTGTTTGTGATGGAAAGCTAGGGTTTTTGCCTCACCAGGTACATGGAAGCCAGGTTGTCCTTTCACTCTTTTTATTTATTATTCTTGTTTTCCATTGAGGACAATGTCAATTTTAAGTGTGGGGTACTATTTCTGCTTTTCTTTAATTCGTGTTTTGTTTGTCACTGTGTGTTGTATTGTGTTATGCATGGCATAATTGTTGAAAAGTTATCAATCTTTTCTTTGATTCTAGCTTTGTAGTTGAGACTTTAGTATCAGCATAGATATTAGCAGTTGAATTCGTTCAGGATCAATTTTCACATTCTGCAATTCATGGCATATAAATCTTTGCAAACCCACCTGTTGAGTTTTGAGCCTCATACTAGATATTATTTTTCAGTTGATTTTCTTTTCTTAAGTGTGCACCTTCATGATGTTGCATCTCTAGAGTTTGCTTTTGCATACTTATTGAACTCACATTATGATTTAATCTCAAGTTTTAAAATGATGAAGGCAAATTAGGTTGGCCCTTTTTGTAATATCCCAATGTATGCCCTAGAAGTTTTGAATATTTTTGTTGTTTTGATTGGATTGAGTGTATATGTTAATTTGAAAGAGAAAAGAATTTTTAAAGGAAGTGTATATGTTGCATATATGGTAGTATAAATAACATATACATAAGTCAAATGGTTGGTCAATGCAAGAGGATATTTATTTGTGATTTGTGGAATTACTTAAATGGGCATATAAGTGACAAAAGTTAAGTTAAATGGATGAGGGCATGTTAGTAATTGCTCATGTAAGTTTGCTTGGTGGAGATTAAAAGAAGAAGAGAAGTTTGACTTGATATTTTATTTCTTCTCTTCTCATTTTTGGTGTGGCCGGCTATCAAAGGAAAGAAGGAGGAAGAGAAGTGTTCTAAGTTCTAAACATCAATTTGAAGGGGAAATCAAAGGATCAAGTTAGAGATTTGTGAAATTTCTTCAAGTGAGGTAAGTACTCTCTTGTTCTCCTTTGTTATTTTTGAAGTTATGTTTGATGTGAGGTTTGATTTGTTGGAATCTTGATTTAGTGTGTTTGAGAGGTGTTTACAAGTGTTAAAATTGATTGTAAGTTAAAAGATTGAATTGGTGTTGGTTTGGTTTTGAATATGGTAAGTGAGGTGGAGGTTGATAGTGGAAGATCAAGAGTGGAGTTGGATTTAGGGTTTTGAAGTGGTGAATGATTAAATGTATGGTTAATTGTGAGTATTATGTTAAACATGCAAAATAAGTGTTAATGACTTTGATTACATCCATTTGAATGAGATTGTATTGTGTATAATGTGTTTAAAATGCAATTGAAAGAGTTTTGGCCATTTTAGGGTTTTTGTTCATGTGAGACACGGCCAAACCAAGGAAGAGACACGGCCAAGACCTAATATTTTTGGGAGACACGGCCAAGTTGAGGGAAGTTTGGCCGTGTTGGATGGATTTTGGAGAGACACGGCCACTGGCTTGGCCGTGTCCCTTGAGTGTGTCTGCCACTGCCTGATTTTTGATGAGAGACACGGCCGTGTCCCCTTGCCCGTGTCTGCCTCGGCTTGAATTGTAATTGAGAGACACAGCCACAAGCTTGGCCATGTCCCTTGATGGTGTTAGCTACTGTGAGTGTTTTTTACTTTTCTCACATTGCTTTGATTCCTCAAAGGTCTCGTTGTACCTAAACCTAAACATAAACACTCTAAACCCTTTGAAAACAAAGAATGACCTAAACAAATATATGTGAGACATACATTCATACAAATATATGTGGAACATACATTCATATGATGTTGAGATTTATAGCATACATTTGATGATATTGATGATGCATATGATACTATATGAACAATGTTATGTGTTATATGAAAAATGTACTTTGCAATGTTACATCAATGATGCTATATGTAAATGTGAAGAAGATGATGAAGTAATTGATTATGTATAGCTTGGTGGAAGTAATTCTTGAGGGTGAAAGAGATGAGGATCATTCAAAAAGGTATGTACAATGCAATTTATAATGATGTGCATAATATGATTGAAGCATGTCTAGATGATATGATTGAATAATGATATGTTTGCCTAGTTAATGTAATTAATGTTGTATGTATATCAATGATGGAATATGAAATGGGAAGGATATGATGAGATAAATGATTGTGTATTTGAAAGATGAATTGCTATAATTTGGATTGGCTATGATAACTCAAATGTGATGTGAAGCCATTGTGATTGGCAATGATGATTCAATTGAAAGAAATAAGTCATGTTTGCCTAGATGATGATGAGAATTGAAAATGATATTGATGATGAAATAATCAATGATTTGTGTAGCTAATGTGTTATTCTATTCTCAGAGTTTGTTGTTGGTGGCATGCCTAATATGAGTAACAATCTCTTGAAGTTAGGTTGGGCTTGATCCTTGAAGCCAAGTTGGGTAGGAGTTTAACATGTTTTACTCCCCTTGAAGCTTGGTTGGGTCTAGTCCTTGAAGCCTAATTGAGATGTTACAACCCTTGAAGCTAGGTTGGATTGGTTTTTGAAGCCAAGTTGGGTTGATGCTTAGAAGCCTAGTTGGGTCTATGATAATGATAAATGTGATGATTAAACCAAAGCATTAACTCTGAAAATAGAATGGCATATTAGTGTCGTTGGGCCCGAGTCTGTCTTTGTTGTCAATATAATATACAAATGTTGAAATAAATGAGTAATGAGATCTATGGTTGACTTGTTGGAAATGTGATTCATGATTAGTGAATTGTGAATAAAATAATGTTATGAAGTATGTTGTGTAATGTGTGTATTGATATATTGGTTGAGAGTGTTAATGATGGATTATGATTGATGAATTGTGAATAAAATAATGTTATGAAGTATGTTGTGTAATGTGTGTATTGATATATTGGTTGTGAGTGTTAATGATGGATTATGATTGATGAATTGTGAATAAAACAATGTTATGAAGTATGATGTGTAATGTGTATATTGATATATTGATTATAAGTAATGATGATGGATTGTGGTTGGTAATAATAATTTGTATATAATATATGAAATTAGTTGAGATATATGAAAGGTGCAATTCAAAAGGAAAAACATAATAAGAAACTAATGGTACATGGAAGTGATATTTCACTATATGTTAGAATTTTTATAATGTATGTTTATATATTATATTTGTACTACTAAGCTCTCGGGCTTAGCGAGGATGTGTAATCGCGCAGGTAACTAGGTGGAAGATATGAAGTCTTTCGTTGTGCCACGAGAAGAGTAAGAGTTTGTCGAGACCAACTAGAGGGTAATGCATACATGTATAACTTTTAATTATGATGTATTTCTGATGAGAGAATATATATATGTATAAATGAAGATTTGATAAAGATAATGATTTTGTAAATGTTATTTAAATTAACATATTATGGGTTTGAACTCTGTTACAGTTTTTTTTAAAAGATAACGAAAAGTGACATCCTTATACTTTGTATACTTACTGTATGTATACTAGGTATATGTATAGTACTTATATAGGGTATCGGGGTGTTACACTTTTAGCTTAAAAGACCTCCCTTAATATTGATTTCCTTAGTGAGCCAAGTTGAGCCTTTGACCTTTTCTTGTTGATCAACACATTTCTCAACTTAACATGTTCTTATTTTCATCATACCTGCATTAAGGAATGGAGTGTTATGATATGACAATAGGGTGGTTTGTTTCAAAGTGTGGGGTAAGCAAGTTAAAAAAAAATAAAAATAAATAAATAAATAAATAACAACAAGATGGAATTGCTATTTGGGGGTTGAAATGCATACTGTGCACATTGTATTTGATTAAGAGTCATTATTCTTTTCCTCTACATTTTTAAGCTAGATGTTCCATGTAATTCTTAATTTTGTATATATATATATATTTAAAAAAAATGAATGAAAAAAAATATATATATAATAAAAGAAAGAAAATAAAGAAAAGTTATATATATATATATGCAAAAATTCATATATGTTCTAGCATTGGTTATCAAAAGAGGAATGTTGACTCATGTATTTATGCAAGTATGTGAAGTATTAATGGATTGGTGAGTATGTCATTTGGGGAGTTGTGAGTTTCTTACGCAAAAGTAGTGTCTAATTTAGATACTCCATTTCTTGATGCTCCAGCCTAAATGTCTTTTCTCACACCTTTACATTAGCCCCATTACATCCAGATGAAAGACCTTCGGATTATTTCTTGAGAAAATCAGTGAGGGAGATTGGATAATTAAGCAAGTTTATGGCAGTATGCAGTTATGAATGGTTTGAGTGATCAACCTTTTAAATCGAGTGAAACACTTAGATGAGAGATAAGATTTGTATGTCTGGATCAATGAATGAGTTAAGAAAATCTTGATTGAGGAAATTGCAATTATTTATGTCTGATGTCTTAAAGTATTTCATCTATGTACTGGAATTATAGTTAAGGTGGTTTGAGTTTTTAATTTATGCCATGTGAATTTGCTTGAGGACAAGCAAAGTTTTAAGTGTGGGGTAGTTGTTTTATTAGTTTTTGTTATAAGTTTTGTGTCTTGTTTATTATGTTAATTATTGTTTTATTTAGGTATTTCGTTAGTTTTTATCGGTTTGTCTAGTGTTTTCTTTAATTGTGTAGTTTTAGTTTATTTTTAGTTTTATGTCGTTTTTGATCTAGTTTTTAGTTTGTGTTTATGTTTTGTCGGTTATTGTTTATTTACTTCGTGTTTTAAGTTTGTTTTGAGTTTTGTGTTAGGTTAAAACAGGCAAGGAAACGAATTGAAGATGAAATGGGTAGTAGCTGACACAGGCAGAGGACACGGCCAAGTCACTGGCCGTGTCCCATACCAAGTTAAAAGGAAGAGCAAGTCCCAGTAGCAGACACAAGCAAGGGACACGGCCAAGTCATGTGGCCGTGTCCCTCCAAAGAAGAGCAACACGGCCAAGTCACCTTGACTTGGCCGTGTCCCACTTGTTACCAAAGGAAAGGGAGATCAAAAATTACACAGAAGCGAACACAGGCAAGGGACACGGCCAAGTCATGTGGCCGTGTCCCTCCCAACTCACTCACACGGCCAAGTCAAGCTCCACTTGGCCGTGTCACTCAACAAAGAAGAAAAGAAGATCAAAAGCAATAGAGGTGGACACATGCAGGGGACACGGCCGTGTCTTGTGGCCATGTCCCTCCAACAAGCCCTCACACGGCCGTGTCCCTCATCATCTGGCCGTGTCCCTCATGAACCAAACGCGCACCGAATTTTAAAGCCGACGTTTCGTATAAAAGCAAAAAGAAAAGTTATTGTTGGGAGTTGATGATTTGGAGAGCAAAAAGTTCAGCCGTCTGAGAGAGATCTTAGGGTTTAAACATTTTGTTTTCTTGGATTTTGATTTTACTTTGGATTAAACTAGTTTAGATTAGATTGTTCATGCCATTGTTTCATCCTTCTTGCAAGATTCGATCAAGAGATTCATCAAAAACTTCAAGGAGTTTGTAACTTGGTTTTATTCTTAAACTTTGTCTCTTTAGTTTCATTGAAATTGTGTTTATGAACATTATCATGTCTAAATTGATTTCTTTGATTATTAATGAGATGAGTATGCTTGATAACATCATGAACTAATTTAATCTAGTCTAGGGTTTGTATGGATTTGCTATGAATTGTATGAATTGGTTATTCTCTTAACTAATGATTTCTTTAGCCTTTATTGAATGAAAAATTGTTACATATAATTGATTGGCCACCAATTGTGTGTTTTAGGTATTAGATGATGGATTGAGAGATGAAATCTAATGCTGGAACAATTCAATTAAGGACTTAGGTGAATTAGAGATATAACCTATTAAAAAGATTGTTTCAATTATAACAAGATTAGTTGTATGAGGTTTGAATGCGAGAGCTTACTTCCTTGACTCAATTAATTAAGTTGTTTGAGATTTAATCTTAGAAATTAAATTAGTTAAGTGGAATAACCGTTCATACATATGAGTAGTAAAGAAGTGCAAACCCTAGACTCTTTTTATCAAGTGAATCAAAACATAAGCTATTATTTATTTTTATTTGTTTTCAACTTAAATCAATCTTCTTCATTACTTTGCAATTTAAATTACTTCAATTACTTGTTACTTTTACTTTGATAATCAATTACCTACTTTGGCTTCCTTGTGAGACGACCTTGGGGCGATCACCTTTGCTACAGCTACCTCGTATACTTGCGAGTGACGCTTTGTGGTAAAGTTAATTTGAGCGCAACAGTTATTTACCTTTTTTGATTTATTTTTTATTTCCAAATGTTATAAGAGGTATGTTTCCACTTTTTGGGTACCTCATTAATTAAGTTCTATGTAATTTAAATTGCTTTTATATTTTAGACCAATGTAAAGGACATGTTTCTACCTCATGGTGGGTGTCCCATTTAGCTTAGCCATGGATGATGTAAGGGCATGTTTCCATCTTCGAATGGGTGTCCATTTATTTATTTTGCTTGGACATTGCTTTGATTTTAATATAATGATGCTTTATTTCAATTAATGTGTGTAATATGGATGATATTGTTATATTTAAGAATTTTATAATATTAAGACCTGTAAAGGAGGCCGGTTCCAATGAACCGGGCATTGTGGGGGTGTTGGGCCACTTCTCACCTTCCCCACACGTACCTAACTTTCCAAACCCATTAGGGGGTTGGGGATTCCTTAGGAATTGAGTCATCCACCCCTTTCTTTTTCCCAGCCCATCCGGGTGGCGACTCCATTTTCTCCTGACTTAGGTCCGTGTTCTCTAAGGCCCTGAGCCTAAACAGTATCGAAGTCGCAAGAACCATTCCACTGGAAGTGGGGGCAAAAATCTCCGCTCACACTTGGGCCAATTCGTAGTAGGTTTTACCTACGACGAAGTGGCCACAAGTCAATTTTCCATAAGTTTTGCTTGCGGCAAATTGGTTGCGGGCCAATTTTGCAGCAGGCAAAATTGCTGTAGAAACATGCGCGGCTCGCCCGCCCAGCCAGCAACGCCCAGCAGCAATTTTTACCGGCGCAGTTTTTTTGAAGCCCTATTTTATTTGGTTTTTTATTTTATTTCCTAAATATTTTTTATTTCCTTAACCAATTAGTATTAGATTTTTATTTTTCTTATAAATACCACATTAAAGACACAAAGAAAAGGGAGGATCAGACTTTTGAGGGGACGACCAAAATTAATCAAGAGTTCCAATTGGACTTTTAAACCTGGAAGCAATCTGAAGTAGTGAAGTACAAAAAGAACCCTTCTAACCACAAGGCAACAAGGCATTGTTGTCTTGATCAAGGTTTCCTCATAATTTCAACCGTGCAATTGTGGTTTAACCAACAATGAAGGTTTGATCTTAACTAATAAATTTTTGTATTCACAGTAGCCATAACATGCTTCCTTTTTAATGTTTTGTTAAGGTATTTTGATATTAATTTTCCAGTAGTATGAAATTGTTGAATCTGAATAATATGTTTTATGAACCAAAACCCTAATATCTTAATACTCGTTAAACTAATTTTTGGAATATAAAACCCTAATTGCACTTTTGTAAAATCACAAAACAGTAATCTATTTTCTCAAAACCATAATCCATTCTATTTTTCTAAAATTTACAGTAGCTTGTTTCTTCCAATTTTGAAACCCTATTTTCCCTATTTTCTAAATCCAAAAACTCAAAATCTTAATTTTAAACACCAAAACCTACAACCCTAAAAGCCAATTTTCAAAATCTTTAGAGGCGCGGCCCTCAACCCTGCAAAGGGCGCTGCCACCTTGATCCTCGCCCACTAACCAACTAGCGGGGCCGCCGCATGGGATCATCGAAAGGGTCAATATTTATTTATATATTACAAGCCTTTGTGTTTAACTCCCTTTATTTAAAAACCCTAATTTGGTTATTAAAATTCTAAAACCCTAAATTTATACATTTATTACTTCATTTAATTTTAAATTTGATTATGTAGTTTATTATATGTTTTGATGATTGATTTATTTAATTTTGATATTTGATTTGTTTATGATGGATGGATGATTTTTTTATTATTTTTATTTTGGTATTAAAAATTGTAAGAGGTATTTTTCCATGATTGGGTACCTCATCATTTAATCTTTATGTAATTTAGATTATTTTCATATTTTGGAATTAATATAAAGGACACGTTTTCACCTTTTGGTGGGTGTCCTATTTAGTTTTAGATATGGATGATGTAAGGACATGTTTCCATCCTTGGATGGGTGTCCATTCATTTGTTTTGTTTGGACATTGTTGTGATTTTAATAAATATTTATTTATTCTTATGATCGCATGTAGTATGGATAATATTGTTATATTTAAGAATTTTATAATATTAAGACCTAAAAAGGAGGTCGGTTCCAATGAACCGGGCATTGTGGGGGTACTGGGCCATTTCTCATCTTCCCCACATGTACAAACTTTTCGAACCCATTAGGGGGTTAAAGATTCTAGGTGGCGACTTTATTTTCTCCAGGCTTAGGCTCGTGTTCTCTAAGGCCCTGAGCCTAAATAGTGTCAAAGTAGCAAGAGCCATTCCACCGGGAGTGGGGGCGAAAATGCCCGCTTACACATTTGATTCAGTTGTTTTATCCTTTTGATTCTTAATTTCTTATTTCCAATTGATAATAGCATGCTTATTGATTGGTTGCAATTTTCATATTATTGACTTGAGAAAGCTTGATATGAATAGAATTTTCATTAGGATTGAGGGTTGATTGGAGTGCTAGAGATAGACTTACAAGACCCTTAGGCTTAAAGTTCCTTGTTCTTATTGTAAGATCTATTTAATTATGCTTGAGAAGAGATTCCTAGTATTCTACTTAGTGATTAGGGATTAATTACTTGATAGAGGTTTTAATCTAATTTAGAGGAATGCCAATTCAGCTCTATTATTTGATTTAATTGAATTGATATTCATAAATAGTTTTTATGGCTAGGGGATTCAATATCTAGATAGCATTTTCATCGTCAACTTTTGTTGCACAATATTCAATTTTTCTTTACTTTAATCTATTATGTAATTCATCCTTTATTTTAATCATCACAAAAACTATTGATTTGCTAAACAACAGTTGAAATTTGCACTAGTACTTGACCTTGTTCCCAGTGGAATGATATCTTACTCACTATTTTATTACTTACGCAACCTGTGCACTTACGGTAATAATGCGATAGCACATATTCGCTATCATGATTTTTGCGCCGTTGTTGGGGACAACAGTTTTCAATATTAGTAATATAATCAAGACTGTTGATTTAGTTTTTATTTTTATTTTTTTAACATTAGTTCTTGCTTGTTGATTGTCATTTTAGGTACTTCTTCCTGTTTATGACCCGAGCTAGCTCTTCCCAATTACTTGAATTAGATCCAGAGCTAGAGAGAACATTAAGGAGAAAGCTAGAGGAAGAAAGGGAAGTAGTTCTGGCAGAAACAAAACCAAACTTTGAAGATCTCAGCTCAAAAGAATAACTTGAAGTGATGGCAGGAAATGAGCCAAGGACAATGCAGGAATTTGTTAAGCCCACTATTAATGGGGCTGATTCGAGCATACAGAGACTGTCAGTTGCTGTAAACAAATTTGAGATAAAGACAAATGTAATTCAAATGGTGCAGCAGACTTGCCAGATTGATGGGTTCTCAGATGGAGATTCTTATGCACATATTGAGACTTTTCTGGAAATATGTGACACATTCAAGATACATAATGTTTACAAAGTTGCCATTAGATTGAGGTTGTTTCCATTCACACTTAGAGATCGACTGAAGAAATGGCTGAAATCTTTCCCCCAAACACTTTCACCACATGGGGTCAATTGGCAGAAAAGTTCTTAGAAAAATATTTCTCACCGCCCAAGACTGCCAAGTTGAGGAATGATATTTCATCTTTTCTCCAGTTGGATGGTGAGACTTTTTATGATGCTTGGGAGAGGTTTAAAGATTTATTGAGAAGGTGGTCTCATTATGGGCTTCCACTGTGGCTCTAGATTCAAACTTTTTATAATGGATTGAATTACGAAAGTAAGCAATCCATCAATGCAACTGGCGGAGGTACCATAAATTATAAGACTCCTAAACAAGCAAGGGATTTGATTAAAGATATGGCCCTTACCAATTATCAGTGGAAAAATCTAAGTGAAATGGAAAACTAAGGGTCACTGCTTCACATTAATTGGATCTCGTGGTGGTTTTGACAGCACAATTGGAAGTAATGGATAAAAAGATTGATTCTTTTGCTTCATCTTTGGGGAAATCAATGCAAGTGAAGTCTTGTGAATGGTGTGGGAGTGGACATCAAAGTCAAGATTACCAAAGTGGCAATTTGTTTGCTAGATAGGAGCAGGTGGATTATGTTGGAAATATGCCTAGGCAACAGCAGAACAACCCCTACAGCAACACATATAATCTAGGGTGGAGAAATCATCCAAATTTCTCTTGGAGTAATCAGAATAATCCAAGGCCTCCCCCTGGATTACAACAACCTCAATACTAACAAGCTGCCCCTCCAAGAAAGAGCAATTTGGAGGACATGATGTAGAAGTTTATAGCAGCTTCAGAAACCAAATTTCAATAAATAGAAACTACCCCTAGAAATCAGCAAGCCTCCATTCACAATTTGAAAAATTAGGTGGGTCAAATTGCCAAGTAACTTAGTGAACAACCATAAGGGAGCTTACCAAGCAATACTGAGGCAAACCTGAAGGAGCAGTTGAAGGCAATTACACTAAGGAGTGGAAAGGAAATGAAAGGTGGTGTGGTTGAAAAAAAAGGCTGAGTCACAGGCAAAAGAGGTTGAGACACAGAAAGAAGTAGATAACCCTACTGTCACTTCGGGCGAGAAGGCTGCAGTGGAAAATGAGATAGGGAATCAACCTCAAGAACCCAGTTCAATAGTGAAGGAATATCGACCTCGAGTGCCATATCCAACAAGGTTGAATAGGGATGAGATGGATGCTCGATTTGATAAGTTTCTTAAACTCTTTAAACAACTAGACATTAATATTCCATTTGCTGAAGCTTTATCGCAGATGCCCAAAAATGATAAATTTTTGAAAGATATCCTTTCTAACAAAAGGAAACTTAAGGAAGTATCTTTGGTACAATTGTCCGAAAAGACTTCAGCAATTTTGTTGAAGAGTTTGCCTAAGAAATTAAAAGATCCTATTAGTTTTGCTATTCCATGTTTGATAGGTAATCTTGAAGTTCAAAGTGCATTGGCTAACTTGGGGGCTAGTATAAGTGTTATACCCTACAAGATGTTTAAAGAGTTAGGTGTCAGAGAACCTAAACCAACACTCATGACCATTCAACTTGCTGATAAGTTAGTAATTCGCCCTCGTGGTATTATAGAGGATGTGTTGTTAAAAAGTCAGGAATTTCATTTTTCCCAATGATTTTGTTGTCATTGATGTAGATGAGGATGTGGATGTTTCGCTTATCCTTGCTAGGCCATTTTTGAATATAGCCTGTGCCCTTATCGATGTCCATGATGGCACATTGACCTTAAGAGTGGGAAATGAAAAAGTTGTTTTTAATATACATTATGCTATGACGCACCCACTAACACTCGATGAGGTGGATTCATGCAATGATATCATTGAGCATGAAACCTAAAATTATGTTACTAACATTGTTTCCAAGGATCCCCTTGAGTTGTGTTTATTGCAGGATAATGTTTAGGATCAGGAAGCACTGGAGCAACTTGCTTATCTTGAAGCAAGCAAATCATTTAAGAGTCAGGCATATGAAACCTTTTAAATGCCAAAAGAACAGAAGCCACGACCATCTGTGATTGATCCACCCAATTTAGAACTTAAGATCCTTCCGGATCATCTTAAGTATGGATTCCTTAGAGAGGATAATAAATTACCAATTTTTTTGAGTTCCCACCTATCTTCTGAGCAAAAGGTAAAACTTATCAAGTTGTTACAAAAGCTTAAGCAAGTTATGGCTTGGAAGATAGCAGACATAAAGGGTATTAGTTCATCCTATTGCACTCAGAAATACTAGGAGGATGAATTCAAGCCAGTGGTGCAACCACAATGGAGAATAAACACTAAGATGAAAGAAGTAGTTAAAGTTGAAGTACTTAAGCTACTTGATGCAAGAATTATATATCCAATTTCAGATAGCTCTTGGGTGAGCCCGGTTCAGGTAGTACCAAAGAAAGGAGGGACAACGGTGGTTCCCAATTAAAATAATGAGCTAATTCTAGCAAGAACAGTTATCGGTTGGAGGGTTTGCATCAACTACCGGAAGTTAAATGATGCAACTAGGAAGGACTATTTTCCTTTGCCCTTCATTGATCAGATGTTTGAGAGATTGTTCGGGAATGAGTACTACTTCTTTTTGGATGGCCTTTTAGGCTACTTCCAAATTCCTATTGCCCCGGAAGACCAAGAGAAAACTACATTCACTTGTCCATATGGGACATTCACATATCAAAGGATGCCATTTGGATTATGCAACGCACCTGCAACTTTTCAACGGTGCATGGTGGCAATCTTCGATGAGCTTATTGAGGATATTATGGAGGTGTTCATGGATGATTTCTTGGTTTATGGTAGCTCATTCTAAGGTTGTTTAGAAAACCTTGAGAGGGTCTTGATAAGATGTGAGGAAACAAACCTGGTACTTAATTGGAAAAAATGTCATTTCATGGTTCAAGAAGGAATCGTGTTGGGACACAAGATTTCAAGTAAGGGTATTGAGGTAGACCGAGATAAGGTGGAAACCATTGAAAAACTACCACCCCCACATCAGTCAAGGCCATTAGAAGCTTTTTGGGACATGCAAGCTTCTATCAGAGGTTTATATGCGACTTTTATAAGATAGCTCGTCCTCTGACAAGACTCCTTGAGAAGGATGTTGATTTTGTGTTTGACGAGGAATGTTTAAGATCTTTCACAACTCTTAAGGAGAAATTGACCCATGCTCCAATCATGGTGGCTTCTGATTGGAATTTACCATTCGAACTGATGTGTGATGCAAGTGATATTGGAGTGGGGGCAGTTTTGAGTCAACACAAAGAGACGTATTTTTATCCCATTTATTATGCAAGCTAGACGTTGAACGCATCACAGGCCAATTGTACAACTAAAGAGAAAGAACTTCTAGCTGTGGTTTTTGCTTTTCACAAGTTTAGATCATATCTGATCTTGTCCGATGTGGTTGTGTATACGGACCACTCAGCTTTGAGGTATTTATTTTCCAAAACAGATTGCAAAGCCTAGGCTAATTCGTTGGGTTTTGTTATTGCAGGAATTTGATTTGCAAATTCAAGATAAAAATGGAGCTGGAAATCTGGCAGCAGATCACCTTTCTCACTTGGAGAACCCAACCATGGAGAAGTTCAAGGAAGGGGACATTGATGATCATTTCCCCGATGAGCAGCTTTTATGCCATGGTAAGTGAGATAAATGTTTCAACTTTTAAAGTGCCTTGGTTTGCAGATTTTGCTAATTACTTGGTTGCTAGGGAACTCCATAAAGATATGACTTATCAAGAGAAAAAGAAATACTTTTCTGACTTAAAATATTATTTTTGGGAGGATCCTTTCTTGTTTAGGCTATGTAAAGACTACATGATCCAGCGTTGCATGGCATGGCCCAAAATGATGAATATTCTTCATCATTATCATGTTGGACCAGTTAGTGGTCATATAGGAGCCAATAGGACTGCTCAAAAGGTGCTAGAATTAGGATTTTTTTGGCCCATGCTGTTTAGGGATAACTATGATTTTATGAAATGTTGTGATCATTCTCAAGAACTGGAAACATCTCATCTTGTGATGAGATGCCCCAAAATGGAATTCTAGTGTGTGAAGTATTTGCTATATGGGGGATCGACTTTATGGGACCAAATATATCCTTTTGATTCTTAATTTCTTATTTCCAATTGATAATAGCATGCTTATTGATTGATTGTAATTTTCATATTATTGACCTGAGAAAGCTTCATATGAACATAATTTTCATTAGGATTGAGGGTTGATTGGAGTGCTAGAGATAGACTTACAAGACCCTTTGGTTTAAAGTTCCTTATTCTTATTGCAAGATCTATTTAATTATGCTTGAGAAGAGATTCCTAGAATTCTACTTAGTGATTAGGGATTAATTCACTTGAGAGAGGTTTTAATCTAATTTAGAGAAATGCCAATTCAGCTATATTATTTGATTTAATTGAATTGATATTCATAATTATTTTTTATGGCTAGGGGAATTTAATATCTGGATAATATTTTCATCATCAACTTTTGTTACATAATATTCAATTTTTCTTTACTTTAATCCATTAGGTAATTCGTACTTTATTTTAATCATCACAAAAACTATTGATTTGCTAAACAACAGTTGAAATTTTCACTAGTACTTGACCTTGTCCCTAGTGGAACGATATCTTACTCACTATTTTATTACTTGTGCAACTCGTGCACTTGTAGTAACACTGCGATAGCACAGATTTGCTTTCACCCTATTGGAGCTCTAATCTAATAGGGCATAATCTAGATGTGATACACATTGAGAAAAATATATCACCCTCATACCCTATATACATACAATGCATATCCCATATATGTAGAGTACATATATAGAATACACGAATGTCACTATAAATTACTGTAGAAACCATTATAATTAATCTTAAAATAGTTAAATTATTAAAATAAAATTTTAATAGATAAATCCACACATTTTATATATTTAAAATAGTGTATTTGATATAAAATCTCTAAAAAAAAATTCACTAAAGTTTTGTCTAAAATACCATAAAATCCCACATTATCGAAACACAACCTACACAAAATAATTTATACTCCCAAATATTTATAAATACAATCTCCAATATTCCTCCCAAACTTCTCAAGGGATTAAAATAGTCATCATTTTATATATATTTAAATATTCTCAACATAACCAGTGTACATGGCAAATTTCCATTTTTAACAATAATACTTATCGAAAGTAATCATAATAATGTTTTTACTTTACAAAACTCATTTTACGCTGCACATAAATAATATATGCATGCAACACAATCAGGGTTAGTCTCGTGGCACCCACATCTTTAAGCCTTAATTACACTCCAGTTCATCCTAGTTTGTACTTATAATGCCTACGCGATACATACTACCGTGCTAAGCTTAAGAGCTTAGTGGTACTTACTATAATAATATAATATTTAGAATCTAAAACATATTTATTAAGACCCATAAATTATTATGCCATCATACAATATAACATATATATATACTGAATTGGAAGTGGGGCACCTAACACTACTATTAGTTACATAAACCTTAAAAACATAACACATCTACATTACACACACACATACATATACACTAGGCCTAGCCTTTCATTTATAATGTATTGACCTATTACGACCCAAAACATCTGACACTAGAGATGTTCTATCACAAATCACCCATAAGCCATCTCCTATTGACACCAAAGACAAGTGTCAAATATCACCCGAAAGCCGCCGCCTCTCGACATCGAGGGCAAAATGTCAAATATTTCACTTGAAGGCTGCCTCCTATCCAGATCAGCGACAAAGTGTCTATCATCGCCCAAAGGTCATCTACTCAGCACAAAGGTGCTCGATACAAGTGTCTCATTCGTAGGCATAACAATCATCATGACATACTATTGGCAACCTTACTCGAGAGAGTCAGCACCAACCTTGCTCAATTATTTTTCAAATTACACATTTAAACACATTTCCATTATCAATTTGTATTCACATTACATATCCTTGAGTCACATTTACAATGTAACTCAATCCACACATTTTATCACATTTCTCATGTCTTTACTTAATATCTACACTTTTCAAATATACAAAACATTAGTTCATAATAATGTCACTTTTAAAGAATATTGTATGCCAAATTGTATCCTTTCCTCACCACATTATTCACATCACAATATACATAATGTACATTCCATATACTATGTACATCACAATTGCATTAGCCACAATATATTGGCTAATCATTCATATTATATGCTTTTCACTTACTTTTAAATGGTACAATACCATATGCCTTATCAAAATAGATATCAAAGTGGCATAACTCATTTAAAAAATCACAATGTGTTATGCCAATTCGAATGCAATTCAAGCATAATTCATTAAAGTATGTACATTATTTTTCCTTATTGAATGATTAATTTTGTATAAAGAAGTGGAGATTGAGAAGTATTATGATTTTAGGAAATGTCTAGTGTTTTATACATTTTATATGAGTGTTTAAATATTTGAGCATTTAATGAAAAGAATATAGAATTTGAGAATTTTTTTTTTGAAAGTATACTTTCAATGTTAGCTGTGTTTTTGTTGATTATGGAATATATTGAAAATATAGACAAAACTCTGGCAAAAGCTTCCTAGGGAATTTTCTTTTATAATTTATAAATAATTTTTAATATCCAAGTGAGGGTTTTTGAATGTAATTTATGTAGTATCTTTATGTCCTAAATATGTATTTTACGTCAAAGGGTCATAAGTATTATACATATTAAGAATATAAGGGTATTACATTTATTTTAGTATCAAAGCCTGCATTCGAGATTTTCGACCTATGTGGGTTTTGAAAGAGAGAAAAGAGAAATTCTAAAATGTGATTTTGGTTTGTAATATATGCATGTGCATTAGCACCTTTGTTGGTCTTGGATATGGCAATATTTGAGTACGGGGTAATAGATATAAGTTGAGATGGCGTTTGGGATGCATAAATCAAAGTTACATAGTGGAAGCGTGGAATATATGTATGTGATCGAACAAGTGTTATGGAATATGGTAAATCATGATATTGAATTTTTGGATAATTTGAGTGAGATATTATTTTGAGGTTATGAGAGTTTGGTTAGCCTAGAGGAACATGGAAATGAGGGTTTGAAATTTTTGAAATTGATCAAGAATGTTCATAGGGGGAGAGTGGAGAATATTTTGTTAATAATGGTGTTAGTTGGCGGTGACAATGATGTGATTGATTTTTATTAGGAGTTAGGATTAATATTTATTTGAATGGATTTGCTTACTAGTAGATAATTTTGAGGACAAAATTATTGAAGACTGAGAGAATTGTAACACCCATACATTTTAGATATTATTAAATAATTAATTTGGAGGATAGTTAGTGTATTGGTGACAGAAATGCAAGGTATGAAAATGATATATATAGGATATATACATAATATATGCATGACATATATATATAATACACATTACATATATATTACATATACTTTACATATGTATGAAATATACATATACCTAAAATATATACAACAACATATAAATAAAATATAAATATTTATACATATATATATATATATATTCATGCATGTGAAGATGAAAATAAATAAAAAAATAAGAAAAAGAAAGTCAAAAGAGGAGAGAAAATAAGTGGCGGATATTTAATGTGAATTAAATAAATAAATAGTAAATATATGAAAAAGAAGAAGGGTAAATGAGGAAATTAGCTTATAAAAGTCTTCTTCTTCCTCCTATTTACAAGCATGGCTGAATTGGAGACCGAGCAAGAGAGAGAGAGAAAGTTTCTTCTAAACACATACGATTTCACTATATTTTCGAAGGGTTTGGTGGTGATTTTGAAGATTTAACAAGATGGAAAATAAGTTTTCTAATTTTAAGCTTGTTTTCCTTTGTTTTTGGATTATGTAAACATATAGATAGAGAGAGAAAGTATATTTAAATTGTTAAATTTCTAGTAATTAATGTTAAAATGATTAAGTATGTGATAAAATGGTGGTTGGTTGGTTTGAAGTTGACGTAGTTGATAGATTTAGGGTTATGGGTAGGTTATGTAAAAACTAGAGTTTTGGTATGAGTGTATATAATTATTGTTATTAGATAATTTATTGTTGTTTTAATGTATATGTTATGATTTTATGGTTAGAAAATGAATATGAGTAGGTTTGGTTGAAGTTAGAGTTATGGTTGTGTTATATGGAAATAGTTTTATGTAGAAATGGATATAATTATTGGAATGAGTTATTTTGATGTTATTTTGATATGTTAGTAATAAATTTATGGTTAAATTTTAGAAATAAGATGGGTTGGATGAAGTTTAAGCAAAGTAGTTGGTGGTGAATTAAGAGTTTTAATGAAATTTTGATGAAAATTATTTAGATAATGATGGTTTAATATACATTTAACATGGAAATGAATTCAAATGAGTAATGTTAATTGTTGTTGTTTTATGTGTATGTAGTGCATTTTGATAAAAGGGAGAAGTAAAGAGGTTTTATTAAAGATAAGGCTTGGAGAGTGAAACAAGGTTAGTACACATCCTAAAAACTTTTGTTTTTATGTCAAATATGAGTTGGCATTATGTGTTTAAAGTACATGGAAATGTAGAAAATCACATAGTCTATGTAATATGTCATAGTTACTCATATTTGACATGTTTAAAGTACATTGATAATATCACATTGGAAATTGCTCGATGTAAAATTAAGGTTTATATATATGAAATGCATACGATTTGTAGGATGAACCATTATATAATGGCTATATAGTGGTTAAGTACTTATGTAAAACTTGTTGAAAATGGTTGTAAATAATGAGAAAGGTAAAATGTGATAAGTAATATGAAGAATAATATGGAAATAACTAAAATGTAGAAATTGTAAAAACAAATTTATAATGTGAATGAGAAGCTATCAAATGAATTGAAAACATGAAATTGATATATGGGAATGGGTCATATTGTGAATATGACCCATGATTGAGTAATGTGATGTGTAAAATGTGTATATGACATAACATGATATAAAAGGCTCTATAATGAAAAAATGTATATGATATGTAAATGAGATAAAAAGAAATTATATTGTAATATGAACATGTATCATGTGTGTGTGAATGGAATGGTGTAATTGAGGTTATTATGTGGTACAATGTCCAATATGGATATATTTGTGACTTGTGAGGAAAACATGTGAAATGAGTCACATTGTGAATGTGACTTATGGATTTGTAATTTGATAAGCTAAAAATGTGAAAATGATAAGTGAGAATGTTGAAATGTGTTAGTGATCATGATAATGTTGATCACTTGAAAAGTGTTAATGTGTGTTTGTGCCCTCAACAATTACTTGTCCAATAAAGTGAAATTAATAATGCATATATTGATAGACCTAAGCACAACTAGCTCTTGACCTGAGCAAAGCTAGCCCATTAGATTGAGATTGAATATAGACCCGAGTAGAGTTGGATCACGATATTAATATTATGATAATTGGACTTGATAATTGTTTAAGGGTGGTTAGGCTCAATGTGTGAATGTGTGTATGGTTGGATGCGATATGTGTGTGTGTGAATATGTGTGTGTTGTCATGGTCATGTGATGTTATTTATGATTTATGAAACCATAAGCATTGGTGAATATTTGTGCAAATAATGTATGTTGTATTGTGAAATTGAGTATCTTTGAATTATATATTTATGATTATTAAATATGTACCACAAAACTATTTGGCTTAGCGCGATAGTACATATCACGCAGGTGTTAGAAGGGAAAATTAGATGTTACACAAAGTGTGGCATCAATTGTCTCACGGTGGAGGCCTAGGTGTGGGGCCAAGTCACAGTCGAATACCATGGGCGCTAGTGTGTGCTGAATGCACTATAAAGCTAGGGTATGCACCTTTCCTAACACCAATTGGGTTTAGGAAAAGTGGTAGCCCTAATGTCCTATAAGTGGTATCAGAGCTAGTAAATTTCTTAAACTTAATTGTGAAATTTGATCCAAAATGGCAACCATTCGACCAATAAACACCTCTACACATGGAAACCTAAACTCATTCCTTAGAACCTATTTTGATTTAACGGATTATTCCTATTGGAAACACAAGATGTTTTTGTTCCTGGATAGTGAAGGAATTGAGCTTTGGGATTTTGTTAAGGAAGAGTGGAAACCTCCTATGCATGAGGTTGATGGTGCCCAAGTTCCTCTTCCTAAATCATAATGGTCAAGTGCCAATGTGAGAAATTGGTTCAAGAATAATAGGGCAAACTCCATCTTGATGAATTCAATATCAAGAGAAGAAGTGGGAGAGTCCAACACCTCACTTGTGTACATTGCATTTGGAAAACTCTTGAGAACTATCATGAGGGTACTACCCAAGTAAGACTCACTAAGAAGTAAATGTATGTATATGAGTATGAGCTATTCAAGATGAAGCCCAATGAAAATGTCACCGATATGAAAAACCATTTGCTTGCCACTGTCAACAAATTAAAGAAATATGATAAGATATATGATCAAGATGATGTCAATAGCAAAAAATAACTTTAAGTCTAAAGATTCTTCAATTGAAGAATCTTATGACCTTAGCTCTTTGAGAATCGATGAACTTGTCAGAAAACTACTCACCCTCAAATTGCACACTGAAAGAGAAGAAGAATAAGGTGAAAAGGATAAGAGGAAAGCAATAGCTCTCAAGGCAATCAAAGAATTTGAGAGCTCAAGTAATGAAGATAGTGATGATGAAGAATAAATGGCTATGTTTTCAAAAACAATGAGTGATTAAAAGAGAAAGAGAAGATTGCCAGCTAACACATGTACATTTTCTAAATCCTTCTTCAAAGATAAAGATAAAAAGAATGAGGTGAAATGCTATGAATGTGGAAAATCTGGTTACATCAAATCAGATTGCTTCAAGGTGAAAAATAAAAAGAAGATAAGGAAAAGAATAAATCACTCAAAACTACATGGGATGATTTTTCCTCAAGTGAAGAAGAAGAAGAGGAGGAGGCAAGAATTGCTAATCTATGTCTAATCGCTAATGAGGATGAAAATGATTCCAATTAAGTAGGTGCTCAATCCTTAAACTTAATTGCATATGATAATGATGTTAATGATGCTTTAGATGATAGTGACTTAATTGAACATATGAACCTTAGAGTAGAAAAGTATTTTTCTAAAATGAAATTCTATAAGGATAAATGTTCTATGCTAGAAAAAAATTTTGTACGCTTGAAAAACTCTACATTAGAACTAAAGACCTCAAATGAACAATTGTTGAAATCAATTGATGAAATAAATAAAAATTCACATAGCTTAGAAAATGTGATCAAGGAAAATAAAATTCTAAAGGATGAAATAAAAGAGCTAAAAGAATTTCATAAGGGAAAAGAGGCATTAGATACATTGATAGATAATCAAAGGTCACCCTCTTTGAATCATGGTTTAGGATTCAATGGTTGATCTATTACTACATCTAATGCACCAATATTTGTAAAAGCATCTACAACTCAAACCTCTAATGTTGAAGTTGTTAAGAACACTAATGCATACACCAAATCTAAAATTCCTAAAAGGATTACATTGGATTCACAAGGCTCTATAACTAAAGTCCCAAGAGTAAATCATGCATTTGTGTATAAAAGGCATATACATAAACACAAAAATGCACAAAACAATCTCATTCAACACACACTTGCTCTTGTGTGCATGGTTCATTAAATTTCAATAGGAACGCACATAAATATAGAACCTTGTACCAATGCACATACTGTATGAAATTTGGTCATAAAAGTACATTTTGCTACATTAGGAAGGCTCATCTCAAGTTAGAGGATCCTTCTGCTACTAACCTCTAAAGGCCCAACTTCACTTGGGTACCTAAAAGAAGATGAACATTGTTCCTTTATAGGTATGTCTAAAATCTAATATCAATGAAAGCATTTGGCTTATGGATAATGGATGCTCTCAAGGTATATGATGGGGAATGCAAATTTGTTTAGAACTTTCACTTAGAAGCATGGAGGTAATATTACTTTTGGAAATAATGCTAAAGATAAAATCATTGGCATTGATTCCATTGGCATGCTTGGTAAGAATTTGATTTAAAATGTGTGGCTTGTTTATGGGTTGAAACATAATTTGCTTAGTGTAAGTCAATTATGTGATAAAGGATATGATGTAAGTTTTGACTCTAAAGGCTGCAAAGTTACCAGTTCAAATAGTGAACTTACATTCAAAGGAGTTAGAATTGACAATACATATAAAATTGACATACATTCCAATAATGTATTTGAATGTTTGATTTTTATTAATAATGATGTATGGTTATGGCACAGAAGACTAGGATATGCTAGTATGGATCACTTATAATACATTAGTAAAAAAGTACTAGTTGATGGTCTCCCGGAGTAAAATTTGATAAAGATAGGACTTGTGACCCTTGTCAATTTGGTAAGCAACACAAAAGTTCATTCAAATCTAAAAATATTGTAAGCACTTTTAGACCCTTAGAACTTATTCACTTGGATTTGTTTGGACCAAATAGAGTTACTAGCTTAGGTGGCAAGTTATATACATTTGTACTTGTTGATGATTACTCAAGGTTCGCATGGATTAATTTCTTAGCTCAAACAAATGAAGCTTTCAATCATTTTAAAATATTTGCAAAAAGAGTTCAAAATGAAAAAGGCTATGTAATCACATCTATTAGAAGTGATCATGGCAAAGAATTTTAAAATGAGAATTTTAAAAACTTTTACAATGAGCTTGGTATTTCACACAATTTTTCAACTCCTAAAACACCACAACAAAATGGTGTGGTTGAAAGAAAAAATAGAACATTGGTTGAAAGGGCTAAGACAATGCTCAATGAGTATGATTTACCATCTTACTTTTGTGTGAAAGCAATTAATACCGCATGTTATATTTCAAATCATATTTACGAAAGACTTTTGATAAATAAAGCTTCTTACGAGCTATGAAATGGAAGAATACCCAAAATCTCATACCTTAGAGTTTTTGGATGCAAATGCTTTATATTTGTAATATCCCAAAATGTGCCCTAGAAGTTTTAGTATAATTTTTGTTTTATTTGAATTAAAATGTATATGTTAATTTGGGAGAGAAAATAAATTTAAAAGAAAGTGTATATGTTGTGTATATGGAAGTATATACAACATATATACAAGTCAAATGTGATGGTCAAGGGATGAAGATAATTATTTTGTTCTTTGTGAAATTACTAAATAGGGTAATAAGTGAAAGAGAAGTAAAATAAATAGGTGAGGGTATTTAAGTAATTTCTTATTTTGGAATACTTGGTGGAGGTTTAAAGAGATGAGATATTTGACTTTTCTTCATTTCTTCTTCTTTCCTTCTCCATTGTTGGCCGGCCATCCTAGACAAGAGAGAGAACAAGAGTGAGTTTGTAACACCCTGATACTCCATATAAGTACTATACATATACCTAGTATACATACAATACGTATATAAAGTATAAGAATGTTACTTTTAGTTTCAATTTAAAAACCTTTATCCAGATTCATAAAATTTAACATTAATTTAAAACACATTTACAAAAGTCAGTATTCTTATTTATCAAAACTTCATTCATCCATATGAATATATATTAACTCAAAAATACAATATAATTTAAAATCACACATGTATGCATCACCTTCTAGTTGGTCTCGAGACACTCATACCTTTCTCGTGGCATAAAAGCTGGACTTCCAGATCAACCGCAACCACCTGCGCGATTACACAGCCGCGCTAAGCCCGAAAGTTGGAATTTCAAGAAAATTTCATTGTTTTGGTAAGTTCTCTCTTGATTGCTCTTGTTGTTTTTGAAGTTATTTTTGGAGTTTGATGAAGTGTTGTTGATAATATGGTTAGGATTGCTTGTGGTGTGTTTGTAAGTGTTGAAATGGAATTAAAGATAAGAAGTTAGGTTGGTGTTGGTGATGGAAGAGGAAGAGTGGTGTTTAGTGAAAATTTTTCTGTTTTACAATTAGTAAAGGCTGTGACTTGTATGATTTTTAATTAAATATAGAAAAATGCTCTTGAAGTGAATTTTTGATATGTTGTGCTTCTATGAGTCTAGAATGACTAAAAAATATGTTGATTCGATTTTGGAATGGTTATCATTTTGGAAAGAATATTTTTACTAGACCTATTCCAGCAGGTACCTTAAGGTTGTGCATCGATTATAGGCAATTGAACAAAGTAACTATCAAGAATAAGTATCCTTTGCCTCAAATTGATGATCTCTTTGATCAGTTGAAGGGAGCAGCGGTGTTTTCCAAAATTGATTTGAGATCAGGGTACCATCAATTGAGAGTTAGAGCTGAAGATGTTTCTAAGACAGCTTTCCGCACAAGATATGGGCATTATGAGTTCTTGGTAATGCCTTTTGGATTGACGAATGCACCTGCAGCTTTCATGGATTTGATGAATAGGGTGTTTAGGCCCTATCTGGATCAGTTTGTGGTGGTTTTCATCGATGATATTTTGGTGTATTCACGTAATGAGGAAGAACATGTCAAGCATCTGCGAATTGTGTTACAGATCTTGAGAGAGAAACAGTTGTATGCTAAGCTGTCAAAGTGTGAGTTTTGGCTTGACCAAGTAACTTTTCTCGGTCATATAGTTTCAGCAGATGGTATAAGAGTTGATCCGAGTAAAGTTGAGGCCATTTTGAATTGGAGTCCACCAAAGTCAGTGACTGAAGTTAGAAGTTTTCTGGGTTTGGCAGGCTATTATCGAAGGTTTGTGAAAGGTTTTTCTTTGATAGCTACTCCACTCACCAGATTGCTTCGAAAGGGAGTTAGATTTGTGTGGACATATCAGTTTCAAGCTAGTTTTGATCAGTTGAAAGAAATGTTGACTCAAGCACTTGTTCTTACTTTACCCGTGGAAGATAAACCATATGTGATTTACAGTGATGCTTCACATAATGGTTTAGGATGTGTCTTGATGCAAGAGGGTAAAATTGTAGCTTATGCTTCTCGGCAGTTGAAGCCGCATGAGCTTAATTATCCGACACAAGATCTGGAATTGGCAGCTATAGTATTTGCTTTGAAGATTTGGCGACACTACTTGTATGGGGAGAAATGTTTTATCTATACGGATCATAAAAGTTTGAAATATTTGGGTGTTCAGAGAGAGCTGAATCTTCGACAAAGGCGATGGTTAGAGCTAATCAAAGACTATGACTGTTTGATTGATTATCATCCTGGTAAGGCAAATGTAGTTGCTGACACCTTGAGTCGGAAGTCTCTGGCAGGTTTGGCTGTTTATTCGTTCTCGTTGCTTGTTGAGTTGAGAGAGTTACATGCTAGTTTTGAAGCATGTGATGATGGTGCATTGTTGGCTCAGTTGCAATTGAGACCAGTATTGTTAGATCAGATTAAGGAGGCTCAATTGACAGATGAGAAAATTCATAAGATTATTTTAGATTGCCAAAACGGGGAGAGCCAAGATTTCTTTGTGAGAAGTGATGGTAGCCTTTGGTTTAAGGATAGATTGTGTGTTCCTGATAATGATAGTTTGAAAAAGGTTTTTTTGGAGGAAGCACACCAATCGGTTTTTGCTATGCATCCGGGAAGTACAAAGATGTACCATGAATTGAGAAAGCATTATTGGTGGTCTGGTATGAAGAGAGACATAGCAGAATTTGTGTCCAAATGTCTCACTTGTCAGAGGGTGAAAGCTGAACATCAAGTTCCAACAGGGTTGCTTCAACCTTTAACGGTGCCTGAATGGAAATGGGAGAGAATCACAATGGATTTTGTGTCTGGTTTGCCTATGACACAGAGGAAGCATGATGCCATTTGGGTGATTGTTGATAGGTTGACAAAGACTGCTCATTTTCTTCCGGTTCGGATGGACTTTTCACTTGAGAAGTTAGCTGAATTGTATATCAATGAGATAGTAAAGTTGCATGGAGTCCTAATTTCTTTAGTGTCTGATCGAGATTCTAGATTTACTTCAAGATTTTGGAAGAGTTTACATGGTGTTTTGGGTTCTCGATTGCATTTTAGCACTGCTTTTCATCTGCAGACAGATGGGCAGTCAGAGAGAGTGATATAGATTATTGAAGATATGTTGAGAAGCTGTGTTATTGATTTCTCTGGAAGTTGGGACAGATTTTTGCCACTTGTAGAATTTGCTTACAACAACAGTCATCAATCCAGTATTGGAATGGCACCATTTGAGGCATTGTATGGAAGAAGATGTAGAATGCCTTTATGTTGGAATGAAATTGGGGAAGGCAAATTGGTTGGCCCTGATCTGATTAAAGAGACTGAAGAAAAAGTGAAGATGATTCGGGATAGGTTAAAAACAGCTTCAGACCGACAGAAGTCTTATTCAGATTTGAAGAGGAGAGACATAGAGTTTGATGTTGGAGATAAAGTATTTTTGAAAGTGTATCCTTGAAAAAAGATATTGAGATTTGGTCGAAAAGGGAAGCTAAGTCCTCGATTCATTGGACCGTATGAGATATTAGAAAGAATTGGACCAGTTGCTTATCGTCTTGCTTTGCCGCCTGAGTTGGATAGAATTCATAATGTCTTCCATGTTTCTATGTTGCGAAGGTATAGATCTGACCCATCTCATGTTTTACCAGTTGAATCTATTGAGGTGAGTCCAGATCTAACTTTTGAAGAAGAACCAATTGCTATTTTAGCACATGAAGTGAAAGAATTGCGAAATAGGAAAGTGCCACTTGTAAAGGTTCTTTGGAAGAATCATGGGAGAGAAGAGGCAACTTGGGAGAACGAGCAAGCAATGCAAGATCAATATCCTCAACTGTTTCAGACGTAAATATCAGGTAATTTCGAGGACGAAATTTCTTTTTAGAGGGGGAGAATTGTAATATCCCAAAATGTGCCCTAGAAGTTTTAGTATAATTGTTGTTTTATTTGAATTAAAATGTATATGTTAATTTGGGAGAGAAAAGAAATTTAAAAGAAAGCGTATATGTTGTGTATATGGAAGTATATACAACATATATACAAGTCAAATGTGATGGTCAAGGGATGAAGATAATTATTTTGTTCTTTGTAAAATTACTAAATAGGGTAATAAGTGAAAGAGAAGTAAAATAAATAGGTGAGGGTATTTAAGTAATTTCTTATTTTGGAATACTTGGTGGAGGTTTAAAGAGATGAGATATTTGACTTTTCTTCATTTCTTCTTCTTTCCTTCTCCATTGTTGGCCGGCCATCCTAGACAAGAGAGAGAACAAGAGTGAGTTGGTGTTTAAAGATCAAATTGAAGGAGATTTCAAATAAACAAGTTGGAATTTCAAGAAAATTTCATTGTTTTGGTAAGTTCTCTCTTGATTGCTCTTGTTGTTTTTGAAGTTATTTTTGGAGTTTGATGAAGTGCTGTTGATAATATGGTTAGGATTGCTTGTGGTGTGTTTGTAAGTGTTGAAATGGAATTAAAGATAAGAAGTTAGGTTGGTGTTGGTGATGGAAGAGGAAGAGTGGTGTTTAGTGAAAATTTTTCTGTTTTACAATTAGTAAAGGCTGTGACTTGTATGATTTTTAATTAAATATAGAAAAATGCTCTTGAAGTGAATTTTTGATATGTTGTGCCTCTATGAGACTATAATGACTGAAAAATATGTTGATTCGATTTTGGAATGGTTATGATTTTGGAAAGATTATTTTTACTAGACCTGTTCCAGCAGGTACCTTAACTGAGACAGCTATATTTCGGGATTTTTAATAAAATGTAGAAAAATCGTATTCAATTGAATTTTGGATATGTTGTTTCTTAGTGAGTCTATTATTTGAGAAAAATAATTTGGAACCACGTTGATTGAATTTAGTTTATGGAATTCACAAAGTTCAGAACTGCTGCCAGGATGCAGGGCAATTGGGGCAGTCTGGTTGGGTGAACTATTTGACCAAGATTTTGTGTTCAGTTTGATCTGAAATTTTGAAGGAATGATTTTAAGATGTAAAATTTAGTTCTGTAAAAATTTTAGAATTTTTTAGTCAAGTAGATTATTTTATACAAATTTTCAAAATAAGGATAGAGTGGAGTCTAAAACCAGAATGTACTATTCATATGGTCATTTTGCTAATACTCCTTTTGGATTAGGTTGTGAAGAGGTTGAATTGCCCTAGCCTAAGTGTTGAGGATTCTTGGAAGAGTAAGTGTATAGATTGGTGTGAGTTGGTTTTAAGGTAAGTACAAATTACATTATTTCATACATTCATATTATGTTGAGATTTAACATACATTTTATTGTAAATGTGTTAAGAAATTTAATGCATTATTAATGCATATTAATAATGTATGTTTGGTATGATATGAATGTTGTGATGAGTATGTAAAATATGTGTTAATGCCATTGATTATATCCATTTGAATGATGAAATGAAATATGGAATATGAAATGTAAAAGATGTGATGATGAAATGAAATGTGAAAGATATGATATTATGAAGAATTGCCCTATTGTGATTTGAGATCATATGAGATATGAGGCCATGGTTGTTGGCTATGATAATGCAAATGAAATATATATAATGGAGGCATGGTTGCCTAATTAATTATGAGAAATGAAATGAAAAGAAATTGATAATGAGATAAATAAAATGATTGTGTGCCTAATATGTTTATTCAATTTTCAGAGTTCTGGTTTTGGCGGCATGCCTATGGATCACTGGATAGGTAAAATGACCGGGTCGTAAGCCGATTCCAGTTGAAAAATGTGAGATGTGATGTTTTTGGGGTGAAATGACCGGGTCGTAAGCCTCAAAAACAAATTATTGAAACTAAATTGGGTGAAATGACTGGGTCGTAAACTCAAATCTAGTTGATTATCCATGGATAAATATATTGATGATTATGATTATAGACCAAAACAGTAACTCTGAGCTTTGAATAGCATATTAGATTATTTTTGGGCCCATGCTTGTTTTTGTTTAAATGTGACTATTGAATGGTTAAACAAATGAATAATGAGATGACTACTATACATACGTTATTGAAACCGGTAAAATTTGAAATATAATATTCTCTTGATTGTGTGACATTAGCATGGCATTAAAGCATCATAGCACTGTAATTTGTACCACTAAGTCATTGGCTTAGCGCGAATATGATTCTTCGCGCAGGTGACAGGGAAGAACCAGAGAGTTCCTCTAGGCTGAGTCGAGTCTAGATTTTGAGGTGTTGATAGTGGGCTTAAAGATCAAAGACTGACTGCCAAAGAAATGTATAAATTTTATGGGTTGTAAAACTTGAGTTTGGATATATATGAATTTGTAAATATTGTTATTTTCCGCTGCATAGTGAACAAATATTTTATCTACTGTATTTCATAATAAACCTTTACTTTATGTTGTACTAGAAGTGTAAATCCTTTTTGCAGGTTGTAGTTGGGGTTATAAGGGGGATTTTTTGGGAGTGTACTGAGAATGATTTTGTTTGCATTGATTTGTGTAAAATGTTTTAAAAAAATCAGAAAAAAAAACTAGTTTTGTCGACACTTGGGACTCAATTTTTAGGCAAAACTATGGCAAAATTTCTGTAAAAATCGGAACTAAAAATTTGACTAAGTAAAATTGGTAGCAACATTAGGATAGTGTGGCGCCTCTACTCGGCTTACATATGTAGGTCGGGAAGGGGTGTTACAATTTTTGGTATCAGAGCCTAGGTTTGAGATTCTCAACCTAGGTCAATTGTAAGAAAAAGAATATTTTAATTTTTAAAGTGGGTTTTTGAGTAAAATACATATTTTGTTATGGCAGTCTTTGATCTTTAATGAGGAATATTCTGCTGTGATTGCAGATATAGGTAGAGATGACATCTCATTCACGACAGTCTGTTGAGGGTAGTGCGGAAAGTGTAGCTCCTGAAGAGAGTAGAGATGGAGCTAGATTTGAGAGGGTTAGTGAGGCACCTGTTTCTGTGCCAGAGAGATCAGCTGCTGAGGAGGCTCCGCCGGGTTGGTTAAGGCATATGGTAGAACTGTTAAGGGGAGCTCCAGTGCAGCCACCACCACCACCACCACCACCACAGCCTCAGATGCCGGTAAGACAGTATGACAAGTTAAGAAAATTTGGGGCTGAAGATTTCTTGGGCACTACCGATCCTGTAGTGGCTGAGCAGTGGTTGGATAAGGTACAGAGAATATTCATACAGTTGCAAGCCACTTCGGATGAGAAATTTGACTATGCCAGATCCCTCCTGCAGAAAGATGCCTATGATTTATGGAAGACAGTTCCTCATGCTATGGATGATCCACCTACACTGTCCTACAGTGATTTTCTAAAGGAGTTTGAGCTGAAATATACTCCGAGGGAGTATAAAGATGTGAAAAAGATGGAATTTCTGAATTTGAAGCAGAACAGTCGGACTGTGACAGAATATGAAGTCGAATTCATCCGGTTGAGTCACTATGCTGGAGGTATTATTTCAGACGAGATAGACCGGTGCAGAAGATTTGAGGAGGGATTGAGGCCCTCTATTATGTGTCTTGTGGCTGGTTCTAGATACCAGGATTTTTCCCAGCTTGTTGCAGCAGCTAGGAGTGTGGAGAGAGCCTAAGATATTGCAGCAACTGCTACCGAGGAGGAGACCAGGGTTAGGAGACCCCAGTTTGAGGCAGGGTCTTCATCTGTAAAGAGAGGTAGAGGCAGTTTTGTTCCTAGGATCATTAGGAGTCAGAGGCAGGTTAGTAGGTCAGTTCAGTTTCAGAGACAGAGGCCGAGACCGATAGTTTCTGTAGCTAGTGCCCCGACTCCAGTGATTCAGAGGTCTACTCCACCTGTATGTGAGCATTGTGGTAAAACCCATAGGGGTGTGTGTTGGAAGATTGGTGGACCAGCTGGATGTTTTAGATGTGGGTCACCAGCACATTTTGTTAGAGATTGTCCTGAGATGCAGGAATATAGGCAGGCTGATACTACGGCTTCTCGACCTAGTGTCAGTAGAGGTGGTCGAGGAGGCAGAGGTTTCAGTAGGGGTGGTAGATCCGAGTTTAGTCAGAGAGGAGGATCTTCATCCAGAGACAGTAGACTGGACGAGGCCGGATCTTCTCAGAGAGTATATGTGATGCAGAGGCAGCTAGATGCTTCAGCAGTTATAGCTGGTACATTCTCTTTATTTGGCATTTCAGTTCTTGCTTTGATTGATCCATGATCTACTCATTCATACATAAGTGCATCTATCTTGCCTGTGTCTGAATTGCATTCAGAGTCCTTAGGATCTGATGTCTTAGTGACCAATCCTTTAGGACATAGTGTTGTGGTGAGTAGGGTGCAACGTGAGAGTGCTATTGTGGTTCAAGGTGAGGAGTTTCTTGGTGATTTAATTGAAATGCCTTTTAAAGAATATGATTTGATTTTAGGCATGGATTGGTTGTCTAAGCATGGAGCTATAGTGGATTGTCAAAAGAAATGTGTTACTTTGAGAACTGATGAGGGTAGAAGTATATTAGTATCTAGTGAGCAGAGACAATTTGCATCCTTGTTTGTATCAGCTGTAACAGCCAGAAAGTTGATTAGAAAAGGGTGTGTTGCTTATCTTGCTCATGTTATGGATACCAGAGTAATGGGTTCTCAACTTGATAGTATACCCACAGTTGCTGAGTTTTCATATGTATTTCCAGAGGAATTGCCAGGGTTACCCCCTGAGAATGAGGTTGAGTTTGGTATCGATTTGTTGCCTGGTACCACTCCCATCTCTATCACTCCTTATCGAATGGCACATGCTGAATTGAGAGAGTTGAAGGTGCAGTTGCAGGAGTTGTTGGATAAAGGGTTTATTCGCCCTAGTGTTTCTCCGTGGGGAGCTCCTGTGTTGTTTGTAAAGAAAAAGGATGGTACTTTGAGGTTGTGCATCGATTATAGGCAATTGAACAAAGTAACTATCAAGAATAAGTATCCTTTACCTCGAATTGATGGTCTCTTTGATCAGTTGAAGGGAGCAGCGGTGTTTTCCAAAATTGATTTGAGATCAGGGTACCATCAATTAAGGGTTAGAGCTGAAGATGTTTCTAAGACAGCTTTCCGCACAAGATATAGGCATTATGAGTTCTTGGTAATGCCTTTTGGATTGACGAATGCACCTGCAGCTTTCATGGATTTGATGAATAGGGTGTTTAGGCCCTATCTGGATCAGTTTGTGGTGGTTTTCATCGATGATATTTTGGTGTATTCACGTAACGAGGAAGAACATGTCAAGCATCTGCGAATTGTGTTACAGATCTTGAGAGAGAAACAGTTGTATGCTAAGCTGTCAAAGTGTGAGTTTTGGCTTGACCAAGTAACTTTTCTCGGTCATATAGTTTCAGCAGATGGTATAAGAGTTGATCCGAGTAAAGTTGAGGCCATTTTGAATTGGAGTCCACCAAAGTCAGTGACTGAAGTTAGAAGTTTTCTGGGTTTAGCAGGCTATTATCGAAGGTTTGTGAAAGGTTTTTCTTTGATAGCTACTCCACTCACCAGATTGCTTCGAAAGGGAGTTAGATTTGTGTGGACATATCAGTGTCAAGCTAGTTTTGATCAGTTGAAAGAAATGTTGACTCAAGCACCTGTTCTTACTTTACCCGTGGAAGATAAACCATATGTGATTTACAGTGATGCTTCACATAATGGTTTAGGATGTGATTTGGCGACACTACTTGTATGGGGAGAAATGTTTTATCTATATGGATCATAAAAGTTTGAAATATTTGGGTGTTCAGAGAGAGCTGAATCTTCGGCAAAAGCGATGGTTAGAGCTAATCAAAGACTACGACTGTTTGATTGATTATCATCCTGGTAAGGCAAATGTAGTTGCTGACGCCTTGAGTCGGAAGTCTCTGGCAGGTTTGGCTGTTTATTCGCTCTCGTTGCTTGTTAAGTTGAGAGCGTTACATACTAGTTTTGAAGCATGTGATGATGGTGCATTGTTGGCTCAGTTGCAATTGAGACCAGTATTGTTAGATCAGATTAAGGAGGCTCAATTGACAGATGAGAAAATTCAGAAGATTATTTCAGATTGCCAAAACGGGGAGAGCCAAGATTTCTTTGTGAGAAGTGATGGTAGCCTTTGGTTTAAGGATAGATTGTGTGTTCCTGATAATGATAGTTTGAAAAAGGTTATTTTGGAGGAAGCACACCAATCGGTTTTTGCTATGCATCCGGGAAGTACAAAGATGTACCATGAATTAAGACAGCATTATTGGTGGTCTGGTATGAAGAGAGACATAGCAGAATTTGTGTCCAAATGTCTCACTTGTCAGAGGGTGAAAGCTGAACATCAAGTTCCAACAGGGTTGCTTCAACCTTTAACGGTGCTTGAATGGAAATGGGAGAGAATCACAATGGATTTTGTGTCTGGTTTGCCTATGACACAGAGGAAGCATGATGCCATTTGGGTGATTGTTGATAGGTTGACAAAGACTGCTCATTTTCTTCCGGTTCGGATGGACTTTTCACTTGAGAAGTTAGCTGAATTGTATATCAATGAGATAGTAAAGTTGCATGGAGTCCCAATTTCTTTAGTGTCTGATCGAGATTCTAGATTTACTTCAAGATTTTGGAAGAGTTTACATGGTGTTTTGGGTTCTCGATTGCATTTTAGCACTGTTTTTCATCCGCAGACAGATGGGCAGTCAGAGAGAGTGATACAGATTATTGAAGATATGTTGAGAAGCTGTGTCATTGATTTCTCTGGAAGTTGGGACAGATTTTTGCCACTTGTAGAATTTGCTTACAACAATAGTCATCAATCCAGTATTGGAATGGCACCATTTGAGGCATTGTATGGAAGAAGATGTAGAACACCTTTATGTTGGAATGAAATTGGGGAAGGCAAATTGGTTGGTCCTGATCTGATTAAAGAGACTGAAGAAAAAGTGAAGATGATTCGGGATAGGTTAAAAACAGCTTCAGACCGACAGAAGTCTTATTCAGATTTGAAGAGGAGAGGCATAGAGTTTGATGTTGGAGATAAAGTATTTTTGAAAGTGTCTCCTTGGAAAAAGATATTGAGATTTGGTCGAAAAGGGAAGCTATGTCCTCGATTCATTGGACCGTATGAGATATTAGAAAAAATTGGACCAGTTGCTTATCGTCTTGCTTTGTCGCCTGAGTTGGATAGAATTCATAATGTCTTCCATGTTTCTATGTTGCGAAGGTATAGATCTGACCCATCTCATGTTTTACCAGTTGAATCTATTGAGGTGAGTCCGGATCTAACTTTTGAAGAAGAACCAATTGCTATTTTAGCACATGAAGTGAAAGAATTGCGAAATAAGAAAGTGCCACTTGTAAAGGTTCTTTGGAAGAATCATGGGAGAGAAGAGGCAACTTGGGAGAATGAGCAAGCAATGCAAGATCAGTATCCTCAACTGTTTCAGACATAAATATCAGGTAATTTCGAGGACGAAATTTCTTTTTAGAGGGGGAGAATTGTAATATCCCAAAATGTGCCCTAGAAGTTTTAGTATAATTGTTGTTTTATTTGAATTAAAATGTATATGTTAATTTGGGAGAAAAAAGAAATTTAAAAGAAAGTATATATGTTGTGTATATGGAAGTATATACAACATATATACAAGTCAAATGTGATGGTCAAGGGATGAAGATAATTATTTTGTTCTTTGTGAAATTACTAAATAGGGTAATAAGTGAAAGAGAAGTAAAATAAATAGGTGAGGGTATTTAAGTAATTTCTTATTTTGGAATACTTGGTGGAGGTTTAAAGAGATGAGATATTTGACTTTTCTTCATTTCTTCTTCTTTCCTTCTCCATTGTTGGCCGGCCATCCTAGACAAGAGAGAGAACAAGAGTGAGTTGGTGTTTAAAGATCAAATTGAAGGAGATTTCAAATAAACAAGTTGGAATTTCAAGAAAATTTCATTGTTTTGGTAAGTTCTCTCTTGATTGCTCTTGTTGTTTTTGAAGTTATTTTTAGAGTTTGATGAAGTGTTGTTGATAATATGGTTAGGATTGCTTGTGGTGTGTTTTTAAGTGTTGAAATGGAATTAAAGATAAGAAGTTAGGTTGGTGTTGGTGATGGAAGAGGAAGAGTGGTGTTTAGTGAAAATTTTTCTGTTTTACAATTAGTAAAGGCTGTGACTTGTATGATTTTTAATTAAATATAGAAAAATTCTCTTGAAGTGAATTTTTGATATGTTGTGCCTCTATGAGTCTAGAATGACTGAAAAATATGTTGATTCGATTTTGGAATGGTTATGATTTTGGAAAGATTATTTTTACTAGACCTGTTCCAGCAGGTACCTTAACTAAGACAGCTATATTTCGGGATTTTTAATAAAATGTAGAAAAATCATATTCAATTGAATTTTGGATATGTTGTTTCTTAGTGAGTCTATTATTTGAGAAAAATAATTTGGAACCACGTTGATTGAATTTAGTTTATGGAATTCACAAAGTTCAGAACTGCTGCCAGGATGCAGGGCAATTGGGGCAGTCTGGTTGGGTGAACTATTTGACCAAGATTTTGTATTCAGTTTGATCTGAAATTTTAAAGGAATGATTTTAAGATGTAAAATTTAGTTCTGTAAAAATTTTAGAATTTTTTAGTCAAGTAGATTATTTTATACAAATTTTCAAAATAAGGATAGAGTGGAGTCTAAAACCAGAATGTACTATTCATATGGTCATTTTGCTAATACTCCTTTTGGATTAGGTTGTGAAGAGGTTGAATTGCCCTAGCCTAAGTGTTGAGGATTCTTGGAAGAGTAAGTGTATAGATTTGTGTGAGTTGGTTTTAAGGTAAGTACAAATTACATTATTTCATACATTCATATTATGTTGAGATTTAACATACATTTTATTGTAAATGTGTTAAGAAATTTAATGCATTATTAATGCATATTAATAATGTATGTTTGGTATGATGTGAATGTTGTGATGAGTATGTAAAATATGTGTTAATGCCATTGATTATATCCATTTGAATGATGAAATGAAATATGGAATATGAAATGTAAAAGATGTGATGATGAAATGAAATGTGAAAGATATGATATTATGAAGAATTGCCCTATTGTGATTTGAGATCATATGAGATATGAGGCCATGGTTGTTGGCTATGATAATGCAAATGAAATATATATAATGGAGGCATGGTTGCCTAATTAATTATGAGAAATGAAATGAAAAGAAATTGATAATGAGATAAATAAAATGATTGTGTGCCTAATATGTTTATTCAATTTTCAGAGTTCTGGTTTTGGCGGCATGCCTATGGATCACTGGATAGGTGAAATGACCGGGTCGTAAGCTGATTCCAGTTGAAAAATGTGAAATGTGATGTTTTTGGGGTGAAATGACCGGGTCGTAAGCCTCAAAAACAAATTATTGAAACTAGATTGGGTGAAATGACTGGGTCGTAAACTCAAATCTAGTTGATTATCCATGGATAAATGTATTGATGATTATGATTATAGACCAAAACAGTAACTCTGAACTTTGAATAGCATATTAGATTATTTTTGGGCCCATGCTTGTGTTTGTTTAAATGTGACTATTGAATGGTTAAACAAATGAATAATGAGATGACTACTATACATACGTTATTGAAACTGGTAAAATTTGAAATATAATATTCTCTTGATTGTGTGACATTAGCATGGCATTAAAGCATCATAACACTGTAATTTGTACCACTAAGTCATTGGCTTAGCGCGAATGTGATTCTTCGCGTAGGTGACAGGGAAGAACTAGAGAGTTCCTCTAGGCCGAGTTGAGTCTAGATTTTGAGGTGTTGATAGTGGGCTTAAAGATCAAAGACTGACTGCCAAAGAAATGTATAAATTTTATGGGTTTTAAAACTTGAGTTTGGATATATATGAATTTGTAAATATTGTTATTTTCCGCTGCATAGTGAACAAATATTTTATCTACTGCATTTCATAATAAACCTTTACTTTATGTTGTACTAGAAGTGTAAATCCTTTTTGCAGGTTGTAGTTGAGGTTATAAGGGGGATTTATTGGGAGTGTACTGAGAATGATTTTGTTTGCATTGATTTGTGTAAAATGTTTTAAAAAATCAGAAAAAAAAAACCAGTTTTGTCGACACTTGGGACTCAATTTTTAGGCAAAACTATGGCAAAATTTCTGTAAAAATCGGAACTAAAAATTTGACTAAGTAAAATTGGTAGCAACATTAGGATAGTGTGGCGCCTCTACTTGGCTTACATATGTAGGTCGGGAAGGGGTGTTACAATATTGAATACTAAGGACAATCTTGAAAAATTCTCATTCAAATCAGATGAAGGCATATTTTTAAGATATTCATCATCTAGCAAAGGATATAGAGTATTTAATAAGAGAAGACTAGTAGTTGAAGAATCAATGCATGTTATTTTTTATGAATCCTCTAAACTTGATCAAAGGAAAGGTAGTGTTCTTGATGATTTTGTAGGTACATTTGAACAATAATAAACAATTGATGTTCCAAAGAACAATCTTGACGAATAAGAAGAAGAGTCTTAAGAGCTACCCAAAGATTGACAATACAAGAAATATCATCCAAAAGATTTCATCATTGGTGATTCATCAAATGGAGTAACTACTAGATCCAAACTTAAATACTTAGATGTTAATGTTGCTTTTGTTTTTCAAATTGAGCCAAGGACTATTGAGGAGGCTCTTAGTGATGAATGTTGGGTGATTGCTATACAAGATGAACTCAACTAATTTGACACAAATAATGTGTAGGAACTTGTTCCTAGACTAAAGGCCATCTAATTATAGGATGTTAATTGGTATACAGAAATAAGCTTGATGAAAATGGTCTCATTACTATAAACAAAGCTAGATTGGTAGTCAAAGGCTATAATCAAGAGAAAGGCATTGACTATGATGAGACATTTGCCCCCATAGCTATATTAGATGCAATTAGAATTTTAATTGTATTTGCATGTCATATGAATTTTAAACTTTTTCAAATGGATGTCAAAAGCGCTTTTTTGAATGGTTTTATTAATGAAGAATTTTATATTGAACAACCTCCAGGTTTTGAGGATTATAACTTTTCAAATTATGTTTTCAAACTTACCAAAGCACTATATGGATTGAGACAAGATCCAAGAGCTTGGTATCATAGGGTTAGTGCATATTTGCTTGAAAATGATTTTTCAAAAGGAAAAAGTTAACACAACTCTTGTTGTTAAAAAGAAAATGCATAACCTTTTGATTGTGCAAAATTATGTTGATGATATTATATTTGGCGTTACTAATGAATCTTTGTGCAATGAGTTTGCTTCTTGTATGACTAGAGAATTTGAAATGAGCATAATTGGTGAACTCAAATTCTTCCTTGGACTACAAATCAAGCAATGCAAGGATGGGATCTTCATCAACCAATCTAAGAACACAAAGAAACTCCTCAAGGAACTTAGAATAGATAGTTGCAAGATAAAAAAGACTCCCATGAGCACATCCGTGAAACTTGATAAAGATGAAAGTGGTAAGGCAATAGATTAGAAGAAATATCGAGGTATTATTGAATCACTACTTTACTTAACCGCCTCTAGACCTGATATAATGTATAGTGTATATTTGTGTGCTAGATTTCAATCATGCCCTAGAGAATCACATTTGAATGCAACTAAAAGAATTTTGAAATATTTGAGTGGTACATTGCATTGAGGACTTTAGTATCCTAGAAACACAACATTTGACATTTTAGATTTTTCATATGCGGACTATGCTGGTAGCATATTAGATAGAAAGAGAACGCCCGATGCATGCCATTTTCTTGGCGATTGCTTGGTTTCTTGCTTTAGCAAGAAACAAGTATCAGTTGTTTTATCTATATTGGAAGCCGAATATATTATAACAACCTTATACCCTATATACTTATAATACATATACTCTGTATATGTAAAATATGCATATATGGTATAAGAATGTCACAATCCATTTTAATAAAAAAATTTACTTTACCAATTTAAATTTTCAAATACTTTAAAATATAAAAATAAATAGTAATAAAATATTTTTATTTATTATAGTTTCCAAAATAACCATTTTACATAAAAATCTCTGGAAATATTTGCAAGAGTTTTGGTTGTAATTTGGACAATCCAAAAAAAAAAACAATATACCCAATCTGCATAAAACAAGCACTCCCAATAATATCAAATCACCATTTCACAACTACTTTTCAATTCCTCCTCATTTTCTAAAAAATATATATACTTATATATATCAACACATATAAAATCCTATTTTAAACAAATTATCAAAAACATTCTTCATAGTTTACATTATATACTTCAAAAAAGATAACTGTAGACCCTTAATTTTTTACCAAATCCGGTCCAATATTTTTTATTTAGTCTAAAATGATTTTTGTTGTCTAATTGGTCCAAAATAATTTTTATTAAATAATTTTTGCTTTAGTGTCTAATTTTTATTAAAAAAATAGAAATAAACAAATAAAAGTAAAAAAATAAAAATAAAAATAAAAATTGGAGTCGGAAAAATCGAAGACGAAAAAATCGTCGCGCAGGCCCGCAGGAAATTCCTGCGGGCGAAATCGCTGTGCTATTTCGCACGCAGAAATTGGCTATTTCGCAAGCAGAAATTTTCTGCCTGCGAAATAGCTTACGTGCCTGCTCCGCTCGCGCTGCCGCAGAAATTTTTGCCAGCGCATTTTTTCCTGCGGCAATTTTTTTTGGCAGCGTAAATTTTTCGACGCAAATTTTTCGAAACCTAATATAATTAGGTTTTGGTTTCTTTTTTTTTGTTAATATTACTTACCTTAACTAATTAGGAATAAACAACCTCAAACCACTATAAATAAGGACCAAAGGCAATTAATTTGGAGAGGACAAAAAATCCAACAGTAGCTTGGAAAATTTGAAACCAAATCAAGGAAGGAAAAGGAGGAATTCAATTCAACTTTTTTTTTGGAACAGAGCATCACGATTTAAAAAATTCAAAGGCAAAAAAAGGCTTGTCTTTGAAGCTAGATCATCCAAGAAGAATTGTTTTTGAAGGAATCATCAAAAGAAGGTATGTGTTAATTGATTTTCTTTAATTATTTTTTTTACACAGTAGCTAAAATTATGAAATTTAGGTTTTCTAAATCAAAAACCTTAGAAATTTAATTTAGTTTTTCCAAGGTTAAAACACTAATACTTTACTTTATTTTCCAAAAAGACTTAAAATTGTTATTTTTACTTCCTAAAAAACTTAAAACTCTAATTGAACATATTTTTCAACAAAACTAGAAATTAATTTTGTTTCTTTTAAAAATTTAAACTTGGTATTGTTTCTTCCAAAAAAACCATAAAAAGCATCTTTTCTATTTGTAAAAACTTCAATCCGTTTGTTTAAATTCATAAAACCTCATTGTTGCGCTCAAATTAACTCTACCACAAAGCGGCACTCGCAAGTATACGGGGTAGCTGTAGCAAAGGTGATCGCCCCAAGGTCGTCTCTCAAGGAAGCCAAAGTGGGTAATTGATTATCAAATTAAAAGTAACAAGTAATTAAAGAAATTTAAATTGCTAAGTAATGAAAAGGTTTAATTGAAGTTTAAAACGATAAAAGTAAACAAGAACTGATGTTTTGATTCACTTGATAAAAGGGTCTAGGGTTTGCACTTCTCTACTACTCATATGTATGAACGGTTATTTCTCTTAACTAATTTAATTTCTAAGATTAAATCTCAAACAACTTAATTAATTGAGTCAAGGAAATAAGCTCTCGCATTCAAACCTCTTACAACTAATCTTGTTATAATTGAAACAATCTTTTTAATAGGTTATATCTCTAATTCACCTAAGTCCTTAATTGAATTGTTCCAGCATTAGACTTCATCTCTCAATCCATCATCTAATACCTAGAACACACAATTGGTGGCCAATCAATTATATGTTAACAATATTTCATTCAATAAAGGCTAGAGAAATTATTAGCTAAGAGAATAACCAATTCATACAATCATAGCAGATCCATACAAACCCTAGACTAGATCAAATTACTTCATAATGCAATTAAACATATTCGTCTCATTAATGTTCAAAGAAATCGAAATAGACATGATAATATCCATTCAATAAAAAATAAAGAGAATAAGTTCAAGAACAAAACCAAGTTACAACTCCTTGAAGCTTCTGAATAATCTCTTGTTCGAATCTTGCAAGAAGCATATAACAATGGAAAGAACAATCTAATCTAGCTAGTTTTAATCCAAAGTGTAGTTGAAATCCAAGAAAACAAATGATAAAACCCTAAAACTATCTCTGACGGCTCCAACTTTGCTCTTAAAATCGCAACAGTACTAACCCTAAGCTCTCCCCTTCCTTTTATATGAAATGTCGCTTTAAAAATCCGCTGCGTGTTTTCTTCATGAGGGACACGGCCAAGTCAGATGTGACTTGGCCGTGTGAGTGGCTTTTGGAGGGACACGGCCACAAGACTTGGCCGTGTCCCCTGCATGTGTCCACCTCTATTGCTTCTCTTATTTCTTCTTCTTTGGTTGTGTGACACGACCAAGTCAGAAGTGACTTGGCCGTGTTGCACCTTGTTGGAGGGACACGGCCACAAGACTTGGCCGTGTCCCTTGCCTGTGTCTGCCTCTGTGAAATTTGCTTCATCTTTGCCTTTGGAACCAAGTGAGACACGGCCAAGTGAAGATGACTTGGCCGTGTGGATCTTCTTTGGAGGGACACGGCCAGGTGACTTGGCCGTGTCCCTTGCATGTGTCTACTACTGGGACTTGTTCTTCAATTTAATCTTAGTATGGGACACGGCTAGTGACTTGGCCGTGTCTTCTGCCTGTGTCAGCCACTGCCACTTTCTCCTTCAAATTTGCTTCCTTGCCTTTTTAACCTAACACAAAACTCAAAACAAATCTAAACAAGAAATCAATAGACAATAACCAACACAACATAAACACAATACTAAAGACTACATAAAAAAATGACCTAAACATTGAAATAAACTAAAACTACCAAAATTAATGAAAACACCAAACAAACCGATTAAAACTAACAAAATACCTAAATAAAATAATAATTATCATAATAAACAAGACACAAAACTATAACAAAAACTAATAAAACACTCATGAAATCATCAAATTGTCTTTTTATACCCTAATTCAACAAATCACCCGAGACCCAAATTCTAAAACACTAAAACCCTAATTCAACTTCTAAACCTAAAATATTAAACTTTAACTCCTTTAAAACCTTAAACCCTAATTTTTATGAACCCTAATCCTTTTAAAACATTAAAAAATATAAACACATAAAAACCTAAATTTTACACAGTGGCTTAGGAACCCAATAACCAAAAATCACAAATTAAAGTATTTTAATGTGTTTAAAACCTTAGTTTCATGATATCATCATTCAAACCTTAATTTTGTTAATCAAAAAGTCTTACCAACCCTTTAAAACATAAAACCCTAATTTATTTTAATTCCATAAAAAGTCACAGTAGCCATAATTGGACTTTTATTTGCTTTATTCAATTCCATACTTGATTATGCTTTGATTTATTTCTTATGCTTTAATTTATTTAATTTCAATACTTGATTTATTTAATTTATCATGGATGGATTTTTATTTTATATTTTTGATGAATGATTTATTTATTATGAATGGTTATTTACTTTTATCAATTTATTTAGACTTCCAAATGTTGTAAGAGGTATGTTTCCACTTGGTGGGTACCTCATTAGTTAAATATCATGTAATTTAATTTGCTTTTTTATTTTAAAACCTATGTAAAAGGCATGTTTCTACCTTTTGGTGGGTGTCCTATTTAGGCATATGATGTAAGGACATGTTTCCATCTTCGGATGGGTGTCCGTTTATTTGTTTTGTTTTGTTTGGACATTGCTTTGATTTTAATATAATGATGCTTTCTTTTTATTGTGTGTAGTATGGATAATGTTGTTATATTTAAGAATTTTATAATATTAAGACCTGTAAAGGAGGCTGGTTCCAATGAACCGAGTGTTGTGGGGGTGCTGGGCCATTTCTCACCTTCCCCACACGTACCCAACTTTCCAAACCCATTAGGGGTTGGGGATTCCTTAGGAATTGAGTCATCCACCCCTTCCTTTTTCCAGGCCCCGTCCGGGTGGCAACTCCATTTTTCTCCGGACTTAGGTCCGTGTTTCTAAGGCCCCGAGCCTAAACAGTGCCGAAGTCGCAAGAACCATTCCACCGAGAGTGGGGGCGAAAATCCCCGCTCACAGTGGCGACTCCACTGGGGATAAGAAAAGTTGATTCCCTTGGTCTTTATATTATTCTATTCTTTCTTATAATGATATTATCCATTGCATCATCTTATACTGCATCGTGTGCGTGAGTTAGGATGCCCGTGTTACCCATGTTATGTTATGTAAGGGACACCATACTTTCACTCAAGGTATGGAGATCGAGCAAGGCATAACCATTCATAGCCTCATACCATTTGGTATATACTTGCTATGGGAACCTAAGCCTTTTTACCCAAAGACTAAAGCTCATGTAAATGGCCTAGTTACTTTCCTTAGGTTTTACCCTAAATGCATGTTGTTTGACTATGGTTGGTTTATCTTAGTCTAAATCATAGCCTATTTGGTTTGTTCTTTTTCTAATATGACCTAAGTATATTGTAAGCTCAAAATAAATTTTTCTTTAAAATCCAAAAGACCAAAACTATTTTCAAAATTTTTCAAGATGGTCTTTGGACATAAGACTTTTCTAAAAACAAATCGAAAATTCTTTGGCCCATGGCCCAAATACTAAGCCCAAAATCCATTTTTCTAAAATCTTTTATAATGGGCTTAGAAACAAAACTATTTTTCACCCAATCTTTTCTTACAAAGAGCTTGCAAAAATATTTAGGTCAATTATGAAATACCAAAAATCAATTGTGGGCCTAGTTTACACTAAGAATAAATTAACCATGGGCTTGTTTTTGGCATGAGCCATTAGTTACCTTTTTCAAGTGAGAAATCTATCTATAATAAACCTCTTAATTTAGTTTTAATCCAATGTAGCATAAAAGCTACTATAGTTGGTTGAATGGATTAAAACCTAATTAATGGGAATTATCATGATTCATTTCCATTTTCGAAAATATAACTATTGGTTGAAACGTCCAAGGAATTATTCGAAAGCAAGATACCCCATGTCGGTATTTTGTCAACCATATACCTAGGAAAAGAGACTCACCATTCGTGTGTGGATGTTATAAGGTTGGAAGGAACGTCCTAATTATCCTTGTTTGTTGATTATTTGTGCATACATGCATACATGCATACATTTGCATCTCATATCATTAATCCTCTCTGGCTCACAGCCCTGGATTACGACAGTTCAAAAGCTTACAACAATCCGACCTATGCCGGAGATGAAGTATCTAGCAACGACTCAATCACTTGCTCACCTAAAATAATGGAGCCCGAACAAATTCAAAGAATGGTGGATGAAGCCCTCAGTTCCAAAATGGAAGAGATCAAAGAAGCCATGGCCGAGACCATAAAGAATCAATTAGTTGCAATTTTAGGAAACCATGTCGAAGCATCTGCTAGCACTAAGAAACCAAAGGACAAAGGGAAGACCAAAGTTAGTGAAGTGGTTTTTGATGATGATAAGGTGATCATTAATGATGATGATTGGGCTCAATACTACTAAGATCTTCAAGACAAAAAGGAGCCAAAGGTTATTGAGAAGGAAACTATTGAAAAGACCGAGACATCCGATGTTGAAAAGATGATTGCTGATTTAGAAAAGAAATTTGAGAAGAAGCTGAAAACCGAAGAGATGTCTGAGATCGACAAACTATTTGAACAAGATGATGAGGTCCCTTATAAGTTTAAGATGCCTTCCTTTGCTAAGTACAATGGCACCGGAAATCACCATCTTCATGTGAAGCAGTATATCACTGCCATGCAATCTACCCAAGCTACTAAGGCTCAAACCCTAAGGTACTTCATGCTCTCATTGGACCCTGCTGTCCAAAATTGGTTCAATACCTTAGATGATGGAACACAAAAGAATTGGGATCTACTTTACAAAGCCTTCATCCAACAATATGGATATAATGTTGAGTTAGAAGTTACCTTAATGGAAGTGGAGTCCATTAGGCAAAGGCCGAATGAGAATTTTGTAGATTATGTCAAGAGATGGAGAAACAAGGCCGCTTTGCTCAAGAAGAGGCCCGATGAATCTGATCAAATAAGGATGATCGTGAGAGGTGTCTTGCCCAATCTCCATGAAAGGATGTCTCACACCCTTATAAGGGATTTCAAGGATCTTCTCCAAGCTGGTCTACAAATTGAAGAGTGGGAAAGGGAGAAGAATCATTTTTCAATAAAGAGGAATGAGAAAGGTAATTACCAACCTGGTAATCAAAGCACGCAAAAAGAAGTTGATATTAATGTAACCGGTCAAGGAAATAAAAGACAATTTTCAGATCTGGGGAAGCCTCTATCTTGGGTTCTCAATAAGCTACAAAAGAAGGGATTGTAACAACCCTTGACTCCTCATCCTTTACCTAATCCTCTTCCACCTAGCTTTGATACTAATGCAATTTGCCAATTCCATCAAAGGCCTGGACATGAAACATAAAATTGTATGAAGTTGACGTATGAGATCCAGAATTTAATTGATAATGGCAAGTTGCCTAAGTCGGATAAGCCCAATACCAAAGGTAATCCATTTCCAAGGTTCAACAGAGTACCTCCACCGGCAACGTTCATGGTGGGAAAAGGATTGGAAGAAGATTTTGTTTTATCATCTTTTCAAGATGGGGATATTGAAGATGTGAAAGGAAAAGAAGCCTAACTCAATGAACTTTCCTTAGATTGAATGTTGCTTTTCAATTTTACTTTCTTTAATATTTTATTGGAACAATCTTATTTTTCAAATTTAAATTTGTTTGAATAAATCACTTTTATCAAAAAAAAAACTTGTTGGTCTTTGTTCATTTTGGTGCTCAACCAATGAGGAATCTAGCTTGATAATTCATGAATTAATATATTTATGCATCATGACTTGAATGACTTTACTAGATGAGGGAATTGCTCTATAGCATCGAGTTGTGTATGCTTACTTAGAGAGGGCTCCTTCATAATTACCTTTGTCTAGGTCCTAGTCAGTCTTAGAACATGCTTTGACAAACTTTCGAGGCAAAATTGAACTCTACTTATTTAAGAGAGAAATGATCTAGGCATTGTTTGATGAGCCAACAACTAGTATCCACCCAATTAGATATCAATCCCTAGTTGTCCCTTTGAGCCTTCATAAAATTTTAGCTTTCTTTTCATTGGCTTAAAACCCCAAAAACCTACCCTGAGCTATTGTGATACATTTGACAAGTCTTATGATCACTAAGATGAAGAGGCAAGAAGATCAAAGAAAGCAATGATTAGTTGTGATCATGAGGATAGTTGAAGTTCTCAAGACCATGAAGAAGTTGAAGTTCTTAAGACCATGAAGATAGTTGAAGTTATCAAGACCATAAGGGTAGTTGATGTTTTCAAGACCAAAAGGGTGTTTGAAGTTTTCAAGACCATAACGGCAGTTGAAGTTCACTTAATATCTCCAATATATCAAGACAACATCAACATCAGAGTAACAAATGATTTATCCTTGTTAAAGAAGATTTATGTTACTCCACTCATCCATTATTGGAAGCCCAAGTTAGTACAAACAAGACAACTCTTTTAGAGCTAGAACTAAGAAAAAAAAAGAAGAGAGAAGAAAAGAAAACAAAAAAGACAAAAGAAAGACAAAAAAAAAAACCAACAAGAAAAGAAAACCTAAAAGGGTGGTTCAGAAAGCCAATTGAGTTTTCTTTTACCTAAGCAGCAAAAGGCTTCCATTTGGACAGTTTGACTTGAATTAGTCCAACCCAACCAAAGATTCAATCAAAATCAAAGAAAAAGGAGAAAAATCATTCAGTTCTTGAAAGTTTTGTACTTAACAGTCCTGCAAGGAAGAAGGACAAAATGATAAAATGCTCAAAGAAAGGGAGGAGTAAGAAAAATAAAAAGAAAGAAAAGGGAGAAGAAGAAAAGAAATAAATTTGGGTCTTAAACTTTTTGCAAAGGCAAAAACTGTCCTAATCAAGATCCGGATTAATGCCAAAAAGATAGAAGGAATTTGGAGTCTAGCAAGATTGCCTCCAAGCTGCCTAAAATTTAAATGAGAAGTCTGTAGTGTATAGGTTTGTCCATTGTGTCACATCAGCTCCTATCTCAAAATGGCCTTCATTTAACCCATGTCCCTCATAGACCCCATTTCAAGCCTATCAAAGACCTGTTGATCTCTCTTGGTAGGTCGAGTCTATTAGTGGAGATAGTTTGGATAAGCATGCATATGAGATGGAAAATATTTAAACTCAAATGAGACCTTTGGCCAAGTAATGTGTATGTGCCTATCTGAAGTGCAACAATTCTTGCTTAAATAGAATTGATTCCCGAGTTTAGTACGGTAACTAGGGTTGTCATGTTATAGATATGTTAATTTTGAAAATCAAGTCCTGAGGTGCATTGACATTAATTTGGCAAAGCCAACATTTGATTTCAAAATTAAAATTCAAAAAATCAAATAAAAAATGTTTTTGTCATACAAAGCCTTCAAGTTAAGGGAAGTATGTTGAACATCCAAAGGACACATTGGGCAAAGGAAATGATTATTGGCAAGGTCTTGAAGAAGCTATCAGCCGATATGCTATGGATGTATCCCTGACTCTGCTGCTTGGGGTCTCCACCACTCATGTTTTAAGCATCTTGAAGATAAAAGCCATAAATGCAAAGCTTTCTATCATTCCAATGCAAGACTTCAACGGGCATCTGAAAGAAATTCGTGAGAGTACTTCTGCTGATCACCTCGGCCTGTGAGTTAATGAAACCGCTGTGAGTATTATCATGCATATCATACATACATGAGCATATCACATCACACTTTCTTGTCTTGTATTGTCTATTCTTTATCAAAGTGAACAGCAAACACTCTATGAAGTAAAGAATCAAAAGAAGATGTCAAATCAGGGGGGCATGGAAAGCCCATTGCTTGAGAAAGCTCCAGTAAATTTGCAAAGAGAAGAAATACGTGCTTGTGCAAAGAACTAGACTGCAAAAAATCAATCAAAGCTTGCATGGATAAAATATTTGGTTTGAGCCTACACAGGGGGCAAAGTTTCTCCTTTTCAATTTTTTGAGTTTATATACCAAATATTTTTAAACTCACAAATATTTTGCCACACAGGGGGGGCAAGGAGAGGATATAAGGTCCAATTAAAAATAGCTAAATCTTTGCAAAAAGGAAGAAAAAAAGAATGGAACATTAGAACTCTCAAAAGAATGAAGATGCAAAAGACGAAAGACTAATCCAACTAAAAGAGCTGAAGCCAATGGGTAAAGACCTGACCTCCAATGGATAAAGACCCATGTTTCAAGGGTAAAGACCCAATCTCAAAGGATGAAGATCCATTTGCAAGGGTGAAGACCCGATCTCAAAGGATGAAGATCCATTTTTTTAAGGATGAAAACCCGATGTCAAAAGATGAAGATTCATTTTCAATGATGAAGACCCGATCTCAAAGGATGAAGATCCATTTTGAGGGTGAAAAACCACAATGCATAGAATAACCGGAGCAGTCAGATTTCTCAAATGATAAGAGGTTAGTCAAACTTAATCTCGGGTCCAAGCACCCATTCTCGTGTCCAAGTACCCAAATCAATTCAAGCTCGGGTCTAAGTACCTAATCTCGGGTCCAAGCACCCATTCTCGGGTCCAAGTACCCAAATCAATTCAAACTTGGCTCCAAGTACCTAATCTCGGGTCCAAGTACCCAATCTTGGGTCCAGGTACCCAATCTCGGGTCCAAGTACCCAAATCAATTCAAGCTCGGGTCCAAGTACCCAATCTCCGGTCCAAGTACCCAAATCAAATCAATCTCGGGTCCAAGTACCCTATCCTGTGTCCAAGTACCCAATCTCCGGTCCAAGTACCCAAATCAAATCAATCTCGGGTCCAAGTACCCAATCCTGTGTCCAAGTACCCAAATTCCATCCAATCTTGGGTCCAAGTACCCAAATCGAATTCAATCCAATCTCGGGTCCAAGTACCCAATCTCAGGTCCAAGCACCCAATCTCGGGTCCAAGTACCTAAATCAAATCTAATCTTGGGTCCAAGTGCCCAATCTCGGGTCCAAGTACCCAATCTCGGGTCCAAGCACCCATTCTCGGGTCCAAGTACCCAAATCAATTCAAGCTCGGGTCCAAGTTGTAACACCCCTATACCCCGTATACGCACACAACATACTACTACACCTGTAATATACGTATACCGAATACAGGAGTGCCACGGTTTATAATAAGCAAACCAATCTTTCAATTTAACAACAATATAAGTAAACTTAAAACATTCAAATTATATTATAATATATATTTATGTTATAGAACATAATAGATAAAACATTTATTTATTACTCAGCGGAAAATGTAGCGGTATTTACATATATATATACATCAAAATAAATATTTACAAAACATAAAGTGTATACATGTTTGGAAGTTCGTCTCTGATCTTTAAGCCCACAATCAACACTTCAAAGTCTAGACTCAACTCGGTCTAGCTGAACTCTCTGGTTCTACTCTGCCACCTGCGCGATGAACCACAATCGCGCTAAGCCAACGGCTTAGTGGTACAAACCACAATAACAATATGCTTTAATGCAATTACAATGTCATAATTTCAACAATAGAGATCATATTCAAAATGCTATAATGAAATGCAAATGTCATACTTTCATACATTATAAACAATTCACAAGAACATCATATTTCATAACATTACCTTTCATTATATCATTCAATTATTCTATTATTCATGAGTCACATTCCAACAAAGACAAACAAGGGCCCAAAAAGGATTTTATATGATATTCAAAGTTCAGAGTTACTGCTTTGGTCCATAATCACATTCATCAAGCCCGTAGGCGATATATATATCTCTATCCATGGATAGTGTAACAGACCCAGCCTCTTGGACCTCAACCCGGCTAGACCTAAGGGCCCCAGTATCTTGGTCCTCAACCCGGCTAGACTGTTACTGTTTTTTAGGCTTACGACCCAGTCTTTTCACCCCAAAAACATCATATTTCACATTTTTCAGCTGGACTCGGCTTACGACCCGGTCTTTTCACCTATCCAGCGATTCATAGGCATGCCGCCAAACTCAGAACTCTGAAAATTGAATAACATATTAAGCACACAATTATTTCATTTATCTCTTTATCAATCTCTTTCTCAATTCATTTCTCATTTCACATTCCATAATCAAATAGGCAACCATGCCCCAATTATTTCATTTGCATTATCATAGCCAACAACAATGGCTTTATATCTCATCATATCTCAATTCACATTAAAGCAATTCATCAATTATGTAATACATTGTTTAACACATTTGCCATCAAATATTTTAAACCTCAATGTCATGTAAATGCATGCCATAATGTATGGTTTGTACTTACCTCAAGAGCAACCCACACCAATCTATACACTTCCTCTTCCAAGAATTCTTCACTACTTGGATTATGACAACTCAACCTCTTCACAACCTAATCCAAAAGGAATAATATACACTCACTTAGAGATACACATGAGATAATAAGGCTAAGAACCAACTAGGGCCAACTCTACACATGACACGCTCAACAACACGGGCGTGTCCCTGACCGTGCCCTAAACTCACAACACAGAAGCTTTGACATGCTCAGTGACATGGGTGTGTCACTGGCCGTGTCAATCCTCCCTCAACACAGTAGCTTTGACACGCTCAGTGACATGGGCGTGTCACTAGACGTGTAAATGCTGCAACAACACAGAAGCTGTGACATGCTCAGTGACATGGGCGTGTCACTGCTCGTGTCACCCATCTAAGAACACAGAACCATTGACATGCCTAAAGACCTGGTCATGCTCATGGGGCCAAAAATCCAGATTCCGGCAACATCAACAACACATCCAACAAACCTCTTACTTCCACCCTTATCCACTTCAAACAAACTTAACTAAACACACCCAAAAACAAATATAACTTGCAAAAACACCAAAACAACTCAAAACATACATCAAACACAAATCATAATCATCACCACAAACCCAAAACACAACCACAACACTTTCTCTTCCAACAAACTTACTCTTTCCTTCAATCCAACCCCAAAATCCAAAATCAATTGAACCAAACACTCTTAAACACACCACAATCAAATAAACACATATCAACCACAACCTCAACTCACAAACTCAAAGAAAATCAAAGAATCAAGTGGAAAACTTACCAAAGATGAAGAAACTCTTAAATTTCCAACTTGATCACTTGAAAACTTCCTTCAATCTTGAGTTTGGAAGATCAAATCTCTCTCTTGCTCTCTTGCTATGGAGGGCCGGCCAACATAGAAAAGAAAAAGGAAGAAAGAAGAAAACAAAGAAAGCAAAGTCAAACTCTCCCAATCACTCATTTCCTCAAAATCCTCTCCACCAAGCAATAAACAATAAAATAATCAAATATCTTCTTCCACTTCCACTAACTCAATTTCCAATTAATTAATTAATTTCCTTTGACCCTTCATTACTTTAACTTGTATATGTTGTATATATCCCAATATATACAACATATACACTCTACTCAAAACCTCTTCTCTTACCACTAAAATAAATACACTTAATCCAAATACAACAATAAATATTCCAAAACTTTTAGGGTATACTTTGGGATATTACACAAGTACCCAAATTCAATCCAATCTTGGGTCCAAGTACCCAAATCAATTCAATCCCGGGTCCAAGTACCCAATCTCGGGTCCAAGTACCCAATCTCGGGTCCAAGTACCCAAATCCATTTAGGATCGAGTATCCAAATCCAGCTTAGGATCGAGTATTCCAATCCAGTCTAGGATCGAGTATCCAAATCCAATTTAGGATCGAGTATCCAAATCCAGTTTAGGATTAAGTATCCAAATCCAATTTAAGATCGAGTATCCAAGTCTAGCTTAGGATCGAGTGTCCAAATCTTTCGGGTCCAAAACCCAAAACCTCAAAAATTAAGCCTTATTGCTTTTCACTCTCTTTCACTAAGGTTTCAGATCATTCAAGTAGGGGAAAAACTGTAGACCCTTAATTTTTGACCCAATCCAGTCCAATATGTTTTATTTAGTCTAAAATGATTTTTGTTGTCTAATTAGTCCAAAATAATTTTTATTAAATAATTTTTGCTTTAGTATATAATTTTTATTAATAAAAAATAGAAAATAATAAATAAAAGTCAAAAAATAAAAATAAAAATAAAAACGAAGTCGGAAAAATCAGCGATGAAAAAATCATCGCGCGGGCCCGTGGGCATTTCGTCCGCAGAAAATTCCTGCGGGCGAAATCACTGTGCTATTCGCACGCAGAAAATTTCTGCCTGCGAAATAGCTTACGGGCCCGCTCCGTGAGCGCTGCCGCAGATTTCTGCGGCAGAAGTTTTTCGCCAGCGCATTTTTTCCTGCGGCAGTTCTTTTCGGCAGCGCAAATTTTCCGACGCAAATTTTTTTAAACCTAATCCAATTAGGTTTTGGTTTCTTTTTTTTTATTAATATTACTTACCTTAACTAATTAGGAATAAACAACCTCAAACCACTATAAATAAGGACCAAAGACAATTAATTTGGAGAGGACAAAAAATCCAACAGTAGCATGGAAAATTTGAAACCAAATCAAGGAAGGAAAAGAAGCAATTCAATTCAACTTTTTCCTGGAACAACAGCATCACGATTTAAGCTATTCAAAGGCAAAAAAAGGCTTACCTTTGAAGCTAGTTCATCCAAGAAGAATTGTTTTTGGAGGAATCATCAAAAGAAGGTATGTGTTAATTGATTTTCTTTAATTGTTTTTTTACACAGTAGCTAAAATTATGAAATTTAGGTTTTCTAAATAAAAAACCTTAGAACTTTAATTTAGTTTTTCCAAGGTTAAAACACTAATACGTTACTTTATTTTCCAAAAAGACTTAAAATTGTTATTTTTACTTCCTAAAAATCTTAAAACTCTAATTGAACATATTTTTCAACAAAACTAGAAATTAATTCTGTTTCTTTTAAAAATTTAAACTTGGTATTGTTTCTTCCAAAAAAAAACCATAAAAAGCATCTTTTCTATTTGTTAAAACTTCAATTCGTTTGTTTAAATTCATAAAACCTCATAAAATCATCAAATTGTCTTTTTATACCCTAATTCAACAAATCACCCGAGACCCAAATTCTAAAACACTATAACCCTGATTCAACTTCTAAACCTAAAATATTAAACTTTAACTCCTTTGAAACCTTAAACCCTAATTTTTATGAACCCTAATCCTTTTAAAATATTAAAAAACTTAAAAATATAAAAACCCAAATTTTACACAGTAGCTTAGGAACCCAATAACCAAAAATCACAAATTAAAGTATTTTAAAGTGTTTAAAACCCTAGTTTCATGATATCATCATTCAAACCTTAATTTTATTAATCAAAGAGTCTTACCAACCCTTTAAAACGTAAAACCCTAATTTATTTTAATTTCATAAAAAGTCACAGTAGCCATAATTGGACTTTTATTTGCTTTATTCAATTCCATACTTGATTATGCTTTGATTTATTTCTTATGCTTTAATTTATTTAATTTCAATACTTGATTTATTTAATTTATCATGGATGGATGTTTATTTTATATTTTTGATGAATGATTTATTTATTATGAATGGTTATTTACTTTTATCAATTTATTTAGACTTCCAAATGTTGTAAGAGGTATGTTTCCACTTGGTGGGTACCTCATTAGTTAAATATCATGTAATTTAATTTGCTTTTTTATTTTAGAACCTATGTAAAGGACATGTTTCTACCTTTTGGTGGGTGTCCTATTTAGGTATATGATGTAAGGACATGTTTCCATCTTCGGATGGGTGTCCGTTTATTTGTTTTATTTTGTTTGGACATTGCTTTGATTTTAATATAATGATGCTTTCTTTTTATTGTGTGTAGTATGGATAATGTTGTTATATTTAAGAATTTTATAATATTAAGACCTGTAAAGGAGGCCATTTCCAATGAACCGGGAGTTGTGGGGATGCTGGGCCATTTCTCACCTTCCCCACACGTACTCAACTTTCCGAACCCATTAGGGGGTTGGGGATTCCTTAGGAATCGAGTCATCCACCCCTTTTTTTTCCCCGCCCGTCCGGGTGGCTACTCCATTTTTCTCCAGACTTAGGTCCGTGTTTCTAAGGCCCTGAGCCTAAATAGTGCCGAAGTCGCAAGAACCATTCCACCGGGAGTGGGGGCAAAAATCCCCGCTCACACATACATGATATGCATAAAACCAAAGTGTGCTAAAATATAAAATATATACATGCTGGCAGTATCTCTGATCTCAATCGACCAAAATTAACTCTACAAGCAAAATCTCAAATCCAGACCTGACCCAGTCTAGAAGAACTCTCCAACCCTACCAGATTGCCATTGTCACCTGCTCGATGAATTACAATCGTGCTAAGCCAAAAGCCTAGCAGTACAAACTTTGATAACAATAAAATTGTAAAGTAATGCCAATGCACAATGCCTTGCATATCATGTCGCAACGTGTCATATAATTTCATTTTAAAACATATTCTTTAATTTTTTTTACAATTCACATAAGCACAAACACAAGCATGGGCTCAAAAGATCTAATATGCCATTAAAATCCCAAAGTTACTTTTTTATTTATCTAAATTGACACCAAGTGTCTAGCCACGAAGACAAATTATATCACAGTGACGCCAAGCATCTAGCCCCGAAGGCAAATCAAAGTATTGGTCAAAAGCTAGCCCCGAAGGCAAACAATGAGGATAATCTCATAGGCATGCCACCAAACACAAAACTCTGCAAATTGAATAACATACTAGGCACACAACTATTTCATGTTTTCCATTATCAATTTCTTTATCATTTTCTCATAATCAACTAGGCACATTGCCGCTTTTCTCACTATTAATTAGGCACATTGCCTTATTTTCTCATTTTTCTCAATCTCATTTCAATTCAATTTATCACATCTCATCATATCTCAATATATCATCACAATGTATCGCATTCCACATCAAAATCACATTACCTAAACACTTTTGGCTGTTTTCACATAATTCAGATAATTCACATTTTATTTAATTTAGCCATTAACAATAGCTTTTCACAATGCATTTAATGCATATATAATATTACACATGTCATAGCACAATATTCATGAATAATTAATGCATCAAGTAGCTTAAAATATTTTTCAACTAAAATGTGTTAATCCCAAATGTAATTCAATTATGAAACATTTATCAAGAGTTTGTACATACATCTATAAGCTCTCAAAAGCAAGCTCAAAATCAAATTCCAACCTCCTCTTTCAAGTTGCCCTTCGACACTAATGTTAGGCAAATCACCTCTCCTTATTGCCTATACCAAATGTTATCAAATACAATCATTTAATATCAAATTCTAAGGCATTTCCAAAATTAAACCATAATTAAACACCACTCTAGACAAAACCCTAAAATATAGCATAACCTTTCCTTAACTTAGGAAAACCATATTAAACCATTCAAATTGGTGTTTTAAGTTTATTAATATCATTAAAAACATATTTTAACATGTTTAAGCCAATTACATTAATTAAACACATGATTATGTTCAAAACCCTAAAATGGCATAACCATTCCCATTGCAGGTTCTTCATTCCAACTCAATCCAATTATTAGTCCAAGCTTACCTTCATCACTTATATCATTAAATAACATTCTTTAAACATTAAAGTCAAATAATTCACCACACTTTGAAAATTCACTTTTCGAAAACTCTAAATCAACACTTCCATTCCCAAACTCTAATCAAACTTAGCCAATTCCATCATTTGACTTTAAAATCCTTGTTCATGCATCAAAACAACACATTTAGAACCAAATTGCATAATTAAATCACATTAATTCAAAAGTTCAATTTTCCCATAACCCTAAATTCTCTCTCTTCACCAAACTTCACACAACCTTAACCATTTCTTCAATCCATCCTTAAAATCATTGTTAACTACTCAAAACAACTGCATTCAACATAACCTTAAAACAACTGCATTTAACTACACAAATAGACAATTAAATCATACCACTTCAAAAAACCCAAAATCAACATAATCTCAAATTCATGGAATTTCAAGGAAAAAGTTGAAAAACTTACTAATTATGGTGGAAATTGCCAAAAATACACTTAAAACCTTGAAAGCCCTTCAATTCATGAAGCATGGAAGAAGAAAAATCTTTAGCGTGGCATCAATTGAGGTTCGACCCTTTAAGGGGAAGAAGAAGAAGATGAAGATCAAAGTTATTTCTCTCTCCTTCCACTTTCTTTATAGCCATATATATGTATATGATATTTTAATATATTTTTATTTATTTATTTATTTATTAAATAGAAACCCCAAAATTACTTCTTCCATTAAACATAATTTATTTTAAAATTATTTAAATAATTTTCAATTTCTAAAGTATAATTACAAAAATTCCATTTGACTTTTTACTTTTCTTTTAAAAATATTGACTTTTGTTGACTTTGTATATTTTATGCATATTTCATATATATTTCACATATACATTCTACTTTTTTTTTAAAGTCCTTCAATTTTCCATTTAAATCATTTATTTAATTTATCCAATTTAATTTTAATTTATTTTATTTAATTTCTAAAAATTAGGGATATTACAATTCTCTCCCCTAAAGAAAATTTCATCCTTGAAATTACCTGCTATTTACTATAAAACAACTGAGGATACTGACTTCGTATCATTTTCTCACTCTCCCATGTCACCTCCTCAGTGGCATAATTCCTCCAAAGAACTTTTGTAAGTGGCACCTTCTTATTTCTCAACTCTTTCACCTCTTGTGCCAAGATTGTCACTAGTTCTTCCCCATAAGTCAGGTCCGGACTCACCTCAATGGACTCCACTGACATTAGGATGTATCCATGGCTGCACTCTTTTCCTTCTTTCCTTTTCCAGGTGTGACATGGCCAAGACCCTAGCCATGTCATGTAACACAATCAGTGGCCTAGCCGTGTCTCTTGAAGCTGTCCTCTTATGTATGTTTGCATTCTTTCTTTCTTTCTTGTTTTACTCAATTGATGAGACATGGCCAAGACCTTGGCCGTGTCATGTGCACCGCTAATGGGTTGGCCGTGTCTCTTTCTTGTGTCCAATATAACCCATTTTCCTCTTAATGGACACGTCTAAGCCAAATTGTCTTGGACGTGTCTTTGTTTGTTCCTTGTCTTCCTTGCCTTTGATGAGGGACACGACCAGGACATGAAGTGTCTTGGCCTTGTCACATACTTTCTTCAAAATTTAATCCACCAAATTCCATCCAATTGAATTAATTCTCCATTGCTTTGCACTTCAACCTAAATACAGCATTTCAAGCAATCTTTAAACACAAATTAAAAGAAAAATTAACTTAAAACTAACAAAATTACCCTAAAAATATATACATAATTGATCAAAACAGTTTTCCTCCTTTGGTAAGTTCATGAATTTACAATCCTTGAAATTCTTCTTCATTAAGGTCAAATAATCATGGTACAGCTTTAACTTTTCTGCTTTCAACTCCCACTCTTCATTTACTTGGGACACTACTAACAAAGAATTACCAAAGACATGCACTTTATCCACTTTCATGATCATCAGGGTTTCCAGGCCAAAAATGCAAGCTTCATTCTCCACCATGTTGTTGGTAGCCCTAAAATTCTAAAATTACCCCCAGACCAACACCTTTCTATTCATTACTCTATCAAAGTATATCTTCCATCCATGTACCTCTATGGCCTTTAAATGTTCATTGGGAAATTCCAAAATCACTTTCTCACTATCCGGAAATGGCTGTTGGGCCAGGAATTCTGCTACTGCTCTACCTTTAATGGTTTTTCTAGTTATATATTCGATCTTAAACTCTTCTATTCTGCCATATTTCCCAATCAACAAAGGTGATTCCCTTAAGTACTTCACTGCATCTATCCTGGAAATTTCTTACACACTATAAGACTGAAAATAATACTGCAAATTCTTAGACCACCAAACTACAACTATCCATGTAACACCCTTATACCTTATATACATATAATATATATATATATATGTCTAGTATATGTAAAATACGTATATTAAATACAAAAATGTTACATTATAGTCTATTTAAAAAATTTTCTTAATTTTATGGTAACCATTTAAGAAGACTTAAAATGTATTTTAATAAATAAATAAAATTAACCATTAGTAATTTGAAAAGTAAAAAAAAATATTAAATAGAAAAAAATCTCTGAGAAAAATTCGTTAGAGTTTTCTTTGTATTTTGGATAATTCCAAATTTCAATTAGCACAACCTGCAATTAAAAAACACTCCCAATTACTTATTCAATACATACATTTCTCCAAAATAGCCCAATGTCTCAATCCACCAATATTTTACCAAGAACACATCCAATATATATATATATATATATAATTTCCATTTTTATTTAATATATTACACACAAAAGGAAAAGCTTATATTTTACATCACATACATGATTATATATATATAATGTACATACTCAAAAGCATTTCAAAAGTTAAAAGTGTATACATGATATGCAAGTGACACTGGTCCGTGGTAGCATAAAAAAACAATAACCTAATCATGGGGTTGTAATATCCCAATGTATGCCCTAGAAATTTTGAATATTATTGTTGTTTTAATTGGATTGAATGTATATGTTGATTTGAAAGAAAAAAAGAAATTGAAAAGAGAATGTTTATGTATTGTTTAAAAAGGAAAGTAATGTGTAGAGAGAAAGTGTATATGTTGGGTATATGGTTATATATATAACATATACATTAGTCAAAAGGGATGGTCAATGGAAGAGGATATTTATTTGTGATATGTGAAATTACTTAAATGGGCATATAAGTGACAAAGGTTAAGTTAATTGGATGAGGGCATTTAGGTAATTGCTTTGTTAGAATTGCTTGGTGGAGATTTAAAGAAGAAGAGAAGTTTGACTTGTGTTTATTTTTCTTTTCTTCTCATTTGTGTGCCGGCTATCCAAGAAAAGAGAGAGCAAGAGAGGTGTTCTTAATGCTAGAATCAAATTGAAGGAGGAATCAAAGGTTTTGGTTGGAGATTTGTGAAATTTCTTCATTTAAGGTAAGTACTCTCTTGTTTCCTTTTGTTATTTTGAAGTTGTGTATAAGATGAGTTATAATTTGTTGATATTATGATTTGGTGTGTTTGAGATGTGTTTACAAGTGTTGAAATTGATTGTAAGTTAAAAGAAATTGAATTGGTGTTGGTTTTGTTTTGAAGATGGTGAGTTAAGTGGATGTTGATGGTGAAAGATCAAGAGTGAAGTTGGTTTTAGGGTTTTGAGGTGGTAAATGATTATATGTATGGTTAATGTGAATATTGTGTTAAACATGCAAAATAAGTGTTAATGACTTTGATTACATCCATTTGAATGAGTTTATGTTGTGCATAATGTGTTTAATTTCAATCAAAAGAGTGTTGGCTATGGTTAGGGTTTTTGTTCATAAGAGACACGGCTAAACCAAGGAAGAGACACGGCCAAGCTAAAGAATTTTTGAGAGACACGGCCAAGTCTATGGAAATTTGGCCGTGTTGGATAAATTTTGGAGAAGACACGGCCGTGTCCCTTGCCCATGTTTGCTTCTGTTGCTTTTGGTTGAGAGACACGGCCACAAGCTTGGCCGTGTCCCTTGAGTGTGTTGGCCATTGTGATTTTTCCTTGCTCTTCTTACATGGTTGAGATTGAACTTACATTTGATAATGCATATGATACTATATGAACAAGATTATGTATTATGCATTGTGAATCTTGTGAATGGTAATGTGTATATGAATAATGTACTTTGAAATGCTATATTAATGAGGCTATATGTATAATATGAATGGAGATATGAAATGATATGAGGCCATTGTGATTTGGCTATGATGATTCCATTGAAAGAACATAAGGCATGTTTGCCTAATTGATGATGAGAATTGAGAATGAGATAATAAATGAATTGTGTGTCTAATGTGTTATTCATTTCAGAGTTTTGTTGTTGGTGGCATGCCTATTGGTAATATTCTCTTGAAGTTAGGTTGGATTTGATCCTTGAAGCCTAATTGAGATGTTACAACCCTTGAAGCTAGGTTGGGTTGGTTCTTGAAGCCAAGTTGGGTTGATACTTAGCATGCTTTGTTCCCCTTGAAGCTTGGTTGAACCTAATCCTTGAAGCCTAGTTGGGTTTATGATAATGATTAATGTGATAATAAAACTAAAGCACTAACTCTGAAAATTGAATGGCATATTAGAGTGTTTTGGGCCCATGCTTGTCTTTGTATATAATGTGATTCTTGAATGGTAAAATCAATGAAACTATGAAGATGTAATATGAATATTGTTATGACATTGAATGTAGTATGATGTGGTAATGTGATGTGCTTCTTTGTGTATGGTTTATGAAATATAAAGGTGTGATGTTAGCTTTTCACTTATGATGTTAACTTTATGATTTAGATGTGTAACATTACTTTGCCTTAAAGTATAATGTTGGTATATTTTGTACTACTAAGCTGATGGCTTAGCGCGATAGTGTTTGATCGCGCAGGTGACAGAGTTGATCCTGAGAGCTCCTCGAGACCAAGTGAGACTAGACATTGAGGATTTTTCTTTTGGGACTTAAAGATCAGAGAAGAGCTGCCAATCATGTATATATTCTATGTTTTGTAAATTTTGATTTATAACATATTTGTAATAACTTCCGCTGTGAATTATTAAACATTTTATATATATAGTGTCTTTTGGATTTCTTTTATTTGTTTGAGATTGGTTTCACTTATTTACAAAGATATTTGTTGTGTCTTTTTAAACCGTGGCATTTTCTATATTCAATATACGTATATTACGATCGTTTAAGCATGCTTGGTACGTATACATGGTATAGAGGTGTTACAATTGTTTTGGTATCAGAGCCTAGGTTTGAGATTCTCAACCTAGGTCAAGTGTAAGAAAAAGAGTGTTTTGATTTTAAAACGTGGATTTTTGAATAACATACATGTTTGGTATTGGCAGTCTCTGATCTTTAATGAGAGGTATTCTGCTGTGTTTGCAGATATAGGTTGTGATGGATTCTCACTCACGTCAGTCAGTCGAGGGTAGTGCTGAGAGTATAGCTCCTGATGAGATTAGAGAGGGAGCTAGAGTGGATAGTGCTGGAGAGGTACCTGCTTCTGTGTCGGGGAGACCAGCTGGTAAGGAGGTTCTGCCAGGTTGGTTTAGGCATGTGATTGATTTGTTGAGGCAAGCACCAGTACAACCACCACCGCCACCCCCACAGCCTTTGGTATCAGTGAGACAGTATGATAAATTAAGGAAATATGGAGCAGAAGACTTCTTGGGTACTATTGATCCAGCTGTAGCTGAGCAGTGGCTAGATAAAGTACAGAGAATATTTGTTCAGTTGCAAGCCACTCCAGAGGAAAAGTTTGATTATGCAAGATCATTGTTGCAAAAGGACGCATATGACTGGTGGAAGACAGTGCCTCATGCTATGTATGATCCACCAACATTGTCCTATGCTAATTTTCTAAGAGAGTTTGAATTGAAGTATACTCCTAGGGAGTACAAAGATGTGAAGAAAATGGAGTTTTCTAAGCTTGAAGCAAGATCACCGGACTATGACGGAATATGAGTTAGAGTTTATCCGGTTGAGCCAGTATGCTGGGGGTATTATATCTGATGAGATAGATAGATGCCGGAGATTTGAGGAGGGATTGAGGCCTTCTATCATGTGTTTGGTGGTTGGATCTAGATATCGTGATTTTTCCCAGCTGGTTGCAGTAGCTAGGAGTGTGGAGAGAGCTCAGGTTATTGCAGCTGCTTCAGAGGAAGAGATCAGGGTTAGAAGGCCCCAGTTTGAGGCAGGGTCTTCGTCTGTGAAAAGAGGTAAAGGAAGTTTTGTTCCTCGGGTTAGTAGGAGTCAGAGGCCAGGGGGTAGGTCAGTACAGTTTTAGAGGCAGAGATTTAGACCTACAGTTTCAGTGGCTAGTGCTCCGACCCCAGTGATTCAGAGATCCACCTTACCCATATGCATTCATTGTAGTAGGCCACATGGTGGTACTTGTTGGAAGACTGGTATAGCAGGGGTATGTTTCAGATGTGGATCTCCCGATCATTTTGTGAGAGATTGTCCTGAGAGACAGGAGCGGATGTCAGTGGATACTGCAGCTTCCCGACCTAGTGTGAAGGGAGGTCGAGGAGGCAGAGGTTTCAGCACAGGAGGCAAATCTGGGTTCAGTTCTAGAGGAGGTTCTACATCTAGGGAGAGTAGACCAGAGGAGGCTGGATCTTCTCAGAGGATTTATGTGATGCAGAGGCAACCAGATGCTTCGGCAGTCATAGCTGGTACTTTTTCTTTATTTGGTATTTCAGTACTTGCTTTGATTGATCCCGGATCCACGCATTCATATATTAGTGCATCTGTTTTGCCTGTGTCTGATGTGCATGCTAAATCCCTAGGATTTGATGTATTGGTGACAAATCCGTTAGGGCATAGTGTGATTGTTAGCAAAGTGCACCGAGATAGTGCAGTGATGGTGCAAGGTGAGGAGTTTCTTGGAGATTTGATTGAGATGCCTTTTAAGGAATATGATGTGATCCTAGGCATGGACTGGTTATCTAGACATAGAGTTATGGTTGACTGCCAAAAGAAAGTTGTTACCTTGAGAACCAGCGATGGTAAAGAGGTGTTAGTATCTAGTGAGCAGGGACAGCTAGCATCCTTGTTTGTTTCAGCTGTTGCAGCTAGGAGATTGATTAGAAAAGGGTGTGATGCTTACCTTGCTTATGTTGTGGATACTAGAGTAAAAGGTTCTCAACTTGATGATATACCCACAGTTGCAGAGTTTCCAGATGTGTTTCTAGAGGAGTTGCTAGGGTTGCCTCCTGAGAGAGAGGTGGAGTTCGGTATTGAATTATTGCCTGGTACCACTCCTATCTCTATTACTCCTTATAGAATGGCACCTGCTGAACTGAGAGAGCTAAAGGTGCAGTTACAGGAGTTGCTGGATAAAGGGTTTGTTCGCCCTAGTGTTTCACCGTGGGGAGCTCCTGTCTTATTTGTGAAGAAGAAGGATGGTACTATGAGATTGTGTATCGATTATAGGCAATTGAACAAGGTGACTATTAAAAATAAATATCCTTTGCCTAGAATTAATGATCTCTTTGATCAATTGAAAGGTGCAGCAGTGTTTCCCAAAATTGATTTGAGATCAGGGTACCATCAGTTGAGAGTCAGAGCTGAAGATGTTCCTAAGACAAGAGCATAGGCAGTCAACCCTGCTACTAACTTCTGACTCAATGCATCTGCAACTACATTTGCCTTGCCAGGGTGGTAATCAATCAGATAGTCATAATCTTTTATCATTTCTAGCCACCGTCTTTGTCAAAGATTCAATTCTTTTTGGACACCCAAGTACTTCAAACTCTTATGACCAGTGTAAATAAAACACTTCTCTCCATACAAGCGATGTCTCCAAATCATCAATGCAAATACAATGGTTGCCAACTCTAAATCATGAGTCAGATAATTTAATTCATGAGGCTTCAAATGTCTTGAAACATATGCAATAACTCTACCTTCCTATATTAACACACAACCCAACCATTATGTAACGCATCACTATATATCACATATGGTTTACCTTCTATAGGTAGAGTAAGAACTAGAGCATGAGTCATCATGTCTCTCAACTGTTCGAAACTTGTCTGACATTGATCAGTCCATATAAATTTCACATCTTTCCAAAGTAGTTTGGTGAGTGGCGAAGCTATAATGGAAAATCCCATCAAAAATCAATTATAATAACCAGATAATCCTAGAAAACTTCTAATCTTGGTTACATTCTTCGATGGGTTCCAATTCAAGATTACTTGAATCAACTTTTATACACTCTGTAGAAACAACATGCCCAAGGAAAGTTACTTGATCCAACCAGAATTCATACTTGGACAATTTGGAATTTGGCATACAACTGTTTCTCTCTTAAGGTTTGCAACAAAATCTGTAAATGTCTATCATGCTCTTCTTTAATGTGAGAGTATACCAAGATATCATCCATTAACACTACCACAAACTGATCTAGGTATGGACTAAACACCTGATTCATTAAATCCATGAATGCAGCTGATGCATTCGTCAGCCCAAAAGGCATCACTAAGAACTCATAATGGTCACACCTCATATGACATGTAGACTTAGTCACATCTGCATCCCTAACCCTCAGCTGATGATATTTCAATATCAAATCAATCTTAGAGAATACAATTGTCCCCTTCAATTGATCAAATAAATCATCAATACGAGGTAATGGGTATTTGTTCTTGATGGTCACTTTATTTAACTGCCGATAATAAATGCACAACCTTAAAGTGTCATCCTTCTTCTTTACAAACAACACCAGTGCTCCCCATGGTGCACACTAGGGCGGATAAACCCTTTATTAAGCAGCTCTTGTAACTGCACTTTCAATTCCTTTAATTCAACAGGTGCCATTCGATAAGAGTAATAGAGATAGGAGTGGCACCAGGAATCAAATCAATACCAAACTCCACCTCTCTATCTGAAGGTAACCCCGAAAAATCATCAGGAAATACATCCAAAAACTCTACTGCTGTAGGTATATTGTCCAACTAAGATTTTACTATCTTGGTATCTATAAGATGAGCCAAATATGCCTCACACCTCTTTCGGATCATTCTCTAAGCCGACATAACTAAAATGAACATAGATGCGAGGTGTCTTTGTACAGCAGATACCACTACATCTCTACTGTCACGTGTTCTCAAGGTAACACTTTTATGCTGATAGTCTACTACAGCCCCATGTCTGGATAACCAATCCATACCCAGAATCAAGTCAAACTCCCTAAAGGGCATCTCAATTAGGTCACCAAGAAACTTCTCATCCTGCACTACCACCGAACTGTTCCGGTACACTCTATTAACCACCATATTGTGCCCTAAAAGGTTGGTAACTAGCACATCAAACCCTAAGGACTCTGAATGCAAATCACTTACAGGTAAGATGGATGCACTAATGTATGAATTTGTCGATCTAGGATCAATCAATGCATGCATAGGAGTATCAAATAAAAGAAAAATACCAGCCACAACATCTGAACCATCTGCATGTCTCTACATCACATATACTCTCTGTGATGATCCTACCTGGTCTGGTCTACTAATCCCTGCTGTGGATCCTCCTCTCTGACTGAATCTAAATCGGCCACCTCTGCCACCTTGACCCCCTTTGTCACTAGGTCTGGACAGTGTTGTCTCAATCAACCTATTGTTAGGAAATCAAGGAGATCACTGCAAACAAAACACGCAGCGGAAAAAATTTTGATCTTTGATTTCCCATCAGGATCCATGCTGTTCGTTTAATTCGACAAAAGTGTTCAAAAACTAACCTGTTGATGATTCGAAATCACAGTTTGGAAGAGATGCCTCGATCGTGAAACACCCTCTATCGCGTATCCACACGAATGTTACCGTCTGGAGTGCTAGCTCTCTGCAACGGCGAAGGTTGAAAAACATTTTCTCTAAAACGTATTAGGGTTTCTTTTTCGTTCTATTTTTATTTTCTAAAGTTACCTATATGAAGACTTAACATCTGGAGTGAATATAATCACTCCAGAATCCAATTCAAAATTGGATAAGGTAAGTCAAATTCAGAATCCAAATCTAATTAGGATTCTGAATATATTATCTAATAATATATATAATTGGATAAGGTAAATCAAATTCAGAATCCAAATCTAATTAGGATTCTGAATATATTATCTAATAATATATATATATAACGAAAATAATAATAATAATAAATATTAATATCTAATATCTAATATTATTAATATTATATCCAGCCCAAAGCGCATTCTTGTGTGTGACCCGATAGGCCCATATTAATTGGCAATCAATTTAATCTCTATTAAACAAACAAGTCATAATTAGCCTCTAGCAAGGCGTTACAACTACCCAATTAATATAAGGAATGTCCAATTTGCCTAATAATAGTACATGCATTAATCCCTTTGTCACACGATATCTAGCTTGAACATAAGTCATGGTCAACGTCATACTTATATTGTCCAAACTTATGATTACTCGATCTCCAAGTAGACTGATAAAAACAAATAAAATTGATCACACTATCAATTCATTTGAGCACGGCCATGCATTTCACAGTCTCACTTATCGAGGGGCCCAAAAGATATCTCTCTCAAAGAGAGGGACAAATTCTATCTTGATTGTTCATTATCCCCTACATAATTTCTATCATATATGATCATAACCTTTATTACTATCCAGTTACGGATAATGTTTGATCATGTCAAAATATAATAGTCCTTATACTGGAAACTATGACAATCTCAAGTCAAAGAATTAATACATAACTATCATGAGATTTACTTATGACACTAACCCATGTAGTAATCTCATGATGGGTCTATCCAATACATTGTTCTCTAACAAGTATCTATGAAATTAATTTGTATCACTATACACATAACCATCTGATGATTATCAAATCAATGTTCATACTGGTTAAGAATTATTTTTTTTTATCTCTATAACAATAATAAACCAGGGACAAATATCAAAATTGTGTAACATGCAAACAAACAATAATGATAATAAAACCTCATTTATTAATAATGAATGTATAACATAAAGATCCAAATAAATGGCCTAGGGCACATACACTAACAATCTCCCACTTGCACTAGGCCTACAAATTTCTAAGACCCATAAATCTAGTGTGCTGATCATGCTTGACCCGTGAGAGAGGCTTTGTTAATGGATCTGCTATGTTATCATTTGTGTCAACTTTGCATATCTTGATATCTCCTCTATCGATAATGTCTCGAATGAGGTGAAAACGCCTGAGTATATGCTTAGACCTTTGATGAGATCTAGGTTCTTTTGCCTATGCTATGGCACCATTGTTGTCACAATAAATGTCCATAGGATTTGCAATGCTAGGCACCACTCCTAGCTCAGTGATGAATTTCTTCAACCAGACTTCTTCCTTAGCTGCATCTGATGCTGCTATATACTCAGCCTCTATTGTAGAATCAGCCACAGTGCTTTGTTTTGAACTCTTCCAACTAACAGCTCCACCATTCAATGTGAATACAAAACCTGACTGCGATCTAAAATCATCTATGTCAGTTTGGAAACTAGCATCTGTGTAACCATTTACAACTAGCACATCTTCCAAACCTCCATAAACCAAGAATACATCTTTAGTCCTTTGAAGGTACTTAAGAATATTCTTGACAGCTGTCCAGTGACCTTCACCAGGATCAGCTTGAAATCTACTAGTTGCGCTTAATGGATATGAGACATCTGGTCTAGTACATAACATGGCATACATAATAGATCCTATAGCAGAAGCATAAGGAATCTTATTCATTCGATCTCGCTCATCAGATGTCAAGGACATTGACTCTTGCTAAGATGAATGCCATGAGACATAGGCAAGAATCCCTTTTTGGAATCTTGCATGTTGAACCTCTTCAACACTTTATCTATGTATGTACTTTGACTCAGGCCAATTATCCTTCTAGATCTATCTCTATAGATCTTTATACCAAGGATATAGGCAGCCTCACCTAAGTCTTTCATTGAGAAAGAATTCCCTGACCAAGTCTTAACCTTTTGCAAGGTAGGGATATCATTCCCAATGAGTAATATGTCATCCACATATAAGACTAAAAACACTACTGCACTCCCACTAACCATCTTGTAAACACAAGGTTCATCTTCATTCTTGATGAAACCAAAGTTCCTAACTGTTTCATCAAAACGAAGATTCCAGCTTCGAGATGCTTGCTTCAATCCATAAATGGATCTTTGAAGCTTGCAAACCTTTGTAGAATTCTCAGGATTTACAAAACCCTCAGGTTGTGTCATATACACATCCTCAAGCAAGTTTCCATTAAGGAAAGCGGTTTTGACATCCATTTGCCATATCTCATAATCATAGTATGCTGCAATGGCAATGAGAATTCTAACAGACTTAAGCATAGCAACTGGTGAAAAGGTTTCATCATAGTCTATACCATGAGTTTGCTTGAAACCTTTTGCAAGAAGCCTTGCTTTATAGGTCTGCACATTCCCATCCATGTCAGTTTTCTTCTTGAAAACCCATTTGCAACCAATAGTCTTAATACCCTCTGGAGGATCAATCAAAGACCAAACTTGGTTGTCAAACATAGATTGCATCTCAGATTTCATGGCTCCAAGCCATTTGTCTGAATCTGGACCTGACACAGCTTCTTGATAAGTAGTAGGCTCATCTTGATCTATGAGCATCACTTCACTATCATCAGTCATAAGAAATCCATATCTCTCTGGCTGACGACGTGTCCTATCAGACCTGCAAGGGATTTGTGTTACATCTTCAGACTCCACAACTATTTGTGGTTCTGAAATAGGCTCTATAGACGGCTCAATGATTTCTTGTGGTACTTGAGTTTCCTCAAGTTCTACTATACTCCCACTAGTTCTCTTAGAAAGAAATTCCTTTTCCAAAAAGATCCCATTTCGAGCAACAAACACTTTGTTCTCTGAAGGAGTATAGAAATAGTATCCTTTAGTTTCCTTAGGATACCCCACAAAATTACATTTGATAGACTTTGGAGCTAACTTATCTGAAACTGGTCTTTTCACATAAGCTTCACAACCCCAAATCTTAAGAAAAGACAAACTAGGTGTCTTACCTGTCCATATCTCATATGGTGTCTTTGCAACCGCCTTAGATGGTACACGGTTCAGAATGAATGCAGCTGTCTCCAAGGCATGACCCCAAAAAGATAAAGGAAGATCCGCTTGACTCATCATTGATCGAACCATATCTAATAGAGTTCAATTTCTCCTTTCAGAAACTCCATTCCACTGTGGAGTTCCCGGAGGAGTCAGTTGTGAAACAATTCCACAATCCCTTAGATGATCATCAAATTCTTGGCTCAAATATTCACCACCTCGATCTGATCGAAGTTGTTTAATTGTTTTACCAAGTTGATTTTGTACTTCATTTTGAAAAGTTCTAAACATTTCAAAAGACTCATGCTTATGTTTCATTAGGTAGACATAGCCATACCTACTAAAATCATCAGTAAAAGTAATGAAGTATTGAAATCCTCCTCTGGCACTAATGCTGAAAGGACCACATACATCTGTATGTATCAAGCCCAATAAATAATTAGCCCTTTCACTATGCCCAGTAAAAGGATCCTTTGTCATCTTACCAAGCAAACAAGACTCACATGTTTCAAATGATTCAAAATCAAATGAATCTAATAATCCATCTTGATGGAGCTTATAAATGCGTTTCTCATTAATATGGCTAAGGCGACAATGCCATAAATAAGTAGGGTTTAACTCATTTGGCTTAGTTCTCTTAGAAGTTATGTTATAGATATCATTACCATTAGAATCATCAAGATTAAGGATATAAAGGTCATTATAAGAATTTGCAATACCATAAAGCAAATCATTTTTATCAAAAATAGAACATTTCTTATTCTTAATAAAAAATGAATAACCTTCATCATCCAAAACAGATACTGAAATAAGATTCTTACTCATAGTAGGAACATAAAAGCAATTGTTCAAAATTAACAAAAACCCATTGGGCATAACAAGTTCATAAGTTCCTACAGCTATAGCAGCAACTCTTGCTCTATTGCCAACACTTAGGTCCACTTCGCCCTTCTTCAGCATCCTACTCCTTTTGAGTCCCTGCATATTTGTACAAATATGAGATCCACATCCGGTATCTAATACCCAGGAAGAAGGAATAGATAAATTAATTTCTATAACATAAATACCTGAAGATGTAGTCGCACTACCCTTCAACTTCTTTAACTCATCCAAATAGAGTTGACAATTTCTCTTCCAATGCCCAGGCTTGTTGCAATGGATACAAGTCCCTTCCTTAGGAACTTTAGCCTTAGGTTCAGGTTTTGGTTTAGCTTGTCCCTTGGACCCTTTAGCACCTTTTGCCTTACCCTTGCCTTTAGTATATTTGGCTTTCTTTTTCATTTGTTTAATATTGACATTCAATATTTAGGTAGGCTTTTTGATATTCCCCTCAGCAGTTTTGAGCATACCATGTAGCTCAGGAATGGATTTCTCCATGTCATTCATGTTATAGTTCATGACAAACTGTGAGAAACTGCTAGGTAATGAATGTAGGATCAAATCCGTGGAGAGTTCTAAACTCAGGGGATATCCAAGTCTAGCAAGGTGATCTAGATAGCCTTTCATCTTCAAAACATGAGCACTAACAGATTCACCTTCAGACATTTTGCAGTCACATAATGCAACAGCGGTGTTAAACCTATCTTGCCTAGCCTGTTGTTGGAAAGCTTGTTTGAGATGCACACTCATCTCATAAGCCTCTAAGTGTTCCAGATCCTTCTGAAGTCCTGGACACATAGTAGCTAACATAAGACATCCTATGTCATTGGAATCATCCACATGCTTCTTATGCTTACTCTTAGCAGCATTAGAAGCATCAGCAGGAGGTGGGTCAGGGATAGCTTCATCAAGCACGTAGGACTTTTTCTCTTGTTTGAGAACAATTCTTAGGTTCCTAAACCAGTCAACAAAATTAGTCCCACATTCTTTTAGTTTTTCCTTCTCAAGGATAGATCGCAGTGATAAGGTGGAATTGTTATTATCAGCCATCTGTTGATAAATATGCAAAGTCAAATTTTAATTAATAATGAGGTTAAAATTATTTAAACTCCTACTAAAAATATAACCCTCTAACGAAAAATTTTAGTAGGCTAAGATTCGTATTTCACTTAATTCTAAACTCAGCTTTGGCATGACACTTAAAATCAAGTTATTTAGGTAGGTAACATCTTTACCAATTACATCTCATGTAACTCTTAGTAATTATGGAATATTGACATCATATGTCATAGCATGTTGAATTCCATCTAATGCCTTAGGCCCAAAACCATTTTGATAGCCTAATTAAGTCTAACCAATTTTAAAACATATGAGTAGCACTATTACTCATCCTACTTAGCTAGGAATGTTTAAAGCATATTGCTTTGGCAATACCTACTTTAATACAATCTTAGTTTTGATAGGTGTTCAAAACGAGGATGGCATTTAGACTTAAATTATTAATGAGGGTTCAACTAAATTATTATCATGTCTTGCATTACATATCATTATATTTTAGCATCCTATATGCATATATATAATTTATCACATAAGCATCATATACCAAATGACAAAATATGTAAACGTGACATAGCATGGCCAAACTAAATATGATCTTCAAGAGACCAAATGAAGATCATAAAGGCAACCCTAGGTGAAAAACCTATCTATTACAACACTTGCAATATTACATATCTTCAAAACTTGAGCTTGTGCTTCCATCACCATGGAACCATCTTCTCCTTGGTATGAATCTCCATCACAAACATTGTAGCTTGAATCTTCATTTATTACAATAAAAGAAAATCTAACTACTAGTAAAATGAATTACAACAAAATAAACGACACGCAGGCCGTATTTACCCAAAATTAAGATATGAATAAACCAATCACATAGGTCATAAGGCCATGCTATGCACCATGCCAAGACATCAAACAAACATAACATATTCATCACCAACATGTTAAATAGAAACAAATATATTGACATTCTTAATGTCGTAGTAACGAACTATAGGGCGCGAACATACGGCGGTCCCGCTAGCCGGTTAGCGGGCGGGGTTCCGAAGGGGTAGCGCCCTTGGGAGGGGTTGAGGGGCAGCTCCCCTCGAAGCCAAACAGAAACGTTAATCTCATTAAGATTTTTCTTTGGCGAAACCCTAAAACAGAATCGTTAATCTCATTAACCTTCTTACTGTTTTATTTTGAATATGTACAACCCATTACAGAATCATTACCAAATGTTTATATCACATATAAACTTAATCATTTTCATCATATGAAAATCGTTTTAATCAACCAATCATATATACGTGATCATCTCATGAAAATGAAATTAAAAACACCAATCCTTTCTCATCAAATGAAAAACGAATTAGGGTTTTACAGAAACGAAACCAAAAACAATCCTTTCTCATCATATGAAAACCAATTATATATACGTGATCATCTCATGAAAACGAAATTAAAAACACCAATCCTTTCTCATCATATGAAAAACGAATTAGGGTTTTACATAAACGAAACCAAAAACAATCCTTTCTCATCATATGAAAAACGAATTAAGGTTTTTATAATTAACATGCCATACGAAATCAATATATCTCATGTAATCATATCAACATAGCATTTTCGACTTAAACGAAAACAACAAGTGGCTCTAATACCACTGTTAGGAAATCAAGGAGATCACAGCAAACAAAACACGCAGCGGAAAAAATTTTGATCTTTGATTTCCCATCAGGATCCATGCTGTTCGTTTAATTCGACAAAAGTGTTCAAAAACTAACCTGTTGATGATTCAAAAACACAATTTGGAAGAGATGCCTCGATCGTGAAACACCCTCTATCGCGTATCCACACGAATGCTACCGTCTGGAGTGCTAGCTCTCTGCAACGGTGAAGGTTGAAAAACATTTTCTCTAAAACGTATTAGGGTTTCTTTTTCGTTCTATTTTTATTTTCTAAAGTTACCTATATGAAGACTTAACGTCTGGAGTGAATATAATCACTCCAGAATCCAATTCAAAATTGGATAAGGTAAGTCAAATTCAGAATCCAAATCTAATTAGGATTCTGAATATATTATCTAATAATATATATAATTGGATAAGGTAAATCAAATTCAGAATCCAAATCTAATTAGGATTCTGAATATATTATCTAATAATATATATATAACGAAAATAATAATAATAATAATAATAAATATTAATATCTAATATTAATATTATTAATATTATATCCAGCCCAAAGCGCATTCTTGTGTGTGACCCGATAGGCCCATATTAATTGGCAATCAATTTAATCTCTATTAAACCAACAAGTCATAATTGGCCTCTAGCAAGGTGTTACAACTACCCAATTAATATAAGGAATGTCCAATTTGCCTAATAATAGTACATGCATTAATCCCTTTGTCACACGATATCTAGCTTGAACATAAGTCATGGTCAACGTCATACTTATATTGTCCAAACTTATGATTACTCGATCTCCAAGTAGACTGATAAAAACAAATAAAATTGATCACACTATCAATTCATTTGAGCACGGCCATGCATTTCACAGTCTCACTTATCGAGGGGCCCAAAAGATATCTCTCTCAAAGAGAGGGACAATTTCTATCTTGATTGTTCATTATCCTCTACATAATTTCTATCATATATGATCATAACCTTTATTACTATCCAGTTACGGATAATGTTTGATCATGTCAAAATATAATAGTCCTTATATTGGAAACTATGACAATCTCAAGTCAAAGAATTAATACATAACTATCATGAGATTTACTTATGACACTAACCCATGTAGTAATCTCATGATGGGTCTATCCAATACATTGTTCTCTAACAAGTATCTATGAAATTGATTTGTATCACTATACACATAACCATCTGATGATTATCAAATCAATGTTCATACTGGTTAAGAATTATTATTTTTATCTCTATAACAATAATAAACCAGGGACAAATATCAAAATTGTGTAACATGCAAGCAAACAATAATGATAATAAAACCTCATTTATTAATAATGAATGTATAACATAAAGATCCAAATAAATGGCCTAGGGCACATACACTAACACCTATCTACTGGTGGCTCTGGACAATCTCTTATAAAATGGTCATGGGACTCACATCTAAAATAGCTAGATGAAGATGGTCTGATACCCCCCAACAAACACCCCTGTGAAACCGACCACACTGAGCACAAGGTGATGAGGAGATCTCTGTGAAACTAGGGTCGAAGCACTAGCCACTGAAATAGCAAATCCCTGACCCTGCCTCTGTTACTAAGACCCCCTACCAGGCTACCCCTAGCCTCTACCAAACCTTTGTGAAGAAACTCCTCTACTTCTCTTTGATGATGAAGATCCCACCTCAGTCTGTGGTCTCTTGTCTCTACCCTCTGCTCTGGCAACTGCTGCAAGTCCTTGTGCCTTCTCTACACTTCTGGTAGCTATAACTAACTTGGAGAAATCCTCATATCATGAGCCTCCTACCAAACACATGATAGATGGCCTCACACCCTCCTCAAATCTTCGTCATCTATCAATCTCATTAGTCACAATTCCCCATGCATACTTGATCAATCTAATGAAATCTTTCTCATAGTCTGTCACTATCTTTGTTATTGTCTTAAACCCAAAAACTCTTTCTTTTTAGCATCTTTATACTCCCGAGGAGTATATTTCTTATCAAACTCCTACATAAAATAATCATATGTCAATACTGGAGGATCTTCCGTAGCATGAGGAATTGTCTTCCATTAGTCATAAGCATCCCCCTACAGAAGAGACATGGCATAATCAAACTTCACTTCTACACTAGCCTATAGCTGGATAAATACCCTCTGAACTCTATCCATCCACTCCTTCGCTATAGCTGGATCTGTAGTGCCAAAGAAATCTGTAGCTCTGAATTTTCTTAGCTTGTCATACTTTTTGGTCAGTAGCTGTTGCTAGGGTAGCGGCGACGGCTGCAGCTACAGCTGTACCGAAGCCTACCATAATAATTCCACCATATGTTGCACCCATCCTGGCAGAACCTCCTCAACAGCTGGTCTAGCTGGCACTGACGCCTTCCTAACTATCTCTACACCTGATCTAACATCACCCTTTCTAGAAGCAACACTCTCGGTGCTCTCTTTACAAGACTCATGTGTCCGAGATGCCATATTCACCACTATCTGTAAATACAGAAAGAACCACCACATCAAGGACCAGATAAAAAGCTAGTGTAATGCATGTATAACATGTTAAAATCACATTTAAATTTTTATTTTCTCTCTCTAAAAATCCACCTAGGTCGAGAACCACAAACCTAAGCTCGATACCAAATAAATGTAACACCCTTATACCTTAAATACGTATAATATATATATGCCTGACATATGTAAAATACATATATTAAATACAAAAATGTTACATTATAGTCTGTTTAAAAATTTTCTTAATTTTATGGTAACCATTTAAGAACACTTAAAATGTATTTTAATAAATAAATAAAATTAACCATTAGTAATTTGAAAAGTAAAAAGATATTAAATAGAAAATCTCTAAGAAAAATTCGCCAGAGTTTTGTTTGTATTTTGGATAATCTCAAATTTCAATTAACACAACCTGCAACTAAAATACACTCCCAATTACTTATTCAATACATACATTTTTCCAAAGTAGCCCAATGTCTCAATCCACTAATATTTTACCAAAAACACATCCATATAAGCATAAATAAAATTTCTATTTTTATTTAATATATTACACACAAAAGGAAAAACTTATATTTTACATCACATACATGATTATATATATATAATGTACATGCTCAAAATCATTTCAAAAAGTTAAAAGTGTATACATGATATGCAAGTGGCACTAGTCCACGGTAGCTTCAAAACACAATAACCTAAAGTTGGGGGTGGTCTAGTAGCACCCTCTGGATCTTCTAGACATACCCAGTCACCTGTCCAATAGAATTCAATCGCACTAAAAATATTACCTAGTGGTACATACTTTAATAAACTTAAGAAATAATGTCATATATAATACCATATTTACATCATGGTATAAATGTAAAACATTGTTTATACACATTAAACAACACATTAAACATGGATCCAAACACCTTATATAGTTATCTAGTCCTAGGCCCATTGCCTTGTCTATTATTGGTGTCTCACTCTGGCGTAGGCACATCTCTATGACACCTAGTGTCTCATCCATTTTGGTTTATGGTATACCAATATCCAAGCACAATCTTCTGGTAACTAGATAGTATACAAGGTGCACACAATACACAATCCTTTCAATGTACTTTTACATCTCGACTCATACCATAGTTTTCATAAATCATTATCATAAATAATGCAAATGCGGCTTACTTCCTCATGTTAATGCATAATTTGCACTTTACATATTTTGCACAAATAATTCATTTACCAATTATTAAATGGCTAATCATGCCACAACCAATACAAATCAAATATTATTACTTCAAATAATGCTATACACACATGTTCATAAAAATCATCAAGTATCATCATACATTTAATATATGTAGTATGTTATGCCAAAATTCAATACAATCACATGCATTGCAAATAAAGTATGTACTAACCTTCGTAAAGCAGTAAATGGAGTTAAAACTCCCTTCACTTTCAACACACCCAAAAATCTTTCACCACTATGTTGATGAAACAACAACCTATTCAACACCTATTGAAAATGTGAATGAACATAATCAATTAACATCACATTTCTAGGTGTTTAAAACCTAAAACAAGAATTAAGGCTTAATTCTACAATTTTCCAAGTTTTTACCATAATGAACTTTAACTTTGAAAAAAATCATTCTAATAATTTCCAAATTGAGTTTTAAGATTAAATATATCTAATACAATAATTTTAATACATTTTAAGCATTAAAATACAATGTATCACATTTTCTCTAAAATTCTAAATTTTTGCCCTAAGCCACTTTAATTTTGGTTCAACATTTTAACCAATTCTAATTGATAATTTAAGTTCATTTATACCATTAAAATCATTTAATAACATCTTTTAAATCATAAAATTCAATAAACACCAATTCTTTGTGTTTACTATTCTAAAACCCTAACTCATTCACTACCTCATCTAAATTATCATCAAACCTAAACAAATCAACCACACAACATTAAAATATTTACCTCCTCATTAAAATAACACCTTCCATACCCATTTTAACAAGTATAATATAGTATATAAAATTCTAAATTTTTACATAATCACAATTTGAAAGAAATCCAAAATTTTCTTAAAGAAAACTTACCAATTTGTTGAAAAATCACCAAAACTCATTTTTATTCTGTGAAAACCTTCAAAATTTGGTGTTTGGAGCAAAAATATTCCTTGGCTATGGTGAAATTTCATGGAGGAGAGAGAAAAGAAGAAGATGATGATGATAAATAGTTAATTTTTGATTTTTCTTTACTTTTTCGTATTTTAAAACTATTTATATATTTTTTATTATTTTAAATTAATTATTTATTTAAATATTTTTAATTCTTTAAATTATTTCTTCCACCCAAAAATAAAATTATTTTTGAATTTGTTAATTAATTTATTTTTTAAGTAAAATTACCATTTTACCTCTGTTTTACTATTCAATAGTTGACTTTTTCTAACTCATATTTGACTTTATATATAACGTGTATTTTCCTTATATTTCACATATACATTACCTATTACTCACTTCTAACTCATCATTTCTTCCTTAAATTATTTAATTTAATTTAATTTAATTTAAAATCTAACAATTAAGCGGATGCTACAATGCATGTTTTTTTGATGATACTATACTTGATTTCATAAGGCAGGAGCTTTCTGCTTAAGTAGTAAGTTGCATACTCAACCCTCGATTCTTCTACTTGAGTGAGCATTGTTCCTATCGATTCTTCTTCTACTGCTAAGCATAATAATAAAGGTCTACCGGGTCTAGGTGGCTTTAAAACAGGTGGATTCAACAAATATTCCTTAATACGCACAAAGGCCTTTTGACATTCATCATTCCACTTGACTGGCTAGTTCTTCCTAAGAAATTTAAAGATGGGTTCACAGATTGTGGTATGCTTTGCTATGAACCTGCTAATGTACTGTAACCTGCCAATAAACCTCTGAAATTCCTTATAAGTCTTAGGGGCTGGCATATCTCGGATTGCCTTAACTTTGTCGGGGTCAATCTCAATGCCATTTGGACCAATCACATGTCTGAACAAATTGTCTAAAGTGACCCCAAACACACTTTTTTGGGTTCAATCTTACCTTATACTTCACTGCTCTTTCAAAGAAGACTTTTAAATTTTCAAAGTGTTGTTACCTTGTATCCGACTTAACCATCATATCATTAACATAGACCTCAACTTCCTTATGCATCATGTCATGAAACAAGATGGTAGCCATCCTTTGGTAGGTTGCTCCAGTATTTTTTAACCCAAACGGCATCAGCCTATAGCAAAATATACCCCTGATTCCCCTTTGCAATATGGAATGGAGCTTTCTCAATTCACTAAACCTTTGGATGGAGCTTTCTCAAGTCACCAACCCTTCAATGGATTATGCCTTTGGAAGATGGAATGTAGCTTTCTCAAGTCACCAAACCTTTCATTGAAGCTTCTTCAACCTTCAAGAGCTTTTTAACCCAATTTATCCCAAAGAACCTCAAAGATCTTATCAATGGAAGATGGAGAAGGTGGATAGAATGGAAATGGAGGTGAAGATGAAGGGGTAAGGGAGAGTGTCACTCTCTCCCTCTCCCAAACCGTGTAGTAGAAATTTGGCTCCAAGAAGCCAAGACTCCTCTCCAATTTTCCTCTTCTTCTCTTTTTAATTCATTCAAAATACACACCCATGCCTTCCAACTCACACCATTTCACTTTGTTCTCCACTTTTTATTTGTTTAATATTTCTTTTGGCAAGCAAAAGGCTTTGTTCCCCACTTTGTCCCCCACTTCGTGTGAAAGAATTCAAATTTTTTTAGTGTGACACGGCCAAGCCAAGAGTGGCTTGGCCGTGTCTCTTGTTCTTTTCTTTCTTTTCATGAGGTGACACGGCCAAGCTAGTGGTCGTGTCCCTCAATTTTCATGGGACACGGCCAAGCTAGATGGCCGTGTCCTTTGCTGCTTTCCTTGCTTCTTTCTTTTCTTTCTTTCCTTTTAGTCTTAAGGGGTGACGCGGCCAAGCTTGTGGCCGTGTCACGTGGGTGTGTCCATTACTGTCTCTTTTCTTTCCTTCTTTGCTTGCTCCCATTGTCTTTGGCATGAAATGGGACACGGCCAAGCTTGCTGGCCGTGTCACTGAGTGTGTCTCTTTCTGCTTCTTCATTTTTGCTCTTCTTTTCTTGGTTTCTTTGGTTTTGCTCCTTGGATGAGACACGGCCAGAGGCTTGGCCGTGTCTCATGGCCGTGTCATGCTCTACCAACTTCATTCTTTGAGGTACACGGCCAAGCTAGTTTTGGCTTGGCCATGTCTTGCTTGGTTCATGCTTTTCTTGCACTGTTTTGATCTTCCAAGGGTGTTTTTACACCTAAACCTAAAACAAACACTTTAAACAAACTTAAAACAAAAATCAATCAAAACATTAACTAAAAACATATAAAATCACACTAAAAACTAGAACAAAAATTATCTAAACAGTAAGAACATACATAATCATGCATATATATAGCATAAATCATCATGGGATGGGATGACCTACAAGATAACTCAAATTAGTGCCTTGCGGATGAGATGGCATTTTCGATTGGTAAGAAGGCGTAAATGGAGGGGCTGCAGAGGAAGGTCCAGCCTCATGACCAGATGAGTCAGTAGCCTACAAAAAATAATTAAAACGATCAAAACAAGTTAAAAAAAAAAAGCAATTGCAATGACTAATTGATAAAAGTTTACTTAAGAGGTGCTAGCTCAGAGATGAGGGATGGATCCTCTTCCTTCTTCATCATACTCCTCTTCATCACTATCATCGGGAATTCTCCGGGCACCAACAGGAGATACGTCAAAGTTCAAGAGTCGTGTTTGAATAAATAGAACATATGACGCACCCGATGGATGGAGATAGGTCTCAACATCATAACCATTTTGAGCTAACAGCCATGCATTCTCCGACATTGAGGTAATATTTAAGTATACGCTGGGCAACCCGTGGGGATCCTCCATCCCTCGGGACCAAGGAACCACTCATACACCCTCTCCCCGAGGAACTAGCCACTGGACACAGGACCAGCAATAATTCGGCGAGTATGCTGGCAAGGCAGTGCAGCATTCATTGAAGGAGTACAGTTCACCAGCTCTGCAGCATACCACCAAGCCAAATCGACCTACAAGATGACAAAAAGATAAGTAAATTTTTACATAAAATTTAAAGAATGCTAACATTATTTACCTGGTCTCAGGTTAGGCAACTCAAGTGATAGCATTGGGTATGCACATGGTGAGAGCCGAAAACTGCTATGCGATCAGACAACCAAAGATTTAACCTAGAATGTAGCGTCCCCTTGTTATTTCAGCTGGGCCCAGCTTGCAGCCCGGCCTTTTCACTATCCCAGTCTGTAGGGGGTCCGCCACAGTACCCGTTCACCTCACGGTTCCCGAGTAGTGATTTGTTTATTTGGCCTCAAATGAGGTCGCCTCCCTCATTTGAACCCGCGACCTCCTCCCTTAAGAGGAAACCATGAGCTGAACGAGTACCATTTCTTCTAAACAAGTGTAACACCCCTGTACCCCATATGCGTACACTGCATACACCCACACAACACATGATATATGTATACCAGATACAAGAATGTCAAAGTCCATTTTAAACAAATCAACCCATCCTTCTTAAATATAAAACCAAAGTCATCCTTACTAAAATATGAATAAACTAAAAACATTTAACTTACATTATAGAAATTAATAGGGAAAACATTTATTTTTAAAATACATATATAATATTAGTACCCAAAAGTTTATCCAAAACATTTGTTTAATAAGCAGCGAAAAATGCATATGTGTACATTAAAATGAATAAGTACAAAATATGAAATTTATACATGATGGTAGTTCGTCTCTGATCTTGATGTCCATAACTCAACATTGCTCTCACAAACTCAAGCCTAGACTCGACTCGGTCTAGACGAGCTCTTCGGTACAACCGGATTTACCCTGTCACCTGCGCGACGAACCACAATCGCGTTAAGCAGAAAGCTTAGTGGTACAAATTTTGATTCGATATAGATCAATGCGAGGCTAATGCACAATACATGTGAATATATCAATTCATTACATTATATCTTATTATATTAATCATTGCATCACATTTCATAATTCACATTAAAATAAAGACAAGCATGGGCCCAAAAGGATCTAATATGCTATTCAAAGTTCAGAGTTACTGCTTTTGTCCATAATGACACCTTGTGTCTAGCCCCATAGGCAATATATATCCATGGATAATGTAACAGCCCCAGTCTCTTGGACCTTAACCCGACTACACCCTTGGGCCCCAGTATCTTGGTCCTCAACCCGGCTAGACTGTTACAGTTTTTGAGGCTTATGACCTAGTCTTTTCACCCTAAAAACATCACATTTATCAGCTGGGCTCGGCTTACGACCCAGTCTTTTCACCTACCTAACAATTCATAAGCATGCTGCCAAACCCAGTACTCTGAAAATTGAATAACATACTAGGCACACAACTTATTCATTTATCTCATTATCGAATACTTTCATAATTCATTTCTCATTTTATTCCTCATTATCAAACTAGGCTCATTGCCTTATAATATAATCATTTTCTCATCTTTTCTCATTCTTCTCTTTTGTATCAATATCAATTTGTTACATTAAAATTTCACATGTCTTACCATATTTTTCCATATTTCTATTCATATACAATACATTACTCAATTGCTTTGATACATCAACATAATTCACATTATGCATATCCTAACATATAGCTCATTCATCAACAATATTAATCAAGTAACTTAACACATTTCTCAACTAAATGTTTTAAATCCCAATATCATGTAAATATATGCAAACATTCAAAGTTTGTACTTACCTAAAGAGCAACAACACCACTCTAACAAACTCCTCTTCCAAGACAACTCTCAACATGTGAATTAAGGTAGCTCAAATCTCTTCAAAAACTAATCCAAAGGTGATTAACAACACTTGCTTAGTGATACACATAAAAAAATAAGGAAGAGAACTATCTAGGGCAAACTCTACACTTGACACGCTCACCGGTGTGTCCCTGATCATGCCCTAAACCCACAACATGGAAACTTTGACACGCTCAGAGACATGGGCGTATCACTGGTCGTGTCAATTCTCCTCCAACACAGAAGCTATGACACGCTTACTGACATGGGCGTGTCACTGGACGTGTCAATCTTCCCACAACACAGTAGCTATGACACGCTCAGTGAAATAGGCGTGTCACTGGACATATCAATATTAGCACTACACAGAAGCGGTGACACGCTCAGTGACATGGGCATGTCACTACTCATGTCACCCATACAGAAAACATAAACAACAACACGCCCAAAGACATGGCCGTGTTAATGGCCGTTTCAGGCCAAAAATCCTGAAATCAACACCAAAACACCACATCCAACAAACACCTTCCAATAACCATATCAACAGCACACAAACTCAATCAAGACCATCAACAACCCATATAATACTTGAGTAAACATTAAAACAACTCAATTACAAACATCAAAACACAATCACAACCATATAACACAACTCAAGATCACAACACCCACAACTCTTGCCTCTTTCACCAAACTTAACCCTTTTCTCTTCAATCCAACCCCAAAAATCAAAGTTAACAAAACAAAATAACCTCAACCATATCAAATCAACCATAAACACATCTACAACAACCAATCCAACAAACCCAAAAACACAAACTCAAAAGAAAACAAAGAAACAAGTTGGAAACTTACCAAAAGTGAAGAAAATCCTTAAAACTCCAACTTGATCTCTTGAAAACCTTCAATCTCTTGAGTTTGGAAGCAACAAAATCTCTCCCTCTTAAAGATGATGGTGATGGCTGGCCAAAGAAGAAAAGAAGAAGATGAAAATGAAAGAAGAAGAAAGAAAGAAAGGAAGTCAACCTCTTAAACCAAACACTTTCCTCAAATTACCCTCCACCATGCAATTTTAATAATATACTAATCAACCCACTTACATCATCTTCCACTAACTTTAATTTAATCACTTTAATTAAAAATATCTCTTGACCAAATAAGCTATAGACTTGTATATAATATATATCTCTTCATATAAACAACATATACACATCTTCCTAATATCTTATCTTTATCACTTAATCAAATATACACTTAAAATCATTTAATCCAATTTGAACAATTAACATTCCAAAATTTTAGGGTATCACTTGGGATATTACAATTCTCCCCCTCTATAAAATAATTTCTTCCTCAAAATTGCCTGTTCTCAAGTCTGGAATAACTGGGGATACTGATCTCACATCACTTGCTCACTCTCCCAAGTTGCTTCTTCTCTAGCATGATTCTTCCAAAGAACCTTCACAAGTGGTACTTTCTTATTTCTCAACTCCTTCGCTTCATGTGCCAAAATAGCCACTGGTTCTTCTTCAAAAGTCAGATTAGGACTCACCTCAAAAGATTCTAGTGACAGAACATGAGATGGGTCTGACCTGTACCTCCGCAGCATAGGGACATGGAAGACATTGTGAATTTTATCCAATTCAGACAGCAAAGTGAGTCGATAAGCCACTGGTCCAACTCTCTCCAGTACCTCTTAAGGTCCAATGAAACATGGACTCAACTTCCCTTTGCAGCCAAACCTCAAAATTCTTTTCCAAGGAGATACTTTCAAAAATACTTTATCTCCAATACTGAACTTTATGTCTCTCCTCTTCAAATCTGAATAGGATTTATGTCGATCTGAAGCTACTTTCAAATGATCCCGAATTATCTTCTCTTTCTCTTTCGTTTCTTTAATCAAATCAGGACCAACCAACTTACCTTCTCCAACCTCATTCCAACATAGAGGCGTCCTGCATCTTCTACCATACAATGCCTCATGGGTTGCCATTCTAATACTGGATTGATGACTGTTGTTGTAGGCAAACTCAATCAATGGAAAGAACTTGTCCCAACTCCCAAAGAAATCAATGATACAACTTCTCAACACGTCCTCCAAAATCTGTATCACCCTCTCTGACTGCTCATCTGTCTGAGGATGAAAAGCAGTGCTAAAGTGCAATCGAGAACCCAAAGCAGCATGTAAACTCTTCCAAAACCTTGAAGTAAACTGGGGATCTCGATCAAACAGTAAAAAAATTGGGACTCCATGCAATCTCACTATCTCACTAATATATAGCTCAACTAACTTCTCAAGAGAATAGTCCATCCGAACTGGAAGAAAATGAGTTGTCTTCATCAATCGATCAACAATCACCCAAATTGCATCATGCTTCTTCCGAGTCAAGGGCAAACCGGTCACAAAATCCATTGTTACTCGCTCCCATTTCCATTCTGGCACTGATAAAGGTTGGAGAAACACTGAAGGAACTTGGTGCTCAGCCTTCACTCTCTAACAAGTGAGACACTTGGATACAAACTCTGCTATGTCCCTCTTCATACCAGATTACCAATATTGTTGCTTCAAATCATGATACATCTTGCTACTCCCAGGGTGCATAGCAAAAGCCGGCTGATGTGCTTCCTCCAAAATAATCTTTTTCAGTCTTGAATCATCAGGAACACACAATCTATCTTTATACCAAAGGCTGCCATCACTTCTCACATGAAAATCTCTACTCTCTCCTTTTTGACAATCCGATACAACTTTCTAAATTTTCTCATTCTCCAACTGATACTCTCTAATATGATCCAACAAGACTGGTCTCAACTACAACTGAGCCAACAAAGCATCATCACTACAAGGCTCAAAACTAGTAGGCAACGCTCTCAACTCAACAAGCAACGAGAGCGAATAAGCAGCCAAACCTGCCAAAGACTTTCAACTCAAGGCATCAACAACAACATTCGCCTTACCAGGATGATAATTAATCAAATAGTCATAGTCTTTAATCAACTCCAACCACCATCTCTGCCTAAGATTCAGCTCTTTTTGAACACCCAAGTATTTCAAACTCTTGTGATCCATATAAATGAAACACTTCTCCCCAAAAAGGTAATGTCACCAAATCTTCAAAGCAAACACTATGGTTGCCAATTCCAAATCATGTGTCGGGCAATTCAACTCATGCGGCTTCAACTGCAGAGAAGCATAAGCTACGACTCTACCCTCTTGCATTAAAACACAACCTAAACCACTATGTGAAGCATCACTGTAAATCACATATGGTTTATCTTCCACATGCAAGGTAAGAACAAGAGCTTGAGTCAACATCTCCTTCAACTGCTCAAAGCTTGCTTGACACTGATTTGTCCACATGAATCTAACTCCCTTTCAAAGTAATATGGTGAGTGGAGTAGCTATCAAAGAAAAACCCTTTACAAACTGTCGATAATAGCCTGCCAAACCTAGAAAACTTCTAACTTCAGTCACAGTCTTCGGTGGACTCCAATTCAAAATAGCTTAAACTTTACTCGAATCAACTCTTATACCTTCTGCTGAAACCACATGACCCAGAAAAGTCACTTGATCAAGCCAAAACTCACACTTAGATAGCTTAACATACAACTACTTCTCTCTTAAAGTCTGCAATACAATCCGCAGATGCTTATCATGGTCCTCCTCATTATGCGAATACACTAAAATATCATAGATAAAGACTACCACAAACCGATCTAGATAGGGTCTAAACACCCTGTTCATCAAATCGATGAAAGATGCTGGTGCATTCATCAATCCAAAAGGCATCACAAAAAACTCATAATGCCCATACATTGAGCGAAAAGAGGTCTTGGGAGCATCTTCCTCTCTGATTCTCAACTGATGGTACCCTAATCTCAGATCAATCTTAGAGAAAACTGCTGCTACTTTCAACTGATCAAAGAGATCATCAATCCTAAGCAAAGGATACTTATTCTTGATGGTCACTTTATTCAACTGCCTATAATCGATGGACAATCTTAAGGTACCATCCTTCTTCTTCACAAATAAAACAGGTGCTCCCCATGGAGACACGCTAGGGCAAACAAACTCTTTATCCAACATCTCCTGCAACTGCACCTTTAACTCTCTCAACTCAGCAGGTGCTATTCGATAGGGAGTAATAGAGATGGGAGTGGTACCAGGCAACAAATCGATACCAAACTCAACCTCTCTCTCAGGGGGTATCCCTGGAAACTCCTCAGGAAAAACATCTGGGAAATCAGCTGCTGTGGGTATACTATAGAGTTGAGAACCCACTACTTTAGTATCTACCACATGAGCAAGATAAGCCTCACATCCTTTTCGAATCAACCTCCTAGCTGCAACAACCGAAACAAACTTGGACACAAGTTGCCTCTGCTCACTAGATACCATCACACTCCTACCGTTATCAGTTTTAAGGGTAACACGCTTATTCTGACAATCTACTACAACTCTATGCTTAGACAACCAATCCATGCCTAAGATCAGATCATACTTCTTAAAAGGCATTTCAATTAAATCACCTAAGAATGCCTCATCTTGAACAACCACTGGGCTATCTCAGTGCACCATACTCACCACAACACTATGCCCTGAAGGATTTGTCACCAAGACATCAAATCCTAGGGACACAGAATGCAATTCAGACACAGGCAAGATGGGTGCACTTATGTATGAATGCGTAGATCCGGGATCAATCAAAGCAAGAACTGAAATGCCAAATAAAGAAAATGTACCAGTAATGACGGTTGAAGCATCTGGCTGCCTCTGCATCACATACACTCACTGAGAAGGGCCAGCCTCATCTAGCCTACTACCTCCGAATGTAGAGCCTCCTCTCTAACTAAACCCAGGTCTACCACCTCTACTGAAACCTCTGCCACTACGACCTCCTCTGACACTAGGTCGAGAAACTGCAGAATCTGCCTACCTATCCTCCTGTAGCTCAGGACAATCTGTGATGAAATGGTCAGGCGACCCACATCTAAAACACACAGCTGGTCCACCTATCTTCCAACAAACACCCCCATGTATCCTACCATAATGGACACATGTAGATGGAGTAGACCTCTGAGCCACTAGGGTCGGTGCACTAGCCACAGAAACTATAGGTCTCAATCTCCGCCTCTGATGTGGTACTGACTTAACAGGCTGCCTCTGGCCCCTACTCAACCTCTGAAAATGACCTCCTCAGGCTCTCTTTGCAGATGAAGACCCTGCCTCAAACTGGGATCTCCTAACTCTGGCCTCCTCCTCAGTAGCAACTGCTGCAATACCCTGAGCTCTCTCAACACTCCTGGCAGCTACAACTAGCTGGGAAAGATCCTATTACCGAGAACTAGCAACAATACACATAATAGAGGGTCTCAACCCCTCCTCAAATCTCCTGCACCAGTCTATCTCATCTGAAATAATCCTACCGGCATAATGACTCAATCGGATGAACTCTACCTCATACTCTATCACAGTCCAGTTATCCTGTCTCAAATTCAGAAACTCCATCTTCTTAGCATCTTTATACTCCCTCAGAGTATACTTCTGCTCAAACTCCCGCATAAAATCACCATAAGTCAAGGTCAGTGGATCATCATCACATGTGGAACCGTCTTCCACCAATCATAAGCATCTCTCTGCAGAAGAGATCTGGCATAATCAAATTTCTCTTCAGGAGTAGCTTGCAACTGGATAAATACCCTTTGAATTCTATCCAACCACTGCTTAGTTACTGCAGGATCTGTAGTACCAAAGAAGTCCTCAGCTCTGAACTTTCTTAATTTATCATATTGCCTCATCGGTACTTGCGGCTGCGGTTGTGGTGGCGGCTGCTGCACTGGAGCCTGCCTCAACAAATCTACCATATGCCTTAATCAAACCGGCGAAATCTCATCAGCAGCTGGTCTCTCTGGCACAGGAGCAGGTGCCTCTCCAGCTAATTCAACTCTAGCTCCATCTCTATCCTCAAGCTACACTCTCAGCACTTCCTTCTACAGACTGACATGACTGAGATGCCATCACTACCTATATCTGCAAACACAGCAAAATATACCTCATCAAACAATTGTTAATGTTAAACTTTTATGTATTTTAACATAAACTAAAAACATTTAACGTTAGTACACAATATTTTATCCAAAATATTTGTTTAATAAGCAGCGGAAAATAAATATGTGTACATCAAAATCAATAAGTACAAAATATGAAATTTATACATGCTTGCAGTTTGTCTCTGATCTTGATGTCCACAACTCAAAACTACTCTCACAAACTCAAGCCTAGACTCGACTCGGTCTAAACGAGCTCTCTGGCACAACCAGATCTACTCTGTCACCTGCGCGACGAACCACAATCGCGCTAAGCAAAAAGCTTAGTGGTACAACTTTGATTCAATATAGATCAATGCAATGTTAATGCACAATACATGTGAATATATCAATTCATTACCTTATATCTTATTATTTTAATCATTTGCATCACATTTCATAATTCACATTAAAACAAAGACAAGCATGGGCCCAAAAGGATCTAATATGCTATTCAAAGTTCAGAGTTACTGCTTTGGTCCATAATGACACCTTGTGTTTAGCCCCATAGGCAATATATATCCATGGATAATGTAACAGCCCCAGTCTCTTGGACCTTAACCCGGCTAGACCCTTGAGCCCCAATATCTTGGTCGTCAACCCGGCTAGACTATTACAGTTTGTGAGGATTACGACCCAGTCTTTTCACCCCAAAAACATCACATTTATCAGCTGGGCCCAGCTTATGACCCGGTCTTTTCACCTGCCCAGCAATTCATAGGCATGCTGCCAAACCCAGAACTCTGAAAATTGAATAGCATACTAGGCACACAACTTATTCATTTATCTCATTATCGAATACTTTCATAATTCATTTCTCATTTTATTCCTCATAATCAAACTAGGCTCATTGCCTTATAATATCCTCATTTTCTCATCTTTTCTCATTCTTCTCTTTTGTATCAATATCAATTTGTTACATTATAATTTCACATGTCTTACCAAATTATTCCATATTTCTTTCCATATACAATACATTACTCAACTGCTTTGATACATCAACATAATTCACTTTATGCATATCCTAACATATAACTCATTCATCAACAATATTAATCAAGTAACTTAACACATTTCTCAACTAAATGTGTTAAATCCCAATATCATGTAAATGTATGCAAACATTCAAAGTTTGTACTTACCTTAAGAGCAACAACACCGCTCTAACAAACTCCTCTTCCAAGACAACTCTTAACACTTGAATTAAGGTAGCTCAAATCTCTTCAAAACCTAATCCAAATGTGGTTAACAACACTCACTTAGTGATACACATAAGAAAGTAAGGAAGAGAACTATCTAGGGCAAACTCTACACTTGACATGCTCAACAACACGGGTGTGTCCCTGATCGTGCCCTAAACCCATAACATAGAAACTTTGACATGCTCAGTGACATGGGCGCGTCACTGATCGTGTCAATTCTCCTCCAACACAGAAGCTATGACACGCTCAGTGACATAGGCGTGTCACTGGATGTGTCAATACTACCACTACACAGAAGCTGTGACACACTCAGTGACATGGGCGTGTCACTGCTCATGTCACCCATACAGAAAACAAAACCAATGACACGCCCAAAGACATGGCCGTGTTAATGGGCGTGTCAGGCCAAATATCTTGAAATCGACACCAAAATGCCACATCCAACAAACACCTTCCATTAACCATATCAACAACACACAAACTCAATCAAAACCATCAACAACCCATATAATGCTTGAGTAAACATTAAAACAACTCAATTACAAACATCAAAACACAATCATAACCATATAACACAACTCAAGATCACAACACCCACAACTCTTGCCTCTTTCACCAAAGTTAACCCTTTCTCTTCAATCGATCCCCAAAAATTAAAGTTAACAAAACAAAACAACCTCAACCATACCAAATCAACCATAAACACATCTACAACAACCAATCCAACAAACCCAAAAACACAAACTAAAAAGAAAACAAAGAAACAAGTTGGAAACTTACCAAAAGTGAAGAAAATCCTTAAAACTCCAACTTGATCTCTTAAAAACCTTCAATCTCTTGAGTTTGGAAGCAACAAAATCTCTCCCTCTTGAAGATGGTGGTGATGGCCAGCCTTAGAAGAAAAGAAGAAGATGAAAATGAAAGAAGGAGAAAGAAAGAAAGAAAGTCAACCTCTTAAACCAAACACTTTCCTCAAATTACTCTCCACCAAGCAATTTTAATAATATACTAATCAACCCACTTACATCATCTTCCACTAACTTTAATTTAATCACTTTAATTAAAAATATCTCTTGACCAAATAAGCTATAGACTTGTATATAATATATATCTCTTCATATAAACAACATATACACATCTTCCTATCATCTTATCTTTATTACTTAATCAAATATACACTTAAAATCATTTTAATCCAATTTCAATAATTAACATTCTAAAATTTTAGAGTATCACTTGGGATATTACATGGAATACCCAATTCTCTCTCGGGAAATATCAGGCACCCTCACAAGATTGTGCTCGTATGCCCATACTTGCAATAGCAATAAGAATCAAATTCATACACAGATATGAATCAAATTGACAGTGATGGGAGAGAGTACCTCAACGATCACCATGAAACCAATAAAAGATTTCTTATTCCTGCAAATCTTGTCTAGGCCATGATAGAGACAGGCAAGGCCAGCTTCACCCCAGTCGTAAAGCAACACCAGGACCATATTGGCAAGGGCCCTCAACATCGATAAATGAATGATAGATTCAGTGCTACAGAAAATAGTCGACCCAATCAGGTACAGAAAAAATTCTTGAGCATCCTTTTAGTGATGATTCCATACCAATTAATTGTCGAATTTCTTCGTGTGTCAGGATATCATTGGTAAGAGGGACTGGAAGGCCATAGTACCGGATACCAGTTATGGCTATAAAATCGACTGAGCCAATAGTCATCTCTCCCACAGGTGGGTGAAAAGTATGGGTCGTGTCCATCCACTGCTCCGACAATGCTTGAACTACACTCCTGTCTATCAGAAGCTCCTCAGATGGCAATTGCAAAGTGAAGTTTTTAAAACCACACTCTCGGGCGATACATTTTATCCAAGAAGGTGCTACATCATACCACTACAGAGCTATATAGACACACCCTCCACCCCAGACAACACAGCGATCATGCTAGCACCGAACCAGGTAGGCCAACATGAGATAAGTATATCATCTCACTAATATTACTATTTCATAGCTTAATATTACTCATTATTTTCTATTTAAATTTATTTTTAGTCCATCAGTTAATTTATTTTTGAATATAATAAAATAATAAATAAACTAATTTTGTCATCTTAATTAATGATATATTATTAATAACTCAATTATAGATAAAATAAAATAATAAAATTAATAAAATTAATTATTATAAATAATAAAATGAATATATATTTGTGCTGTTAAAATATTAAAATTACAGTGTTACCTCAGTCCTTTGACTTGAACTGCGACGAAGTCGCATCCCAGCTAGTAGATTTATAGTACCATTTTCATATCGTCGAATAAATTCTATCAACTCAGCATTGGATCGAGGCCTTGATCTTGAAGCATGCATCCTCTCTATTTGTTGATCAACTCTCTGCTCAACTATCTACTTACTTCAAACTATGAAAATATATAAATAATTTGTGAATGAATGTAAGTATGAGTATTGAAGAAATGAACGGTTTATATAGAAAATGGATGAAGAAAAAAAAAACAAAATAAATCAATAATAAACCCGTGAACAAAAAAAAAGAAGCTAGAATCACTATTGGTAAATAGTTAGTGAATAGTGAATGAACAATATTCAAATAGTATTTAAATAGTAAAATTAATTATTCAATTTTATTATTCAGCTATTTGCGTGTCTAAAAATATTTTTTTTGCACTCCTATAATATTTTTCCACGCAGGGGGCAAAAGAGTATGGTATAGTAAAAAATAGCTAAAATTTTTTACACACTACAAAAATATTCGGCATTTGCGACGGAAATCTGCAACGAAAAATTTCCGTCGCAAATTTGCGACGGATCTGCAACGCATTTGCGACATAATAACAAGTTGAAGGAATTTTGAGAAAGCCGTCGCAAATCGGTTGCAAATCAAAACCATTTTCAAACAAAACCAACACCAATTTAACCTTTTTAACTCACAATCAATTTCCATACTTTTAAACACATCTCAAACACTCTAAATCATGATATTAACAAATCACAACACACATCTTCAAAATACCAAAGGAAAACAAGAGAGTACTTACCTCAATTGAAGAAATTTCACCAATCTTCAATTCACTCCTTTGATTCCTCTTTCAATTTGCTTCTAGCATCAAGAACACCTCTCTTGCTCTCTCTTCTCTTGGATAGCCGGCACACAAATGAGGAGAAAAGAAAATAAACACAAGTCAATCCTTCTTTTCTTCTTTAAATCTCCACCAAGAGATTTTAACCAAGCAATTACCTATATACCCTTTTTCATTTAACTTAACTTTTGTCACTTGTATGCCCATTATAGTAATTTTACTTAGCACAAGTTAAAATATCCTCTTACCTTGACTCCCCATTTGACCAACTTATATGTTATATATATTACAATATACACAACATATACATTCTCTTAACACACTCATTTCCTTTACAAATACATATATACATTTAATTCAAATCAAAACAACAATTGTATCCAACTTCTAGGGCACACATTGGGATATTACAATTCTCTCCCCCTTAAATAATTTCGTCCTCGAAATTATCAGTACCGTAACAATTCACTCTTAACAAAATACTATCTTAACTTCCATATGAAGTTAATTATATGTTTAAGTTATTATATTATCAAATCATATAACTTCAATTCTCCCTTTTAGAATCAACCATCTTCTTTAAATTCCATAATTCATCATTCTATATGTTTACATATCTCATTATTTCCTTAATCAAATATTCAAAAGAACTAATTACATTTCTTATTAATATCTTTATACAAGAACCAAATCATTTTATAGTACACTTATACTCCATCCAATCTTTATTTTCACTATATTTTCTTCATTCACCTCTTTGTAATTACTCTCTTAACTTTAACCTTAAAAATCATTGGTTTACACCTTAGCATTAATTACCCCGTCATTACCATCATTGTCTAAATAGACATTTATTAAACCTCAATAGATAACAAGATCCTTATCTTTCACAATTGGAGTTACTTCTTTAGCATGCTTTTCACTTAACTTACATATTAATACATTACCTTTCAACTTATTTTATAAATAACCAATCTTTTCCCTTTTTATCATGATTTATAACTACTATAACTTCATTCATTCATGTCCATTCATACTATAACATTTTACATCATATACATCCTTATGTAACTAATTACACTTTTGGTACAACTACACATATTAAATCTCAATAATGATTCATAATTTTAGCTAAATCTAGATCAATTGATCTATCTGTCACAATATACCCACGTTCCAATCTTGTTCAATTCCAACCAATGATTAATTTATTCAAATTCATCATGAAAGTTCACAATATTCATATATGTATATATATAACCTAATTCCATTAGGGCAAACCTACATTCAATTCCTGATCTCTTCCGATCCATATTCAATCAAATTATCATGATAACAAATCACTTCAAATTATCTTAATATAATTCCCACCAATTCTCATAAAAAATTTTATACCCTACTTACTATCTATAGCTCATTCATTTAAACCTCAAGTTCATTCATTTATTCATTACATATCATAAATATATTCAGTATAACTTTCAGTCATATTTTATAATTTCTCCCTTTTTAATATCTCCTCACATTTCATATCATTGTTATATTTATTTTAATTACCTTTTTGTCATATTATCCATAACTCAAAACATTTCCATAATTTCCTTTTCTCTTTACCTTCATAATTATAACCAAATTCTTAACATAAAATGATAAGGTACAACTTTATCCATCATAACTTTTAACTATACTTCTCAAACATAATTTTCAATCTCACCAAATCTGTATTACAATCATTTTATCTAAGACCCAAATTCATGGATAACAAATTAATCGATCAAATATACTGAACAAAACACATGGCTTTAAGAGATTAATATTCAAGCCTGAAACTTTCAAATCAATACTGTTCTTATATAATTTTATTCTTAGTCTTTACAAACACAAAACTAAGGTGTACCTCAGGAAATATATATTCCTTTCTTTACATTTTTTACTAAATCAGAAGTTAACACATTCCAATCTCATTTCAAACCAATTTGCACTCGATTATATGATCTTTATCAACTTAATTCATGTTTCAACAATATTACTATATACATATTCAATCACATGTAATTCCCATACAATTTCTATTCGTCACTTCATTTCTAATCCATTTACAATCTCTTATAATTTATCTACATAGAACTTTCCATATGTGAATACTTTGGAACTCTAAATATCACATAATCATCAAGTTCAATGCTCACCATGACAATTTCCACTGTTCACTATTACTCAAGTCCATGCCATTCTCACTTCCATCACATAATCCATTTAGCTTTACACAGTTCAAGACCTAATCTCTCTTAGATCCACTAATACATACAACATCATTTTCATATCACTAATTCCATAATAATACCACATACATCTTCATAGGTCACCTACATAAAATAATTTACACATTTGTGTATATATCACAATTTCATTCATATTGAAAACTCAGTTCACATATCATATACATGTATACATTTAATTAGATGCTCTTATTATTTTTATTATTTTTTTTTATATACATTCAATATAAATTTTCCTTTATAACTGTAACAACTGTCCCAGTCCACCTGCTGAGCCATTCCTATCCGGAGAAACCCTCAGGGTCTCTGGGCTTGCCTATTACAGCACTAAACTGCCCTCACGGGCCTTCCAACAGGATTCACTTATTTGACTTACACCCAAGACATATGAGTGCAAGTCGCCTCCCTGGATCGAACCCCTGACCTCCCACTTAAGAGAGCCAGTGAGCGCAATATAGTATCGATTCTTCCAGTATGATGCAAAGTATTTATTAACACAACACACACATATATATATATTCTGACTATAATAGCACTTTACATCCATCTTAGCCACATTCCCAATGTAACATCTCTTTCACTTTCATCTTTAAAAGCATTTAATATATTTCCATATCCATTTTTACCCTTTTCAATATAGTGACTTAAAATAGCTCATCTTCATTTGCTTATCCACTTCCCTTTTTACTTCAAGACAAATTCTCATACTATCAATCACATTACTCAATTCATAATACTTTCATATGCAATATTAGTCATTTCATCTAACTCATGTATTGCATATACACTAAACCATCAACATCCAAATAATCTTTATCAATTTCCACTAAAACTTTAACTTTTCAACTTACTACTTCACTTAAACTTCAATTTACCAAACTCATCTTTTCTTAATATCCATTTTAAAAACATCATATATATATATCACAAAGCAATATCAATACATATAATTTCCACAATTATCAAGTTCATTTCAAAAATCTCAAATATCACATTTTATCACCATTACCATGAGCTTTCACAATATCCAAACATCTCACATTTCTAACACGGAATTCACAATGTTCACATTAAAATAACAACACCAATGTATATTTTTACTTAATCAATATCATCTCTTTTTCCTTTAAACAAAATCTTAACTTTACATATATATACCCCACATTTTAAATAATCACACTTTGTCTATACTAACCAACTCATTTTAAATAACCCACATTGTAACATATCTTCCAATATTAACAATTCAACTATATTTCCTCTATCTAACAAACCCAACATAAACTCTATTATAAAGAGGTTCAAAGTATAGAGGAAAGAGTACATACTCTTATCTTGATTTGATTTCAACTCATTTTCAACTTTATTCTTCTAGCCATTTATTTACATGTCAAACACATATCAATAATCAAACTTTTTACTTATAAATTCCATATCACTTCTTTATATCACAATCACCTTTCAATTATCAACATTTCAAAATTCGCTTTCATATAAAATCTCATTTACACAATATCATCTATCTCATGTAATTTAGATACATCACAAATCACATAATGCCACGTTCGAGACCAACCTAGGTGTTAATGCATATGCATGTATCATCAATTGCATTTAAAAACTCTTCTTTTTTAATTCTATTTAAACTCTTCAAAAATCTTTCTTTTTAATTTCACTTAGGCCGAGAATCTCGAACCTAAGCTCTGATACCAAAATAATTGTAACACCCCGATACCCTATATAAGTACTATACATATACCTAGTATATATACAGTAAGTATATAAAGTATAAGGATGCCACTTGTTGTTACCTTTTAAAAAAAAACTGTAACAGAGTTCAAACCATAATACGTTAATTAAATAACATTACAAAATCATTCTATATGTCAAAACTTCATTTATACATATAAGTACTCTCTCGTCAGAAATACATCATAATTAAAAATTAAACATGTATGCATTACCCTCTAGTTGGTCTCGACAAACTCTTACTCTTCTCGTGGCATAACGAAAGACTTCATATCCTCCACCAAGCTACCTGCCCGATTATACATCCGCGCTAAGCCCGAGAGCTTAGTAGTACAAATATAACATATAAACATACATTGTAAAAATACTAACATATAATGATATATCAATTCCATGTGTCATTAGTTTCTTATCATGTTTTCCTTTGAAATTGCACCTTTCATATATATTAACTAATTTCATGTATTATATGCATATCATTTTTACCAACCACAATTCATCACTAATAATCATCATCAACCTAGTAATACCCACATTACATATCATATCATTATCACCAATCATCAATCCAACATTAATACTCACAATCAATATTTCAATATACATATTACATAACATTTCATGTCATTATTTTATTCACAATTCATCAATCATGAATCACATTTCCAACCAAATCCACCATAGATCTCATTACTCGTTTATTACAACATTTATATATATCATATTGACAACAACGACAGACTCGTTTATTACAACATTTATATATATCATATTGACAACAACGACATACTCGGGCCCAAACGACACTAATATGCCATTCAATTTTCAGAGTAATGCTTTGGTTCATTCATCACATTTATCATTATCATAGACCCAACTAGGCTTCAAGGATTAGGTTCAACCAAGCTTCAAGGGGAGCAAAGCATGCTAAGCATCAACCCAACTTGGCTTCAAGAACCAATCCAACCTAGCTTCAAGGGTTGTAACATCTCAATTAGGCTTCAAGGACTTAGCCAACCTAACTTCAAGAGATTGTTACTCATTTTAGGCATGCCACCAACAACAAACTCTGAAAATGGAATAACACATTAGTTACACAATTCATTTATTACTTTCATTCTCAATTCTCATCATCAATTAGGCAAACATGCCTTATGTCTTTCAATTGAATCATCATAGCCAATCACAATGGCTTCACATCACATTTGAATCATCATTATACACATATACAACATCAATTACATTAACTAAACAAACCGATCATTAGTTTTACATCTCTTTATGTCTCAATTTACATTATACACTTCATTATTCAAGCATACATAACCAATTTCATTGCACATGTATCTTAAATTTATCATCATATAAACAACATGTCCCTTTATAACATTTCAATCATTATTATCAACCATGATGATATCACATTTCATCATTTCTCAAAACACATTGACACCATTCATTATTAAAACATTAGTCATAATAAATTGCATTGCACATACCTTTTTGGATGATCCTCATCTCTTCCACACTATACAAGTCATAATATTAGCACATTGTTCATATAACATACTACCATTCATAAGATTCACAATGCATAACATAACATTGTTCATACCTAATCATATGCATCATTAAATGTATGTTCAATCTCCACAAAACAAGAAGAGCAAAGTACCATCACAGTAGCCAACACACCCAAGGGACACGGCCAAGCTTGTGGTCGTGTCTCTCAATACCAATTCAAGCCGAGACAGACACGGGCAAGGGGACACGGTCGTGTCTCTCCACAAAATTCAGGCAGTGGCAAACACACTCAAGGGACACGGCCAAGCTTGTGGCCGTGTCTCTCCTAAAATCCATCCAACACGGCCAAACTTCCCTCAACTTGGCCGTGTCTCCCAAAATTAATAGGTCTTGCCGTGTTCCATTCTTATTTTGGCCGTATCTCTCATATTTAAAACCCTAAACATAACCAACACTTCTTTGATTGAATTAAGAACAACTTATACACAACACAATCTCATTCAAATGGGTGTAATTCATGTTATTAACACATATTCATCTCAATATTCACATTAACACTAGATCAACCATACATTCAAACATTTATCACATCAAACCCTAAAAACCAACATCAATCTTCTTCTTTCTATAACAACATCCATTTAACTTACCATTTTCAAACAAAACCAACACCAATTTAACCTTTTTAACTCACAATCAATTTCCATACTTTTAAACACATCTCAAACACTCTAAATCATGATATTAACAAATCACAACACACATCTTCAAAATACCAAAGGAAAACAAGAGAGTACTTACCTCAATTGAAGAAATTTCACCAATCTTCAATTCACTCCTTTGATTCCTCTTTCAATTTGCTTCTAGCATCAAGAACACCTCTCTTGCTCTCTCTTCTCTTGGATAGCCAGCACACAAATGAGGAGAAAAGAAAATAAACACAAGTCAATCCTTCTTTTCTTCTTTAAATCTCCACCAAGAGATTTTAACCAAGCAATTACCTATATACCCTTTTTCATTTAACTTAACTTTTGTCACTTGTATGCCCATTATAGTAATTTTACTTAGCACAAGTTAAAATATCCTCTTACCTTGACTCCCCATTTGACCAACTTATATGTTATATATATTACAATATACACAACATATACATTCTCTTAACACACTCATTTCCTTTACAAATACATATATACATTTAATTCAAATCAAAACAACAATTGTATCCAACTTCTAGGGCACACATTGGGATATTACACTTCTTCTCTCTGTGTGGAACTTAAATCCATTCACAAAATACCCAGAATATGCCTTAGCATCATTGTAAGGTCCCTGTGCCAAGTCTTTTATAAATTGGTTGTTCACAACATTCAACGGGTCTTGCACCTATATGAAAAGCATAAATATTCAATACATGTGCCTTAGATAATATTGACTACAAAATGCTAGGCAATAAACTTACATATGATTTGAACCACTGGGGAAAATTATTATCCAAATGCATATCAATCTCATCCTTGCTAATGTTAGGATTTCGAGTACGTAATTCGCCAATGAACAATCTTCATAATATAAAGGACCATCATTAAGTATATCAAGAATGGGAGTGTAAACAATATTACTGAAATTCAATTTTAACATACTCGACAAATGGCTCAACTTCTGCACAATTCATGAGAATATACGACTGAGCCGCGTTCCTCTCACGTTCCGTCAATTTTTGATTCTTTGGTTGACCCATCGGTCGACCACAAGACTGGAATATTGATAACATTCCTTCAATCTCCTCCTCAGCCTGACCATCATCGTTTCGTGGCACACGATGATGTCTAGTTGATACATGTGTCTCAAAAAAATGGGCACAAAATGCAGCTGCTTCTTTTACCAAGTAAGAATTAGCAATTGACCCTTCAACTTGTGCCTTATTTTTTACATCCTTTTTCAAATCACCATTGTAACTGCAAGATGTTTATATAAGGCTTACAATGCATTTATTATTAAAGTAAGCTCAATAAAAGGGTTTAAGGAGAAAAGTAAATTACCGCTCAAATGGATACATCCAATGATATTGTACAGGCCCTGCAATCCGAGCTTCATATGGTAGATGGATAGGAAGATGTTCGATAACATTAAAGAATCCTGAAGGAAAAAACCTCTCTAATTTGCATAGGATTTTCAGAATTTCCTCTTCAAGCCGTATCATATCATCTACCCATATGATTGAACTTGTTAATTGTCTAAAAAATATACTAATTTCAGTTATTGCCTCCCAAACTCTTGCTGGTAATAATTCACGAAAGGCAATCGGGAGTAAACGTTGCATAAACACGTGACAATCGTGGCTTTTCATCCCATACATTGTTCATGTTTTCATGTTTACACATCTAGCCATGTTATAAACATAGCCATCGGGAAACCTTAGTTCTTTTAACCACTCACAAATTGCTTGCTTTCCATGCTTATCCAATGAGTATATTGCTTTTGGATATTTACCAGTTTGTACATTTTTTTTGTAACTCTGGCCTGTCACATAACACCATCATCTCCTCCCTTGCTTTGGCATTATCTTTTGATTTACCGTCGATGTTCATAATGGTGTTAAACAAATTATCAAAGAAGTTTTTTTCAATATGCATCACATCGAGGTTATGCCTAATTAGCAAAGAACTCCAATATGGCAAATCCTAGAAAATACTCCGTTTCTTACATCCACTCCCACTCCGTCTATCAATTGCTGCATTAACATCATCTGAGTCTAGATCAGTAACTTTCAGTAAACCAAGAGAATTAAGCTCAGCTAATATTTCTTCCCCGGTCTTCACAGGTGGTGGCATGTCCTGAATTATTTTATTTTTTCTGAACCAAGTTCTATTCTTTCTCCATGGATGGTCAATTGGAAGAAACTTCCTATGATTATCGAACCATGTTTGTTTTGTTCCATTCGGAAGTGTAAAGGCATCTGTCTCTCCCATACAATGAGGACATGATAGCCTTCCACCAGTACTCCATCCAGAAAGCATTGACAAGGCAGGGAAGTCACTAATAGTCCATAATAATGCAGCATGCATTACAAAATTTTGCTTCATGGACACATCGTATGTCATAACCCCTACATCCCACAATTGTTTCAACTCGGCAATTAATGGTTGTAGGAACACATCTATTTTCATTTTTGGATTATTAGGCCCTGGCATTAAGACTGTTAAGAACACGTACTCCGACTTACCACACATCCATGGAGGAAGATTGTAAGGAGTGACAATGATTGGCCACGATGAGTACGCTTCGCTGTATTTCCCAAATGGATGGAATCCGTCAGAACTTAACCCGAGCATGACATTTCAAGTCTCAGAAGCAAATGAGGGATACAGATTGTGGAAGTGCTTCCAAGCAGGAGATTCAAATGGATGACGCATAACTCCCTCCTCGAACTCGTGTTCTGCATGCCACCTCATATTGTTTGCGGTGGCATTAGATGCATGAAGTGAAAGAGTTGAGAAATAAGAAAGTGCCATTGGTAAAGGTTCTATGGAAGAATAATGGGAGAGAAGAAGCAACTTGGGAGAGCGAGCAAGCAATGCAAGATCAATATCCTCAACTGTTTCAGAGATAATATCAGGTAATTTCGAGGATGAAATTTCTTTTTAGAGGGGGAGAATTGTAATATCCCTAAATGTACCCTAGAAGTTTTGAGATAATTGTTGTTTTGTGTGAATCAAATGTATATGTGTAGTGGGAAAGGAAAGAATGTATAGAGAAAATGTATATGTTGTGTATATGGCAAGATATATAACATATATGTAAGTCAAAATGGTGGGTCAAAGGAAGAGGATATTTATTTGTTATGTGTGAAATTACTAAAAAGGGCATATAAGTGAAAAGAAGTTAAGTTAAATGGATAAGGGCATTTAAGTAATTTTCTTTTTGAAATGCTTGGTGGAGATTTAAAGAGATGAGAATGTTGACTTTGTTTCTTCATTTTCTTTTCTTCTCCATTGGTGGCCGGCCATTCTCAAGACAAGAGAGCAAGAGAAAGATTTTGAATTTTAAGAGCAAATTGAAGGAGTTTTCAAGGGATTAAGTGGAAATCCAAGAAGTTTCATTATTTTGGTAAGTTCTTTCTCTTGATTTCTTTTGTTATTTTGAGTTGTATGTAAGTTTGATTGTTGATTGTTGAAAGTAGAGTTGTGTTGATTGTTATATGTTGGAATATGTTTGATTTAATTGACTATGGTGTTGGTTTTGGTTTGAAGATGATAAGTTAAGTGGATGTGGGTATTGAAAGATTAAGAGTGTTGTTGGTTTTAGGGTTTTGAGGTGGTAAGTGATGTTTAACTTGAGTTTAATCAATTATTTTCATAGATCTTCATATTGTTTGTGTTTGTTGGAGTTGTAAGCCTAAAGTATGAGAATTTGGTCGAAGGCAGTAGCATTTGGGATGCCACGCCCGTGGCCTTGATTGCCATGGCCGTGGCCATTTGTAGCCATGGCCGTGGAGGTGTGGAGCTAGGGAGGCAGAACCAATCTTTAACCCACGCCCGTAGGGGTTGGGGTGGCCACGGCCGTGGGCTATATTGTGTGATGTTGGGTTATTATTTGTGATCTAAAGGTCTAAGATGAGGTTAACAAGTGATAAATTGTATTGGAGTTGATGTGGTTCACCATTGTTTTGGTTTAGGTTGTGAAGAAGGTATATTGCCTTAATTCAATTGGTGAAGGACTTTTGAAAAGAGAAAGTGTATAGAGTTGTTTAAGTGGTGCTTAAGGTAAGTACAAACTACATTGTTGCATACATTCATATGATGTTGAGATTGACCATACATTTGATGATATTGATAATGAATGTGAATAATGTTATGTTGTGTATAATGTGGGACATAATGTGAACATTGATGATGAATATGAATAATGTTATGTTGTGTATAATGTGGGACATAATGTGAACATTGATGATGAATATGAATAATGTTATGTTGTGTATAATGTGGGACATAATGTGAAAATTGATGATGCATATGAATATTTTTTATGATGAATTGCTTTGATATGAGTGGAAATATAATGATGAATTGCTTGGATGTTAATGTAATGGATATTGTATATTACAATGATGAAAATGAAATGAAATGAATTGAGAAAGTAATGTTTAAAGAGATAAATGAACGGACCTATCTGCCTCCTGCGGAACCATGCGGACCCAATGAGTGGGCAACCGAACTTGGACTACCGACCTGGTTGGGGGAAGGTTCGTTACTGATAATCTTATACGTGCCTATCTGCCTCCTGCAGAACCATGCGGACCCAATGGTCTGGGCAACCGAACTTGGACTACCGACCTGGTTGGGGGAAGGTTTCGTATAAGAAGCCATGGTTGTTGGTTATAAAGATGAACTTTGAATATCATATTAAATACTTGTTGAGCCATATGTGTCTATGATAAATGAGTATAATGGATAATGATATAATTATTCCAATAATGAAATGTAATATTTATAAACATGATCTTTATTGGTTGAATGTATGACATTGATTTTGACATTGCATATTATCATTATGGTTTGTACTACTGAGTTATTGGCTCAGCGCGATTGTGGTTCATCGCGCAGGTGATAGAGTTGATAGGGTTGAGATAGAGGATTCTTCTAGACCTAGTTGAGTTTGTGCTTGAAGAGTTGGACTAGAGCTTAAAGATCAGAGAGTCAAGCTGCCAATCATGTATATATTCAATGTTTTGTAAATTTAACATTTTTATGTATTTGTACTTGTAAGTACTTGTTATAACTTCCGCTGTGTATTAATAAACGTTTTCATCTATTATATTTTATGGATTTCTTTTAAATGTTTGATATTTGTTTTATTTCTTTTTCAAGATATGATTTGTATATTTTTAAACTGTGGCATTTTCTATATTCAGTATACGTATAATACGATCGTATAAGCATGCTTTGTACGTATACGGGATATAGAGGTGTTACACGAGCCATGGCAGATAACTTCGTATGCTTTACACAACCGGGCCATAGTTCCTCATTAGCTGCTTCCAGCATTTGAAATAGCTTTTTAGATTCTTGATTCGGTTCCTCCTCCATGTAATCAGAATGAGAATTAGGAACTCCAAGCCCTTGGAGGACCATTTCACGATATTGTGCACCTGTTTCATTATGCATTTGACAAAATATTAACACCTAAAATAATGAATATAATTTTTTAAAAAATAATTAAAATAAATAAATTATTTAATTCATTAAATGAGTTCAAATTAATTTAGTTGAAAAATTTATTCTTTTTTTTGTATTTGTATATTATCAATATTTAATCAATTTTTTAAAAGACAACAATTGGTTATAGAATAAATAATTTATTATATTTTTTTTACTTCTTGTAAAAATTTAAAAAAAAAAAAAAGAGGGGACAATTTATGCTAAAATTAACTCCTAGTGATGACTTTGAATGTTTTGCTTGTTTTAAATGTTATGCTAGAAACCAGTCATGTTGAAGTTAATTTTACAACCAAATATCTTTTTTTGAACATAGATCCAAATATCTTAAAATGGAGACTCAGATGAATTTGTTTAAATAATATTAATGATAAATACTTGGGCCTTCCTTTACCATATATGGCTCTTCAAAGTCCTTTATGAAAAACCCATGATACTTTAACAGACTCTCAATATCTTCTTCCTCATATCAACATCAAGACATGAATATAAAAAGGAGGAAGAAATTGTTGGCTGTTGCAAAGTAAATAAAATGAAACACTCATTATGCAATGAAAAATGTACCTCTATTGTCAGCCACTTGGCAACATGAGCAGCTGATGGATTTGATTATTTTGTAGACCAGAGTGCAAAGAAACGACTGAATCTGTAACTGATCACAGCAAAATGCATGGAGCATGAGACACTAAATATGCAAGTGCTCAAATGTTTTAAGCACAAACAAGAGAATCCACAAATAAAGCAGTACAAAGGTGAATCTCGTGATTAACACCTTGAAGATATTTACGGTTTAAAGCAGGTAGTATCCCCTTAATGTAGCATTTTATAATGTCTTGGGAATCAATTGCATAATAGCACTGAACTTAATTAACTATTGCATTCTGGCTATGCTTCCCAGCAAATCAAGTCCTCTTTTGTATTCTTAGGCACCAAAAATTGAACAATGAACAGAGATACTATGGTATCTGCAAACTTTGATAAATTTCATTACAAACTTCTTAATAATAGGGTAAAGAACATATAAAAGAATCTCTATCATACATATTTAAACTCTGAATGTCGATAAAAAGATACTTAAAGGAGATAAAGCATATTGTATTTATTAATGGATGTTCTCATCAATGAATAATAACATTTTACAACTATTGTTACCTTCATATGAACCAAACTGGTGGTTGTAAGAAGATGTTATAGGAATTATATCCATCTTGCATCCATTAACTATTATATCACAATACATGAAGATTTTGTATTTCAACTCGCAAAGTTCTAAAATTTCCCTATATTTCTGATAATTCATTTTGAACTACTAAAAGGTACGTTGTGTAGTATTTCCCTATATTTCTGATAATTCATTTTGAACCACAGCTTCTGATATGTTCATTTAATGTAAAATATAGCAATTAACACACCAATATGTTCACCAATTTACACACATAGCCTCCTATCAATCCAATATGCTTACTTAAATACAAACATAACAATTAACACACCAATAAGTTCATCTATTTATACTTGGATCTTCTTAGCAAATGAATATGATCAGTTTAATACAAAATGTGGCAAATAACACACTAATAGGTTCATCTATTTATATTTAATCAGTGCCCTATCAGAAGAAAATCAACATGCATAGACAGCAACAAATTGCATAGTCAACCCTGTCACGAGTACAAGTACCACGCCAAGTAAAAGATTAATAAACAAATATCCACTCCATCGAGTAGCAGAATTAGTTAAATATGAAAATAACGAAACAAAACGCAATAGTCTACTACTATATTGCAAGAGCTTAACAAAAATCCAGAAATCCAGAAGATAACCCACGAAACAGAAACCTACGAAATCAATTTTCCCACGAAACAGAAACCCAGAAATCAATTTTCCCCAGAGATCGAAACCCAATTTCTTATTTTTTTTATTAAAAAAAATACAAAAACCTAATATTTCACGCAATTCGAAAACTAAACATAAAAACAATTTAAATTCGATGAAAGGAAAATTCAGTGAAACTAATCCAAATCACTATAAAGCAGCATTCAAGCTAAAACTACAATCAAATAGTTATAGATCTTCAGTAACTAACACCAAAGAAACAAAAAGAAGCAACTTACTGATATTGAATCAGAGACCGTTGAACAATGGATCGCTTGATTCTATAAGACACGCCAAACGGATACAGAAACAGAAACAAAAAGAGCTTAAAGAAGCAAGAGAGAGGAGAGGAGAGGAGAGAAGAGAAGCGAAAGGTTTACAGTGGATTAAAGAGAGTTAAGGCCTGGTTAGGGTTTTTTTTTTGCTCTCACTCTCTCTAAAACTCTATCCCTAACTCTCTCGCATTGACGGGAGCAAGACTTTGTTTGGTTTTATCATTGGAATTTCCAAATTATTGAAATATCATGTTGGTTGAAAATAAAAATTTGTAATGAATATAAAATAATTATATTTAGTTAGAACATGGAAAAGTACAATAAAATCTATATAATGATTTTTTTAATATATACACAGATTTAAAATGAATTAAACAATTAATTTTATGAAAATAAAATATATTTACACCGACAAAACACTAAAATCTTAATTTAAGTTTTTTCCTGTGAAATTTGGACAAACAAATGTCCCCTTAACATTGGTTTAATTTTCTTGAATAATCTTCTTATTCACTAGATAATGTTGATATATGAATTACAATGAAGGATACGAGTTAGAAATGGTAAATGCCTAAAGATTATGTTTGCTTTTTTTATTTTTTTTATTTTTTATTCTCGGTGTATTGAAATTCAAAAACTTTACCCCAAATGTATATTAATTTTTAGAAGAAAAAAATAAAACTAAAATTATTTGAATAATTTCCTCAAAAAATTATCTGAATAATAATCATATTAAAATAACTTATTTATACATTTAATGAAATATTTTATTAAAATTTCTAATCATGTAAACTATTTGATAAAAAATTTATTTTCTCATAAGTTTTTCTCATAATATGAAATTAAAATTCAGGAACGAGTAGAGCAGTTCTCACAGATAAAATTCCCTTTCAGTTTTACGACGGAAATTTGCGACGGCTATTTTCTGTCGCAAATTTGCTACGGATTTGCCACCGCTTTGCGACGGATACCTATATATATAGTCAAATCTTATTTTCGTCGCAAATCTGTAGCAAATGGGTAGCAAATTTGCAACGAATCTGCGACCAATCTGAGACGGTAAATTTTTTTTACAAAAATCCTCGGCGGGAGTAATCCCCGCCAACTTTAGCGACGAAAATTTGTGACGAACAAAAATCCGTCGCAGATTTATTACGGATTTGCAACCGATTTGCGACGACTTTCTCAAAATTCCTTCAACTTGTTATTCTGTCGCAAATGTGTTGAAGATCCGTCGCAAATTTGCGACGGAAATTTTTCGTTGCAGATTTCCGTCGCAAATGCCGAATATTTTTGTAGTGATCTTCATCCCATTAATCATTGATTAATTAAAATTGATGAATTATAACTCTCAAAACTCATACAACAATCCCATAACTATGAGCATCAACGGATAAAATTTCTATTATTTTCTAAAAGACACAGTAGGTATTATTTTTATTTATTCCAAAACTTTTTAACTCTATTTTCATAAAAAATTAAAACTATAAATCACTTAAAATTGCAAAACCCTAATTAAATCAATTTTTCAAAATCTTCACAGTAGCCTCTTCTTTAAAAAATAAATATGATAGTGTTAGTTTTCTTAAAAGTCTAAACGTTAATTCAAACCTTAATCTATTTTAAAACCTTAATCAATTATTTTTTAATATTTAAGTTTTAATCTTATTTTTATAGGTTTGTACCTTATTTACTTAAATCTCAAATTCTAATTTTAATTATACAGTAGCATAATTCTTCTAAAAATAAACATAACAATAATACTAGTTCTTTAAGATTCCAAAACCCTAGATTTTAGATATATATTCCAAAATCCTAATTGTTATCTATGAAACCCTAAGTTGATCCATAAACCTAAATTTGCATCTTTATTTGTTTCATTATTAAGTATTTATTATATATTTTGATTAATGATTTATTTATATTTTCAATTTATACCTTCAATGAATGATTTATTTATGATGAATGGTTGGTTAATTATTTTTATTGATTTGATTTGGTTTCAAAACATTGTAAGAGGTATGTTTTCATATTTTGGGTACCTCATGTATTAAGCATCATGTAATTTAATTTATGTTATAGTTTTGGGATTAATGTAAAGGACACGTTTCTACCTTTTTGGTGGGTGTCCTATTTAATTTTAGACATTGGACGATATAAAGACATGTTTTATCTTCGGATGGGTGTCCATTTATTTGCTTTATTTGGACATTGCTATGATTTTTAATAAAGTATTTATTTATTTTTATGATTGCATGTAATATGGATAATATCATTATATTTAAGAATTTTATAATATTAAGACCTGAAAAGGAGGTCGGTTCCAATGAATCGGACGTCGTGGGGGTACTGGGTCATTTCTCACCTTTCCCACATGTACCTAATTTTCTGAACCCATTAAGGGGTTAGGAATTCCTTAGAAAATGAGTTATCCACCCCTTTCTTTTTTTCGGTCCATCCGGGTGGCGACTCTATTTTCTCCGTATTTAGGCATGTGTTCTCTATGGTCCCGAGCCTAATAGTGTCGAAGTCGCAAGAACCATTCCACCGGGAGTGGAGGCAAAAATCCTCACTCACACATTAATTTTTTTTAATGAAAAAATAGATGAAATGACATCAATAAAAACTAAGCGCATATTTCACGCGCGGAGGGGGGAAGGGGTATTAATGTTTTTCTACTATAGATTAAATTTATCCAAAATGTAATACTTTTAACTTTGAAAATAACATTTATGTGAGATTTTTAAATATAAATAAAAAAAATAAAAGATAAAAGATAGAGGTAATTAATAGATGGTTTGCAAGTAATTAATAGATACGAACAATAGTGGATGTTACTTTACTTGGACTAATAATCAAGGAGTGGAGACTAGAGTTTGGAGAAGGCTTTATATATGTGTGATTAATGGTATTTGGATTGAGAGGATATTGCAAGCTAACTGTGAAGTTCTTACTGCTGGGATTTCTAATCATTCACCCATTATTGTTCATTTGAAGTTGGGAATTGAAGAAACAAGAAGTCAATTTAGGTTCTTTAATACGTGGGTGTCACATCCCGACTATAATGGGATTGTGGCCACAGTATGGAATACAAATGTTGAGGGCACAACTGTGTATCATGTTTGGCTGAAGTTAAAAATGTTAAAAAAGGAGTTGAGAGGCTTGAATAGGGCTGAGCTTTCAGATATTTCGCAAAGAGTGATTCAGGGCCAAGAGTTATTAGCTTATGTCCAAGCGAATTTGCAATCTGATCCATTAAACTCAATGCTGATATATGAGGAGAAGGCTATTATGGCGCATGTTATGAGATTACTGCAGCAAGAAGAGGAATTTTATAGGTAAAAAGCTAAAGTATTGTGGGTACAACTTGGGGATCAGAACACAGTTTTTTCACAACCAAATGAGGGTCAGGAGGGTTCGAAATAGAATTTTCAGCTTAGTTCTCTCTAATGGGTCTATAACTAGTGATCTAGAGTGTACCAAGGAGGCTATGGTTGAATTTTATCAGCAGTTACTTGGAGCTAATCTTTGTGTTAGACAACATGTTTGTGAAGGTTTCTTGTGTATTGGAACACTAATTAGCGAGGAGGAGGGTGTTCTATTATGTGAAAGGGTGAATGATGAGGAGGGGAAGGAGGATAGGTGGTCTATTGGTGATGATAAGGTATCAGAAATTGATGGATTTTAATAGTGTATTCTTTAAGAAGTCTTGGGGGATTGTGGGAGGAGATGTTAAAGCTGTAGTTTTTTGAATTTTTCTTAACAGGCAGATTATTAAAGCAATTTAATACCACCTCTTTAACTATCATACCAAAAATTTTCAATCATGATGGTCTGTCAAATTATCATCCAATAGCCTATTGTACTGTTATTTATAAAACTATTACAAAGATATTGGCTAAAAGATTGGGGCTAGTTTTACGAAGAGTGGTTAGTCCAACACAATCTGCATTTACTTAGGAAGGAAGATTGGGGATAATATCTTAGTGGCGCATGAGCTAGTCAGAAATTATCATAAGCCTTCAGGAAACCTAGGTGTGCAATGAAGATTAATTTAAGGAAAGCATATGATTTTGTCTAATGGAATTTTTAGAGGAAGTGATGATTGGCTTAAGGTTCCCTACGCAACTAATCCAGTGGATAATGGTATGTATTAGAACACCATCTTTTTCTGTCCTAGAGAATGGAAGTGTGGAAGGTTTTGTTAAGGGAAAGAGAGGTTTAAGGTAAGGGGATCCTATGTGTCCTTTGCTTTTTGTATTGGCTATGGAATATTTGTTTCGGGTATTGAATTCTAAAGTGTCTGAGTACTTTAAGTACCATGAGGGTTGTAAATCCTTAAAGCTAAATCACTTGTGCTTTGCGAATGACCTTTTTTTTATCCTGTCATGGGGATGTGAATTCAGTAATGTGGATGGTCAAGAGGTTAAGGCATTTTGAGTGGGTATCCGAGCTTCAAATTAATGAAGCTAAGAGTTTAATGTTTCTAAGTGGGGTTAAAGCAGAGGAAAAAGCAATCATCTTGCAATAGCTAACTTTAGGGAGGGTTAATTTCTACTAAAGTATCTAGGCATGCCTTTGGTGTCTACTGGAATAAAGAGGCAGCATTGTACTGAATTGGTAGACAAAATTACAGCTAGAATAAATTCATGGACCGTCAAACATCTGTCATATATAGGGAGGCTTCAACTCATCAATGTTGTCTTAAGAAGTCTTCACACTTTACCAAAAGCAGTGATTAAAGAAATTGATAATAAATGTAAAGTTTTCTTATGGACAGATAATGTTGATCACAAGTCAAGGAGTATGGTTGCTTGGAGGAGCGTATGCCTTCCTAAAAGTGAAGGTGCTTTGGGGTTAAAAAATTGGTTCCATGGAATGAGGCAGCCGTTGGAAAGAGAAATTATGAATTACTTTGTGAGAAGAAGTCTATGTGGGCTACATGAGTTGCTAGGAATAAACTAAAGAGTTGAGTTACTGAGGGATAACGAAGCCAATCGATGCTAGCTAAAGCTGCTGCCATTTAGTCAAGCTGAGGGATAAATTTAATCCTTGGTTTGAGTATAAATTGGGGGAAGGTAACTTTTCATTTTGGTATGACCCTTGAATTGATGGAAAAAGTATTGTGGATAGATTTCCAGAGTTGAACATTAAAGACTCTGGTGTCAGTAGAAAAGTTTTGGTGAAAGGCTTATGGAAGGAGGGAGACTAGGCATTTCTTGATCCTATAAATGAGGTGTCTATGCAAGCTTGGGAAGTGGTAAAACAATGCAGATTGCCAGAAGGACAGAATAGCTTGGACTTTGACTAAGTCTGGAGTTTACTGAATAAAGAGTGTTTGGGAGAAATTTAGAGAGAGGAGTACAGTAACATGGAGAAATCTAGTTTGGGGTAAAGGCTGTATACCAAGGTATAACTTTATATGTTGGTTAGTTATTCAAGGGAAGATGGCAGTGAAAACTAAGTTGTTTCAGTGGAAGGTTGGGGGTAATGATTTGTTTCCTCTATGTAATGCATGCCCTATAACGATTGAACAATCGTATTTTGAATGCCCTTTCAATAAAGGAGTTTGATTGCAAGTGCTACAAAAATGCAACTTTAATAGAGGATGTCTACAAGTGAGTTGAGTTGGTTTAGTCGCAAGGCTGCTAGTAAGAGTTTGAATGCAGTAATAAGGAGAACAACTTTTCTTGCCACTTTATATTGGGTTTGGAGAGAGAGAAAACAAGTAGTTTTTTAGTAGATTAGGCCTGACAAAGGAAGGATCTGTGTCAATATTGCATACGTTGTGAAATGTAAGCTACTCAGACATAAAATTAGAGCAGGAAGTACATGGAACTATTGGGTTTAGATCGCTTGATTGATGTTTATGTTTTTTTTTTTTTTGGTAAATGCACATTGATGTTGAGTTTGATGCTGCGGATACATGAAGAATGTTCTATTTTGCTGTGTAAATTAGGTGTGGTATGGTTACTTGTATAGTTGCCGCAGGGTTTCATTGGTCGGTTTGGTGATTCTTCAAAATTGTAAATAGGGGTTGTTTTTCCATGCTCTTGTGGTAAGAAAATTGACTAATTACAAGAAAAAAAAAGTAGATGGTTTGCAAGTCACATGCACGCTTTTGAAAAATTTAAAACATTAGGGCCGTCAGCTCCATCATGTTGGCAGGTGTCATTCATTCATTTGCATTCCATAAAAAAATATTGCACTAGCACAAGAATTTAAAATATTGCACTAGCACAAGAATTTATCTTCTATTAAGGACAAAATCATTTGTCCCTATAATCTTCATCGTCCTCCACACAATCTTTTGAGCCTTTTTCCGATCTCCATTATTACTTTAATATCATTCAACGTATCTTTTTTTTTTACCAGAATTCAACTTTTATTTTGAATAATCTTTTTCTATTACATTTATTGAGAAAGACGTTGAAAAAATAGTACTACTTAAAAAGAATTTCTTGATTTAACCACACAGAAATTTATTTATAACCAGCAAGTGAAAGACAAAAATAAACAATCAAATTTCAAAGCAAAATTCAATTGTTACATGAGCAGAATTTGGGGCAGACCTCTCAATCTGCTGAACATGTATATATATATATATATATATCAGTTGAAAAAAAATGTATATATATATATATATATTTCGGTAAAAGCATGTATACATTAATTCTTCTATAATTAATTTTAATATTTTAATTATCTCATTCAAATTTTTATTTTAGCTCTCCAAAATATAAAATATTTATAGATAAACTTTCTTTTTCTTTTTTTTTTTTTCCGGAGCAAGTCTTTATTTTCTTTTTTGTTCCGAAGCAAGTTTTTATTATGCCCCTTGACTTATTACCTCTAGTTTTATTCTTTTATTATCCACTTTTTACTTTTCCAGCAAGCATGTAAGTCTTGAAAATGACAGTTCTAACCAAATCAGAGCCACCCCAAGCAGTCTCAAAGTCCTTAATAACATTTTCAGACAACAATTCCACACCTTGTTCTTTAGCAACAGCAACAGCTGACCATGTTCTCACGAGCCCCAAAAATCCTTCAAATGACATATGCTTTGGCATGTCTAAAGTCACTGGCTCCCCTTCACGCCCTACACCAACACTTTCAAAAGGAAATGGAAGTGTTCTGTAACACTCAAATGAATATTTTGTATTTGGCTTTTGAAAAGAAAGAGACTTCTCGTAGAAATTCCACATTAGAGGATCAAATTCTGAGTTTACTTGGATTATATTGTATGTCCAAACAGCTATTACGCCTCCTGGCTTTCGTAGCAGACGCTTTACCTGAGAATAAAACCTTTCTAAATCGAACCAATGCACAGCAACAGCAACAGTTATCAGATTCACTGAATTTTCTCCTCCGATTAAGGATACCATTTCATCATCTGACATTAATGATGGGGTGTGTGTCAAATTTGATGGCTTTGGTGACAAAGTTGGTGGCTGTGGCTTAATTTATTGCAATCCCACATCGAAAGTTTTAAGAATTAGGGGTGAGTTAGTTGCCTTATAAATAACTCATCCCTTCCTAATTATTTGTATTCCAAAAATTAGTATACATTTTCGAAAATTTGTATATTGTAAATTTGGTATTCTCTTCCCAAATTAATAAGAGCAGGCTGCCTCAAGTGGTGCTCGGAGACGTAGGCATATTTAGCCGAACTCCGTTATCAAATTTTCGGGTGTGTTCTTTCCTTGTCTTTTTTATTTATTCCGCATTTATTTTGTTTCTTTTCTGTATTAGTATAGTATTCAATATTTATTTGTCGGGTTTATTTGTAGTGTATTGTACTATTCATTTGAGTGTATTTTACTATTCACATGTACGGTACTATTCATGTATACACGGGTTTAGGTTGTGATAATATACTGTGCAAGTAAGTTCTGTCTAGGAGACTGGGTTTTAAGAGGGACCATTTGTGACCCCTCCAGCCTTTCCTGAGAATTTATTTGGAATGATAATTTTGTCTAAGGAGACTGTTCAGTAGTCTTTCCTGGAAATTACCGAATCAGTGCAATTCACTAGTTGTAGCTTGAGGAAAAATTACCCGATTTTCCCAACAAGTGGTATCAGAGCCGAAGGTTCGTCTTAGGTCTGTTTGTAATATTGTTTATATTGAATACTATCATTTGAGTCTGTAATGGCATCAGTAGACCACCAACTAATAGTGCTACATCTGATATGGCACAAGGGACATCAGCTTCCTCGTCCACATGGCCAAGGATTCCAATGTCAAGTTTGAAGTTGGCGGTAGAGATATTTGATGGTACTGGCCATTTCGGCATGTGGCAAGGCGAGGTCATGGACTCCCTTTTTCAACAGGGCCTTGACATCGCCATTGAAGAAAAGAAACCAGAATACGAAGAAGATAAGGATTGGAGTATCATAAATCGGTTGGCATGCGAAACAATTCGATCGTGCTTGTCCAGAGAGCAGAAGTATGCATTCAAGATCGTGCTTGTAGAAGTATGCACTCAAGTGGTGCTCAGAGACGTAGGCATATTTAGTCGATCTCCGTTATCAAATTTTCGGGTGTGTTCTTTCCTTGTCTCTTTTATTTATTCCGCATTTATTTTGTTTCTTTTCTGTATTAGTATAGTATTCAATATTTATTTGTCGGGTTTATTTGTAGTGTATTGTACTATTCATTTGGGTGTATTTTACTATTCACGTGTACGGTACTATTCATGTATACACGGATTTAGGTTGTGATAATATAGTGTGCAAGTAAGTTCTGTCTAGGAGACTGGGTTTTAAGAGGGACTATTTGTGACCCCTCCAGCCTTTCCTGAAAATTTATTTGGAATGATAATTTTGTCTAAGGAGACTGTTCAGTAGTCTTTCCTGGAAATTACCGAATCAGTGCAATTCACTAGTTGTAGCTTGAGAAAAAATTACTCGATTTTCCCAACAGTGTGCATGTATTGAACTCGAGGATGTGCAATTGCATGCTTTATTTGCTCATCACTTATGTCTGATGCAATCACATTCTCATAATGCTCTGCAACCTATCCACATGCAAAATTTAAACATATATCAAATGGTATACACTAGAAATGGATTTGTTTAAGTTTCATTACTGCCTTACTCGGAGATTATCCATTAAACATTTAACCTATCATGAAATAAAACTTAATGATAAAGTAAATTATTTTTTGTTTTATCAATTTGATTATCCACCTTAATTCTAATACGCATACCGAATTTAATAATGGAAAATATGGGAGATATATAGAGAGAACTAACACTAATGGTTGCTTGGCCGTTGCCGGTGCCGGCGTCCCAAGCTAAAGAGTGTTGAGGGGTGAGATCAGCTAGCATGGAAAACCATTGGCTTGGAAAAGTTGGCCTTGCATCCCTATAAATTGCAGCTGCTTCGTCATATAAACCTGCCATTTTTCTTGTTTTCTCTTTGAGACTTATCTCTGGGTTATTAGTATTGTCTTTGGAATCTCAACCAATTTATAAAATATTGATATAACAGAGATTGGGTTATTTCCTATTGATGACTGATCACATGTCGTCAGCAAAGGAGCTCAAATTTGACCTGCAAAGTTGGAGAGCCAAAGGAAATGAAAAAAAAAGGAGGAAAAGAATGTCAGGTTAGGATTGGTCAACGATTCAAAGATAGCTAAGGTGCATGAACAAATATTATTCCAATTTATTCTCCTCCGATTTTAAGTTTTTTTTTTCTTTCACTTACAAAATTGGACGGTGGTTATAAACGTACTTATAAATATTTAAAATTTTTAACTAGTTATATATTAATTTTAAATATTTATAAATAATTAATAAAAATATAATATATTAATAAAAAATAATTTATAAATATATTTATCATTAAAATAAATAAAAAAAAATATAAAATTATATTATTAATAGCATTCATTAAATAAATAAAAATAATATAATAAGTTATTTAATCAAATTAATTTATTAAATAAAAAATAAATTAGACTTATTAATATATAAAATTATCACAATAAATATATCTATTTAAATTTAGAGAAATACCTTCTAACATTTTTCAAAAATATTTGTTTTAAGAGCTAATTTTTTTTAAAACTATATTAAAATCTCTTTCTCTTCTTTTTCATTAAAAAGATATCATCTGTACTTTAAAATAAAATTAAGAAAATTTACTTGTAAGAAAATACATGTGATTTGTTTCAAAATCTGAACTCCAAATTCAAAGTGGTCAAAAGTCAGATAAAATTTTTTAAAAAAAATGAAAAATAATTTTAGCATTTGAATTAAGGGAATTTATCAGAAAAAATATTCTTAATTTGTGTTTAAATATTTTTGGAACTCCTTCACTAAAAGTAGACCCCTTTAGACATTTATATCATTTTCATTAAAAAAAACTCTATTAACTATTTTCTGAACTCACCTCTCTTTCTCACTCTCTCTCAATTGCTTTCACCTATAGATTAGCTATCATTCTCCATGCTCTTACAATTATCTCATAAATTTGCTACCTTATCCATCTCACCAATAAAGTTATTATCTACATTCTCATATATATGCTTTCAATGTCAACAAGCAAATTTTCAAAGTAATATCATAATTTCTACATCAAATAGTAAGTTCAAATTTTTTTTTATTTATTATTTGTTTGTTTGTTTGTTTTTTTTTTTGTTGAATGCATATGCACTTTAATTTTTGCATAAATAATGGTTGTTTGGGTGTAATATGCATTTATTGTTGTTTTGTTGAGACAATACATTATTCAATGCATTATGGATTTTAATTCTTCGGGCGTGTCTAAAAACGCTACGGTCATGTGGATTTGTTATGACATGCATATAGATTATACACTACCCCATGTCTAAATAAAAATAGTTAGTGTGATTGTTATGACATGCATATAAATTATACACTACTATGTCTGTTAAGGAAATAACTGTGTGGATTCATTATGACATACATATAAAATAACACACTGCCATATTTAGTTAGCCACGGTCATGTAAATTTTTATGGTATGGATATAACTTGCACACTGTCATGTCTACATCGAAAGCAACTATCTGTAATGTTGTGACACCCATATAAATTGCATGCTGCCATGTTTAATTATGAAACAAACATGTATAATTGTTATGATACACATATAAATTTCACTATACTTGTTAATATATATATATATTCATGGATCTATTTGTAGTGATGGAAGTACTCAATAGGTATGGTATGGCATGGTAGAAAATTAGATTGCAAAACATGTGAATATGTTGCTGGGGATGACTAATTCTTGGTAGTTAACAAAGACACTGATTACATTTACCCAAAGAAAAGGGTGGCAAGAAAGTTGAATAATGGAAATAAAGCTAGTATTGGGTAAAACTCATCTTTGGAATGCCCAACAAACCAATCTATAATGTTATTCATGATGAATCAGTTATGTTATTCTTGTATCATTTCAAGTGAAGATAGAGTAAAACAACCATTGATTGTTACCATTAATGAGGAAGCTGGATGAGTGCATGATGAATGTATCAGCTACAATAATAATTAAATGACAAATGATAAAAGTAAAAGAAGAATATAAGTTCTGATAAGACTGTCGAAGTCAATAATTATGATATTATCGAATTTGAGAATGACCTGCAAGATCAATCAACTGAATAAAACCAATTTACATAGAATCAAGTGAGAATGTCAAATTCGATATTCTTTAGATTATTGAGTTCGAGAATCTCCTTATACAGGCATAACCTACAAGATCTATTGGCTGAGTAAAATGGATATATAGACAATTAAATGAGAATGCCAAATTTGATATTCGAGAAATATCAACTTCGTTAATATTTATAAGAGATAATCATAAAGAATCAGAAGTAGCAGCAATTATGCATATGTAGATAAGCATCATAATCGAATTCGATAATTACTGAATTAACAAATTCCAGAATATCCTGCAGAAAGATCAGCTGATAACAACACAATGTTCATGCTGAGAGTAGATAGATGATTATCGAATTCAATACTCATAAGAATATCAAATTCGACAATCATCCACCATCTCTGGCAGAAGTGACATGAATTTGCAAATTTAGTACATAATCTACATCTATACATGTGATAAGATCATAAACAAATCATTGATGGTAGACATATATGTATGTGAGCTCGACAATTAATTTCAATAATTGTGGAGCAACCTGCAAAAAAAAAAAAAAGAAGGTTAGTGGAAAACAACCTAAAATATATATTGAGCTTTGAATCAAAGTATCAAATTTGATATTAAAGTGAATATTGAATTCGATAATCATTCACCATTTTTTGGTAAAAACAACCTGTATCTGCATATTTTTCACATAAAATGTCTTAAAAGTCATTTTTCAATTTTAAAGTTTCAGTCCTTGGTCCAATAAAGTTAGATATAGTCCTTTTGAACTAGTTTCATCATTTATATGTCACACATTCAAAGATTTGACCTGGAGTTAATAGATCTCTATTCTTGAATGAATGTTTTTGGTTCTTTTAGAGTTTAATGATTCTTCTTATAAACGAGTTGTGTAATTGGGATGAAATGATGCAATATAAATGTAGATCATAGCACTAAATGGTGTAAATTTTAGAATTAACACTAGAAACTTAAGAAACTTACTGCCAATGGATGAAAATCTTAGTAACTTCCTAGAGTTGCATAATGTTCTTGATTCTTGCTTTGAATGATTGAACTTTATTGGAATAGTCTCCTTTTACAAATGGAATGCAAGATAAAAAGGTGAGAAAATGATAATATTTCTTGATTTTCCTTTTTCTTTGGTCTATTAAAAAGAAAACTTTGCATCTGCCAACCCAAAAAAAAAAAAGAAAAGCCCCTCTTCAAGAGAGTTGGAAGCTCCCTTTTATAGGCGAGAGGTGAGATATGTACAACAAAATTATCGAGTTCGGAGGTATATAATTTCCAAATTGGATAATTTTAAAAATCAATAAATTAAGGATGATACCTTAAGATTATGAATAGATTATCGACAGTTGAATAAAGTGACTATTAAGAATAAATACCTGTTACCTAGGATTAATGACTTGTGTGATTGCTTTCAAAAAAAATGACTTGTTTGATTAGTTGAGAGGAGCGGGTGTTTTCTCTAAAATTGATCTTAAATCGGGTTATTATATGATGAAAATTAAAGAAGTAGATATTTCGAAGACAATTTTTAGAACTCGATATGGACATTATGAATTTTTGGTTATGCCCTTTGGTTTAACTAATACTCCAGTAGCTTTTATGGACTTAATGAATCGAGTCTTTAAACGTTATTTAGACCAATTTGTAGTTGTTTTTATTGATGGTATATTGGTTTATTTTAGAAATAGAGAGGAGCATAATAAGCATTTGAGAATTGTACTATAGACACTAAGGGAGAATCAATTGTACGATAAATTATCGACGTGTGATTTTTGGTTGACGGAAGTGGCCTTTCTAGGTCATGTAGTGTCAGCTAATGGTATTCGTGTGGATCCAAGTAAAATTGAGACTATTTTGAATTAGCAGCCACCAAAGAATATAACAGAAGTCCAAAGTTTCCTTGGGTTGGCTGGATATTATAGAAGATTTGTGCAAGGGTTTTCGAAGATAGCACTTCCCTTAACTAAGCTCCTTAGAAAAGAAATTAAATTTGAGTGGAATGCTCAGTGTCAAGCTAGTTTCGAACAATTGAAGGCTGTATTGACTGAAGCGCCTGTCTTGACACAACCGATTCCAGGTAAAGACTATGTTATTTATAGTGATGCTTCTCATCAGGGACTTGGTTGTGTATTAATGCAAGAGGGTAAGGTAATTGCTTTTTCTTCTAGGCAATTAAAATCTCATTAATTGAATTACCCTACACATGATTTGGAGTTAGCTGCTATTGTATTTGCTCTTAAAATCTAGTGACATTACTTGTATGGTGAAAGGTGTTATATTTTCACTAATCATAAAAGTTTGAAATACTTGCCAACACAAAAAGAACTAAACTTAAGGTAGAGAATATGGATGGAATTGATCATAGATTATGATTGTATCATTGACTATCATCCTGGGAAAGCTAATGTGATAGCCGATGCTTTAAGTCGAAAGACTTTAGCAGGTATGTAACACCCTCATACCCTATATAAGTACTATACATATACCTCGTATACATACAGTAAGTATATAAAGTATAAGAATGTCACTGTTCATTATAATTAAAAAAAAAAATCCTTACTTCTCAAAACAATCCAAATATATAGTAACAAAACATTTTAGTCAATATACAATATTAAAAAATTTTACATGCATGCATCACCTTCTAGTTGGTCTCGACAAACTCTTACTCTTCTTGTGGTAAAACGAAAGACTTCAGATCTACCATCTACTCACCTGAGCGATTAACACATCCGCGCTAAGCCCGAGAGCTTAGTAGTACAAATGAATAATATAAACATACAATACAGAAATGCTAATGTATATCCATATACTAACTTTAAGTACTGTTAGTTTCTTATCGTAGTTTCCCTTTTCAATTACACTTTACACATATCTCAACTAATCTCATATATTACATACATGCATACATATCAATAACACCAACCATAATTCCATCACTACTACTCACAAGGAACATATCAATATACATATTACATAACATATTTCATAACATTTCATTTCCAATTAAGGCAACTATAGATTTCATTATTCATTCATTTCACGTTTCATAAACTACATCGAAAATCAAGACAGACCTGGGCCCAGAACACACTAATATGTTATTCAAAGTTCAGAGTTACTGCTTTGATCCATAATCACAATAATCAAGCCCGTAGGCAACATATATCATATCTCTATCCATGGATAGTGTAACAGACCCAGTCTCTTGGACCATCAACCCGACTAATCGAGAAGATCCTCAACCCGGCAAGACTGTTACTTTTCATATATTTCACATTTATAATTCATATAGTGTAACAGACCCAGTCTCTTGGACCATCAACTCAACAACTTGAGGAGATCCTCAACCCGGCTAGACTGTTAACACTTGTAACAGACCCAGTCTCTTGGACCATCAACTCAACAACTTGAGGAGATCCTCAACCCGGCTAGACTGTTACATTTCATATGTTATAGGCATGCCGTCAAATCCAGAACTCTGAAAGTTGAATTAACATATTAGACACAACTCTTTTCATTTATATCTTTGTACATTTCTTTCTCAATTCATTTCATATTCAAAACAGGCAACCATGCCTCAATTATAATTCATTTACATTCTCATAGCCAACACAATGGCTTCACATCTCATTTGATTCATCATAGCCAATCACAATGGCTTCACCTCTTATCATATTTCAATTCACATTATAGCACTTCATCATTCAAGTATACATAAACAATTATATTGAGCATATATCTTAAATTCATCATCATATAATCAACATGTCTATTTATTTCATTTCAATCATTATTACCAACCACAATTACAATACATTTCATCATTTCTCAAAACACATTAGCACAATTCATCATTACCATATTTATCATAACAAATTGCATTGTACATACCTATTCGAATGATCTTCATATCTTTCACATCATCCAATCATAACCTTAATCAAATTATATTGACAATATAGTAATTCACTTAACACATTTACAAACAAATGTGTTAAGTCTTAATTTATGTAAATAAGTGCAATCATATAAACTTTGTACTTACCTTAAAACCAACTTACACCACTCTATACACCTACTCTTCCAAGAATCCTCAACACTTAGATTAGGGCAATTCAACCTCTTCACAACCTAATCCAAAAGGAATATTAGCAAAATGACCATATGAATAGTAAATTCTGGTTTTAGACTAAATTTTATCCTTATTTTGAAAATTTGTATAAAATAATATACTTGACTAAAAACTCTAAAATTTTTACAGAACTTAATTTTACATCTTAAAATCATTCCTTTAAAATTTCAGATCAAACTGAACACAAAATCTTGGTCAAATAGTTCACCAAAACAGACTGCCCCAATTGCCCTGCATCCTGGCAGCAGTTCTAAACTTTGTGAATACCATAAATTAAATTCAATCAACTTGGTTCAAAATTATTTTTCTCAAATACTAGACTCATTAAGCAACAACATATCCAAAATTCAATTGAATATAATTTTTCTACATTTTATTAAAAATCCCGAAATATAGCTGTCTCAGTTAAGGTACCTGCTGGAACAGGTCTAATAAAAATAATCTTTCCAAAATCCAAAATCAAATCAACATATTTTTCAGTCATTCTAGACTCATATAGGCACAACATATCAAAAATTCACTTCAGGAACATTTTTCTATATTTAATTAAAAATCATACAAGTCACAGCCTTTACTAGTTGTAAAACAGAAAGAAATTCCACTAAACACAACTCTTGCTCTTCAATCACCAACACCAACCTAATTAAATCAAACATACTCCAACATACTACAATAATACAACCCTAATTTCAATTATCAACAATCAAACCTTCATACAACTTCAAATAAACCAAAGAAATCAAGAAAGAGAACTTACTTGGATTCTTAGCCAAATCTTCACTATCCACTTGAAATCCTTAAGTATTTGGTGTAAATAAAAGCAAAATCACCTCCTTCTCTCTCTAGCTTCTCTCTTTCTCTTTTTCTTTTTGTCCTTATCACCATAATTATTAATTAATTAATTATAAAAATATATACATAACTCACTTTCCCTACACCACTTTATATCCCGTGTATATGTGATGTATATGTATATATCTTTTAAATGGTATTTATATTCCCATATTTCCTTATATATATATCATCTTATAATATTTCCCCTTTTTACTTCCATTAAACATATACATTAACTCCAAATATAACAATAACTCCAAAACTTTTAGGGTATATTTTGGGATATTACAATTCTCTCCCCCTTAAATAATTTCGTCCTCGAAATTATCCAGCACAATAACAATTCATTTATAACAAAACACCATCTTAATTCATATGAAGATAATCGTATTCTTACATTATGATTTCATCAAATTACATAACTTTTACTCTTCCACTTTTAGTCAATCATCTTTTCCCAATTCACAACTCATCATTATATAGCTATATTTATCTTATTACTTTTTCAACAAAACACCCAAAATAACTCATTACATTTCAAAGAAATTTTCTTTTATACAATAATCAAATCATCTTATAATCTATAAATATACCATTCATCTATTACATTCAAGATATTTATCACTTCATCTTTTTATAGGCAATCTCTTAACTTTAATCTTGGAAATTATTGAATTAAATCTTACTATAGATTATCCTGTTATTACAATCACTTTTGAAAATAACCACTTATCAAACCTTGATTGATAACAATATTTTCATTTCTTATACTTAAATCCCTCTTTACCATGTTTTTCACTTAATATTAATATCGATACAATCTTTATAAATTTACTTTACAGATAATCAACCTTTTTCCTTTCATTATCTTTAATAACTGATATATCATAATTCATTCATGTATCAGCATATCACTTCATATATACATTATCATATATATCTTATACTCTTAGCATAACTATACATATTAAATCTCGATAATAATTCACAATCTTAATGAATTCTAGATCAATTGATCTAGCTGTCATAAAATAACAACATTTCAATCTTATTCCATTCAAACCAACCATTAACTTATTTAAGCTTATCATCACATATCAATATACATAACACAATTCTATTAGGTCAAACTCATTCTCAACTTCTAATCCCTTAGGATCCATCTGTTCGACTCCTTACTAACAAATCACTTCAAATTATCTTTCAATATTCATATATATCTTCTGCTTTCAATAATAGCAGTGCAATCTCTCATAATTCTCATAATTCTCTCATACTATAATTATTACCCATAGTTCATTCACTTAACATTGTTTCCATCAATTAATTCATCTTATAACAAAAATATATTCAGTATCATTTTCAATCACATTTCATAACTTTCTCCCATTTATCATATTCTCACATTATCATACCATTACTATGTTTACATAATCACTTTTTATTCATTCTTCACAATTCAAGACATTTACACGGTTCTCTTCTCTATCCATATTTTTCATAATTATAAACAAATTTCTAACATAGAATTGATAAGATACCACTTTACCAATCACAACTCCTAACCATATTTCTTGAAACAAAATTATCAATCTCACCCACATAATACTACAATCATATCACCTTAGGCCCAAATCTGCTGATAACAAAATTAACCAACCAATTACACTAAACAAATTATATAGCCAGAGTATATTAATAGTCACATATGTAGTTTATAAATCAATATTGTTCCTCTATTATTCTTCTTCAAACATTTCCAACTATCTCAAAAGTTGACATAATTCAACTTTGTCTCCAAAACAATTTGTTCTTGATCATATGATTATCATTAGCCTAACTCACATCAACAATATTACTTATAACACTTATGTGTACAACATTCAATCATATACAAACTTTATACAACTTCCATTTCTAACCTATCTCTTATAAAACTTTTCATACATTATACTTTCCATCTTTATTAAACACATATACATATAATATATTTCCACAAGCATAATCCTTCAACCAGAAAGCATTATATGATAGTCTAGCTCAGTTATTATCATAACAATTTCATCGTCCAGTGTTACTCGAGTCCTTTTTCACTTTCCATTTCAATCCATAGTCTAACTCTTCACAAATCAAAACTTAATTTCTCATAGATCCACTAATACATGCCATATCATTCTTCATACCACTATACAAATAATTATACCACATTCACATTCATAGGTCACGTTCACAATGTGACTTGCTTTCATATTTCTTACACTTTACAATTATATTCATATCAAATAGCTCATTCCACACTTTCTATACATGTATACATATAATCATGCAATTATATTTAATTCCTCTTTTTCATACCATCAATACACATTTAACATTTATTACTTTTCATTGAACAACACCATTTTCATCCTTTTTTTACATGACTTAAATTATTTATCAACTCAACACATATATATACTCTAACCATGATAATACTTCACAAAATCTTAATCACATTACTAAGGTGACATCTCTCTCACATTTATTTTTAAATGCAGTTAGTATACCATCTTTATATCCATTTGTTTACCATTCAATATTTATATATATCTCACATATTTATACATATGTCCCTTACATCCAATCATATACACATCGCCCATTAATCCCTATAAAATTTCCAAATTTCGTTATCACAAATCTCAATTTCTTGAACTAACATTGCTCAATCCAATTCTCACTATTAATATTATCACATGACCTAACATTGCACAAGTTTATCAATGCAAGAGTATTCATTCTCAACACTAATAGATATGTAGTTGTATAGGTTACAAACACGCAATACTATGCGTACATTACACTTTCAAGTGATCAACTCAATCCTTGATCACTAGCATCTTACATCCCATTATCACCTTCCAAGTAGTCAACCTTATCATGATTACTTCATCACTTGCCAACTTTTAGTTCATCAAATTACATATCTGTAAGTCATTCTTAATATGCAAAAATTTTCATTCCACATAACTCATATACGTACTATACATTAAACTTTCGATATTTAAATAATCTTTATCCAAATTCCGTTAACATTATAAATTCTCCTCTTACTACTTTGCTTAAACTTCAATTTACTCATCTCGTTTTATTAATATAAACTTAAGAAAACATCTTATATATACATACTACAAAGCAACATCAAAATATATCCTTTTTACAATCATTAAAGCTCATTTCAAAAATCCAAATGTTACACATTATCACCATTAACATGAGCTTTAACAATACTCAAGCATATTATATTCCTACCATTCAAACCACAATGTTTACATTAAATTAACAATACTAACAACACCATTTTATCTCCTTGCTTAACCCCTATCATCTTTTTTTTTTTTTTAAATCTTAACTTTACATATTCAAACCTTAAGTTATCACATTTTGTCTATATCAATCAACTCATTCAATATTCCACCATACTCTCTTCATTATAATTACATATCCATCCATATTATCCATCAACAATATTTCCTCTCCCTTGCAATCCAAACATAAGCTTTATTAGAAAGAGATTCAAATAGTAGAGGAAAGATTACATACTTTGATTTTGATTTTGTTTTTAATTCATTTTTAACTTTATTTTCCTGATCATTTCTTTATATTATAATCATATTTCAAAATTTTCTTTCCTCAAGGAAACTACCATTCTTTAATTTATCACTTAAACTTACATAAATTTTTCCATCTCATTGCTTTCTTTAAATTTCCATTCATATAGAACTTCATCCACACATTATTATCCATTTCATACAATTCAATACATTTCAATTCATATAATACCACATTCGAGACCAACCTAGATGTTAATGCATATGCATGTATCAAAAATTTCATTCTTTTCATTTTCATTCATCATCATTTTTCTTTTTAAAACATTTCTTTTTAAATTTACTTAGGCCGAGAATCTCGAACCTAAGCTCTGATACCAAAATAATTGTAACACCCTCATACCCTATATAAGTACTACACATATACCTCATATACATACAGTAAGTATATAAAGTATAAGAATGTCACTGTTCATTATAATTAAAAAAAAATCCTTACTTCTCAAAACAATCCAAATATATAGTAACAAAACATTTTAGTCAATATACAATATTAAAAAATTTTACATGCATGCATCACCTTCTAGTTGATCTCGACAAACTCTTACTCTTCTTGTGGTAAAACGAAAGACTTCAGATCTACCATCTACTCACCTGCGCGATTAACACATCCGCGCTAAGCCCGAGAGCTTAGTAGTACAAATGAATAATATAAACTTACAATACAGAAATTCTAACGTATATCCATATACTAACTTTAAGTACTGTTAGTTTCTTATCGTAGTTTCCCTTTTCAATTACACTTTACACATATCTCAACTAATCTCATATATTACATACATGCATACATATCAATAACACCAACCACAATTCCATCACTACTACTCACAAGGAACATATCAATATACATATTACATAACATATTTCATAACATTTCATTTCCAATTAAGGCAACTATAGATTTCATTATTCATTCATTTCACGTTTCATAAACTACATCGAAAATCAAGACAGACCTGGGCCCAGAACACACTAATATGTTATTCAAAGTTCAGAGTTACTGCTTTGATCCATAATCACAATAATCAAGCCCGTAGGCAACATATATCATATCTCTATCCATGGATAGTGTAACAGACCCAGTCTCTTGGACCATCAACCCGACTAATCGAGAAGATCCTCAACCCGGCAAGACTGTTACTTTTCATATATTTCACATTTATAATTCATATAGTGTAACAGACCCAGTCTCTTGGACCATCAACTCAACAACTTGAGGAGATCCTCAACCCGGCTAGACTGTTAACACTTGTAACAGACCCAGTCTCTTGGACCATCAACTCAACAACTTGAGGAGATCCTCAACCCGGCTAGACTGTTACATTTCATATGTTATAGGCATGCCGTCAAATCCAGAATTCTGAAAGTTGAATTAACATATTAGACACAACTCTTTTCATTTATATCTTTGTACATTTCTTTCTCAATTCATTTCATATTCAAAACAGGCAACCATGCCTCAATTATAATTCATTTACATTCTCATAGCCAACACAATGGCTTCACATCTCATTTGATTCATCATAGCCAATCACAATGGCTTCACCTCTTATCATATTTCAATTCACATTATAGCACTTCATCATTCAAGTATACATAAACAATTATATTGAGCATATATCTTAAATTCATCATCATATAATCAACATGTCTATTTATTTCATTTCAATCATTATTACCAACCACAATTACAATACATTTCATCATTTCTCAAAACACATTAGCACAATTCATCATTACCATATTTATCATAACAAATTGCATTGTACATACCTATTTGAATGATCTTCATATCTTTCACATCATCCAATCATAACCTTAATCAAATTATATTGACAATATAGTAATTCACTTAACACATTTACAAACAAATGTGTTAAGTCTTAATTCATGTAAATAAGTGCAATCATATAAACTTTGTACTTACCTTAAAACCAACTTACACCACTCTATACACCTACTCTTCCAAGAATCCTCAACACTTAGATTAGGGCAATTCAACCTCTTCACAACCTAATCCAAAAGGAATATTAGCAAAATGACCATATGAATAGTAAATTCTGGTTTTAGACTAAATTTTATCCTTATTTTGAAAATTTGTATAAAATAATATACTTGACTAAAAACTCTAAAATTTTTACAGAACTTAATTTTACATCTTAAAATCATTCCTTTAAAATTTCAGATCAAACTGAACACAAAATCTTGGTCAAATAGTTCACCCAAACAGACTGCCCCAATTGCCCTGCATCCTGGCAGCAGTTCTAAACTTTGTGAATTCCATAAATTAAATTCAATCAACTTGGTTCCAAATTATTTTTCTCAAATACTAGACTTATTAAGCAACAACATATCCAAAATTCAATTGAATATAATATTTCTACATTTTATTAAAAATCCCGAAATATAGCTGTCTCAGTTAAGGTACCTGCTGGAACAGGTCTAATAAAAATAATCTTTCCAAAATCCAAAATCGAATCAACATATTTTTCAGTCATTCTAGACTCATATAGGCACAACATATCAAAAATTCACTTCAGTAATATTTTTCTATATTTAATTAAAAATCATACAAGTCACAGCCTTTACTAGTTGTAAAACAGAAAGAAATTCCACTAAACACAACTCTTGCTCTTCAATCACCAACACCAACCTAATTAAATCAAACATACTCCAACATACTACAATAATACAACCCTAATTTCAATTATCAACAATCAAACCTTCATACAACTTCAAATAAACCAAAGAAATCAAGAAAGAGAACTTACTTGGATTCTTAGCCAAATCTTCACTATCCACTTGAAATCCTTAAGTATTTGGTGTAAATAAAAGCAAAATCACCTCCTTCTCTCTCTAGCTTCTCTCTTTCTCTTTTTCTTTTTGTCCTTATCACCATAATTATTAATTAATTAATTATAAAAATATATACATAACTCACTTTCCCTACACCACTTTATATCCCATGTATATGTGATGTATATGTATATATCTTTTATATGGTATTTATATTCCCATATTTCCTTATATATATATCATCTTATAATATTTCCCCTTTTTACTTCCATTAAACATATACATTAACTCCAAATATAACAATAACTCCAAAACTTTTAGGGTATATTTTGGGATATTACAAGGTATGTTGTATACAGAATATTTTAGCATTATATATATATATATATAAATTAAATAAACTAAATGATATCATGTGTTATGTTAGCAGAATTGAGGGTTGAACCAACCATTAGGCAAAAAGTGATAGAAGCTTAGAAACAAAATAAAAAATTGTTAGAACTTTTGAAACAAGTGCATGAAGGGGAAAAGCTAGATTATGTTATGTCAAAAGATGGTGGAGTGTATTATAGAGATCGATTGTGTGTACCTGATGTGAAGGAACTAAAGGAGTGTATTCTTGGTGAAGCTCACAATACTATGTATATTGTACATCCCGGAAGCAATAAGATGTACCATAATTTGAAATCTCATTATTGGTGGCCTGGTGTGAAAAGAGATATTACTGAATATGTGACTCGATGTTTAGTATGTCAACAAGTAAAAGCAGAACATCAAGTTCCATCGGGTCTTTTGCAACCTATATCAATACCAGAATGGAAGTGTGATAGAATCACCATGGATTTTGTGACTAGTCTTCCAAACACCCAAAAGAAGGATGATACAATTTGGGTAATTGTTGATCGATTAACCAAATCAACTCATTTTGTTCCCTTTCGAATTGGATATTCAATGAATAGAGTTGCTGTGAGAGGGGATTTTCGCCCCCACTCCCGGTGGAATGGTTCTTGCGACTTTGGCACTGTTTAGGCTCGGGGCCTTAGAGAACACAGACCTAAGTCCGGAGAAAATGGAGTCGCCACCCGGACGAGCTGGGAAAAAAGAAAGGGATGGATGACTCGATTCCTAAGGAATCCCCAACCCCTTAATGGGTTCAGAAAGTTGGGTACGTGTGGGGAAGGTGAGAAATGACCCAGCACCCCCACAACGCCCGGTTCATTGGAACTGGCCTCCTTTACAGGTCTTAATATTATAAAATTCTTAAATATAACAATATTATCCATACTACACATAATAAAAAGAAAGCATCATTATATTAAAATCAAAGCAATGTCCAAACAAAACAAAACAAATAAATGGACACCCATCCAAGGATGGAAACATGTCCTTACATCACATGCCTAGATAGGACACCCACCAAAAGGTAGAAACATGCCATTTACAAAGGTTCTAAAATAGAAAAGAAAATTAAATTACATGATGTTTAACTAATGAGGTACCCACCAAGTGGAAACATACCTCTTACAAAATTTGGAAGTCTAAATAAATTGATAAAAGTAAATATCCATTCATAATAAATAAATCATTCATCAAAGTTATTAACCAAAACAAACATCCATCCATGATAAATTAAATAAATCAAGTATTAAAATTAAATAAATTCAAGCATAAGAAATAAATCAAGGTATAAATAAATATGGAATTGAATAAAACAAATAAAAGTTCAAGTATAGCTACTATTTCTATTTAGGGTTCTTTATCTCATGTGTTAAGGTTTTGGAAATTCTAAAGTTAAGCTACTGTGACTTTTTAGGGAATTAAAATAGATTAGGGTTTTATGTTTTTTAAAGGTTGGAAAGACACTTTGATTAAACAAATTAAGATTTGAATGGTAAAATCATGAAACTAGGGTTTTGGACACTTTAAAATACTTTTTAATTCATGATTTTAAATAGTGATTTAAGCTACTGTGTAATTTTTGAGTTTTTATGTTTTTATGTTTTTTTAATGTTTTAAAAGGACTAGGGTTCATAAAAATTAGGGTTTAAGGGTTTTAAAAGGGTTAGTGTTCATTATTTTAGGCTTGAAAGTTGAATTTTGGATTTAGGCTTTGAAATTAGGGTTCTCGGGTAATGAATTTGAATTAGAGTTTTAAAAAGCAATTTGATGATTTATGAAGTTTTATGAATTTAAACAAATGGATTGAAGTTTTTATAAGTAGAAAAGATGTTTTTTAAGGCTTTTTGAATAAAATAGAACCTACTTTAAAATCTTAAAAGAAACAAAATTTGATTTTGGTTTTGTAGAAAAATATGTTCAATTAGAGTTTTAAGATTTTTAAGAAGAAAAAATAACAATTTTAAGACTTTTTAGAAAAGAAGGTCACGTTTTAGTATTTTAATCTTGGAAAAATTAAATTAAAGTTCTAAAGTTTTTTATTTAAAAAACCTTAAATTTTATAGATTTGCTACTGTGTTACATAAATCAAAAAGAATTTAACATACCTTCTTTTGTTGATTCTCCAAAAAATAACTCTTCTTGGATGAACTAGCTCCAAAGACAAGCCTTTGTTGCCTTTGAATTGCTTAATTCGTGGTGCTCCTCCCTTAAAAATCAATTGAATTGAATTGTTGCTTTTCCTTACTTGATTTGGTTTCAAATCCTAAACTCACTGTGTAAATTTTTCCTCCCTTTAATTTGGTTCTATGGGTCCTTATTTATAATGGTTTTTAGGTTGTTTATTCCTAATTAATTAAGGTAAGTAATATTAATAAAAAAAGAAATTAAAACCTAATTGGATTAGGTTTCAAAAATTTGGGTCGAAAAATTTTGCGCTGGCGAAAACTGTGGCAGCGGGCCCATGGCTGGGGCCAGTGGGCGTGCCAGCCCGCAGGAAAATCCTGTGGGCTGTTATTTCGCCCGCAGGAATTCCTGCGGACGAAATAACAGCCCACAGGATTTTCCTGCGCCTGCGGACGAAATAACTCGCCCGCAGGAAATTCCTGCGGGCCCGCGGGTGAGCTGCTGCTGGGCCGACGGGCCCACGCGACCACTTTTTGCTGCCGATTTTTTTTCGACTCCGATTTTTATTTTTATATTTTTATTTATTTATTTTCATTTTTTATTAATAAAAATTAGATACTAAGGTAAAAATTATTTAATTAAAATTATTTTGGACCAATTAAACAAAAAATCATTTTGGGCTAAATAAAACATATTAGATCGGATTGGGTCAAAAATTAAGGGTCTACACTTGCAGAGTTTTATGTTAATGAGATAGTCAAGCTTCATGGAGTACCAGTGTCTATTATTTCAAATAGAGACCCTCGCTTTACTTCAAGATTTTGGGAAAGTTTTCAGAAAGCATTGGGTACTCGACTCCATTTTAGTACTGCATTTCATCCACAAATAGATGGTCAATAAGAAAGGGTGATACAAATACTTGAAGATAAGCTTAGAAGTTGTGTAATAGATTTTAAAGGTAGCTGGGATATATATCTGCCTTTAGTAGAATTTGCTTATAACAATAGTTATCAAATGAGTATTGGAATGGCTCCATATGAGGCACTCTCTGGAAGGAAGTGTAGAACTCCATTATGTTGTGTAGAATTGAATGAGAGCAAACTTCTGGGACCTGATCTCATAAAACAAACTGAAGACAAAGTAAAGCTTATAAAGGATCGATTACAAATTGCAATGGATCGATAAAAATCTTATGCATATTTGAAACGACGTGATATTGAATATAGTGTGGGGGATAAGGTATTTTTGAAAGTATCACCATGGAAGAAAGTTCTTCGCTTCGGAAAGAAAGCTAAATTAAGTCATAGGTTCATTGGACCATATGAAATACTTGAACGTGTAGGTCCAGTAACCTATCGACTAGCTTTGCCTCCAAAATTAGCTAAGATTCAAAACGTATTCCATGTGTCGATGCTTAGACAATATAGATCAGATCCTACAAATGTGATTCAAGTAGAGTCTATTGAAATTCAGCCAGATTTGAATTATTAAGAAGAACCAGTGGCTATCTTAGCTCGTGAAATAAAGAAGTTGCATAATAAGCACATTCCTCTAGGAAAGTGTTATGGAGGAATCATTCGACAGAGGAAGCCACATGGGAAAGTGAAGAAATAATGAGACAACAATACCCTCAATTGTTTCAAGCATTTATAACAGGTAAATTTCGAGGATGAAATTTCTTTAGTGGAGGAGAATTGTAATATTTAAAATTTTAGATACTAAACTTTTAATTTAATATTGCTAATTAATAGTAAAATGTGATATAAGTGGTATGGATAAGTGATATAAATAGTAGATCTCAAAAATTTACTGAAGAAATTATTTATTTTTACTGTTTTACAAGATTTAAAATCAAATTAGAATCAAAGGATAAGAAAGAGGGTGCACCATAACTAAGATGATATTGGCCACTGTTGCGCTCAAATTAACTCTACCACAAAGCGTCACTCGCAAGTATACGAGGTAGCTGTAGCAAAGGTGGTCGCCCCAAGGTCATCTCACAAGGAAGCTAAAGTAGCTAATTGATTATCAGATTATAAATAACAAGTAATGAATAAATTTAAATTGTTAACTAATGAAAAAGATTGATTGAAGTTTAAAGAAAATAAAAGTAAACTGAACTGATGAATTGATTCGCTTAATAGAATGGTCTAGGGTTTGCACTTCTCTACTACTTATATGTATGAATGGTTATTCCTCTTAACCAATTTAATTTCAAAGATTAAATCTGAAGCAACTTAATTAATTGAATAAAGGAAATAAGCTCTCGCATTCAAACCTCTCTCAAATAATCTTGTTCCAATTAAAATAATCTTTTCCTAGGTTATATCTCTAATTCACGTAAGTCCTTAATTGAATTGTTCCAGCATTAGACTTCATCTCTCAATCCATCATCTAATACCTAAAACACATAATTGGTGGCCAATCAATTATATATTAGCAATAATTCATTCAATAAAGGCTTAAAGAAATAATTAAGTTAAGAGTAATAACCAATTCATACAATCATAACAGATCCATACAAACCCTAGACTAGATCAAATTAGTTCATAATGCTATTAAACATACTCATCTCATTAATATTCAAAGAAATCAATTTAGACATGATAATATCCATAAATACAATTCCAATGAAAATAAAGAGATAAAGTTCAAGAACAAAACCAAATTACAAACTCCCTGAAGCTTCTGAAGAATCTCTTGTTCAAATCTTGCAAGAAGGATGTAACAATGGCTAGAACAATCTAATCTAAGCTAGATTAATCAAAGTGTAATCAAAATCAAAGAAAACAAGATATCAAAACCCTAAAACTTTCTTTGACGGCTAAAACAGCTCTCAAACTCTCCACACCATTAAGAAAACCCTAACTTTAATATTTATACGAAACCTCCTCGCGTCTTCATTAATCCATGAGTGACACGGCCAAGTTGAAGTGAACTTGGCCGTGTTGGAGGTGAATTGGAGGGACACGGCTAGTGACTTGGCCGTGTCCCTTGCTTGTGTCTTCTACTGCCTGATTTTCTTTCTTTGCTTTGGACTTGAGTGAGACACGGCCAAGTTGAATGAGACACGGCCGTGTTGGATGTCTTTGGAGGGACACGGCCACAAGCTTGGTCGTGTCCCTTGCTTGTGTCCCTCTTTGTGTCTTGATCTTCTCTTTAACTTGGTATGGGACACAGCCACAAGCTTGGCCGTGTCCTTTGCCTGTGTCAACTACTGTCCCTTTTTTCCTTCAATTTGGTTCCTTGGCTTTTTAACCTAAAACAAAACTTTAAACAAACTTTAAACAAGAATTAAATGAACATTAACCAATAAAATGTAAACACACACTAAAAACTAGGATAAAAACGACATAAACACTGAAATAAACTAAAACTACCAAAATTAATGAAAACACTAAATAAACATATTAAAACTAACAAAATACCTAAAGAAAACAATAATTATCATAATAAACAAGACACAAATCTATAACAAAAACTAATAAAACAACTACCCCACACTTAAAACTTTGCTTGTCCTCAAGCAAATTCACGTGGCATAAATTAAAAACTCAAACAACCTTAACTATAATTCCAGTATATAAGAAGAAATCCTTTAAGACTCAGCCATAAATATTTGCACTTACTTCAATCAAGGATTTTCTTAACTCATTCATTAATCCAGACATACAAATCTTATCTCTCATCTAAGTGTTTCACTCGATTCCAAAGGTTAATTCACTCAAACCACTCATGACTGCATACTACCATAAACTTGCTTAATTATCCAATCTCCCTCACTGATTTTCTCAAGAAATAATCTGAAGGTCTTTTATTTGGATGTAATGGGGCTAAGGTGCAAGTGTGAGAAAAGACATTTAAGCTGGAGCATCAAGAAATGGAGAATCTAAATTAGACAATACTCTTGCTAAGAAACTCATAACTCCCTCAAATGGCATACTCACCAACCCTTGATACTTTCACATACTTGCATACTTAAAGAAAAATACATGAGTCGACATTCCTCTAATATATGAATTTTGTATGTATATATATATATATCTTTTTTTTATTTTCTCTTTTTTTATTTATTTTTATCATTTCATTTATCATTTCATTTTTTTTAATATATATATAAAATATACAATTACATGGAACATCTAGCTTAAAATGAAGAGGAAAAGAATAATCAACTCTTAGTCAAATACAATGTGCAAAGTATGCATTTCAACCCCAAATAGCAATACTATATTTTTTTTTCTTGCTTACCCCACACTTTGAAATAAACCACCCTATTGTCATATCATAAAACTCCATTCCTTAATGCAGGTATGATGATAATAAGAGAAAGTTGAGTTTTTAATTGTGTTGATCAAACAAGAAAAGGTCAAAGGCTCAACTTGGCTCACTAAGGAATTCAATATTAAGGGAGGTCTTTTTAAGCTAAAGAGCTAGCCTAATTTGCCTTCATCATTTTAAAACTCGAGATGAAATTATAATGTGAGTTCAATTAGTATGCAAAAGCAAACTCTAGAGATGCAAAATCATGAAGGTGCACACTTAAGAAAAGAAAATCAACTGATAATAATATTTAATCTATAAGGCTCAAAACTCACAAAGGTGGGTTCACAAAGATTTATATGTCATGAATTGCAGAATGTGAAAATTAACCCTGAATGAATTCAAAAGCTAATCTCTATGCTGATACTAAAGTCTCAACTATAATGCAAGAATCCCAGAAAAGATCAATAAGCTTTCAACAATTATGCCATGCACAACACACAATAAAACACACTAAGACAAATTAAAGAAAAGCTAAAAGATTACCCCACACTTTAGAATTTACATTGTCCTCAATGGAAAACAAGAATAATAAAGAAAAAGAGTTAAAGGACAACCTGTCTTTCATCGGACTCTGGTGAGGCAAAACTCTACCTTTTTATCACAAACACAAATGTTCAAAAATAAGATACAAGAGAGCTTTAGGGTTTCCATTTATTTAAACTAAACATAAAATCAAAATTGCTAAATATAAAATTATAACTATGAAAAAGAAATGCAAACCGATGGGTTACCTCCCATTTAGCGCTTCTTTAATGTCATAAAGCTGGACATCACTGCAAGGCCTAGGGATCGTGGATCAAAGTGCTATCAATGATCCTCACTTCATGAAATCCTTCTTTATATGGTTTAACTCTCTGTCCATTTACTTTAAAAGTCTTATTGGTTCGAGAGTTAAGCAATTCAATGGCACCAGAAGGACATACCTTAGTTACCTCGAAAGGACCACTCCATCGAGATTTGAGTTTACCTGGAAACAGACGGAGTCGAGAATTAAAAAGTAAAACTTTCATACCTGGACTCAATGTCTGTTACACAATAAATTTGTCATGAAGTGCTTTAGTGCGATCCTTATAATTCCTCGAGCTCTCATATGCCTTTGGGTTATGGCACCTTTGGGTCTCCCCCACCGGTTTAGCCCCCTCTTCTAAGGTCAGTGTCAGTTCCAATTTATCTGAGGAACCTATTTGCAAGAAAACATCTGAAACAACTGCTTCAACACAATTAATTAAAGAACAATCCTCATATAAAGCTGTTGTAGGAATGGGAGAAGTGTTAAAAATAGAAAAATCAACAGTTTGACCCAAGACAGTCATTGATAATTTACCATTTTTAACATCTATTAAAGTGTTGGTAGTAGCCATAAAAGGCCTACCCAGCAAAATAGTGTGTGCTGATGGTGTAGGGTTACTCCCTTCCATGTCAAGAACTATAAAGTCCACAGGTACTATCAATCCTCCAACCTTAACTAACACATCTTCTACAACCCCTTTCGGGAATCTAAGAGATCTATCAGCTAATTGCAACACCATTTTGGTTGGTTTCAGTTCCACTAATTCTAATTCTTGATACACAGAATAAGGCATCAAATTTACACTAGCTCCTAGATCACACATGCCATCAGTCCCCTTTCCATTCCCCACAGTAATTTGAATTATAAAGCTACCAGAATCCTTTAGCTTGGGAGGTAGTTTATGCTGCAGAACAGCACTAGCTACCTCTGAAACTATCACCTTTTCATTCGGCTCATACCTCTTTTTCTTGGTGATCAGCTCTTTGAAGAATTTGGCATAAGCCGGCATGTTCTTTATTGCTTCAAGTAAGGGTAAGTTAATACTTACCTTAGACAGCATGTTGAAGATGTTAGAAAATTGCTTATCTTTTATATCATCCTTCAACCTGCTGGGGAATGGTATAGGTGGCCGGTATGGATTGCTTGCCTTATGTAAATCTGTTGAAGAGGACTTCTTCAATGATCTATCTCCAGCACCTTTGTTCTCTGGTTCTCCTTCCTCCTTGTTCTTTTGGTCACCTGCGTTCACAGAATCATTTTCAACATTATTGTTAATTTCCTTACCACTTCTAAGAACAGTCACTGATTGTGCCTGCTCAGGTTGACTTGGGAATTTCCCCTTTTGTTGAATCTGCATCTGTAACACCCCCATATCCAATACACACACACACTGCAACCACAACAATGTAGCATAAGTGCACCAAACATAGGGATGCTACGGTTTTCTTATCATTCAAAACACTTTAAACTTGATACAATACCCTTATCATTATACATTATAGAAAAGTAGATCATTTACTTATAAAACAAAACATATTAGTTATATATATATATATACATTTAAATATTACACAGCGGAAGTTATAAAATATGTACATATTTACATATTAAACATTTCTTTACAAAATATAAAGAAGTATACATGATTGGCAAGTCTGCTCTGATCTTTAAGCTCCCAAAATGGATTCTTCAACGTCTACTCTCACTCGGTCTCGAAGAGCTCTCAGGTTCAACCCTATTACCTGCGCGATCAAACACTATCGCGCTAAGCCAACGGCTTAGTAAGATAATTCATGCTAATGTTATGCTTTAATGCAATGCAATGCCAATTCTCAATCCATATTATACATGTAACATCATATATGCAAAGCTAACAACATACCTTTACATTTCATAACTCAACATAAATAGACATATCATATTTCAACATCTTATTATATACCTCATTAGTATTCATTTAATCATTCATAATCAACACTAAACAAAGACAAGCATAAACAAAGACAAGCATGGGCCCAAAACACACTAATATGCCATTCAATTTTCAGAGTTAATGTTTTGGTTTTATCATCACATTTATCAATATCATAAACCCAACTAGGCTTCAAGGATTAGGTTCAACCAAGCTTCAAGGGGAGCAAAGCATGCTAAGCATCAACCCAACTTGGCTTCAAGAACCAATCCAACCTAGCTTCAGGGTGGTAACATCTCAATTAGGCTTCAAGGATTCAATCCAACCTAACTTCAAGAGATTGTTACACTTATTAGGCATGCCACCAACAACAAACTCTGAAAATGGAATAACACATTAGCCACACAAATCATTTATTATTTAATTATCATTTCCATTCTCAACTCTCATCATAGCCAATAACAATGGCCTCATATCACATATAAGTTACCATAGCCAATCACAATGGCATTATATTCCATCACATTATACATATAGCATTATTGATATTAACATAACCAAACACATTACTCATCACATGAGTCACAATACATGAAATATCACATTGTTCACATAGTATCATATACATTGCCATTATCATCATATGCAACAATGCAATAATACAAGATTTGTACTTATTTTACTAACAATTCATACAACTCCTAACATTTCCTTGTCCAAGATTCTTTAACCTCTTAGATCAATGATCAATCACTATCTTCAAGACTTAAATCAAAAGTAATAGCATATACTTGTTTAAGGATACACAAGAGATAATCCAATTAGGAATTAATTAGGGCAAACCTCAACCCTGACACGTTCACCCACACGGGCATGTTCATGGCCGTGCCCTAACTCCACAACACAGAAACATTTACACGCTCAACAACATGGGCGTGTTCCTGGGCGTGTAAATTCTCAAATCTTACAGTAGCTATGACACGCTCAATAACACGGGCGTGCTACTGGTCGTGTCAAACCTACTGCCTCCAACACAATTGACACGCCTAAAAACCCTGGACGTGCTCATGGGCGTGTCCGGCCACAAATCAAGACTCCGATAAAAAACAACCATACACTCAACAACACACTTCTATACATTAACATCCTCTTCAAATAATCTTAACAAAACATACTCAAAACTCATCTCCAACTTGCAACACACCCAAAACAAGCCAAAACACACATCAAACACCAAACACAAAATCATCTCAAAACCCCTACCACATATACAACATCATCTCTTCCAACCACTTACTCTTTTCTTCCATCCATACTCAAAATCAATCATCAACTCACTCAAACACTTCTCACATCTCAAAATCAACCAACACACTATTAAAAATCTATCAAACTCAAATATCATTTCAAATAAGCACAAAAGTCACAAGAGAACTTACCAAAGTTACAAAACTTCTTGAATCACCAACTTGATCACTTAATCTTTCTTCAATTTGAGCTTCACTCAACAAGATCTTCTCTTTGCCTCTTGCTTCCTTTGTTTAAGGAGGAGCCGGCCACAATGGAAAAGAAGAAGAAAATATGAAGAAGCAAAGTCAAATTTTGCTTTTAATCTCCACCAAGTGATCTTATCCAAGCAATTACCAAAATACCCTCAATCATATAACTAACTTTTTGTTTCATATAAGCCCTTATATGTAATTACACACTCAACACAAATAAATATCTCTTCCATTGACTCTTCATTTGACCAATTTATATGTTATATATATCATCATATACACAACATATACCATTCTCTCTAAACCCTAATTCTTTTCCCCAAAACACATATACACAAGCATCCACTTTCCAATATCTTTTCTCTTGCAATTAACACATATATTCAATCCAATATATCACTGCAACAACAATAACAACAACATCAACAACATAATCAAAACTTCTAGACCATATATGAGGATATTACAGCATCTATTGTGCAAGTTGCCCTACTTGAGTCTCAACTTTCTTAAAAGATGCTTCTAATGAATCCAGCCTCTTGTTGGTCATCTCTCTATTTTTAGCACTGACTTGGATGAAAGCTTGTAAACTTTCCTCCAAACTCTTTATCCTAGACTGCCCTTGATTTGAGGATTGGCCCTGTTGTTGATTCTGTCTCTGGAGCAAATGGAAAGGCTGCTGTGAATTATTTGTTGCCCAGGAAAAATTAGGATGATTCCGCCAACCAGGATTATAAGAATTGGAGTAAGGATCGTTCCGGGCCCTTGGTTGAAATCCCCCCATAGCATTGACTTGCTCAGCTTCATTCCCACAAGTCTCATATGCGGAGGGGCAAATATTTGCTCCATGCCCGAGAGTTCCACAAATTTCTTGAGTGGATGAAGAAGTGTTATTTTTCATATTCAGCATCTGCACTTGCCTTGTCAATTCAGCTATCTGATTGACCATCTCACTATTGGCTTCCAGTTGATTCACCCCTTTACTTCTTCCCCTTACACTTTTCTATTGAGAATTAGCTCCCAACATCTCAAAGATATCATAAGTTTCATCAGCTGTCTTTTCTCCCATGGCTCCCCCAGCTGCATTGTCAACAGTGTTCTGAAATTGCTGGGTTAAACCATCATAGAAAAACTGATTAAGAAGTTGAAGTGGGTAGTGATGATGTGGACACTGGATCAATAACATTTTAAATCTGTCCCAAGCCTCATGAAATGGCTCTCCATCAAATTGAGTGAATGTAGCAATCTTCCCTCTCAATTCGGCTGTCTTCTGATGTGAATAAAACTTTCCCATGAACTTGTTATAAACTTGCTCCCAAGTTGTCAAAGAATTTTCGGGCAACATCATTAACCAGCTCTTAGCTCTATCCTTTAATGTATACGGAAAACATCTCATCCTCAACTGATCTTCTGTTAGTCCTCCCAATGGAAAAGTGTTGAGGGTAGAATAAAAATCCCGAATAAAGTTCAAAGGATCTTCATTTGGAACTCCATAGAATGATGGCAGCATATTGTAATGAATGTTCTTCAACTCATAGTTTCTTGCTGCATCCGTCAATCTTATGCAAGAGGTGGAATTTCCAATGACAGGTCTAGCAAAATCTCTCATAGTCCTTTGTCTTTCTTCTGCCATTTTAACAGATTGTGCAGATTCCGACTCAAAATCAGAAGTGTCCTCCTCTGTAGTATCAAATCCTATGTACAGTTCAAACTCTTCCCTGCTCCTTTTCACTCTCTGAATTTCTGGAATGACTGGGTATAGCTCTCCTCCAAGTGATCTCCTGCCTTGCATAAACAAAATTTCTATGAAAAGAAATTATTAAAAGCAAAAGACAAAATAAAATAAAAAGTAAATAATGAAAAATAATCTAAAATATCTATGCTAATAAACAATTTCGCCAATTAGCCTCCCCGACAGCGGCGCCAAAAACTTGTTGCGCTCAAATTAACTCTACCACAAAGTGTCACTCGCAAGTATACGAGGTAGCTGTAGCAAAAGTGATCGCCCCAAGGTCGTCTCACAAGGAAGCTAAAGTAGCTAATTGATTATCAGATTATAAATAACAAGTAATGAATAAATTTAAATTGTTAACTAATGAAAAAGATTGATTGAAGTTTAAAGCAAATAAAAGTAAACTGAACTGATGAATTGATTCACTTAATAGAATGGACTAGGGTTTGCACTTCTCTACTACTTATATGTATGAATGGTTATTCCTCTTAACCAATTTAATTTCAAAGATTAAATCTGAAGCAACTTAATTAATTGAATAAAGGAAATAAGCTCTCGCATTCAAACCTCTCTCAAATAATCTTGTTCCAATTAAAATAATCTTTTCCTAGGTTATATCTCTAATTCACCTAAGTCCTTAATTGAATTATTCCAGCATTAGACTTCATCTCTCAATCCATCATCTAATACCTAAAACACATAATTGGTGGCCAATCAATTATATATTAGCAATAATTTATTCAATAAAGGCTTAAAGAAATAATTAAGTTAAGAGTAATAACCAATTCATACAATCATAGCAGATCCATACAAACCCTAGACTAGATCAAATTAGTTCATAATGCTATCAAACATACTCATCTCATTAATATTCAAAGAAATCAATTTAGACATGATAATATCCATAAATACAATTCCAATGAAAATAAAGAGATAAAGTTCAAGAACAAAACCAAATTACAAACTCCCTGAAGCTTCTGAAGAATCTCTTGTTCAAATCTTGGAAGAAGGATTTAACAATGGCTAGAACAATCTAATCTAAGCTAGATTAATCAAAGTGTAATCAAAATCAAAGAAAATAAGATATCAAAACCCTACAACTTTCTTTGACGGCTAAAACAGCTCTCAAACTCTCCACACCATTAAGAAAACCCTAACTTTAATATTTATACGAAACCTCCACGCGTCTTCATTAATCCATGAGTGACACGGCCAAGTTGAAGTGAACTTGGCCGTGTTGGAGGTGAATTGGAGGGACACGACCAGTGACTTGGCCGTGTCCCTTGCTTGTGTCTTCTACTGCCTGATTTTCTTTCTTTGCTTTGGACTTGAGTGAGACACGGCCAAGTTGAATGAGACACGGCCGTGTTGGATGTCTTTGGAGGGACACGGCCACAAGCTTGGCCGTGTCCCTTGCTTGTGTCCCTCTCTGTGTCTTGATCTTCTCTTTAACTTGGTATGGGACACGGCCACAAGCTTGGCCGTGTCCTCTGCCTGTGTCAGCTACTGTCCCTTTTTTCCTTCAATTTGGTTCCTTGGCTTTTTAACCTAAAACAAAACTTGAAACAAACTTTAAACAAGAATTAAATGAACATTAACCAACAAAATGTAAACACACACTAAAAACTAGGACAAAAACGACATAAACACTGAAATAAACTAAAACTACCAAAATTAATGAAAACACTAAATAAACATATTAAAACTAACAAAATACCTAAAGAAAAAATAATTATCATAATAAACAAGACACAAATCTATAACAAAAACTAATAAAACAGCCACACTAGATTAAGCCATATATATATATATATGTGTATGTGTGTGCGTGTAGACAGGTGTTATATAGAAGTTTCTCCTTCCTTCTCTCTTCATCATTCACATTCATCACCACCTTCTCCATCAAAACTCTTTCTTTCTTCCTTCTTTCCAAGATTTTAATCAAAACTTAAGATAAGATCACATCTAGATATAAGTTTTTAGAAGATTAAGCTAGAAAAGTTAAGATTATCAACAAGTGATTAGAGAAAAAGAAGAGTTAAAAAGGTACGTGTTTATATATTTTTTATTTACAACTATTTGAATTTCTATGAATTTATTGTTTAAAATGATTGATTGAGTTGTCTTGATGAATTTACACTAAAAAAAAATTTGATATATGCTATTTCTATGTTAAAGAAACTAGTTTTGATCCATTGATATCATATATTTGGATATATGGAATTTAAGTTGTTAAGTATTTGAAATACAGAGTCTTGCTTGACACCAGCAGCGACACGGCCATGTCACTGGGTGTGTCAATGATGCTGTGTTTCAACATTGAAGACACGACCAGTAACACGCTCGTGTCATTGGGCGTGTCATAGCTACTGTGATAAAAGATAAATGGCATGGCCAGTGACACGCCCGTGTCAATGGGCATGTCATAGCTACTATAATGCAACTTAAATGGCACGGCCAGAGACACGCCCATGTTCTTAGACGTGTCAAAACTTCTGTGAGAATGAGCTTATGACACGGTCAATGGCACGCCCATGTCACTGGGCATGTCACTTAAAGAAATTTGCTCAAAATGGCTCTTTTTCTTATCTTTTTAAGTGACTATAAGGCCTTAAGATGTAAAGAATATTTGAAATTAACCTTAACAAATAGTGTGATAAATTTATTTTGAATATATGATAAATATGTGTGATACTAAGTGTTGACCAAAGAATTATTTCATTATAGTGCTATACATAATTTAATGTTAGTTAAAAACTAATGAATTGCCCAAAACATACTGATTTTAGATCTAGCTTGAGATTGAATGGCTAGCCAAAGGGAGGATATCCAAAGTGATAGTGGGCACTCTATACCATCAATAGACACTCTGTGTCATCATGCTCAGTGGACATTCATACCATACTAGGCCATTGGCCAAAATTTTATACAGTGGATATTAAATTGGCAACAGTGATCCGTTATCCAAACCTAGAATCTGAGTTCAGTGTGTATGGGCATAATTAAAGTAGTTATCTTTATTGAAAACAATGTGTTATATAGTTATCGATAAATTACTCAATTCTGAATTTAATTGTGCTTAATATTTCAATTTTCAATGAATTTATTAATTTCTTTATTTAACATTCTGTAAGTAATACTTTTCATTGTTTCTAAATTATTTAATAAGTAGATCTCTTTTCTTTAATTTTTCTTGCATATTGTGAATACATAAGCACCACTAAGTTTTACTTAGCGTGTTAGAATTATTTTATGACGCGCAGATCAATCAAGGAGAGTTGAGACTGCAGAGTGAGATATATACGTATCTGATCAATTGCATCACTATGGTTCAATGAACAATATTGTAAATATTGTGTTCTATATAGTTCACATGATAATATTTTATAATTTTGTATGACAGTTGTACAAGGTTGAGAGTAGTTTGAGAATTTTATAATAATATAAGTTATCATTAAGAGTTCTTTATAAATTAATCGATATATATTTGTACTATAGAAAGCTTAACAACTGCATTAATGCTTAAAAACATTTTGATTTTATTTCTTTAATGCATGCATAGACACGTTTATAGACATATTGTGAATGTTAGGTGACATCTCCTATGTAGGTAAGTGTATGGGCTATATATGGGGTGTTATAGTTTCTTAATAATCAGAGAATGCAAATCATGGTAATAATAATCAGGATATCAATAAAAATATTGATACTATTTAATAATAGTTAAACAGTGTCGTTCAACATAATATGTCAAATATCACATTAGGTTATTACTCACTTGTAGCCTCTTGAGGTGTCTTGCCCTTTAAACCAAAAGGTTCTCCTATTTCTTTTTTTTTTCATATATCATATATAATAACTATTAGTAACACTTGTATTATATAATTGATTTAGGGTTTTATTATTTATTCCTTATCTCCTTTAATTTCTACATGTGCATGTAGCTTTTTCATCATTTATTTTGTTTAGTTTTACTCATATGTTGTTATACTTTAATTTTTATAATAATTCTCTACATGCAACATAGCCATTCCTTTTAATTATAAAGTCAATATAACTTATCCTTGTAAATTAATAACATTAATTATATATATACATAGGCATATTTTTATTTCTTCCATACTTCCTTATATTTTCCATTTTATAGTACAATACATATGCATGTTATAAAAATATTAAATCAATTATATTTCATTTCACATATTAATATTTAATCATATAGGTAAACATATGTATGTAAGTTAGCTTTAAAATGTTAGCAACAAATAACAAATAAAATATTCATAAATTTAAATATAGGGTCGTATATAGATAAATATATATAGTATTATTTTCTTGTTAATTAAATTATTTTAAATCATTATTTATATTAATATGCATGTATATTATATATATACACTCATACATTAATAGTTAGAGTAAATTCATAATAATTAATTAGCAATATTTTATACATATATTCCTTAAATACTAGTAATATACACATATTGAATTAGATTAATTTCCTTTTCATAATCATAAACTTAAACAATATTTAAAACAACGCTTTGGTTAAAGCTTACCATCTTTGACTTTTTCTTCTTTAATTTCTTGAAGTCTTATTGGTGGTTTAATTTGATGGTAGGGTTTCCATTGGTTAATAACTCAAGCTAATTGGGCCTTTGGTTTTGCTAAGAGATGCATGGTTTGAAGAAGGAAGAAGTCCCCTTTTTATAGTGAAATTTGCCATATATGTGTCACTACCCCCATGCAAAATTTCATGCAAATCAACACATCACTCCATGCAAGCCAGCACTTATTTCTTTCCACTACTCTTTAACACATTGTATGGCTTCTAGAATGAAACTAACACTTGCATTTTTACTCATTTTATAGTTTAACAACTTGTTTTATGTATGTCTCTTATTAACATAATCATACATGCATTATTCATACATCTTCTTTCCTATATTTCATATGAGAATGTTACATACTTTATATCCATACATATTCATACATGTTTACACGTTTTTAGGCCAAGTCTTGGGCTTCTTAGACTTTTATTATTTAAGCCAACATTCTACTCATTTATTTGTTATGTATATTTATTTATATTAATTCTAATATTCAGCCTTTTTATTTTTTAAGTTGCTAATTTAAATATGATTTTAAATTCCCTACTATCATATGAGTACTAACTTGTAATTTTTTCTTCCCTTTAATTTCTTATCTTGACATTTGTTACAATCAATTTGTTTCTTCTTGCCATGTGTTTAGGCCTTCTTCTCCAACTTACATGTTGAAGATGACTACGCTTCGAGGTTCATTTCTAGAAAACAAATGTTTGTTTCTTTTATTATTTTAATTTATTAACAATGATAATCTAGATTCTCTAATAGTGTTTCTACTTTCCAACACCATCATCCCTATTTACTTCTACTTGTTACACGTTGTAAGCTTAGGATTAAAAGCTTAACATTCGTATTTTTGTTAGTTTTGCAATTGACCTGTGGATAATGGTGTATCTATCACTTAATTTAGGAAGCACATAATTCTACATATTCAATTTCATATAACATCATAAGCCATGCACACACGTGCGCACGCACACACACGCACGCACACACATATATATACATATATATATATAAAAATATATAACTTGCAATTGAGAATTTTTAAGGTTTAGGGTTTTAATTAAACTTGTATGGAACTTCTTCCTTTTGATAAGATTAGTAAACCCTAAATTTAAGGTTTGGATGGTAAGATTATTAATCACATATGTGATTACAATATGAATAAGATTGTGAAATTTAATTGGGAATGTGGAAATAAGATATAACGTAATGGTGATTAAATGTATTTGTTAGAGGAAGTGGTAATTAAAAAAAGGAAGAAAAATATCTTAAATATTGATAAATAGGGTATAAATGAAACTTGAAGTTATCAAAATGTTAAATTTATTTATTTTGAAGAGAATTGTGTTAATGAGATTAAATGGTTACTTGAAGTACATTGGATGAATTGGTTTAAAAATTATTTGTAGTATCAAAATGTGAATTATTTGTTCATAGATAGAAAAAGCATATTGAGATAAATAGCTATTAGAAGTATGTTGGATGGTTATTGTAATATCCCAATGTATGCCCTAGAAGTTTTGAATATTATTGTTGTTTTAATTAGATTGAATGTATATGTTGATGTGTAAGAGAAAAGAAATTGGAAAGAGAATGTTTATGTATTGTTTAAAAAGGAAAGAAATGTGTAGAGAGAAGGTGTATATGTTGGGTATATGGTTATATACATAACATATACATTAGTCAAAAGGGATGGTCAATGGAAGAGGATATTTATTTGTGACATGTGAAAAATACTTAAATGGGCATATAAGTGACAAAGGTTAAGTTAAATGGGTGAGGGCATTTAGGTAATTGCTTTGTTAGAATTGCTTGGTGGATATTTAAAGAAGAAGAGAAGTTTGACTTGTGATTATTTTCTTTTCTTCTCCTTTGTGTGCCGGCTATTCAAGAGAGGAGAGAGCAAGAGAGGTGTTCTTGATGCTAGAATCAAATTGAAGGAGAAATCAAAGGAGTTGGTTGGAGATTTGTGAAATTTCTTCATTTAAGGTAAGTACTCTCTTGATTATCTTTGTTATTTTTTGAAGTTATGTTTGAGGTAGGTTGTGATGTGTTGAGATTATGAATAGGTGTGGTTGAGATGAGTTTATAAGTGTTGAGGTTGATTATAAGTTAAAAAGCTTGCATTGATGTTGGTTTTGGTTGGAAGATGATAAGTTAAGAGTGATGTTTGGTTTTAGGGTTTTGAAATGGTAGATGATTAAATGGATTGTTGATGTATGGTTAATGTGAATATTGTGTTAAACATGAAAAATAAGTGTTAATGACTTTGATTACATCCATTTGAATGAGTTTATGTTGTGTATATTGTGTTTTTATTCAATCAAAAGAGAGTTGGCCATAGTTAGGGTTTGTATACATGAGAGACACGGCCAAACCAAGGAAGAGACACGGCCAAACTAAAATATTTTTGAGAGACACGGCCAAGTCCATGGAAATTTGGCCGTGTTTGGTGATTTTTGGAGAGGACACGGCCGTGTCCCTTGCCCATGTCTGCTTCTGTTGCTTTTGGTTGAGAGACACGGCCACAAGCTTGGCCGTGTCCCTTGAGGGTGTCCCTTACTGTGATTTGTTTCTTGCTTTTCTCACATTGTTGAATCCTTCCAAGGTCTTTTTGTATTTCCACTTTGAATATACTTAAAACAAAGATGACCTAAACAAATGTGTATTGAGGATTCTAAATTTAAGAATAAGGTGAATTATATATGTGTATATATATATATCAATGATGATCATTTTTAATGGATGTTTAATGTGTTTGATTATGTACATTTCAATAATAATGTACTTTGAAATGTTGTATCAATGAAGCTATATGAATAATATGATTTGAGATATAATATGATATGAGGCCATTGTAATTGGCTATGATAACTCAAATGTGATATGAAGCCATTGTGTTTGGCTATGATGATTCTATTGGAAGAACATAAGGCATGTTTGCCTAATTGATGATGAGATTTGAGAATAAAATAATAAATGAATTGTGTGTCTAATGTGTTATTCATTTTCAGAGTTTTGTTATTGGTGGCATGCCTATTGGTAACATTCTCTTGAAGTTAGGTTGGATTTGATCCTTGAAGCCTAATTGAGATGTTACAACCCTTGAAGCTAGGTTGGGTTGGTTCTTGAAGCCAAGTTGGGTTGATACTTAGCATGCTTTGTTCCCCTTGAAGCTTGGTTGAATCTAAATCCTTGAAGCCTAGTTGGGTTTATGATAATGATAAATGTGATAACAAAACCAAAGCATTAACTCTGAAAATTGAATGGCATATTAGTGTGTTTTGGGCCCATGCTTGTCTTTGTATATAATGTGATTCTTGAATGGTAAAATCAATGGAACTATGAATATGTAATATGAATATTGTTATGACATTGAATGTAGTATGATGTGGTAATGTGATGTGCTTCTATGTGTATGGTTTATGAAATATCAAGGTGTGATGTTAACTTTATGATTTAGATGTGTAACATTATTTTGCTTTAAAGTATAATGTTGGTATATTTTGTACTACTAAGCCGATGGCTTAGCGCGATAGTGTTTGATCGCGCAGGTAACAGAGTTGAACCTGAGAGCTCCTCGAGACCGAGTGAGAGTAGACATTGAAGAGTTGTTTTGGGACTTAAAGATCAGAGAAGAGCTGCCAATCATGTATATATATTCTATGTTTTGTAAACCTTGATTTATATCATATTTGTAATAACTTCCGCTGTGAATTATTAAACATTTTGTATATAGTGTCTTTTGGATTCTTTTATTTGTTTGAGGTTGGTTTCACTTATTTACAAAGATATTTGTTGTGTCCTTTTTAAACCGTGACATTTTCTATATTCAGTATACGTATATTACGATCGTTTAAGCATGCTTGGTACGTATACCGGGTATAGAGGTGTTATCAGAGCCTAGGTTTGAGATTCTCAACCTAGGTCAAGTGTAAGAAAAAGAGTGTTTTGATTTTAAAACGTGAATTTTTGAATAACATACATGTTTGGCATTGGCAGTCTCTGATCTTTAATGAGAGGTATTCTGCTGTGTCTACAGATATAGGTTGTGATGGATTCTCACTCACGTCAGTCGATCCAGGGTAGTGCTGAGAGTATAGCTCCTGATGAGATTAGAGAGGGAGCTAGAGTGGATGGTGCTGGAGAGGTACCTGCTTCTTTGTCGGGGAGACCAGCTGGTGAGGAGGTTCCGCCAGGTTGGTTTAGGCATGTGATTGATTTGTTGAGGCAAGCACCAGTACAACCACCGCCACCACCCCCACAGCCTTTGGTATCAGTGAGACAGTATGATAAATTAAGGAAATATGGAGCAGAAGACTTCTTGGGTACTATTGATCCAGCTGTAGCTGAGCAGTGGTTAGATAAAGTACAAAGAATATTTGTTCAGTTACAAGCCACTCCAGAGGAAAAGTTTGATTATGCAAGATCATTGTTGCAAAAGGATGCATATGACTAGTGGAAGAGAGTGCCCCATGCTATGGATGATCCACCAACATTGTCCTATGCTGATTTTCTAAGAGAGTTTGAATTGAAGTATACTCCTAGGGAGTACAAAGATGTGAAGAAAATGGAGTTTCTAAGTTTGAAGCAAGATCATCGGACTGTGACAGAATATGAGTTAGAGTTTATCCGGTTGAGCCAGTATGCTGGGGGTATTATATCTGATGAGATAGATAGATGTAGGAGATTTGAGGAGGGATTGAGGCCCTCTATCATGTGTCATGTGGCTAGATCTAGATATCATGATTTTTCCTAGCTTGTGGCAGCAGCTAGGAGCATGGAGAGAGCTCAGGTTATTGCAGCTGCTTCAGAGGAAGAGATTAGGGTTAGAAGGCCCCAGTTTGAGGCAGGGTCTTCATCTGTGAAAAGAGGTAAAGGAAGTTTTATTCCTCGGGTTAGTAGGAGTCAGAGGCCAGCGGGTAGGTCTGTACAGTTTCAGAGGCATAGATCTAGACCTACAGTTTCAGTGGCGAGTGCTCCGACCCCAGTGATGCAGAGATCCACCTTACCCATATGCATTCATTGTGGTAGACCACATGGTGGTCCTTGTTGGAGGACTGGTGTGACAGGGGTATGTTTCAGATGTGGGTCGCCTGATCACTTTGTTAGAGATTGTCTTGAGAGACAGGAGCGGATGTCAGTGGATACTGCAGCTTCCCGACCTAGTGTGAGGGGAGGTCGTGGAGGCAGAGGTTTCAGCAGAGGAGGTAGATCTGGGTTCAGTTCTAGAGGAGGTTCTACATCCAGGGAGAGTAGACCAGAGGAGGCTGGATCTTCTCAGAGGATTTATGTGATGCAGAGGCAACCAGATGCTTCGGCAGTCATAGCTGGTACTTTTTCTTTATTTGGTATTTCAGTACTTGCTTTGATTGATCCGGGTTCCACACATTCATATATTAGTGCATCTGTTTTGCCTGTGTCTGATGTGCATGCTGAATCCCTAGGATTTGATGTATTGGTGACAAATCCTTTAGGGCATAGTGTGATTGTTAGTAAGGTGCACCGAGAGAGTGCAGTAATGGTGCAAGGTGAGGAGTTCCTTGGAGATTTAATTGAGATGCCTTTTAAGGAATATGATGTGATCCTAGGCATGGACTGGTTATCTAGACATAGAGCTGTGGTTGACTGCCAAAAGAAAGTTGTTACCTTGAGAACCAGCGATGGTAGAGAGGTGTTAGTATCTAGTGAGCAGGGACAGCTAGCATCCTTGTTTGTTTCAGCTGTTGCAGCTAAGAGATTGATTAGAAAAGGTTGTGACGCTTACCTTGCTTATGTTGTGGATACTAGAGTAAAAAGTTCTCAACTTGATGATATACCCACAGTTACAGAGTTTCCAGATGTGTTTCCAGAGGAGTTGCCAGGGTTGCCTCCTGAGAGAGAGGTGGAGTTCGGTATTGAATTATTGCCTGGTACCACTCCTATTTCTATTACTCCTTACAGAATGGCACCTGCTGAACTGAGAGAGCTGAAGGTGCAGTTACAGGAGTTGCTGTTGCGCTCAAATTAACTCTACCACAAAGCGTCACTCGCAAGTATACGAGGTAGCTGTAGCAAAGGTGATCGCCCCAAGGTCGTTCTCTTAAGGAAGCTAAAGTGGTTAATTGATTATCAAATTAAAAGTAACAAATAGTAAAGAAATTTAAATTGCAAAGTAATGAAGAAGATTGATTTAAGTTGAAAATGATAAAAATAAACAAAAGCTGATGTTTTGATTCACTTGATAGAAGGATCCAGGGTTTGTACTTCTCTACTATTGATATGTATGATCGGTTATTCCACTTAACTAATTTAATTTCTAAGATTAAATCTCACACAACTTAATTAATTGAGTCAAGGAAATAAGCTCTCGCATTCAAACCTCTTACAACTAATCTTGTTATAATTGAAACAATCTTTTTAATAGGTTATATTTCTAATTCACCTAAGTCCTTAATTGAATTGTTCCAGCATTAGATTTCATCTCTCAATTCATCATCTAATACCTAAAACACACAATTGGTGGCCAATCAATTATATTTTAACATTATTTCATTCAATAAAGGCTAAAGAAATCATTAGTTAAGAGAATAACCAATTCATACATTCATAGCAAATCCATACAAACCCTAGACTAGATCAAATTAGTTCATAATGTTATCAAACAAACTCATCTCATTAATAATCAAAGAAATCAATTTAGACATGATAATGTTCATAAACACAATTTCAATGAAACTAAAGAGACAAAGTTTAAGAATAAAACCAAGTTACAAACTCCTTGAAGCTTTTGATGAATCTCTTGATCGAATCTTGCAAGAAGAATGAAACAATGGCATGAACAATCTAATCTAAACTAGTTTAATCCAAAGTAAAATCAAAATCCAAGAAAACAAATGTTTAAACCCTAAGATCTCTCTCAGACGGCTGAACTTTTCTCTCAAAAATCCTCAACTCCCAAACCCTAACTTTCTTTTTGCTTTTATACAAAACATCGGCTTTAAAATTCGGTGCGCGCTTGGTTCATGAGGGACACGGCCAGGTGATGAGGGACACGGCCGTGTGAGGGCTTGTAGGAGGGACACGGCCAGGTGACACGGCCGTGTCCCCTGCATGTGTCCACCTCTGTTGCTTTTGATCTTCTTTTCTTCTTTGTTGAGTGACATGGCCAAGTGAAGCTTGACTTGGCCGTGTGAGTGAGTTGGGAGGGACACGGCCACATGACTTGGCCGTGTCCCTTGCCTGTGTTCGCTTCTGTGTAATTTTTTTTTGATCTCCCTTTCCTTTGGTAATAATTGGAACACGGCCAAGTCAAAGTGACTTGGCCGTGTTGCTCTTCTTTGGAGGGACACGACCATATGACTTGGCCGTGTCCCTTGCTTGTGTCTGCTACTGGGACTTGCTCTTCCTTTTAACGTGGTATGGGACACGGCCAGTGACTTGGCCGTGTCCTCTGCCTGTGTCAGCTACTGCCCATTTCATCTTCAATTCGTTTCCTTGCCTGTTTTAACCTAACACAAAACTCAAAACAAACTTAAAACACGAAGTAAATAAACAATAACCGATAAAACATAAACACAAACTAAAAACTAGATCAAAAACGACATAAAACTAAAAATAAACTAAAACTACACAATTAAAGAAAACACTAGACAAACCGATAAAAACTAACGAAATACCTAAATAAAACAATAATTAACATAATAAACAAGACACAAAACTATAACAAAAACTAATAAAACAACTACCCCACACTTACAACTTTGCTTGTCCTCAAGCAAATTCACATGGCATAAATTAAAAACTCACAAAACCTTAACTATAATTCCAGTACATAGATGAAATACTTAAGGACATCAGACATAAATAATTGCAATTTCCTTCAATCAAGATTTTCTTAACTCATTCATTGATCCAGACATACAAATCTTATCTCTCAACTAAGTGTTTCACTCGATTTCAAAGGTTAATTACTCATACCACTCATGAGTGCATACTGCCATAAACTTGCTTAATTATCCAATCTCCCTCACTGATTTTCTCAAGAAATAATCCGAAGGTCTTTTATTTGGATGTAATGGGGCTAAGGTAAGGTGTGAGAAAAGACATTTAAGCTGGAGCATCAAGAAATGAAGTATCTAAATTAGACACTACTCTTGCTAAGAATTTCATAACTCCTTCAAATAGTATACTCACCAACCCTTAACAATCTTACATACTTGCACACTAAAAGAAAAGTACATGAGTCAAAATTCCTCTAAGGCTAGAAAATATATGAACTTTGTATATATATATCTCTTTTTGTTTTATTTTCACTTTTTTTTATTGAGTTTATATTATTTTATATATATATATATATACAAAGTATAAACTTAATGGAACATCTAGCTTAAAATGTAGAGGAAAAGAATAATGACTCTTAATCAAATACAATATGCAAAGTATGCATTTCAACCCTCAATTAGGAATTCCATATATATATATATATATTTTTACTTACCCCACACTTGAAATAAACTACCCTATTGTCTAATCATACAACTCCATTCCTTAATGCATAGGTATGATGATAATAAGAACATGTTAAGTTGAGAATTGTGTTAATCAAACAAGAAACAGTCAATGGCTCAACTTGGCTCACTAAGGAAATCAATATAAAAGGGAAGTCTCTTTAAGCTAAAGGGCTAACCTAATTTGCCTTCATTATTTTAAAACTTGAGATTAAATCATAATGTGAGTTCAATAAGTATGCAAAAGCAAACTCTAGAGATGCAACATCATGAAGGTGCACACTTAAGAAAAGAAAATCAATTGACAAAAATATCAAATTTTATGAGGCTCAAAACTCACACAGGTGGGTTTTCAAAGATTTATATGTCATGAATTGCAAAATGCGAAAATTAATCCCGAATGAAATCAAATGCTCATTTCTATGCTGATACCAAAGTCTCAACTACAAAGCTAGAATCAAAGAAAAGATTAATAAATTTTCAACAATTATGCCATGCACAACAAACACAATGAACAAAACAACCACAATAAGCAAAACAAGAATTAAAGGAAAGCTTAAAGAGTACCCCACACTTAAAATTTACATTGTCCTCAATGTAAAACAAGAATAAGAAATAAAAAAAAAGAGTCAAAGGACAACCTGTCTTCCATCGTACCTGGTGAGGCAATATCCTAGCTTTCCATCACAAACATAAAATTTTAAAAACAAAAAGAACAATATATAAAAATAACATATCCAAATATAAAAACGTTAACATGAAAACAAAAACGAAAAAAAAAATAAAAAATAAAAACAAAAATACATTAAACAAGATAAAACAAGGAACACAAAGTCTAAGGAAAAGGTGGGCGGGAAGATGATGCAGCTGAGGGATGAAGACTCAGGATTTTGGCAAGGTTGCTGTTAATCTGATCCATATGTTGCAACACCTCAATATGGTTTCGGTCCACCGTGCCTGTCAGTCCATCTACCTTTCCCTCCAATCGATCTACCTTGCCCTCTAGGGCCTCAATCCTCCGAAGTATCTCTAGACTCTCTGAAACTGGAGCATCCTCATCTAAGTCAAGAGAATCCGAGTCAGACTCCTCTTCGACCCGGGCCCTCTTCTGCCTATCCCCTGGTGCTTCAGGCTCAGCTGACGGCATCACAAAAGTCCCTCTCCTATGCACCACCATGTGCATCTTCTCAAGGGTAGCTAAATCCAAGGAATCATTACCCAAAATTCGGGTCATCTGAGTAGTACTCGGGTCAAAATCCTCAACCAGGGCTACTGTTAATGTAGTGATCAATCCTCCAACACAAATAGCCCCCTTCCTCTTATTAGCTGCAGTATCAAAAACATCGGCTAACCAATAGCCGGCACTAATATTCATTTCATTCAAAACACAGTCCAAGAAAAATAGCTCACTCGACTCAACCACACCCGGGCTCTCCTTCCTTGCAAAGAACCCACATGACATAAACCTGTGCAAATATCTCAAAGTAGGGTTCCGCAATTTAGATGATTTGGCCGATTTGGCCACATAAGTACCCGAGCCTAAGGCACCCCAAGCAAATTGTTGTCTAAAATCTTTGGGTATCGATCTTTCCCCATGTTGATGAAAACCATAAATTTCATTCAACTGATCAATAGTAAGCACAAACGATCTACCCATTAATTTAAACATCAATCTCCTACAAATTTTCTTATCATCCCTTTCCACCTTAAGAGTTGTCAAAAATTCTAGGGTGAGCTCCTCAAACTGCAGAGGTCTCAATGAGACAAAAGTCTCCCACCCAAGATATTGCACATATCTATAAAAAGCAGTTCTCATTTGCAATGCATCTAAAGATTCGTCATTCACATACCTTGTCGGGAAAAAACCCCGAGCCAAAAGACTTGCCCTCTTGTGAGATAAAATTGAGGAAGATGACAAAGCTCCTTCGGCTCCAGATTTCTTCTTCTTGCGGTGTGGTACAATTTTAGTTCTTGTCGACATGAAATCTGAGTAATTAACACCCAAAACTGAATGAAATCAAAATAATATGAGTAAAGAGCAAGTTTTAAGTGATAATCTCAAGTTTTGTTGGAGTAATTTGAAGTTTTAACGGAAGAGATGGAGTTTTGAAAATAAAAATCAAGGGTTTTGGTGTTGCAGAGAACGAGAGAGCGAGAGAGAAGAAGATAGAAAAGTTAGGGATTTATGAAATAAAACTGGGCAAAATCGGGCTTTTAAAAAGCAAAAATTGGAGGACACGGCCGTGTGAGTGATGACTTGGCCGTGTCTGTGTGTGAAAGTGAAGGGACACGGCCAAGTGGAGAGCACACGGCAGTGTCTCATGATTTTTGGGGGACACGGCCAGGTGACACGGCCGTGTCCCCTGGGTGTGTCCAATTTTGTACGAAGGTGCAAAATCGTTCAAAATTTTTGAAGAATTTTTTGCCGTGTCCATTATGGGACACGGCCAAGTCCTTTGGTCGTGTCACCTACTGCCATTTTATTAACTTTAAACTTTTTTTTAATGATTTTGCAACCCTTCTTCGTTAAACACCCTGAAACACAAAGTAATGAAAAACCGATCAAAGCATAGTCCATTTATTGAAACCGAACATAAATCAAAACTTGTTAAACTTAAAATTACAACTATGAAAAATAAATGCAAACCGATGGGTTGCCTCCCATTTAGCGCTTCTTTAATGTCATATAGCTGGACATCATGCAAGGCCTAGGGATCATGAATCAAAGTGCTGTCAATGACCCTCACTTCCTGAAATCCTTCATTGTATGGCTTAACTCTTTGTCCATTCACTTTGAAAGTCTCACCTGTTCTAGAGTTAAGTAATTTAATTGCACCAGAAGGATATATCTGAGTTATCTCGAAAGGACCACTCCATCGAGACTTGAGTTTTCCTGGAAAAAGACGGAGTCGTGAGTTAAAAAGTAAAACCTTCATACCTGGACTCAATGTCTTTCGCACTATAATTTTATCATGAAGTGCTTTAGTGCGATCCTTGTAAATTCTCGCGCTCTCATAAGCCTCATTCCGCAGCTCATCTAACTCTGAAATTTGTAGAAATCTTTCTCTCTTCGCTTTGTCCAAGTCCAAATTTAGATTCTTGATTGCCCAATATGCTCTGTGCTCCAACTCCACTGGTAAGTGACAAGCTTTTCCAAACACCAATCGATATGGACTCATACCTAGAGGAGTTTTGAAAGCAGTCCGATATGCCCATAGTGCATCGTGCAATCTGCTTGCCCAATCCTTCCTGGACGTGTTGACTGTTTTTTCTAGAATTCCTTTTAGCTGCTTGTTGGATGTTTCCACTTGTCCAGAAGTCTGTGGATGGTATGGGGTTGCCACCTTGTGCTTCACACCAGATTTGTGCATTAACTTCTCAAAGAGCCTGTTGCAAAAATGACTCCCCCCATCACTGACTATCACCCTTGGTGTGCCAAACCTGCTAAGAATGTTTTCCTTCACAAATTTAACAACCACATTAGCATCATTAGTACGGGTGGGGATTGCCTCCACCCATTTGGAAACATAATCAACAGCAACTAAAATGTATTCATAACCAAAGGACTTGGGGAAAGGACCCATGAAGTCTATTCCCCACACATCAAATAGTTCAACAACAATATATGATTGGAGGGGCATTTCATTCCTCCTCCCAATGTTACCTACTCTTTGGCAACGATCACAGTGCTTACAGTAGTCTTGAGCATCTTTAAATAAAGTAGGCCAGTAAAAACCACTTTGAAGCACCTTTTCTGTAGTCTTTCTTCCTCCAAAATGACCCCCACAGTGAAGGTCATGACAAAATTGAAGAACACTCAGTTGTTCTTCCTCAGAAACACACCTGCGAACTATCTCATCTTTGCAAATCCAGAATAGATAAGGTTCATCCCAAAAATAAAACTTACTCAAGTGTAGAAACCTTTTCTTTTCCTGAAAAGACATGTTAGATCGCAAAATTCCACAAGCAAGATAGTTAGCAATATCCGCAAACCAAGGTGCATTAATTACCACAAACAAATGCTCATCAGGAAATGCTTCTAAATTTTTATGAATGCTATCAGATGCAAGATTTTCACTAAAGTAGGATAATCTGGATAGATGATCAGCAACAACATTCTCACTACCCTTAGTATCCCTAATCTGGAAATCAAATTCTTGCAATAACAACACCCATCTAATTAAGCGCGGTTTAGCATGCTGTTTTGTTAAAAGATATTTAAGAGCTGCATGGTCAGAATGAACAATAATTTTTGACCCAATTAAATAAGCTCTAAATTTGTCTAAAGCAAAAACAACAGCTAGCATTTCCTTCTCAGTTGTGGTGTAGTTCATTTGTGCACTATTCAGGGTTAAACTAGCATAATAAATTACTCTCAAGTATTTATCAACCCTTTGCCCAAGAACAGCTCCTACTGCATGATTAGAAGCATCACGCATGATTTCAAAAGGTAAAGACCAGACAGGAGCTACAATCACAGGTGCACTAGTCAATTTTTCCTTAAGAGAATTAAAAGCTTGCATGCATTGTGCTGTAAATTCAAATGGAACATCTTTCCCCAATAAATGGCACAATGGTTGGCTTATTTTGGAAAAATCCTTAATAAACCTCCTGTAAAATCCTGCATGCCCTAAAAAACTTCTTATTCCCTTAACAGAGGTAGGTGGGGGTAACTTAGCAATCAATTCAATTTTAGCCTTATCCACCTCAATCCCTTTACTCGACACCACATGACCTAAGACAATGCCCTGAGTAACCATAAAATGACTCTTTTCCCAACTTAAAGTGAGGTTACATTCAATGCATCTCTCAAGCACACGAACAAGTTTATCGAGGCAATTATCAAAAGAATTACCAAAAATAGAAAAATCATCCATAAATACCTCAATAAAATCATCGATCATATCTGAGAAGACAAACATCATGCATCTCTGAAAAGTTGCAGGTGCATTGCACAAGCCAAAGGGCATACGTCGAAATGCATAAGTCCCAAAAGGGCAAGTAAAGGTTGTCTTGGACTGATCCTCTGGAGCTATTGGCACCTGATAGTAACCTGAAAGGCCATCCAGAAAATAATAATGTGAGTGCCCAGAAAGTTTATCTAACATCTGATCAATAAAAGGAAGAGGGAAATGATCTTTGTTCAACTTCCTATAATCGATGCACATTCTCCATCCAGTAGTAGTCCTAGTAGGAACCAACTCATTATTCTCATTTTTCACCACAGTGATTCCAGATTTCTTAGGAACTACATGTACTGGGCTCACCCACTCACTATTAGCAATTGGATAAATTACTCCTTCATCCAGCAATTTGAGCACTTCCTTCTTAACCACTTCACTCATATTTGGGTTAAGTCTCCTTTGGGTTTCCCTCACAGGTTTAGCTCCCTCTTCTAAAGTGATTCTATGCATGCACATGGAAGGGCTAATACCCTTGATGTCACTCAATCCCCATCCTATTGCTTTCTTCAATCCTTTAAGCTCACTTACTAACTTCATCTCCTCCCCTTCACTAAGTTCACTAGATATTATCACAGGTAAAGTATTGTGATCTCCCAAAAACACATATTTCAGGTTCTTAGGTAACTCTTTCAGCTCTAACTCTAGTGAGGGGTTCTTCTCTTCTTTTTCAATGGGGGAAGGTTCAAAAATTGGGTCCTCCTTAAGCTCCTCTATTTCAGCATCCTCTAAAGTCTCAAGACAACTGGCTATTTCTGCATCAAAAATTTCCAAATCACTATCCAAAGTCAATGCCAGCTCCAATTTATCAGAGGAACCTGTCTGCAAGAAAACATCTGAAACAACTGCATCAACACAATCAATGAAAGAACAATCCTCATATAAAGCAGTTGTAGGAATAGGAGAAGTGTTAAAAATAGAAAATTCCACAGTTTGTCCCAAAACAGTCATTGATAATTTTCCATTCTTAACATCTATCAAAGTGTTGGTAGTTGCCATAAAAGGCCTACCCAGAAGAATGGTGTGTGCAGATGGTGAAGAATTACCTACTTCCATGTCAAGAACAATGAAATCAACAGGAACTATCAAACCACCAACTTTAACTAACACATCTTCTATAACCCCTTTCGGGAATCTAAGAGATCTATCAGCTAATTGCAATACCATTTTTGTTGGCTTAAGTTCCCCTAATTCTAAGTCAAGGTACACAGAGTAAGGCATTAAATTCACACTAGCTCCTAAATCACACATGCCATCAGTACATTTTCCATTCCCCATAGCAATTTGAATAATAAAACTTCCAGGATCCTTTAGTTTAGGAGGTAGTTTATGCTGCAAAACAACACTAGCTACCTCAGAAACTATCACCTTTTCATTCGGCTCATACCTTTTTTTCTTGGTATTCAGTTCTTTAAAGAATTTAGCATAAGCCGACATGTTCTTAATTGCTTCAAGTAAAGGTAAGTTGATACTTACCTTAGATAGCATGTTGAAGATATCTGAAAACTGCTTATCTTTTTTATCATCCTTTAACCTGCTAGGGAATGGTATAGGTGGCCTGTATGGATGGCTTGCCTTGTGCAAATCTGGTGTAGGGGTCTTCTCTATTAATCTTTCTTCAGCACCTTTGTTCTCTTGTTCTCCTTCCTTTTTCTTTTCTTGCTCACCTGCATTCACAGAGTTATTTTCAACATTGTTATTAATTACCTTGCCACTCCTAAGAACAGTCACTGCTTGTGCCTGCTCAGGTTGACTTGGAAACTTCCCCTTTTGTTGAATCTGCATCTGTTGTGCAAGTTGCCCCACTTGGGTCTCCACCTTCTTAAAAGATGCTTCTAAGGAATCCAGCCTCTTGTTGTTCATCTCTTAGTTTTGAGCACTGACTTTAATAAAAGCCTGTAAACTGTCTTCCAAACTCTCTCTCTTAGGCTGACCTTGATTTTGATTGGAGGATTGGCCCTGCTGCTGGTTCTGTCTCTGGAGCAAATGGAAAGGCTGTTGGGCATTATTTGTTATCCAGGAAAAATTGGGGTGACTCCTCCAACCAGGATTGTAAGTGTTGGAGTAAGGATCATTCCTGGCTCTTGGTTGAAATCCCCCCATAGCATTAACTTGCTCAGCTTCATTCCCAAAAGTCTCATATGCAGAGGGACATATATTTGCTCCATGCCCAAATGTCCCACAGATTCCACACACTTCTTGAGTAGATGAAGAAACATTGTTCTTCATGTTTAGCATCTGAACCTGTCTTGTCAACTCAGCTATTTCACTAACCATTTCAGTATTGGCTTCCAGTTGATTCACCCCCTTGCTTCTTCCCCTTGCACTTTTTTGTTGAGAATTAGCTCCCAACATCTCAAAGATCTCATAAGTCTCATCAGCTGTCTTTTCTCCCATGGCTCCCCCAGCTGCATTATCAATAGTGTTCTGAAATTGCTGGGTGAGACCATCATAGAAAAACTGATTAAGGAGTTGAAGTGGGTAGTGATGATGTGGACACTGGATCAATAGCATCTTGAATCTGTCCCAAGCCTCATGAAATGGCTCTCCTTCAAACTGAGAGAATGTAGCAATCTTCCCTCTCAACTCAGCTGTCTTTTGGTGTGAATAGAACTTGCCCATGAATTTATTGTAAACTTGCTCCCAAGTTGTCAGTGAGTTCTCAGGCAACATCATTAGCCAGCTCTTTGCCCTATCCTTCAAAGTATAAGGGAAACATCTCATCCTCAACTGATCTTCTGTTAGTCCTCCCAAAGGAAAAGTGTTGAGGGTGGAGTAGAAATCCTGAATAAAGTTCAAAGGATCTTCATTTGAAACTCCATAGAATGACGGCAGCATGTTGTAGTGAATGTTCTTCAACTCATAGTTCCTTGCTGCATCTGTCAGTCTTATGCAAGAAGTGGAAGTCCCAATTACAGGTCTAGCAAAATCTCTCATGGTTCTTTGCCTTTCTTCAGCCATCTTTACAGATTTTTCAGATTCTAACTCAAAATCCGAAATGTCTTCCTCTGAAGTATCAAATCCTGTGAAGAGCTCAAACTCCTCTCTGCTCCTTTTTACTCTCTGAATTTCTGGAATGAATGGATGCAGCTCTCCTTCAAGTGATCTCCTGCCTTGCATAAACAAAAATTTCTAGAAAAAGAAATATCAAAAGCAAAAGACAAATAAAATAAAATGAAAACAATGAAAATAATCTGAAATATATTTTTTTATTTTTATTATTATTATATTTTTTTAAACAATTACACCAATTAGCTTCCCCGGCAGCGGCGCCAAAAACTTGTTGCGCTCAAATTAACTCTACCACAAAGCGTCACTCGCAAGTATACGAGGTAGCTGTAGCAAAGGTGATCGCCCCAAGGTCGTTCTCTCAAGGAAGCTAAAGTGGTTAATTGATTATCAAATTAAAAGTAATAAATAGTAAAGAAATTTAAATTGCAAAGTAATGAAGAAGATTGATTTAAGTTGAAAACAATAAAAATAAACAAAAGCTGATGTTTTGATTCACTTGATAGAAGGATCTAGGGTTTGTACTTCTCTACTATTGATATGTATGATCGATTATTCCACTTAACTAATTTAATTTCTAAGATTAAATCTCACACAACTTAATTAATTGAGTCAAGGAAATAAGCTCTCGCATTCAAACCTCTTACAACTAATCTTGTTATAATTGAAACAATCTTTTTAATAGGTTATATTTCTAATTCACCTAAGTCCTTAATTGAATTGTTCCAGCATTAGATTTCATCTCTCAATTCATCATCTAATACCTAAAACACACAATTGGTGGCCAATCAATTATATGTTAACATTATTTCATTCAATAAAGGCTAAAGAAATCATTAGTTAAGAGAATAACCAATTCATACATTCATAGCAAATCCATACAAACCCTAGACTAGATCAAATTAGTTCATAATGTTATCAAACAAACTCATCTCATTAATAATCAAAGAAATCAATTTAGACATGATAATGTTCATAAACACAATTTCAATGAAACTAAAGAGACAAAGTTTAAGAATAAAACCAAGTTACAAACTCCTTGAAGCTTTTGATGAATCTCTTGATCAAATCTTGCAAGAAGAATGAAACAATGGCATGAACAATCTAATCTAAACTAGTTTAATCCAAAGTAAAATCAAAATCCAAGAAAACAAATGTTTAAACCCTAAGATCTCTCTCAGAAGGCTGAACTTTGCTCTCAAAAATCGTCAACTCCCAAACCCTAACTTTCTTTTTGCTTTTATACGAAACGTCGGCTTTAAAATTTGGTGCGCGCTTGGTTCATGAGGGACACGGCCAGGTGATGAGGGACACGGCCGTGTGAGGGCTTGTAGGAGGGACACGGCCAGGTGACACGGCCGTGTCCCCTGCATGTGTCCACCTCTGTTGCTTTTGATCTTCTTTTCTTCTTTGTTGAGTGACACGGCCAAGTGAAGCTTGACTTGGCCGTGTGAGAGTTGGGAGGGACACGGCCACATGACTTGGCCGTGTCCCTTGCCTGTGTTCGCTTCTGTGTAATTTTTTTTTGATCTCCCTTTCCTTTGGTAATAAGTGGAACACGGCCAAGTCAAAGTGACTTGGCCGTGTTGCTCTTCTTTGGAGGGACACGGCCATATGACTTGGCCGTGTCCCTTGCTTGTGTCACCTACTGGGACTTGCTCTTCCTTTTAACGTGGTATGGGACACGGCCAGTGACTTGGCCGTGTCCTCTGCCTGTGTCAGCTACTGCCCATTTCATCTTCAATTTGTTTCCTTGCCTGTTTTAACCTAACACAAAACTCAAAACAAACTTAAAACATGAAGTAAATAAACAATAACCGATAAAACATAAACACAAACTAAAAACTAGATAAAAAACGACATAAAACTAAAAATAAACTAAAACTACACAATTAAAGAAAACACTAGACAAACCGATAAAAACTAACGAAATACCTAAATAAAATAATAATTAACATAATAAACAAGACACAAAACTATAACAAAAACTAATAAAACAACTGCTAGATAAAGGGTTTGTTCGCCCTAGTGTTTCACCGTGGGGAGCTCCTGTTTTGTTTGTGAAGAAGAAAGATGGTACTATGAGATTGTGTATCGATTATAGGCAATTGAACAAGGTGACTATTAAAAATAAATATCCTTTGCCTAGAATTGATGATCTCTTTGATCAATTGAAAGGTGCAGCAGTGTTTTCCAAAATTGATTTGAGATCAGGGTACCATCAGTTGAGAGTCAGAGCTGAGAATATTCCTAAGACAGCCTTTCGTACGAGATATGGGCATTATGAGTTTCTAGTTATGCCTTTTGGTTTGATGAATGCACCTGCTGTTTTTATGGATTTGATGAATAGGGTGTTTAGGCCCTATCTTGATCAGTTTGTAGTGGTCTTTATTGATGATATATTGGTGTATTCGCGTAATGAGGAGGAGCATGATAAGCATCTGCGAATTGTGCTGCAGATTTTGAGAGAGATGCAATTGTTTGCTAAACTATCGAAGTGTGAGTTTTGGCTTGACCAAGTTACTTTTCTCGGTCATATAGTTTCAGCAGAGGGTATTAGAGTTGATCCGAGTAAAGTTGAAGCTATTTTGAATTGGAGTCCACCAAAATCTGTGACTGAAGTTAGAAGTTTTCTAGGTTTGGCAGGCTATTACCGACGATTTGTGAAAGGATTTTCTTTGATAGCTACTCCACTTACCAGATTGCTTCGAAAAGGAGTTAGATTTGTGTGGACAGATCAGTGTCAGGCTAGTTTCGAACAGTTGAGAGAAATGTTGACTCAAGCGCCTGTTCTTACTTTACCTATGGAAGATAAACTATATGTGATTTACAGTGATGCTTCACATAGTGGTTTGGGTTGTGTTCTGATGCAAGAAGGTAAAGTTATAGCTTATGCTTCTCGACAGTTGAAACCTCATGAGCTCAATTATCCGACCCATGATTTGGAATTAGCAGCCATTGTGTTTGCATTGAAGATTTGGCGACATTATCTATATGGGGAGAAGTGTTTTATCTATACTGATCATAAAAGTTTAAAATATTTGGGTGTCCAAAGAGAACTCAATCTTCGACAGAGAAGATGGTTGGAATTGATTAAAGACTACGACTGTTTGATTGATTATCATCTGGGTAAAGCAAATGTTGTTGCTGATGCCTTGAGTCGGAAGTCTTTAGCAGGGTTGACTGTTTATTCGCTCTCGTTGCTTGTTGAGTTGAGAGCATTGCATGCTAGTTTTATACCTTGTGATGATGGTGCATTGTTGGCACAGTTGCAATTGAAACCAATATTGTTGGATCATATTAAAGAGGCTCAATTGCTGATGAGAAGATTCAAAAGATTGTTTCAGATTGTCAGAATGGAAAGAGTCGAGATTTTATTGTGAGAGGTGATGGGAGTCTTTGGTTTAAGAGCAGAATGTGTGTACCTGATGATACTAATTTGAGAAGGATCATTTTAGAAGAAGCACATCAGTCAGTATTTGCTATGCATCCAGGCAGTACAAAGATGTATCATGATTTGAGACAGCATTATTGGTGGTCCGGTATGAAGAGAGACATTGCAGATTTTGTGTCTAAATGTCTCACATGTCAGAGGGTAAAAGCTGAGCATCAAGTTCCAACAGGGTTACTTCAGCCTTTGTTAGTGCCTGAATGGAAATGGGATAGAGTAACCATGGATTTCGTATCTGGTCTGCCATTGACACCAAGAAAGCATGATGCTATTTGGGTGATTGTTGACAGGTTGACTAAGACAACTCATTTTCTTCCGGTTCGGATGGATTACTCTTTGGAGAGGTTAACTGAGCTGTATATCCATGAGATTGTGAAGCTACATGGTGTTCTAACTTCTATAGTGTCTGATCGAGATCCCCGATTTACTTCAAGGTTTTGGAAGAGTTTACATGGTGCTTTGGGTTCTCGATTACATTTCAGCACTGCTTTCCATCCTCAGACAGATGGGCAGTCTGAGAGGGTGATACAGATTATTGAGGATATGTTGAGAAGCTGTGTCATTGATTTCTCTAGAAGTTGGGATGGATTCTTACCACTTGTTGAATTTGCTTACAATAACAGTCATCAATCCAGCATTGGTATGGCCCCATTCGAAGCATTGTATGGTAGACGGTGCAGGACACCTCTATGTTGGAATGAACTTGGTGAAGGTAAGTTAATTGGTCCTGATTTGGTTAAAGAAACTGAAGAGAAAGTGAAAATGATTCGAGATAGGTTGAAGAGGAGAGACATTGAGTTTAATGTGGGAGATAAAGTATTTTTGAAGGTGTCTCCTTGGAAAAAGATCTTGAGGTTTGGTCGGAAAGGGAAATTGAGTTCTCATTTCATTGGACCGTATGAAGTTTTGGAAAGAGTTGGACCAGTTGCTTATCGGCTTGCTTTGCCACCTGAGTTAGAAAGGATCCATAATGTATTCCATGTTTCTATGTTGAGGAGATACAGGTCGGATCCATCTCATGTGTTGCCAATTGAATCTATCGAAGTGAGTCCAGATCTGACATTCGAAGAAGAACCAGTTGCTATCTTGGCACGTGATGTGAAAGAGTTGAGAAATAAGAAAGTGCCTTTGGTAAAGATTTTGTGGAAGAATCATGCAAGAGAAGAAGCAACTTGGGAGAGTGAGCAAACCATGCGAGATCAATATCCTCAACTATTCCAGACTTGATATCAGGTAATTTCGAGGACGAAATTTCTTTTTAGAGGGGGAGAATTGTAATATCCCAATGTATGCCCTAGAAGTTTTGAATATTATTGTTGTTTTAATTAGATTGAATGTATATGTTGATGTGTAAGAGAAAAGAAATTGGAAAGAGAATGTTTATGTATTGTTTAAAAAGGAAAGAAATGTGTAGAGAGAAGGTGTATATGTTGGGTATATGGTTATATACATAACATATACATTAGTCAAAAGGGATGGTCAATGGAAGAGGATATTTATTTGTGACATGTGAAATTACTTAAATGGGCATATAAGTGACAAAGGTTAAGTTAAATGGGTGAGGGCATTTAGGTAATTGCTTTGTTAGAATTGCTTGGTGGATATTTAAAGAAGAAGAGAAGTTTGACTTGTGATTATTTCTTTTCTTCTCCTTTGTGTGCCGGCTATTCAAGAGAGGAGAGAGCAAGAGAGGTGCTCTTGATGCTAGAATCAAATTGAAGGAGAAATCAAAGGAGTTGGTTGGAGATTTGTGAAATTTCTTCATTTAAGGTAAGTACTCTCTTGATTATCTTTGTTATTTTTTGAAGTTATGTTTGAGGTGGGTTATGATGTGTTGAGATTATGAATAGGTGTGGTTGAGATGAGTTTATAAGTGTTGAGGTTGATTATAAGTTAAAAAGGTTGGATTGATGTTGGTTTTGGTTGGAAGATGATAATTTAAGAGTGATGTTTGGCTTTAGGGTTTTGAAATGGTAGATGATTAAATGGATTGTTGATGTATGGTTATGTGAATATTGTGTTAAACATGCAAAATAAGTGTTAATGACTTTGATTACATCCATTTGAATGAGTTTATGTTGTGTATATTGTGTTTTTATTCAATCAAAACAGAGTTGGCCATAGTTAGGGTTTGTATACATGAGAGACACGGCCAAACCAAGGAAGAGACACGGCCAAACTAAAATATTTTTGAGAGACACGGCCAAGTCCATGGAAATTTGGCCGTGTTTGGTGATTTTTGGAGAGGACACGGCCGTGTCCCTTGCCCATGTCTGCTTCTGTTGCTTTTGGTTGAGAGACACGGCCACAAGCTTGGCCGTGTCCCTTGAGGGTGTCCCTTACTGTGATTTGTTTCTTGCTTTTCTCACATTGTTGAATCCTTCCAAGGTCTTTTTGTATTTCCACTTTGAATATACTTAAAACAAAGATGACCTAAACAAATGTGTATTGAGGATTCTAAATTTAAGAATAAGGTGAATTATATATGTGTATATATATATATATCAATGATGATCATTTTTAATGGATGTTTAATGTGTTTGATTATGTACATTTCAATAATAATGTACTTTGAAATGTTGTATCAATGATGCTATATGAATAATATGATTTGAGATATAATATGATATGAGGCCATTGTAATTGGCTATGATAACTCAAATGTGATATGAAGCCATTGTGTTTGGCTATGATGATTCTATTGGAAGAACATAAGGCATGTTTGCCTAATTGATGATGAGATTTGAGAATAAAATAATAAATGAATTGTGTGTCTAATGTGTTATTCATTTTCAGAGTTTTGTTATTGATGGCATGCCTATTGGTAACATTCTCTTAAAGTTAGGTTGGATTTGATCCTTGAAGCCTAATTGAGATGTTACAACCCTTGAAGCTAGGTTTGGTTGGTTCTTGAAGCCAAGTTGGGTTGATACTTAGCATGCTTTGTTCCCCTTGAAGCTTGGTTGAATCTAAATCCTTGAAGCCTAGTTGGGTTTATGATAATGATAAATGTGATAACAAAACCAAAGCATTAGCTCTGAAAATTGAATGGCATATTAGTGTGTTTTGGGCCCATGCTTGTCTTTGTATATAATGTGATTCTTGAATGGTAAAATCAATGGAACTATGAAGATGTAATATGAATATTGTTATGACATTGAATGTAGTATGATGTGGTAATGTGATGTGCTTCTATGTGTATGGTTTATGAAATATAAAGGTGTGATGTTAACTTTATGATTTAGATGTGTAACATTATTTTGCTTTAAAGTATAATGTTGGTATATTTTGTACTACTAAGCCGATGGCTTAGCGCGATAGTGTTTGATCGCGCAGGTAACAGAGTTGAACCTGAGAGCTCCTCGAGACCGAGTGAGAGTAGACATTGAAGAGTTGTTTTGGGACTTAAAGATCAGAGAAGAGCTGCCAATCATGTATATATATTCTATGTTTTGTAAACCTTGATTTATATCATATTTGTAATAACTTCCGCTGTGAATTATTAAACATTTTGTATATAGTGTCTTTTGGATTCTTTTATTTGTTTGAGATTGGTTTCACTTATTTACAAAGATATTTGTTGTGTCCTTTTTAAACCGTGGCATTTTCTATATTCAGTATACGTATATTACGATCGTTTAAGAATGCTTGCTATGTATACAGGGTATAGAGGTGTTACAGTTATGGTTTAAATAAGTTTTGTTTAATAATTAATGGTAATAGGATTTATAAAATTATATGGCTGAGATGTGTTTATTTAGAGGTGTTAGGGAAAGAAGAAAAGAGAAGTGTAAATAAGTAATGGAAGGTTGTTTGTAAGATATTAAAGAATTATTCAATTAGTTGGTGAAATTTTTTTCAGAGTTTCTATTATAAACTTATAATTATTTTTAATATTGAAATGAGGGGTTAATACTGATTATTTAAAGTGGCGTTCTTATATTTTATATGTGTAGTTTATGTATATGGAGTATATGTATTATACTTATATAGGATATAAGCAGATCTAAACAAACACATCTCAACCATATAATTTTATAAATCCCATTACCATTAATCATTAAACACAACTTATTTAAACTAAAACCATCCAACATACTTCCAATAGCCATTCATCTCAATATGCATTTTCTATCCATAAACAAATAATTATTTTTAATATTGAAATGAGGGGCTAATACTGATTATTTAAAGTTGCACTCTTATATTCTATATTCATATTTTGCATATACAAGGTATATGTATTATATGTATATAGGGTATAAGGGTGTTACATGAAATCTGAGTGATGTAAAGGATCATAAATACATACATATGGTTCCTCAAAACCAAAGGTGTGTGGGGGCCAATTGTCTGTACCAAGAAAAAATTAGGTCTGGCCTAAAATTAGTGATTAAAAGTCCAGCTGCGAAAGCCTGAGTAATCAAGTCCATTGAGGAGCGGTCCATTGAGGAACTTGTCTGAGGAAACTAGTCCACTCATAAACCATGGAGAGTGGAAGACATGGGTCATAGCAAGAACATGGCTGAGGCAATCAATTGAAGAAACTACCCACTCGCCAACCACCAGAGGAAAAGGACGGAAGATGTGATTCATGGAAAGAAATGAGAATGAAAGGAAACATGGGAGCTAACCACTAACTAAAGGAATATGAAGGAAAACAATAAAAGGATAAGTAATGGATAGAAAGAGGACACACAAACTTTCACCCAAAAGACCACATAAACAATTTCAAATGAAACTCCTTCCATGTAACCAAAAGGAAAGAGCAATTGATCATGTAGTTCTTAGCAAAGCTCCTTGTTCATTCCATCAATTCACTTTGTTCATATTACTTAGGTTTTATTTTGTTTCCCTACAATTATACATTTGTCCACTAGTCTATAAGTAAAGTCCTTAGGAGTTTAATTGATTTATTTCTTGCAATTCTAAATTTGTCCACCAATCTACCATTAAAACCATTAGAAGTTTAATTGCTTTGGTTGCCCATCAATTTCACTCATTCACCAGTCTGCTATTCAGGCACACTGAAGTTTGTTTATTTATTGTTCCTTTGCGAGTTCATATATGTTCATCAATTTGTTATTAAATCCTCAAAAGTTTAATTATTATGTTGTCATGTGAAATTACATTTGTCCACTAGACTATTATTAAGGCATATTGAAATTTTGCTAGTTTAAGTCTTGCAATTTTTGAATCATTGTTAATACTCATCCTTGAGGAATTCAAGTAAACCATGAAGGGAAGCTTGAGGACTCAATTCAATTCTAGGTCCTTTTTAGAATTTTGAACATCAACGTGAGCAGAAGTCAATTTGAACATAATGGTTAAGGTACCTACAATCCTCTAACACACTTCACATATTTAAAGGCTGAGACTTGCCATTCCTCAAGCAAACACTACTATTACCCAATGTTGTTGGTGATCATCTATGCTTGTAAGAGTAGAAAAATGGACCAAAACATGATAAAATTTGTTGATGTACACATTACTTCCATTTGTTTGTCTATCCATGCCTAAAACGATTGGCATAGGCATCACATTGAATGGCGAACATGCCAATTTTGTAGCAGGGAAAATGATATCCAATTTTTTATAGTGTAACCTAAGTGTTTTAATTGTGCACTTTCATTCCTTAATCACCACATCTTCATCCATGCATCTTACACCTGTAATACATAAATAAAGGACACATTATTAGTAAATTTCTATCTCTAGTATATATATCAATTGACACATTATTGAAACTATACTGACCTCAAGAACTCATTTCAATTTATGGCAGGTTTGTTCAGAGAATATTAGAGCTGAGGGCTCTATCAGTGTTGTGGCCAACTGTTGGCATTATGCAGATGAGGATGTGAGGAAGATTGTTAAGGATGTAGGGTTTGGTCCCTTCATTCATATGCTACCCGTTCACACCTATCCAATTGAAAAGAGTTTGAATAAGGCATTGATCAAACGTTGGGTCGATTCCACCCATACTTTCCACTTTTCTTTGGGTGAGATGACCATTGGCCTAGTGGATTTTTGTAACACATGTAGTCTCATTAGAATTAATTTAACAGGGTGTGTAGAGGGTAAATAGAGTGTTGTATTAAGGTTATACATAGTGTATACATGATATATACCTAATTTCATTAAAATAAAAATTAAATAAATAATGTAGAAGGTTAATTATTTGATGGAAGATGGAAAATATAAAATGTATATGTAAAATACATGTTGAATACACATAACATATAAAGTTAAATGGTAAATAGTAGAAGTCAAAAAGTGAATAGTAAAAGGTTAAAAAGCTAAAAAATAAATTCAAAATTAAAGTAATTTGAATGGAAGATAGAAAATTGAATAATTATTAATTAATTAATTAATTAAAATAATAAAATAATTTATATGGTTAGAAATAAGAAAGAAAATAAGAAGTCAAAATAAAACTCTTCTTCTTCTTCCTCTCTTCGTCTATATGCCGATTTCCTCCGTGGCTAAGGGATGATTTTTGCTTCATCCAAACATTAGTTTTTGGTAGGATTTTTAAGAATTAAAGGAAATTTTTGTGGATTATCATCAAATTAGTAAGTCCTCTTTTGAATTTGCTTTGAAAATTTCAATTATGTGAGAAACTGATTTTTGAAGGAGGACCTTATAATTGTTTAAATGGGTATAGATGATGTTAGTTTGATGTAGAGACAATAATTTGGTGGTTAAATAGTTGAAACAACTAGGTTTGATAGAAGTTTGAGCGAGTTAATGATGAATTTAGGGTTTTGGTGGAACTTTTGTTAAGAATGATTGTTAATTGGATTTAATTGTTTAGAACTCACTTTGTAATTGATTGAAATGGTTTTCCAAAATTAAAGATAGGGAAAATTTTTAAAGTTTGAAGGAAATGTGCTAAGTTAATGTTTACTAGTTAAAATACATAGAAATGTGATTCTAATGTATTATATAAATTTACATTTTGATTTGGTGTTTAGTAGATAGTAATTGTCCCAACCAAGTGGTGAAGGACATTGTAGTAAAGTAGCGATAATGGTGTGATTTCTAGCTTGAAAGTTGCTTGAACAAAAGTTGGTGCATACTTTGATAGAAATGTATTTAAATGCATTAGAATGGCATGTTACATTGTATAATAGCATTGATACTATGCTACTTTGTATGTGAGTTCACGTGTAAAGTACATAGTTATGTGTTTAAAGGCATGAATTGCATGTGATGCTTATGATGTAGATGTATGGAAATGTGATGAAATGATGGAAAAAAAGTATTGGAAAGTAAACAATGATGGTATCAGTTATGTTAAAGTAAAAAATGTATATGGAATGTGTGTTCCTTGTATAGTATCTGATTCCAGAGTACTATTTTTGGTGTTATTGATATGATTTGCTTTCGGGCTAGATGTTGGACATCAACTATGATATGATGTGCTTTTGGGCTAGACACTAGGTTCCAATTACGATTGTTATTTGCCTTCTAGGCTAGACATAAAAGTGTCAACAGGGGACGGATATGGCACTTAGATTCCTAGTGTCGTAATAGACTATAGCATTATAACTGGAACTTGAATACTGTATAGGAATATTTGGGCCCAATGCATGTGAATGTGAAAAGTGTTTGTTTTATATGAGTAATGTTGTGTTAGTGCATAATGCATTTCATATTGGAAAGAAAGCATAAGGTATTGTTTTAAATATGTTTTTATTATCAAAGTATGTACTGTTAAGTGTGAGCGGGGATTTTCGCCCCCACTCCCGGTGGAACGGCTCTTGAGACTTTGACAGTATTTAGTCTCGGGGCCTTAGGAACACGGGCCTAAGCCCGAAGAAAATGGAGTCGCCACCCGGACAGGCCGGGAAAAAGAAAGGGGTGGATGACTCAATTCGTAAGGAATCTCCAACCCCCTAATGGGTTCAAAAATTTAGGTACGCGTGGGGAAGGTGAGAAACGGCCCAGCACCCCCCACAACGCCCGGTTCATTGGAACTGGCCCCTTTGTAGGTCTTAATATATAAAATTCTTAAATATAACAATATTATCCATACTACATGTGATCATAAGAATAAGTAAATACTTTATTAAAACCACAGCAATGTCTAAACAAAACAAATAAATGGATACTCATCCGAGGATGAAAACTTGTCCTTACATCGTATAATATCTAAAACTAAATAGGACATTCACCAAAAGGTGGAAACATATCCTTTACATTGATCCAAAACTTTAAAATAACTTAAATTACATGATGTTCACGATATGAGATACCCAAAACATGGAAATATATCTCTTACAATATTTTGAAACTAAAGCAAATCAATAAAAATAACCAACCATTCATTATAAATAAATCATTCATCAAAGGCATCAAACATCAATTAAAATATATAATAAACATTCATCTAATTTAAATAAAATAGTAAGTATATAAATTTAGGGTTTATGCATCAATTAGGATTTCTTGGGTTTTATGTTTAACAATTAGGGTTTTATATATACTGGATTAATTAATTGAGAAACATTTAATATAAAAGAAATAATATGGCTACTGGATGTTTGAATTAGAGATTAAGTTTGAAATAAATTAGGGTTTGAATCTAAAGAATGGATGTTTTGGATTTAAGGTTTCGAAAGTTGCATGAAAATAATATTAAAATTTAATGTTTAAATAAATAAGATTGAAGATCATGAAAATAGGATTTTAAGTTAGGTATTTGGAAAGAATAGGCTACTGTGAATATCAGAAAAAATAGATTTGGTTAGGGTTTTAAGAAAACAGATTATTATTTTGTGGTTTTAGAAAAGTGTAATTAGGATTTTATATTTCAAAAATTAGTTTTACGGGTATTAAGGTATTAGGGTTTTTAAAAAAAAAACTTTTTAGGGTTTTAATTAGAGTTTAGATAGTAAGTAGAACAATTGGTCAATGTGCCTAACAAAAACATCATCTATTATATGTTTAAATAATTGATACAATTGAGTGATGAGTCATACTGTAAACATAAACAAGTAAATAAAAATTCAAACCTTTATTGTTAGTTCCACCACAATTTTGAATTCTGGTTGAACAGTAACAAAGAAAGTGGGTGTTGCCTTTAATGGATTGTATGTTGTTTGTTGCCTCTTGATCCTTCAAGCTTGAGATTGTAAATAAACTCCCCAAAAGAATTCGAATAGTTCTTGAATAAAATTCCAAAAGTCCCAATCTCAAAAGTTCGATCCCCCAACTATGTGTCTTTAATGTGGTATTTATAAGAAAAAATAAAAACCTAATACTAATTGATTAAGAAAATAAAAATTATTTCAAAAATAAAATCAAAAACCAAGTAAAATAGGATTTCAAAAAAACTGCGCTAGGGCCGAGCTACTAGCGTGTGAGACTACACTGGCAAAAACTTGTTGTGGGACGTTGCTGGCTGGGCGTGGGCTGCACAAGTTTTTACCGCAAGTTTTGCTTGCGGCAAAAATTGGCCCGCAACCAATTCACTACAAGCAAAACTTACGGCGAATTGGCCTGTGGCCACTTCGCCGCAGGTTTTGGCCCAGCGAATTTCGTCACCAATTCTACCGTCACCGATTTTTCTTATTTTTTATTTTTATTTATATATTATTATTATTTAGAAATAAATAAAATAAAAAATTAAAATTAAAATAAATAATATAATAAATAATTAATAAAATTAATAATATAAATAAATAAAAAGTAAAATAAATTAAATTAAATATTAAATATTAAAATTAATAATATATACCACAAAAAATTATTTTGGACTGTTTTAAAATTCTTGGACTGGACTGGATTAAAAATTAAGGGCTTACAGTTTGCCCCCTGCTTCAGCGATCTAAGACTATAGCAAAATAGAGCAAAACGCAATATGATTTTTAACTGGGTTTAGAGCAATACTAGACTCTGTAACCAAGATTGGTTTGAGTTCTAGACTAAAAAATAATTTGGGTTCTAGACTCGAGGTGAGTTTTGGACTCAAAAACAATTTGAGCTTTGGACCCGAGGTGAGTTCTGGACTAAAAAATAATTTGGATTCTAGACCCGAAATGAGTTCTGGACTAAAAAATAATTTGGATTCTAGACCCGAAGTGAGTTTTGAACTCAAAAATAATTTGATTTCTGGACCCAAGGTGAGTTCTGGATTCAAAAATAATTTAAGTTCTGGACCCACGGTGAGTTATGGACTAAAAAATAATTTGGATTATGGACCTCAGGTGAGTTCTGGACTTAAAAGTAATTTGGATTCTGGACCCCGAGGTGAGTTCTGGACTCAAAATAATTTAAGTTCTGGACCCGAGGTGAGTTCTGGACTCAAAAATAATTTGGATTCTAGACTCGAGGTGAGTTCTAGACTTAAAAATAATTTAGATTCTGAACCCGAGGTGAGTTCTGAACTCAAAAATAATTTAGATTCTTGACCCGAGGTGAGTTATGAACTCAAAAATAATTTGGGTTCTGGTCCCGAGGTGAGTTCTGGACTCAAAAATAATTTGAGTTCTGGAACCGAGGTGAGTTCTGAACTCAAAAATAATTTGGGTTATGGACCCGAGGTGAGTTTTAGATTCAAAAATAATTTGGGTTCTGGACCCGAGGTGTAACACCTCTATACCCTGTATACGTACCAAGCACTATCGCGCTTAAACGATCGTAATATACGTATACTGAATATAGAAAATGCCACGGTTTAAAAAGACACAACAAATATCTTTGTAAATAAGTGAAACCAATCTCAAACAAATAAAAGAAATCCAAAAGACACTATATATATAAAATATTTAATAATTTACAGCGGAAGTTATTACAAATATGTTATAAATCAAAATTTACAAAACATAGAATATATACATGATTGGCAGCTCTTCTCTGATCTTTAAGTCCCAAAACAACTCTTCATTGTCTACTCTCACTCGGTCTCGAGGAGCTCTCAGGTTCAACTCTGTCACCTGCGCGATCAAACACTATCGCGCTAAGCCATCGGCTTAGTAGTACAAAATATACCAACACTATACTTTAAGGCAAAGTGTTAAATCATAAAGTTAACATCATAAGTGAAAAGCTAACATCACACCTTTATATTTCATAAACCATACACAAAGAAGCACATCACATTACCACATCATACTACATTCAATGTCATAACAATATTCATATTACATCTTCATAGTTTCATTGATTTTACCATTCAAGAATCACATTATATACAAAGACAAGCATGGGCCCAAAACACTCTAATATGCCATTCAATTTTCAGAGTTAGTGCTTTGGTTTTATTATCACATTAATCATTATCATAAACCCAACTAGGCTTCAAGGATAAGGTTCAACCAAGCTTCAAGGGGAACAAAGCATGCTAAGTATCAACCCAACTTGGCTTCAAGAACCAACCCAACCTAGCTTCAAGGGTTGTAACATCTCAATTAGGCTTCAAGGATCAAATCCAACCTAACTTCAAGAGAATGTTACCAATAGGCATGCCACCAACAACAAAACTCTGAAAATGAATAACACATTAGACACACAATTCATTTATTATCTCATTCTCAATTCTCATCATCAATTAGGCAAACATGCCTTATGTTCTTTCAATGGAATCATCATAGCCAAATCACAATGGCCTCATATCATTTCATATCTCCATTCATATTATACATATAGCCTCATTAATATAGCATTACAAAGTACATTATTCATATACACATTACCATTCACAAGATTCACAATGCATAATACATAACCTTGTTCATATAGTATCATATGCATTATCAAATGTAAGTTCAATCTCAACCATGTAAGAAGAGCAAGGAAAAATCACAGTGGCCAACACACTCAAGGGACACGGCCAAGCTTGTGGCCGTGTCTCTCAACCAAAAGCAACAGAAGCAAACATGGGCAAGGGACACGGCCGTGTCTTCTCCAAAATTTATCCAACACGGCCAAATTTCCATAGACTTGGCCGTGTCTCTCAAAAATTCTTTAGCTTGGCCGTGTCTCTTCCTTGGTTTAGCCGTGTCTCTTATGAACAAAAACCCTAACCATAGCCAACACTCTTTTGATTGAAATTAAACACATTATGCACAACATAAACTCATTCAAATGGATGTAATCAAAGTCATTAACACTTATTTTGCATGTTTAACACAATATTCACATTAACCATACATATAATCATTTACCACCTCAAAACCCTAAAACCAACTTCACTCTTGATCTTTCACCATCAACATCCACTTAACTCACCATCTTCAAAACAAAACCAACACCAATTCAATTTCTTTTATCTTACAATCAATTTCAACACTTGTAAACACATCTCAAACATACCAAATCATAATATCAACAAATTATAACTCATCTTATACACAACTTCAAAATAACAAAAGGAAATAAGAGAGTACTTACCTTAAATGAAGAAATTTCACAAATCTCCAACCAAAACCTTTGATTCCTCCTTCAATTTGATTCTAGCATTAAGAACACCTCTCTTGCTCTCTCTTTTCTTGGATAGCCGGCACACAAATGAGAAGAAAAGAAAAATAAACACAAGTCAAACTTCTCTTCTTCTTTAAATCTCCACCAAGCAATTCTAACAAAGCAATTACCTAAATGCCCTCATCCAATTAACTTAACCTTTGTCACTTATATGCCCATTTAAGTAATTTCACACATCACAAATAAATATCCTCTTCCATTGACCATCCCTTTTGACTAATGTATATGTTATATATATAACCATATACCCAACATATACACTTTCTCTCTACACATTACTTTCCTTTTTAAACAATACATAAACATTCTCTTTTCAATTTCTTTTTTTCTTTCAAATCAACATATACATTCAATCCAATTAAAACAACAATAATATTCAAAACTTCTAGGGCATACATTGGGATATTACAATTCTCCCCCTCTAAAAAGAAATTTCGTCCTCGAAATTACCTGATATCAAGTCTGAAACAACTGAGGATATTGATCTCGCATTGCTTGCTCGTATCAAGTTCTGGACTTAAAAATAATTTTGGTTCTGGACCTGAGGTGAGTTCTGGACTCAAAATAATTTGGGTTCTGGACCCGAGGTGAGTTCTGAACTCAAAAATAATTTCGGTTTGGGACCTGAGGTGAGTTTTGGACTTAAAAATAATTTGGGTTCTGGACCTGAGGCGAGTTCTGGATTTAAAAATAATTTAGGTTCTGGACCTAGGGGTGTACACGGGCCGGGTCGGACCGGGTTTGACCCAGGCTCAAAGCCCGGCCTGAGTCTGGGCTGGGCCACTTCGGGCCTGGCCGGGCTTCGGGCCGGGTCGGGCCGGCCCGATTTTTTTAAAATTAAAAAAATGAATTTTTTTTAAAATTTTAATAAAAATTACTTTAAAAATTTATTATACAAAATTATATCTAATAATATATAAATTATTATATATTTTTTATATAAAATATTTTAAAAAAATAAATTATCAAAATATAAATTAAAAAATATATAAAAAAATTAATATCCGACCCGACCCGAGATTTTTTATCCCAACCCGAGGCCCGACCCGAGCATAGCTTGGGTTGGATTTTGAAGCCTGTGGCCCGACCCTAGTATGGGTTCGGGCCGGGCCGGGTTTTTCTGGCCACGGGCTAGATGAACAGCTCTATCTGGACCCGAGGTGAGTTCTGGACCTAAGGTAAGTTCTTGACTTAAAAATAATTTGGGTTCTGGACCCGAGGTGAGTTCTGGACTCAAAAATAATTTAGGTTCTTTGTAAAAAAATGATTGTAGTCAGTAGGATATCAAAGAAATTTGCAAAAACTTTAGCTATTTTTTACCATGCTTATATCCTCTTGCCCCCTGCGTGTAAAAATATTTTAAAAGTGTCAAAATATTTTTAGAAACAAAAATATCTGAATAATTGAATTTACTATTTATTCACTATGATTCACTATTTACTCACTATTTATCAACTATTTATTTATTATTTATCAACAGTGATATTGACTTTTTTTCACGAGAATTACTATTTTTTACTTTTTATTTTTATTTTTTTCCTTTGCAATTTGCCTATATAAATGGCTCATTTCTTCAATACCCATCCATACTTACATATTTTCATAGTTAAAGCAGAGAATTGAGTAGAGAATTAAGGAGAAGATGCATGCTTCGAAATCAGAACCTCGATCCAATGCTGAGTTATTGGAATTTATTCAACGGCATGAAAATGGAACTGAAAGTCTACTAGCTGGGATGCAGCTTCATCACAGTTCAAGTCAAAAAATGAAGGTAACAATGCAACTGAATATTTTAATAGCACAAATATGTATTTATTATTTTATTATCTCATTTTTGGTTTTTTTTGTTTTTTTAATAAAGATTAGGAAAAATAAATTAATTAGTGGACTATTTTTAAGAATTTAATAAACAAATAAATTGAAACATTAAAATAGAACATAACAAATAAATTTAGTCTATAAAATAGTGGTATTGGTATGATGATATACTTACCTCGTGTTAACTTACCTGACTCCGTGTTAGTGCGATAGTTGTGTTATCCGGAGCGGAGGGTGTGTCTATAAAGCCTGACAATGGTATGATGTAGCACCCTCTCGGGTAAAACGGATTGTCTGAGATTGCAGTTTTGAAAGCTTTCTCTTACAATTACCATCTGAGGAGTGTCCGATAGACAGAAGTATAGTTCAAGCATTGTCGAAGCCATCCATACTTTTCATCTACCTGTAGGAGAAATGACCATTGGCTCTGTCGATTATATAGCCATAACTGGTATCCAGTACTATGGCCTTCCGGTCCCTCTTACCAATGATATTCTGTCATACGAAGAAGTCCAACAGTTAATCGGTATGGAACCGTCATTAAAAGAGCCCTTTAAAATAAAAATTGAACCAATTCGTAGGGAAACAGCCAAACAATATGCTCGAGGATTTTTACTGTATTTGCTCGGGTCGACCATTTTATGCAGCACTGAATCTACCATCCAATTTTCAATGTTAAGGGCCCTTACTGATATGAGTATGGTACCGCTTTACGGCTGGGGTGAAGCTGGCCTTGCCTATCTCTATCATGGACTAGGCAACATTTGCAAGAATAAGAAGTCTTTCGTTAGTTTCATGATGGTTGTCGAGGTACTCTTCTTCCACCAATGTCAATTCCATTCTTATACTTGCATGAATTTGATTTTCATTATTGTTGTAGGTATGGGAAGTTAAGCATAATCTTGTGAGAGTGCCTGGCATTTTCTGAGAGAGAGTCGGGTATCTGAGATTGAATTTTTGGTTGTCAGATCATGTAGCAGTTCCTAGCACTCACCATGTATACACCCGACGTTATCTCTTGAGTTGCTTAACCTGAGGCCATGTAAAATAGTTTTAGTATACTTTAAAATTTATGTAAAAAGATGATGTACCTTCTGTCATTTTGTAGGTCAATTTGGCTTGGTGGAACACGGAAGAGCGGACAAACTAGACTTCTTCCATGAACGTCGCATTGCCTTTTCTGCAAACCTGCCAAGTCATTGCTAGCCCTATGTTTAGTGGTTGGTTTCTCGAGGAGAGAATGTATGAGTGGTTCCTTAGTCCTGAGCGATGGAGGATCCTGATGAATTGCCCGGACTATACTTTAAATATCGCATCAATGCCAAATAATGTGTAGTGCTTGGCTCGGCATGATTATGATGTTGAAATCTTTCTCTATCCACCGGGTGCATCATATACCCAGTTTATTCGAGATGGACTCTTAAACTTTAATGCATCTCCTATTGGCGTCAGGGAAATTCCCGAGAAAAAGGAGGATAGAGATGAAGAGGAGTATCACGGAGAGGGAGGAGGGTCCATCCTGCATCTCAGGGCTATTGCAATTACTTCTTTCTTAACTTGTTTTGGCTGTTTCAATGATTATTGTAGGGTACTGGCTCAATTGGTCATAAGGCTGGACCTTCCTCTGTCGCTTCTCCATTTGCTCATTCTAATCAACTGAAGATGCCATCTCATCAACAAGGTGTTGACATGAATTACCTGGTAAGTTATCATGTTCCATGATGATTTATGCTACCTGTATGCATGATTATGTATGCTCTTACCCTTTTCTTTCTGGCTCACAGCAGATGCTTGAGGAACAAAACAAGAAACTTTAAGAAGAGTTAGCTGCTGCTCGTCAACAGGTTGCCCATTTTGAAAATTTGTATCATTAGTCAAAGCAAGACTTTCGAGACTTTCGATTTCAGGGGATGAGAGATCCTGGTGCTTCGTCGTCTAGGGGACCCCAAACTGATGACCATGAGATTCTTTCGTCTACATCGGATGAGGATCGTTACAGATCTGAATTCCAAGGTAATAGAGGCTCAATTGCTCCTGCTTCGGGTGGAGTTGGGATAGATGATATGCCTCCTCTTTCAATAGGTGATGACTTCTTCAGGGCTTTGTTTGATCATGATCCACCACCTCCTTCTCAATGATCTATCATTATTGTACTAATTGAGAAAATATTGTATTACTATTAATAATAATAATGATAATTATAATTTTCACTTTTACTGCAACTTTTGACTTTCAAATATTTTTTTGCTGGTATTATCATTATTATTATTTCTACGCTATAATAATTTAGAATTCCATAGTAGCACTGATTTACAAAATCAAAGGCAATGCGGCAACTCAAAACCATTTCATCGCTAATTTCCTATCCTTGCGCGTCTTGGTCTCAAATCATTCCTTGTAAACTTTGGTATGGCCAATCATCCTATGTAAATCTTCTTTCCCTGCTATGACCTCATACAGAAACTAGGAAATTTTCCATGAATTTTCAACTTTAGCATCAAAATTCCATTTAACAATTCTAATTTCCCTTCAATTGTCAACAATGACCAAACTCAATTTAAAGAAAATAAAAAGGTCTATTTAAAAATATGAGTGCCATTCACTGGGAACAAATATCTTAGTCTAAAATTAATACTTTGAAGTGTTTTCAAAATATTAAATTGGACCATTCTTTTTTACATGCCATGGTTTCTTTTCGGAATGTGAATTCTAGGAATTTTAAGATAAATGACTTTGAGATATATCCAATGATTGAAGAATTTGAGGTCATCCTTGGTTATCCAAGCAATCAACCAATGGTGTTACCTATATTAATTTTCAAGACTCAACAAAAGATGCAAATGTTGTTTCAACTTTCAAAGCCCGAAGTTCTACAGTTGACGAGAGGTGAGAAAATTCTACTTGGTCCCTTGATTGACTTTTGCATTTCTCACTTGTCTCCTACTAAGGCATGGGGACGTATGCTTTGTCTATGCTTTCTTGGCCAATTGTAAATTGTTCCTTCTGATGGCGATATTGATCCATGAGTATTGGATATCATGGACCAAATGGAAGGAGACTTGTCGCCGATACCCATGATCTTAGCTGAAACTTTAGTTGGACTGGACCAACTTAAATCGTGATTGTCAAGGAGATTGACCGGGAGTCTGTTATTGCTTCAGGTAATTACCTAAACTGCCCTTTTGGGTTTTCAATTTAGGCCCTTTTATTATTTTTATTTTTATTTTTATTTATTTATTTTTTTATTGCTCTAATTTTTTCCTAGTCCGCCCTTGCGGGTTTTTAAAACTAGCGAGCCGTCCTAATTTTTGCCTAAGTCGTCCTTGCAATTTTTGACCTAACGGGCCTCTCTCTCTCTTTTTCTTTTTTTTTAATTCTTTTCTTATGTTTATAGATTTGGCTTTAGGAGCATCTCTGATCGCTCGATATTTCATCTATGGATTTTGCCAGATATCTGCCATGACAGCACTCTGCTAGGAAATTACCTCACCCTGCTTCTTCATATGCCGACTGGATTGACTGGATCCACTCACATGTTGAAGTCATTATCCATTGGTTAGTACCTTGGTGGAAGATTTCTCATATCACCATTCGGACATATTTGATGTATGTTCTTCTCGCTACTCTTCGTCGATGTACTTGTTATGATTCTCGCCGGCTTGACCGTCTGTATGGAGCTGAGCCTCGAGGTTCCAATTTTACTCTTGATTTGGACATGCCTTGTTTGATTGAAGCCTACATTGATTAGATGAAGCAAAGTTGGCCTGTACGCTACACATATCATCTACCATAGATTTTACATTTATCACTTTCTTTAAAAAAAATATTGTTAGGATATAAAAATAATGAAAACAATAATAAGAGATATTTCTTTCCTCTTATAATTTGCCATCACCTTTTGCTATTGTGTTTATTTATTTTATCCATATCTGGTCAAATACTTAAAACAGTTCACATGGAACAATTTTAATATTAATTCTATTTTATTAAATTAGGGAACAACCAAACATAAAGCTAGCATACACAAGATCACTCTTGTTGCCAACTAGCCCTTTTAGGTTTTCTAATTGACAATTTTCTCTTGCTTAGCCCTAATTGTTGCCTAGCCCACCCTTTCAGATTTTCAAAACTAGCTGACTGCTCTAACTTTTGCCTAGACCGCCTTTTTGGGTTTTCAACATAGCGAGCTCTCTTTTTTTTTATACATAAAACCTCTTCAATCTGTCAATGTTCATTGGCTCACTAAACTCGTTCCTATCCATGTCTGATAACTTGACTACCTTTGTTCATGACTTGTTTCACAACATATGGTCCTTCCCAGCTAGGCTTAAATTTTCCTCTTGGATCAGATACATTACGCTTACATTGTTTCAATACTAAATCCCTGACTCTGAGTTTTATGATCTTAACCTTTCTATTGTAAGCCTGAGCAATCTTCCTTTGATACAGTTGATGATGATACAGTACTTTTAACCTTCTCTCCTTTAGTAAGGCTAACTGTGCATATCTGCTTACTACCCACTCCGTCTCAGGCAATTCAACTTCCAAGACCACTCTCATTGACTTGATCTCAATTTTAATTGGCAATACTGCTTCCATCCCGTAAACCAAAGAGAACGGTGTCATTCCAGTCGGTGTTTGAACACTTATTTTGCATCCCCATAAAGCAAAAGGAAGCATCTCTGACCAATCCTTGTATGTCTTGGTCATCTTGGACAGGATCTGCTTAATTGTCTTATTGGTTGCTTCCACTGCACCATTGGCCCTTGGTCTATAAGGGGAGGATCAGTGATGATGGTTTCGGTATTTCAAGAATAAGTCCTTAATTGCACCTTGGAACTGTACCCCATTGTCTGATATCACATTGTGTGGGATCCCATACTGCAGATAAGATTCTTTTCAATAAATCTAGCCATTTGTCTTACCCCCAGTTTGTTGAAAGATTTGGCTTCGACCCATTTTGAAAAATAATCTACCACTACTACAATGAAACAGTGACTGTTTGAGGCTATCGGATGTATCTCTCCTATAATGTCAATCCCCCAAGTTGTGAAGGGCCAGGGTGAAGACATAGAATGCAATTCTTCAAGAGGCATGTGATTCAAATTACCATACATCTGACATTGCTAGCACTTCTTCACAAACTCAATACAATCTCTCTCCATGGTCAACCAATAGTAACCTTATCGAATTATCTTTTTAACTAGGGCTAAACCACTCATATGTGGACCGCAACTTTCCGCGTGTATTTTTGACATGATATGCTCCACTTCAAGCTTCCTCGAGCATCTCAAGTTCACCCCATCAGGCCATCTTCGATACAACTCTCCATAAAAGGTGATGTATTGTAAGGACCACCGTCTTATGGCTCTTCTTTCTTTCTTTGTTATCCCCAATGGGTATTCCTTCTCCTCTAAAAACTGTCTTATAGTGTCATACCACGCATCATGGTCTGTATCAGTTTTCATGATTGTCTCATATTCATAGCAAGGAGTTTATGAACTGGTTAAAATCAGAAGCTTAAGGAATAAATTGACAGGATTTCCCATACCGAAGCCAATATGGCTAGGGCATCAGCCATCTGGTTTTCTTTTCTTGGTAGGTGTATAAACATGTACTCCTTAAATTTCTTCTTCATCATGGTCAAGTAATGGTGGTATGGTTTTAATTTCTCTTCTTTTAATTCCCACTCTCCATTTACTTGGGATACTACTAGCAATGAATCGCCAAAGACTTGCACCTTATCCACCTGCATAATCATCAGGGTTTCCAAACCAAAGATACATGCTTTATACTCCATCATATTATTGGTCACCCTAAACTTCAACTTCTTGGCTAAAGGGATAAGCTCCCCTTCGGGCGATTCTAGTATGACTCCCAAACTTGCTCCTTTCATATTCACTACTGTAACACCCCTATATCCCGTATACGCACACTACATAAACTACTACACCTGTAATATAAGTATACCAGATACAGGAGTGCCATGATATACTATACAAACAAATCTTTTCTTTTAGCAATGATATAAAAAAACTTAAAACATTTAAATTATATTATAAAGTACAATAGATAAAACGTTTATTTGATACGCAGCTGAAAATGTAGCGGTATTTATAAATACATATACATCAAAAATCCATGTTTACAAAACATAAAATTTTATACATGTTTGGCAGTTTGTCTTTGATCTTTAAGCCCTCTATCAACACCTCAGAAGCTAGACTCCACTCGGTCTAACTGAGCTCTCGGGTTCTATCCTATTACCTGCGCGATGAACCACAATCGCGCTAAGCCAACAGCTTAGTGGTACAAACCACAATAACAATATGCATAATGCAATGTCAATGCCATATTTTCAACAATAGAGATCATATTCATCAATACTATATTTCATAACATTGCATTTCATTATCTTATTCAATTATTTTACCATTTATGACTCACATTGAAACAAAGACAAACATGGGCCCAAAAGACACTAATATGTTATTCAAAGTTCAGAGTTACTGCTTTGGTCCACAATCACAATCATCAAGCCCGTAGGCGATACATATATATTTATCCATGGATAATCAACTAGATTTGAGCTTACGACCCAATCTTTTCACTCAATCTAGCTTCAAGAATTTGTTTTTGAGGCTTACGACCCAGTCTTTTCACCCCAAAAACATCACATTTCACATTTTTCAGCTAGACTCGGCTTACGACCCGGTCTTTTCACCTGTCCAGCAATTCATAGGCATGCCGACAAACCCAGAACTCTGAAAATTGAATAACATATTAATCACACAATTATTTCATTTTTCTCTTTATCATTCTCTTTTTCAATTCATTTCATATTTCATATTCCATAATCAAATAGGCAACTATGCCCCAATTATTTCATTTGCACTATCATAGCCAACAACAATGGCTTCACATTTCATCATATCTCAATTCACATTAAAGCAATTCATAGCATATATTAAATGTATTAACAATGTAATAATTTACTTAACACACTCACAATCAAATGTATTGAATCTCAAAATCATATGAATGCATGCAATCATGCAAGTTTGTACTTACCTCAAGAGCAACTCACTCCACACTAAACTCCTCTTCCAAGAATCCTTCAACACTTGGATTATGGCAACTCAACTTTCTTCAAAATCTAAACCAAAGGTAATCATACACACTTACTTAGAGATACACATAAGATAATAAAGCTAAGACCCAACTAGGGCAAACTCTAAACATGACACGCTCAACAACACGGGCGTGTCCCTGACCGTGCCCTAACTCCACAACACAGAAGCTTTGACACGCTTAGAACCATGGGCGTGTCACTGAACGTGTAATACATTCTGTCTCACAGAAACATTGACACGTCCAACAACACGGGCATGTTCATGGCCGTGTCAATCCTTCACCCACACAGTAGCTATGACACGCTCAGTGACATGGGCGTGTCACTGCTCGTGTCACCCATCCAAGAACACAGAACTATTGACACGCCCAAAGACCTGGCCGTGCTCATGGGCGTGTCAGGCCAAAAATGCAAATTCCGGCAACAATAACAACATATCCAACAAACCTCTTACTTCCACCATTATCCACTCCAAACCAACTTAACTAAGCACACCCAAAAACCATAACAAACTTGCAAAAACACCAAAACAACTCAAAACATACATCAAACACAAATCATAATCATCACCACAAACCCAAAACACAACCACAACACTTTCTCTTCCAACAAACTTACTCTTTCCTTCAATCCAACCCCAAAATCCAAAATCAATTGAACCAAACACTCTTAAACACACCACAATCAAACAAACACATATCAACCACAACCTCAACTCACAAACTCAAAGAAAATCAAAGAATCAAGTGGAAAACTTACCAAAGATGAAGAAACTATTAAATTTCCAACTTGATGACTTGAAAACTTCCTTCAATCTTGAGTTTGGAAGATCAAATCTCTCTCTTGTTCTCTTGCTATTGAGGGTCGGCCAAACAAAGAAAAGAAAAGGAAAGAAAATGAGCCACGAAGAAGAAAGAAGGAAAGAAGAAAACAAAGAAAGCAAAGTCAACTCTCTCAACAACTCTCTTCCTCAAAACCCTCTCCACCAAGCAATATACAATAAAATAATCCAAAATATCTCCATCCACTTCCACTCGCTCTTATTCAAATTAATTAATTCCTTTGACCCTTCATACATTGACTTGTATATGTTGTATATATCCCAATATATACAACATATACACTCTACTCAAAACCTCTTCTCTTACCACTAAAATAAATACACTTAATCCAAATACAACAATAAATACTCTAAAACTTTTAGGGTATACTTTGGGATATTACAACTACTCCGTCAAAATAAATTTTCTATCCTTGTACTTCTATGGCCTCTAAATGTTCATCAAGAAATTCCAAGACTATCTCTTCGCTATCCGGCAGTGGTTGTTGGGCCAGAAATTTTGCCATTGCTTTACCTTTGATTATTTTCCTGGTTACATACTCAATCTTAAATTCTTCCAATATTATCAACCATCGCCCATACTTTTCGATCAAAGAGGGTGTCTTCCTTAAGTACTTCACCGGATCCAACTTGGAAATTGCTTGTACACTATAAGATTGAAAGTAATGCCGCAACTTCTTAGAAGGCCAAACCACAGCTATACAGGTCTTTTCAATTATACTATACTTAATTTCATAAGGTAGGAGCTTTCTACTCAAATAGTTGACTGCGTGCTCAATCCCTGACTCATCTGCTTGGGCTAGCATGGCTCCTATTGACTCTTCTTCTACTGCTAAGTATAGTAACAAGGGTTTACAGGGTTTGGATGGTTTCAAAATAGGTGGATTTAGCAAATACTCTTTTAACACTCTTCATTTCACATGACTGGTTGATTCTTTTTAAGTAATTTGAAGATAGCTATAAACCTGCTAATGTATTGTAATCTGCCAATGAACCCGCAAACTTCTCTCTCCGTCTTAGGGCTGGCATATCCATGATCGCCTTAACCTTGTCAGGGTCAATCTCAATGCCATTTGGACCAATCACATGTCCCAACAATTTGCCTGAGGTAACCCCAAACATACACTTCTTGGAGTTTAATCTTAGCTTATACTTCACTGCTCTTTCAAAGAATAATTCTAAGTTTTGGAAGTGTTGTTCCCTAGTATCTGACTTCACCATCATATCATCAACATACACTTCGACTTCTTTATGCATCATATCATGAAATAATGTGGTTGCCATCCTTTGGTAGGTTGTTCCAGCATTCTTTAATCCAAACGGCATCACCCTATAACCAAATATACCCCATGTAGTAATGAAGGCAGTTTTGGCTTTATCATCTTGGGCCATTAACACTTGGTTGTATCCGAAAAATCCATCTACAAACGAGTGTAGCATGCTAGAGTTTGCACTATCAATGAGGACATCTATATGGGGTAAAGGAAAATCATCTTTAGAGAAAGCCTTGTTTAAGTCTCTATAGTCCACACAGACCCTAATTCTTCCATCTTTCTTTGGCACGGGTACTATGTTGGCTAGCCAATATGGATATTCTATCACTTCAAGAAACTTTACTTGTATTTGTTTAGTGACCTCATCTTTAACCAATTCAGCCCATTCAGGTCTTAACTGCCTAAGCTTTTGTTTGACAGGTTTCATGTGAGTGTAAGTAGGAATCAGATGTTCGGCTATGTCTTGATCTATTCCAGGCATATCCTCATAAGATCAAGTAAACACCTCTTCATATTTTTTAAACATTTTTTCAAATCTCTCTCTCTCATCAAGAGAAAGGTTGGATTCTATGCTAATGTTTTTAGGATTTTCGGTTGTTTCCAAATTTAATGATTGTATATCGACAGAGTTAATATTAAAGATGTTCATGTAACCACTATTTGAATGTATGCAACAATTAGAAGAAACATCACACAAGTAAGCAAAATCAAACTCTATTACTTTCATTTTGGAAAATAAAATATCATCATCCTCGTACAAAGTAGACAAATTAAAATCAAAATCAAAATCATTGTTATTGTAACACCCTTATACCCTATATACGTACAATACATATTTTCAGCATATGTAAAATACACATATACGATACAAAATTGTCACAGACTAGTTTAATAAAAAAATTTATATTTTTGTTTTAAAATTTCAAATACTAAATATATAAAATTAAATAGTATATAAATATTCTTTACTTGCTATAGTAACCAGAAATAACATATTATATGAAAATCTCTGGGAAAAATTCGCCAGAGTTTTGTCTGCAATTTGGACGTTTTAAAAATTCAGCAAAACACAATAAAACAAACACTCCTAATAAAATTAATTCACCATTTCACCAATACTTCTCAATTTCTCCATATAGGTATATATATCAACAACACATATAAGATCTCGTCTTAAACAAATTATTCAAAACATACTTTACATTTTACAATATATACTTCAAAAACATATCATAACATACATAATATCAAAATATACTATAATATCAAATATGTACATGTTGGTAACTGGCTCTGATCTTGATGTACTGAAAAACTCTTCAAGCTCAAAAACTACAAACCTAGATCAGACCAGGTCTAATAGAACTCTCTGGCTCTACCAAAACGTCCATGTCACCTGCGCGATGAATTACAATCACGCTAAGCCGAAGTCTAGTGGTACAAACTTTGATAATAATAAAAATGTAAAGTAATGCCAATGTAAAATGCTTATGAACATCACATCATTCCATTTTCTCATACTTTTCAATTATTTCACAATCCACAATTCACATATAAACAAACACAAACAAAGACCCAAAGACAACTAAGATGCTATTCAAATTTCAGAGTTACTGTTTTGGTCTATAATGACATCATGTGTCTAGCCCCGTAGGCAATATATCAATGGAATATTCCAACCAGGTATGAGCTTACGACCCAGTCTTTTCACTCATCCTAGCTTTAAATATTTGTTTTTGAGGTTTACGACCCGGTCTTTTCACCTCAAAAATATTTTCACAATGACGCTCAGCGTCTAGCCCGTAGGTAATCATAGGCATGCCGCCAAACACAAAACTCTAAAAATTGAATAACATACTTAGCACACAATTCATTCATATTTCTCTTTATCAATATCTTTCTCATTGTCACATAATCAAGATAGGCACATTGCCTTATTTTTTTTATTTTTTTCTTACTTTTCTCCTTTTTTTTCACTTTTCTCCTTTTTTTTAATTATATCAATATCAATTCATTTCATCATGTTTCCACATATCTCATTTCATTATACCACATTTTTGCATTCACAACACATTACTCAATTACTTTGGTTATTTCCACATAATACACATATTATTCACATTTTACACAATTTAGCCATTATCAATGGTTTTTCACAATGCATTTAACACATATATGACATTACAAATGCCGTAGCACATTATACATAAATAACCAATGTATTAAGTAGCTTAACACATTTTTCAACCAAAATGTGTTAAGCCCAAATGTCATGCAAACATAACCAATATATATTCAAATTTTGTACTTACCTCGAATAGCAACCAAAATAACTTAAAACTCCCACCAACTTTCTCTTCCAAGTTTCCCTTCAACACTTGGATTGTCCAAACTACTTCCTCTCAATGCCTATACCGAATGTGATCATAAATAATCATTTAATATCACATTCTAATGCATTCTCAACATCAAATCTTAATTTAACAACACTCCTACAAAATTTTAAAAATTAAGTCTTTCCTTACTTTAACTTAGCAAATCCATATTAACCCGTTAAATTATTGTTTTGAGCTTATTTATATCATTACAAACATATTTTAACATATTTAAACCAATTACATTAATTAACCACTTGCTTATGTTCAAAACCTTAAAATGGCATAACCTTCACCATTTAAGGATCTCCATTCCAACTCAATCCAATTATCATTTCAATCTTATTTCCACCACTTATATAATTAAATAACATGATTTAAGCATTAAAATCAAACAATTAATCATTCTTTAAAAATTCACTTTTTCAAAACCCTAAATCAATACTACCATCTTCAAACTATATCCAAACTTAACTAAATCCATTATTTGATTTTAAAATCCTTGTTTATGTATCTAAACAACACATTTGGAACCAATTTGCACAATTAAAACTCATGATTTCAAAAACTCAAATGTTCCATAACTCTAAATTCTTTCTCTTCACCAATCTTACCCAAACTCAACCATTTCTTTAATCCAACCTTAAAATCATTGTTAATCACTTAAAATAATTTCATCCGTACCCAAATAGGCAATTAAATCTTAGAACTTCAAAAACCCAAAACACACATATTCATACTTTCATGAAATCCAAATAAAGAAGTTGAAAACTTACTAATTTTGGTGGGAATCACCAAAAATCCACTTTAAACTTGTTAAATCCTTCAATAAATTGAGTATGGAAGAATCAAATTCCTTGGTCTTGCATCCATGGTGGCCGCCCTTGTGAGAAGAAGAGGAAGATGAAGACAACTTATAAAGTTTTTTTTTCTTTTCATCTTCATTTATAACCATATATATATATTAAAATAATTTAATAATTATTTATTTATTTATTTAATAAATTAAAGGTCCAAAATCCCTCTTCCATTCAAAAATATTTTATTTTCAAAATAATTTTATTAATTTTAAATTTCTAAGATTTAATTACCAAAATAATGTAACACCCTTATACCCTATATGCATACAATATATATTTCCAGCATATGTAAAATATGCATATACGGTATAAAAATGTCACAGACTAATTTACTAATTTTTTTTATATTTTCAATTTTAAATTTTAAATTCTAAATATATAAAAATTAAATCGAATATAAATATTATTTGCTTGTTATAAGAACTCAAAATAAATAATATATATATATATAAATATCTGGGAAAAATTCGCCAGAGTTTTGTCTGAATTTTGGATATCCCAAAATTTAGCAATTACTCAACCTGCAAAAAGAAAACACTCCCAAATAATTTCCAACCACCATCTCAACCATACTTCTCAATTTCACCAAGTTTCACAAACATTTATACATATAGATATATATAATTTAAAACACACTTACTCTCCCATTTCAAATACATTGACCCAAACATTCTTTATAATATACAATACGTAAAATTCAAAACATAATATAATATGCATAAAAATCAAAATGTATAATAACATAAAAATATATACATGCTGCTGGCAGTGTTTCTGATCTCGATAGCAACTCAACAAGCTCAACTACAAGTCTAGACCTAACCTAGTCTAGAAGAATTCTCTGGCTCAACTGGGTCTACCCTGTCACCTGCGCGATGGAAACAATTGCACTAAGCCGAAGCCTAGTGATACAAACTTTGATAATAACAATATAACTCAATGCAATACCAAATGCACAATGCATATAGATGTCACATCAATCCACTTTCTTATATTTTTCAAATATTTCATAAGCACAATTCATAACATTATATTACTCAATTGTATCATAATTCATAATTTACAGTAAAACAAAGACAAGCATGGGCCCAAAAAGGATCTAATATGCTATTCAAATTTTAGAGTTACTGCTTTGGTCCATAATGACACCATGTATCTAGCCCCATAGGCAATATATCCATGGATAATGTAACAGCCCCAGTCTCTTGGACCTCAACCGAGCTAGACCCTTAGGCCCCAGTATCTCTATCCTCAACCCGGCTAGACTGCTACAGTTTTTGAGGCTTACGACCCAGTCTTTTCACCCCAAAAACATCATATTTATCAACAGGCCTGACTTACAACCCAGTCTTTTCACCATTCCAGCGTGTAGCCCGTAGGCAATCATAGGCATGCCACCAAACCCAGAACTCTGAAAATTGAATAACATACTAGGCACACAATTTATTCATATTTCTCATTATTAATCTCTTTCTCATTTTCACATATTCAATATAGGCATATTGCCTTATTTTCACTTTTTTTTTCTCATGTTTCTCATTTTTAACATCTTTCTCATTTTTCTCACTTTTCTCATTTTTATCAATATCAATTCATTTCATTATTACACATATCTCATTTTTACATTCACAACACATTACCCAATTACTTTGGGTATTTTCACATAATATGCATATTTCACATGTTACACAAATTAGCCATTATCAATGGCTTTTCACAATGCATTTAACACATATATGACATTACAAATGTCATAGCATATTATTCATACACAATCAATGAACCAAGTAACTTAACACATTTTTCAACCAAAATGTGTTAAGTCCAAATGTTATGCAAATATAGACATTATATTCAAAGTTTGTACATACCTCCACTAGCAACCCAAAGCAAGCTAAAAACAACCTTCAATCCAATCTTTCCAACTTGCCCTTCACCACTTGGATGAAGCAAATCAACCTCCCTCAATGCCTAAACCAAATGCGATAGCAAATAATCATTTAGTATCACATTTAATGGCATTTCCAGCATTAAACCATAATTACACATCACTCCTACAAATTTCTAAAAATTTAGCCTTTCCTTACTTCAACATTAGAATTCCATTCTACTACAATTAAATTAGTGTTTTAAGTTTATTTATATTATTAAAAACATATTTTAATACACTAAAATCATTTACATTATAAAAATACACTATTATATATAAAATCTCAAAAATGGCATAACCTTTCCCCATTGAAGGTTTTCCATTCCCACACAATCCATTACTCATTCTAAGCTTATATTCATCACTTTTAACACTAAACAACATGCTTAAACAAATAAAATCACACAATTCAACCACTTTGGAAAATCACTTTTCCAAAACCCTAAATCTCCACTTCCATTCTCAAACTCCAACCCAACACCACCAAATCCAATATTTGACTTTAAAATACTTGTTTATGAATCAAAACAACTCATTTGGAATCAATTTGCACAATTAAAGTTCATGTTTTCAAAACCCCAAAAATCCATAACCCAAAATTCTCTCTCTTCACCATTCTTTTACCAAACTCCTTCAATCTAACCTTAGAATCATTATTAACTACCCAAAATAACATCATACACACCAATTCCAACAATTATAACATACTACATAAAAATCTCAAAACTCACATAATCTCATCTTCCATGGAATTTAAAGAAAAGAGATGGAAACTTACTAATTTTGGTAGAAACTACCAAAAATCCACTTGAAACTTATTAACTCCTTCAATTTATGGAGTATGGAAGAAGAAAAATCCTTGGTCTTCAAACTCCCATGGAAGCCACGTTCTTGAAAAAGAAGAAGAAGACTTTTAATATTCTTTTCCTTTCATCTTTTTTTAACCACATATATATATATTAAAATAATTTAATATTTAATTATTTAATTATTTTTAATAAATTAAAAGTCCTAATTTCCCTCTTCCATTCGAAAATAATTTTTTTGAATTATTTTATCAATTTTGAATTTATAAGATTTAATTACCAAAATACCCTTTTCTTTTAAAAAGTGTTGACTTTTATATGTTATGTATATTTTGTATATATATCACATATATATTCCACTTTTTCATTTAAAATCCCTTCATTTTTCATTTAAAACCATTAATTTAATTTATCCTTTTAAATTATGATTTATTTTGTCCAATTTTCCAAAAATTAGAAATTTTCAAAAATTTTAGGATGTTACAATTCTCTCCCCCTAAAACAAATTTCGTCCCCGAAATTACATGTCCTCAAGTCTGGAACAAATGGGAAAACTGACTCTGCATCGCCTGTCACTTTCCCATGTCACCCTCTCAGTGGCATGATTCCTCTAAAGGACTTTCACAAGTGACACCTTCTTATTCCTTAATTCTTTAACCTCTTGTGCCAAAATCGCCACTGGTTCTTTCTTGTAAGTCAGATCTAGACTCACCTCAATGGACTCCACTGTCAAGATGTGAGATGGGTCAGACCTGTATCTCCAAAGAATCGAGACATGGAAAACATTATGCATTCGATCCAACTCAGGCGGCAAAGCTAGTCTATAAGCCACTAGACCAACTCTCTCCAACACCTCATATGGTCTTATGAAACGAGGACTCAACTTCCCTTTGCGGCCAAATCTCCAAATCTTCTTCTATGGAGACACCTTCAGAAACACTTTATCTCCCACACTAAACTTTATGTCTCTTCTCTTCAAATCTGAATAAGATTTCTGTCGGTCTGAAGCTGCTTTTAAACGACCCCGAATCACTTTCACTTTCTCCTCTGTTTCCTTAATCAAATCGGGACCAACCAGTTTACCTTCTCCAACTTCATCCCAACACAAAGGTGTTCTACATCTCCTGCCATATAAAGCCTCATAATGAGTCATCCCAATACTCGACTGATGACTGTTGTTATAAGCAAATTCAATTAATGGCAAAAATTTGTCCCAATTCCCGGTAAAATCAATGATACAGCTCCTCAACATATCCTCCAAAATCTGTATCACTCTCTCTGACTGTCCATCTGTCTGAGGATGGAAAGCAGTACTAAAATGTAATCGAGAACCCAGAGCATTATGCAAACTCTTCCAAAACCTTGAAGTAAATCGGGGATCTCGATTCGACACCAAATAAACTGGGACTCCATGCAACCTGACTATCTCATTGATATACAGCTCAGCCAACCTCTCAAGAGAATAATCCATCTGAACTGGAAGAAAATGAGCTGTCTTCGTCATCTGATCAACTATCACCCAGATTGCATAATGCTTTTTCTGGGTCAAAGGTAGTCCAGTCACAAAATCCATTGTCACTCGCTCCCATTTCCACTCTGGCACTGATAAAGGTTGGAGCAATCCTGAAGGAACTTGGTGCTCAACCTTCACTTTTTAGCAAGTGAGACATCTAGATACAAACTCTGCTCATTCCCTCTTCATACCTGACCACCAATAATGTCGCTTCAAGTCTTGATACATCTTGGTACTCCCAGGGTGCATAGCAAAAAGTGACTGATGTGCTTCCTCTAATATCATTCTTTTCAATTCTGCATCATCAGGAATACACAATCTATCTCTGTACCATAGACTGCCATCATTCCTCACATAAAAGTCTCGACTCTCCCCCTTCTGACAAACAAGACAATTTTCTAAATTCTCTCATCTGCTAATTGAGCCTCCCTAATATGATCCAACAAGACTGGCCTCAACTGCAACTGAGCCATCAGAGCACCATCATCAGAAGATTCAAATCTAACACGCAACACTCTCAACTCAACAAGCAACGAGAGCAAATAAGCAGTCAAACCTGCCAAAGATTTTAGACTCAAGGCATCAGCAACAACATTTGCCTTACCAGGATGATAATCAATCAAATAGTCACAGTCTTTAATCAACTCTAATCACCATCTCTGCCGAAGACTCAACTCTCTCTGAACACCCAGGTATTTCAAACTCTTGTGATCCTTATAAATGAAACACTTTTTCCCATACAAATAATGCCGCCAAATTTTCAAGGCAAAAACTATTGTTGCTAATTCCAAATCATGCGTCGGATAATTCAGCTCATGCGGTTTCAACTGTCGAGAGGCATAAGCAATGACTCTACCCTCCTGCATCAGAACACAACCTAAACCACTGTGTGAAGCATCACTGTATATCACATATGGTTTACCATCCACAGGCAAGGTAAGGATAGAAGCTTGAGTCAACATCTCCCTCAGCTGCTCAAAACTCGCCTGACACCGATATGTCCACACAAATTTAACTCCTTTCTGAAGTAATCTGGTGAGTGGTGTAGCTATTATAGAAAACCCTTCACAAATCAACGATAATAGCCTGCCAATCCCAAAAAACTTCTAACCTCTGTAACAATATTCGGTGGACTCCAATTCAAGATAGCCTCAACTTTACTTGGATCAACTCTAATACCCTCTGCTGAAACCACATGACTAAGAAAAGCTACCTGATCGAGCCAGAACTCACACTTAGATAGTTTAGCATACAATTGCTTCTCTCTCAGAGTCTGCAATACAATCTGCAAATGTCTATCATGATCCTCCTCATTACACGAATACACCAAAATGTCATCAATGAAGACCACCACAAACTGATCTAAATATGGTCTGAATACCCTGTTCATCAAATCCATAAAAGCTGCTGGTGCATTTGTCAATCCAAAGAGTATCACCAGAAACTTATAATGCCCATACCTCATACGAAAAGCTGTCTTGGGTACATTCACATCTCTGACTCTCAACTGATGGTACCCTGATCTCAGATCAATCTTAGAGAATACTGTTGCTCCCTTCAACTGATCAAAGAGATCATCTATCCGAGGCAAAGGATACTTATTCTTGATGGTCACCTTATTCAACTGCCTATAATCAATACACAATCTCATGGTGCCATCCTTCTTCTTCACAAACAACATAGGAGCTCACCATGGGAACACACTAGGGTTCTTTATCTAATAACTCCTACAATTGCACCTTCAACTCTCTCAACTCAATAGGTGCCATCCGATAAGGGGTGATAGAGATAGGAGTGGTACCAGGCAACAAATCGATACCAAACTCCACTTCTCTCTCAGGAGGTACCCCTAGCAACTCATCAGGAAAAACATCTGAAAACTCAGCAACTGTGGGTATACTTTCAAGCAGGGATCCCACTACTCTAGTATCTACAACATGAGCAAGATAAGCCTCACATCCCTTCCGAATCATCCTCCCAGCTAAAACAAACATAGATGAAAGATACCTCTGCTCACTAGATACTATAACATCCCTAACATCCCGTGTTCTCAAAGTAACACATTTCTTCTGACAGTCTACCACAGCCCCATGCTTGGATAACCAATCCATGCCCAAAATCAGATCATATTCCCTGAAAGGCATCTCAATCAGGTCACCGAGAAACTCCTCATTCTGAACAACAACTGGACTATCTCGGTGCACTCTGCTCACCACAACACTATGCCCTAAAGGATTTGTCACCAAGACATCAAATCCTAGAGACTCATAATGCAATTCAGACACAGGCAAGATGGATGCACTTATGTATGAATGAGTAGATCTAGGATCTAATAGAGCAAGGACTGAAATACCAAATAAAGAAAATGTACCCGCAATGACGGCTAAAGCATCCTGCTGCCTCTGCATCACATAAACTCACTGAGATGGCCCAGCCTCAGCTGGCTTACTACCTCCAAATGTAAAGCCTCCTCTCTGACTAAACCCAAGGCGACCACCTCTACTAAAACCTCTGCCACCACGACCCCCTCTGACACTGGTCGAAAAGATGCAGTATCTGCCTGCCTAACCTCTGGTGGCTCGGGACAATCTTTGATAAAATGGTCTGATGCCCACATCTAAAACACACCCCGAAGCACCTCTCCACCAGCAGACACCTCTGTGTACTCTACCACAATGAACGCAAGTAGGTGGAGTAGGTCTCTGAGCCACTGGAGTCGGAGCACTAGCCACAGAAACTGCAAGTCTCTGCCTCTGTCTCTGCTGCTGTACTGACCTGCCAAACTGCCCCTGACTCCTACTAAACCTCTGAAAATGTCCCCTTCGGCCTCTCTTCACTGATGAAGACCTTGCCTCACTCTGGAGTCTCCTAACTCTGGTCTCCTCAACCCTGGCAGCTACTGCAAGACTCTACACCCTCTCAACACTCCTGGCAGCTGCAACTAACTGGGAGAAATCCTGATGCTGAGAGCCTGCGATGATGCACATGATAGAGGGTCTCAGTCCCTCCTCAAACCTCCTACACCTGTCAAACTCGTCAGAAATGATCCCACTAGCATAGTGACTCAACCGGATAAACTCGATCTCATACTCGGTCACTGTCCTGGTATCCTATCTCAGACTCAGGAATTCCATCTTCTTTGCATCTTTATACTCTCTCGGAGTATACTTCTACTCAAATTCCCTCAGGAAATCATCATAAGTCAGGACTGGTGGATCATCCAAAGCATGTGGAACCGTCTTCCAAAAATCATATGCATCTCTCTACAGAAGAGATCTGGCATAATCAAACTTCTCTTCTAGACTAGCCTGTAACTGAATAAATATCCTCTGAACCCGATCTAGCCACTGCTCTGCTACAGCAGGATCTGTAGTACCAACAAAGTCCTCAGCCTCATACTTTCTCAGTTTATCATACTGCTTCACCAGTAACTGTGGTTGCGGCTGTGGCTATGGCGGCTGCGGAACTGGAGCCTACCTCAACAATTCTGCCATATGCCATACCCAGCCAGGCGGAACCTCATTAGCTGCTGGTCTCACAGGCACAGAAACAGACGCCTCACCAGCAAATACAACTCTAGCTCCATCTCTACCCTCATATGGAGCCACACTCTCTGCACTATCCTCAGTAGCCTGATGCGGCCGAGACGCCATAACTACCTATATCTGCAAACAAAGCAGAAAATACTATATCAGAGATCAGAAATTGCCAGTGCCAATGCATGTATTACAATTAAAAACTATTTTTCAAATTACCCATTTTCTCTCTCTATCATCCCACCTAGGTCGAGAACCTCAAACCTAGGCTCTGATACCAAAATAAATGTAATACCCTTATACCCTATATACGTACAATACATATTTCCAGCATATATAAAACACGCATATAAGGTACAAAAATATCACAGACCGATTTGCTAATTTTTTTTTTACATTTCCAATTTAAAATTTCAAATTCTAAATATATAAAAATTAAATAGAATATAAATATTATTTACTTGTTATAAGAACCCAAAATAAATAATATATATATATAAATATCTGGGAAAAATTCGCCAGAGTTTTGTTTGAATTTTGGATATCCCAAAATTTAGCAATTACTCAACCTGCAAAAAGAAAACACTCCCAAATAATTTCCAACCACCATCTCAACCATACTTCTCAATTTCACCAAGTTTCTCAAACATTTATACATATAGATATATATAATTTAAAACACACTTTCTCTCCCATTTCAAATACATTGACCCAAACATTCTTTATAATATACAATACGTAAAATTCAAAACATAATATATTATGCATAAAACTCAAAATGTACAATAACATAAAAATATATACATGCTGCTGGCAGTGTTTCTGATCTCGATAGCAACTCAACAAGCTCAACTACAAGTCTAGACCCGACCTGGTCTAGAAGAATTCTTTGGCTCAACTGGGTCTACCCTGTCACCTGCACGATGAAAACAATCGCACTAAGCCGAAGCCTAGTGGTACAAACTTTGATAATAACAATATAACTCAATGCAATACCAAATGCACAATGCATATAGATGTCATATCAATCCACTTTCTTATATTTTTCAAATATTTCATAAGCACAACTCATAACATTATATTACTCAATTGTATCATAATTCATAATTCACAGTAAAACAAAGACAAGCATGGCCCCAAAAAGGATCTAATATGTTATTTAAATTTCAGAGTTACTGCTTTGGTCCATAATGACACCATGTATCTAGCCCCGTAGGCAATATATCCATAGATAATGTAACAGCCCCAGTCTCTTGGACCTCAACCCGGCTAGACCCTTAGTGTAATATCCCAAAGTGTGCCCTAGAAGTTTTGGTATAATTATTGTTATAATTGGATTTAATGTATATGTTTCTTTGGAAAGAGAAAAGATTTATAAAGAGAATGTATATGTTGTGTATATGAAAATATATACAACATATACCCAAGTCAAAGTCAAAGAAAGTTATTAGAAGGAGATATTTATGTTATGATTTATGGAATTAATTAATAAGGAAATTATGAATGGATGAGATTGATTTGGATTATTTTAATATTAAAATGACTTGGTGGAGGTTTAAAGAGATAAGTGTTTGACTTGTTGTCTTCATTTCTTCTCCATTTCCTTTTCTTTTCCTTTGTTGGCCGGGCATCATCAAGACAAGAGAGCAAGAGAGAGTTTTGTGTTCCAAGCTCAAAGTTGAAAGGTGATTCAAGTAACTAAGTTGGAAATTCAAGAAATTTTATCTTTGTTGGTAAGTTCTCTCTTGATCTCCTTTATTTTATTTGGAGTTGTGTTTGAGTTTGATGGATTATTGTTGATTGTAGGAGTGTGTTTGATTGTGGTGTGTTTATGAGTGTTTGGATTCTATTGATTTTGGATTTTGGGGTTGGTTTGAAGAAAAGAGTAAGCTTGTTGGAAGAGGATGTGTTGTGGGTGTGTTTTGGGTTTGTGGTGATGATTTTGATTTGTGTTGGATGTATGTTTTTAGTTGTTTTGGTGTTTTTGCAAGTTTGTTATGGTTCTTGGGTATGTTAAGCTAAGTTTGTTTGAAGTGGATTTTGGTGAAAGGAAGTGAATTGTTGGATTAAGTGTTGTTGCTGCCGAAATCTGGATTTTTGGCCTTACACGCCCATGAGCACGGCCAAGTCTTTGGGTGTGTCGATGGTTCTGTGTTCCTGGATGGGTGACACGAGCAGTGACACGCCCACGTCACTGAGCGTGTCATAGCTACTGTGATGTTGGTGGTTTTACACGGCCATGACACGTCCGTGTTGTTGGATGTGTCAATGCTTCTGTGAAACAGAATGTATTACACGTTCAGTGACACGCCCGTGGTTCTGAGCGTGTCAAAGCTTCTGTGTTGTGGAGTTAGGGCACGGTCAGGGACACACCCGTGTTGTTGAGCGTGTCATATGTGGAGTTTGCCCTAGTTGGTATTTATCCATAGTATCTCATGTGTATCATCAACTTTGGTTTAGGTTTTGAGAAGAGTTGAATTGTCCTAATCTAAGTGTTGAGGATTCTTGGAGGATGAAGTGTATAGATTCATGAGAGTTGGATTTGAGGTAAGTACAAACCCTACCCTACATTATTGCATATTAATAATGTTATGTTTTGCATAATGTGAACTTTGTAAGATGTATGTTGAAAATGTGAATTGAGATGATTGAAGTAGGATTGTTTAGATAATGCTATTTAATGTAATTGATTATGTATACTTGATTGAGAAAGTATTATAATGTGAATTGAGACATAATGAGATGTGAAGCCATTGTGATTGGCTATGATGATTCAAATGAGATGTGAAGCCATTGTGATTGACTATGATGATTCAAATGAGATGTGAAGCCATTGTGATTGGCCAAGATGATTCAATTGAAATAAGTGGGGCATGTTGCCTAAATGGTGATGAGAATTGAGAATGAAATTGATAATGAAATAATGAATGAATTGCGTGTCTAATGTGTTATTCCATTTTCAGAGTTTTGTTGCTGGTGGCATGCCTATAGTAACAATCTCTTTAAGTTAGGTTGGGCTTGATCCTTGAAGCCAAGTTGGGTTGAAGTTTAGCATGCTTAACTCCCCTTGAAGCTTGGTTGAGTCTAGTCCTTGAAGCCTAATTGAGATGTTACAACCCTTGAAGCTAGGTTGGATTGGTTCTTGAAGCCAAGTTGGGTTGATACTTAGCATGCTTTGTTCCCCTTGAAGCTTGGTTGAACCTAAATCCTTGAAGCCTAGTTGGGGTAATGATAATGATAAATGTGATAATTAAACCAAAGCATTAACTCTGAAAGTTGAATGGCATATTAGTGTTCTTGGGCCCATGCTTGTCTTTGTTTAAATGTTATTCATGAATGGTGAAACTAATGAATAATGAGATTCAATGTAAGACTTTGAAAGGTGATATTCTTATGTATCAATTATAATGTTTGAACATATTATATTGGCATTGCATTGCAACACAATATTATTATGGTTTGTACCACTAAGCCGTTGGCTTAGCGCGATTATGACTTATCGCGCAGGTGACAGGGAAGAGCCGGAAAGTTCCTCTAGACCGAGTAGAGTCTAGATTTTGAAGTGTTGATAGTGGAGCTTAAAGATCAAAGACATACTTCCAAACATGTATATATTTTATGTTTTGTAAAACTTGAGTTTTGATGTATAAGCATTTGTAAATATTTGTTATACTTTCCGTTGCGTTTTAAATAAACACTTTATTTATTGTGTTTATAATTTCTTTTAAACAATTTAAATTTGTTCATGTTTTTGAAAAAGGATGAGCCGTTTGTTTAGTAAACCGTGGCAATTTCTATATTCAGTATACGTATATTACTATCGTATTAGCATGCTGTGTACGTATACGGGGTATAGGATTGTTACACTTAGGCCCCAGTATCTTGGTCCTCAACCCGGCTAGACTGCTACAGTTTTTGAGACTTACAACCCAGTCTTTTCACCCCAAAAACATCATATTTATCAGCTGGCCTGGCTTATGACCCAGTCTTTTCACCATTCCAGTGCGTAGCCCGTAGGCAATCATAGGCATTCCACCAAATCCAGAACTCTGAAAATTGAATAACATACTAGGCACACAATTTATTCATATTTCTCATTATTAATCTCTTTCTCATTTTTACATATTCAATCTAGGCATATTGCCTTATTTTCACTTTTTTTTCTCATGTTTCTCATTTTTCACATCTTTCTCATTTTTCTCACTTTTCTCACTTTTCTCATTTTTATCAATATCAATTCATTTCATTATTACACATATCTCATTTTTGCATTCACAAAACATTACCCAATTACTTTGGGTATTTTCACATAATATGCATATTTCACATGTTACACAAATTAGCCATTATTAATGGCTTTTCACAATGCATTTAACACATAAATGACATTACAAATGTCATATAATATTATTCATATACAATCAATGAACCAAGTAACTTAACACATTTTTCAACCAAAATGTGTTAAGTCCAAATGTTATGCAAATATAGATTTGTACATACCTCCACTAGCAACCCAAAGCAAGCTAAAAACAACCTTCAATCCAATCTTTCCAACTTGCTCTTCACCACTTGGATGAAGCAAATCAACCTCCCTCAATGCCTAAACCAAATGTGATAGCAAATAATCATTTAGTATCACATTTAATAGCATTTCCAACATGAAACCATAATTACACATCACTCCTACAAATTTTTAAAAATTTAGCCTTTCCTTACTTCAACATTAGAATTCCATTCTACTACAATTAAATTAGTGTTTTAAGTTTATTTATATTATTAAAAACATATTTTAATACATTAAAATCATTTACATTATAAAAATACACTATTATACATAAAATCTTAAAAATGGCATAACCTTCCCCCATTGAAGGTTTTCCATTCCAACACAATCCATTACTCATTCTAAGCTTATATTCATCACTTTTAACACTAAACAACATGCTTAAACAAATAAAATCACACAATTCAACCACTTTGGAAAATCACTTTTCCAAAACCCTAAATCTTCACTTCCATTCTCAAACTCCAACCCAACTCCACCAAATCCAATATTTGACTTTAAAATACTTGTTTATGAATCAAAACAACTCATTTGGAATCAATTTGTACAATTAAAGTTCATGTTTTCAAAATCCCAAAAATTCATAACCCTAAATTCTCTCTCTTCACCATTCTTTAACCAAACCCCATCATCTCTTCAATCTAACCTTAGAATCATTGTTAACTACCCAAAATAACATCATACACACCAATTTCAACAATTATAACATACTATATAAAAATCTAAAAACTCACATAATCTCATCTTCCATGGAATTCAAAGAAAAGAGATGGAAACTTACTAATTTTGGTGGAAATCACCAAAAATCCACTTGAAACTTGTTAACTCCTTCAATTTATAGAGTATGGAAGAAGCAAAATCCTTGGTCTTCAAACTCCAATGGAAGCCACATTCTTGAAAAAGAAGAAGAAGAAGAAGACTTTTAATATTCTTTTCCTTTCATCTTTTTTTTAACCACATATATATATATATTAAAATAATTTAATATTTAATTATTTTTTTAATAAATTAAAAGTCCTAATTTTTCTCTTCCATTCTAAAATAATTTTTTTTTGAATTATTTTATTAATTTGAAATTTATAAGATTTAATTACCCAAATACTCTTTTCTTTTAAAAAGTGTTGACTTTTATATGTTATGTATATTTTACATATATATCACATATATATTCCACTTTTTCATTTAAAATCCCTTCATTTTTCATTTAAAACTATTAATTTAATTTATCCTTTTAAATTATAATTTAATTTGTCCAATTTTCCAAAAATTAGAAATTTTAAAAAATTTTAGGATGTCACAAATACCCTTTTACTTTGACTTTTCTTTTAAAAAGTATTGATTATATGTTGTATATATTTTACATATATATCACATATATATTCCACTTTTTCACTTAAAATCCATTTATTTTTCATTTAAAACTATTAATTTAATTTATCCATTTAAATTATAATTTATTTTATTAAATTTTCAAAAATTAGAACTTTTTAAAATTTTGGGATATTACGCATGTGCACAAGTAATGTGTATCTTATATACACATCAAATGTATCTTATATGTGTATTAAATATAATAAGTATGTAATGTATTAATCTAACATATACAATTAATATACCATATGTATATGTTATATATACACTAGATATATATATTGGGTATATATAACTTTTATATTTCCAAAATCATGGGTGTGATAATTTTCTCCCCTTTAAATAATTTCATCCTTGAAATTATCTAGTGCAGCAATAAATCATCCAAATAAAACATAATCTTAAAATCTCATCAAAAATATTATTTCATCAAATTACATAATTTCTATTCTCCCCCTTAGGTTCATTTTCAATTACCTTTTTACCATTCTATAACTCATCATTATACTGTCTATTTACTCAAACAATCACAATGGATTATCATATCATCAATCGAATTGCCATTAGACAAAATTAGTTCATCTCTTTAATATATATATATATATGTCACACACCTATTGCACTCAAGATATTTAATCACTTCATTATCTTAAAATATACTCTTATCACCTTAAATTCAAATGTTAATAACTTTTATCTTAACACAATAATTTTACACATCTTCACTTTGATCATACTCTTTATATAATTACCACATATTTATTTAATATCACCAATATACAACAACAAAATCTTATTTTCTTATTAAGATTCATTCCAATTATACTATAACTAACATAATTTAGCTCATTTCATATGCATATACATATCAGAACGCTGTATTGTGCACATTATTACATAGCTTGCATATTCTTAATACAACTACATACATTGAATTTCAATAAATACTTGTAAACTTATTACATTTCAGATCAATTGATCTAACTATCACAATATGACCATCATAGCCTTATTTCATTCTGACCAACCTTTAGTCTATTTTAAATTCATCAATCTGTTTTCAATTCATGACCTAATTCTATTAGGTCAAATTTATTCTCAAATCTTAATTCCCTTCGAATTCATCATTACAGATAATATTCATTTCCCCTAGTCTCATTCACTTTAAACATCATTTTCATCAACTTATTCATTTTATACCACTTTCAAACACATTCAAAATAACTCTTACTTACATTTCATAATTCCTTTCATTTATCATTTTTCACATTTCTTATAGTTACCATATTTACAAAAAAATCACTTTTCTTACACATCATTTAAAGCTCATCATATTTTCACAATTCTGTTCTGTTCCACACTTTCTATAATATAAACAAATTTCTAACATAAAATTATACGATACAATTATGCAAACCATAAGTCTTGACCATGTTTCTTGAAGCATAACTATCAATCTCACCAAATCTATCCAACGGTCTTGTCATCTCAGGCCCATGCCCGTGGATAACAAAACTAATCGGTTAATATACTAAACAAATCATACGACCATGGCATAATAATGGTCATGCTTGTAGCTTATAAATAAATACTGCCCCTCTATCATTTTTCTTCAAACATTTCCAATCACAACGTTAAGTCTATATCGCAAAAATCACATATTTATTTTTTTTTAATCTTTTGCTACACAAAGAGTTAACACCTTTCAGCTATGTTTCAAAACAATTTACTTTTGATCACTTCTGTTTCAAAATAATTAACTCTTAATCACTTGATCATCATTAGCCTAACTCAAGTTTCAACAGTATTACCATTAACATCTCTTAAATATACACATTCGTTCATATGCTAATTTTATACAATTTCCATTTATTACTCCATTTCTAATCTATCTCTTATAAAAATTTTCATTCATTTTTTTTTACTTCCATACTTTCTTCATTATACTTTCTTTTTCCTTACAATCTCTTATTTATATGCATATACTTTAGGCCCAACACTATACAATCATCAAGTTCAGTCATTACAATAACAATTTCACCGTCCAGTGCTGCTCGGGTCCATTCTCAATCTCAATTTCATCACATGACCTAACTCGACGCAGATCAAGACCTAATCTCTCTTAGGTATATTAATACTTGTAATATCATTCTCAATATCACTAGACAAGTAATTGTATAAGGTAACAAATACTCGATAACATTTTTTTATCCACATACACATTCGTAAGTCATATTCACAATGTGACTTACTTTCCACATTTTTTTATATATCACAATTGTGTTCATATTGAAAAATCTCATCACACATATCATACAATTATACGCAATTCCTCTTTTACATACAATCTATACAAAGTTAACATTTATCACCTTTCAGAGAATATTATCATTTCCCATCCATTTGACATTTCTTAGGTTATTCATCAATTCAACATATATATACACTCTGACCACAACATAATTAACATCTTTCTTATTTAATCGCCCATTTTTTAAATAAGTTTCTTATTATATATTTTTTTTAACACTTCACATAAATCTTAGTCACATTTCCAATGTGACATCTCTCTCACATTTGTCTTTTATGCATATTCATCATTTTCAATTCAATTAACTAAAGTGACTCATTTTTACTTGCTTAATCATTTCCCTTTATTTCATAACAAATTTTTGTATTATCAACTACATTACACCTTAGTTAGTACTTTCATAAATAATATTACTCATTCAAAATTACTCCCATGCTTATTAAACTTTAAACTATCAATATCTAAACAATCTTCATCGAAATTCCCTTACAACTCTAAATTTTCAACTTACTACTTTACTTAAACTTCATTCTATTAATCTCACTTTCAAAAGCTAACTTTATAAACATTATTTTTATATTAATATAACATCAAAACACATCACTTTCACAATTATGGAAATCCATTTCAAAAATTCAAATTTCATAAAATGTAACCAACAACATGAACCTCACCAAATCTCATCCATATCACATTCTCAATCTTAAGATCATAACATTTACTTTTAAACAACACTAATTCATTTCCTTACACTAATTAACATCATCAATTAGATATCCTACTTTTACATACTCAAACCCTAAATCACGTATCATTCATTTTTTTTTATAAACTCTTTGTTCTAAATTATTAAAACTCCATATTCTTTATTCATACTTCTACCCATATGCATATAAATTTTCATAATTTTTCTTATTCATTTGTCTAATGAAATTAATTTATTACTCATGTACACAAAATTGTATGACTTCCTTAGTTTTATGTCACTCTCACTTTCAATTTTTATATTCCTTACCAATTCTTTATAAAAGCTTGTAAACTTTTATCCATGTGCACTTGACACATATATGGACTTATATTTAAAGTTTTAGATTTTTTTCCAAGTTGATTTAATATATTTAAAAATTAAATCTTCTAAAATCAGAGAATCTGTTTCTTTAATAATTTCTCTGGCAGTTCCTGGTTGTCCATTTTTTTTAAGTATCATACCTTAATAAAAATTCATGAAATTTTAACCATATGTTATAGGTATACATATGATATTGAGTGTAAATTTTCATATTTTTCTGGGTTGGTTTGCCATAGTTTTTAAATACGTTTCTCAATTTCTACAAATTGTGAGTTTCTGGAACTCCTCCAATAATCTGTGTTCTTCTACCTTTCTTAATTAGTAAATCATCTTTAAAAATTATGAAATTTTATACATTAGATTCTAACATGTAGAAAAACTTTTCATTAAATTTTCAAACTCATCCAACATTCCTATATTTATTCCAAAATTTGACAATATCATTTTACAGCACACCTATAAAATTTTCTGTAACTATCATGCCCATTTCTCAAACTTTTTATTTCATATCTTAAATCATTTCATAAATTATTTCTCTTAATTTCACTTATTTATCAATTGAATCAGCTATGAATTTTAATTTCAAATAAAAGTTTCAAAAATTCTTAATCCATACACTCCAGAATGACGTTTCTATCGTGCCACTCTGATCTATATAACCCAAACGACATCTCAGCTCGTATTCATCATATCAAATGGACATTGCCACATCAGGGATCAGATAAGTTGTAAGTGTCAATACATGCATCACAATTGAATTTTTTTTATATTCCAATTTTCTCTCTCTAACAACCCACCTAGGTCAAGAACTTCAAATTTAGGCTCTGATATCAAAATAAATGTAACATCCTTATACCCTATATACGTACAATACATATTTTCAGTATATGTACAATATGCATATATGGTACAAAAATGTCACAGACCTGTTTAATAAAAATTTTCACATTTCTGTTTTAAAATTTCAAATACTAAATATATAAAATTAAATAGTATATAAATATTCTTTACTTGCTATAGTAACCAGAAATAACATATTATATGAAAATTTCTAGGAAAAATTCGCCAGAGTTTTGTCTGTAATTTGGACATTCCCAAAATTCAGCAAAACACAACCGCATAAAATAAACACTCCCAATAAAATCAATTCACCATCTCACCAATACTTCTCAATTTCTCTATATTTTTTCAAAATACTTATATATAGGTATATATATCAACAACACATATAAGTTCCCATCTTAAACAAATTATTCAAAATATTCTTTACAATTTACAATATATACTTCAAAAACATATCATAACATACATAATATCAAAATATACTATAATATCAAATATGTACATGCTGGCAACTGGCTTTGATCATGATGTACTAAAAAACTCTTCAAGCTCAAAAACTATAAACCTAGACCCGACCAGGTCTAGTAGAACTCTCCGGCTCTATCAAAACGTCCATGTCACCTACGCAACGAATTACAATCGGGCTAAGCCGAAGCCTAGTGGTACAAACTTTAATAATAATAAAAATGTAAAGTAATGCCAATGCAAAATGCTTATGAACATCACATCATTCCATTTTCTCATACACTTCAATTATTTCACAATCCACAATTCACATATAAACAAACACAAACATGGGCCCAAAGACAACTAATATGCTATTCAAATTACAGAGTTACTGTTTTGGTCTATAATGACACCATGTGTCTAGTCCCATAGGCAATATATCAATGGAATATTCCAACCAGGCATGAGCTTACGACCCAGTCTTTTCACTCATCCTAGCTTTAAATATTTATTTTTGAGGCTTATGACCCGGTCTTTTCACCTCAAAAATATTTTCACAATGACACCCAGCGTCTAGCCTGTAGGCAATCATAGGCATGCCGCCAAACACAGAACTCTGAAAATTAAATAACATACTAGGCACACAATTTATTCATATTTCTCTTTATCAATCTCTTTCTCATTGTCATATAATCAAGATAGGCACATTGCCTTATTTTTATCATTTTTTCTTACTTTTCTCACTTTTCTCACTTTTCTCCTTTTTTTTCACTTTTCTCAATTTTTTTTTCATTTATATCAATATCTATTCATTTCATCATATTTCCACATATCTCATTTCATTATACCACATTTTTGCTTTCACAACACATTACCCAATTACTTTGGGTATTTCCACATAATACACATATTATTCACATTTTACACAATTTAGCCATTATCAATGGCTTTTCACAATGCATTTAACACATATATAACATTACAAATGTCATAGCACATTATACATACATAACCAATGTATTAAGTAGCTTAACACATTTTCCAACCAAAATGTGTTATGCCTAAATGTCATGCAAACATAATCAATATATATTCAAATTTGTACTTACCTCGAATAGCAACCAAAATAATCTTAAAACTCCTACCAACTTTCTCTTCCAAATTGCCCTTTAACACTTGGATTGTCCAAACTACTTCCTCTCAATGCCTATACCAAATGATCATAAATAATCATTTAATATCACATTCTAAGGCATTCTCAACATCAAACCTTCATTTAACAACACTCCTACAAAATTTTAAAAATTAAGTCTTTCCTTCCTTTAACTTAGAAAATCCATATTAACCCATTAAATTATTGTTTTGAGCTTATTTATATCATTAAAAACATATTTTGACATGTTTAAACCAATTACATTAATTAACCACTTGCTTAAGGTCAAAATCTTAAAATGGCATAACCTTCACCATTGTAGGATCTCCATTCCAACTCAATCCAATTATCATTTCAATCTTATTTCCACCACTTATACCATTAAATAACATGATTTAAGCATTAAAATCAAACAATTAAGCATTCTTTGCAAATTCACTTTTTCAAAACCTTAAATCAATACTACCATCTTCAAACTCTATCCAAACTTAACTAAATCAATCATTTGATTTTAAAATCCTTGTTTATGCATCAAAACAACATATTTGGAACCAATTTGCACAATAAAAACTCATGATTTCAAAAACTCAAATGTTCCATAACCCTAAATTCTCTCTCTTCACCAATCTTACCCAAACTCAACCATTTCTTTAATCCAACCTTAAAATCATTGTTCATCACTTAAAATAACTTCATCCATACCTAAATAGAAAATTAAATCTTAGAACTTCAAAAACCCAAAACACATATATTCATACTTTCATGAAATCCAAATAAAAAAGTTGAAAACTTATTAATTTTGGTGAAAATCACCAAAAATCCACTTTAAACTTGTTAAATCCTTCAATAAATTGAGTATGGAAGAATCAAATTCCTTGGACTTGCATCCATGGTGGCCGGCCCTTATGAGAAGAAAAGGAAGATGAAGACAACTTTTAAATTTTCTTTTTCTTTTCATCTTTATTTATAACCATATATATATTAAAAATATTTAATAATTAATTATTTAATTATTTATTTAATAAATTAAAAGTTCAAAATTCCTCTTCCATTCAAAAATGATTTATTTTTGAATTATTTTATTAATTTTAAATTTCTAAGATTTAATTACCAAAATACCCTTTTACTTTGACTTTTCTTTTAAAAAGTGTTGACTTTTATATGTTGTATATATTTTACATATATATCACTTATATATTTCACTTTTTTACTTAAAATTCCTTCATTTTTCATTTAAAACCATTAATTTAATTTATCCATTTAAATTATAATATTTTATTAAATTTCTAAAAATTAGAACTTTTCAAAAATTTAGGATATTACACATATGCACAAGTAATGTGTATCTTATATACACATCAAATGTACCTTATATGTGTATTAAATATATTAAGTATGTAATGTATTAATCTAACATATATAATTAATACACCATATGTATATGTTATATATACACTAGATATTTATATTAGGTATATACAACTTTTATATTTTCAAAATCACGGATGTGGCAGTTATTGTTCTCAAAATCATAAAGCAGGACATCTTCAAACTTTTCTTCAACCAGGGCAGCAATCTCCTCTGGAATCTTCTCGGCTTTCAGGACAGTTTCCTTTTCCCCTTTTGGATTGGTCTCCTTGTCTGTTGGCAGGATGAGCTCTTTCTTCACTTGTTCCACGAATTCGGCTACATCAGCAAAAATCTTAAAATTCGGGATCAATCTTCCCATGAACACGATAGGCTCGGGCTTTTCCTGGAGTGGTCCCATGTTTGGAGCTTTGGTAAAGATCACTTCAAGCGGTAGGAAGATCATCTTCTCATTCTTCTTTGGATGAACATCTTTGCTAGCTTTTCATACCCTAACCCTTTCTTAGAAGTTTAAGTCTTGAAATCCGAAACCTTTGTCATATCGGCCTTGCCCTTTCCAAGACCAGCACCAGGAAGGTAGCTCATGTTTTTCATCATGTTCAAGACCTTGGAGTCAACTACTTCATCATCAGAAATTGCAGATACTTGGAAACCATTGAGAGGCCTCTTAATCATTAGAGCATTGACCACCTCATTATCTTCGGCCTCGATGACCACCGTCTCTTCTCCATTAGGGAATTTGATCTTTTGATGAAGGGTGGAAGGAACTCCACCAAAAGGATGAAAACATGGTCATCCCAAAAGTAGAGAAAAAGTAATAGGTATGTCCAAAACCACAAATTCAATAATAGATTCAATTGGACCAACCTTCACAACAGCTTTGAAAGTCCCCTCGGCATGCCTCTTGGTATTGTCATAAGCCCTAATGGTTACCTCGGTTGGGCTTAGATCCCTTGTTAACATAACTAGCTTTGATAATATTTTAAGTGGACAAACATTTATAATGGGCCCATCATCAACCATCACACATGGAGTCCTTTTTCCATTGATTTCTACTTTGATAAAGAGATGGCGTATGTGATCTCTCACTGATGAGATCATTTTTGTACTTATTTTTAGTATGATTTTTATGTGTTTTTAGTTAATGTTTCATTTGATTTTTGTTTAAAGTTTGTTTTAAGCGTTTGTTTTAGGTTTAAGTGCAAAAACTCCCTTGGAAGATCAAAACAATGAAGAAAGAGCATGAATCAAGCAAGACATGGCCAAGCCAAATCAAGCTTGGGCGTGTCCCCTCAAGAAATCAAGGCAGAGAATGACACACCCTGTAACACCCTTATACCCTATATAAGTACAATATATATTTTCAGCATATGTAAAATACGCATATACGGTATAAAAATGTCACAGACCAATTTAATAGAAATTTTTTACATTTCTATTTTAAGATTTCAAATACTAATATATAAAATAAATAGTATAAAAATATTCTTTGCTTGTTATAGGAATCCAAAATATATATTTTATATGAAAATCTCTAGGAAAAATTCGCCAGAGTTTTGTTTGTAATTTGAACGTTTCCAAAATTCAACAAAACACAACCTACATAAAACAAACACTCTAAATAAAATCAATTCACCAATACTTCTCAATTTCTCCATATTTTCTCAAAATACTTATATATAGGTATATATATATATATCAACGTTATATATAAAATCCCATCTTAAACAAAATTATTCAAATCATTCTTTACAATTTACAATATATGCTTCACAAACATATCATAACATACATAATATCAAAAATGTATACGCTGGCAACTGGCTCTGATCTTGATGTACCCAAAACAACTCTTCAAGCTCAATAAATACAAACCTAGATCCGACCAGGTCTAGTAAAACTCTCCAGCTCAACCAAAATATCCATGACACCTGTGCGACGAATTACAATCGCGCTAAGCCGAAGCCTAGTGGTACAAACTTAGATAATAATAAAAATGTAAAGTAATGCCAATGCACAATGCATATAGAGGTCACATCATTTCACTTTCTTATATTTTTCAAATATTTCATACTCACAACTCATAACATTATATTGCTCAATTGTATCACAATTCATAATTTACATTAAAGCAAAGACAAGCATGGGCCCAAAAAGGATCTAATATGCTATTCAAATTTCAGAGTTACTGCTTTGGTCCATAACGACACCATGTGTCTAGCCCATAGGCAATATATATATCCATGGATAATGTAACAGCCCCAGTCTCTTGAACCTCAACCCAGCTAGACCCTTAGGCCCCAGTATCTTGGTCCTCAACCCAGCTAGACTGCTACAATTTTTGAGGCTTACGACCCAGTCTTTTCACCCCCAAAACATCATATTTATCAGCTGGCCTGGCTTACGACCCAGCCTTTTCACCATTCCAGCATTTAGCCTGTAGGCAATCATAGACATGATGCCAAACCCAGAACTCTGAAAATTGAATAACATACCAGGCACATAATTTATTCATATTTCTCATTATCAAATTCTTTATAATTCCTTTATCAAAACTTTTCTCATTTTCTCATGATCAAACTAGGCACATTGCCTTATTATATCATCTTTTTCTCACTTTTTTTTTCATTTATTCATTTTTCTCATTATCAATTGCTTTGTCATTGTCACATATTCAATCTAGGCACATTGCCTTATTTTCACTTTTTTTTTCTCATTTTTCACATCATTCTCATTTTTCTCACTTTTCTCACTTTTCTCATTTTTATCAATATTAATTCATTTCATTATTGCACATATCTCATTTTTGCATTCACAACACATTACCCAATTACTTTGGGTATTTTCACATAATATGCATATTTCACATGTTATACAAATTAGCCATTATCAATGGCTTTTCACAATGCATTTAACACATATATGACATTACAAATGTCATAGCACATTATTCATACACAATCAATGAACCAAGTAGCTTAACACATTTTTCAACCAAAATGTTTTAAGTCCAAATGTCATGCAAATATAAACATTATACTCAAAGTTTGTACATACCTCTACTAACAACCCAACGCAAGCTTAATACAACCTCCAATCATATCCTTCCAACTTGCCCTTCACCACTTGGATGAAGCAAATCAACCTCCCTATATGCCTATACCAAATGTGATCATACATAATCATTCAATATCATATTCTAAGGTATTCTCAACATCAAACCATAATTAAACATCACTCTAAACCAAATCCCAAAATTAAGCTTCACCTCACTTTAACTTTGAAAAACCATATCAAGCCATTTAAATTAGTGTTTTAAGTTTATTAATATCATTAAAAACATATTTTAATACATTTAAATCATTTACATTATAACAATACACTCTTATACACAAAATCTCAAAAATGGCATAACCTTCCTGTAACACCCCTATATCCCGTATACGTACCAAGCATGCTTAAACGATCGTAAAATACGTATACTGAATATAGAAAATGCCACAGTTTAAAAAGACATAACAATTCTCTTTATAAATAAGTGAAACCAATCTCAAACATTTAAAAGAAATCCAAAAGACACCATATATATATATAAACATTTATTATTTCACAGCGGAAGTTATTACAAATATGATATAAATCAAAGTTTACAAAACATAGAATATATACATGATTGGCAGCTCTTCTCCGATCTTTAAGTCCCAAGAATAACTCTTCACTGTCTACTCTCACTCGGTCTCAAGGAGCTCTCAGGTTCAACTCTGTTACCTGCGCGATCAAACACTATCGCGCTAAGCCATCGGCTTAGTAGTACAAAATATACCAACATTATACTTTAAGGCAAAGTAATGTTATACATCTAAATCATAAGGTTAACATCACACCTTTATATTTCATAAACCATACACATAGAAACATATCACATTACCACATCATACTATGTTCAATGTCATAACAATATGTATATTACATCTTCATAGTTCCATTGATTTTATCATTCAAGAATCAAATTATATACAAAGACAAGCATGGGCCCAAAACACACTAATATGCCATTCAATATTCAGAGTTAATGCTTTGGTTTTGTTATCACATTTATCATTATCATAAACCCAACTAGGCTTCAAGGATTTAGATTCAACCAAGCTTCAAGGGGAACAAAGCAGGCTAAATATCAACCCAACTTGGCTTCAAGAACCAACCCAACCTAGCTTCAAGGGTTGTAACATCTCAATTAGGCTTCAAGGATCAAATCCAACCTAACTTCAAGAGAATGTTACCAATAGGCATGCCACCAACAACAAAACTCTAAAAATGAATAACACATTAGACACACAATTCATTTATTGTTTCATTCTCAATTCTCATCATCAATTAGGCAAACATGCCTTATGTTCTTTCAATTGAATCATCATAGCCAAACACAATGGCTTCACATCACATTTGAGTTATCATAGCCAATCACAATGGCCTCATATCATGTTGTATCTCCATTCATATTATTCACCTAGCATCATCATATTATATCTCAATTCCTATTATTGACATATCATCATTGGTATAACATTTCAAGATACATTATTCATATAACACATTGCCATTCACAAGTTTCACAATGCATATTACATCATCTTGTTCATATAATATCATATGCATTATCAAATGGAAGTTCAAACTCAATCATGTAAGAAGAACAAAAACCAAACACAGTAGCCAACATACTCAAGGGACACGGCCAAGCTTGTGGTCGTGTCTCTCAACCAAAAGCAACAGAAGCCAACATGGGCAAGGGACACGGCCGTGTCTCCTCCAAAACTCACCCAACACGGCCAAATTTCCATGGACTTGGCCGTGTTTCTCATGAATTGAAACCCTAACATGTTCAAGTTCCCTTTGGTTGCACTCAATTACATTATACACAATTTAGCATAATCCAAATGAATGTAATCCATATTCTAAACACATATTTCACATGTTTACCACAATATTTACCTTAACAACCCATCATCAACACATTTAATCACCTTCCACTTCAAAACCCTAAAAAGACCAACATCACTTTTAACCTACCATCTTCAACCAAAACCAAACCAACACTAAATTAACTCACAATCAATTTCAACATTTAGAAACTCATCTCAAACATACCAAATCATAATATTATCAAATCACAACACGCTTCAAACACATCTTCAAAATACCAAAGGAAAATAAGAGAGTACTTACCTTAGATGAAGAAATTTCACCAATCTCCAACCAAATCCTTTGATTCCTCCTTCAATTTGAAACTTGAATAAGCAAATCTCACTTTTGCTCTCTCTTCCTTTGAAATGGCCGGCTATACCAAGAAAAGAAAAGAAATGAATACAATTCAACCTTCTTTTCTTCTTTAAATACCCACCAAGCAATTCCATCAACGCAATTACTTAAATGCCCTTTTCTATTTGTTCACACTTCCTTTAAAACTCTTGCCCTCTTAAGTAATTTCACTCATCCCAAATAAAAATATCTTCTTCCCTTGACTTTACACTTGACCAACATATATGTTATATATATATTAACATATATACAACATATACATTCCATTAACACAATCATTTCCTTTGCTAAAACATATGTACATTTAATTCAAATCAAACAACAATTGAATTAAAACTTCTAGGGCACACATGGGGATATTACAATTCTCCCCCTCTAAAAAGAAATTTCGTCCTCGAAATTACCTGATATCAAGTCTGGAATAGTTGAGGATATTGATCTCGCATTGTTTGCTCACTCTCCCAAGTTGCCTCTTCTCTTCCATGATTCTTCCACAGAACCTTCACCAAAGGCACTTTCTTATTTCTCAACTCTTTTACATCACGTGCCAAGATAGCAACTGGTTCCTCTTCAAATGTTAAATCTGGATTCACTTCGATAGATTCAATTGGCAACACATGAAATGGATCCGATCTGTATTTCCTCAACATAGAAACATGGAATACATTATGGATCCTCTCCAACTCAGGTGGCAAGGCAAGCCGATAAGCAACTGGTCCAACTCTTTCCAAAACTTCGTACGGTCCAATGAAACGAGGACTCAATTTCCCTTTCCGACCAAACCTCAAGATATTTTTCCAAGGAGACACCTTCAAAAATACTTTATCTCCCACATTATACTCAATGTCTCTCCTCTTCAAATCTGAATAAGATTTCTGTCGGTCTGAAGCTATTTTCAACCTATCTCGAATCATTTTCACTTTCTCTTCAGTTTCTTTAACCAAATCAGGACCAATTAACTTACCTTCACCAAGTTCATTCCAACATAGAGGTGTCCTACACCATCTACCAAACAATGCTTCGAATGCGGCCATACCAATGCTGAATTGATGACTGTTATTGTAAGCAAATTCAACAAGTGGTAAGAATCCATCCCAACTTCTAGAGAAATCAATGACATAGCTTCTCAACATATCCTCAATAATCTGTATCACCCTCTCAGACTGCCCATCTGTCTGAGGATGGAAAGCAGTGCTGAAATGTAATCGAGAACCCAAAGCACCATGTAAACTCTTCCAAAACCTTGAAGTAAATCGGGGATCTCGATCAGACACTATAGAAGTTGGAACACCATGTAGCTTCACAATCTCATAGATATACAGCTCAGCTAACCTCTCCAAAGAGTAATCCATCCGAACCGGAAGAAAATGAGCTGTCTTAGTCAACCTGTCAACAATCACCCAAATAGCATCATGCTTTCTTTGTGTCAATGGCAGACCAGATACGAAATCCATGGTTACTCTATCCCATTTCCATTCCGGCACTGACAAAGGCTGAAGTAACCCTGTTGGAACTTGATGCTCAGCTTTTACCCTCTGACATGTGAGACATTTAGACACAAAATCTGCAATGTCTCTCTTCATACCGGACCACCAATAATGCTGTCTCAAATCATGATACATCTTTGTACTGCCCGGATGCATAGTAAATACTGACTGATGTGCTTCTTCTAAAATGATCCTTCTCAAATTAGTATCATCAGGTACACACATTCTGCTCTTAAACCAAAGACTCCCATCACCTCTCACAATAAAATCTCGACTCTTTCCATTCTGACAATCTGAAACAATCTTTTGAATCTTCTCATCAGCCAATTAAGCCTCTTTAATCTGATCCAACAATATTGGTTTCAATTGCAACTGTGCCAACAATGCACCATCATCACAAGGTATAAAACTAGCATGCAATGCTCTCAACTCAACAAGCAACGAGAGCGAATAAACAGTCAACCCTGCTAAAGACTTCCGACTCAAGGCATCAGCAACAACATTTGCTTTACTCGGATGATAATCAATCAAATAGTCGTAGTCTTTGATCAATTCCAACCATCTTCTCTGTCGAAGATTGAGTTCTCTTTGGACACCCAAGTATTTTAAACTTTTATGATCAGTATAGATAAAACACTTCTCCCCATATAGATAATGTCGCCAAATCTTCAATGCAAACACAATGGCTGCTAATTCCAAATCATGTGTCGGATAATTGAGCTCATGAGGTTTCAACTGTCGAGAAGCATAAGCTATAACTTTACCTTCTTGCATCAGAACACAACCCAAACCACTATGTGAAGCATCACTGTAAATCACATATGGTTTATCTTCCACAGGTAAAGTAAGAACAGGCGCTTGAGTCAACATTTCTCTCAACTGTTCGAAGCTAGCCTGACACTGATCTGTCCACACAAATCTAACTCCCTTTCGAAGCAATCTGGTAAGTGGAGTAGCTATCAAAGAAAATCCTTTCACAAACCGTCGGTAATAGCCTGCCAAACCCAGAAAACTTCTAACTTCAGTCACAGATTTTGGTGGACTCCAATTCAAAATAGCTTCAACTTTACTCGGATCAACTCTAATACCCTATGCTGAAACTATATGACCGAGAAAAGTAACTTTGTCAAGCCAAAACTCACACTTTGACAGTTTAGCAAACAATTGCTTCTCTCTCAAAATCTGCAGCACAATCCGCAGATGCTTATCATGCTCCTCCTCATTATGCGAATACACCAATATATCATCAATAAAGGCCACTACAAACTGATCAAGATAGGGCCTAAACACCCTATTCATCAAATCCATAAAAACAGCAGGTGCATTCGTCAAACCAAAAGGCATAACTAGAAACTCATAATGCCCATATCTCGTACGAAAGGCTGTCTTAGGAATATCCTCAGCTCTGACTCTCAACTGATGGTACCCTGATCTCAAATCAATTTTGGAAAACACTGCTGCACCTTTCAATTGATCAAAGAGATCATCAATTCTAGGCAAAGGATATTTATTTTTAATAGTCACCTTGTTCAATTGCCTATAATCGATACACAATCTCATAGTACCATCTTTCTTCTTCACAAACAAAACAGGAGCTCCCCACGGTGAAACACTAGGGCGAACAAACCCTTTATCTAGCAACTCCTGTAACTGCACCTTCAGCTCTCTCAATTCAGCAGGTGCCATTCTGTAGGGAGTAATAGAGATAGGAGTGGTACCAGGCAATAATTCAATACCGAACTCCACCTCTCTCTCAGGAGGCAACCCTGGTAACTCCTCTGGAAACACATCTGGAAACTCTGCAACTGTGGGTATATCATCAAGTTGAGAACTTTTTACTCTAGTATCCACAACATAAGCAAGGTAAGCATCACACCCTTTCCTAATCAATCTCCTAGCTGCAACAGCTGAAATAAACAAGGATGCTAGCTGTCCCTGCTCACTAGATACTAACACCTCTCTATCATCGCTGGTTCTCAGGGTAACAACTTTCTTTTTGCAGTCAATTACAGCTCCATGTCTAGATAACCAGTCCATGCCTAGGATCACATCATATTCTTTAAAAGGCATCTCAATTAAATCTCCAAGGAACTCCTCACCTTGCACCATTACTGCACTATCTCGGTGCACCTTACTAACAATCACACTATGCCCTAAAGGATTTGTCACCAATACATCAAATCCTAGGAATTCAGCATGCACATCAGACACAGGCAAAATAGATGCACTAATATATGAATGTGTGGAACCCGGATCAATCAAAGCAAGTACTGAAATACCAAATAAAGAAAAAGTACCAGCTATGACTGCCGAAGCATATGGTTGCCTCTGCATCACATAAATCCTCTGAGAAGATCCAGCCTCCTCTGGTCTACTCTCCCTGGATGTAGAACCTCCTCTAAAACTGAGCCCAGATCTACCTCCTCTGCTAAAACCTCTACCTCCACGACCTCCCCTCACACTAGGTCGGGAAGCTGTAGTATCCACTGACATCCGCTCCTGTCTCTCAGGACAATCTCTAACAAAGTGATCAGGCGACCCACATCTGAAACATACCCCTGTCACACCAGTCCTCCAACAAGGACCACCATGTGGTCTACCACAATGAATGCATATGGGTAAGGTGGATCTCTGCATCACTGGGGTCGGAGCACTCGCCATTGAAACTGTAGGTCTAGATCTATGCCTCTGAAACTGTACTGACCTACCCGCTGGCCTCTGACTCCTACTAACCCGAGGAACAAAACTTCCTTTAACTCTTTTCACAGATGAAGACCCTGTCTCAAACTGGGGCCTTCTAACCCTGATCTCTTCCTCTGAAACAGCTGCAATAACCTGAGCTCTCTCCACACTCCTAGCTGCTGCCACAAGCTGGGAAAAATCATGATATCTAGATCCAGCCACATGACACATGATAGAGGGCCTCAATCCCTCCTCAAATCTCCTGCATCTATCTATCTCATCAGATACAATACCACCAGCATAATGGCTCAATCGGATAAACTCAACCACATATTCCGTTACTGACCGGTTATCTTGTTTCAAGCTTAGAAACTCCATTTTCTTAACATCTTTGTACTCCCTAGGAGTATACTTCAATTCAAACTCTTTTAGAAAATCAGCATAGGACAGTGTTGGTGGATCATCCATAGCATGGGGCACTATCCTCCACCAGTCATATGCATCCTTCTGCAACAAGGATCTTGCATAATCAAATTTTTCCTCTGGAGTGGCTTGTAACTGAACAAATATCCTCTGTACTTTATCTAGCCACTGCTCAGCTACAGCTGGATCAATAGTACCCAAGAAGTCTTCTGCTCCATACTTCCTTAGCTTATCATACTGTCTCACTGATACCAAAGGCTGTGGGGGTGGTGGCGGTGGTTGCACTGGTGCTTGCCTCAAAGCCTCTACCACATGCCTAACCCAAACTGGCGGAACATCCTCACCAGCTGGTCTCCCCGACACAGAAACAGGTACCTCTCCAGCACTATCCACTCTAGCTCCCTCTCTAATCTCATCAGGAGCTATACTCTCAGCACTACCCTCGACTGACTGATGTGAGTGAGAATCCATCACAACCTATATCTGCAAACACAGCAGAATACTTCTCATTAAAGATCAGAGACTGCCAATGCCAAACATGTATGTTATTCAAAAATCCACTTTTTAAAATCAAAACACTCTTTTTCTTACACTTGACCTAGGTTGAGAATCTCAAACCTAGGCTCTGATACCAAAATAATTGTAACACCCCTATATCCCGTATACGTACCAAGCATGCTTAAACGATCGTAAAATACGTATACTGAATATAGAAAATGCCACAGTTTAAAAAGACATAACAATTCTCTTTATAAATAAGTGAAACCAATCTCAAACATTTAAAAGAAATCCAAAAGACACCATATATATATATAAACATTTATTATTTCACAGCGGAAGTTATTAAAAATATGATATAAATCAAAGTTTACAAAACATAGAATATATACATGATTGGCAGCTCTTCTCCGATCTTTAAGTCCCAAGAATAACTCTTCATTGTCTACTCTCACTCGGTCTCGAGGAGCTCTCAGGTTCAACTCTGTTACCTGCGTGATCAAACACTATCGCGCTAAGCCATCGGCTTAGTAGTACAAAATATACCAACATTATACTTTAAGGCAAAGTAATGTTATACATCTAAATCATAAGGTTAACATCACACCTTTATATTTCATAAACCATACACATAGAAACATATCACATTACCACATCATACTATGTTCAATGTCATAACAATATGTATATTACATCTTCATAGTTCCATTGATTTTATCATTCAAGAATCAAATTATATACAAAGACAAGCATGGGCCCAAAACACACTAATATGCCATTCAATTTTCAGAGTTAATGCTTTGGTTTTGTTATCACATTTATCATTATCATAAACCCAACTAGGCTTCAAGGATTTAGATTCAACCAAGCTTCAAGGGGAACAAAGCATGCTAAGTATCAACCCAACTTGGATTCAAGAACCAACCCAACCTAGCTTCAAGGGTTGTAACATCTCAATTAGGCTTCAAGGATCAAATCCAACCTAACTTCAAGAGAATGTTACCAATAGGCATGCCACCAACAACAAAACTCTGAAAATGAATAACACATTAGACACACAATTCATTTATTGATTCATTCTCAATTCTCATCATCAATTAGGCAAACATGCCTTATGTTCTTTCAATTGAATCATCATAGCCAAACACAATGGCTTCAAATCACATTTGAGTTATCATAGCCAATCACAATGGCCTCATATCATGTTGTATCTCCATTCATATTATTCACCTAGCATCATCATATTATATCTCAATTCCTATTATTCACATAGCATCATTGGTATAACATTTCAAGATACATTATTCATATAACACATTGCCATTCACAAGTTTCACAATGCATATTACATCACCTTGTTCATATAATATCATATGCATTATCAAATGGAAGTTCAAACTCAATCATGTAAGAAGAACAAAAACCAAACACAGTAGCCAACACACTCAAGGGACACGGCCAAGCTTGTGGCCGTGTCTCTCAACCAAAAGCAACAGAAGCCAACATGGGCAAGGGACACGGCCGTGTCTCCTCCAAAACTCACCCAACACGGCCAAATTTCCATGGACTTGGCCGTGTCTCTCATGAATTGAAACCCTAACATGTTCAAGTTCCCTTTGGTTGCACTCAATTACATTATACACAATTTAGCATAATCCAAATGAATGTAATCCATATTCTAAACACATATTTCACATGTTTACCACAATATTTACCTTAACAACCCATCATCAACACATTTAATCACCTTCCACTTCAAAACCCTAAAAAGACCAACATCACTTTTAACCTACCATCTTCAACCAAAACCAAACCAACACTAAATTAACTCACAATCAATTTTAACATTTAGAAACTCATCTCAAACATACCAAATCATAATATTATCAAATCACAACACGCTTCAAACACATCTTCAAAATACCAAAGGAAAATAAGAGAGTACTTACCTTAGATGAAGAAATTTCACCAATCTCCAACCAAATCCTTTGATTCCTCCTTCAATTTGAAACTTGAATAAGCAAATCTCACTTTTGCTCTCTCTTCCTTTGAAATGGCCGGCTATACCAAGAAAAGAAAAGAAATGAATACAATTCAACCTTCTTTTCTTCTTTAAATACCCACCAAGCAATTCCATCAACGCAATTACTTAAATGCCCTTTTCTATTTGTTCACACTTCCTTTAAAACTCTTGCCCTCTTAAGTAATTTCACTCATCCCAAATAAAAATATCTTCTTCCCTTGACTTTACACTTGACCAACATATATGTTATATATATATTAACATATATACAACATATACATTCCATTAACACAATCATTTCCTTTGCTAAAACATATGTACATTTAATTCAAATCAAACAACAATTGAATTAAAACTTCTAGGGCACACATGGGGATATTACACTTCCCCCATTGAAGGTTTTCCATTCCAACCCAATCCATTACTCATTTCAAGCTTATATTCATCCCTTTTAATACTAAACAACATGCTTAAACAAATAAAATAACACAATTCAAATAATTTTAAACCATATATATATATTAAAATAATTTAATAATTAATTATTTTTTTATTTAATAAATTAAAAGTCCTAAATTCCCTCTTTCATTCAAAAATAATTTATTTTTGAATTATTTTATTAATTTTAAATTTCTAAGATTTAATTACCAAAATACCCTTTTACTTTGACTTTTCTTTTAAAAAGTGTTGACTTTTATATGTTATGTATATTTTACATATATATCACATATATTATCCACTTTTTCGTTTAAAACCCCTTCATTTTTTATTTAAAACCATTAATTTAATTTATCCATTTAAATTATAATTTATTTTATCAAATTTCCCAAAATTAGAACTTTTCAAAAATTTAGGATATTACATATATGCACAAATAATGTGTATCTTATATACACATCAAATGTACCTTATGTGTGTATTAAATATTAAGTATGTAATGTATTAATCCAACATATACAATTAATATACCATATGTGTATGTTATATATACTCTAGATATATATATTGAGTATATACAATTTATCTCTCCAAATACTTATTTAATTTCTCCAAAATCACGGATGTTACAATTTTCTCCCCCTTAAATAATTTTGTCCTCGAAATTATCCAGTATAGTAATAAATCATCCAAATCATTATTTTACCAAATTAGATAATTTCTATTCTCCCCCTTAGGTTCATTCTTAATTTCCTTTTTACCATTCCCTAACATATCATTATACTGTCTATTTACTCAAACGGTCACAACAAATTATTATATCTTCAATCTAATTGTCATTAGACAAAATTAGTTCATCTCATTAACATATATACACCACACACCTATTGCACTCAAGATATCTGATCACTTCATTATCTTAAAAATATACTCTCATCACCTTAAATTCAAATGTTAATAACTTTTATCTTAACACAATAATTTTACACATCTTCACTTTGATCCTACTCTTTATACAATTACCACATATTAATTTAATATCACCATTATACAACAACAAAATCTTATTTTCTTATTAAAATTCATTCTAATTATACTATAACTAACACTTTTCTCTTATAATTATTTGAAACTAATATAACTTAGCTCCTTTCATATGCATATACATATCAAAATGTTGTATTATGCACATTATCATATAGCTTGCATATTCTTAATACAACTACACACATTGAATTTCAATAAATTCTTGTAAACTTATTACATTTCGGATCAATTGATCTAACTATCACAATATGACCATCACAACCTTATTCTATTCTGACCAACCTTTTGTCTATTTTAAATTCATCAATCTGTTTTCAATTCATGATCTAATTCTATTAGGTCAAATTTATTCTCAAATTTTAATTCTCTTCGAATTCATCATTACAGATAATATTCACTTCCCCTAGTCTCGTTTACTTTACACATCATTTTCATCAACTCATTCATTTTATACCACTTTCATACACATTTATTATAACTCTTACTCACATTTCATAATTCCTTTCATTTATCATTTTCTCACATTTCTTATAGTTACCCTATTTACACAAATCACTTTTCTTATACATCATTTAAAGCTCATCATATTTTTACAATTCTCTTCTGTTTCCACACTTTCTATAATTATAAACAAATTTCTAGTATAAAATTATAAGATACAACTATGCAAACCATAAGTCTTGACCATGTTTCTTGAAGCATAACTATCAATCTCACCAAAACTATCCAACGGTCATGCCATAATAATGGTCACATCCGTGGCTTATAAATAAATACTGCCCTTCTATCATTCTTCTTCAAACATTTCCAATCACAATGTTAAGTTCGTATCGCAAAAATCACATATTCATTTTCTAATCTTTTGATACACAAAAAGTTAAGACGTTTCAGCTCTGTTTCAAAGCAATTTACTCTTGATCACTTGATCATCATTAGCCTAACTCATGCTTCAACAATATTATCATTAACATCTCTTACATATACACATTCGTTCATATGCTAATTTACACAGTTTCCATTTATTACTCCATTTCTAATCTATCTCTTATAAAAATTTTCATTCATTTTTTTTTCACTTCCATACTTTCTTCATTATACTTTCCTTTTTCCTTACAATCTCTTATTTATACGCATATACTTTAGGCCCAAAACACTATACAATCATGAAGTTAGTTGTTAAAATAACAATTTCACCATCCAGCTCTGTTCGGGTCCATTCTCAATCTCAATTCATCGCATGATTTAACTCTACGCAGGTCAAGACCTAATCTCTCTTAGGTCTATTAATACATGCAATATCATTCTCAATATCACCAGACACGTATTTGTATAAGGTAGTAAACACTCGATAATATTTTTTTTAATCATCCACATACACCTTCGTAAGTCATAATCACAATGTGACTTACTTTCCACATTTTCTTACATATTATATTTGTGTTCATATATAAAAAAAAAATCTCATCACACAAATCATACAATTATACTCAATTCTTCTTTTACATACAACATATACAAAGTTAACATTTATCACCTTTCAGAGAACATTATCATTTCTCATTCTTTTGACATTACTTAGGTTATTCATCAATTCAACATATATACACACTCTGACCACAACATAATTAACATCTTCCTTATTCAATCGCCCATCTCTTAAATAAGTTTCTTATTATATATTTTTTTTTCTAACACTTCACATAAATCTTAGTCACGTTTCCAATGTGACATTTCTCTCACATTTTTTTTTTGCATTGATCACACCTTTCATATACATTTTCATCATTTCCAATTCAATTAACTAAAGTAACTCATTTTCACTTGCTTAATCATTTTCCTTTATTTCATAATAAATTTTTATATTATCAACCACATTACACCTTAGTTAGTATTTTTATAAGTAACGTTACTTATTCAAAATTACTCCCATGCTTATTAAACATTAAACTATCAATATCTAAACAATCCTCATCGAAATTCCCTTACAACTCTAAATTTTCAATTTACTATTTTACTTAAACTTCATTCTATTAATCTCACTTTCAAGAGCTAACTTTATAAACATTATTTTTATATTAATATAACATCAAAACACATCACTTTCACAATTATGGAAACCCATTTCAAAAATTCAAATTTCATATAATGCAACCAACAATATGAACCTCACCAAATCTCACCCATATCACATTCTCAATCTTAAGATCATAACATTTACTTTTAAAAAACACTAAATCATTTCCTTACACTAATTAATATCATCCATTTAGATACTTTAATTTTACACACTCAACCCTAAATTATGCATCATTGTTTCATAATAAATAATTCGCTATCATATATGATTTCACTCTTTGATTTTAATTATGAACTCTTTGTTGAAAATTATTAAAAACTCCATATTCCTTCCATACTTATACCCATATTCATATAAATTTTATAATTTTCTTCATTCATTTGTCTCATAAATTTAATTTATTACTTACTTACACAAAACTGCATAACTTCCTCAGTTTCATGTCAATCTCACTTTTAATTTTTATATTCCTTACCAATTCTTTATAAAAGCTTGTAAACTTTTATCCATGTGCACTTGACACATATATGGACTTATATTTAAAGTTTTAGATTTTTCCAAGTTGATTTAATATATTTAAAAATTAAATCTTCCAAAATCAGAGAATTTGTCTCTTTAATAATTTTTCTGGCAGCACCCGGTTGTCCATTTTTTCAGGTACAAACCTTAATAAAAATTCATGAAATTTTAACCATATGTTATAGGAATACATATGATATTGTGTATAAAGTTTTAGATTTTTCTAGGTTGGTTTACCATAGTTTCTAGATTTATTTATTTTTTTCCATTCTACAGATTCTGAGTTGCTGAAATTTCTCCAACAATCTGTGTTCTTCTATTTTTCTTAATTAGAGATCCATCTTTAAAATTTATAAAATTTTATACATTTGGATTCTAACATATAGAAAAACTTTTTATTAAATGTTCAAACTCATCCAACATTTCTAGATTTGTCCAACAATTCAGACAATATCACTTTGCAATACATCTATAAATTTCTTTTTTTAACTATCATGCTCATTTCTCAAACTTTTTATTTTTATATCTTAAATTATTTCCTAGATTTTTTTTTCTAATTTCACTTATTCATTAATTGAATCAGCTATAAATTTTAAAATTCTTAAATTTCCACTGCGCCACTCTGATCTATGCAACCCAGACACCATCTAAACTCATATCCATTATATCAAATGGACATTGCCACATCAGGGATCAGATAAATTGCCAGTACCAATGCATGCATTACAATTGAAAAATTATTTTTTTTATTCCAAATTTCTCTCTCTATCATCCCACCTAGGTCAATAACCTCAAACCTAGGCTCTGATACCAAAATAAATGTAACACCCTTATACTCTATATACGTACAATACATATTTTCAGCATATGTAAAATACGCATATACGGTATAAAAATATCACAGACCGATTTAATAAAAAAAATTTATATTTTTGTTTTAAGATTTCAAATACTAATATATAAAATAAATAGTATATAAATATTCTTTAATTGTTATAGGAATCAAAAATAAATATTTTATATGAAAATCTCTGAGAAAAATTCGCCAGAGTTTTATTTGTAATTTGAACGTTTCCAAAATTCAACAAAACACAACATGCATAAAACAAACACTCCAAATAAAATCAATTCATTTGGAATCAATTTATTCATATTTCTCATTATCAAATTCTTTATAATTCCTTTATCAAAACTTTTCTCATTTTCTCATGATCAAACTAGGCACATTGCCTTATTATATCATCTTTTTCTCACTTGTTTTTTTCATTTATTCATTTTTCTCATTATCAATTTCTTTCTCATTGTCACATATTCAATCTAGGCACATTGCCTTATTTTCACTTTTTTTTCTCATTTTTCTCATTTTTCACATCATTCTCATTTTTCTCACTTTTCTCATTTTTTTTTCTCATTTTTATCAATATCAATTCATTTTATTATTCCACAAATCTCATTTTTTGCATTCACAACACATTACCTAATTACTTTGGGTATTTTCACATAATATGCATATTTCACACTTTACACAATTTAGCCATTATCAATGGCTTTTCACAATGCATTGAACACAAATGTCATAGCATATTATTCATACTCAATCAATGAACCAAGTAGCTTAACACATTTTTCAACCAAAATGTGTTAAGTCCAAATGTCATGCAAATATAAACATTATACTCAAAGTTTGTACATACCTCTACTAACAACCCAAAGCAAGCTTAATACAACCTCCAATCCTATCCTTCCAACTTGCCCTTCACCACTTGGATGAAGCAAATCAACCTCCCTCAATGCCTAAACCAAATGTGATCATACATAATCATTTAATATCATATTCTAAGGTATTCTCAACATCAAACCATAATTAAACATCACTCTAAACCAAATCCCAAAATTAAGCTTCACCTCACTTTAACTTTGAAAAACCATATTAAGCCATTTAAATTAGTGTTTTAAGTTTATTAATATCATTAAAAACATATTTTAATACATTTAAATCATTTACATTATAACAATACACTCTTATACACAAAATCTCAAAAATGGCATAACCTTCCCCCCCCCCCCCCCCCCAATTGAAGGTTTTCCATTCCAACACAATCCATTACTCATTTCAAGCTTATATTCATCACTTTTAACACTAAACAATGTGCTTAAACAAATAAAATCACACAATTCAACTACTTTGAAAAATCACTTTTTCAAAACCCTAAATCTCCACTTTCATTCTCAAACTCCAACCAAACACAACCAAATCCAATATTTTACTTTAAAATACTTGTTTATGTATCAAAACAACTCATTTGGAATCAATTTACACAATTAAAAACCATGATTTCAAAACCCCAAAAATTACATAACCCTAAATTCTCTCTCTTCACCAATCTTACCCAAACTAACCATTTCTTTAATCCAACCTTAAAATCATTAATAACCAATCAAAACAACTTCATTCATATCCAATTAAGCAATTAAATCATGCTACTATAGAATTCCAAAATTTACATAACACACTTTTCCATAGAATTTGAAAATTTGGCAAGAAAGCTTACCAAATGATGAAGAAACTTCTAAAACTCCGCTTGAATCTTTAAAGCAAATCCCTCTCTTGAAGCCATGAAATTCGGCCTTGAAGGAAAGAAGAAGAAGAAGACTTTTATTTTTTTTTATTTCTCTTTCCTTTTACCCTTTAATTTTAAACCATATATATATATATATATTAAAATAATTTAATAATTATTTATTTATTTATTTATTTAATAAATTAAAAGTCCTAAATTCTCTCTTTCATTCAAAAATAATTTATTTTTGAATTATTTTATTAATTTTAAATTTCTAAGATTTAATTACCAAAATACCCTTTTACTTTGACTTTTCTTTTAAAAAGTGTTGAATTTTATGTGTTATGTATATTTTACATATATATCACATATAGTATCCACTTTTTCATTTAAAACCCCTTCATTTTTCATTTAAAACCATTAATTTATTTTATCCATTTAAATTATAATTTATTTTATCAAATTTCCAAAAATTAGAACTTTTCAAAAATTTAGGATATTAAACATATGCACAAATAATGTGTATCTTATATATACATCAAATGTACCTTATGTGTGTATTAAATATTAAGTATGTAATGTATTAACATATATAATTAATATACCATATGTATATATTATATATACTCTAGATATATATATTGAGTATATACAATTTATCTCTCCAAATACTTATTTAATTTCTCCAAAATCACGGATGTTACACACCCAGGAGACACGGCCAAGCCACTGGTCGTGTCTCACCTAAAGGCCAAAACCAAAGAAACCAAGGAAAAAAAGGCAGAACTTGACACATCCATGCGACATGGCCAAGCCACTGGCCGTGTCACATGACACGGCCAGGAGCTTGGTCGTGTCCCATCTTAAGCTCAAAGAAAGACATGCCAAAGAACAAAGAAGAGCAAAGCAAGGCAAACCAAAGAAAAGGGACAGCAAGTGACACGGCCAGCAAGCTTGGCCGTGTCCCATGCAAATTGAGGGACACGGCCAAGAGCTTGGTCGTGTCACCTAGAAGAAAAGAAGGAAAGAAAGGGTAGAAGGAGACACGTCCAGCAAGCTTGGCTGTGTCCTAAGCAAAGTGAGGGATACGACCACTAGCTTGGCCGTGTCATTCTTGATATGTTTGAATTCTTTTGCACGGATTGAGGAACAAGTGGGGGACAAACAATTTACTTTTACCAAAAGAAATATTAAAGAAAAGAAAAGCTTGCCTAATTGATGGAAAGAAACATTAAACAAAGAAAATAGTGGGGGACAAATGAGAGTGGTGTGAGTTGGAAGGCATGGTGTTGAGCTTTGAATGAATTAAAAAGAGAAGAAGAGGGAAATTGGGAGGATAATTTTTGATACACGGTTTGGGAGTGGGAGATAGTGACACTCTCCCTTAGCTCTTCATCTTCAACCTCTATTTCCATCCTCTCCATCTTCTCCATCTTCCATACACAAGTTCTTTCATATTCTTTGTGATAAATTGGGTTAAACAAGCTCTTGAAGATGAAAGCTTCATTGAAGGATTGGTGACTTGAGAAAGCTCCATTCCATCTTCCAAAGGCATAATCAATTGAAAGTTTGGTGACTTGAGAAAGCTCCATGCCAAGGTTTGGTGACTTGAGAAAGCTCCATTCCATATTGCAAAGGAGAATCACCATTGAAGAGGGCTTGAGTTCTTCATCATACATCAAAGTGGAGCTAGGAGGAAGACTAGTAATCCTACTCTTGGCATCTTCACAAGGGGTTTTTCTATTCTCTCTTTTAATTCATGTTAATATTGTTGTTGTTGTATTAAGAGAATTGATATTACAATGAACAAGTTGTATTTGATTTATATTGAGTTGAATGATTGTTTAAAATTGATGATGTTGAGCTAAATTACCCATGCCTAGGGTTTTTAGTATATTTGATTGAATGCCTTGATTTGATATTTCCATTGATGTACCTTGTGTTGGTTGATTGTGTTGGATTGAATGTTAGGTTGATAGATTAGCTACCTATTAATCTTTGAATATTAGATGACGGACCGAGAGGTAAAATTCGATATCGGAACTATATAATCAACCACCCTATGAATGAATTAGAAATATAGATTCTAGGGTTTTATTAATTTGAAAATGTAAAATAATTGGTTATTGTTATTTCATGAATGTGAGAACTAATGAATTGGTAATTGACTAATTAACCTTAAGGAACAAATTAATTTACAAGCTTATATTAATGGATAATTGAGAATTGATCTTTGATTGAATCGACCTATAACCCTAGGCACCTTCCCTATAATTGAATCAATCTTGTACAACCATCACACACATTAACCGTTATGCACGTTAATTTTAGGTTTAAATTACTCTTTCACCATTCCAAACAACAAACTCTCATTTTTAAATTACTTGTCAATCAAGCTATTACGAACTACACCTTCCTTAAGAGACGAGCTTGGGGAATTCACCTTTGCTACAATTACCTCGTATACTTGCGAGTGACACTTTGTAGTAGTACTTAATTTGAGCGCAACACTCACCTCTTTCGGTAAATCTGCATCTGAGAAAGATACCATTCCCATATCAACTTTGCTCTTCTTTTGAACCTCTTCACACTTCATTACTCCTTCAACTTTTATAAAGTTAATCAGCTCCTCCGGTGTTATAGAGGTGGAAATTGGCATGCTACCCAAGGCCTTGGCAAAAGTTTCACGGTGCTTCTTAGAAGTAGCCAATAAGTCCCAAATACTGACACTTGCTTGGGTTCTCTTTAACTGCTTAAGCACAGTATCATCTTCCTGTTCTTTGTTCCCTACTTATACTTTCTTTCCTTTATTAGCTTCTACTTCCTTAGGTGGTGGCCTTGCGTAAGGCTTACCAGATCTAGTGTTCATTACTTCATCTTCTTCGGGCTCGGACTAAGTCCATTCCTCCTTCTTGGGTACAAGATCATCATCACTATCGCTTGAATCCCAAAACTCATTCACAACACAGATTTCTACTTCTTTACTAACCATAGCTTCTTCAATTTTACTAAACACCACTTCTTCTTTGGTTGCTTCTCCACCCACATCTTGGAAAAAAGACATGACAAAACTTTCATGCAAACCTCCTCCAATCATGAAGGTTGTCGGTGGTGGTACTCTATTGAACCTTGGCAATGGATTGTCTTTGATGCTTGGTTTATTGGGCTCAGGCAGCTTCCCACTATCAATCAAATTCTGGATCTCATGCCTCAACCTCATACATCTATTTGTGTCATGCCCTTGCATTTGATGAAATTGACAAAATGCCTTAGCGTCAAAATTAGGTGGGAGAGGGTTAGGCAAAGGACGAGGATTTAAGGTTTGTAACAATCCCTTCTTTTGTAGCTTATTGAGAACCCAAGACAGCGGCTTCCCCAATTCTGAAAACTGCCTTCTTCCTCCTTGGCCAGTAGCATTAACATCAACTGCCTTTTGCATGCTTTGATTACCAGACTAGTAGTTTCCTTTCTCGTTCCTTCTTGTTGAAAAGTGGTTCTTCTCTCTTTTCCACTCTTTAATTTATAGACCAGCTTGCGAAAGGTCCTTGAAATCCCAAATGAGTGTATGAGATATCCTTTCATGAAGGCTAGGTAACAATCCTCTCACAATCATTCTAATTTGATCGGATTCATCAAGCCTTCTCTTGAGCAATGCAGCCTTATTCCTCCATCTCTTCATATAGTCCACGAAGTTCTCATTCGGCCTTTGTCTAATGGACTCCACCTCCATTAGAGTAACTTCTAATTCAGCATTGTATCCATATTGTTGGATGAAGGCCTTGTATAGTAGATCCCAACTCTTTTGAGTGCCATCATCTAAGGTATTAAACCAATTTTGGATAATAGGATCCAATGAGAGCATAAAGTATCTTAGGGTTTGAGCCTTAGTAGCTCAGGCAGACTGCATAACAGTGATATACTGCTTCATATGAAGGTGAGGATTTCCAGTTCCATCAAACGTTGCAAAGGATGGCATCTTGAACTTGTATGGAACTTCCTCGTCTAGCTCAAACAATTTATCAACCTCGGACATTTTTTTGATTTTCAGCTTCTTTTCAAACTTCTTTTCTAGGTCAGCAATCATCTTTTCAACATCTGAAATTTTAGTTTTCTCCATAGCTGATCTTTAAACAACCTTTGACTCCTTCTTCTTGTCTTGAGGATCTTGGAAGTATTAAGCGCAATCATCATCATCATCGACGACTATCTTGTCATCATCAAAAACCACTTCATCAACCTTAGCCTTCCCTTTATCCTTTGGCTTCTTGGTGCTAGCAAATGCTTCGGCATTGTTTCCTAAAATTGCAGCCAATTAGTTCTTCATGGTCTCAGCCAGGGTCTCCTTTAGTTCTTCCATTCTAGCATTGAGGGCGTCGTCCACCATTATTTGAATTTTTTCGGGCTCCATTGCTTTTGGTGAGAAAGTAATTGAGTTGTTGTTGGATTCTTCGTCTCCAACGTAGGTCGAATTATCGTAAGCTTTTGAACTATTGTAATCTAGGGTTGTGAGCCAGAAAGAATTAATGATATGTGATGCAAATGTATGTATGCATGTGTGCACAAACAATAAACAATCAAGGATAAATAGGATGTTCCTTCCAACCTTATAACATCCACACACGAATGGCGAGTCTCTTTTTCTAGGTAATATGGTTAACAAAATACCAACATGGGGTATCTTGTTTTTAAAAAATTCTCTTGAATGTTTCAACTAATAGTTATATTTTAAAAATGAAAATTAGTTCATGATAGTTCACATTAATTAGATTTTAATCCATTCAAATAACTAAAGTAGCTTTTATGCTATAATAGATTAAAACTAAATTAAGAGGTTTATTATAAATAGATTTCTCACTTGAAAAGGTAACTAATGAGTCATGCCAAAAACAAGCCCATAGTTAATAATTCTTAGTATAAACTAGGCTCACAATTGATTTTTGGTATTTCCAAAATTGACCTAAATAATTTGTAGGCTCTTTTAAAGGTTGGATGAAATGCAAACATGGTTTTGTAAAAAGATTTGAGATAAAAAAAAATGGATTTTTGACTTTGTTTTTGAGTCATGAGAAAAGAAAATTTTTGATTTGTGTTTAGAAAAGTTTTATGCCCAAAGACCATCTTGAAAAGTTTTGAAAATAGCTTTGGTCTTTTGGACTTTAAAGAAAAATTTATTTTGAGCTTACAATGTACTTAGGTCATATTAGAAAAAGAACAAACCAAATAAGCCATGATTTAAGCCAAGATAAATTAACCATAGTCAAACAACAAGCATTTGGGGTAAAAACCTAAGGAAAGTAACTATGCCAATTACATGAGCTTTAGTCTTTGGGTTGAAAGGCTTAGGTTTCCATAGCAAATATATACCAAAAAGGTACAAGGCTATAAGTGATTATGCCATGCTCGATCTCCATACATTGAGTGAAAGTATGGTATCCCTTACATAACACAACACGGGCATCCTAACTCACGCACACAATGCAATCTAATATGATGCAATGGATAATATCATGATAAGAAAGAATAGGATAATATAAAGACCAATGGAATCAACTTTTCTTATCCCCAGTGGAGTTGCCACTTTGAGCAGGAATTTTCGGCCCCACTCCCGGTGGAATGATTCTTGCAACTTCGACACTGTTTAGGCTTGGGGCTGTAGAGAACACGGGCCTAAGCCTGAAGAAAATGGAGTTGCCACCTGGACAAGCCGGGAAAAAGAAAGGGGTGGATGACTCGATTCCTAAGGAATCCCTAACCCTCTAATGGGTTCAGAAAGTTGGGTATGTGTGGAGAAGGTGAGAAACGACCCAGCACCCCCCACAACACCCGGTTCATTGGAATCGACCTCCTTTGTAGGTCTTAATATTATAAAATTTTTAAATATAACAATATTATCCATGCTACATGCGATCATAAGAATAATTAAATACTTTATTAAAACCACAACAATGTCCAAACAAAACAAATAAATGGACACCCATCCGAGGATGGAAACATATTCATACATTGTATAATATCTAAAACTAAATAGGACACCTACCGAAAGGAGGAAATGTATCCTTTACATTGATCCAAAACTTTAAAATAAGCTAAATTACATGATGTTCATGATATGAGGTACCTAAAATAGGAAAATATACCTCTTACAATATTTTGAAACCAAAGAAAATCAATAAAAATAACCAACCATTCATTAAAAATAAACCATTCATCAAAGACATCAAACATCAATCAAAATATATAATAAACATTCATCTAATTTAAATAAAATAGTAAGCATATAAATTTAGGGTTTATGCATCAATTAGGGTTTCTTGGTTTTTATGTTTAACAATTAGGGTTTTGTATATACTGGATTAATTAATTGAGAAACATTTAATATAAAAGAAATAATATGGCTACTGGATGTTTGAATTAGAGATTAGGTTTGAAATAAATTAGGGTTTGAATCTAAAGAATGGATGTTTTGGATGTAGGGTTTCAAAAGTTGTATGAAAATAACATTAAAATTTAAGGTTTAAATAAATAAGATTGAAAATCATGAAAATAGGATTTTAAGTTAGGCATTTGGAAAGAGTAGACTACTGTGAATCTCAAAAAAATAGATTTAGTTAGGGTTTTAAGAAAACAGATATTGTTTTGTGGTTTTAGAAAAGTGTAATTAGGATTTTATATTTTAAAAATTAGTTTTACAGGTATTAAGGTATTAGGGTTTTGAAAAAACACTTTTTAGGTTTTTAATTAGAGTTTAGATGGTAAGTAGAATAATTGATTAATGTGCCTAACAAAAAAATCATCTATTATATGTTTAAATAATTGATCCAATTGAGTGATGAGGTATACTATAAACATAAACAAGTAAATAGAAATTCAAACCTCCATTGTTAGTTTCACCACAATTTTGAATTCTAGTTGAGCAGTAACAAAGAAAGTGGGTGCTGCCTTTGATGGATTGTATGTTGTTTGTTGCCTCTTGATCCTTCAATCTTGGAATTGTAAATAAACTGCCAAAAACAATTCAAATAGTTCTTGAATAAAATTCCAAAAGTCCCAATCCCAAAAGTCTGATCCCCCCAACTGTATGTTTTTAATGTGGTATTTATAAGAAAAAATAAAAATCTAATACTAATTGATTAAGAAAATAAAAATTATTTAGAAATTAATTTTTATTTTCGAAAACTTGCGAAACTGCGCTAGCGAAAACTTGCTGCAGAGCGCTACTGGCTGGGCGCAAGTCGTGCGCATTTTTTCCGCAAGTTTTGCTTGCAGCAAAAATTAGCCCCTAGCTAATTCGCCGCAAGCAAAACCTGCAGCGAATTAGCCCGTGGCCAATTCGCCGCTGGTAAAACCTGCGGCGAATTGGCCAGCGAATTTCATCGTCAATTCTGCCGTCGCCGATTTTTATTATTTTTTATTTTTTATTTATATATTATTATTATTTAGAAATAAATAAAATTAAAATTAAAATAAATAATATAAATAAATAATAGGTAAAATAAATTAAAATAAAGACTAAATATTAAAATTAATAATATATACCACAAAAAATTATTTCGGACTGTTTTAAAATCTTTAGACTAGACTGGATTAAAAATTAAGGGTCTACACTAAGCTAGAGACTTAGCGTGATTTGTTCATCGCACAAGTAGTAGGTGAGAGTCAGATAGTATAAAAGTGTATTGGTTCGCCGCCAGACCAATGCTACTACAAAGCATGTAAATATTTAGTTTTGTTTAATCTCATGCTATTTGTATAAGTGATGTTTATGTAAAAATGTTAGAACTTATAATGTTTGTAAATATTTAAATACATTTCATATATATAAATGATCATGAGGATTTTATAATTTGAGGTGTGTGGATGATATTGGAGTATGGGATAAATGAATGCGAATATATATATATATATATTGGAAGTGTAAATTTTTATGCAGGTTGAGTGTGTTTGAATTTTGGGAAAGTCTGAATTATAGACAAAACTCTGGCGATTTTTTTTAGAGATTTTTTTGTAAAACTATGTTTTGATAACTTATTACTATTATAAATATGTTATTATATTTACTAAACTATATTTTAAAAGGTTAAAAATATCTCTATAAAAATCAAGAAAAATTTTCTAATGATTAGAACGGTGACATACTTATATTTTGTATACATATTTTACATATACGGGGTATATGTATAGTATGCATATAGGGTATAAAGGTGTTATAATTTTAAAAACAATACTAGGATCTGATTCAAAGGTGAGCAAATCCCATTTGATAATTAGCCTCTTTCTTATGAAGAGATGATCAACTTATTGGGCTTTGAGTGCTAAGGAAGGGCGATAAGTGCATCAAACATCAATTTTGCACCTAATTCAGAAAATTAGGAAAACTAAAATTAAAATGCTAATGCATATTTTTGTTTTTTTTTTAAAAAAAGTCAACTACACCACATGGCATGGCCTGGCTGCACCAAGCATGGGAAGTGCTTAAGTGGACGACCACACAACACGCAACCATTTATGACTTGTGCAGCCTATATGCATCAAGCATGGCTCAAAAGCCCAATCTGGTTTCATAAATAGCAACCTCCTCCTCTTATTCTATAACCAAAATTTTGGATCCTGAAACTCTATCAAATTGCACCTGTGAGCAAGGATTTTCACCCACACTCTTGGTGGAATGGTTCTTGCGATTTCGACACTGTTAGGCTCAGGGACTTAGAGAATACGGGCCTAAAGGATCCATTGCTTGTGGTGAGAAACTGACTGAGTCGTGGCTGGATTCTACATCATTGGCGTAGGTCAAATTGTCGTAGGCTCTTGAACTGTTGTAATTCAGGGCTGTGAGCCAGAAAGGGTCAATGATATGAGATGCAAATGCATGTATGCATGGATGCACAAGTAACAAACATATCAATTCACCATAGTAGGAATGAAGCTTCCAACCTTATAACTTCCACACACGAATGGCGAGTTTCTTTTTCTAGGTATATAGCCAACAAAATACTAATATGGGGTATCTTGTATTCAAAAGAATTCACTTGGACGGTTTAAACAATAGTTGTATTTTCAAATATAGAAGTCAATCCATGATAATTCCTATTAATTAAGTTTTAATCCATTGGATCAATTAAAAATCGCTTTTATGCTATATTGGGATTAAGACCAAATTAAAAGATTTATCATAAATAGATTTAACATTTCGAAAAAACAATGAGTGATTCATGCTACAAATAAGCTCATGATTAATAAGTCTCAGTGTAAACTAGGCCCACAATAGATTTTTAATATTCCATAATTGACCCAACTAGTTGTAAGCCCATTAAAAAAAGTTGTTTAAAAGCCTATAAAAAATGGTTTTGTTTCAAAGCCCATTGTAAAAGATTTACAAAAAATAAATGTTTGGCCTTTGAGTTTGGGCCATGAAATAGAAAGAATTTTTGACCCATCTTGAAAAAAATAATTTTATGTCCAAGACCATTTTAAAAATTTTTGAAAATAGTTTTGGTCTTTTGGGCTTAAAAAGTTATTTTGGGCTTATAATATAATTAGGTCATATTAGGAATGGAATAAACCAAATAGGCCATGATTCAAACTAAGATATATCAAACATAGTCAAAGAGCAAGCATTTGGGTAACCCCATATCAACCTGGGCAACCCCAGTTCAATATGGACAAGTCCATATCGAACTGGGCTTGTCCTATTCTACCAAAATGGCTTCAGGCTATTTATTTTAGGTTTTAAAACCTGATTTTGTATCGTTTTAAAGTTTTAAAAACTAAACCAGACTCATTTGGGTCTTTATAAAAAATTGGACCAATCAAGATAAAAGCTTAAAATAGGTTTAAGCCATTAAGAATGGACTGATAAGCACTTAGGCCATCTTTAATTAAGACCGAACTAGCTTAGGGCGAAAATTAAGGGTCTACAGCACCCGTGACAAAAATTAATTAATACACTCAGTTTTCTTTTATTATTATTATTAATTTATTTGCACTACCATTAATTAATTTCATTTTAATTTTCCCGTGCAAGTGGAGTTACGAAGCGGTAAAGCCCTCCAAACCTTTTGTTAAGAAGAAGTTATTGCCCAAGGTAACATTTTTGTTTCTTCATCTATTTCCATTCAGTAATTAATTAATTAAATGATTTAATTTAAGTCCTTTGCAACCAAAGGCACTAACTGCTTACGGCTTTAATTCCTATTCAAACGGGATAAAAGGCATACATAGAATATTATTCTTAGTGGCGAGCCCATACTTTAACAACCAACTAATCCTTTATTTTGATTTTCTTTTTATCATTATTTGTTATTTTTCATTATTACCATTGTTATTCTTCCTTCTTCTCTTTGTTAATATTTTGGCACCCAATAGCAAATTTGGTGAGTTTTGCAATGGTCGCCTTTATAGTTTTATATCCTTTCCTGTTATTTCTTTAAATTAATCAATTGAGGATTTGTATTCAACATAGAACCTATAAGGGCTAGAGTTGAAGCTCCCCTAAAATTATTATTTTGGTGGAGTTATAATATTTATTTTTCACACTGCATTTTATGGATGTCATGTTGTTATATGCTCATGCAATGCAATGAGATCATTCACAATTAATTCTGACATAATTCCATAAAAATCATATTTTTCTTCAATCCAAAAAGGTTATAAAATCAATCAAAGAGAGATAAAAAAATATTTTTTTATCAAATTGGTATGAAAACTTAGCTCGCAACCCATCGTGAACCCATCGTGATTGGTTTCGGACTAGTGTCTTTTGGGTATAAATTGATATATTTTAATGGAGTCAATTAAATAGGTTTTTTCCTTAATTTTCCTAAATCAAATAAACTAAGGTGTTGGCCCTCCAATATATGGTTTTCAAAATAAAAGTCATCATCCTTTTTCAAAATAAAAGGAGAGTTTCTTTTAAATAAAAGAAATAAATCTTTTCAAAATGAAAGATAAATTTTAAACTCATGCTTACCTAACTGACTGAAGACTATATGTAGTGGTGTCATGTGAGACATAGCCCCAATGAGTATTTCGGCTTCTAATTTTTTAGCGAATCGAAATGGTACTCGGATAAGGCCTTACAGCTGTGCATTTGGCACGGTGTCATTTGGACTGATAGACTAAGGCTATAATGTACATGCATTTGATTCTTTATCTCATGTGCTCTACCACCCTTACGGGTACAAAGGCTAGTGCCACAACCTCTACCTTGTGGGTCATTTCGAATCTTAATACAATGCCTAGCTTTGACTAGGGTGAGATCAGTCTAGCTCATTTTTACTGAGGGATAGACCAAATGAGCCATGGCTAGAGTGCATATTACAACTTTCTGGTGATTATTGAGGTATGTTAGTTCTTTCTCGATTCCTTATTTCTTTCTTTCATAAGCTTAGAATAATTAGCTTTAACTTTGTTGAGTTTTGCATATTTGGGCTAGGAAGCACCATCTAGCCCCAGCCACTTGAGTTATAAGTGCAAATTGGCATCTAGATTACTTGAGGTTGGGTGCATGGATACAAGATAAGGAAAAAAAGGAACAAATTGCTTCTCAACATATCGCACTACCCTCGATGAATCGACTTAAGATAGGGTAAGAAGACTAAAGTAATATTGTTAATACTTTCATAAAAGCAATGAATTTATACATACTTGACATATTGTTTTTGAATGGCATGTTGAGTTAGCTTAGTGGCATGGCAATCAGCATAACCCTCGTAGTGTTTGACAAAATACATGAATGAGGTGCTCACTCTCCATCACTCTCAATTTCTTATGGTTAATAACTATGCCAATAGCTGGTATCTTAGTGAGAGAGTGTGTAACACCTAAATTTTTATTAAAATATAATTAAATCAATAATTTAGAGAGTTAAATGACTGAGTCATGGAAATATGTTAGTATATATATGTTGAATATAAAAGAAATATACTGAAAGTATAAAAGTCAAATAGTAAGAAGTAAAAGACAAAGGTAGAATAGTAAAAAGTTAAAAAAAATAATAAATTAATTAATTAATTAATAATTATAATAATAAATTAATAAATTAAATTAAAATTAAAATTAAAATTAATTTTGATAGTGGAAGATGATGAAAATTTAGAATTTTATTAAATATTAATTAATTAATATATATGTGGTTAGAATTAAAGGAAGAATAAAAAGTCAAATATTTAATTCATCTTCTTCTTCTTCTTCTTCCTAGCCTTGGCTGAATCACCATTGAAGAGAGGGGGAAGCTCTTGCTTCATCCAAATACCTAAAATTCTACCAAGTTTCCAAAGATTAAAGGTGATTTTGGAGGATTTTTGCAAGAGATAGGTAAGCTTTCTTGAAAATTTAAGATAGTTTCTTGATAGTTTGAAATATCTGAAATTATTATTTTTGGAGGAGGTAAATATAATTGTTTAAATGATATTAAATAATGTTAATTTGATATAGAAGAAATAATTTCAAGGTTAGATTCAAGAAAAGATTAGGTTTAAAGAAAGTTTGTAAAAGGAAGAAGATGAATAATGGGTGTTAATTGAATTTAATTGCTTAAAATGTGTTAGAATGTGGTTTTAAAGACATAGTTGATGTTAGAATATGGTTTTAAAGACAATAATTGAATTTAAAATGTAAATTTAAAGTCGTTAGAATGATTGTCCAAAATTAAAGAAGAATAGGGCAAAAAATTAGAATTTTGAGGAATGTGATAAATTAAGTTTAATTGGTTAAAAAACATAGAAATGTGATACTAATGTAGATTTTTTTTAATTCAAAATGTGGAAGGTGTTGAGTAGATTGGGTTTATCCAATCTAAGTGGAGAAGGGCACTTTGGAAAGTGAAGGTTGGAGGTTGCAATAGGCTTGGGCTTTGGCACAATAGAGGTTAGTACATACTTTGATAATTATTATTTTTATTACATTGGTGTTGGGCATAACACTTTAAAAATTGATGAAAGCGTTATGTTATATACATATTGATTTTTATTTGTAAAGTGTGTAATATTCGTGATCTTTGAGAAATTAAATAAGTATTTAGAGATGTAGGTGTTGTATATATTTAATATATACCTGGTGTATACATAGTGTATACACAATATATATATTGTATGTTGGATATATGTATATATTATATTTTATATAATATATATATAAGGTATACTTAATGTGTACATAGTGTGTAATATCCTAATTTTTAAAAATTAAATTAAATAAATTATAATTTAATTGGATAAATTAAATAAATAATTTTAAATGAAAAATTGAAGGATTTTAAATAAAAAAGTGAAATATATATGCTATATATATATAATATACATAACATATACAAAGTCAACAAAAGTCAATTTTTAAAAGTCAAAAGTCAAAGTTCCAAGGGTATTTTAGTAAATAAACTTTGAAATTTTAAAATTATTTAGATTATTCAAAAATAAATAATTTTGAATGGAAGATGATATTTTGGAATTTTAATTAAATAAATAAATAATAAATTAAAAATATATTATAATAATATATATAAGTTGAAAAAGAAAGTGGAAAGAGAGAGAAAATCTAATTTTGGTCTTCTTCTTCTTCTTCTTCCATGTGCCGACTTTCCATAGCCATCAAAGAAGGAGTTTTGCTTCTTCCAAACTCCCAAAATTGAAGGATTTCAAGTGTTCAAGTTAAATTTTTAGGGATTTCCTCCATATTTAGTAAGCTTTCTCTTTGAATTTCCATGAAAATAAGAATATGTTTGTTTTCGATTTGTGAAATAGTATGATTTAGTTGTTGAAATTGGTATGTATGAAGTAATTTTAAGTGGTTAGCAATTATTTAAGGTTGGATTGAAGAAATGGCTAAGTTTGAGTAAAGATTGGTAAAGAGAGAATTTAGGGTTATAGAATTTTAGAGGTAAGTACAAACTTTGGATAAATTGGTTATGTTCGCATTACATTTAGGCTTAACATATTTTAGTTGAAAATTGTGTTAAGTTACTTGATGTATTAAATATGCATGAACATTGTAATATGTTATGTGATTTGTTATGAATGCATTATATGCATTGTGAAAAGCCATTAATAATGGCTAAATTAATTAAAATGTAAAATTTGTGTATTATTTAAAAATATCCCAAAGTGATTGGGTAATGTCATTGGTTATGTATGCATTATATGCATTGTGAAAAGCCATTGTTAATAGCTAAAGTGCATAAAATGAGATTTATATGTGGATTATGTGAAATTACCCAAAATATTTGGGTAATGAGTTTTGAGGTAAAATGTGATGCATTATGATGATATGTTGAAATGTGATGAAATGAAATGAATTGATATTGATATAAATGAGAAAAGTGAGAAAAAAAAATGAGAAATAAGGCAATGTGCCTAAATGATAATAAGAAATGAGGCAATTTGCCTAATTGATTATATGAAAATGAGAAAGAAATTGATAATGAGAAGTATGAAATAATTGTGTGCTTAGTATGTTATTCAATTTCTAGAGTTTTGTGTTGGGCGGCATGCCTATGAGGTTATCCTAATTATTTGTCTTTGGGGCTAGCTTTTGAGCAATTATTTAATTTGCCTTCGGGGCTAGATTCTTGGCATCACTGTAATAAGATTTGCCTTCGGGGCTAGCTTTTGAGCATTATTATAATTTGCCTTCAAGACTAGATATGTAACACCCTTATACCCTATATGCGTACAATATACATTTTCAGCATATGTACAATACGCATATACGGTACAAAAATATTACAGACATGTTTAATAAAAAAATTTCACATTTCTAATTTAAAATTTCAAAAACTAAATATATAAAATTAAATAGTATATAAATATTCTTTATTTGTTATAGGAACCCAAAATAAACATATTATATGAAAATCTCTGGGAAAAATTCGTCAGAGTTTTGTCTGTAAATTGGACATCCCAAAATTTAATAAACTCAACCTGCATAAAACAAACACTCCCAATAAAATCAAATCTCCATTTCACCAATACTTCTCAATTTTTCTATATTTTCTCAAAATATTTATACATAGATATATATATCAACAACACATATAGAATCCTATTTTAAACAAATTATCCAAAACATTCTTTACAGTTAACAATATATACTTCAAAAATAAACATAATATACATAGTATCGAAATATACTATATTATCAAATATGTATATGCTGGCAAATGGCTCTGATCTTGATGTACCCAAAAACACTTCAAGCTCGATAAATGCAAGCCTAGACACGACTAGGTCTAGTAGGACTCTCCGGCTCTACCAAATCGTCCATGTCACCTACGTGACAAATTACAATCACGCTAAGTTAAAAGCTTAGCGGTACAAATTTTGATAACAATAAAACTGTAAAGTAAGGCCAATGCAAAATGCTTATGGATATCACATTATTCCATTTTCTCATACTTTTTAAATATTTCACAATCCAAAATTCACATAAAAATAAACACAAACATGGGCCCAAAGATAACTAATATGCTATTCAAATTCCAGAGTTACTGTTTTGGTCTATAATGACATCATGTGTCTAGTCCCGCAGGAAAAATATTAATGTAATAGTCTAACTAGGTTTGAGCTTACGACCCGGTCATTTCACCTAGCCCAGCTTCAAGGACTTATTTTTGAGGCTTACGACCCGATCATTTCACCTCAAAAATATTTTCATAGTGACGCCCAACGTCTACCCTGTAGGCAAATCATAGGCATGCCGCCAAATACAGAACTCTGAAAATTGAATAACATACTAGGCACACAATTTATTCATATTTCTCATTATCAATCTCTTTCTCATTGTCACATTATCAAGCTAGGCCCATTGCCTTATTTTCTCATCTTTTTCTCACTTTTCTCATTTTTCTCATTTATATCAATATCAATTCATTTCATTATGTTTCTACATATCTCCTTACATTATACCATATTTTTACATTCATAACACATTACCCAATTACTTTGGGTATTTCTACATAATTCACATATTAATCACATTTACACAATTTAGCCATTATCAATGGCTTTTTACAATGCATTTAATACATATATGACATTACAAATGTCATAGCACATTATTCATATATAACCAATGTATCAAGTAGCTTAACACATTTTTCAACCAAAATGTGTTAAGCCCAAATGTCATGCAAACATAACCAATGTATTCAAAGTTTGTACTTAACTCAAATAGCAACCAAAACAAGCTTAAAACAACCTCCAATCCTATCCTTCCAACTTGTCCTTCACTACTTGGATGAAGCAAAACAACCTCCCTCAATGCCTAAACCAAATGTGATAGCAAATAATCATTTAGTATCACATTTAATGGCATTTTCAATATTAAACCATAATTAAACTCCATCCAAGCAAAAATTCAAAATTTAAGGCTAACCTCACTTTAACTTTGGATTATCATACTAGGCCATTCATTTTAATATATTAAGCTTATTTATATTATTAGAAATATGTTTTAATACATTTAAACCATTTACATTACAAAAACATACTCTTATACAAAAATCCCAAATGGCATAACCTTCCCCCATTGAAGGTTTTCCATTCCAACACAATCCATTAATCATTTTAAGCTTATATTCATCACTTATATCACCAAACAACAAGATTAGACCAATAAAATTATACAATTCAACAACTTCAAAAAAATCATTTTTCAAAACCCTAAATCACACTTCCATTCTCAAACTCCAACCAAACACAACCAAATCCAATTTTTGACTTTAAAATACTTGCTTATGCAACAAAGAAACTCATTTGGAATCAATTTGCATAATTAAAAACCATGATTTCAAAACCCCAAAAATTATATAACCCTAAATTCTCTCTCTTCACCAATCTTACCCAAACTCAACCATTTCTTCAATCAAACCTTAAAATCATTGCTAACTACCCAAAATAACATCATACACACCAATTTCAATAATTATAACATACTACTTAACAATTCAAAATCACACATAGTCAAAATTTTCATGAAATTCAAAGAAAGGAGTTGGAAACTTACCAAATTTAGTGGAAATCGCCAAAAATTAACTTTAAACTTGTTAAATCCTTCAATAAATTGAGTATAGAAGAGCAAAATTCCTTGGACACCACTAATGGAGGTTTCGGCCAAGGAGGAAGAAGAAGATGATGAAAATGGCTTTTGATTTTCTCCTTCCTTTCATCCTTTAATTTCAACCATATATATATTATTTAATTTAATTTAATAATTAATTATTTAATTATTTATTTAATAAATTAAAAGTCCAAAAATTTCTCTTCCATTTAAAAATTATTTATTTTTGAATTAATTTAATAATTTTAAATTTTTAAGATTTAATTACTAAAATACCCTTTTTTACTTTGACTTTTGACTTTTTTTTAAAAAAGTGTTGACTTTTATATGTTGTATATATTTTACATATATATCACATATATATTCCACTTTTTCATTTAAATCCCTTAATTTTTTATTTAAAACCATTAATTTAATTTATCCAATTCAATTATAATATATTTTATCAAATTTTCAAAAATTAGAAATTAAAAAAAAATTTGGGATATTACACATGCACAAATAATGTGTATCTTATATACACATCAAATGTACCTTATATGTGTATTAAATATATTAAGTATGTAATGTATATATCCAACATATACAATTAATATACCATATGTATATTTTATATATACACTAGGTATATATATTGGGTATATACAACTTTTATATCTCCAAGTGCTTATTTAATTTCTCCAAAATTACGGATATGACAATTTTCTACCCCTTAAATAATTTAATCCTCGAAATTATTCAGTATAGTAATAAATCATCCAAATCAAAATATAATCTTAAAATCTCATATTAAATTAATCATCTCATCAAATCATTATTTCATCAAATTATATAATTTTTACTCTCCCCCTTAGGTTTATTCTCAATTACCTTTTTACCATTCTATAACTCATCATTATACTGTCTATTTACTCAAACAGTCACAATAAATTATCATATCATCAATAGAATTATCATTAGACAAAATTAGTTCATCTCTTTAATATATATACACCACACACCTATTGCACTTAAGATATTTGATCACTTTATTATCTTAAAAAAATATACTCTTATAACCTTAAGTTCAAATGTTAATAACTTATATTTTAACACTGACTATTTTGTCATCATAGTCATTTTCAAATTTATATCTCTATTTAATTACCACCTTGCTTATATTTATAAATAGTTATTTGTAAAAACCACAAATGATAACAACTCCCAATTCCAACTAATAAGTTTTAACACAGTAATTTTACACACCTTCACTTTATACAATTACCACATATTAATTTAATATCACCATTATACAACAACAAAATCTTATTTCCTTATTAAGATTCATTCCAATTATACTATAATTAACATTTTTCTCTTATAATTATTTGAAACTAGTATAACTTAGCTCCTTTCATATGCATATATATATATATATATATATCAGAACGCTGTATGATGCACATTATCATATAGCTTGCATATTCTTAATACAACTACATACATTGAATTTCAATAAATACTTGTAAACTTATTACATTTCAAATCAATTGATCTAACTATCACAATATGACCATCACATCCTTATTCTATTCTGACCAACTCTTAGTCTATTTTAAATTCATCAATCTGTTTTCAATTCATGACTTAATTCTATTAGGTCAAATTTATTCTCAAATCTTAATTTTCTTCGAATTCATCATTACAAATAATATTCATTTCCCCTAGTCTCATTCACTTTAAATGTCATTTTCATCAACTTATTCATTTTATACCACTTACAAACACATCCAATATAACTCTTACTTATATTTCATAATTCCTTTCATTTATCTTTTTCTCACATTTATTATAGTTAATATATTTACAAAAATCACTTTCCTTACACATCATTTATAGCTCATCATATTTTCACAATTCCCTTCTGATTTCACACTATCTATGGTCATAAATAAATTTCTACATAAGGTTATGAGTCCAACTATACCAACCACAAATCTTGCTTGTAACTCATGAAATAAAAACTATCAATTTCACTAAATATATTTCACAGTTGTATCATCTTAAGCCCACATCTGTGGGTTACAAATAAACACCGCCTTCACTATAATTCTTTCTCAAACAGCTCTTATCTAGAAACTACATCCATGTCTCAATGGTCACCCGTGGCATTTCAAAATCACATATTAGTTCTTTAAACTCTTACTACATGAAGAGTTAACGCATATCAATTATGTTTTAAGACAAGTTACCCTTATCCACTTGTTTTTATTAGCCTAAACACATGATCCATTAACATTATCATTGACAACTCATATATTTATATATTAATTTTATATAATTATTTAATAAAAACTCCTTTTCCAATTTTAAAATCCATTTACTAATAATTACCAATTATATTTCAACTTATTCAATAATTTTTTTACAAATTTATCCTTCTTAGATCAAATAAATAATTATATAGAGTTACAAACATACCATAATACTTCAATAATACTTTTTCACATCTTTAAGTAATCAACTCAATACTTTATCACTTTCACATTACATCATATTGTCACAATTTCTAGGTGATCAACCTTATCATGATCACCTTCATCTCACAAATTTTTATTATTTCACATTTTAAATATTTTTCATATTTTTAAATCATCCACATATATATCCATAAGTCACATTCATAATGTGACTTACTTTCCATATTTTCTTACTTATCATATTAGTGTCTGTATTAGACAATTCACCACACATATCATATAAGTGTATACACACAATCACACAATTATACTCAACTTTTTATATATAAAAATTGAACATTTATCACATTTCATGGAATATTATCATTTCTCATTCTTATATAATAAATAAATAATCCTCATTCATCATTTTTTTACATAATTATTAGTCACATTTCCAATGTGATTTCTCTCTCACATTTTCCATCCATACTCTTCATATATATATATATATATTCACTTTCTTAATCATTTCTCTTTATTTCATATCCAGTATCTATACTATCAACCACATTGCACATTATATGATATTTTCATAATTAATATTACTCATTCAAAATTACTCCCATGCTTATTAAACATTAAACTATCAATATCTAAACAATCTTCATCGAAATTCCCTTACAACTCTAAATTTTCAACTTACTACTTTACTTAAACTTCATTCTATTAATCTCATTTTCAAGAGCTAACTTTATAAACATTATTTTTATATTAATATAACATCAAAATACATCACTTTCACAATTATGGAAACCCATTTCAAAAATTCAAATTTCATATAATACAACCAACAACATGAACCTCACCAAATCTCATCTATGTAACATTCCCAATCTTAAGATCATAACATTTACTTTTAAACAACACTAATTCATTTCATTACACTAATTAACATCATCCATTTAGATATCCTAATTTTACATACTCAAACCCTAAATCATGCATCATTTTTTTCATAATAAATAATTCACTATCACATATCATTTCCCTCTTTGATTTTTTTTTTAATTATGAACTCTTTGTTCTAAATTATTAATAACTTCATATTCCTTCTTCATACTTCTACACGTCTGTATATAAATTTTCATAATTGTTCTTATTTATTTGTCTCATGAAATTAATTTATTACTCATGTATACAAAGTTGTATGACTTCCTTAGTTTCATGTCAATATCACTTTCAATTTTTATATTCCTTACCAATTCTTTATAAAAGCTTGTAAAATTTTACCCATGTGCACTTGACACATATATGGATTTATATTTAAAATTTTAGATTTTTCCAAGCTGATTTACTATATTTAAAAATTAAATCTTCCAAACCCGTAGAATTTGTCTCTTTAATAATTCCTCTAGAAGCACCCAGTTATCCATTTTTTTTAGGTATTAAACCTTAATAAAGATTCATAAACTTTTAACCATATGTTCTAGGAATACATTTAATATTGTATGCAAATTTTCAGATTTTTTTTTGGTTGGTTTGCCATAACTTTTAAATATTTTTCTCAATTTTTACATATTCTGAGTTGCTGGAACTGTTCCAACAACCCGTGTTCTTTTATTTTTCTTAATTAGAAATTCATCTTTAAAAATTATGAATTTTTTTTATTCATTGGATTCTAACATATAGAATAACTTTCCATTAAATTTTCAAACTTATCCAAAAATCCTAGATTTATCCAAAAATTCGAATAATTCACATTGCAGTACACATATAGAATTTTCTGTAACTATCATGCCCATTTCTCAAACTTTTTATTTCATATCTTAAATCATTTCCTAGATTATTTTTCTAAATTTCACTTATTCATCAATTCAATCAACTATGAATCTTAATTTCGAATAAAAGTTCCAAAAATTCTTAATCCATAAGCTCTATAATGACGCTTCTATTGTGCCACTCTGATCTATATAATCCAGATGTCATCTCAATTCATATCCGGTATATCAAATGGGCATTGCCACATCATGGATCAAATAAATTGCCAATGCCAATGCATGTATCATAATTGAAAACCATTTTTTTAAATCTCAATTTTCTCTCTCTAACAACCCGCCTAGGTCGAGAACCTCCAACCTAGGCTCTGATACCAAAATAAATGTAACACCCTTATACCCTATATACGTACAATATATATTTTCAGCATATGTACAATACGCATATATGGTACAAAAATATCACAGACCTGTTTAATAAAAAATTTTCACATTTCTAATTTAAAATTTCAAAAACTAAATATATAAAATTAAATAGCATATAAATATTCTTTATTTGTTATAGGAACCCAAAATAAAAATTTTATATGAAAATATTTGAAAAAATTTGCCAGAGTTTTATCTGTAAATTGGACATCCCAAAATTTAATAAACTCAACCTGCATAAAATAAACACTCCCAATAAAATCAAATTTTCATTTCACCAATACTTCTCAATTTCTCCATATTTTCTCAAAATATTTATACATAGATATATATATATATATATATATATATCAACAACACATATAGAATCCTATTTTAAAAAATTATCCAAAACATTCTTTACAATTAACAATATATACTTCAAAAATAAACATAATATACATAATATCAAAATATACTATAATATCAAATATGTACATACTGGCAAATGGCTCTGATCTTGATGTAACCAAAAATACTTCAAGCTCGATAAATGCAAGCCTAGACACGACTAGGTCAAGTAGGACTCTCCGGCTCTACCAAATCACCCATGTCACCTACGCGACGAATTACAATTGCACTAAGCTTGGTACAAATTTTGATAATAATAAAACTGTAAAGTAAGGCCAATGTAAAATGCTTATGGATATCACATCATTCCATTTTCTCATACTTTTCAAATATTTCACAATCCATAATTCACATAAAAACAAACACAAACATAGGCCCAAAGATAACTAATATGCTATTTAAATTTCAGAGTTACTGTTTTGGTGTATAATGACACCATGTGTCTAGCCCGTAAGCAAAATATCAGTGTAATAGTCCAACTAGGTCTGAGCTTACGACCAGTCATTTCCCCGAGCCCAGCTTCAAGGACTTATTTTTGAGGCTTAAGACCCGGTCATTTCACCTCAAAAATATTGTCACAGTGAATCCCAGCGTCTAGCCCGTATGTAAATCATAAGCATGCCGCCAAATACAGAACTCTGAAAATTGAATAACATACTAGGCACACAATTTATTCATATTTCTCATTACCAATCTCTTTCTCATTGTCACATTATCAAGCTAGGCACATTGGCTTATTTTCTCATCTTTTTTCTCACTTTTCTCATTTTTCTCATTTATATCAATATCAATTCATTTCATTATGTTTCCACATATCTCCTTACATTATACCATATTTTTACATTCACAACACATTACCCAATTACTTTGGGTATTTCCACATAATTCATATATTAATTACATTTACACAATTGAGCCATTATCAATGGCTTTTTACAATGCATTTAACAGATATATGACATTACAAATGTCATAGCACATTATTCATACATAACCAATGTATCAAGTAGCTTAACACATTTTCTAACCAAAATATGTTAAAATGTGTTAAGCCCAAATGTCATGCAAACATAACCAATGTATTCAAAGTTTGTACTTACCTCAAATAGCAACCAAAACAAGCTTAAAACAACTTCCAATCCTATCCTTTCAACTTGCCCTTCACTACTTGGATGAAGCAAAACAACCTCCCTCAAGGCCTAAATCAAATGTGATAGCAAATAATCATTTAGTATCACATTTAATGGCATTTTCAATATTAAACCATAATTAAATCACATCTAAGAAAAAATCTAAAATTTAAGGCTAAACTCACTTTAACTTTGGATTCTCATACTAGGCCAATCATTTTAATATATTAAGCTTATTTATATTATTAGAAACATATTTTAATACATTTAAACCATTTACATTACAAAAACACACTCTTATACACAAAACCCTAAAATGGCATAACCTTCCCCCATTGAAGGTTTTCCATTTCAACACAATCCATTAATCATTTTAAGCTTATATTCATCACTTATATCACCAAATAACAAGATTAGACCAATAAAATTATACAATTCAAAAACTTTGAAAAAATTATTTTCCAAAACCCTAAATCACACTTCCATTCTCAAACTCCAAACAAACACAACCAAATCCAATTTTTGACTTTAAAATACTTGTTTATGCAACAAAACAACTCATTTAAAATCAATTTGTATAATTAAAAACCATGATTTCAAAACCCCAAAAATTACATAACCTAAAATTCTCTCTCTTCACCAATCTTACCCAAACTCAACCATTTCTTCAATCCAACCTTAAAATCATTGTTAACTACCCAAAATAACATCATACACACAAATTTCAATAATTATAGCATACTACTTAAAAATTCAAAATCACACATAATCAAAATTTCCATGGAATTCAAAGAAAGGAGTTGGAAACTTACCAAATTTAGTGAAAATTACCAAAAAAAAATAACTTTAAACTTGTTAAATCCTTCAATAAATTGAGTATGGAAGAGAAAAATTCCTTGGACACCACCAATGGAGGTTTTGGCCAAGGAGGAAGAAGAAGAAGATGAAAATGGCTTTTGATTTTCTCTTTTCTTTCATCTTTTAATTTCAACCATATATATATTATTTAATTTAATTTAATAATTAATTATTTATTTAATAACTTAAAAGTCCAAAAATCCCTCTTCCATTCAAAAATTATTTATTTTTGAATTAATTTAATAATTTTAAATTTTTAAGATTTAATTACCAAAATACCCTTTTTACTTTGACTTTTGACTTTTTCTTTAAAAAGTGTTGACTTTTATATGTTGTATATATTTTACATATATATCACATATATATTTCACTTTTTCATTTAAAATCTCTTCATTTTTCATTTAAAACCATTAAGTTAATTTATCCAATTTAATTATAATATATTTTATCAAATTTTTAAAAATTAGAAATTTCCAAAAAAAATTTGGGATATTACACATATGCACAAATAATGTACCTTATATACACATCAAATGTACCTTATCTGTGTATTAAATATATTAAGTATGTAATATATATATATATCCAGCATATACAATTAATATACCATATGTATATTTTATATATACACTAGGTATATATATTGGGTATATACAACTTTTATATCTCCAAGTACTTATTTAATTTCTCCAAAATCACGGATATGACAAGATACATGGTTTCAATATGTACCATAACAGTAATTCTGAAATTTGAATAGCATATAGTTTTATTGTTATCAAAGTTTGTACCGCTAAGCTTTTGGCTTAGCGCGATTGTAAATCATCGTGCAGGTGACAAGAGAGATCCGGTAGAGCTGGAGAGTTCTTCTAGACCAGATCGAGTCTAGATTTTAGGTCTTGATTGTAGAGTTAATTTTTGGACATCAAGATCAGAGACACTGCCAGCATGTATATATTTTATATTATCATACATTTTGACATTATGTATATTATATTATGTTTTGATGTATATATATTGTAATTATAAAGAATGGGTTGAAAAATTTTATAATGTGGGTGTATATGTGGTTTGATAAAAATATATATGTATATATATAAATATTTTGAGAAACTTGGAGAAATTAAGGAGGATGGGTGAAATGTATGAATGATTTTTTATTGGGAGTGCTTTCTGATGCAGGTTGTGTTTTGTTGATAATTTGAAAATGTCCAAATTACAGACAAAACTATGAAAAAAAAATTTAGAGATTTTTATGGAAAATACTATTTTAGAACCTATAATTAATAATAAATATTTTATTTGTTATTTAAATACACATTTTAAAGTATTTAAGATTTTAAATTGGAAAAGTAAAATTTTTTATTAAACCGGATTGTGACATTTTTGTATCGTATATACATATTTTACATATACTTGGTGTATGTATTGTACATATATTGTAACATCCTTATACCCTATATACGTACAATACATATTTTCAGCATATATAAAATACGCATATACGGTATAAAAATATCACAGATCGATTTAATAAAAAATTTTACATTTCTGTTTTAAGATTTCAAATACTAATATATAAAATAAATAGTATATAAATATTCTTTGCTTGTTATAGGAATCCAAAATAAATATTTCATATGAAAATATCTGGGAAAAATTCGCCAGAGTTTTGTTTGTAATTTGAACATTTCCAAAATTCAACAAAACACAACCTGCATAAAACAAACACTCCAAATAAAATCAATTCACCAATACTTCTCAATTTCTCCATATTTTCTCAAAATACTTATATATAGGTATATATATATCAACATTATATATAAAATTCCATCTTAAACAAAATTATTCAAATCATTCTTTACAATTTACAATATATGCTTCAAAAACATATCATAACATACATAATATCAAAAATGTACATGCTGGCAACTGGCTCTGATCTTGATGTACCCAAAACAACTCTTCAAGCTCAATAAATACAAACCTAGACCAGACCAGGTCTAGTAAAACTCTCCAGCTCTACCAAAATGTCCATGACACTTGCGCAACGAATTACAATCGCGCTAAGCCGAAGCCTAGTGGTACAAACTTTGATAATAATAAAAATGTAAAGTAATGCCAATGCACAATGCATATAGAGGTCACATCATTTCACTTTCTTATATTTTTCAAAGATTTCATACTCACAACTCATAACATTATATTGCTCAATTGTATCATAATTCATAATTCACATTAAAGCAAAGACAAGCATAGGCTCAAAAAGGATCTAATATGCTATTCAAATTTCAAAGTTACTGCTTTGGTCCATAATGACACCATGTGTCTAGCCGGTAGGCAATATATATATCCATGGATAATGTAACAATCCCAGTCTCTTGAACCTCAACCGGCTAGACCCTTAGGCCCCAGTATCTTGGTCCTCAACCCGGCTAGACTGTTACGGTTTTTGAGGCTTACGACCCAGTCTTTTCACCCTAAAAACATCATGTTTATCATTTATCAGCTGGGCTCAGCTTACGACCCGGTCTTTTCACCTGCCCATCAATTCATAGGCATGCCACCAAACCCAGAACTCTGAAAATTGAATAACATACTAGGCACACAATTAATTCATTTATCTCATTATCAAATACTTTCACAATTCATTTCTCATTTTATTTCTCATAATCAAACTAGGCTCATTGCCTTATTTTCACTTTTTTTTTCTCATTTTTCACATCTTTCTCATTTTTCTCACTTTTCTCATTTTTTTTCTCATTTTTATCAATATCAATTCATTTCATTATTCCACATATCTCATTTTTTGCATTCACAACACACTACCCAATTACTTTGGGTATTTTCACATGATATGCATATTTCACACTTTACACAATTTAGCCATTATCAATGGCTTTTCACAATGCATTGAACACATATATGACATTACAAATGTCATAGCACATTATTCATACTCAATCAATTAACCAAGTAGCTTAACACATTTTTCAACCAAAATGTGTTAAGTCCAAATGTCATGCAAATATAAACATTATACTCAAAGTTTGTACATACCTCTACTAACAACCCAAAGCAAGCTTAATACAACCTCCAATCATATCCTTCCAACTTGTCCTTCACCACTTGGATGAAGCAAATCAACCTCCCTCAATGCCTATACCAAATGTGATCATACATAATCATTTAATATTATATTCTAAGGTATTCTCAACATCAAACCATAATTAAACATCACTCTAAACCAAATCCCAAAATTAAGCTTCACCTCACTTTAACTTTGAAAAACCATATCAAGCCATTTAAATTAGTGTTTTAAGTTTATTAATATCATTAAAAACATATTTTAATACATTTAAATCATTTACATTATAACAATACACTCTTATACACAAAATCTCAAAAATGGCATAACCTTCCCCCATTGAAGGTTTTCCATTCCAACACAATCCATTACTCATTTCAAGCTTATATTCATCACATTTAACACTAAACAACATGCTTAAACAAATAAAATCACACAATTCAATCACTTTAGAAAATCACTTTTCCAAAACCCTAAATCTCCACTTCCATTCTCAAGCTCCAACCAAACACAACCAAATCCAATATTTGACTTTAAAATACTTGTTTATGTATCAAAACAACTCATTTGGAATCAATTTACACAATTAAAAACTATGATTCAAAACCCCAAAAATTACACAACCCTAAATTCTCTCTCTTAACCAATCTTACCCAAACTCAGCCATTTCTTTAATCAAACCTTAAAATCATTAATAACCAATCAAAATAACTTCATTCATATCCAATTAAGCAATTAAATCATGCTACTATAGAATTTCAAAATTTACATAACACACTTTTTCGTAGAATTTGAAAATTTGGTAAGAAAGCTTACCAATTGATGAAGAAACTTCTAAAACTCCACTTGAATCCTTAAAATCTCTTCAATTTTTTGAGTATGAAAGAAGCAAATCCCTCTCTTGAAGCCATGAAATTCGGCCTTGAAGGAAAGAATTCACCCTTTAATTTTAAACCATATATATATATATATATTAAAATAATTTAATAATTATTTATTTAATAAATTAAAAGTCCTAAATTTCCTCTTCCATTCAAAAATAATTTATTTTTGAATTATTTTATTAATTTTAAATTTTTAAGATTTAATTACCAAAATACCCTTTTACTTTGACTTTTCTTTTAAAAAGTGTTGATTTTTATATGTTATGTATATTTTACATATATATCACATATATTATCCACTTTTTCATTTAAAAACCCATCATTTTTCATTTAAAACCATTAATTTAATTTATCCATTTAAATTATAATTTATTTTATCAAATTTTCAATAATTAGAACTTTTTAAAAATTTAGGATATTAAACATATGCACAAGTAATGTGTATCTTATATACACATCAAATGTACCTTATATGTGTATTAAATATTAAGTATGTAATGTATTAATCCAACATATACAATTTATATACCATATATATATGTTATATATACTCTAGATATATATATTGAATATATACAATTTATATCTCCAAATATTTATTTAATTTCTCCAAAATCACAGATGTTACATATATAGGGTATAAGGGTGTTACATTTATTTTTGTATCAGAGACTAAATTTGAGGTTCTAGACCTAGGTCAGTTGTTAGAGAGAGAAAATGAAAATTTTAAATATAGTTTTATTATGATACATGCATTGGCACTGGCAGTTTCTGATCTCTGATGTGGCAATATCTGTTGTGTTTGCTGATATAGGTAGTTATGGCATCTCAGATGCATCAGTCTGCAGAGGGTAGTACAGAGAGTGTAGCTCCTGGTGAGGGTAGAGATAGAGCTAGAGTTAAGATTGCTGGAGAGGTGGCAAGCTCCAGTTCAACAGCCTCCACCGCCACTACAACCACAGCCGTAGTTGCTAATGAGGAAGTATGACAAGCTAAGAAAGTTTGGAGCTGAGGATTTTATTAGCACTATAGACCCTGTTGTAGCATGATAGTGGCTGGACAGAATTCAGAGAGTGTTTATCTGTCACATCCGCCACCGCATTTACGCATAATAGTCACGTGCACAGTGAGAGAAGGGAAAAGGAGAAGATAATTCCTGACAACGGCCCCAGATAAGGCTATAGGATCAATGGGACCTAATTGAAGAAAAATGCAAGGTTTTAGGGAGGTGACTGTAATTTCAAAAAGTATTGGGGAGGTGACTGTAATTTCAAAAAGTTTTGGAGAGGTGACTGTAATTTCCAAAAGTTGTACTGGATGTTCTTAATAGTGCACATAATAGATTCCAAAAATGGAGAGTAGAGAAAAATTGGGTCGCAATGACGAGTAACAATTTTTTCAGGAAACGCCTCGTTAAAGAGAAACGAAGACATGTAGACTAGGGCCATTTTGGTCATTTTAATTAAAATTTATACATGAATCCAAAGTAGAAAATAAACACACGAGTGCGTAGAGGATGTCGAGGGGTTGAATATGAAATGATCGACAGTAGAAACCGAGTCCGGGCAAAACCCGAGCAAAGAAAGGACTTAAAGGAAATTTTTTAAAAAGTCAAGGGCTTCTTGGTAATTTTTCAAAAGGACTTGGAAACTTAAAATAGACCTTAAAAATAGAAAGTAGAGGTCGAGAGGATCAAAATCATATGTAGTTTGCCTCGTGAAACTGTACGGTTTAAAAGATACGATCAATTAATCGCCGGAGCGTAAAATGGGCCCGGTTCCATGTAGGTACCATATGGGTGACATGGAACAAATTGGGGTACCAAATGGGAAGAGGGACAAGTTGGAGGACTTAATTGGAAAGAAATGTATAAAAATCTTTTGATGGCCAATCATAATTAGCCATTTAAAAGTTATAAAAAGAAGAAATGAAAAAGGTGTGGACAAATGGTCATAAACCATTCATCCAACCCAAAAGTGGACATCATTTCCACTATATATATATCATGGCAAGAAGAGCAAAATCTCTCTCTCACAACTCTCCCAAACCGTCGGCCTCCATAGGAAGAACACCAAAGGATTTCCAATTTTTGTCACGTTTGATTCAAGTTCAAGGTGAGTTTTAAGGTTTTAAAACATGTAGATTTCAATTCTAGTATCAATTTTAAGTATTTATATATCTATTGGAAGGTTGGAAATTAGGGTTCTTATGGTGGATTTGGGAAAATTTTAAGTAGTGATGATATTGATTAATTAAATGAAAGAATCAAGGTTTCTAAGGTTTAATAAGGTTAGATTAGGGTTTAGTTTGAAAGGAAATGGAGGGTAGCTTATTGTTCTAAATTGCTAAGGTTTATGTTTAAGGTTGTGTTCTTGAATTTCTTGAAGGGGAAACAAAGATTAAGGAAGGAGAAGAAGGAAAATCAAAGGGGAATTAAAAGAACAAGGTTTGGTACTTTACCATAAAAGAAATTTTATTTTTCTTACAAACTTTGGTTTATGGAATTTTTGATGTTGATGCTTAAATGTATTGATTCAGTTTAAATTAAATGTTTGAGTTATGTTCTTGGATTCTTATGGCAATTGAGTTGGTTAAATTTAATTTAAACTAAGTGTTTTGAGAAAAATTTTGGCAAGTTGATTTGATGAACTTTAATTAGTTGTTTTAAGTTAAACATACAAAAGTTGTCAAAGGGAAGTGTTTGAATCTTCACTTTATCATTAAAGAAGTCTTCATATTGATTTGAAAAAGAAAAATAAACTATCCCATGTATTTCATATGTTTGGGCCGAAATGGTTCCAAAATGGCAGATTTCTGGACTCTTTTTGTGGCAGCTGTTTGAGATAGCAAATGAATGAATTTTTCAACGAAATTTATGTGTAATTAGTCAACATATGAAATAAGTTTTCTGTAAAATTTCAGCCAAAAATAAGATCATTTACCTGGTCAAATACATGACTGAAGTGGACTAAAATTTTGACGAAAACCCAGATTTTACTATTCATTTGGCACTTGCCTTTTTGCGTTGCCGATTTTACGTGCCGCGACACTATTCATTTGGTCAATTTGTGATCTTTTGAGGAATGCTTTGAAATATTTGATATGTTTATTGTGGATGTTAAATATGTGAAAAAGGGTAATGGTTTGACTAAAGAATGTGGTGAGCGGCGTAAATGGCAAAGCGCGACGGGAATTTAAAATGATTTCTCGAGTCACTCTAAAAGGAAGTTTGAGACTTAAATTGAATCTTTTTAACCTTTATGCTCTGCTGGGTAGTTGGGAGTGGCAGATAAGGGTATGGTGCACTATACTAACTTATGCAGTACTGCTTGATATTGTGATTGAATTGATATGATCCGAACTCAATGGTGAGGGCCATTGGGGGCCAATGGTGAGGGCCATTGGTTATAACCAGGATGGTGAGGGCCATTCCTGTGATTTGATATCGGTGGTGAGGGCCACCTATGTTACAGTGGTGAGGGCCACTGCCTTATCGCTATGGTTTCCTATATACCAGTAGAGCCAAAGTCGTGTTTTTTTTTAAACTATGTAATGCAAAATGAGTTTGAATTATGGTTTTTACATTTGTTGAAAGCATATTTACACTGCATGTACAATAACTACCATTGGTTTAGTATTGGTTGATTATTGATTTAATTATTTCCTTTTATTTCAAATGTTTTCATGTTTTACTTATATTTTCATCGGTAAAGTACCCACTGAGCGACATTGCTCAGCCAGTTAAGTTTACTTGACTCGTAGGTTAGGAGCAGTAGCTAACTCTTGGAAAGCGACGACCAGACCCATAGCAGCTCAGGGTAGATCTCCTAGCTTCCATTATGAGTTAGTTAGTTGTGGCATGTATATGTGTATATAAGATTGAGAATTACTATGTTATACTGTACGTTAGTAGTATGTAATAATAATAAACCTCTACTTTATTTTGTATTAGAAGTGTGAACTCTTCTTGCAGGTTTGTAGTTGAGGGTATAAGGTGGATTCATTGGGAGTGTATTAAAACTGATTGCATTCGCATTGGTTGTGTAAAAATGTTTTCAAAAATCAGAAAAATCAGTTTTACCGACACTTGGGACTAAATTTCTAGGCGAACCTCTAGCAAAATTTCTGTAAAATCGGAACTAAAATTTGACTAAGTAAAATTGGTAGTTACATTAGGTAAGTGTGGCGCCTCTACTCTGCTTACACACGTAGGCCGGGAAGGGGTGTTACAATTTTTGGTATCAGAGCTTCAGTTTAGCCGATTCTGGGTAGTTAGTTGAAATGAACCTTAAATGTATGACACATAGGGTTAGGTTAGGGGATTCTAATTAGGTAACTGTACATGTGTGTAGTATTGTTAGTTATGTTATTCAAATTATAACAGGAGTAATTATGGGTGATCGAAACGATGAGATGAGGGAGCTGAGGATGGAAGTAGAGAGGCTAAAGCAGATAGTGCAGGAGCAAGAAGATACCATAGAAATTCTGGCCGATCGAAGTATACAGGATCGTGAAGACCTGAGATTAAAAGATGAGATGATTACCTTCTTGATAACAGACGTGCAGATGTTAAAGGAGGACAGGCTCAGTCATAGAGTGGAGTTTGATAGTGCCTGTAGGAGCCTCGGAGTAGCACATAGAGAGATCCGTGCTTTGCAGGAGAGGGTCCAGGAGCTAGGCCAGTACTTACCTGGTGAAGCATCGCATGACCCAGAGTTTGACCCTGAGATAGAAGAGTATTTGTCTGACAGTGCCACCTCACCTAGGGCACCTACTCACTGAGCTTCGAGATGTGTTACTTTTTGGAGGTTCTTTTGGTTATGTATATATGTGACATCGGGGTATCATGTAGATATTGTATGGTAGTAGGACATGATGATATAGTAGTAAGGAGTCCTAAATTTTGGAATGTACATAAGGACTTCCTAGTAATGTAAAAATTTTTGTTTGGAAATAAATAAAAGTTGTGTTGTATATGTGTTATTTAAGAGTTTTATCTTTATATACACGCCACCTAGGGTAATATAATGTTGTTGGTCTGGGTCGTTATTGATGATGGAATTGTATACGTTTTGCTCTGTTCTTTAGATGTCGCGAATAGCGCAGCGTGATATAGAGGAGGAGGTCGAGTCTCAGGCCTCCCGAACTATAGAAACGCATGTATCAGAGATACCTGCATCTGAGCAACCACCAGCTGATGCTCCTATTCCCAACAAAATGTTACAACAAATGGCTGCCGTATTATGGCAGATAGCCGGCGCCGCCCCGGCACCACCACCAGTGCCAGCACCCATACCAGTACCTGCTGTAGGAGGGGAAAGGAAACCCCCCGATCGAAAAAATAAGAAAGTACGGGGCGAAGGAGTTTAGGGCCCGAAGGGATGATGATTCTTCTATAGCCGAATATTGGCTGGAAGGAACAGTACGAGCCTTAGATCAATTACAGTGTACGCCAGAAGAGCGAGTGGTATGTGCTACTTCCTTATTAGTGGAAGAAGCATATATATGGTGGGACACAGTTCACCAACGAGTTCCACTGGAACAGAGGACATGCGATTTCTTTGTGCATGAGTTCAAGAGGAAGTTTATATCGGAGGCATACCTAGATGCCAAGAAAAAGGAGTTTCTACACTTAAAGCAAGGTCGACTGACCATTGCCGAATACGAGAGGGAATTTACCAGGCTGAGTAGGTATGCCAAGAAGACAATTGAAGACGAACATGATAGGTATAAGCAATTCCAGGATGGTTTGAATAATGAGATTAGGATGCAGCTAATTGCTGCTAATATCAAGGAATTTTCCGAGTTGGTCACTAGGGCTCTGGAAGTAGAGAAATGTCAGTCTGATGAGCAGAATAGAAGACAAAAGATGAAACAGAAGAGAGGTACCCAAAACTATTAGGGAAACTACCAATCATCAAGGAAACGATTCCGAGGCAGTGGTTCCACGGGAGGCGGTCAACACCAGGGTTACAGTCAGGGATCGATTCGCGGTGGCCCAAGTCAAGCTACCTCAGTCGCTAGTACCAGACGATCCGGAAGAGGGCAAGGAAGAGGATTCAACCGAAGCGGAGGTAACTTTTCTACTGGTCCGAGAGGTAATGAGGGCGAAAATACTAATCCACGCAGTGATCAATGCGGACGCCGCCACATGGGAGAATGATGGGTTAGGACATTTGCATGTTACATATGTGGATCTCTAGATCACCTTATGCGAGAGTGTCCTCAGCGAATACAGAATCTACCTAGGGAGACTGAGGGATCGCAAGCGGCAGCAGGGCGAGGCAGAGGCAGAGGTAGGGGCGAAAATCCATCACGTGTGCAGTCTGAGACGGTGAATCGACCAGAAACGAGGGCTCCTGCTAGAATGTATGCCATGAGGGGGCGAGAAGATGAAGAAGTGCTAGACGTGATTGCGGGTCAGTTGTTTATGTTTGGAGTTTCGCTTTACGTTTTAATAGATCTGGGTTCTTCACACTCATATATATGCACGAAAAATGAAAAACTAGGGAACCTAAAGGTAGAACTAGAGGAAAAGGGAATATTAGTTACTAGCCCATTAGGGAGTGAGGTGATTACGAGGAATGTAGTGAAAGATTGCCCCGTGGAGATACACGGACGTATCTTTTGGGGAGACTTATTTGAACTACCATTTCAAGAATTCGACGCTATTCTTGGGATGGATTGGTTGGCCAAACACGATGCACTGGTTGACTGTAAACGGAAGAGAGTTACTCTGCATACGTCAGACGGCGACGAAGTGACCTTAGTGGGAAAGAGGAAGGATTATCTAACTAATATCATTTTTGTTATGACGGCTAAGAGGTTAGTGCAAAAAGGCTGAGAGGCATACCTATTATGCGCGTTAAAAGAGAAAGAAGAGACACCGAAGCTATAAGATATACCTACTCTTTCCGATTTTCCCGACGTATTTCCTGACGATTTACCCAGATTACCACCTAAACGAGAGGTGGAATTCACCACTATTAAGAACCGACACAACTTTTCAAAAAATTACTCTTAGGTCCTCGGCCTTTTGAAAAAATTCCTTTAGGTCCCGTCGACTTCACGGGCCTCCTTGCACACCTATTTTGTTTTTGACTATCTCGAGCCTCTATTTGACCACTTATTTATGTCCTTCTTGCCTAATACTCGACTACTTAAAATTTGGTACCATTAGGAGATTATCAAATTCGTCCAGATGGTATCCTATACTACAAGAAGAGAATGATGGTACCTAAATCCGAGGAACTGAAGAAACAGATTTTGCAAGAAGCTCATAACAGTCCTTACACCATGCATCCGGGAGCAACAAAAATGTACCGGGACTTGAAGGAGTATTATTGGTGGCCAGGAATGAAAAGAGACATCATGGATTACGTGACGAAGTGTCTAATCTGTCAGCAAGTGAAAGCGGAACATCAACTACCCTCAGGACTACTACAACCTATTACAATTCCAACCTGGAAATGGGACCGTATTACTATGGATTTTGTCACAGGATTGCCTATGACTAGGGACAAACATGACGCAATTTGGGTAATCGTGGATCGACTTACTAAATCCGTTCATTTCTTACCAGTACTTGTGAATTACTCGCTAGACAAGTTGGCAGACTTGTACATCAAAGAGATCGTACGTCTCCACGGAGTTCCAACTTCCATCATATCAGATCGAGATCCACGCTTTACGTCAAATTTTTGGCAGAAGTTCCAAACAGCCCTTGGGACTCGAACGTACCACAGTACAACATTCCATCCCCAGACAGACGAACAGTCGGAAAGAGTGATTCAAGTTTTGGAAGATATGTTGAGGGCGTGCGTTTTAGAATTTAAAGGCAGCTGGGACAAACACCTGAGCTTAATGAAATTCGCGTACAACAACAGCTATCAATCCAGCATACAAATGGCTCCTTACGAAGCACTGTATGGTCGGAAATGCAGAACTCCAGTTTGCTGGACAGAATTGAGCGAGGAAAATATGTTGGGGCCAGACATAATTAAGGAAACTGAGGAAAAGGTAGAGATCATTCGAGACCGATTAAAAGCAGTGGCAGACAGGCAAAAATCATACGCGGACCTAAAGAGGAAAGACATACAATTCGAGGTCGGCGACAGAGTATTCCTCAAAGTCTCTCCTTGGAAGAAGGTGTTACGATTTAAATAGAAAGGAAAGCTAAGCCCTAGATTCATCGGACCATATGAGATTATCAAACGGGTAGGTCTGGTAGCTTACCAATTGGCGTTACCACCCGAATTAAGTAAATACATGATGTTTTCCACGTTTCAATGCTAAGGAGGTATCGTTCAGATCCAACCCATGTTCTACAAGCCCAGGACATCGGGATTCAGCCCGACCTGACATACGAGGAAGAGCCGGTAGAAATCCTAGCACGATAAATCAAAGAGTTGCGGAATAAGACGATCCCATTGGTCAAAGTACTTTGGAGGAATCACAAAGTAGAAGAAGCCACATGGGAACATGAAGAAACTATGAGGAAGCAGTACCCATATTTATTTCCACCTTATGGGCTTCGGGACGAAGCCTAAATTAACGAGGGAGGAACTGTCACATCCGCCCACCGCATTTATGCATAATAGTCATGTGCACAGTGAGAGAAGGGGAAAGGAGAAGATAATTCCTGACAACGGCCCCAGATAAAGCTATAGGATCAATGGGACCTAATTGAAGAAAAATGCAAAGTTTTAAGGAGGTGACTGTAATTTTAAAAAGTATTGGGGAGGTGACTGTAATTTTAAAAAGTTTTGGGGAGGTGACTGTAATTTCCAAAAGTTGTACTGGATGTTCTTAATATTGCACATAAAAGATTCCAAAAATGGAGAGTAGAGAAAAATCGGGTCGCAATGACGCGTAACGATTTTTTCAGGAAACGCCTCGTTAAAGAGAAACGAAGACATGTAGACTAGGGCCATTTTGGTCATTTTAATTAAAATTTATACATGAATCCAAAGTAGAAAATAAATACACGAGTGCGTAGAGGACGTCGAGGGGTTGAATATGAAACGATCGACAGTAGAAACGGAGTCCGAGCAAAACCCGAGCAAAGAAAGGACTTAAAGGGAATTTTTTAAAAAGTCCAGGGCTTATTGATAATTTTTCAAAAGGACTTGGAAACTTAAAATAGACCTTAAAAATAGAAAGTAGAGGTCGAGAGGATCAAAACCATATGTAGTTTGCCTCGTGAAACCGTACGGTTTAAAAGATACGATCAATTAATCGCCGGAGCGTAAAATAGGCCCGGTTCCATGTAGGTACTATATGGCTGACATGGAACAAATTGGGGTACCAAATGGGAAGAGAGACAAGTTGGAGGACTTAATTGGAAAGAAATGTATAAAAATCTTTTGATGGCCAATCATAATTAGCCATTTAAAAGTTATAAAAAGAAGAAAAGAAAAAGGTGTGGACACATGGTCATAAACCATTCAACCAACCCAAAAGTGGAAATCATTTCCACTATATATATATATCATGGCAAGAAGAGAAAAATCTCTCTCTCACAACTCTCCCAAACCGTCGGCCTCCATAGGAAGAACACCAAAGGATTTCCAATTTTTGTCACGTTTGATTCAAGTTCAAGGTGAGTTTTAAGGTTTTAAAACATGTAGATTTCAATTCTAGTATCAATTTTAAGTATTGATATATCTATTGGAAGGTTGGAAATTAGGGTTCTTATGGTGGATTTGGGAAAATTTTAAGTAGTGATGATATTGATTAATTAAATGAAAGAATCAAGGTTTCTAAGGTTTAATAAGGTTAGATTAGGGTTTAGTTTGAAAGGAAATGGAGGGTAGCTTATTGTTCTAAATTGCTAAGGTTTATGTTTAAGGTTGTGTTCTTGAATTTCTTGAAGGGGAAACAAAGATTAAGGAAGGAGAAGAAGGAAAATCAAAGGGGAATTAAAAGAACAAGGTTTGGTACTTTACCATAAAAGAAATTTTATTTTTCTTACAAACTTTGGTTTATGGAATTTTTGATGTTGATGCTTAAATGTATTGATTCAGTTTAAATTAAATGTTTGAGTTATGTTCTTGGATTCTTATGGCAATTGAGTTGGTTAAATTTAATTTAAACCAAGTGTTTTGAGAAAAATTTTGGCAAGTTGATTTGATGAACATTAATTAGTTGTTTTAAGTTAAACATGCAAAAATTGTCAAAGGGAAGTGTTTGAATCTTCACTTTATCATTAAAGAAGCCTTCATATTGATTTGAGAAAGAAAAATAAACTATCTCATGTATTTCATATGTTTGGGCCGAAATGGTTCCAAAATGGCAGATTTCTGGACTCTTTTTGTTGCAGCTGTTTGAGGTAGCAAATGAATGAATTTTTCAACGAAATTTTACATGTAATTTGTCAACATATGAAATAAGTTTCCTGTAAAATTTCAACAAAAAATAAAATCATTTACCTGGTCAAATACATGACTGAAGTGGACTAAAATTTTGACGAAAACCCAGATTTTACTATTCATTTGGCGCTTGCCTTTTTGCGTTGCCGATTTTACTTGCCGCGATACTATTCATTTGGTCAATTTGTGATCTTTTGAGGAATGCTTTGAAATGTTTGATATGTTTATTGTGGATGTTAAATATGTGAAAAGCGCGACGGGAATTTAAAATGATTTCTCGAGTCACTCTAAAAGGAAGTTTGAGACTTAAATTGAATCTTTTTAACCTTTATGCTCTCCTGGGTAGTTGGGAGTGGCAGATAAGGGTATGGTGCACTATACTAACTTATGCAGTACTGCTTGATATTGTGATTGAATTGATATGATCCGAACTCAATCGTGAGGGCCATTGGGGGCCAATGGTGAGGGCCATTGGTTATAACCAGGATGGTGAGGGTCATTCCTGTGATTTGATATCGGTGTTGAGAGCCACCTATGTTACAGTGGTGAGGGCCACTGCCTTATCGTTACGGTTCCCTATATACCAGTAGAGCCAAAGTCGTGTTTTTTTTTAAACTATGTAATGCAAAATGAGTTTGAATTATGGTTTTTACATTTGTTGAAAGCATATTTACACTGCATGTACAATAACTACCATTGGTTTAGTATTAGTTTATTATTGATTTAATTATTTCCTTTTATTTCAAATGCTTTCATGTTTTACTTATATTTTCATCGGTAAAGTACCCACTGAGCGACATTGCTCAGCGAGTTAAGTTTACTTGACTCGTAGGTTCGGAGCAGTAGCTAATTCCTGGAAAGCGACGACCAGACCCACAGCAGCTCAGGGTAGATCTCCTAGTTTCCATTATGAGTTAGCTAGTTGTGGTATGTATATGTGTATATAAGATTGAGAATTACTATGTTATACTGTACGTTAGTAGTATGTAATAATAATAAACCTCTACTTTATTTTGTATTAGAAGTGTGAACTCTTCTTGTAGGTTTGTAGTTGAGGGTATAAGGTGGATTCATTGGGAGCATATTGAAACTGATTGCATTAGCATTCGTTGTGTAAAAATGTTTTCAAAAATCAAAAAAACCAGTTTTGTCGACACTTGGGACTAAATTTCTAGGCGAACCTCTGGCAAAATTTCTGTTAAACCGAAACTAAAATTTATCTAAGTAAAATTGGTAGCAACATTAGGTTAGTGTGGCACCTCTACTCGGCTTACACACGTAGGCCGGGAAGGGGTGTTACATTATCCCGCTATAGGCTACTCCAGAAGAGAAGTTTGATTATGCAAGATCTCTTCTGCAAAGGGATGCATATGAGTAGTGGAAGACGATTCTCCATGCTACAGTTGATCCACCAGTTCTAACCAATGACAATTTCCTGTGGGAATTCAAGAAGATGTATACTCCGAGAGAGTATAAGGATGCAAAGAAGATGGAGTTCCTAAGTTTGAGGCAGGACATCAGGACAGTGACAGAGTATGAGATTGAGTTTATCCAGCTAAGTCAGTATGCTGAAGATATTATTTCTAATGAGATTGACAGGTGCCAGAGGTTTAAGGACGGGCTGAGACCCTCTATCATGTGTCTTATAGTAGGCTCTCAGTATCAGGACTTTTCTCAATTGGTTGCAGCTTCTAGGAGTGTAGAGAGAGCACATGGTCTTGCAGTAGCTGCCAGAGCTGAGGAGAGCAGAGCTAAGAGACCAGGTCAGGCAGGGTCTTCATCAGTGAAGAGAGTCTGAGGGGGATTTCCTTAGAGGTTCAGTAGGAGCTAGGGTATTCTAACAGGTCAGCACAGCAGCAGAGACAGAGACAGAGACCTATAGTTTTAGTGGCTAGTGCTCCGACCCTAGAGGCTCAAAGGCCTGCTCCACCCATCTGTGTTCATTGTGGTAGAGCACACGGGGGTGTCTGCTGGAGGATAGGTGTACCAGCAGTGTGTTACAGATGTGGGTCACCAGACCATTTCATCAGAGATTGTACAGAGCCATCAGATGATAGATAGATAGATACAACAGCTTCTAGACCCAATGTCAGAGGGGGTCATAGTGGCAGAGGTTTTGATAGAGGTGGTATATCTAGGACTGGTCAGAGAGGAATTTCTAATGCTGAGAGTAGACCAAATGAGGTAGGGCCATCACAGCAGGTCTATGTGATGCAGAGGTAGCCAGAAGCTTCAACTGTCATAACTGGTACTTTTACTTTATTTGGCACTTCAGTTCTTGCATTGATAGACCCTGGATTGACTCATTCATATATCAGTGCATTCATCTTGTCTGTGAGTGATTTGCATTTGGAGTCCCTAGGATTTGATGTTTTGGTGATAGATCCTTTAGGATACAGTGTTGTGGTAAGCAAGGCACACCAAGATAGCTCAGTTGTTGTTCAGGATGAGGAGTTTCTTAGTGACCTGATTGAGATGCCTTTCATGGAGTATGATCTTATTCTGGGCATGGTTTGTTATCCAAGCATGGGGATGTGGCAGACTATCAGCGAAAATGTGTTACCCTGAGAACACATGATGGTAGAAAGGTAGTGGTATCTAGTGAGTAAAGACATCTTTTATCCATATTTATCTCAGCTATATCAGCTAGGAGGATGATCCGGAAGGGATGTGAGGCTTATCTTGCTCATGTTGTAGATATCAGAGTAGTGGGGTCCCAGCTTGACAGTATACCCACAATTGCCAAGTTTTCAAATGTTTTTCCTCATGAGTTGCCAGGGGTACCTCCTGAGAGAGAGGTGGAGTTTGGTATTGATCTGATTCCTAGTCCTATCTCTATTACCCCTTATCAAATGGCGCCTACTGAATTGAGGGAGTTAAAGGTGCAACTGCAAGAGTTGCTGGATAAAGGGTTCATCCATCCTAGTGTGTCTCCATGGGGAGAACCTATTTTTTTGTGAAGAAAAAGGATGAAACCTTGAGATTATGCATTGATTATAGATAGTTGAATAAGGTAACCATCAAGAACAAGTATCCATTGTCTTGAATAGATGATCTCTTTGATCAATTGAAGGGAGCAGCAATATTCTTTAAGATTGATCTGAGATCATGGTACCATCAGTTGAGAGTCAGAGATGTGGATGTACCCAAGACAGCTTTTCGCATGAGGTATAGGCATTATGAGTTTCTAGTGATGCCTTTTGGATTGATGAATGCATCAGTAAAATTTATGGATTTGATGAACAGGGTGTTTAGACCATACTTATATCAGTTTGTGGTGGTCTTCATTGTTGAAATCCTGGTGTATTCGCTTAATGAGGAGGATCACGATAGGCATCTGCGGATTATTTACAGACTCTGAGAGAAGCAATTGTATGCTAAGTTGTCTAAGTGTGAGTTTTGGCTCAATCAGGTGACTTTTCTCGGTCATGTGATTTCAGCAGAGGATATTAAAGTTGATCCGAGTAAAGTCGAGGCTATCTTGAATTAGAGTCCACCGAAGACTGTGACAGAGGTGAGAAGTTTTCTGGGTTTGGCAGGCTATTATCATCAGTTTGTGAAGGATTTTTCTATGATAGTAACACCACTCACCAGATTGCTTCGGAAAGGAGTTAGGTTTGTGTGGATAGATTGGTGTCAGGCATGTTTTGAGCAGTTGAGAGAGATGTTGACTTAGGCTCATGTCCTTACCCTGCTTGTGGAAAGTAAAAATTATGTGATATATAGTGATGCTTCACATAGTGGTTTAAGTTGTGTTCTAATGTAGGAGGGTATAGTCATTGCTTATGCCTCTCAACAATAGAAGCCTCATGAGCTGAATTATCCTACTCATGATTTAGAGCTAGCAACCATAGTTTTTGCATTGAAGATTTGGTGGCATTACTTGTATAGAGAGAAGTGTTTTATTTATACGGATCATAAGAGTTTGAAGTACTTGGGTGTTCAGAGAGAGCTAAATCTTTGACATAGACGGTGGTTAGAGTTAACTAAAGACTACAACTATTTGATTGATTATCATCTTGGAAAGGCAAATATTGTTGCTGATGCCTTGAGTCAAAAGTCTTTGCCAGGTTTGACTGCTTATTCGCTCTTATTGCTTGTTGATTTGAGATCATTGCATGCTAGATTTGAGTCTTGTGATGATGGTGCATTGATGGCTCAGTTGCAGTTGAGGCCAGTTTTGTTGGATCAGATTAGGAAAGCCCAGTTGCAGATGAGAAAATCCAGAAGTTTGTGATGGATTGCAAAAGGGAGAGAGTCAAGACTTTCATGTGAGAGATGATGACAATCTATGGTACAGATATAGATTTTGTATTTCTGATGAAGCAAAATTGAACAGGATGATATTAGAGAAAGCACATCAGTCACTCTATGTTATGCACCCTTGTAGTACTAAGATGTATTAGGATTTGAAGCAACATTATTGGTGGTCAAATATGAAGAGGGACATAGCAAAGTTTGTATCTAGATTTCTCACTTACTAGAGAGTGAAGGTTGAGCATCAGGTTCCTTCAAGGTTGCTTCAGCCATTATCAATGCTAGAGTGAAAATGGGTGTAACACCCCTATATCCCGTATACGTACACAGCATGCTTATACGATCGTAATATACGTATACTGAATATAGAAAATACCACAGTTTATAAAATACACAAGTCATAACTCGAAAAGAAATAAAACAAATATCAAAGGTTTAGAAGAAATTCATAAAACATAATAGATAAAAATGTTTATTAATACGCAGCGGAAATTAAAACAAATAAGTACAAATACATTAAAAATCAAAATTTACAAAACATGAAATATATACATGATTGGCAGCTTGACTCTCTGATCTTTAAGCTCTAGGCCAACTCTTCAAGCATAAACTCAACTAGGTCTAGAGGAATCTTCCGTCTCAACCCTATCACCTGCGCGATAAATCATAATCGTGCTAAGCCAACGGCTTAGTGGTACAAACCATAATGATATTATGCAATGTCAATATCAATGTCATACATTCAATAATAATAACATAGACACACATGGGCCCAACAAGTATTTAATATGACATTCAAAGTTCCTCATTATTACCAACAACCATAGCTTCATATACGAACCTTCCCCCAACCAGGTCGGTAGTCCAAGTTCGGTTGCCCAGCCCACTGGGTCCGCATGGTTCCACAGGAGGCAGATAGGTACGTAATACTGACTGTATCGAACCTTCCCCCAACCATGTCGGTAGTCCAAGTTCGGTTGCCCAACCACTGGGTCCGCATGGTTCCGCAGGAGGCAGATAGGTCCGTTCATTTATCTCTTTAAACATTACTTTCTCAATTAATCATTATAATATACAACATCCATTACATTAATTAAACAAACATATCATTATTCAATCATATCATCTAGGTATGCTTTAATCATATCATTCACATCATTATAACTCATAACATTTATTTCACATCTCTTTATGTCCAAATTTACATTAAGGTAATTCATCATAAAAGTATTCATATGCATCATCAATGTTCACATCATGTCCCACATTATACACAACATAACATTATTCATATGCATCATCAATATCATCAAATGTATGTTGAATCTCAACATCATATGAATGTATGCAACAATGTAGTTTGTACTTACCTCAAAACAACTCACACAACTCTATTGACTTCCTCTTCCAAAAATCCTTCACTTCTTAAATTAGGGTAATTCACCTTCTTCACAACCTATTCCAAAAGAAAGATGAACCCACATAAGATCATAAGGCTAAGAACCAACTAGGGCAAACCCTAAACATGACACGCTCAACAACACGGGCGTGTCCCTGACCGTGCCCTAACTCCACAACACATAAGCTTTTACACGCTCAGAAACACGGGCGTGTAATACATTCTGCCTCTTAGAAACATTGACACGTCCAACAACATGAGCGTGCTCATGGCCGTGTCGATTCCCCAACCACACAGTAGCTATGACACGCTCAATAACACGAGCGTGTTACTGGCCGTGTCAATCCTACTGCCACACAGAAGCTGTGACACGCTCAGTGACATGGGCGTGTCACTGCTCGTGTCACCCATCCAAAACACAGAACCATCGACACGCCCAAAATCCTGGACGTGCCCGTGGGCATGTCAGGCCAAAAACCCAGATTCCGGCCAAAACAACCACACAACCAACAAATCACTTCCTTTCACCAAAATCCACTTCAACCAAACTTAGCTCAACATACCCAAAAACCATAACAAACTTACAAAAACACCAAAACAACTAAAATCATAATTTCAACACAAATCAAAATCATCACCACAAACCTAAAAACACAACCACAATACATTCACTTCCAACAACTTACTCTTTCCTTCAATCCATCCCCAAAACCAGAAATCAGTTTACCCAAACACTCTTAAACCCATCTTAATCAAACATATTCACATACCATTCACAACTCAAAGAAATAAAAGAATCAAGTGAAGAACTTACCAAGGATGAAGAAGCTCTTAACTTTCCAACTTGAACACTTGAAAACTTCCTTAGATCTTGAGTTTAGAAGTTCAAATCTCTCCCTTGTTCTCTTGTTTCTTTGATAGCCGGCCAAAAGAAAGCAAAGGAAGGAAAAGAAAGAGAGCCACGGCAAGGAAAGAAAGAAAGAAGAAAAGAGAAGACACAAAGTCAAATCACCTCCTTAAAACTCTCTCCTCCAAGTATTAATTATTAAAATAATCCATTCAATCTCTTCCGCTCAATAAATTTTCCTTATTAAAAAATTATTAAATCAAAAACACATAAATATCTTCTTCCACTAACTTCCTTTGACTTTGACTTGGGTATATGTGGTATATATTCTAATATACACAACGTATACACTCTCTTTAAAAACCTTTTCTCTTTCCAAAGAAACATATACATTAAATCCAATTAAACAACAATAATACCAAAACTTCTAGGGTACACTTTGGGATATTACAATTCTCCACCTCTAAAAAGAAATTTCGCCCTTGAAATTACCTGATATCAAGTTTGAAACAACTGAGGATATTGATCTTGCATCGCTTGCTCATTCTCCCAAGTTGACTCTTCTCTACCATGATTCTTCCAAAGAATCTTCACAATTGGCACTTTCTTATGTCTCAACTCTTTCATTCCATAAGCCAAAATAGCAACTGGTTCTTCTTCAAAAGTCAGATTTGAACTCACCTCAATAGATTCAACTGGTAAAACATGAGATGGGTCTGATCTGTACCTCTTCAGCATAGAAACATGGAAGACATTGTGAATTCTATCCAACTCAGGCGGCAAAGCAAGTCGATACGCAACTGGTCCAACTCTTTCCAATACTTTGTAAGGTCCAATAAAACGAGGACTCAGTTTCCCTTTTCGACCAAATCTCAATATCTTTTTCCAATGAGACACTTTCAAAAATACTTTATCTCCAATATTAAACTCTATGTCTCTCCTCTTCAAATCTGAATAAGATTTCTGTCGATCCGAAGCTGCTTTCAATCGATCCCGAATTATCTTCACTTTCTCTTCAGTCTCTTTAACCAAATCAGGACCCACTAACTTGCCCTCTCCAAGTTCATTCCAACACAGTGGCGTCCTACATCGTCTACCATACAATGCTTCAAATGGTGCCATACCAATACTGGATTGATGACTGTTGTTATAAGCAAATTCCACAAGTGGCAAAAATCTGTCCCAACTTCCAGAGAAATCAACGACATAGCTTCTCAACATATCCTCAATAATCTGTATCACTCTCTCTGATTGCCCATCTGTCTGAGGATGAAAAGTAGTACTAAAGTGCAATCGAGAACCCAATGCATCATGCAAACTCTTCTAGAATCTTGAAGTGAACCGGGGATCTCGATCCGACACTAAAGAAATTGGGACTCCATGCAACTTCACAATCTCATGGATATACAGCTCAGCCAACTTCTCAAGAGAATAATCCATTCTAACTGGAAGAAAATGAGTTGTCTTTGTCAACCGATCTACAATCACCCAAATAGCATCATACTTTTTCTGAGTCAAAGGCAAACCAGATACAAAATCCATTGTCACCCTCTCCCATTTCCATTCGGGCACTGTTAAAGGTTGAAGCAACCCTGTTGGAACTTGATGCTCCGCTTTTACCCTCTGACAAGTGAGACATTTGGACACAAATTCCGCTATGTCTCTCTTCATACCAGACCACCAATAATGTTGTCTTAAATCATGGTACATCTTTGTACTTCCCGGATGCATAGCAAAAACCGATTGATGTGCTTCTTCCAAGATGACCCTTTTCAAACTATCATCATCAGAAACACACAACCTATTCTTGAACCAAAGACTACCATCACTATTCACATGAAAATCTCGGCTCTCTCCATTTCGACAATCTGATACAATCTTTTGAATTTTCTCATCCACCAATTGAGCCTCCTTTATCTGATCCAACAATACTGGTCTTAACTGCAGCTGAGTTAATAATGCACCATCATCACATACTTCGAAATTAGCACGCATTGCTCTCAACTCAATAAGCAACGAGAGCGAATAAACAACCAAGCTTGCCAAAGACTTTCGACTTAAGGCATCAGCAACAACATTCGCCTTACCAAGACGATAATCAATCAAACAGTCGTAGTCTTTAATCAGCTCTAACCATCGTCTTTGCCGAAGATTAAGCTCTTTCTGAACCCCCCAAATATTTCAAACCCTTATGATCAGTGTAGATAAAATATTTCTCCCCATACAAGTAGTGTCGCCAAATCTTCAAAGCAAACACTATGGCTGCCAACTCTAAATCATGCGTCGGATAATTAAGCTCATGCGGCTTCAACTGCCGAGAAGCATAAGCTATGACTTTACCCTCTTGCATCAAAACACACCCTAAACCATTATGTGAAGCATCACTGTAAATCACATATGGTTTATCTTCCATGGGTAAAGTAAGAACAGGTGCTTGTGTCAACAATTCTTTCAACTGTTCAAAGCTAGTTTGACACTGATCCGTCCACACAAATCTAACTCCCTTCCGAAGCAATCTGGTGAGTGGAGTAGCTATCAAAGAAAAACCTTTCACAAATCGTCGATAATAGCCTGCCAAACCCAGAAAACTTCTAACTTCAGTCACTGACTTCGGTGGACTCCAATTCAAAATAGCTTCAACTTTACTTGGGTCGACTCTAATACCATCTGCTGAAACTACATAACCCAGAAAAGTCACTTGGTCAAGCCAAAACTCACACTTCGATAGCTTAGCATACAATTGCTTCTCTCTCAAGATCTGCAACACAATCCGCAAATGCTTGTCATGCTCCTCCTCATTACGCGAATACACCAAGATATCATCAATGAAGACCACTACAAACTGATCTAAATAGGGTCTAAATACCCTATTCATCAAATCCATGAAAGCTGCAGGTGCATTCATTAACCAAAAGGCATCACCAAGAACTCATAATGCCCATACCTTGTGCGGAAAGCTGACTTAGGAACATCTTCAGCTCTAACTCTCAACTGATGGTACCCTGATCTCAAATCAATCTTGGAAAACACTGCTGCTCCCTTTAATTGATCAAAGAGATCATCAATTCTAGGCAAAGGATACTTATTCTTAATAGTCACTTTGTTCAATTGCCTATAATCAATGCATAACCTCATGGTACCATCCTTCTTCTTCACAAACAACACAGGAGCTCCCCATGGAGAAACACTGGGGCGAATAAACCCTTTATCCAACAACTCCTGTAACTGCACTTTCAACTCTCTCAATTCAGCAGGTGCCATGCGATAAGGAGTGATTGAGATGGGAGTGGTACCAAGCAACAAATCGATACCAAACTCAACCTCTCTCTCAGGGGGCAACCCTGGCAACTCCTCTGGAAACACATCTGGAAAATCTACAACTGTGGTTATATCATCAAGTTGAGGACCCCTTACTCTAGTATCCACAACATGAGCAAGGTAAGCATCACACCCTTTTCTAATCAACCTTCTAGCTGTTACAGCTGATACAAATAAGGATGCAAGCTGTTTCTGCTCACTAGATACCAACACAATTATACCATCATTAGTTCTCAAAGTAACACACTTTTGTTGACAATCTACCACAGCTCCATGTCTAGACAACCAGTCCATGCCTAAAATCAAACCATATTCTTTAAAAGGCATTTCAATCAAATCTCCACAAAACTCCTCACCTTGTACCACAACTGTACTATCTCGGTGCACCTTGCTAACAATTACACTATGCCCTAGAGGATTTGTCACCAACACATTAAATCCTAGGGACTCAGAATGCAATTTAGGCACAGGTAAAATAAATGCACTAATATATGAATGAGTAGAGCCTGGATCAATTAAAGCAAGAACTGGAATGCCAAATAAAGAGAAAGTACCTGCAATAACTGCAAAAGCATCAGGTTGTCTTTGCATCACATATACTCATTGAGAAGGCTCAGCCTCATCTGGCCTACTAACCCTGGATGAAGATCCTCCTCTCTGACTAACTCCAGGTCTACCCCCTCTGCTGAAACCTCTGCCCCCTCGACCACCTCTGACAATAGGTCGAGAAACTGCAGAATCTGCCGGCCTCTGCTCCTGTATCTCAGGACACTCTCTAATAAAATGATCAGGAGATCCACATCTGAAGCATACAGCTGGTCCACTATTCTTCCAACAAATACCTCTATGAGAACCCCCACACTGAGCACATATAGGTGGAGTGGATCTCTGAACTACTGGAGTAGGAGCACTCGCTACTAAAACTGTAGGTCTCGATCTCTGTCTCTGAAACTGAACTGACCCACCAGCCTGTCTCTGACTCCGACTGATCCTGGGAACAAAACTTCCCCTACCTCTCTTCACGGATGAAGACCCTGCCTCAAACTGGGGTCTCCTAACCCTGGTCTCCTCCCCAGTAGCAGCTGCTGCAATACCTTGGGCTCTCTCAACACTCCTAGCTGCTGCAACCAGTTGGAAAAAATCCTGGTATCTCGAACCAGCCACAAGACACAAAATTGAGGGTCTCAATCCCTCCTCAAACCTTCTACACCTGTCAATCTCATCAAAGATAATTCCCCCGGCGTAGTGGCTCAACCGGATGAACTCTAGCTCATATTCTGTCACAGTCCGGTGATCTTGCCTCAAAGTCAGAAACTCCATTTTCTTCACATCTTTATACTCCCTCGGAGTATATTTTAGCTCAAACTCCCGTAGAAAATCACTGTAGGACAATGTAGGTGGATCGTCCATAGCTTGAGGAACTGTCTTCCACCAATCATATGCATCCTTCTGCAACAGTGATCTAACATAATCAAATTTTTCTTCTGGAGTGCCTTGCAACTGAATGAATATTCTTTGAACCTTATCTAGCCACTGCTCAGCTACCGCTCGATCAATAGTACCCAGAAAATCTTTTGCTCCATACTTTCTCAATTTATCGTAATGTCTCACTGGTACTATTGGCTGGGGTGGGGGTGGTGGTGGTTGCACTGGTGCCTGTCTCATTAATTCAATCATATGCCTAAGCCAAACTGGTGGAACCTCCTCACCAGCTGGTCTCCCTGTCACAGAAACAGGTGCCTCTCCAGTTCTATCCACTCTAGCTCCATCTCTACCATCATTAGGAGCTATACTCTCAGCACTACCCTCAACTGACTGACGTGAATGAGAATCCATTATAACCTATATCTGCAAACACAGCAGGATATACCTCACTAAAGATCAGAGACTGCCAACCAAACATGTATTTTACTCAAAAACCCACTTTTTAAAATCAAAATACTCTTTTTCTTACAATTGACCTAGGTTGAGAATCTTAAACCTAGGCTCTGATACCAAAATAAATGTAACACCCCTATATCCCGTATACGTTCACAGCATGCTTATACGATCATAATATACGTATACTGAATATAGAAAATGCCACAGTTTATAAAATACACAAGTCATAACTCGAAAAGAAATAAAACAAATATCAAAGGTTTAGAAGAAATTCATAAAACATAATAGATAAAAACGTTTATTAATACGCAGCGGAAATTAAAACAAATAAGTACAAATACATTAAAAATCAAAATTTACAAAACATGAAATATATACATGATTGGCAGCTTGACTCTCTGATCTTTAAGCTCTTGGCCAACTCTTCAAGCATAAACTCAACTAGGTCTAGAGGAATCTTCCGTCTCAACCCTATCACCTGCGTGATAAATCACAATCGCGCTAAGCCAACGGCTTAGTGGTACAAACCATAATGATATTATGCAATGTCAATATCAATGTCATACATTTAATAATAATAACATAGACACACATGGGCCCAACTATGCCTACATACTCTCATTTTTATGAGAGATCAAAGCCCATGTAGTTCGGAAAAGCCTATTTAAAGGCAATTATGCATTATGCATGTGTGTGTGTATGCTTCATGCATTGTCGGGCTTTTTGCCAAAATTGTGAGATTTTGAGCACTTAGTGCTGATTTTGCTGAAATTTGGGTACTTGGTACCAAAAGAATGCAATTTAGGCTCCGTGCCAAAAAGTTGATTTTAATTGTGATAGGCTTCATGCCAAAAGAGATTAGGTCTTTGACCAACAAGATTGATTGATTCATGGCTTAATGCCGAAATGTTCATTGATTAGTTAATTAGGCCTTAGACCTAAAAGGATTAGGTCTTTGACCAGAAAGAAATTGAGAAGAAGATGCAATGCTTATGACATGCTTGAATTAACAAATGATGAATTAGAACATTACCTTGCTTAGGATTTTCCCACTTCAAAGTTCCAGATCTTGTTTTCTCGGACCTTGAATTATGATTCTTGATTACGGATTGATTCCTACAGCACACGGTTAGGTTTATGCAAATAAAAGTCCAATATAAGTTCTAAAGCGTGTGTAAATAGAGAGTTCGTCAGCATGAGGCCCGGGATCCGAACAGCCAACCCCTTTTCTGAAAAATCTGAGGCATTTTATAGACAAAAATCAGACTGGACGGCGGTCGGACCTCCGGTCCGGTGGTTTGGACCACCGTGGTCAGCGGTCGGACCGCGTGGCTCGTCGAAAAAACAGGAAACGAAACGGGCAGCGGTCGGACAGCCGATCCAGCGGTCGGACCGCCGCGGTTGGCGGTCAGACCGTCGGTTCTGGCGGTCAGACCGTCGGTTCTGGCGGTCAAACCGTCGGTTCTGGCGGTCAGACCGCCCCGGTCGGCGGTCGGACCGCCGGTCCCGGCGGTTCAACCCCAAAATGGCACAAAAAAATGCACTTTTTCATTCAAACTGATTTTCTGGAAGCTGCGGACTTCCAAAAATTATTCTGAGACCATATCCGTGATCCTTGCGTTGCTCCGGACATTTCAAGTGCCATGAAGATATACTTTTGGTTAACTTCACCGTGGTCGTCCGGTCTGGCTTGGTCTTTTGCAGTCTGAGAAAATCGGCTTTTCGAGCCTCAAAATTTGAGTATTCACAATTGCCCCCCACTGGGGTCCATAAAAATGATTTATGGGGCCCAGTGGTCGTCTGAAGAGCGAATTTTGAGCGAGGGGTAAAAGACCCGCCTTTTGGCATTTCTGGATTGCTTGCAACACTTCTGATTTTTCTCTGATTGTATTCTGACTTTTCTGTACCTGCACTTATTTGTTAGCACAAACAGCAAATATGTATGCATGATGTCCCCTTTTATTTTCATAAAGGTATTTATTTGCTTCTTTACAACCATTGCATGCACAACTGGACCAAGAGTCTTCAAAAGGTTGAAAGGATCAATATGGGAAGATATGGATTGAAAGTTGTTGCTACTCTTAGAGGCGTAGCTGTAGATTGGGATTTCTTGCATGCTTGTATCAGATTCATTTGATTGATGCTTGTATAAGGCGATGCTGCTCCCTTTGATTGATACATTCCTGACTGCTAATTTTGAAGATGAGATTCAACTGAAGCATAGGATGCGAGCTTTTGTTTTCTGCCTGTTAGTGGGGTTTCTTTTCAACCATCACCCTGGTTTTGGAGATTTAAAGCTTTGCCTCATGATTAGGCAGATGGGGATTGATCAGAGGGTTCCTCTTCCTGTTGGGCTTACTGTTGCTGCCCCTATTATGCCCGGAGTTACTCAAGCTGCTCTTCAAATTTGGGTTAGGAACCATCAGATGATCAGACCTTTTGCAGAACCTTCCCTTGTCGAGCCTACTCCAAAGCATAGGACTTGATTTATAGCCAAAGTTTGGTCAATTGAAAAGCCAAGGAGGCATGCATTACTGCAAGAGCTGGAGGGAGAGGAGGTGGTTCCTCTTAACGAGGAGAAGATAGATGCTGCAGAGAGCTCCGGAGCTAAGGAAGATACCGAAGACTCTGCCCCACGTAGGAGACGTAGGATTTAGGCCCAAGGGTTGACTCTATTGTCTGTTTTTTTTTTTTTTGGTTCATTTGACGTTTTTAGACTTATGGCTTGACTCTTTTGATTGGTTTGATATTTCATGGAATGAATGACTCTTTTTGTAATGAATGATGATTTTTTTTCATTTGCTTTCCAAGCATTATCTACTTTATTTACTTGCTCTAATTTTTGCCTAAGCTGTCCTTTCGGATTTTCAACTTAGCGAGCTCTTACCCATTCTTGCCTAAGCCGCCCTTTGCGGGTTTTCGACTTAGCGGGCCCCCACTATTGCCTAAGCCGCCCTTTGTGAATTTTCGACTTAGCGAGATTTTTCTTTTTTTTTTCTTTCTTTCTTCTTCTTTTTTTTTATGTTGGCAAAAGAAAAATGAACCAATGATTTTTATTAAAATTTAGACCGTGCTCAAGGAGAGCTACCTACATATCTCGAATTAGTTTGCGAGAATCAGGTCTAATGTAGTTCCTTACAATGCATGATTATATATAATATTTCTTTAATTGATCCAGATTGCATGGGTTTGTGAACTCCAGACCATCCAAATCAGACAATATGACGGCTCCGCCGGAAAGTATTTTCTTTACAATGTAGGGTCCAGCCCAAAGAGGACGAAACTTCCCACGAGGATCTGTAACAGGTGTTCTGATCTCTTTCAGAACCAAACAACCTTCTTCCAACTTTCGATCTTTGACCTTTTTGTTGAAATGTCTGGCCATTCGCCTCTGATACCCTTGAATCCGATGTAGAGCTTGAAGTCTTTTTTCATCCAAACCCAACAATTGATGATGATAATTGTTAATCCATTCAGCTTCATTTATCTGACTTTCTTGAATTATCCTCGCCGATTGAACTTCCAGTTCAATGGGGAGTACTGCTTCCATTCCGTACACCAGGGAATACGGGGTTGCCCCAGTAGGAGTTCTAATTGATGTTCTATATCCCCACAAAGCCAGCGGTAACTTCTCATGCCAACGCCTATGTTCCTTGATCATTTTTTGTATGATCACCTTTATAGACTTGTTCGCTGCTTCTACAGCTCCATTTGTTTGAGGTCTATAAGGAGAGGACTTATGGTGCTGGACATTCTTATCCTTCAAGAGCTTAGCAAATTCTACTTGGAAATGAGTTCCATTATCAGTGATAATCTCAAATGGCATTCCGTACCGACAAAGGATGTTGGTTCGGACAAACTGTGCTGCCTTTTTGGCGTTTAATTCTGCATAGGAAGCTGCTTCAACCCACTTTGTGAAGTAATCCACTGCTACCAAGATAAACTGATGTCCATTCGAGGCTTTTGGATGTATTTTGCCAATTATATCTATTCCCCAAGTAGCGAAGGGCCATGGAGAGGTGATTGGATTCAAAGCAATGGGAGGTTGCTTCTGCAACTTAGCAAATATCTGGCACTGATGGCATTCTTGTACAAATGCCACACAGTCTGCATTCATGGTGGACCAAGACGATCCCATACATATGTGGCTCTGATTCGCCACCATGTACCATTCCCATTATCTGCTTAGCCTCTGCTTCATTCACACACCTTAGGTGCATTCCATTCCAACTCCTCTTGTAAAGGATATCCCCATTAAGAATGTAACATGTTGCCAGCTGCCTTATGGCCCTCTGATCAGCCTTTGATGATCCCTCCGGATAACTTCCATCCTTGAGATAACTTTTGATATCCCAAAACCATGGTTTACCATCGGTCAAATGCATTACATGGGCGGGTCGTTTCTGAAGCTGAACTTTCAATGGACGAATGGCTTTCCCCTCCTTGATATCGATCATGGAAGCTAAAGTAGCCATGGCATCAGCAAACTGATTCTTTGCTCTTGGGAGATATTCGAAGGACGGATCATCGAATTGTTGTGCCAAATGATCAAGGCGTTGTAGGTAAGGAACCAAACGCTCTTCTCTTATCTTCCATTTCCTTAAAGCTTGTGATACTATTAAAATAGAATCACCGTAGACCTTTAGGTTCTTAATCCCTAATTCCAGGGCGGCTTCAAGCCCATTGATGCAAGCTTCATATTCTGCTTCATTGTTTGTGCAGCTAAAGTCAAGTTTAACTGCAAATGGAATGTATTCTCCACAAGGAGTTTTGAACACAATCCCAATTCCATTTCCATGATAATTGGATGCCCCATCAAAATACATCTCCCAAATACTCCTTTCCATATTCAAGAGGTCTTCGTCAGGGAAACCCATTTCTCGCATCTCGTCTTTTACGGGTAATTCTGCTAATTGGTCAGCTATTGCGCCACCTTTCACAGCTTTCCTCTGAATGAATTTTAAGTCAAAGGCTGCCAATGTTGACACCCACTTTGCCATTTTGCTGTCCAAAACAGGCCTCTCCATAAGGAATTTCAAGGGACTCTGTTCTGCGATGACACAAGTAGTGTAAGAAGACAAGTAGTGTTGTAACTTTGTACAAGCCCAATACAATGATAAACACAACTTCTCAATCTTGTTATACTTTAACTCATAGTCCAGCATCCTTTTGCTGAGGTAGTAAATTGCATTTTCCACTTTTGTACTTTCGGCTTCTTGAGCTAGATTGCACCCATGGCTTCATCTGTTATAGACAAATATAAGAGCAGAGGCTTTCCCATTCTAGGAGGTTATAGAATTGGCAGACTTAACAAGTATTCTTTGATCTTGTCGAAGGCCTTTTGGCAGTCTTCATTCCATTCTTGTGAAGCACCTTTCCTTAGTAGCTTAAAGATTGGACCACAAGTCTCTGCCAATTGCGATATGAATCGACTGATATACTGTAACCTACCTAGCAAGCCTCGAATCTCTTTTTCTGTTCTTGGCGGAGGCATTTTCAGAATAGCCTTTGACTTTGCTGGATCAACTTCTATTCCTCTCTTGCTGACCAAATACCCCAAAAATAAGCCTGATGTTGCTCCAAATAGGCACTTTGCAGGATTAAGCTTCAAATTGTACTTGCGAAGTCTAAGGAAGAACTTCTCAAGTGCTTCAACGTGTTCTTCTGGAGATTTTGACTTAACAATCATATCATCAACATACACTTCTACTTCTTTGTGAATCATGTCATGAAAGACTGTTGTCGCCATCCTTTGGTAGGTAGCCCCTGCATTTATCAACCCAAAAGGCATAACCCTATAGCAGAAAGTGCCCCATTCTGTAATGAAAGCTGTCTTCTCTTTGTCTGGTGGGTGCACTAGGATCTGATTGTACCCAACCGCGAGGTCAGTCATGGAAATCATCATATGCCCAGCCATCCTGTCTATCAGCAAATCGATGTGTGGTAGTGGAAAATCATCCTTGGGACAGGCCTTATTCAAATCTCTATAGTCAACACACATCCTGACCTTTCCATCTTTCTTCGGGACTGGCACGATGTTTGCTAACCAGGAAGGGTAGGCAATTGGTTCTATGAACTTATTGTCCAGTTGCTTGGCAACATCCTCTTTAATTTTCAAAGACCATTCAGGCTTCATTCTTCTCAATTTCTGCTTAACCGGCTTCGCATCTGGGTATAGTGGAATCTTATGAACTGCTATGGCTGGGTCTATTCCCGTGACATCACTTGCCTTCCACATGAAGTAGTCGACATATCTTCTGATGCACTCAATAATCTGTTCCTTATTCACACAATCATATGCAATGTATGTATGTTCATTTTCTTTGCCAATCATTATTTTTTCATTTATTTCTTTTATTTCATCTATTTCATTTTTGTTAGATAATACTTGGAAAGCAAAAGACACAGGGTAACCAAGAACTTGAACAGTTTCATTAATAATGGCGGAGTCATCCCCCAGAGTTACATCATATTCGACATCAGGGTTTTCTATTCCTGAAGCTAAGAAAGACTCAGAACTAGACTCTGACTCAGTGTTTGACTCAGAATTTGATTCAGTACAAGACTCAGGTTCAGGGTGTGACACAGGACTAGATTTGACTACAGCAGCTTGTCCCTCCTCGGCATACCAGTTCATCAGTGGTCCATCTGTGGTCTTGATCAGCTTTGTGAAGTCCCTTTTGTCTTCAAAATTGGTTATCATAGCAACCTCATCAAAGAGACTAGGCCGCATAAAATCTTCCATTTGTGGGTCAGCTATAGGTTCTGGCTCTTCTTCTTTTATGGCTAAAACATCATCGAACATCTCAAAACCCGGTAGCTTCTTTCCAGTCATAGGAGAATAGAATGGTTCCTGAAAACCACAGTAAGGAACTGCTTTTCCAGCTTTGCAGAAGTGACCATTCAGAGTTCTAAAATAAGGGTGCATTTTAAGGCTTCTTGCCCCCCAATTCTTCTTTTTCTTCCTTCCATGCTCAAACTCTTCTATCTCCTCATCTGTGGGTTTGTACCCCAGGCCAAAAGTTCCCTTATTCTCAGGTTCTTCCCATGGCCGCACTACGGGTGTTTTCCTCCCAAACTTTATCATTTCCATTCCGGGCAGCAGACCTACCCTTAGCATCATTCACACCAGGCAATTGATTTGGACCTCTCCAAAATCATACAAGATAAATGGCCCTTTGGGTTTTTCTCCTTCAATGCATTGGACTGTATCATAATGGAAACTAATCAAGGTCATGGCGGTTTCGCCAGGAACAACCTCAAAGAGAGACTGATCCATGGTTCTCTTATTGATTTCACAGGTGTCACCTTTGATAGTGATGATTTTTCCTTCAAAAGGGAACTTAAGTTTTTGATGTAATGAAGAAGGGACAGCATTATTCTGATGAATCCATGGCCTTCCAAGGAGGAGATTAAAGCTCGCCGGTACATCAATGACTTGGAAGGGCACTCTCATTTTCACCGGCCCAATAGCAATTTCCAGAGTGGCAACACCCAAAATTTCTCTTCGAGTGTTATCATATGCTCTAACAATCTGATCAGAAGGTGTAAGATCTGTAGCCTCCAACCCAAGACAGCTTGCTACCTTCAAGGGACATACATTTAAGGCTGACCCATTATCAATGAGAACCATGGGAACAGTCTTTCCCCCAGTTTGTATGGTGATGTATAGAGCATCATTGTGTTTACTGCCATCTTCTGGTAGGTCTGTATCAGAAAATCGGATACTCAATGCCTTGGTTGATTGAGTCAAAGTGGCCACCAAAGCTTCTGGGCTTGTGTCCACTGATGTATCAAGTTGACTTAAAGCTTCGCTGAGAGCCTGACGGTGTGGGAATGAGGAAGCAAGGAGCTCCCAAATTGATACCCTAGCTTGAGTTTGCTTAAGCTGAGAGAGGACATGGTCTTCTTTTGGCTCTGGTGTCTTCTTATGGGGGTGGTTTGAAGTTGAAGGGGCTTTTCCCAAGTCGAGTGGCTGATATTGCCTTCCGCTTCTTGTCAAAGCGTCGACCTCTTCAGCAAGGTCATTCAAATCCAACACACACACTTCATTCATTTCTAAGAGAAGTTTGAAAGGATCAAACAACTCTTCTTCCACAGTGATGGTGTGGATGGAATGATTAGGCAAAGGGTTAGTATTAATGTTCGGTTGACTCCTGAGAGGAATGATGTCACCCCTATCCACCAAATCCTGGATGCGGTTTTTCAGAGTCCAGCAAGCATCTGTTCTATGCCCTTTTCCTTGGTGGTATTCACAATATTCATTGGCCTTATAACTGGAGGGTAATGGGTTTGGAGGTGGCCTTAGGTCCAAATGCTTCAAATACTTCCCTTCCACGGCCTTTTTAAACACTAGATGAAGGGGCACCCCAAGGTCGGTATATTGCCTTCTTGGCTGATTTCTCTGCCCAAGATTGCCCACACGTAAAGGATTCGCAGGGGCAATATTGGCCACTTCATTGACCTTGCTTGAGGAAGCAGCTTGGCCCTGTTTCTTATACTTTGAAGCAGCTCCCTCATCTACTATCTTACCCAATTGTATCAAGTCTTCTACTTTAGTTGCAGTCGCAATGAGCGATTTGAAAGTAGGTAGGTATTGGGTTTGTAGTTGAGCTTGATATGTAGGCCTTAAATTCCTGATTATAATATCAATCTACTCCTGTTCTGAAGGGCGATTGATCATTTGGGCTGCTTTTGCCCTCCACCTCGTAAGGAACGAGGAGAAGGGTTCATTGTTGTTTTGTTTGGTAGTCTCAAGTTCTCTTCTAGTGACATCCACCTCAATATTGTAGTGGTATTGAGTGTTAAATGCATTACAGATGTCCTCCCAGGTCTTAATCTTAGCACGGTCCAGGCTTACAAACCATTTTAGGGCAGCCCCAGTCAAGGATTGTTGAAAGAGTTGAGCAAAGAGCTCATCATTTAAATCCCAAGGGCTTAAGGCCCCCACATACATCTTCAGGTGAGTTTTAGGGCAAGTAGTCCCATCAAATCTGTCCATCCCAGGCATCTTGAATTTTGGAGGCAATCTAGCTTGGGGAAACAAGGATAAGGAATCCATGTCTACCACCTCTTTATGAGTTTTCATGGCAGTGATTGACCTCTCAAGCAATTCAAATTTCTTTTTCAGTTCATCAGTTTCAGTAGCATTCTTAGAGGGTGAATCCTCCAGATTGATGACAGGGGTATTATTCTGAGCAGTCATGGGGGTAATAGTTTGTCCCACAATAGGTTCTTTCCCTAAATTTCCAGAAGTAGTAGCTGTCTTTGGTACCCCTCCCAATTCGGCCAAGATGGCTACCCTTTGGGCAGCCAAAGCTTCATCAATTCTTTCTTGCACCCTAGCTTCAATTTCCTTAACTTGTCCATCTAGCAAGGCCTTAATCTGTTCAATAGTAGCCATTTCAGTAATTGGAGCAGTTGGTGAAATTGGGGTAACAGGACTTGTGGGTGATTGCACAGTTGGAGTTGGTGTAGCTTGTGTGGGTGAAGGCACACGGATAGTGGATACCTGAAAAGGTTAAGGGCAAGAGATCAGGGTAGTGTATAGGATAGGAAAACTCTTGGTCCACTTATATACATCAAAAGTTTTCCTCAAAATATTTTCCCCCAAAATAATGTTGTCATGTTGCATGAATGCACCTCATCACATCATAATTCATTTTAATGGAATGTGGTACTATCATTGGGTACATACAACCTAAGGGAAGGTTCTATTGTTCATGAAAAATAGAGAATTGGCTCATAATAGGGACCCTTGAGTCTTGAGTAAGATATACCTAACCACATGTGAAACAAGGAGTTTCGCGTGGGTCCAACAGTACGATTACTCATGGGCCACTCCAAAAGGATTGGAATGGTTTGCGACAACAGGGAGGACGCTTTGGCTGTCCGCCGGCATAATCAAGGAGACCTGCCGGTCATCGCTACTTGCTATCCAGACTTAGAATTTTGAACAGAAAGAGAAGAAATTCATTTGAAAACAAAATTTTTTTTATGCAATGGAGGAAAAGGATTCCCCCATATAATGCAAGAGAAAAAGATTCTCTGAATGACAAAATAAATGCACAATTAATCAAACAAGGAGTCCATTAAAGGAAAAAGATTCCTTTTGTCAATTTTCAATCCAATATCCCCAAGGAGGGGATATATATTGCTAAGGTACCCTGCAAAATGAATAAAAGTACCCTAAATAAGGGCAAATCAGTTAAATGAATAATAATAGTCTACTAGGATCCCATAAATTATTTATATTATTATTTTTTATTTTATTATTATTATTATTATATTATTATTATTTTATGGTCCCCAGAAAGATTCTTTTAGTCAATTTTCAATTCTAATGTCCTTAAAGAAAGGACAACCATTACTAAGGTACCTTGCAAAATAAATAAAAATACCCTAAAGAAGGGCAAGTTAATCAAATAAACAATAGTAGTCTACTAGGATCCCATAAATCATTTTCATGGTCCCTAGTGCCAAATTAATCAAATAAGCAATAGTAGTTCACTAGAATCCCATAAATCATTTTTTATGGTCCCTAGTGGAGTCGCCAATTTGTGAACCTCGGTTTTCCACCCGAAAAGGATTCGGATGAACGTTCACTTGTTGTTAGGAGTCGCCACTCAGTTTTTTCTGTTCAAAGGGAAAAACTAAGAAAACCCTTGTTTGACTCCAATAATGCATCCAATGTAAAGGTTTCTAATCTACGAACCCAAGGAGGATTCGAGGACTATGTCATGTATTCGATTAATTTGCCAAAAAAGAAACAAATCTGAAAGGGACACAGAAAGGAAGAACACAGACAGATTGTTAGTAAATTGCGGACTTGCTATTTGGGGTGAATCCCAAATATGCCTACATACTCTCGTTTTTATGAGAGATCAAAGCCCATGTAGTTCGGAAAAGCCTATTTAAAGGCAATTATGCATTATGCATGTGTGTGTGTATGCTTCGTGCATTGTCGGGCTTTTTGCCAAAATTGTGAGATTTTGAGCACTTAGTGCTGATTTTGCTGAAATTTGGGTACTTGGTACCAAAAGAATGCAATTTAGGCTCCGTGCCAAAAAGTTGATTTTAATTGTGATGGGCTTCATGCCAAAAGAGATTAGGTCTTTGACCAACAAGATTGATTGATTCATGGCTTAATGCCGAAATGTTCATTGATTAGTTAATTAGGCCTTAGACCTAAAAGGATTAGGTCTTTGACCAGAAAGAAATTGAGAAGAAGATGCAATGCTTATGACATGCTTGAATTAACAAATGATGAATTAGAACATTACCTTGCTTAGGATTTTCCCACTTCGAAGTTTCAGATCTTGTTTTCTCGGACCTTAAATTATGATTCTTGATTACGGATTGATTCATACAGCACACGGTTAGGTTTATGCAAATAAAAGTCCAATAAAAGTTCTTAAGCGTGTGTAAATAAAGAGTTCGTCAGCATGAGGCCCGGGACACGAACAGCCAACCCCTTTTCTGAAAAATCTGAGGCATTTTATAGACAAAAATCGGACTGGATGGCGGTCGGACCGCCGTGGTCAGCGGTCGGACCGCGTGGCTCGCCGAAAAAATGGGAAAGGAAATGGGCGGCGGTCGGACCACAACGGTTGGAGGTCAGACCGCCGTGGTCAGCGGTCGAACCGCCGGTCCCGGCGGTTCAACCCCAAAACGGCACAAAAAAACGCACTTTTTCATTCAAACTAATTTTCTGGGAGCTGCGGACTTCCAAAAATTATTCCGAGACCATATCTGTGATCCTTGCATTGCTCCGGACATTTCAAGTACAATGAAGATATACTTTCGGTTAACTTCACCGTGGTCATCCGGTCTGGCTTGGTCTTTTGCAGTCTGAGAAAATCGGCTTTTCGAGCCTCAAAATTCGAGTATTCACAACAATAGGTCGAGAAACTACAGAATCTGCCGGCCTCTGCTCCTGCATCTCAGGACACTCTCTAATAAAATGATCAGGAGATCCACATCTGAAGAATACAGCTGGTCCACTATTCTTCCAACAAACACCTCTATGAGAACCCCCACACTGAGCACATATAGGTGGAGTGGATCTCTGAACTACTGGAGTAGGAGCACTCGCTACTAAAACTGTAGGTCTCGATCTCTGTCTCTGAAACTGAACTGACCCACCAGCCTATCTCTGACTCCGACTGATCCTGGGAACAAAACTTCCCCTACCTCTCTTCACGGATGAAGACCCTGCCTCAAACTGGGGTCTCCTAACCCTAGTCTCCTCCCCAGTAGCAGCTGCTGCAATACCTTGGGCTCTGTCCATACTCCTAGCTGCTGCAACCAGTTGGGAAAAATCCTAGTATCTCGAACCAGCCACAAGACACAAAATTGAGGGTCTCAATCCCTCCTCAAACCTTCTACACCTGTCAATCTCATCAGAGATAATTCCCCCGGCGTAGTGGCTCAACCGGATGAACTTTAGCTCATATTCTGTCACAGTCCGGTGATCTTGCCTCAAAGTCAGAAACTCCATTTTCTTCACATCTTTATACTCCCTCGGAGTATATTTTAGCTCAAACTCCCGTAGAAAATCACTGTAGGACAATGTAGGTGGATCGTCCATAGCATGAGGAACTGTCTTCCACCAATCATATGCATCCTTCTGCAACAGTGATCTAACATAATCAATTTTTTCTTCTGGAGTGCCTTGCAACTGAATGAATATTCTTTGAACCTTATCTAGCCACTGCTCAGCTACCGCTCGATCAATAGTACCCAGAAAATCTTCTGCTCCATACTTTCTCAATTTATCGTAATGTCTCACTGGTACTATTGGCTGGGGTGGGGGTGGTGGTGGTTGCACTGGTGCCTGTCTCATTAATTCAATCATATGCCTAAGCTAAACTGGCGGAACCTCCTCACCAGCTGGTCTCCCTGTCACAAAAACAGGTGCCTCTCCAGTTCTATTTACTCTAGCTCCATCTCTACCATCATCAGGAGCTATACTCTCAGCACTACCCTAACTGACTGACATGAATGAGAATCCATTATAACCTATATCTGCAAACACAGCAGGATATACCTCATTAAAGATCAGAGACTGCCAACCAAACATGTATTTTACTCAAAAACCCACTTTTTAAAATCAAAATACTCTTTTTCTTACAATTGACCTAGGTTGAGAATCTCAAACCTAGGCTCTGATACCAAAATAAATGTAACACCCCTATATCCCGTATACGTACACAGCATGCTTATACGATCTTAATATACGTATACTGAATATAGAAAATGCCACAGTTTATAAAATACACAAGTCATAACTCGAAAAGAAATAAAACAAATATCAAAGGTTTAGAAGAAATTCATAAAACATAATAGATAAAAACGTTTATTAATACGCAGCGGAAATTAAAACAAATAAGTACAAATACATTAAAAATCAAAATTTACAAAACATGAAATATATACATGATTGGCAGCTTGACTCTCTGATCTTTAAGCTCTAGGCCAACTCTTCAAGCATAAACTCAACTAGGTCTAGAGGAATCTTCCGTCTCAACCCTATCACCTGCGCGATAAATCACAATCGCGTTAAGCCAACGGCTTAGTGGTACAAACCATAATGATATTATGCAATGTCAATATCAATGTCATACATTCAATAATAATAACATAGACACACATGGGCCCAACAAGTATTTAATATGATATTCAAAGTTCCTCATTATTACCAACAACCATAGCTTCATATACGAACCTTCCCCCAACCAGGTCGGTAGTCCAAGTTCGGTTGCCCAGCCCACTGGGTCCGCATGGTTCTGCAGGAGGCAGATAGGCACGTATAAGACTATCAGTAACGAACCTTCCCCCAACCAGGTTGGTAGTCCAAGTTCGGTTGCCCAACCACTGGGTCCGCATGGTTCCGCAGGAGGCAGATAGGTACGTAATACTGACTATATCGAACCTTCCCCCAACCAGGTCGGTAGTCCAAGTTCGGTTGCCCAACCACTGGGTCCGCATGGTTCCGCAGGAGGCAGATAGGTCCATTCATTTATCTCTTTAAACATTACTTTCTCAATTAATCATTATAATATACAACATCCATTACATTAATTAAACAAACATATCATTATTCAATCATATCATCTAGGTATGCTTTAATCATATCATTCACATCATTATAACTCATAACATTTATTTCACATCTCTTTATGTCCAAATTTACATTAAGGTAATTCATCATAAAAGTATTCATATGCATCATCAATGTTCACATCATGTCCCACATTGTACACAACATAACATTATTCATATGCATCATCAATATCATCAAATGTATGTTGAATCTCAACATCATATGAATGTATGCAACAATGTAGTTTGTACTTACCTCAAAACAACTCACACAACTCTATTGACTTCCTCTTCCAAAAATCCTTCACTTCGTAAATTAGGGTAATTCACCTTCTTCACAACCATTCCAAAAGAAAGATGAACCCACATAAGATCATAAGGCTAAGAACCAACTAGGGCAAACCCTAAACATGACACGCTCAACAGCACGGGCGTGTCCCTGACCGTGCCCTAACTCCACAACACAGAAGCTTTTACACGCTCAGAAACACGGGCGTGTCACTGGGCGTGTAATACATTATGCCTCTTAGAAACATTGACACGTCCAACAACATAAGCATGCTCATGGCCGTGTTGATTCCCCAACCACACAGTAGCTATGACACGCTCAATAACACGGGCGTGTTACTGGCCGTGTCAATCCTACTGCCACACAGAAGCTGTGACACGCTCAGTGACATGGGCGTGTCACTGCTCGTGTCACCCATCCAAAACACAGAACCATCGACATGCCCAAAATCCTGGACGTGCCCGTGGGCGTGTCAGGCCAAAAACCCAGATTCCGGCCAAAACAACCACACAACCAACAAATCACTTCCTTTCACCAAAATCCACTTCAACCAAACTTAGCTCAACATACCCAAAAACCATAACAAACTTACAAAAACACCAAAACAACTAAAAACATAATTTCAACACAAATCAAAATCATCACCACAAACCTAAAAACACAACCACAATACATTCACTTCCAACAACTTACTCTTTCCTTCAATCCATCCCCAAAACCAGAAATCAGTTTACCCAAACACTCTTAAACCCATCTTAATCAAACATATTCACATACCATTCACAACTCAAAGAAATCAAAGAATCAAGTGAAGAACTTACCAAGGATGAAGAAGCTCTTAACTTTCCAACTTGAACACTTGAAAACTTCCTTAGATCTTGAGTTTAGAAGTTCAAATCTCTCCCTTGTTCTCTTGTTTCTTTGATAGCCGGCCAAAAGAAAGCAAAGGAAGGAAAAGAAAGAGAGCCACGGCAAGGAAAGAAAGAAAGAAGAAAAGAGAAGACACAAAGTCAAATCACCTCCTTAAAAATCTCTCCTCCAAGTATTAATTATTAAAATAATCCATTTAATCTCTTCCACTCAATAAATTTTCCTTATTAAATAATTATTAAATCAAAAACACATAAATATCTTCTTCCACTAACTTCCTTTGACTTTGACTTAGGTATATGTGGTATATATTCTAATATACACAACGTATACACTCTCTTTAAAAACCTTTTCTCTTTCCAAAGAAACATATACATTAAATCCAATTAAACAACAATAATACCAAAACTTCTAGGGTACACTTTGGGATATTACAATGGGTGCGAGTGATAATAAATTTTGTGACTAGACTACCTTTGACCTAGAAGAAGCATGATGCAATCTGAGTGATTATTGTTCGGATGATAAAAACAGCTCATTTTCTTCCAGTTCAGATGGATTATACACTTGAGAGGTTGGTTGAGATGTATATCAGTGAGATAGTGAGGTTGCATAGAGTCCTAGTTTTTTTAGTGTCAGACCAAAATCCTTGGTTAACATCGAGATTTTGGAGGAGTTTGCAGGATGCATTAGGATCTCAGTTACATTTTAGCACTACTTTCCACCTTCAGATAGATGGGCAGTCACAAAGAGTGATACAAATTCTAAAGGATATGTTGAGGAGTTGTATCATTGATTTTATTGGGAGTTAGGATAGATTTTTACCACTGATTGAGTTTGCATATAATAACAATCATCAGTCCAGTATTGAGATGGCTCATATGAGGCCTTGTATGGCAGAAAATGCAGGACACCTCTATGTTGGGATGAGATTGGAGAAGGTAAGTTGGTCGGTCCTAATTTGATTAAGGAAACAGAAGAGAAAGTGAAGGTGATTTAGGGTCGTCTGAAAGAAGTTTCATACCGACAGAAATCCTATACAGACTTGAAGAGAAAAGATATAGAGTTCAATATGGGAGATAAAGTATTCTTAAAGGTGTCTCCTTGGAAGAAGATTCTGAGATTCGACCGCAAAGGAAAGTTGAGTCCTCATTTCATAGGACCATATGAAATGCTGGAGAGAGTTGGTCCAGTTGCTTATTATTACGCTCGACTAACACTACTACAAGTGACACTCGCAAGTATACGAGATTATCGTAGCAACGGTGATTGCCCCAAGGTCATCTCACAAGGAAGGAATTATTTTGCAATAGTTTGATTAACAAATAAATTGAAAAGCAAGAGTGTGATATGTTAGAATGGTGAAAAGAAATATAAATTTAAAAGTAATGTGTGTAATAGTTGTACAAGATTAATTTAAATTCTTGGAATGGTGCCTAGGGTTGTAGATCAATTTAATCAAAGCTTAATTCTCAAATTATCAATTAATATAACCTTGTATTTTAATTTGTTCCTTGAGTTTAATTAGTAATTACCAATTCATTAGTTTTCACATTCATGAATTAACAACAATCAATTGTTTTGAAATTGCAAATTAATAAAACCCTATAACTTATATTTCTAATTCATTCTTAGGGTAGTTGAATGCATAATTCCAATATCAAATTTAATCTTTCGGTCCTTCATTCAATATCTAGAGATCAATAGGTAGCTAATCTATCAACCTAACTTTCAATCCAATACAATCAACTAATAACAAGGTATATTAATGGAAATATCAAATTAAGACATTCAATCAAATCTACTGCAAACCCTACGCGTGAGTAATTTAGCTCATCGTCATCAATTTAAAATAAATATTCATCTCAATATAAATTAAATCACAATTTTCCATTGAAATATTAATGTTCTTAACAAACAATAACAATCTAGAAATGAATTAAAAGAGAGAAGATAAAAACCCCTTTGAAGATGCTAAGAGTTGAACTTCTAGCCTTCCTCCTAGCTCCACTTTGAATGTGATGAAGAACTAACAAGCCATCTTCAATCAATGGCTCTCCTCTTGAAAAATGAAATGGTAACTCTCTCAAGCCCCCAACTCCTCAATCAAGCTTTCTTTAAACCCTAACTTTCATAAGAACTTTCTCACCCAATTTTATCCCAAAAATGTTAAGAGTATTGTCTATGGAAGAAATGAAAGATCAATGGAAGATGAAAATGAAGGTGATGTTCATGGTCTCCTCTCAAGACCAAGAACAAGAAGATGAACTAAGCATCCCCAACGTGTATGTATATTTCCACTTTCATTCTTTTTAATTTCTTAAGACACCAAGCATATCTTGCCAACTCACACACTCCACTTTGTCTCCCGCTTTTTTCATTATTTAAATCTTCATCCTATGAATTAGGCAACCTTTTTCTTCTTTTATTATTTCTTTTTAAAAGATAGCACTTGTTGTCCCCCACTTTATCCCCCTTTCTCATGTAAAATAATTCAAAGCTATCACATGGGACATGACCAAGTCATGAGTGACTCGGTCGTGTCACTCATTTCCCTATGGGCAAGGCCAAGCCATGTGGCCGTGTCCGTGGCTGCCATTCTGCCATCTTTCTTCTCTAGGTGAGACATGGCTAAGGCCTTGGCCGTGACATGTGACACGACCAGTGGCTTGGCCGTGTCATGTGACACGGCTAATGGCTTGGTCGTGTCTCCTGAATGTGTTTTACATTGTCTCTATATTGTCTCTTCTCTTTGCTTTACTCTTTAGATGGGACACGACCAAGGCCTTGGTCGTGTCATGTGACGCTGGCTTGGCCATGTCTCTTAAATGTGTTCACTTCTGCCTATTCTCTTTGCTTCTTCTTTGTTTTATTCTTCTAGTGAGACACGGCCAAGGCCTTGGCCATGTCTCTTGCTTGTATCTATCTCTGTCAAATTTTCCTGAGGGACATGGCCAAGATGACTTCACCTGGCCGTGTCATGTGAGTGATTCATGCTTCTTGCCTTGGATGAGGGACACGGCCAAGCCATAAAGTGTCATGGTCGTGCCTCATATTTTTCCACGTCATTAATCCATCAAATTGAATTAAAGCTCCATTGTTTTGTTCTTCAACCTGGATCAAATACTTCAAACAAACTTAAGCACAAAATTAAAGAAACATCAATCAAAAGCCAATAAAATTACCCTAAAAATACATACATAAATGATCAAAACACTTATAGACGGGCTCTGCCTCCTGAGTTGGATCGGATTCACAATGTCTTTCATGTATCTATGCTTCAGAGGTACAGGTTAGACCCATCTCATATCTTGTAAGTGGAGTCTATTGAGGTGAGTCCAGATCTGACTTACGAGGAAGAACCAGTGGCGATTTTGGCATGAGAAGTGAAAGAGTTGAGGAATAAAAAGTGTCACTTGTGAAAGTCCTTTGGAGGAATCATGCTACTGAAGAAGCGACATAGGAGAGTGAGTAGAAAATACAGAGTCAGTATCCTCAATTGTTTCAGAGTTGACATTAGCTAATTTTGCTGTCGAAATTTTCTTTAGGGGGAGACAATTGTAATATCCTAATTTTTAAAAATTTCTAATTTTTAAAAATTAAATAAAATGAATTATAATTTAATTGGATAAATTAAATAAATAATTTTAAATGAAAAATGGAAGAATTTTAAATAAAAAAGTGAAATTTATATGTGATATATATGCAAAATATACATAACATATACAAAATCAACAAAAATTAATTTTTAAAAGTCAAAAGTGAAAGTTTCAATGGCATTTTGGTAAATAAACTTTGAAATTTTAAAATTTTTTAAATTATTCAAAAATAAATAATTTTGAATGAAAGATGATATTTTGGGGATTAATTAATTAATCAATTAATTAATTAAAAATATATTATAATAATATGTATAAGGTGGAAAATAAAAGTGGAAAGAGAGAGAAAATCCAATTTTGGTCTTCTTCTTCTTCTTCTTCTTCATCCTTGTGCTGATTTTCCATAGCCATCAAAGAGGGAGTTTTGCTTCTTCCAAGCTCCCAAAATTGAAGGACTTCAAGTGTTCAAGTTAGATTTTTAGGGATTTCTTCCATATTTAGTAAGTTTTCTAACTTTTCCTTTGAATTTTCATGAAAATAAGAATATGTTTGTTTTGGGTTTGTGAAGTAGTATGATTTAATTATTGAAATTGGTATGTATGAAGTTATTTTAAGTGGTTAGCAATGATTTTAAGGTTGGATTGAAGAAATGGTTAAGTTTGAGTAAAGATTGGTGAAGAGAGAGAATTTAGGGTTATGAAATTTTAGAGGTAAGTACAAACTTTGGACAAATTTGTTATGTTTGCATTACATTTGGGCTTAAAACATTTTAGTTGAAAAATGTGTTAAGTTACTTGATACATTAAATATGCATGAACATTGTACTATGTTATGTAATTTGTTATGAATGCATTATGTGCATTATGAAAAGTCATTGTCAATGGCTAAATTAATTAAAATGTGAAATATATGTATTATGTGAAAATGACCCACAGTGGTTGGATAATGCCATTGGCTATGCATGCATTATAGGTATTGTGAAAAGTCATTGTTAATGGCTAAAGTGCATAAAATATGATTTATATATGGATTATATAAAATTACCCAAAATATTTAGATAATGAGTTTTAAGGTAAAATGTGATGCATTGTGATGATATGTTGAAATGTGATGAAATGAAATGAATTGATATTGATATAAATGAGAAAAGTGAGAAAAAAAAAGGAGAAAATAAGGCAATGTGCCTAATTGATAATAAGAAATGAGGCAATTTGCCTAATTGATTATGAGAAAATGAGAAAGAAATTGATAGTAGGAAATATAAAATAATTGTGTGCCTAGTATGTTATTCAATTTTCAGAGTTTTGTGTCTAGCAGCATGCCTATGAGGTTATCCTCATTATTTGCTTTCGGGGCTAGCTTTTGAGCAATTATTTGATTTGTCTTCAGGGTTAGACGCTTGCGTCACTGTGATATGATTTGTCTTTGGGGCTAGCTTTTGATCATTACTATGATTTGCCTTCGGGGTTAGATACATAGTATCAATATGGACCAAAATAGTAGCTTTAAGATTTAAATAACATATAGTTTTATTATTATCAAAGTTTGTACCACTAGTCTTTTGGCTTAGTACGATTGTAACTCATCGCGCAGGTAACAGGGGAGATCCAGTAGAACTGGAGAGTTCTTTTAGACCGGATCGGATCTAGATTTGAGGTCTTGATCATAAAGTTAATTTTTGGGCATCAAGATCAGAGACACTGTCAGTATGTTTATATTTTATATTTTCATACATTTTGACGTTATGTATATTATATTATGTTTTGATGTATATTTATTGTAATTATAAAGAATGGGTTGAAAAATTTTATAATGTGGGTGTATATGTTGTTTGATAAAAATATATATGTATATGTATAAATATTTTGAGAAACTTGGATAAATTGAGGAGTATGGATGAAATGTATGAATAATTTTTTATTTGGAGTATTTTCTAATGCAGGTTGTGTTTTGTTGATAATTTGGAAATGTCTAAATTTCAGACATAACTCTGGTAAATTTTTTTCAGAGATTTTTATGGAAAATACTATTTTGAAACTTATAGTTAATAATAAATATTTTATTTGTTATTTAAATGCACATTTTAAAGTATTTAAGATTTTAAATTGAAAAAGTGAAAATTTTTATTAAACCAGATTGTGATATTTTTATACCCTATATACATATTTTATATATACTGGGTATATATATTGTACATATATAGGATATAAAGGTATTACATAGGGTACACATGATATATATATATGGGTATATATATATTAAATATACAATATATATAAATAATATAAATATATTACATAAATATATACATAAAAGTATATGTAACATATAAGTAACATATATATGACATATACATATATATAATATATACTACATATATGTAAAGTATAAATTGATGTTGAAAAGTTGATGATGATGATGATGATGATGATAATAATAATAATAATAATAAAAAGGAAAGAGAGAAAAGTCAAAGAAGGAAGAGATATGATTGGTGGGAATTAAGGAATTAATTAATTATTATATATAAGGGATTAAGATGGGAATTAAATGGAAGATAGAAATTAAAGTTTTAAAATAATTCAAAATTAAATTACTATTGAATTGAAGAAAGAAATTAAAATTTTAAATAATAAATAAGTAATTATTAAAATAATAAAATAATATATATATATATATGTGGATAGTAAAATAAGAAGAAAAATAAAACATATTCATCTTTTTCTTACTTCTTTCTTCTTCTTCTTAAAAAAAAATGTATTTCTCCATGAGTTAAGAGGGAAAAATTTTCTTCTCCAATTCATCAAGTTTTTTAAAGAATTAAAAGAATTTTGAAGAAAGATGAAGGTTTCAAGTAAGTTTTTATTATTTAAGCTGTGTTTTAATGGATTTTTAGGTTATGTATTGATAAGGGTAGAGAGAGAAAGTTGATTTAAATTTGTTAAATTGATAGAATTGAAGTTAATATGATGGATAGGTAGTAATTTAATGAATAATTTATTGAGATACACAAGATTGATGAAACTAGATGTTGGTAATGAATATGTGTAAATAGGGTTTCTGGAATGGATGATGATAATTATGGTAATGGATGAATTTAATGTTATTTTACTATGTATGTGATGATTTTATGGTTAGAAATTGAATATAAGTGAGCTTGGATGAAGTTAGAGTTATGGCCATATTATCTGAAATTAGGGTTTTGCATGAAGGTGGATATAATTATTGAAATAAGTTATTTTAATGCTATTTTGATATGTAAGTAATATTTTTATGGTTAAATTTTAGAAATGACTTGAGTTGGTTCAAATTTGGATAAAGTAGTAGATGGTGAATTTTGGGTTTTAATGGGATTTTGATGAGAATTGTATAAATAATGGTAATTTGATATACAATGAGTATGTAAGTAACTTTAAATAGATAATGTTGCTTATTGTTTGACTATGTATGTGTAAGTTAAAGTGATAAGAGGTAGAGTTTAGAGTTTGGCTTGGGAAAACAGAAAGTGATTAGTATATATATTTATTTACTTAAAATTTTGTTAAATGTGAATTGGCAACATGTATGTAAAGTATTTGAAATGTGGAAAAATCACATAGTCTATGCAATGTGGCATAGTTATGTGATAGTGTTACATTGGGCATTTGCTCAATGTAAAATTTAAAATTTATACTTGAAAGCATAGAATTTGAAAGATGAAGTATTGAAGTATGAATATTTCAATGGTTATGTGCATAATGTAGTATTTATGAGTCATGCTAAAAATAATTGAAAAATATGAGAATTAAATAATGTGATAAGAAATAAGAAAGAAGGTAGAAAAAAATAAAAATCATGGAAGAAAACTTTATGTAGAAAAATAATTAAAACATGGAAAAAAAGGCAAAGTGATCATGAGAAGCAGTGATCACTTGAAAATGCAGATAATAATTTTAAAATGTGAAAAATATAAAAATTGGGTAAAAAGAATGAAATATGCTAAAAATAGTTGGAAAAGATGAGAAAGGTAATGTAAAAAGTAATTATAAAGAATAATGTGGAAATAACTAAAATGTAGATATTTTAAAAAGGAATTGAATATGAATTTATGAGAAATTGACAAATGAAATGGAAGCAGGAAATGGATATATGGAAATGGGTCATTTTATGATTTTCTATAATGATGAAAAATGTGTTTAAAATATGGAAATGAGTCACTTTTTAAATGTGATTCATGGGTTGTGTAAGTAGATTGAGAATTATGGAATGTGATTTTTTACTGAGAATGTGAGAAATGTATTTAATGAGAAAATATGGAAGTGATCATGAGTGAGTTAATCACTTGAGGAATATGTAGAATATGAATATAGAGATGATAAATGAATATGTTACATATGATAGTGATCATAGTTTGGCATGATCATGAGAGTTGTGAAAATGTGATTTACTAGTCACATTGTGGTTATAGCTAAAAAGATGATGAAATATATAGCAAATATTGAAAATATGAAAATTAAAGGTGTTTTAATGAGAATGTGAAATGAAATGCATGATTGCCTTATATAATATCTTGTTCTAGAGAATTATTTTTGGTACTATTGACATGATTTGACTTCGAGCTAGACACTGGACAATATTATTATTTGTCTTCAGGCTCGATGTTGGGCATCACTATTATTTATCTTTAGACTAGATATTGGGTATCATTAACATTTGCCTTTGAGGCTAGACACAGAGGTGTCAACAGGAGACATTTACGACATTTAGATCTCAAGTGTTGCTATAGATCATGGTAATATCTCTAGAACCAGAGTATTATATAAGATTAGTTGGGCCCAATGTGTCTGTGTGTGATATATCCATGTGTATATGTGTGTTGTGTTATAGATAATGGAATAAGATGATTTATAATATGTGATTGAAAATATGTTTACATGACAAATAAAATGAAAAGTAAGAATGTGTGTATAATGTTTATTATTTATATATATGTACCACTAAGCTGTAAAGCTTAGCTCGGTTAGGTGAATCGCATAGGTGAAAGAGTTGTTGATCAGAGAAACTCAGACTGTGGTAGACGTTTGGTGATCTAGAGTGCTGCAAGACCAATGATGTCATTTGCATACATGTATATTTATGATTTAAGTATTTTGATTTATGTAAATTAACTCATAACACTTGTGTTGGTATATAAATATTTGAAATGATAGTGTATATATATATTTATATTGGTATTAAATTCTAATATATAAAGTTTAAAAGTGTTGAGATTTAAATTTGTATTAATGAAGTTGTGAGTTTGGGCAATGAATGAAATTATTAATATTTTGGAAGTGTTAAATTTTTATGCATGTTGTATGTTTGTTGTTTTGAAATTTATCTGAATTATAAACAAAACTCTGGTGAATTTTTTCAGAGATTTTTCAATAAATTATGTATTTTTAGTTTTTAAATTATTAATAAATATTTTTATTTATTTATTAAAGTATATTTAAGTTGTAAAATATTTTTTTTAATTTATAAAAATTTAATAAGACTGAAAATTATGATATTTTCATACTATATATGCATATATTACATATATTGGGTGTATGTATTATATGTATATATGGTATAAGCTATTTCCCTACTTAAACAATTCATTACTCTAAAGTTTTGTCATTAAAATCTAAAAGTTATTACAGTGATCCTTTTCTTATAACTTTAATATTCTCCTTACTTAATATCTTAATTAAATAAGACAAATTAGATTTATTAAGTACTTCTATTCTGCAAATTTCAAGAAACACAACCAAATATAAATCACTAGCCAAATTAACTCTTTGAGCTATTAAAGTAATTTAATTAATCAAATTACACATATGGATGCATTAATATTCAAGGAAACCTGAGTTCAAGATAGTTCTCTTTAGTTACTTTGAATAACACCTGTATTTATATAGAAAATATATGTACTTTATTTAAAGAATTCTCTAACTAAATCATTACTAACACATATATGATTAATTCAATTTATCACTTCATATTTCAATATTAATTGTATCTAATATTTTTTTTTACTTGCTATCTTAATTCTTAATAGCACTACTAAATTCATTGAATACTTTTATTACATAAACCACATAAAACTCCATCAATATAAATCACCACCGAGCTAATTAATTTATATACCCCAAACACGTATAGTTATAATAATATTTAAGAGAACCCAAGCCTAAGAAAATACATGATAATAACTTTTATATATGTATACAGTAAATATGTTTTAGTAAAAGGGTTCAGTAAGTTAATACTAAACATTTATATTCTTTTTTTTATTTATTTTTTTTTGGGTACATTATATGACAAAGAACCTAGACTTTTTGGCACTTAAATTTACCATTCACTAATTTCTTTGACTAAAACCATCCCTCCACAGCATGTTTATCACAAGCTTATATATTAAAACAATAAGAGCCCTGCTACTGGACATGTAGATTAGTTCATAAGAGATTGTTTTAATTTAATTAGATGTCTCAAGTTTAATTTTCTGAGTAAGTAATTATGTTAAAACTCAATATATAGAGTTTTATTGTTCTTATAGTCTTACTCCGCTCGACTTTTAAAGGATAATTTAAAAATGATAGTATTCAAAATATAGTAAGGATTTCAGCCAATTTCATATTTATAGTTTTTTTTTATTTTAAATCCATATTTCTTTTAAACTCCACGTTAGACTCTAACGGTAATTTAACAGTCAAAACCAGCTTAATTTTCTCTGCATATTCATGTGATTTCCATGAACTATCTTGAAGGTTTTAAAAGGTTGCTGTTATTCATATCACATGTATATAAGGTGTATATATCAACCCTTTTATGTTGATGTTTCCTATATTACTACGGATTCCAATCTCCTTTCTCTAAAAATTGTTTATAAATTATTTTTAAGCTATTAATATACCATTTCCATACTTCTAAGTTCGAATTTTTTTAGTTTGTTAACAATATTTTGAGGGTTACATTATATAATTAACAATCAAACGAGCTACCACTATAATTCCTTCAGAAATATAAAAATTGAAGAAAAGAAGAAAGAAAAAAAATAATTTAAAAAGAAAAAAACAAATGTAACTCAAAGGATAACAAATTCGGCCAACCTACGAGCATAGGCATTTCAACTTCTCATGTTTATATCTCCTCTTTCCCAGGTTAGAATGCAATTTTAACTTGAAATTTAATTATAACCCATTCAACTCTGCACATGCATATAGATTTTATGAATTATAATTTAAATTTAAGAAAAGTTTATATCTTGTGTATATGCTAAATATATGAAGGTATATGTCATTTTCAAAAAACGGTTTCTTTCAAGCTTTTGATCAAACTCTGTTTTTCTTCCTTTTAAATACATTTACAAACCGTTGTAAGAGGTGGAATTGCCCTAACCAAAGTATTGAGGATTCTTGGAGGAGGAAGTGTATAGATTGGTGTGAGTTGGTTTCGAGGTAGTACAAACTACATGGTTGCATACATTTACATGATTTTGATACTTCACATATTTGGTTGTACATATGTTAAGTAATTGATTACATTGTTAATACATTTGATGAATGTTATGATTTGTATAATGTGAATGATTGATGAGAATTTAAAATATATGTTAATGCAATTGGTTGTGTACATTTGAATAATGAATTGTGAAGCCAATGTGATTGGTTATGATGATTCAAATGAAATAAGTGGGGCATGTTTGCCTAGATGATGATATTCAATGCATTTAATTATGTATACTCTATTGATGAGATGAGGAGCCATGGTTGTTGGCTATAATGATAATGATGCAAATGAGATGATTAAGGCATGGTTGCCTAAGTGATGATGGGAAAATGAGAATGAAATTGATAATGAAATAATGAATGAATTGTGTGTCTAATGTGTTATTCCATTTTCAGAGTTTTGTTGTTGGTGGCATGCCTATAGTAACAATCTCTTGAAGTTAGGTTGGGCTTGATCCTTAAAGCCAAGTTGGGTTGAAGTTTAGCATGCTTAACTCCCCTTGAAGCTTGGTTGGGTCTAGTCCTTGAAGCCTAATTGAGATGTTACAACCATTGAAGCTAGGTTGAGTTTGGTTCTTGAAGCCAAGTTGGGTTGATACTTAGCATGCTTTGTTCCCCTTGAAGCTTGGTTGAACCTAAATCCTTGAAGCCTAGTTGGGATAATGATAATGATAAATGTGATAATTGAACCAAATCATTAACTTTGAAAGTTGAATGGCATATTAGTTTCTTTTTGGGCCCATGCTTGTCTTTGTTTTTAATATGATTCTTGAATTGTGAAACCAATGAATAATGAGATACATGATGTGTAATATGTTTATGAATGTGGCATGGGAAGCTATGTTGAGTAATGAAACTATGAAGATGCAACATGAATGTTTTGATATGATATTGAACAATGTAAGGTTTTAAAATATAATATCCTTTTGAATGGTGTATGAAAATTTATTGCGTGACTTTGGTATTGCATTGAAGCATAGTACTATTATAGTTTGTACCACTAAGCCGTTGGCTTAGCGCAAGTGTGATTCGTCGCGCAGGTGACAGGGAAGAACTGGAGAGTTCCTCTAGGCCGAGTAGAGTTTAGATTTTGAGGTGTTGATAGTGGAGCTTAAAGATCAAAGACATACTGCCAAACATGTATATATATTTTATGTTTTGTAAAACTTGAGTTTTGATGAATATGTATTTGTAAATATTTGTTATATTTTCCGCTGCGTTTTGAATAAACATTTTACCTATAGTGTTTTATAATAAAACTTAAATGTTTTGAGTCTGCTTATAATAATTTAAAAGAAGTGAGTCATTTGTTAGTAAACCGTGGCATTACTATATTCAGTATACGTATATTATGATCGTAATAGCATGCTGTGTATGTATACGGGGTATAGGGGTGTTACAATTGTTTTGGTATTAGAGCCAGGTTTGAGATTCTCAACCTAGGTCAATTGTAAGAAAAAGAATATTTTGATTTTAAAAGTTGGTTTTCAATTAAGATACATGTTTTGGTAATGGCATTCTTTGATCTTTAATGAGGTATATTCTGCTGTGTTTGCAGATATAAGTAGTGATGGCGTCTCATTCACGTCAGTCTGTAGAAGGTAGTGCTGAGAGCGTAGCTCCTGAAGAGAGTAGAGATGGAGCTAGAGTGGAGAGAGTTAGTGAGGCCCCTGTTTCTATGCCAGGGAGATCAGCTGCTAATGAGGTTCCGCCGGGATGGTTAAGGCATATGGTAGAACTGTTAAGGGGAGCTCCAGTGCAGCCACCACCGCCACCACAGCCTCAAGTGCCGGTGAGGCATTATGATAAATTGAGAAAGTATGGAGCTGAGGATTTCTTGGGCACTACAGATCCTGCAGTAGCTGAGCAGTGGTTGGATAAAGTGCAGAGGATATTTATCCAGTTGCAAGCGACTCCAGATGAGAAATTTGATTATGCTAGATCCTTATTGCAGAAGGATGCTTATGATTGGTGGAAGACGGTTCCTCAAGCCATGGATGATCCACCTACATTATCTTATGGGGATTTTCTGAGGGAGTTCGAGCAGAAATATACTCCGAGGGAGTATAAAGATGTTAAGAAGATGGAATTCCTGAATTTGAGACAAGACAACCGGACAGTGACAGAGTATGAGATAGAGTTCATCCGGTTGAGTCACTATGCCGGGGGGATTATCTCTGATGAAATAGATCGGTGCAGGAGGTTTGAGGAGGGATTGAGGCCCTCTATTATGTGCATTATTGCTGGTTCTCGGTACCAGGATTTCTCTCAGCTAGTTGCAGTAGCTATAAGTGTTGAGAGAGCTCAAAGTATTGCAGCAGCTACTACTGAGGAGGAGACCAGAGTGAGAAGATCCCAGTTTGAGGCAGGATCTTCATCTAGAGAGGCCGAGGAAGTTTTATTCCGAGGATTAGTAGGAGCCAGAGGCAGTCTGGTAGGTCAATTCAATATCAGAGACAGAGACCGAGACCTACAGTTTCTGTAGCTAGTGCTCCGACTCCAGTGGTTTAGAGATCTACTCCACATGTATGTGTTCATTGTGGCAGGACCCATGGGGGTGCTTGTTGGAAGACGGGTGGATCAGGAGTATGCTTTAGATGTGGGTCACCAGCTCATTTTATTAAAGATTGCCCTGAGATGCAGGATGATAGACAGACTGATACTACAGTTTCTCGACCCAATGTCAGTAGAGGTGGTCGAGGGGGCAGAGGTTTCAGTAGAGGTGGTAGACCTGGGTTTAGTCAGAGAAGAGGATCTTCATCCAGAGGTAATAGGCCGGATGAGGCCGGATCTTCTCAGAGAGTGTATGTGATGCAGAGGCAGCCGGATGCTTCAGCAGTTATAGCGGGTACATTTTCTTTATTTGGCATTCCAGTTCTTGCTTTGATTGATCCAGGATCTACTCATTCATACATAAGTGCATCCATATTGCCTGTGTCTGAATTGCATTTAGAGTCCTTAGGATTTGATGTTTTGGTGACAAATCCTTTAGGACATAGTGTTGTGGTGAGTAAGGTACATCGTGACAGTGCAGTGGTAGTGCAAGGTGAAGAGTTTCGTGGTGATTTAATTGAAATGCCTTTTAAGGAATATGATTTGATCTTAGGCATGGATTGGTTGTCTAAGCATGGAGCTATGGTAGACTGTCAAAAGAAATGTGTTACTTTAAGAACCAGTGATGGTAGAAATGTGATGGTGTCTAGTGAGCAGAGACAACTTGCATCCTTGTTTGTATAAGTTGTAGCAGCTAGAAAGTTGATTAGAAAAGGTTATGATGCTTATCTTGCTCATGTTGTGGATACCAGAGTAGTGGGTTCTCAACTTGACAATATAACCACAGTTGCAGATTTTCCAGATGTGTTTCCTGAGGAGTTGCCAGGGTTACCCCCTGAGAGAGAGGTTGAGTTTGGTATTGATTTGTTGCCTGGTACCACTCCCATCTCTATCACTCCTTATAGAATGACACCTGCTGAGTTGAGAGAGTTAAAGGTGCAGTTGCAGGAGTTGTTGGATAAAGGGTTTATTCGCCCTAGTGTTTCTCCGTAGGGAGCTCCTGTGTTGTTTGTGAAGAAGAAGGATGGTACTTTGAGGTTATGCATTCATTATAGGCAATTGAACAAAGTGACTATCAAGAATAAGTATCCTTTGCCTAGAATTGATGATCTCTTTGATCAACTGAAGGGAGCAGCAATGTTTACCAAGATTGATTTGAGATCAGGGTACCATCAGTTGAGGGTTAGAGCTGAAGATGTTCCTAAGACAGCTTTCCGCACAAGATATGGGCATTATGAGTTTTTGGTGATGCCTTTTGGGTTGACGAATGCACCTGCAGCTTTCATGGATTTGATAAATAGGGTGTTTAGACCCTATCTGGATCAGTTTGTGGTGGTCTTCATTGATTATATTCTGGTGTATTCGTGTAATGAAGAGGAACATGACAAGCATTTACATATTGTACTGCAGACCTTGAGAGAGAAAAAATTGTATGCTAAGCTGTCAAAGTGTGAGTTTTGGCTTGATCAAGTGACTTTTCTCGGTCATATAGTTTCAGCAGACGGTATCAGAGTTGATCCGAGCAAAGTTGAAGCCATTTTGAATTGGAGTCCACCGAAGTCAGTGACTGAAGTTAGAAGTTTTCTGGGTTTGGCAGGCTATTATCGACATTTTGTGAAAGGTTTTTCTTTGATAGCTACTCCACTCACCAGATTACTTCGAAAGGGAATTAGATTTGTGTGGACAGATCAGTGTCAAGCCAGCTTTGAACAATTGAAGGAGATGTTGACTCAAGCGCCTATTCTTACTTTACCTGTGGAAGATAAACCATATGTGATTTATAGTGATGCTTCACATAATGGTTTAGGATGTGTTTTGATGCAAGAGGGTAAAGTTGTAGCTTATGCTTCTCGGCAGTTGAAGCCGCATGAGCTTAATTATCCGACGCATGATTTGGAGTTGGCAGCTATCGTGTTTGCTTTGAAGATTTGGTGACACTACTTGTATGGAGAGAAGTGTTTTATCTATACGGATCATAAGAGTTTGAAATATTTGGGTGTTTCGAGGGAGTTGAATCTTCGATAGAGACGATGGTTAGAATTGATAAAAGACTACGACTGCTTGATTGATTATCATCCGGGTAAGGCGAATGTTGTTGCAGATGCCTTAAGTCAGAAATCTTTGGCAGGTTTGACTGTGTATTCGCTCTCTTTGCTTGTTGAGTTGAGAGCGTTGCATGCTAATTTTAAACCATGTGATGATGGTGCATTGTTGGCTCAGTTGCAGTTGAGACCGATATTGTTGGATCAGATTAAAGACGCTCAATTGGCAGATGAGAAAATTCAGAAGATTGTGTCAGATTGCCACAATGGAGAAAGTAAAGATTTCCATGTAAAAAATGATGGTAGCCTTTGGTTTAAAGATAGGTTGTGTATTCTTGATGATGCTAGTTTGAGACAGATTATTTTAGAGGAAGCACACCAATCGGTCTTTGCTATGCATCCTGGATGTACAAAGATGTATCAGGATTTGAAGCAGCATTATTGGTGGTCAGGTATGAAGAGAGACATAGCGGAGTTTGTATCTAAGTGTCTCACGTGTCAGAGGGTAAAAGCTGAGCATCAAGTTCCAACTGGGTTAATTCAACCTTTAACAGTGCCTGAATGGAAATGGGAGAAAGTGACAATGGATTTTGTGTCTGGTTTGCCATTGACTCAGAAGAAGCATGATGCTATTTGGGTGATTGTTGATCGATTGACAAAGACAACTCATTTTCTTCCAGTTCGGATGGACTATTCTCTTGAGAGACTAGCTGAGCTGTATATTAGTGAGATAGTGAAGTTGCATGGAGTCCCAATTTCTTTGGTGTCTGATCGAGATCCACGGTTTACCTCAAGGTTTTGGAAGAGTTTCCATGGTGCATTGGGTTCTCGATTGCACTTTAGCACTACTTTTCATCCGCAGACAGATGGACAGTCAGAAAGAGTGATACAGATTATTGAGGATATGTTGAGAAGCTGTGTCATTGATTTCTCTGGAAGTTGGGATAGATTTTTGCCACTTGTGGAATTTGCTTACAACAACAGTCATCAATCCAGTATTGGTATGGCACCATTTGAGGCATTGTATGGTAGAAGATGTAGAACTCCTTTATGTTGGAATGAACTTGGAAAAGGCAAATTAGTTGGTCCTGATTTGGTTAAAGAGACAGAAGAGAAAGTGAAGATAATTCGGGATCAGTTCAAAGCAGCTTTAGACTGACAGAAATCTTATTCAGATTTGAAGAGGAGAGATATAGAGTTTGATATTGGAGATAAAGTATTTTTGAAAGTATCTCCTTGGAAAAAGATTTTAAGATTTGGTCGAAGAGGGAAGCTGAGTCCTCGTTTTATTGGACCTTATGAAGTTTTAGAAAGAGTTGGACCAGTTGCTTATCGTCTTGCTTTGCCGCCTGAGTTGGATAGAATCCATAATGTCTTCCATGTTTCTATGTTGCGGAGGTACAGATCAGAACCATCTCATGTTTTACCAGTTGAATATATTGAGGTGAGTTCGGATCTGACATTTGAAGAAGAACCAATTGCTATTTTGGCACATGAAGTGAAAGAATTGAGAAATAAGAAAATGCCACTGGTGAAGGTTCTTTGAAAGAATCATGCAAAGGAAGAGGCAACTTAGGAAAGTGAACAAGCAATGCGGGATCAATGTCTTCAACTGTTTCGGACTTAATATCAGGTAATTTCGAGGATGAAATTTCTTTTTAGAGGGGGAGAATTGTAATATCCCAAAATATGCCTTAGAAGTTTTGGAGTAATTATTGTTGTATTTGGATTTAAGGTATATATTAAATTGGAAAGAGAAAAGAATTAAAGAGAGAGTGTATATGTTGTATATATGGATATATATATAACATATACAAGTCAAAGTATGGAAGTCAAAGAAGTCAATTAATTAATTAAAATTTGAGTTAGTGGAAGTGGAAGTAGATATTTAAATATTTTAATATTAAATGCTTGGAGGAGAGGGTTTTGAGGAAGAGAGTTGACTTTGCTTTCTTGGTTTTCTTCTTTCCTTCTTTCTTCTTCGTGGTTCACTTGCTTTCTTCTTCTTTTCTTTCCTTTTCTTTTGTTTTGGCCGAAACTTCATAGCAAGAGACAAGAGAGAGATTTGATCATCCAAACTCAAGATTGAAGGAAGATTCAAGTGATCAAGTTGGAAATTTAAGAGTTTCTTCATCTTTGGTAAGTTTTCCACTTGATTCTTTGATTTTCTTTGAGTTTGTGAGCTGAGGTTGGGGTTGATATGTGTTTGTTGGATTGTGGTGTGGTGTGTTTAAGAGTGTTTGGTTCTATTGATTTTTGGATTTTAGGGTTGGATTGAAGGAAAGAGTAAGTTGTTGGAAGAGAAAGTGTTGTGGTTATGTTTTGGTTTTGTGGTGATGATTATGATTTGTGGTTGATGTATGTTTTGAGTTGTTTTTTTGTTTTTGCAAGTTTGTTATGATTTTTAGGTGTGTTTAGTTAAGTTTGTTTAAAGTGGAAAATGGTGGAAGTAAGAGGATTGTTGGATGTGAGGTTATTATTGCCGGAATCTGTTTTTTTGGCCTGAAACGCCCATGAGCACGGCCAAGTCTTTGGGCGTGTCAATGGTTCTGTGTTGCAGTAGCATTTACACGTCCAGTGACACGCCCATGTCACTGAGCTTGTTATAGCTACTGTGTAGGTGAAGGATTGACACGGCCATGAGCACGCCCATGTTGTTGGACGTGTCAATGTTTCTGTGAGACAAAATGTATTACACGTTCAGTGACACGCCTGTGGTTCTGAGCGTGTCAAAGCTTCTGTGTTGTGGAGTTAGGGCACGGTCTGGGACATGCCCGTGTTGTTGAGCATGTCATGGTTAGAGTTTTCCCTAGTTGGTTCTTAGCTTTATTATCTTATATATATTTCTAAGTGAGTGTGTATGATTACCTTTGGTTTAGGTTGTGAAGAGGTGGAATTGCCCTAACCAAAGTGTTGAGGATTCTTGGAGGAGGAAGTGTATAGATTGGTGTGAGTTGGTTTCGAGGTAAGTACAAACTACATGGTTGCATACATTTACATGATTTTGATACTTAACATATTTGGTTGTACATATGTTAAGTAATTGATTACATTGTTAATACATTTGATGAATGTTATGATTTGTATAATGTGAATGATTGATGAGCATTTAAAATATATATGTTAATGCAATTGGTTGTGTACATTTGAATAATGAATTGTGAAGCCAATGTGATTGTTTATGATGATTCAAATGAAATAAGTGGGGCATGTTTGCCTAGATGATGATATTCAATGCATTTAATTATGTATACTCTATTGATGAGATGAGGAGCCATGGTTGTTGGCTATAATGATAATGATGCAAATGAGATGATTGAGGCATGGTTGCCTAAGTGATGATGGGAAAATGAGAATGAAATTAATAATGAAATAATGAACGAATTGTGTGTCTAATGTGTTATTCCATTTTCAGAGTTTTGTTGTTGGTGGCATGCCTATAGTAACAATCTCTTGAAGTTAGGTTGGGCTTGATCCTTGAAGCCAAGTTGGGTTGAAGTTTAGCATGCTTAACTCCCCTTGAAGCTTGGTTGGGTCTAGTCCTTGAAGCCTAATTGAGATGTTACAACCTTAAAGCTAGGTTGGGTTTGGTTCTTGAAGCCAAGTTGGGTTGATACTTAGCATGCTTTGTTCCCCTTGAAGCTTGGTTGAACCTAAATCCTTGAAGCCTAGTTGGGATAATGATAATGATAAATGTGATAATTGAACCAAAACATTAACTTTGAAAGTTGAATGGCATATTAGTTTCTTTTTGGGCCCATGCTTGTCTTTGTTTTTAATATGATTCTTGAATTGTGAAACCAATGAATAATGAGATACATGATGTGTAATATGTTTATGAATGTGGCATGGGAAGCTATGTTGAGTAATGAAACTATGAAGATGCAACATGAATGTTTTGATATGATATTGAACAATGTAAGGTTTTAAAATATAATATCCTTTTGAATGGTGTTTGAAAATTTATTGCGTGACTTTGGCATTACATTGAAGCATAGTATTATTATAGTTTGTACCACTAAGCCGTTGGCTTAGCGCGAGTGTGATTCGTCGCGCAGGTGACAGGGTAGAACTGGAGAGTTCCTCTAGGCCGAGTAGAGTTTAGATTTTGAGGTGTTGATAGTGGAGCTTAAAGATCAAAGACATACTGCCAAACATGTATATATATTTTATGTTTTGTAAAACTTGAGTTTTGATGTATATGTATTTGTAAATATTTGTTATATTTTCCGCTGCATTTTGAATAAACATTTTATCTATAGTGTTTTATAATATAACTTAAATGTTTTGAGTCTGCTTATAATAATTTAAAAGAAGTGAGTCGTTTGTTAGTAAACCGTGGCATTACTATATTCAGTATACGTATATTACGATCGTAATAGCATGCTGTGTACGTATACGGGGTATAGGGGTGTTACACTTACATTATCCATGTTTAAGCTAAATAGGACACCCACCATAAGGTAGAAACATGTCCTTTATATTGGCCTAAAATATGAAAGCAATTTAAATTACATAGAACTTAATTAATGAGGTACCCAGAAAGTGGAAACATACCTCTTACTATATTTGAAAATCAAAATAAATCGATAAAAGTAAATAACCATTCATCATAAATAAATCATTCATCAAAGATATTAAACATCAATCAAAATATATAATAAACATTCATCCATGATAAATTAAATAAATCAATCATTGAAAATAAATCAAAGCATATAATGAACTATATAATCAAATCTAAAATTAAAGCAAGTAAAGATAGAAATTAGGGTTTACTATTTCTATATAAAGTTCTTTAATTAATAATTAGGGTTTTGGAATCTTAAGATATCATTATTGTTATTTGTTTAGGCTACTATAAGTTTTAAGAGAATTGAAATGGATTAGGGTTTTATAATTTAAGAAATTAGTAAGGTTCTTTGATTGATCAAATTAGGGTTTGAGGGGTAAAATTATGAAATTAGGGTTTTGACATTTTAAGATATTAGGTTTATAATTCATGTTAACTGGATTGTTATTTTAGTTTTATTAGATTATGGCTTTAGTTAAATTAACTAGTTTGGGGTTTTAAATTCAATGAATTAGGGTTTAGGAAAATTTAGGGTTTACTGTTTTGGTTTTGAGAGAATTAGGGTTTCTGGTGTTTCGGAAAATATATTTGGTTTTAGGATTTGAGAAAATAATTTAGAGTTTCATAAAAGTAATTGTGATTTTTAGAAACTGTAAAGTAAGTTAGAGTTTGGAGATTTAACAAAACATTTGGAAATTTTGGATAAATGTTAGAGGAAAACAGTTTAAAGTTTTTGTAAATAGACAAAACGATTTAAGGTTTTTGGAAACAAAAGAAATGAATTAGGGTTTTTAAGATATTTGGAAATAGGCAAAACGATTTAAGGTTTTTTGAAACAAAATAAACGAATTAAGGTTTTTTGGACATAGAAGAAATAAATTTAGGATTCTTAAGGTTTAGAAGAAATGGAAAAGTATTTTTAAGGTTTTTGGAAACAAAATAATACTTTTTAGGGTTCTTAAGGTTTTTGAAAACATAAGAATACTTTTTAGGGTTTTTGAAACGAAGATCAAGTTACTACATATTTAAAGATCAAAGTTTTGTGTGCATATTATTATGAATCAAAGAAACAAAGCTACTATGATCATGAGTAGTTTATGATTAAGGATCAAACATGCGTAGTTGGTTCCACCAAAATTAACTTCTGGATGAACAAAGACAAAGGCGGTGTGGCTACCTTTGATGAACTGTTGATTGCTTGCTTGTTGCTCCTCTCCAATCTGAAGTCCCAAATTCCAGTCCCTAGAAGTTCTCCCAAAGTTTTTATAGTCTAAAAGTCCAAGTTTCAAGTTTTCTTCTTTCTGTCTTTTAAAGTGTTATTTATAGGAAAATTTATAAGATTCATTCTAATTGTTTAAGGAAACTATAATTAATTAGGAAAAGAAAATCGAAACCAAATAGAGTTTGGTTTCGAAAAAAATTGCGTTGGAAAAATTTCGCTGGCGAAATTGCGAGCGCTGGCCGAAACTGCGAGGAAATTGCGAGAGCTGGGTGCACTGGCTGGGCGGCCAGCCAATTTCGCTGTAGGAATTTCATGTGGTGAAATGGCCCAAGGCCATTTCGCCCGCAGGAAATTCCTGCTGGCAAATTGGCCTTGGCCAACCTTCGGCGACGAAATTTTTTCATCGCCGATTTTTTCGTCTCCGATTTTTATTTTTATTTTTATTTTTTTATTATTATTATTTATTATTATATTTTTTATTAACTTCACCATTTTTATTTTTATTAAAAATTATAAATAATAAATAATTAAAATAAATATTATTTAATTAAAATACTACAAAAATTATTTTGGACTATATAAAAAAATATCGGACCGGACTGGGCCAAGAATTAAGGGTCCACACATTGTTCATCCAGAAATCAATTTTGGTGGAACCAACGAACGGAGGTTTGATTATAAATCTTTGCTTCGATTATATTTACAATGTTATTGCCATATTTTCTTTTAAATATATCTATCATTGACTTTTGTTTCAGTAACCTAAATTATTAAACTTGGTAATATGTTCATCCCGTAGCCTTAGTCAGTGATCAAAACTTCAAAACCCTAAAAATGTTCTTCTCTTTCCAAAAACCTTAAAAACCCTAAATTGTCTCTTCTGCTTTTAAAAAATCTTAAAAACCCTAAAGTGTTTCTTCTGTGTCCAAAAGCTTTAAAACCCTAAATTGTTTTCGCCGAACTATTTTCATCTAAACCCTAACTTTTTGTCCAAAATTTCCAAATGCTTTCTTAAAACTCCAAACCCTAATTTTCTTTACAGTTTCTAAAAAACTTTGATTTTAATTGTTTCTATAAAAACTCTAAACTATTTTCTTAAATCCTAAAATCGAATATGTTTTCCAAAATATATATAACCCTAAACTATCTTATTAATTCTCAAAACCCTAACCCTAGTGTCTTAATTCCTTAATTTTCCTAAACCCTAATCTTCTTAAAACTCAATACAGTAAACCCTAGTTTTCCTAAACCCTAAATTCTTAAAGCATCAAAACTTTATGAAAAATTCAACAACACCCTAAACCCTAATCCAGTGAACTTAAAACCCAATTTAGTGAATCTAAACCTTAAAGCCATAACCCAGTAAACGTAACAATCCAGTAAACATGAATTATAAACCTAATGTCTTAAGATCCCAAAACCCTAATTTCATGATGTTAACCCTAAACCCTAATTTGATTAACCAAAACCCATACTACTTTCTTAAATTTATAAAACCCTAATCTATTTCATTTTTCCAAAATCTTCACAGTAGCCTAAATGATAATAATAATAATTCCAAAATCCCCAAAACCCTAAATGTTAATTAAAGAACCCTAAATTGAGACATAAACCTAAATTTATATCTTTACTTGCTTTATTTAATTTTAGATTTGATTATGTAGTTTTTTTATATGTTTAGATGGTTGATTTATTTAATTTCAATGCTTGATTTATTTAATTTATCATGGATGGATATTTTTCTTTATTATTATGATTATTATTTGTTTGTTTTAGTATTCAAATTGTAAGAGGTGTGTTTCCATTATTGGGTACCTCATTAGTTAAATTTTATGTAATTTAAATTGCTTTTTATATTTTGGATCAATGTAAAGGATATATTTCCATCTTTCGGTGGGTGTCCTATCTAGTTTAGAAATTGACGATGTAAGGACATGTTCCATCCTCGGATGGGTGTCCATTTATTTGTTTTGTTTGACATTGCCTTGATTTTAATATAATGATGCTGTATTTTAATTATTGCATGTAATATGGATAATATTATTATATTTAAGAATTTTATAATATTAAGACCTATAAAGGAGGCCGGTTCCAATGAACCAGGCGTTGTGGGTGTGCTGGGCCATTTCTCACCTTCCCCACATGTACCCAACTTTTCGAACCCATTAGGAGTTTAGGGATTCCTTAAGAATTGAGTCATCCACCCCTTTCTTTTTCCCGACCAGTCCGGGTGGCGACTCCATTTTCTCCGAGCTTAGGTCTGTGTTCTCTAAGGCCCTGAGCCTAAACAGTGCTGAAGTCTCAAGAACCATTCCACCGGGAGTGGGGGCAAAAATCCCCGCTTACAATTCCATTAAAACTTTAAATTTATCACTGACTACTTTACTTAAACTTCAATCAACCTAACTCATTTCCAACATTTAACCATGAAAACATTACTTACATATCAAAATAACAAGAAAACAAGTCATATTCATAAGTATTAAAACCTCTTTCAAAAATGTAAATTTTCACATAATAGGTCCATAACCCTAACTTCGTCGAAACTTACCTTTAATCAATTCCTAACCATAAAATCATCATACACATATTAAAACAACATTAAATCACTTCATTACAACAATTAAATGCACCCATACCAAAACTCTAATTTAGACATAATCTTCCCATAACCCTAAATCCACCAACTTTGTTCATTTCGACTTGTTAATCAATAAATCACCTTATAATCATCATTTTAACTTCATTACTATCTATTTTAACAATTTAACACCACTTTCTCTCTCTAACTAATTCAAACACACTCTTAAAATCAATTAAAATAAGCCTAAGAAAGAGTACTTGCTTGAATTCCTCAATAGACCTTCAAAATCTCCTTAAATCTTCTTTAAATCCTGTGCAAAAGTTAATATATAATAAAACTAACTCTCTTTTCACCCTCTCTCCAATGGCACGTCCAAGAAGAAGAAGAAGAAATATACCTTTTACTACTCCTTCTTCCTAGCCATATGAATAAATATTTATTAATTATTAATTAATTAAAATATAATTAAATATTAAGATATTTATCCCTTCTTTGACTTTTCTCTCTTCTCTTTTATTATTATTATTATTATTATTATTATTATTATTATTATTATTATTATTATTATTATTATTAGTGTTACTACTACTACTACTACTGTTGTTATTATTATTAGTATTTACTTTTCCAGCACAGCTTTATACTTTGCATATATGTGTGATATATTTTATGTATATATATATATATGTTATATATATCTCATGTATATTTCAAGTATATAACATATATATATCTCATATCCACAATGTGCTCATCTTATATTTCTCTCTACCAATCATATCGATTTAATCCTCCTTATCAATTACTCCAATGTGCATTAAAAACGGGGATATTACAAGACTAGTCATATTGACTTCCTATCCAACCTGATTGCCTAACCATATCAACCATACCTATGCAAACTATCCCAAGTCATGGACCATAACTCATGCACATAAACACCTATCACATGAACCATACCCATATGAACATAACACTATGAACCACCTTAGGCTATGAATCATAGCCCATGCATCAAACCATTTGACCCCATGAACCATGCCCATGTGAGCCATCTTAAACCACAATAACTGATTGACCATATGTACCAAGCCCCATACACTAAAACATTCAATCATGGATCAAAATGCTTGCCCCTGACTATTTAGCCTCAAAAGCTAGCCACAACATATAGACCATGTCTTATGTGCCTAGCCATCTTGACATATGAACCATGACCTATTAATTAGCAGTTTGACCATACCCTGAATTAAAAGCATCATCTACCTCTTTTTTCTTTTGACAGACAGGCAAGAATTCAATAAGGAATTGGGTATAAGCCATTAATTATAAGCCGCTCATCACCAGCATCCTACCCATTGGGCCTATTTGTGCAAGTCTTTGAGTGTCTATACCCTTTCACTCCTATTGAGTAGTCCAGCTCTCCTCAAAACCTCTACTACCCTAGCCCTTTTATGTGAAGATGCCCATAGCCCAACAAGTAGACAACACTGAGATGCCCACATTACTTGGAAGCTTTCCTCAAGAAACAAAAAGATAACTTTCAAATGGCTCTCAATGCCTAACAAGGTTACTTTACCGACCTCCTCAAGAAGTAAGAGGAGAATTTTCAAATAATCCCTGTAGGTCATCAAGCTCATTCCACCAATCTCCTTAAAGAACAACATGAGAATTTTGAAGCAGTGCTCATCACACAACAAGTTTATGTTATTGAGCTCATCAAAAAGCTGGCATAAAATATTGAAGCTACCACTACCTTGAACATTCAATAGGCCAATTTTAGGAACATCCTACTAAATTATCTGAAGTCTCAATGTCTATCCTTAAATAATTCATATCAAATTAACACAACAACTAATGAGGTTGTCACCCAAAAGACTTCCCAAGAAAGCATCAACCATTCCTCTTCCTTAGATCATTTTCAAGGTAGAGAAAAGAACTCCAACCATTAGGAACTCATGGAGCATGACACCACAACAATGGATTCCCCCAAGATGGGCAAGCATTTCAAGAAGAACAATACCAAAAGGGAATTTATAAACTTGGGGATGCCGCTAGGCCTAGTCTATGTGAAAGCTTTAGAGGCCCATCTAATAAAGCCTCTGGAACTAAGCAAGCCACCTATCCTTTTGCCAAAAGGATACAAGATTAATGAGTATTGTTCATACCACCAAGGGGACAAACATAGAACTAGCGAATACAAAAGCCCGATGCATAGAATTCAGGACCTCATTAATAATGGGATGTTCATTTCACCTAAGGCAACCAACATTGGTATCCTTTCCCAACCACCATTAAGGCTAGATTAAGCATGCCTTGATCAAACAAGCCTCCTCATATCCACCAAAATGCCAATTACATTTCCTAACCAAACTTGAAAATCCCTTTCATGCTTACCAACCAGAGACCCTTTAACAACTAGTACTATGAGAAGGCTAAGTTTTAATGTAGTTAAAGCATTTGTCAGATATTATTCCACGGTTAAAAATTGAGTCCAAGTCTTAAAGCATCGATTCAAGGATCAAACGAATCAAAGTCAAAGTCAAAGTTGGATTAGAGTCTAAAGAGTCTGAGTCTATCAACATCAAGTCAAAGCCTGAAGTATTCAAAGTCAAAATTAGAGTCTGGTCAAATTCTTAAGAGTCTAAGTCTACCAACATCAAGTCAAAGCTCAAACCAGTCAAAGTCAAAGTCAGAGTCTATTCCAAGTGAAAGCTTATGTCGAACATTGAGGATGCAGAGTTAATCTCTTGTGTAATATTCCATCTATTAATAAAATACAAAGTTTTTTCTCATCATTCTCTATGCAGTATCCAAAAAATAAAAAAAGCAATAAATAATGACCTTGGCATTTTATCATCCTCAAATAACAAACAAGGACCAATCCTCTGGAAGAATTTATAAGATCAAGATTATAAAGCTTGTCAAATAGAAGTTTATTTCAATCATTTATGTTTATATTTTAGGGTAATTTTATTAGTTTTTAGTTAATTTTTCTTTTAATTTATGTTTAAAGTTTGTTTTAAGTGTTTAATTTAGGTGGAAGTGTAAAAGAATGGATTGATGGATCAAAATGGTGGAAAAACATGAGACACGACCAAGACACTTCATGGCTTAGCCGTGTCCCTCATCCAAGGAAAGAGGCATGAACCACTCACATGATATGGCCAGTTCAAGTCGGCTTGGCCATGTCCTTTAGAAAAATTGGGCAGAGGCAGACACTGGCAGAGGACATGGCCAAGCCATTGGCCGTGTCACATGACACGACCAAGGCCTTTATCGTATCCCACTTAATGAAACCAAAGAGCAAAGTGAATGGCAGAGGTGAATACAAGCAGAAGACACGACCAAGCCACTATCTGTGTCATATTACATGCCAGTGACTTGGGCGTGTTACACCTGGAAAAGAAAGAGAAAGATAGGCAGCTATGGACACAACCTCAAGGCTTGGCCATGTCCCAAGAAGAATGAGTGACACGACCAAGTCACTTAAGGCTTGGCCGTGTCTTATATGGTCCCTTTGAGTTATTTTGCACAAAGTGAGGGACAAATGGGGGACAAAAGGCTCTTTCTTTTTAAAAAGAAATATTAACAATGAGTAAAAGGTGGATAGATTTATGGGAAGAAATATAAAACAAAGAAAAAGAGGTAGACAAAGAGTGGTGTGTGAGTTGGTAAGACATGGTTGGCGTCTTAAAAAATGGAAAGGAATTGGAAGTGGAGGGATGGAATGACAAACACATTTGGCTTGTTTTGGAGAGCTAGCTAGTTCTTAGTTTTTGGTTCTTGTTAGGAAAGGGAGACACCATTCTCTCTTCATCTTCAATTTCCATTCATCTTTCATTTCTTCCATAGACAAGACTTAATCAAGTTTAGGGATTAAATTGAGTGAGCAAGCTCCTTAGAAGATTAGGGTTTGAAGAAAGCTTGATTGGAGTTGTAATCTTGAGAGAGTTACCATTCCATCCTTCAAGAAGAGAGCCATTGATTAAAGAGGGCTTGGAATATGTTCATCATACATCAAGGTGGAAGCTAGGAGGAAGACAAGTTGTTCAACTCTTGGCATCTACAAGGGGTTTTTCATATTCTCTCTTTTAATTCATTTCTAGATTGTTGTTGTTTTATTATGAACATTAATATTACAATGTATAATTTTGATTTGATGAATATTGAGATGGATATTTGTTTTAACTTGATAATGAGCTAATTTACTCATGCCTTGGGTTGTAGTAGATTTGATTAAATGACTTGATTTGATAATTCCATTAGTGTATCTTGTTATTGGTTGATTGCATTGGACTTAAAGTTAGTTTGATAGATTGGCCACCTATTAATCACTTAATATTGAATGAATCAAGTGAAATTCTAAATAAACCCTAAGAATGAATTAAGTTAGTTTGAGAGGTGAAATTCGATATCGAAACTATGTAATCAACACCCTAAGAATGAATTAGAAATATAAGTTCTTGGGTTTATTTAATTTGCAATTTCAAAACAATTGGTTGTTGTTAATTCATGAATGTAAAAAAAAAATGAATTTGTATTCACTTATTAAACTCAAGGAACAAATTAAAATACAAGGTTATATTAATGGATAATTTTGAGAATCAAAATTTAATTAAATTGACCTACAACCCTAGGTACCATTCCTAGCAATGAATTAATCTTACGCACTACTACTCATTTTTACTTTCAAATTTTAATTACAACTCACCAATTCAATAACACTCACTCTGTAACACCTCTATACCCTGTATACGTACCAAGCATGCTTAAACGATCGTAATATACGTATACTGAATATAGAAAATGCCACGGTTTAAAAAAAACACAACAAATATCTTTGTAAATAAGTGAAACCAATCTCAAACAAATAAAAGAAATCCAAAAGACACTATATATAAAATGTTTAATAGCGGAAGTTATTACAAATATGTTATAAATCAAAGTTTACAAAACATAGAATATATATACATGATTGGCAGCTCTTCTCTGATCTTTAAGTCCCAAAAGAAAATCCTCAATGTCTAGTCTCACTTGGTCTCGAGGAGCCTTCAGGTTCAACTCTGTCACCTGCGCGATCAAACAATATCGCGCTAAGCCAACGGCTTAGTAGTACAAAGTATGCTAGCATTATGCTTTAGTACAATGTAATGTCACACATTTTATTAATAAATCAACATCATAGATGGAAGGCTAACAACATACCTATATATTTCATAAAGTACACATATATAAACATATCACATTTCAACATCCTTCCATATAACTCATTAGTCAATCATTTTACCATTCATAAATCACATTAAACAAAGACAAGCATGGGCCCAAAACACACTAATATACCATTCAATTTTCAGAGTAGATGTTTTGGTTCAATCATCACATTTATCATTATCATAAACCCAACTAAGCTTCAAGGATTAGGTTCAACCAAGCTTCAAGGGGAACAAAGCATGCTAAGTCTCAACCCAACTTGGCTTCAAGAACCAACCCAACCTAGCTTCAAGGGTTGTAACATCTCAATTAGGCTTCAAGGACTAGATCCAACCAAGCTTCAAGGGGAGTAAAACATGTTAAACTTCTACCCAACTTGGCTTCAAGGATCAAGCCCAACCTAACTTCAAGAGAGTGTTACTATCATTAGGCATGCCACCAACAACAAACTCTGAAAATTGAATAACACATTAGTCACACAAATTATTTATTATTTCATTCTCAATTCTCATCATCAATTAGGCAAACATGCCTTATTTCTCTCAATTGAATCATCATAGCCAATCACAATGGCTTCACATCACATTTGAGTCATCATAGCCAATCACAATGGCCTCATTGATATAACATTTCAAAGTACATTATTCATATAACACATTACCATTCACAAGATTCACAATGCATAAAACATAACATTGTTCATATTGTATCTTATGCATCATCATTATAATACTTAACACTTTAGATTATTCATTGATTTATAATCTTTCACATACATTTGTATGGATCGTTCTTTGTTTTAAAAGTGTTTAGAGTGTTTACTTTTAGGGTTAGGTACAAAAAGATCTTTGAAGAATCAAAACAATGTAAGAAAAGCAAGGAATAATCACAGTAGCCAACACCCTCAAGGGACACGGCCAAGCTTGTGGCCGTGTCTCTCAACCCAAAAATCCAGTAGCAGACACGGGCAAGGGACACGGCCGTGTCTCTCAACAAAAATCAGGCAGCGACAAACATGGGCAAGGGACACGGCCAAGACAGTGGCCGTGTCTCTCCAAAAATCATCCAACACGGCCAAATGTCCTTAGACTTGGCCGTGTCTCCCAAAACTTCTTTGGTTTGGCCGTGTCTCTTCCTTATTTTGGTCGTGTCTCTCATGATTAAAACCCTAAACATGGCCAAATCTCTTATGATTGAATTTAAACACATTGTGCACAACATAACCTCATTCAAATGAATACAAACAATGTCATTAACACATATCTTGCATGCTCATCACAATATTCACATTAACAATACATCAACAACACATTAAATCACTTACCACTTCAAAACCCTAAAACCAACATCACTCTTATTCTTTCAATATCAACATCCAATTAACATACCATCTTCAAACCAAAACCAACACCTATTTAACTTTGTAACCAACAATCAATTTCAACACTTATAAACACATCTCAAACACACCAAATCATAAGAACAACAAATCATAACTCACCTCAAACACAACTTCAAAGATAACAAAGGAAAACAAGAAAGTACTTACCTAAAATTGAGGCAATTTCACAAATCTCCAACTTAATCCTTTGATTCTTCCTTCAATTTGATTTTAGAAATCAAATCACCTCCCTTGCTCTCCTTTCCCTTTGGTAGCCGGCCAAACAATGCAAAGAAGAGAAAATGAAGACAAGTCAAACTTCTCTTCTTCTTTAAATCTCCACCAAGCAATTCTAACAACACAATTACTTAAATGCCCTCATCCATTTAACTTAACTCTTTTAACTTATATGCCCATTTAAGTAATTTCACATATCACAAATAAATATCTTCTTCCCTTGACTCCTCATTTTGACCAACATATATGTTATATATATTACCATATGCCCAACATATACATTTTCTCTCTACACATTACTTTCCTTATTAAACCATACATAAACATTCTCTTTTCAATTTCTTTCTTATCAATATAACATATACACATAATTCAAACAAACAACAATTATATCCAAACTTCTAGGGCACACATTGGGATATTACACACTCAATTTTAATTTATTTGTTCATCAAACTATTTCAAAATAATTCCTTCCTTGTGAGACAACCTTGGGATGATCACCATTGCTATAATTACCTCGTATACTTGCGAGTGTCGCTTTGTGGTAGTAATTAATCAAGCGTAACAAGTTTTTGGCACCATTGCTAGGGAAGGCAATTGTTGTTTGTAGTTTAATTATTTTATTTTAATTGTTTAATTATTTAAAGTGTTCCTTTTTGAATTGCCTAGGTGATTTATGCAACGACGAAGGTCTCAAGGTAATGAACTTGTTCCATATATAGATGATATTCATAGACTCCCAAGAACCGAAGGAGTAGATCGCTTGGGACAAGAAGGAGAAGAAAACGATGAGCAATTTAAGGAGGACACAGAAGTAGAAATGGGTGACCTAAAGGAACCACCTATGAAGGAGTTTGCCCAACCGATCATTGGAGTAACCACATCATGTATCTGGTTGAGCAACGCAACAAGAAATTATGAACTCAAAAACACTCATTATAGTATGCTGCCATCCTTCCATGTATTACCGAATGAAGATCCTCTCAACTTCATTTGAGATTTTTACACAACACTACATACTTTCCCTTTGCAAGCATTAACAGAGGATGAACTCAAAATGAGATGTTTCCCATATAGTTTGAAAGATAGGGCAAAAGCGTGGTTGATGACCTTACCAGAAAATTCTTTGACCACTTGGACTGAAGTGTATAACAAATTCATGGAAAAATTTTATTCACATCAAAAGGCAAAGGAGCTAAGGGGGGGTATTACAAATTTCACCCAATTTGATGGGAAACCATTTCATAAGGCATGTGATCGCTTCAAATCTTTATTGTTTCAATGCCCTCATAATTATTATCCACAACAATTGCTCAATCAGTTCTTCTATGATGGGCTAACTCAACAATGTCAAAACACAGTGGATAATGTTGTAGGAGGGCCAATGGGTGAGAAAATAGCTGCTGAAATGGTTGCATTATTTAAAATGTTGGGAGAAAATTCTCAGTAAAAGAGTATTGGGGAAAGGAGAAGAGAAGCATATGAGCTGAATGCAAACTCAAAAATGGCAAGGCAAATTGTCAAGTTGACAAGGCAAGTTAAATTGTTGAATGCTAGAGGAAACTTGCCGATGCCAAGCCAAGAATCATGTGCATCATGTGGTGTGATAGGCCACAATGCAAATGTATGTCCTTCAAACTTTGACCAATTCCAAGAAGGGAAAGAGAAAGTTTTTGCTTTTAAAGGGTTCCAACAAAGGGGAAGGAATGACCCGTACTCAAATTCTTATAACCCCGGTTGGAGAAATCACCCTAATTTTTCATGGAAGAACAAACAACAAGTACCACTTCAACATTCATTACAACCTTATCAAAGGGGACACCAATTTCAAGGGCCAAGTTCAAATCATGAGCAAGTTAAGAAACCTTCACTTGAAGATAATTTGAATGGTTTCATTCAAATAAGCACTCAAAATCAAGAGGTGAACAACAAATGATTCGACTCTTTGGAATACTCACTTAAGAAGGTAGAAACTCAGGCGAGTCAATTGGCTAATCAACTACAAGCTAATCAAAAAGGAAAATTTCCAAGCCAACCAGAGCAAGCCAAAGCAATCACAGTTTTAAGAAGTGGTAAGGTACTTGATAATAAAATTGGTGATAATACAATTGATGATTCTTTGGATGTAGGCACAATGCAAGAGAATGGAAAGGAAATACAAGAAGGCAAAGCTCAAGCAAGTGAGCTGAAGGAAGATAGTGAGGAGTCATCAGTTCCATCAAAGCTACACAAATCTCCAAATCTGTATAGACCACCAATTCCTTTTCTAAGCAGATTAAAAAAATGAGAAGCATGATAATTTTTTGAAATTTATAATATGCTCTCTGTGAGCGGGGATTTTCTCCCCCACTCCCGGTGGAATGGTTCTTGCGACTTCGGCACTATTTAGGCTCGAGGCCTTAGAGAACATGGACCTAAGTCTAGAGAAAATGGAGTCGCCACCCAAACGGGCCGGGAAAAAGAAAGGGGTGGATGACTCGATTCCTAAGGAATCCCCAACCTCTTAATGGGTTCGGAAAGTTGGGTACGTGTGGGGAAGGTGAGAAATGGCCCAGCACCCCCACAATGCCCGGTTCATTGGAACCGACCTCCTTTACAGGTCTTAATATTATAAAATTCTTAAGTATAATAACATTATCCATACTACACACAATAAAAAGAAAGCATCATTATATTAAAATCAAAGCAATGTCCAAACAAAACAAAACAAATAAATGGACACCCATCCAAGGATGGAAACATGTCCTTACATCACATGCCTAGATAGGACACCCACCGAAAGGTAGAAACATGCCCTTTACAAAGGTTCTAAAATAGAAAATCAAATTAAATTACATGATGTTTAACTAATGAGGTACCCACCAAGTGAAAACATACCTCTTACAACTTTTGGGACTCTAAATTGATTGATAAAAGTAAATAATTATTCATTATCAATAAATCATTCATCAAAAGTATTTAAATATCAATAAAATAAACATTCATTCATGATAAATTAAATAAATCAAGTATTGAAATTAAATAGATTAAAGCATAAGAGATAAATCAAGGTATAAATAAATATGGAATTGAATAAAGCAAATAAAAGTTCAAGTATAGCTACTGTGAATTTTTATGGAGTTAAAATAGATTAGGGTTTTATGTTTTAAAAGATTGGTGAGACTCTTTGATTAACCAAATTAAGGTTTGAATGATGAACTCATGAAACTAAGGTTTTAAATACCTTAAAATACTTTAATTTATTCATGATTTTAAATAGTGATTTAAGCTACTGTGTAATTTTTGAGTTTTTATGTTTTTATGTTTTTTTATGTTTTAAAGGGATTAGGGTTTATAAAAATTAGGGTTTAAAATTTTAAAAGGATTAGGGTTTACTATTTTAGGTTTAAAAGTTGAATTTTGGATTTTAGGCTTTAAAATTAGGGTTCTCGGGTAAAAGATAATTTTTAGGGTTTTAGAAATCAATTTGATATTTTATGAAGTTTTATGAATTCAAACACATGGATTGAAGATTTTACAAGTAGGAAAGATGTTTTTTAAGGCTTTTTGAATGAAATAAAACCTACTTTAAAATCTTAAAAGAAACAGAATTTGATTTTAGTTTTGTTGAAAAATATGTTCAATTAGTGTTTTAAGGTTTTTAAGAAGAAAAAAATAACAATTTTAAGTCTTTTAGAAAAGAAGGTCACGTTTTAGTGTTTTAATCTTGGAAAAATAAGTTAAAGCTCTAAGATTTTTTATTTAAAAAACTTAAATTTTATAGATTTGGCTATTGTAAAACATAAATCAAAAAGAATTTAACATACCTTCTTTTGTTGATTCTCCAAAAAATAACTCTTCTTGGATGAACTAGCTCCAAAGACAATCCTTGGTTGCCTTTGAATTGCTTAATCTGTGCTACTGCTGCTTTAAAGATCAATCGAATTGAGTTTCCCTTTTCCTTTACTAATTTGGTTTCAAAAGATCAAGCTTACTTCCTCTTTTTTTCCTCCCCCAATTTGGTTCTATTGGTCCTTATTTATAATGGTTTTTAGGTTGTTTATTCCTAATTAATTAAGGTAAGTAATATTAATAAAAAAAGAAATTAAGGTTTCAAAAAATTGCGTCGAAAAATTTTGCGCTGGCGAAAACTGTGGTAGCGGGCCCGTGGCAGGGGCCTGTGGGCGCGCCAGCCCGCAGGAGGCGCGCCAGCCCGCAGGAAATTCCTGTGGGGAGTTATTTTGCCCGCAGGAAATTCCTGCGGGCGAAACGTCCGCAGGCCTGCGGGTGAGGTGCTGCTGGCCCGACGGGCCCGCGCGACCACTTTTTGCTGCCGATTTTTTTTCCGACTCCGATTTTTTTTTAATTTTTAATTTTTAATTTTTATTTATTTATTTATTTTTATTAATAAAAATTAGATACTAAGGTAAAAATTATTTAATTAAAATTATTTTGGTCCAATTAAACAAGAAAAATCATTTTAAACTAAATAAAGCATATTGGATCAGATTGGGTCAAAAATTAAGGGTCTACACTCTCAAAGGTAAGTATTAACCTCCCCTTACTTGAGGTGATTAAAAACATGCCATCATATGCCAAATTCTTTAAGGAGCTTAACACAAAAAAGAAAAAAGTATGAATTGAATGAGAAGGTGATAGTCTCAAAAGTAACAAGTGATGTTTTAAAACACAGGTTACCTCCAAAGAAACTATTGGTAAGTGTGATTTAGGAAAAAGTATTAATTTGATGCCATACTTTGTGTACTTGAAATTAGAGCTAGGGAAACTCAAACCAACTAAAATGGTTTTGCAACTTGCAGATAGAACTCTTAGTTACCCTAAGGGAATCGTAGAAGATGTTTTAGTTAAGGTAGGTGGTTTGATTATACCCATTGATTTCATTATCTTAGATATGGGGAAAGAAATTCCTAGAGATTCTAAACATACAATTTTGTTAAGGAGACCTTTTATGGCCACAACTAACACATTAATTGATGTTAAAAATGGGAAATTGACCATGACTGTTTTAGGTCAAATTATAGAATTTTCAATTTTTAACACTTCCCCTATTCCCACTACTGCTTTGTATGAGGATTGCTCTTTCATTGATTTTACTGATAATATTATTGAAGAAGTTTTCTTGCAAGAGAGTGGTGAAGACAAATTAGAAAGGGCTCTAAATTTGGAGGAAGTAGTTGAGGGTCCAAATGAGGAGATTCAACCAAAGGGGGTTGAACTTAAAGAACTTCAAAAGCACTTAAAGCATGTTTTTCTTGGGGAGAACAACTCACAACCAGTGATAATTTTTGCTACTCTTAGTAGTGAGAAAGAAGATAAACTTGTGAGAATATTGAAAAAATTTAAGAGAGCTATTGGTTAGGGTTTGAGTGATATCAAGGATATTAATCCCTCTTTGTGCATGCACAAGATAGTTTTAGATGAAGTAGCTAAACCGGTGAGAGAGGCTCAAAGGAGGCTTAACCCTAATATGAGCAAAGTAGTGGAAAAGGAGGTTCTAAAATTGCTTGACGAAGGCGTAATCTACCCCATTGCTGATAGTGAATGGGTTAGTCCCATACACGTCGTGCCAAAGAAAGCAGGTTTGACTGTGGTCCAAAATGAGAAAGGAGAGTTGGTACCTACACGAACACAAACCGGGTGGCAAATGAGCATAGATTGTAGGAAACTAAATAGAAAGATCACTTTTCTTTATCATTTATTGATCAAATGATTGATAGGTTATCTAGACATGCTTTTTACTATTTCCTTAATGGTCTTTCAGGTTACTACCAAGTCCCGATAGCATCGGAAGATCAACCAAAGATAACTTTTACTTGTCCCTTTGGGACATTTGCCTTTCGGAGGATACTATTCGGACTTTGCAATGCACCAGGTACATTTCAAAGATGCATGCTTTCTATTTTTTCTGATATATTGGACAAATGCATTGAGGTATTTATGGATGACTTCTCTATTTTTGGTAATTCTTTTGATGATTGTTTGCTTGCAAAAGTTGACTCTCATGCTTGAAAGATGTATTGAATGTAATCTTACCTTGAGTTGGGAAAAGAGTCATTTCATGGTTGATCATGGAATTATTTTTGGTCATGTTGTTTCTCACAAAGGGATTGTGGTAGACAATGTAATAACCCAAAGTGTGCCCTAGAAGTTTTGGTATAATTATTGTTATAATTGGATTTAATGTATATGTTTCTTTGGAAAGAGAAAAGATTTATAAAGAGAGTGTATATGTTGTGTATATGAAAATATATACAACATATACCCAAGTCAAAGTCAAAGAAAGTTAGTGGAAGGAGATATTTATGTTATGATTTATGGAATTAATTAATAAGGAAATTATGAATGGATGAGATTGATTTGGATTATTTTAATATTAAAATGACTTGGTGGAGGTTTAAAGAGATAAGTGTTTGACTTGTTGTCTTCATTTCTTCTCCATTTTCTTTTCTTTTCCTTTGTTGGCCGGGCATCATTAAGACAAGAGAGCAAGAGAGAGTTTTGTGTTCCAAGCTCAAAGTTGAAAGGTGATTCAAGTAACTAAGTTGGAAATTCAAGAAGTTTCAGCTTTGTTGGTAAGTTCTCTCTTGATCTCCTTTATTTTATTTGGAGTTGTGTTTGAGTTTGATGGATTATTGTTGATTGTAGGAGTGTGTTTGATTGTGGTGTGTTTATGAGTGTTTGGATTCTATTGATTTTGGATTTTGGGGTTGGTTTGAAGGAAAGAGTAAGCTTGTTGGAAGAGGAAGTGTTGTGGGTGTGTTTTGGGTTTGTGGTGATGATTTTGATTTGTGTTGGATGTATGTTTTTAGTTGTTTTGGTGTTTTTGCAAGTTTGTTGTAACATCCCGAATTCCAGATTGGTAAGAAACAGACATAGAGGATATGATTTAGGCTTAGAACAAAGGAGTTTAGAACATGACCTATAACTTGAGCTCGAATTTCATCCAAGTTAATGATAGAATTAGAGAGTTTCAAAGAAGACTTAATTGTTTATTTGTGTCGTAGCTAGATGTATAACTTAAAATTACTCAATTTGGAGTTGTACAGAATAAGATATGATGGATTTAGTAGACAATGTGCAAGCAGCCTCAGGACAGCATAGTAGGCTTGAGTTCAAAGGACCGTCAAAAATCAGATATAGCTTGGATCGACCTGAAATTTTGATACAATATATCCCCGGATGTCTAGTTTCAGTGGGAATAAGAATTAATTAATTTGGAGTTGTGAGTAAAACGATATTAATAAAGAAAGACAGCAAGGTCAGGAATGGATATCAAAAGGACCTAAGTGGAAATTTCTCAAAAGTTAGGGGCAACTATGTAAACTTAAAAATTAAGTGTCGGAAGTTCTTAATAGTGCCCATATCTGACCTCGGAAGAATATTCTTGAGATTAATCGGGTCATAACCGTGGATTTCAATTTTTCCCGAAAACGCACGGTTTAAAAGTTACAATCAATTGATCGCTGGAGGGTATTTTGATATTTTCACACCCTAGACTATAAAATTACAACACAAGAAAGTTGAGGGGGTCAAAATATGAATAAAAGGAAGCCTAAGGGCTTGCCAAATAAATAGATAAAAGAAGGAGGCAAGTGGGCCAATCATAAGTAGCCATATAGCATTTATTAAAAGAAGAAAAGAAAAAGAGATGGACAAATGGCCCTAAGGCATTCATCCACCCCAAAAGTGGATCATAATTAGTCATATAGCATTTATTAAAAGAAGAAAAGAAAAAAAGATGGACAAATGGCCCTAAGGCATCCATCCACCCCAAAAGTGGATCATAATTAGCCATATAGCATTTATTAAAAGAAGAAGGCAAGTGGACCAATTAAAAGTGGCCATTTTTGCTATAAGGTGTACCAATTGGAAGTCAACATCTATTCACCACTTATGGCTGCCATTTGGATCAAAATAAGCTAAGGAAAGAAAGTATAAAAGCCCCCTCTTGCATGGTGAATTCGTCCAAACCATAAGAGAAGGAAGAAGGAGGTATTTTTCCTAAGTTTAAGGCTTTTGATTTAAAGAGTTTGTTGACAAACAAGATTATAAGGAAATCAAGGAGACAAGGAAAGGAAGTGATATAGAATAAGGACTAAGGAAAAGCAAGGTTTGGTACTTTAACATAAAAGAAATTTTATTTTCTTATAAGCTTTTGTTCATATGGTATATATATGCGTGTATATGGTATATATGTGAATACATATGATACGTATGTGAGTATATGTGGTATTTGTGTAAGTATATATTGTATATACATGGAGAATATGTGGTATATATATGAAGTGAATGGGTATATATGAAATGTTATATATGTTCTACTCGGTAAATGAGTAAAACCGGTCTGGAATGGGGGTTATATCGTGTGAGGTCAAGATCATGGCAACTAGTCGTGTGAGACCAAGACCACGTAGTTATATCGTGTGAGGTCAAGATCATGGCAACTAGTCGTGTGAGACCAAGACCACGCAGTTATATTGTATATTCCATATCGTGTGAGACCAAGACATGTATACGAGGCCTCATTTCGAGATCGGTGTATTCATAATTACCTTGTGGAGCGAAATGATAAAATGATAATAACTGAATATATGACATGTATGGAGTGTTTTTACTGTGATATTATTTTTTTATACGACTCATTGCTTTTAAAAGTGCATTATGCTTTTAATATTTATTTCATGTAATTAGTTAAAGTACCCACTAAGCAATGCTTAGCGAGTTTAGTTTCTTCTAAACTCGTAGGTTATTAGCAAGGAACCAGTAGCAAGCAGAAGAGTCCTGCGATCTGCCGGTCATCAACAAACTTAAGTGGTGCTCTTCATTTTGTATTTTGGCATTAGAAACTGGCATGTACTTATTTGAACAATACAAAGAGATAACTTGATGTAGCATGTAAATCTAGTAATGTATAATAACTGTATGATTTTGAATTGAGTTGGGTTGTGAATATAGAAGTGTGAATTCTTCTTGCAGGATTGTAGTTGAGGTTATAAGGGTGGATTATTGGGAGTGTGCTTGTATTGAATCGTGAAATAAAATGTTTTTTCATAAATAAGAAAAATCAGTTTTGTCGACACTTGGGACCACCAATTATAGGGGAAACTCTGGCAAAATTTTTTTAAATCTGCACTTAAAATTGGCTAAGTAAAATATTAAGACACAACCACCATGAGATAACAGTCCATCTTGGTTTATAAACGTAGGCTAAGATGGGGTGTTACATTTGTTATGGTTCTTGGGTATGTTGAGCTAAGTTTGTTTGAAGTGGATTTTGGTGAAAGGAAGTGATTTGTTGGTTGTGTTGTTGATGTTGCCAGAATCTGGATTTTTGGCCTGACACGCCCATGACCACTGCCAAGTCTTTGGGCTTGTCGATGGTTCTGTGTTCTTGGATGGGTGACACGAGCAGTGACACTCCCATGTCACTGAGCGTGTCATAGCTTTCGTGTAGTTGTAGTATTGACACGCCCATGTCACTGAGCGTGTCATAGCTACTGTGTTGGTGAGGAATTGACACGGCCATGAACACGCCCATGTTGTTGGACGTGTCAATTTTTCTGTGAGACAGAATGTATTACACATTCAGTGACACGCCCGTCGTTCTGAGCGTGTCAAAGCTTCTGTGTTGTGAGTTTAGGGCACGGTCAGGGACACGTCCGTGTTGTTGAGCGTGTCATGTATAGGGTTTGCCCTAGTTGGTTCTTAGTCTTATTATCTCATGTGTATCTCTGAGTGAGTATGTATTATTTCCTTTGGTTTAGGTATTGAAGAGGTTGAATTGTCCTAACCTAGGTGGTGAAGAATTCTTGAAAGAGAGGTTGTAGATTGGTGTGAGTTGTTCCTAAGGTAAGTACAAACTACATTGTTGCATACACTCATATGATTTGATACTTAACATATTTGATTATACATATGCTAAGCAATTGATTTAATGTAATTTGAGATATAATGAGATATAAAACCAATGTGATTGGCTATGATGATGGTGTTAATGCAATTGATATTGTATATTATCTTGATGAGATATGATGCCATGGTTGTTGGCTATAATGATGCTAATGAGATGAATGAGGCATGGTTGCCTATTTTGATTATGAGATATGAAGCCATCGTTGTTGGCTATAATGATGAGAAAGAAATGTATAAAGATATAAATGAAAAGATTATGTGTCTAATGTGTTATTCAACCTTTAGAGTTCTGAGTTTGGCGGCATGCCTATAAAGTATTGGATAGGTGAAAAGACCGGGTCGTAAGCCGATTCCAGTTGATAAATGTGAAATGTGAATTATAGTAATAGTCTTGCCGGGTCGAGGATCTCCTTGGTTTATCTGGGTTGAGGTCCAAGAGACTGGGTCTGTTACAGGTAACAGTCTTGCCGGGTTGAGGATCTCCTCGGGTTTAGCGGGTTGAGGTCCAAGAGACTGGGTCTGTTACCCTATCCATGGATAGAGATATATATATGTGTATCGCCTACGGGCTTGATGATTGTGATTATGGACCAAAGCAGTAACTCTGAACTTTGAATAACATATTAGTGTCTTGTGGGCCCATGTTTGTCTTTGTTTTCAATGTGATTTATAAATGATGAAATAAATGAATAATGAGATTCTTGAGAATTGTTTATATGTTTGAGATTATGACATTTGCATTTCATTAAAGTATAATATTACTATAATTTGTACCACTAAGCCGTTGGCTTAGCGCGATTATGACTTATCGCACAGGTGACAGGGAAGAGCCGGAAAGTTCCTCTAGACCGAGTAGAGTCTAGATTTTGAGGCGTTGATAGTGGAGCTTAAAGATCAATGACATACTGCCAAATATGTATATATTTTATGTTTTGTAAAACTTGAGTTTTGATGTATAAGTATTTGTAAATATTTGTTATATTTTTTGTTGCATTTTAAATAAACACTTTATTTATTGTGTTTATAATTTCTTTTAAATGATTTAAATTTGTCATGTTTTTGAAAAAAAGATGAGTCGTTTGTTTAGTAAACCGTGGCAATTTCTATATTCAGTATATGTATATTACGATCGTATTAGCATGCTGTGTACGTATACGGGATATAGGGTTGTTACAATTATTTTGGTATCAGAGCCTAGGTTTGAGATTCTCAACCTAGGTCAATTGTAAGAAAAAGGAAATTTTGAGTTTTAAAATATGGTTTTAAGTAAGATACATGTTATGGTATTGGCAGTCTTTGATCTTTAATGAGGTATATTCTGCTGTGTTTGCAGATATAGGTTGTAATGGCGTCTCAGTCACGACAGTCTGTAGAGGGTAGTGCTGAGAGTGTAGCTCCTGAAGAGGGCAGAGATGGAGCTAGAGTTGATAGAATTAGTGAGACCCCTACTCCTGTGCCAGAGAGATCAGCTGCAGAGGAGGCTCCGCCGGGTTGGTTAATGCATGTGATAGAACTATTGAGGCCAGCTCCAGTGTAGCCACCACCACTACCACAGCCTCAAGTGCCAATAAGACATTATGATAAGTTGAGAAAATATGGGGCTGAAGATTTCTTGGGCACTACCGATCCTGCAGTGGCTGAGTAGTGGTTGGATAAAGTGCAGAGAATATTCATTCAGTTGCAAGCTACTTCGGATGAGAAGTTTGATTATACAAGATCCCTTCTGCAGAAAGATGCCTATGACTGGTGGAAGACGGTTCCTCATGCCATGAATGATCCACCTACATTATCTTATGGTGATTTTCTGACGGAATTCGAGCAGAAATATACTCCGAGGGAGTATAAAGATATTAAGAAGATGAAATTCTTGAATTTGAGGCAAGACAACCGGACGGTAATGGAGTATGAGGTTGAGTACACCCAGTTGAGTCACTATGCCGGTGGGATTATCTCGGACGAGATTGATCGATGCAGAAGATTTGAGGAGGGATTGAGGCCCTCTATTATGTGCATTGTTGCTGGTTCTCGGTACCAGGATTTCTCTCAGCTAGTTGCAGCAGCTAGGAGTGTTGAGAGAGCACAAGGTATTGCAGCAGCTGCTGCCGAGGAGGAGACTAGGGTAAGGAGACCCCAGTTTGAGGCAGGGTCTTCATCTGTGAAGAGAGGTAGAGGAAGTTTTGTTTCGAGGATCAGTAGGAGTCAGAGACAGCCGGGTAGGTCAGTGCAGTATCAGAGGCAGAGATCGAGACCTACAACTTCTGTAACTAGTGCTCCGACTCCAGTGGTTCAGAGGTCTACTCTACCTGTATGTGAGCTTTGTGGTAGGAACCATAGGGGTGTTTGTTGGAAGGTTGGTGAATCGGCTGGGTGTTATAGATGTGGGTCACCAGCTCATTTTATTAAAGATTGTCCTGAGATGCAGGAGTATAGACAGACTGAGTCTATAGCTTCTTGACCGAGTGTTAGTAGAGGTGGTCGAGGGGGCAGAGGGTTTAGTAGAGGTGGTCGGTCCGGGTTTAGTCAGAGAGGGGGGTCGACATCCGGAGGAAATAGGCCAGTTGAGGCCGGATCTTCTCAGAGAGTATATGTGATGCAGAGGCAGCCGGATGCTTCAGCAGCTATAGCGGGTACATTCTCTTTATTTGGCATTTCAGTTCTTGCTTTGATTGATCCAGGATCTACTCATTCATACATAAGTGCATTCATTTTGCCTGTGTCTGAATTGCATTCAGAGTCCTTAGGATTTGATGTCTTAGTGACAAATCCTTTAGGACATAGTGTTGTGGTGAGTAAGGTTCATCATGATAGTGCAGTGGTAGTGCAAGGTGAGGATTTTCTTAGTGATTTAATTGAAATGCCTTTTTAAGGAATATGATTTGATCTTAGGCATGGATTGGTTGTCTAAGCATGGAGCTGTGGTAGATTGTCAAAAGAAGTGTGTTACCTTGAGAACCGGTGATGGTAGAAATGTGATGGTGTCTAGTGAGCAGAGACAACTTGCATCCTTGTTTGTTTCAGCTGTAACAGCTAGAAAGTGGATTAGAAAAGGGTGTGATGCTTATCTTGCTCATGTTGTGGATACCCGAGTAGTGGGTTCCCAACTTGATAGTATACCCACGGTTGCAGATTTTCCATACGTGTTTCCTGAGGAGTTGCCGGGGTTACCCCCTGAGAGAGAGGTTGAGTTTGGTATCGAATTGTTGCCTGGTACCACTCCCATCTCTATTACTCCTTATCGAATGGCACCTGTTGAGTTGAGACAGTTGAAGGTGCAATTACAGGAGTTATTGGATAAAGGGTTTATTCGCCCTAGTGTTTCTCCGTGGGGAGCCCCTGTTTTGTTTGTGAAGAAGAAGGATGGTACTATGAGATTGTGCATCGATTATAGGCAATTGAACAAAGTGACTATCAAGAATAAGTATCCTTTGCCTAGGATTGATGATCTCTTTGATCAATTGAAGGGAGCAGCAGTGTTTTCCAAGATTGATTTGAGATCTGGGTACAATCAGTTGAAGGTTAGAGCTGAAGATGTTCCTAAGTCAGCTTTTCGCACAAGGTATGGGCATTATGAGTTCTTAGTGATGCCTTTTGGGTTGACGAATGCACCTGAAACTTTCATGGATTTGATGAATAGGGTGTTTAGGCCCTATTTGGATCAGTTTGTGGTAGTTTTCATTGACGATATTTTGGTGTATTCGCGTAATGAAGAGGAACATGACAAGCATTTGCGGATTGTATTGTAGATTTTGAGAGAAAAATAGTTGTATGCTAAGCTGTCGAAGTGTGAGTTTTGGCTTGATCAAGTGGACTTTTCTTGGTCATATAGTTTCAGCAGATGGTATAAGAGTTGATCCAAGTAAAGTTGAAGCTATTTTGAATTGGAGTCCACCAAAGTCAGTGACTGAAGTTAGAAGTTTTCTGGGTTTAGCAGGCTATTATCGGCGCTTTGTGAAAGGTTTTTCTTTAATAGCTACTCCACTCACCAGATTACTTCGAAAAGGAGTTAGATTTGTGTGGACAGATCAGTGTCAAGCTAGTTTTGAGCAGTTGAAAGAGATGTTGACTCAAGCGCCTGTTCTTACTTTGCCTGTGGAAGATAAACCTTATGTGATTTATAGTGATGCTTCACATAATGGTTTAGGATGTGTTTTGATGCAAGAGGGTAAAGTTGTAGCTTATGCTTCTCGGCAATTGAAGCCGTATGAGCTTAATTACCCGACTCATGATTTAGAGTTGGCGGCTATCGTGTTTGCTTTAAAGATTTGGCGACACTATTTGTATGGGGAAAAATGTTTTATCTATACGGATCATAAGAGTTTGAAATATTTGGGAGTTCAAAGAGAGCTTAATCTTCAGCAGAGACATTGGTTGGAGTTGATTAAAGACTATGACTGTTTGATTGATTATCATCCTGGTAAGGCGAATGTTGTTGCGGATGCCTTGAGTCGGAAGTCTTTGGCAAGTTTAACTATGTATTCACTCTCGTTGCTTGTTGAGTTGAGAGCGTTGCATGCTAGTTTTGAATCATGTGATGATGGTGCATTATTGGCTCAGTTACACTTGAGACCAGTATTATTGGATCAGATTAAAGAGGCTCAATTGGCTGATGAGAAAATTCAGAAGATTATTTCAGATTACCAACATGGAGAAAGTAGAGATTTCCATGCAAGAAAGGATGGTAGCCTTTGGTTTAAAGATAGGTTGTGTGTTCCTGATGTTACTAGCTTGAGAAAGTTTATTTTGGAGGAAGCATACCAATCAGTTTTTACTATACATCCTGGAAGTACAAAGATGTATCATGACTTAAAGCAGCATTATTGGTGGTCAGGTATGAAGAGAGACATAACGGAATTTGTATCCAAGTGTCTCACTTATCAGAGGGTGAAAAGCTGAGCATCAAATTCCAACATGGTTGCTTCAACCTTTAAAAGTGCCTGAATGGAAATGGGAGAGAGTGACAATGGATTTTGTATCTGGTTTGCCATTGACTCAGAAGAAGCATGATGCTATCTGGGTGATTGTTGATCGGTTGACAAAGATAGCTCATTTTCTTCCAGTTAGAATGGATTATTCTCTGGAGAAGTTAGTTGAGCTATATATCAATGAGATAGTGAAGTTACATGGAATCCCGATTTCTTTAGTGTCTGATCGAGATCCCCGGTTCACTTCAAGGTTTTGGAAGAGTTTGCATGGTGCATTGGGTTCTCGATTACACTTTAGCACTGCTTTTCATCCATAGACAGATGGGCAGTTAGAGAGAGTGATACAGATTATTGAAGATATGTTGAGAAGCTGTGTCATTTATTTCTCTGGAAGTTGGGACAGATTTTTGCCACATGTGGAATTTGCTTACAACAACAGTCATCAATCCAGTATTGGTATGGCACCATTTGAGGCATTGTATGGTAGAAGATGTAGAATGCCTTTATGTTGGAATGAACTTGGAGAAGGCAAATTAATTGGTTCTGATTTGGTTAAAGAGACTGAAGAAAAAGTGAAGATAATTCGGGATCGGTTAAAAACAGCTTCAGACCGACAGAAATCTTATTTAGATTTGAAGAGGAGAGACATAGAGTTTAATATTGGAGATAAAGTATTTTTGAAAGTGTCTCCTTGGAAAAAGATTTTAAGATTTGGTCTTAAAGGAAAATTGAGTCCTCATTTTATTGGACCTTACGAGGTATTGGAAAGAGTTGGACCAGTTGCGTATCGACTTGCTTTACCTCCTGAATTGGATAGAATCCATAATGTTTTCCATGTTTCTATTTTACAGAGGTACAGATTAGATCCATCTCATGTTCTGTCTGTTGAATCTATTGAGGTGAGTTCAGATCTGACTTTTGAAGAAGAACCAGTTGCTATTTTAGCATATGAAGTAAAAGAGTTGAGAAATAAGAAAGTGTCATTGGTGAAAGTTCTTTGGAAGAATCATGGTAGAGAAGAGGCAACTTGGGAGAGTGAGCAATCAATGCGAGATCAATATCCTCAACTATTTCGAACTTGAGATCAGGTAATTTCGAGGACGAAATTTTTTTTAGAGGGGGAGAATTGTAATATCCCAAAGTGTGCCCTAGAAGTTTTGGTATAATTATTGTTATAATGGGATTTAATGTATATGTTTCTTTGGAAAGAGAAAAGATTTATAAAGAGAGTGTATATGTTGTGTATATGAAAATATATACAACATATACCCAAGTCAAAGTCAAAGAAAGTTAGTGGAAGGAGATATTTAAGTTATGATTTATTGAATTAATTAATAAAGAAATTATGAATGGATGAGATTGATTTGAATTATTTTAATATTAAAATGACTTGGTGGAGGTTAAAAGAGATAAGTGTTTGACTTGTTGTCTTCATTTCTTCTCCATTTCCTTTTCTTTTCCTTTGTTGGCCGGGCATCATCAAGACAAGAGAGCAAGAGAGAGTTTTGTGTTCCAAGCTCAAAGTTGAAAGGTGATTCAAGTAACTAAGTTGGAAATTCAAGAAGTTTCATCTTTGTTGGTAAGTTCTCTCTTGATCTCCTTTATTTTATTTGGAGTTGTGTTTGAGTTTGATGGATTATTGTTGATTGTAGGAGTGTGTTTGATTGTGGTGTGTTTATGAGTGTTTGGATTTTATTGATTTTGGATTTTGGGGTTGGTTTGAAGGAAAGAGTAAGCTTGTTGGAAGAGGAAGTGTTGTGGGTGTGTTTTGGGTTTGTGGTGATGATTTTGATTTGTGTTGGATGTATGTTTTTAGTTGTTTTGGTGCTTTTGCAAGTTTGTTATGGTTCTTGGGTATGTTGAGCTAAGTTTGTTTGAAGTGGATTTTGGTGAAAGGAAGTGATTTGTTGGTTGTGTTGTTGATGTTGCCAGAATCTGGATTTTTGGCCTGACACGCCCATGAGCACGGCCAAGTCTTTGGGCTTGTCGATGGTTCTGTGTTCTTGGATGGGTGACACGAGCAGTGACACGCCCATGTCACTGAGCGTGTCATAGCTTTCATGTAGTTGTAGTATTGACACGTCCAGTGACACACCCATGTCACTGAGCGTGTCATAGCAACTGTGTTGGTGAGGAATTGACACGACCATGAACACATCCATTTTGTTGGACGTGTCAATGTTTCTGTGAGACAGAATGTATTACACATTCAGTGACACGCCCGTGGTTCTGAGCGTGTCAAAGCTTCTGTGTTGTGAGTTTAGGGCACGGTCAGGGACACGCCCGTGTTGTTGAGCGTGTCATGTATAGGGTTTGCCCTAGTTGGTTCTTAGTCTTATTATATCATGTGTATCTCTGAGTGAGTATGTATTATCACCTTTGCTTTAGGTATTGAAGAGGTTGAATTGTCCTAACCTAGGTGGTGAAGAATTCTTGAAAGAGAAAGGTTGTAGATTGGTGTGAGTTGTTCCTAAGGTAAGTACAAACTACATTGTTGCATACACTCATATGATTTGATACTTAACATATTTGATTATACATATGCTAAGCAATTGATTTAATGTAATTTGAGATATAATGAGATATAAAACCAATGTGATTGGCTATGATGATGGTGTTAATGCAATTGATATTGTATATTATCTTGATGAGATATGATGCCATGGTTGTTGGCTATAATGATGCTAATGAGATGAATGAGGCATGGTTGCCTATTTTGATTATGAGATATGAAGCCATGGTTGTTGGCTATAATGATGAGAAAGAAATGTATAAAGATATAAATGAAAAGATTATGTGTCTAATGTGTTATTTAACCTTTAGAGTTCTGAGTTTGGAGGCATGCCTATAAAGTACTAGATAGGTGAAAAGACCGGGTCGTAAGCCGATTCCAGTTGATAAATGTGAAATGTGAATTATAGTAACAGTCTTGCCAGGTTGAGGATCTCCTTGGTTTATCCGGGTTGAGGTCCAAGAGACTGGGTCTGTTACAGGTAACAGTCTTGCCAGGTTGATGATCTCCTCGGGTTTAGCGGGTTGATGTCCAAGAGACTGGGTCTGTTACCCTATCCATGGATAGAGATATATATATGTGTATCGCCTACGGGCTTGATGATTGTGATTATGGAGCAAAGCAGTAACTCTGAACTTTGAATAACATATTAGTGTCTTGTGGGCCCATGTTTGTCTTTGTTTTCAATGTGATTTATACATGATGAACTAAATGAATAATGAGATTCTTGAGAATTGTTTATATGTTTGAGATTATGACATTTGCATTTCATTAAAGTATAATATTACTATAGTTTTTACCACTAAGCCGTTGGCTTAGCGCAATTATGACTTATCGTGCAGGTGATAGGGAAGAGCCGGAAAGTTCCTCTAGACCGAGTAGAGTCTAGATTTTGAGGCGTTGATAGTGGAGCTTAAAGATCAAAGAAATACTGCCAAATATGTATATATTTTATGTTTTGTAAAACTTGAGTTTTGATGTATAAGTATTTGTAAATATTTGTTATATTTTCCGTTGTGTTTTAAATAAACACTTTATTTATTGTGTTTATAATTTCTTTTAAATGATTTAAATTTGTTCATGTTTTTGAAAAAAAGATGAGTCGTTTGTTTAGTAAACTGTGGCAATTTCTATATTCATTATATGTATATTACGATCGTATTAGCATGCTGTATACGTATACGGGGTATAGGGTTGTTACAGACAAGGCTAAGGTTGAATTAATCATGAATCTACCTCTACCCACAAATGTTAAGGGAATTAGAAGCTTTTTGGGACATGCTGGATTTTATAGGAGGTTTATAAAAGATTTTTCAAAAATTTCACGTCCTTTGTGTCATTTGCTAGGAAAAGATGTCCCATTTGTTTTTTATGACAAGTGCTTAGAAGCTTTTGAAATTTTGAAAGAAAAATTAACTTTTGCTCCTATAATTGTTGCCCCAAATTGGGATTTTCCATTTGAAATCATATGTGATACATTAAATTATGCCATTAGAGCTATTTTGGGCCAAAGAGTGAATAAATTGATGTGTGTAATTTATTATGCAAGTTTATCTTTAAATGATGCACAAGTGAATTACACAACCACTGAAAGGGAAATGTTAGCTATGGTATTTGCAGTGGACAAGTTTAGATCTTACTTTATAGGTTCTAAAGTCATAGTATTTTTAGACCATACGACCTTGAAATACCCATTGACCAAACCACAAGCTAAATCTAAGCTCATTAGGTGGGTATTGATATTGCAAGAATTCGATGTTGAAATCAAAGATCGAAAGGGAAGTGAGAGTACAGTAGCCGACCATCTTTCCAGATTGAACTCTCATGATAATGATGCAAAAACTGCTTGTGAAAATGCTTTTGAAAAATTTTCGAATGAACACTTCTTTTCTTTAACTCAAGTACCTTGGTATGCAGATATTGCTAACTATCTTTCTTGTGGTGTTGTGAGAAAGGAATTGAATTTCAAGGAAATGAAGAGGTTCCTACATTCATGTAAGTACTATTTTTGGGATGAGCCATATTTGTTTAGAATTTGTAGGGATGAAATCATAAGAAGATGTGTACCAGAGGAAGAACAAAAACAAGTGTTAAAATTTTGCAACAACATGTATTGTGGAGGGCATTTTGGAGGAAAGAAGACCGTTGAGAAAGTTCTTCAAAGCAGTTTGTATTGGCCTACTCTTTTTAAGGATGCTTATAATTTCTGTACAATACGTGATAAATGTCAAAGAGTAGGGAACATTAGCAAAAGGAATGAAATACCTCTCAATATTTTATTGTGGTTGAAAGTTTTGATGTATGGGGAATAGACTTCATGGGGCCATTTCCCAAGTCCTTTAGTTTTGAATATATTCTTCTTGTAGTGGATTATGTGTCTAAGTGGGTGAAGGCTATCCCTACTAGGACTAATGATGCTAATGTTGTTTTGAAATTTTTAAAGGAAAATATTTTTAGCAGGTTCGGAACCCCAAAGACAATAATGAGTGATGGAGGAAGCCACTTTTGCAACAAATGGTTCGAGAAGTTGATGTCCAAGACGGGCATCCGACACAAAGTGGCAACTCCATACCACCCTCAAACATCTGGACAAGCCGAGATCTCCAACAAGAAAATTAAGGGGATCTTAGAAAAGACGGTGAGCACAATGAGAAAGGATTGGTCAATCTGACTTTAGAAGCATTGTAGGCTTATAGCATTGCTTTCAAAATACCATTGGGAATGAGTCCAAATAGGTTGGTCTTTGGCAAGGCTTGCCACCTACCGGTGGAATTGGAGCATAAGGCTTATTGAGCAATAAAGACCATAAATATGGACTTAGAAGGAGCAGAGCAAAGAATGCTGCAAATTTCTGAGCTTGATGAGCTTAGGAATGAGGTCTATGAGATTTCAAGAATCTATAAGGAAAGGATAAAAGCTATGCATGACAGGTTGATCCTTTGAAGGACCTTTGAACTAGGAATGAAAGTCCTCCTATTCAATTCCAGAATGTGATTGTTTCCAGGGAAATTGAAGTCTCGTTGGAGCGAACCATTTCAAGTAATTCAAACATTCCCTCAATTTGAAAACCAACAAGACATTTAGGTAAATGGACAAAGGGTGATGCCCTACTTTGAAGAAATTGATGTTGCAAAAACTGTTGTAATTTTGGTGTTTATAGACAAATGATGCAACAATATCCAGCTACACGACATTAAAGAAGTGCTCAATGGGAGGCAACCCAACTGTTTGTATTTCTTTTCATAGTTAAATTTTTTTGTTTTGCAATTTGAATTTTATTTTTAGTTTTAAGGGAATAGAATGAGTGTGTTGATCAATTTTTGTTTTTTATGGAGTTTCAGGGTGAAGCCAGGAAGAAAATTTGCATTTATTAGACTTGGGTGACACAATAACTCAATAAAGTCAAAAAAATGGCAGTGAAGGACACTGCCACTTGACACGGCCAAGCTACTGGCCGTGTCAAGAGAGCCTAGAAAACCCAGGCCTGGACACAGCCGGAAGGCTTGGCCGTGTCCTTAGTCGTGTCATCCAGACATGACCAAGCCACCTAGCCCATGTCCCCATTTTTTTCCCCAGCTAACAAAACCAGTAGTGGACACACCCATGGGACACAGCCAAGCCACTGGTCGTATCCCTCCTAAAGACTCAAACACGGCCAAGCCATTCTCAGCATGGTCTTGTCATCCCTTTTAAAAAACCCAAATTTTACCTGATCTTGTCATTTTCAAAACCCTCATTTCCATTTTCCTTTCTTCTTTCTCTCATCTCTCTCTCTCTAAAAGCTCTATTCCCATCCCTAAAAACCTCAAAATTTCACCAAATCTTCCATTCTTCTTAACCAAAAACTCAATTAAACCCATTACATCTTCAAATTTTCTAATCAAAACTCAATAAAATCCATCAAAGTTTCACTTTCCACCAAAGAATCAAGATGCCTAGAACAAAAATGGTGTCCCATCATAAGAGGAGGCAACCTTCATCATCCTCTTCATCATCTTCAAAGAGATTGACTCTTCTAGCATGGGGTTTCTTTCCAACAAGGTATGTAAGCAAAGAATCCCTTGATACTCTCCAAATTAGAGAAAATTTTACTAAATATGTTCAAAACCTTGGATGGAAGAAATTAGTTTCCCTTAAACCTTTGCAATTCCAAGTACTTACCATAGAATTTTTAACCTCTCTTAAGGTGGTTGAAAGAAATGAAATGAAGATATTCACTTAGTTTAGCTTTAAATTGCTTGGAAAACCATGTGTTCATGATATTGAATAATTGAATGCTATTTTTGGTTTTCACCAAGAAGGGGAAAAATGTGTGCTTAAAGGTTTTAACAATAATTCACATGGGGAACAATAGGCTCAGGTGGAATGTATGTGGCTAAATTGACCAAGGCAACAAATTTGATAAATCCCGCCTTGAGGTATTTACATAGATTTATGTCATGTGAGTTCTTTGCATGGAAAGAAAGTACGGGTGTTATGGAACTAAGTGAGCTATTTTTTTAGATTGTGCTAGCAATACTATACCCGTAAGTACCTGTTATTAGTTAGCCGATGTTTTTGATAGCATAGCAAATAGAAAAAGGGCGCAATTTCTATAGGTGGATTGGTGACCACCTTATTTATGGCACTTATTGATGGTTTTGAATCGAGCACTTGCCATATGACTAGAATTTTTGGAAGTGATTCATTAGACCTTACTACCTTGGAGAAGATGCACATGGTTACAAAAAGGGAGGGGCTTATGTGATGGTTTCAGATGAGCAAGTTGCACCAGAGGACCGGCAAAAGAGACCATGAGTTGATAAGGAGTCTGACTCGAATTCACACGGTTTGGATGAAGATGCTCCAGCTCCGGACAATCAGGAGATTATTAGCAGGATTGAAGCATTGGAAAGCAAGGTAGATCGTAATCATGCTAAAGTTATTTCTAGTTGGAACAAATCAATAACAACCTTGCCAAGATTCTTAGCCTCCACCCTTCAATAGCATTATCGTCACATCCTCCATCACTATATATCATATCAGCTTCTGCCTTTTGAGAAAACTTCTTATTTTTCTTATTTCAATTGTTGAATATTTTAGTTGTTATTTTTCATTACAGTCGTTTGTTATTAAAACTTTGTGTTTTTTGTTATTTTATATTTATTGCTTTTTAATCTGGAATAATCAATGTTTTGTGGATAAAGGTAGCACTTGCCTCACAAAGAAAATGATGGAAATTAGGTTAAACTGTAGCTCTTACTTCTTTTAAATTATCATAGTTTCCATTGAGGACAATGTCAATCTTAAAGTGTGGGGTGCTAAGTTTTTGTTCATAAATGCAATCTTTTTGTTTTTCATAATTTAGTTGTTGTTTTTAAGTCTTTGTTTTAGTCATTATTTTAGTCATTTTTGTTAAGTGATTTTCCTTACTTTACATATTGGTTTGAAGTATATTTTTTAAGCTCAATTGTTATAAGATTTTTGATAGATGACCTTTGAATTTTTGAAGCATGAATTTGAGAATTGATAGGAATTGGTGCTTATTATCAATTTTGATGGTTATTCTTTGCATCACCTTTAAACTATTGAGACATTGAGCCTATTAAGTTGGATATCAACTTATTGTTATTTATTGTGTGTAAACATCTTTGATTGATGAATTGCTAGAACTTGCTTTGACATGCATTTTAAGACTACATAAAAATATCAATTAGGCATCAATATGATTAAGGCAATTAGGTGAACCCATTTTAGTTTAAAAAAACCAACCTTATATCCGACCTTAGTTAGCCAATTTTGAGCTTATTTCATTTTTCTTTTGGTTATTTTTCACAACACCATTAGCTTGAACCTTTTTATTTTAACTATTATCCTTTTTCATTAGGTCAATAGCATTTTAAGAGCATTTATGATTGAGTGTTGTGTTAAATGAAGTGTGGGGTTAAATTTAGTGGGTCTAAAATTATAAAGTACTGTGTTCTTTAGCTGTAAACCCTATTTTGATTAAATAAATAAATAAATAAATAATAAAAAGGAGAGAAAAATTAAAATAATAGAAGTTGTTATTGTTTTTCATAGGGCTTGAATAAGTTTGGCAATGATCATTACAAAATTTAATAAGCAAATTCCCTTGAAAAGCTCTTTAATGTCAAGAGATAGGTGAGTGGATGTTGTTTTGAGATTGTTTGATTATATCACGTTATTTACTTCATTCTTGAAGTGCTCTTGAACTTAGTGAATAAACTCACATTCCCAAATGTCATACCTTTACCTTAGCCCCATTACAACCAAATGAAAGACCTTATGATTGATGCTTGAATGTAATTAAGTGGTGGAGATTTGATTGATAAGCAAGACTATAGAGATAATCTTTCATTGAATGTTGAGAGCTAAAACAGTACCTGATTTAACACTTAAGAGGTTTTGTGAGGGAGTGACAATTTTTGGTATGCATGGATTGGCCATTAAATTGCTTGAGTACTAATTGTTCTTGATTTGATAATTATTGTGATTAAGAAAATGGGAGTCTTGATACATCCTTATAACTCTTGAACTTAACAAAAATTTTCTTATTTTAGTTTGTTTCAATTTTAACTTTCCTTTGGGACAAGCAAAGAATTAAGTGTGGGATATTTATTTTAATCATTTATTTTTATATTTTTAGGGTAATTTTATTGGTTTATAGTTAATTTTTCTTTTAATTTGTGTTTAAAGTTTGCTTGAAGTGTTTGATTTAGGTGGAAGTGCAAAATAATGGATTGATGTATCAAAATGGTGGAAAAATATGAGACATGGCCAAGACACTTCATGGCTTGGCCGTGTCCCTCATCCAAGGCAAGAGGCATGAACCACTCACATGACATGGCTAGTTCAAGTCAGCTTGGTCATGTCCTTCAAAAAAATTGGGCATAGGCAAACACTGGCAGAAGACACGGCCAAGCCATTGGCCATGTCACATGACACGACCAAGGCCTTGGTTGTGTCCCACTTGATGAAACCAAAGAGCAAAGCAAATGGCAGAGGTGAACACAAGCAGGAGACACGGCCAAGCCACTAGCTATGTCACATGACACGACAAATGACTTGGCCGTGTCACACCTAGAAAAGAAAAAGAAAGATGGGCAGCTATGGACACGGCCTCAAGGCTTGGTTGTGTCCCAAGAAGAATGAGTGACACGACGAAGTCACTCAAGGCTTGGCCGTGTCTCATATGGTCCTTTTGAATTATTTTTCATGAATTGAGGGATAAATGGGGGACAAAAGACTCTTTCTTTTTAAAAAGAAATATTAAAAATGAGTAAAAGGTGGATCGATTTATGGGAAGAAATATAAAACAAAGAAAAAGAGGAAGAAAAAGAGTGGTGTGTGAGTTGGCAAGATATGGTTGGTGTTTTAAAAAATGGAAAGGAATTGAAAATGGAGGGATGGAATGACATACTGTAGACCCTTAATTTTTTACCCAGTCCAGTCCAATATATTTTATTTAGTCCAAAATAATTTTTGTGTTGTCCAATATATTTTAATTGGTCCAAAATAATTTTTGTTATCTTAATTAAATAATTTTTACTTTACTATCTAATTTTTATTAATAAAAAAATAAAAATAAAAATAAAATCGGTGACGGAAAAATCGGCGACGAAAAAATCATTGCCGAAAATCAGCGCGCGACATGGCCGTGGGCCATTTCGCCCGCAGGGAAATGGCCTTCGCCCGCCCGCAGGCCAGTTCGCGCTCCCACAGCAGTTATTTTCGCCAGCAAAATTTTTCCGACGCAAATTTTTCGAAACCTAATGCAATTAGGTTTCGGTTATCTTTTCTTAATAAATAATAGATGCCATGAATAACTAGAATTAGTCATATAAAATTTCTATAAATAAGATCAAAAAACAACACAAATGGAAGGGAGAAAAAGAAAGGAAGAAATTGGAGGAGAAATTTGAACAAAAATTGGATCCGAAACTGAGTAGGAAAGGCAGTAAATCAATCCAATTTTTTTGAGAGAGCAGAAAAACAGTTCAAGCAATTGGAAGGCAAAGCTTGTCTTTAACCTTGTTTATCCAAGAAGCAATTTCTGGTGTAACCTACGAAAGAAGGCTTGAATTCTTAATTTCTTTTATTTTTTCACAGTAGCTAAATCATCCCATTCTTTCTTTTAATTCAAAAACTTTAAAACCTCAATTTACTTTTTCTAAGGTATAAAAATCTTAATTTGTTGCTTTGTTTTCTAAAAAGTTTAAAATTATTAGTTTTGTTTCTTCAAAACCCCAAAACCAAAATTTGTTTTCCAAATTTTCAAAACCCTAAAATTGAGTTTTGTTTCTTTCCCAAAGCCCTAAAAACTTCTTTTTTGCTTTTATAAACTATAAATCTTTTGATTTATTTTCATAAAACTTTATGAAATTGTCGAATGTTTTTTTCTAAATTCTAAAAACCAACTCATTACCCGAAACCCTAATTCAAAAATCCTAAAACCTTAATTCAATGCCAAAAACCAAAACAGTGAGCTCTAACCCCTTGAAAACCTTAAACCCTAATTTTTTCTAAACCCTAATCCTTTAGAACTTTAAAAACCATAAAAACATAAATATTATAATTTTACACAATAAGCTTGAAACCATAATTCAATGAATAACCGTAAAACATAAATCAAAAGTATTTTAAAGTGTTCAAACCCTAATTTCATGATTTCACCATTCAAACACTAATTTAATTAATCAAAGAACTTTATCAACCTTTTAAAACATAAAACCTTAATCTATTTTAATTTCTTTAAAAACTCACAGTAGCCTAATTATATAAATTTCAAAACCCTAAATACATGAAATAAAGAACCCTAAATGGAAACAGTAGCCATAATTTAGATTTTTATTTGCCTTATTCAATTCTATATTTGATTATGCTTTGATTTATTTTATATGCTTTAATTTATTTAAGTTCAATGCTTGGTTTATTTAATTTATCATGGATAGATGTTTAATTTCTATTGCTGTTTAATACCTTTGATGAATGATTTATTTATGATGAATGGTTATTTACTTTTATCAATTTATTTAGATTTCCAAATGTTGTAAGAGGTATGTTTCCACTTGGTGGGTCCCTCATTAGTTAAATATCATGTAATTTAAATTGCATATATGTTTTAGAACCAATGTAAAGGGCATGTTTCTACCTTTCGGTTGGTGTCCTATTTAGGCATGGGATGTAAGGACATGTTTCCATCCTTGGATGGGTGTCCATTTAATTGTTTTGTTTGGACATTGTTTTGATTTTTAATATATCGATGCTTTTTTTTTTGTTCTGTGTAATATGGATAATGTGGTTATATTTAAGAATTTTATAATATTAAGACCTGTAAAGGAGGCCGGTTCCAATGACCCGGCCTTGTGGGGGTGCCAGGCCATTTCTCACCTTCCCCACACATACCCAACTTTCCGAACCCATTAGGGGGTTGGGGATTCTTTAGGAATCGAGTCATCCACCCCTTTGTTTTTCCCACCCCGTCCGGGTGGCGACTCCATTTTCTCCGAACTTAGGTCCGTGTTCTCTAAGGCCTCGAACCTAAACAGTACCGAAGTAGCAAGAACCATTCTGTAGACCCTTAATTTTGACCCAATCCGGTCCAATATGTTTTATTTAGTCTAAAATGATTTTTGTTGTCTAATTGGTCCAAAATAATTTTTATTAAATAATTTTTCCTTTAGTATGTAATTTTTATTAATAAAAAATAAAAAAAAACAAATAAAAGTCAAAAAATAAAAATAAAAATAAAAATAAAAATCGAAGTTGAAAAAATCGACGATGAAAAATTGTCGCGTGGGCCCGTGGGCACGAGCCCTTGGGCATTTCGCTTTCAGGAAATTCCTGCGGGCGAAATCACTGTGCTATTTCACTTGCAGAAATTTTCTGCCTACAAAATAGCCCAGCTATTGCTATTTCGCATGTAGAAATTTTCAGCCTGCGAAATAGCTGGCTATTTCGCACTCAGAATTTTTTTGTCTGCGAAATAGCTTACGGGCCCGCTCCCCGCGCGCTGCTGCAGCTAGCTGCAGCAGATTTTTTCGCCAGCGCAGTTTCTCTCTAGCAGTTTTTTTCGGCAGCGTAAATTTTTCGATGCAAATTTTTCGAAACCTAATCCAATTAGGTTTTGGTTTCTTTTTTTTTATTAATATTACTTACCTTAACTAATTAGGAATAAACAACTTCAAACAACCAAAGGCAATTAATTTAAGGGAGTCAAAAATCCAAGAGGAGTTTGGAAATTTTGAAACCAAATCAAGGAAGGAAAAGAAGAAATTCAATTCAACTTTTTTTTGGAACAACAGTAGCACGATTTAGAGGATTCAAAGGCAAAAAAAGCTTGTCTTTGAAGCTAGTTCATCCAAGAAAGATTGTTTTTGGAGAAATCATCAAAAGAAGGTATGTGTTAATTAATTTTCTTTAATTGTTTTTTTTTACACAGTAGCAAATATATGAAATCAAAATTAAAAACCTTTGAACTTTAATTTAGTTTTTCTAAAGCCAAACAAAAACCTTATTTCATTGGTTTATATTCCAAAAGGCTTAAAATTGTTATTTTTTCTTCTTAAAAACCTTAAAACTCTAATTGAACATATTTTTCAACAAAACTAAGATGTAAATTCAGCTTCTTTTAAAATCTTAAAGTAGGTTCTATTTCATTCAAAAAATCTTCTAAAACATCTTTTCTACTTATAAAATCTTTAATTTATTTGTTTAAATTCATAAAACTTCATGAAATTATCAAATTGATTCTAAAACCCTAAAAATTATTCACCATCAGTGACCCTACTTCTAAATCCTAAAATTCAAAATTTAACTTTTAAACCCAAAATAATGAACACTAAACCTTTTAAAACCTTAAACCCTAATTTTTATGAACCCTACTCCTTTTAAAATATTAAAAATATAAAAACATAAAAACCTAAATTTTACACAGTAGCTTAGGAACCCAATAACCAAAAATCACAAATTAAAGTATTTTAAAGTGTTTAAAACCCTAGTTTCATGATATCATCATTCAAACCTTAATTTTGTTAATCAAAGCGTCTTACCAACCCTTTAAAACATAAAACCATAATTTATTTTAATTCCATAAAAAGTCACAGTAGCCATAATTGGACTTTCATTTGCTTTATTCAATTCCATACTTGATTATGCTTTGATATATTTCTTATGCTTTAATTTATTTAATTTCAATACTTGATTTATTTAATTTATCATGGATGGATGTTTATTTTATATTTGATTAATAGCTTTGATGAATGATTTATTTATGATGAATGATTATTTACTTTTATCAATTAATTTAAATTTCCAAAAGTTGTAAGAGGTATGTTTCCACTTGGTGGGTAGCTCATTAGTTAAACATCATGTAATTTAATTTGCTTTTCTATTTTAGAACCTATGTAAAGGGCATATTTCTACCTTTTTGGTGGGTGTCCTATTTAGGCATGTGATGTAAGGACATGTTTCCATCCTTGGATGGGTGTCCATTTATTTGCTTTGTTTGGACATTGCTTTGATTTTAATATATTGATGCTTTCTTTTAATTATTGTGTGTAATATGGATAATGTTATTATACTTAAGAATTTTATAATATTAAGACCTATAAAGGAGGCCGGTTCCAATGAACCGGGCATTGTGGGGGTGCAGGGTCATTTTTCACCTTCCCCACACTTACCCAACTTTCCAAACCCATTAAGGGGTTGGGGATTCCTTAAGAATCGAGTCATCCGCCCCTTTCTTTTTCCCGGTCCGTCCGAGTGGCGACTCCATTTTTCTCCGGACTTAGGTCCGTGTTCTCTAAGGCCCCGAGCCTAAACAGTGCCGAAGTCGCAAGAACCATTCCACCGGGAGTGGGGGCGAAAATCCCAGCTCACAGTGGCAACTCCATTGGGGATAAGAGAAGTTGATTTCATTGGTCTTTATATTATTCTTTTCTTTCTTATAATGATATTATCCATTGCATCATTTTAGATTGCATTGTGTACGTGAGTTAGGACGTCCATGTTACCCGTGTTATTTTAAGTAAAGGATACCATACTTTCACTCAAGGTATGGAGATCGAGCATGGCATAACCACTCATAGCCTCGTACCATTTGGTATATACTTGCTATGGTAACCTAAGCCTTTTAACCCAAAGACTAAAGCTCATGTAATTGGCCTAGTTACTTTCCTTAGGTTTTACCCCAAATGCATGTTGTTTGACTATGGTTAGTTTATCTTAGTCTAAATCATGGCTTATTTGGTTTGTTCTTTTTTCTAATATGACCTGAGTATATTGTAAGCTCAAAATAAACTTTTCTCTAAAATCCAAAAGACCAAAAATATTTTTAAAATCTTTCAAGATGGTCTTTGGACATAATACTTTTCTAAAAAAATAAGTAAATTCTTTGGCCCATGGCCCAAATACTAAGCCCAAAATCCATTTTTCTAAAATCTTTTACAATGGGCTTAGAAACAAAACTAATTTCACCAAACATTTCTTACAAAGAGCTTGCAAAAATATTAAGGTCAATTATGAAATACCAAAAATCAATTGTGGGCCTAGTTTACACTAAGAATAAATTAACCATGGGCTTGTTTTTGGCATGAATCATTAGTTACCTTTTTCAAGTGAGAAATCTATTTATAATAAACCTCTTAATTTCGTTTTAATCTAGCATAGCATAAAAGCTACTTTAGTTGGATAAATGGATTAAAACCTAATTAATCAGAATTATCATGGATTGATTTCCATTTTTGAAAATAAAACTATTGGTTGAAACGTCCGAGGGAATTATTCGAAAGCAAGACTCCCCATGTTGGTATTTTGTTAACCATATACCTAGGAAAAGAGACTCACCATTCATGTATGGATGTTATAAGGTTGGAAGGAACGTCCTATTTTTATCTGTTGATTGTTTGTGCATTCATGCATACATGCATACATTTGCATCTCATATCATTGATCCTCTCTGGCTCACAGCCCTGGATTATGAAAGTTCAAAAGTTTACGACAATCCAACTTACGCTGGAGACAAAGTGTCTAGCAACGACTCAATCACTTGCTCACCAAAAATAATGGAACCTGAACAAATCCAAAGAATGGTGGATGAGGCCATCAATGCCAAGATGGAAGAAATAAAAGAGCCCATGGCTGAGACCATAAAGAATCAACTAGCCGCAATTTTAGAAACAATGCCGAAGCATCTGGTAGCACCAAGAAAGTCGAGGGGCAGGCTAAAATTGATGAAGCAGCTTTTAATGATGAAAAGGTGATCATTGATGATGATGATGATTGGGCTCAATACTACCAAGAGGTTCAAAAAAAGAAGAAAGAACCGAAGGCTGTTGAGAAGGCAACTATTGAAAAGACCGAGACATCCGATGATTGCTGATTTAGAAAAGAAATTTGAGAAGAAGCTGAAAACCGAAGAGAAGTCTGAGATCGACAAACTATTTGAACAAGATGAAGAGGTCCCTTATAAATTCAAGATGTCTTCCTTTGCTAAGTACAATGGCACCAGAAATCCTCATCTCCATGTGAAGCAATATATCACTGCCATGCAGTCTACTTGAGCTACTAAGGCTCAAATCCTAAGGTACTTCATGCTCTCATTGGACCCTGTTGTCCAAAATTGGTTCAATACCTTAGATGATGGAACACAAAAGAGTTGGGGTCTACTTTACAAAGCCTTCATCCAACAATATGGATATAATGTTGAGTTAGAAGTTACTTTAATGGAAGTGGAGTCCATTAGACAAAGGCCAAATGAGAATTTTGTGGACTATATGAAGCGATGGAGAAACAAGGCCGCTTTACTCAAGAAGAGGCCCGATGAATCTGATCAAATAAGGATGATTTTGAGAGGGGTGTTACCTAATCTTCGTGAGAGGATGTCTCATACACTCGTCCGTGATTTCAAAGATCTTCTCCAAGCTAGTCTACAAATTGAAGAGTGGGATAAGGAGAAGAATAGCTTTTCAATGAGAAGGAATGAGAAAGGGAACAACCAGCCTAACAATCAAAGCACACAAAAAGAAGTTGATGTTAATGTAACCGATCAAGCAAATAGAAGGCAATTTTCAGATCTGGGGAAGCCTTTGTCTTGGGTCTTCGATAAGCTACAACCATTGGCTCCTCGACCTTTACCTAGTCCATTACCTCCAAAATTTGATACTAAGGTTTTTTGTCAATTTCGTCAGACTCAAGGACATGAGACTGATAGGTGTACCCGATTAAGGCATGTGATCCAATATTTGATTGATAGTGGCAAGCTACCCGAGCAGGATAAGCCCAATACCAAAGACAACCCTTTGCCTAAATTTGAAAGAGTGCCACCACCAGCAACCTTTATGGTGGGAAAAGGATTGGAAGAAGATTTTGTTTTATCCTCTTTTCAAGATGAGAATGTTGAAGATGTGAAAGGAAAAGAAGCCTAACTCAATGAACTTTCCTTAGCTTGAATGTTGCTTTTCAATCTTACTTTATTTAATATTTTGGAACTATTGTGTTTTTCAAATTTAAAGTTGTTTGAATAAATTACTTTCATCAAAATTGTTGTTGGTCTTTGTTCATTTTGGTGCTCGACCAATGAGGAATCTAGCTTGATAATTTATGAATTAATATATTTATGCATCATGACTTGAATGACTTTACTAAGTGAGGGAATGGCTCTATAGCATTGAGTTGTGTATGCTTACTTAGAGAGGGCTCCTGCATAATTACCTTTGTCTAGGTCCCAGTCAGTCTTAAAACATGCTTTGACAAACTTTTGAGGCGAAATTGAACTCTGCTTATTTAAGAGAGAAATGATCTAGGCATTGTTTGGTTAGCCAACAACTAGTATCCACCCAATTAAATATCAATCCCTAGTTGTCCCTTTGAGCCTTCATAAAATTTTAGCTTTCTTTTTATTGGCTTACAAACCCCAATAACCTACCCTGAGCTGTTGTGATACTTTTGACAAGTCTTATGATTACTAAGATGAATAGGCAAGAAGATCAAAGAAAGCAATGATTAGTCAAGATCATGAGGATAGTTGAAGTTTCAAGACCATGAAGATAGTTGAAGTTCTCAAGACCATAAAGATAGTTGAAGTTCTCAAGATTATAAGGATAGTTGATGTTCTCAAAACCATAAGGGTAGTTGAAGTTTTCCTAATATCTCTAATATATCAACATCAACATCAGAGTAACAAATGATTTATCCCTATTAAAGAAGATTTATGTTACTCCACTTATCCATTATTGGAAGCCCAAGTTAGTACAAACCAAGACAACTCTTTTTAGAGCTATAACAAAAAACAAAAAAAAAAGAAGAAAACAAAAGAAAAACAAAAGAAAAAAATAAGGAAGAAAGATAAAATCTAAAAAGGTGGTTCAAAAAGCCAACTGAGTTCTCTTTTACCTAAGACAACAAAAGGCTTCCATTTTATGGATTGACTTGAATTGGTCCCAACACAACTAAAGATTCAATCAAAATCAAAGAAAAAGGAGGAAGACCATCCAGTTCTTGAAAGTTTTGTACTTGATAGTCCTACAAGAAAGAAGGACAAAATGATAAAAGAAAGGGAAGAGTAAGGAAAGAGAAAGAAAAGGGAAGAGTAAGAAAAATAAAGAGGAAAAAAGGGAAAAGAAGAAAAGAAACAAATTTGGGTCTTAAACTTTTTGCAAGGGCAAAAACTGTCCTAATCAAGATCCAGATTAATGCAAAGAAGATAGAAGGAATTTGGAGTCTAGAAAGATTGCTCCCAACTGTCTAAAGTTCCAACAAGAAATTTGTAGTGTGAGGGTTTGTCCATTGTGTCACACCAGCTCCAATCTCAAAATGGCCTCCACTTTAACCCACGTCCCTTATAGACCCCGTTTCAAGCCTATCAAAGACCTGTTGATCTCTCTTGGTAGGTAGAGTTTATTAGTGGAGATAGTTTGGATAAGCATGCATATGAGATAGACAATATTTAAACTCAAATGAGACCTTTGGCCAAGCAATGTGTATGTGCCTATCTGAAGTGCAACAGTTCTTGCTTAAATAGAAATGATTCCCGAGTTTAGTATGGTAACTAGGGTTGTCATGTTATAGATATATTAATTTGGAAAAATCAAGTCCTGAGGTACATTGACATCGATTTGGCAAAGCCAACATTTGATTTCAAAATCAAAATTCAAAAAAAAAAGTGTTTTTTCATACAAAGCCTTCAAGTTAAGGGAAGTATGTTGAATTGATTATTGGCAAGGTCATGAAGAAACTACCAACTGACAAGCTGAAACATAGTTTGAAATGGATACATCCCTGACTCTGCTGCTTAGGGTCTCCACCACTCATGTTTTCAACATCTTGAAGATAAAAGCCAAATGCAAAGCTTTTGATCATTTCAATGCGAGACTTGAACGAGCGTCAAAAAGGAACCAATGAGAACACTTTTGCTAATCACCTCGATCTGTGAGTCGATGGAACGACTATAAGTATTATTCATGCATATCATGCATACATGAGCATATTACATCGCACTTTCTTATCTTAATGAACAGCAAATACCCTGCGAATTAAAGAATCAAAAGAAGATATTGAATCAAGGGGGGCATGGAAAGCCTATTCACTTGTGGAAGCCCTAGTCACTTTGCAAAGAGAAGAAATGCGTGCTTATGCAAAGAACTAGACAAGAAAAACATCAATCAAAGCTTGCATGAAAGAAAAAATCCTTGGGGGGGCAAGGAGAGGATATAAGATCCAATCAAAATTGGAGAAAAAAGGAAAAGTAATTGTAAGGGAAAAGTAGTTAAAGTGCAAAAACTCCCTTGGAAGATCAAAACAATGAAAACATGGATCAAGCAAGACATGGCCAAGCCAAATCAAGCTTGGCCGTGTCACCTCAAAGGAAATCTTGGCAGAACATGACACGGGCAGGAGACACGGCCAAGCCACTGGCCGTGTCTCACCTAAAGGGCAAAGCCAAGAAAGACCAAGCAAAGAGAGAAGGGAAGCAGTAGGTGACACTGGCAGGCGACACGGCCAAGCCACTGGACGTGTCACATGACACGGCCACAAGCTTGGCTGTGTCCCATCCTAAGCCAAGAATAAAGAAGAACCAAAGAAAAAACACAGAAGCTGACACACCTAGGGGACACGGCCAAGCCACTGGCCGTATCACTCCCATCTTCAAAGAACAAAGAAGACCCGATCTCAAAGGATGAAGATCCATTTTCAAGGGTGAAGACCCGATCTCAAAGGATGAAGATCCATTTTCAAGGGTGAAGACCCGATCTCAAAGGATGAAGATCCATTTTCAAGGGTAAAGACCCGATCTCAAAGGATGAAGATCCATTTTCAAGGGTGAAGACCCGATCTCAAAGGATGAAGATCCATTTTCAAGGGTGAAGACCCGATCTCAAAGGATGAAGATCCATTTTCACCCGATCTTAAAGGATGAAGATCCATTTTCAAGGGTAAAGACCCAATCTCAAAGGATGAAGATCCATTTGCAAGGGTGAAGACCCGATCTCAAAAGATGAAGATCCATTTTCAAGGGTGAAGACCCGATCTCAAAGGATGAAGATCCATTTTCAAGGGTGGAGACCCAATCTTAAAGGTTGAAGATCCATTTTTAAGGGTGAAGACCCAATCTCAAAGGATGAAGATCCATTTTTAAGGGTGAAGACCAGATCTCAAAGGGTGAAGATCCATTTTGATGGTGAAGAATCACAATGCATAAAACAGCCGGAGCAGTTAGACTTCTCAAATGATAAAAGGTCAGTTAAACTCAATCTCGGGTCCAAGCACCCATTCTCGGGTCCAAGTACCCAAGCTCGGGTCCAAGTACCCAAATCAAATCAATCTCGGGCCCAAGTATCCAAATCAAATCAATCTCGGGTCCAAGTACCCAATACCGGGTCCAAAACTCAAATTTTCCTTAGGTCCAGAACTTAGAATTATCCTTGAGTCCAAAACTCAAACCGGGTCCAGAACCCAAATTTTCCTTAGGTCCAGAACATAGAATTATCCTTGAGTCCAGAACTCGAACCGGGTCTAGAACCCAAATTTTTCTTAGGTCCAGAACCCAGAATTATCCTTGAGTCAAGAACTCGAACCGGGTCCAGAACCCAAATTTTTCTTAGGTCTAGAACCTAGAATTATCCTTGAGTCCAAAACTCGAACCGGGTCCAGAACCCAAATTTTCCTTAGGTCCAGAACCTAAAATTATCCTTCAGTCCAGAACTCGAACCGGGTCCAGAACCCAAAACCTCAACTGTTTCATCAAAAATTAAGTCTTATTGCTTTTCACTCTCTTTCACTAAGGTTTCAGATCATTCAAGCAGGGGGCAAACTGTAGACCCTCAATTTTGACCCAATCCGGTCCAATATGTTTTATTTAGTCTAAAATAATTTTTGTTGTCTAATTGGTCCAAAATAATTTTTATTAAATAATTTTTTCTTTAGTATCTAATTTTTATTAATAAAAAATAGAAATAAACAAATAAAAGTCAAAAAATAAAAATAAAAATAAAAATCGGAGTCGGAAAATCGGCGAAAAAAAATTATCGCGCGGGCTCGTGGGCATTTCGTCCGCAAGAAATTCCTGCGGGCGAAATCACTGTGCTATTTTGCATACAGAAATTTTCTGCCTGCGAAATAGCTTACGGGCCCGCTCCGTGCGCGCTGCCGCAGCCAGCTGCAACAGATTTTTTCGCCAGCGCAGTTTTTCCGCAGCAGTTTTTTTTCGCCAGCGCAAATTTTTCGACGCAAATTTTTCGAAACCTAATCCAACTAGATTTTGGTTTCTTTTTTTTATTAATATTACTTACCTTAACTAATTAGGAATAAACAACCTCAAACCACTATAAATAAGGACCAAAGGCAATTAATTTAAGGGAGGCAAAAATCGAAGAGGAGTTTGGAAAATTTAAAACCAAATCAAGGAAGGAAAAGAAGAAATTCAATTCAACTTTTTTCTGGAACAGCAGTAGCACGATTTAGAGGATTTAAAGGCAAAAAAGCCTTGTCTTTGGAGCTAGTTCATCCAAGAAGAATTGTTTTTGGAGAAATCATCAAAAGAAGGTATGTGTTAATTAATTTTCTTTAATTTTTTTTTACACAGTAGCAAATCTATGAAATCAAAATTAAAAACCTTTGAAATTTAATTTAGTTTTTCTAAAGCCAAAAAAAAAAACCTTATTTCGTTGGTTTATCTTCAAAAAGGCTTAAAATTGTTATTTTTTCTTCTTAAAAACCTTAAAACTCTAATTTAACATATTTTTCAACAAAACTAAGATGTAAATTCTGCTTCATTTAAAATCTTAAAGTAGGTTCTATTTCATTCAAAAAGTCTTCTAAAACATTTTTTCTACTTATAAAAACTTTAATTTATTTGTTTAAATTCATAAAACTTCATGAAATTATCAAATTGATTCTAAAACCCTAAAAATTATTCACCACCCGTGACCCTACTTCTAAATCCTAAAATCTAAAATTCAACTTTTAAACTCAAAATAATGAACACTAACCCTTTTAAAACCTTAAACCCTAATTTCTATGAACCCTAATCCTTTTAAAATATTAAAAAACATAAAAACCTAAATTTTACACAGTAGCTTAGGAACCCAATAACCAAAAATCACAAATTAAAGTATTTTAAAGTGTTTAAAACCCTAGTTTCATGATATCATCATTCAAACCTTAATTTTGTTAATCAAAGAGTCTTACCAACCCTTTAAAACATAAAATCCTAATTTATTTTAATTTCACAAAAAGTCACAGTAGCCATAATTGGACTTTTATTTGCTTTATTCAATTTCCTACTTGATTATGCTTTGATTTATTTCTTATGCTTTAATTTATTTAATTTCAATACTTGATTTATTTAATTTATCATGGATGGATGTTTATTTTATATTTTGATTAATAGCTTTGATGAATGATTTATTTATGATAAATGATTATTTACTTTTATCAATTAATTTAGATTTCCAAAAGTTGTAAGAGGTATGTTTCCACTTGGTGGGTACCTTATTAGTTAAACATCATGTAATTTAATTTGCTTTTCTATTTTAGAACCTATGTAAAGGGCATGTTTCTACCTTTTTGGTGGGTGTCCTATTTAGGCATGTGATGTAAGGACATGTTTTCATCCTTGGATGGGTGTCCATTTATTTGCTTTGTTTAGACATTGCTTTGATTTTAATATATTGATGCTTTCTTTTAATTATTGTGTGTAATATGGATAATGTTATTATACTTAAGAATTTTATAATATTAAGACCTATAAAGGAGGCTGGTTCCAATGAACCGGGCATTGTGGGGGTGCTGGGCCATTTCTCACCTTCCCCACACGTACCCAACTTTCCAAACCCATTAAGGGGTTGGGGATTCCTTAGAATCGAGTCATTCACACCTTTCTTTTTCCCGTCCGTCCGGGTGGTGACTCCATTTTTCTTCGGACTTAGGTCTGTGTTCTCTAAGGCCCTGAGCCTAAACAGTGCCGAAGTCGCAAGAACCATTCCACCGGGAGTGGGGGCGAAAATCCCTGCTCACACTTTCCACCGGGAGTGGAGGCAAAAATCTCCGCTCACAGTGGCGACTCAACTGAGGATAAGAGAAGTTGATTCCTTTGGTCTTTATATTATTCTATTCTTTCTGTTGGTCTTCATATTATTCTATTCTTTCTTATAAAGATATTGTTCATTGCATCATCTTAGATTGCATCGTGTGCGTGAGTTAGGACGCCCGTGTTACCCGTGTTGTGTTATGTAAGGGATACCATACTTTCACTCAAGGTATGGAGATTGAGCATGGCATAACCACTCATAGCCTCGTACCATTTGGTATATAACTTCTATGGGAACCTAAGCCTTTTTACCCAAAGACTAAAGCTCATGTAATTGGCCTAGTTACTTTCCTTAGGTTTTACCCTAAATGCATGTTGTTTGACTATGGTTAATTTATCTTGGCTTAAATCATGGCTTATTTGGCTTGTTCTTTTTCTAATATGACCTAAGTATATTGCAAGCTCAAATAATTTTTTTCTTTTAAAGTCCAAAAGACCAAAACTATTTTTAAAACTTTTCAAAATGGTCTTTGGACATAAAACTTTTCTAAAAACAAATCAAAAATTCTTTTACTTATGGCCCAAATACTAAGCCCAAAATCCATTTTTTCTAAAATATTTTTACAATGGGCTTAGAAACAAAATTGTTTTTATCCAACCTTTTCTTACAAAGAGCTTGCAAATTATTTAGGTCAATTATGAAATACAAAAAATCAATTGTGAGCCTAGTTTATACTAAGAATAAATTAACCATGGGCTTGTTTTTGGCATGAATCATTAGTTACTTTTTCAAGTGAGAAATCTATTTATAATAAACTTCTTAATTTAGTTTTAATCCAATATAGTATAAAAGCTATTTTAGTTGGATAAATGGATTAAAACCTAATTAATGGGAATTATTATGAACTGATTTCCATTTTCAAAAATATAACTATTGGTTGAAACGTCTGAGGGAATTATTCAAAAGCAAGGTACCCCATGTTTGTATTTTGTTAACCATATACCTAGGAAAAGAGACTTGCCATTCGTGTGTGGATGATATAAGGTTGGAAGGAACGTCCTAATTATCCTTGTTTGTTGATTGTTTGTGCATACATGCATACATGCATACATTTGCATCTCATATCATTGATCCTCTTTGGCTCACAGCCCTGGATTATGATAGTTCAAAAGCTTACAACAATCTGACCTATGCTGGAGACGAAGTATCTAGCAACGACTCAATCACTTGCTCACCAAAAATAATGGAGCCCGAACAAATTCAAAGAATGGTGGATGAGGCCCTCAACGCCAAGACGGAAGAAATAAAAGAGGCCCTAGTTGAGACCATGAAGAACCAATTGACTGCAATCTTAGAAAATCATGCCGAGGCATCTGCGAGCACCAAGAAGCCAAAGGACAAAGGGAAGACCAAAGTTGGTGAAGTAGTTTTTGATGATCAAAAAGTGATCTTTGATGATGATGATGATTAGGCTCAATACTACGAAGATGCTCAAGAGAAGAAGAAAGAACCAAAGGTTATTGAGAAGGCAACTATTGAAAAGACCGAGACATCCGATGTTGAAAAGATGATTGCTGATTTAGAAAAGAAATTTGAGAAGAGGCTGAAAACTGAAGAGATGTCTGAGATCGATAAACTATTTGAACAAGATGAGGAGGTCCCTTATAAGTTTAAGATGCCATCCTTTGCTAGATACAATGGTACTGGGAATCCTCATCTCCATGTGAAGTAGTATATCACTGCTATGCAGTTTGCCCGAGCTACTAAGGCTCAAACTCTAAGGTACTTCATGCTCTCATTGGACCCTATTGTCTAAAATTGGTTCAATACCTTAGATGATGGAACACAAAAGAATTGGGATTTGTTATACAAGGCCTTCATCCAATAATATGGGTATAATGTTGAGTTGGAAGTTACCTTAATGGAAGTGGAGTCCACTAGGCAAAGGTCGAATGAGAATTTCATGGATTATGTGAAGAGATGGAGAAACAAGGCTGCTTTACTCAAGAAGAGGCCTGATGAATCCGATCAAATAAGGATGATTGTAAGAGGGGTGTTGCCTAGTCTTTGTGAGAGGATGTCCTATACACTCATCCATGATTTCAAATACCTTCTCCAAGCAGGTTTGCAAATTGAAGAATGGGAAAGAGAGAAGAACCGTTTTTCAACAAGAAGGAACGAGAAAGGGAACTATCAATCTGGTAGCCAAAGCATGCAAAAGGTCGTCGGTGTCAATGCCACTAACCAAGGAACAAGGAGACAATTTTTGGAATTGGGGAAACCGATGTCTTGGGTTCTCAATAAACTTCAAAGAAAGGGATTACTACAACCTTTAAATCCTTGTCCTTTGCATTACCCTCTCCCACCTAATTTTGACACTAAAGCATTCTGTCAATTTCACCAAATGCAAGGGCATGACACGGATAGATGTGTGAGGTTGAGACATGAGATCCAAAATCTAATTGATAATGGAAAGCTACCCAAGCCCAATAAGCTAAACACCAAAGACAACCCATTACTAAAGTTCAATAGGGTACCACCAGCAACCTTCATGATTGGGGGAGGTTTGCATGAGGATTTTGTCATGTCTTCTTTTCATGATGTGGGTGGAGAAGCAACCAAAGAAGAAGAGGCATTTGGTGAAATTAAACAAGCTATGGTGAGTAAAGAGGTAACAATTTGTGTTATCAATGGGTTTTCGGATTCAAGCGATAGTGATGATGATATTGTATCCAAGAAGGAGGAGTGGACTTGGTCCGAGCCCGAAGAAGATGAAGTAATGAACACTAGATCCGGTAAGCCTTATGCAAGGCCACTACCTAAGGAAGTAGAAACTAATAAGGGTAAGGAAGTTGAAATAGGAAATAAAGAAGAAGAAGATGATGCTGTGCTCAAGCAATTGAAAAGAACCCAAGCAAGTGTTAGCATTTGGGACTTATTAGCTACTTCTAAAAAGCACCGAGAGACTATGGCCAAAGCCTTAGCTAGCATGCCAATTTCTACCTCCACGACGCCGGAAAAGCTGATCAAATTCATAAAAATTGGAGGGGTAATGAAATGTGAAGAGGTCCAAGAAAAGAGCGAAGTTAATATGGGAGCAGTTTCTTTTTCGGATGCGGACTTACCGGAGGAGGGGAGAGATAATATCCGTCCTCTCTTTACCAAAATAGAAGTCAAGGGGAAGAGGACTCCATGTGTAATGGTCGATGATGGATCCACCATAAATGTTTGTCCACTTAAGATATTGCCAAAGCTAGCTATGCCAACAAGAGATCTAAACCCGACCGAGGTAACAATTCATGCTTATGACAACACAAAGAGGCATGCTGAAGGGACTTTCAAAGCTGCTATCAAGGTTGGTCCAATTGAATCTATTGTTGAGTTTATTGTTTTAGACATACCGGTTACCTTCGCCTTACTCTTGGGGCGACCATGGTTTCATCCTCTTGGTGGAGTTCCTTCCACCCTTCATCAAAAGATCAAGTTCCCCAACGGAAATGAGACAGCGGTCATTGAAGCTGAAGATAATGAGATTGTTAACGCTCTACTGATTAAGAGGCCTCTCAATGGTTTTCAAGTAGCTGCAATTTCTGACAATGAAGTAGTGGACTCCAAAGTCTTGAATATGATGAAGAACATGAACTACCTTCCCGGAGCTGGTTGTTTTATTAGTTTTTGTCATAGAATTGTGCCTTATTCATTATGATAATTATTGTTTTCTTTAGGTATTTTGGTAGTTTTAATATGTTTATTTAGTGTTTTCATTAATTTTGGTAGTTTTAATTTATTTCAGTGTTTATCTCATTTTTGTCCTAGTTTTTAGTGTGTGTTTGTGTGTTGTTAGTTAATGTTTATTTGATTCTTGTTTAAAGTGTGTTTCAAGTGTTTGTGTTAGGTTAATATGCAAGGAACATATTAAGGGCAAAACCAAGGATCAAGAGAGGAAGGAAAGACCAAGGAACCAAGAGGAAGAAAACAATGGACAATAGCTGACACATGCAGAGGACACAGCCAAGCTTGTGGCCGTGTCCCATACCAAGCTAAGGAAGAAGACCAAGACACAAAAGGTGACACATTCAAGGGACACGGCCAAGCTTGTGGCCTTGTCCCTCCAAATTTGTCAAACACGGCCAAGTTGTATAAGCTTGGCCGTGTCACGCTCAAGCCCAAAGAAAGAAGAAAGATGAAAATCAAACAGAAGCAGACACCTTCAGGGGACACGGCCAAGCTTGTGGCCGTGTCCCTCCAAGAACCTCAAACACGGCCAAGCTTGTCTAAGCTTGGCCGTGTCACTCATGGACTAAAGAAAAGCGGAGTTTTAAGCGAGGTTTCGTATAAATTATACGATTAGGGTTTTCAAGGGAGTTGTTGAGAGTTTTGAGTTTTTTTTTTCAGCCGTCAGAGAATAAGTTAGGGTTTCTAATTTTATTTTCTTAGATATTTTGATTACACTTTGATTAAACTAGTCTAGATTAAATTTGTTTTTTCCATTGCAACATTCTTCGAGCAAGTTCTGAACAAGAGATTCTTCAGGAGCTAAGAAGTTTGTAATTTGGTTTTGTTCTCAAATTTTATCTCTTTAATTTCATTGGAATTGTATTCAAGAATATTATCATGTCTAAATTGATTTTTTTGAATTTTAATGAGATGAGTATGTTTGATAACATTAATATGAACTAATTTGATCTTGTCTAGGGTTTGTATGGATCTGCTATGATTGTATGGATTGGTTATTGCTCTTAACTGAATTATTTCTTTAGCCTTGATTGAATGGAATATTGTTAATATATAATTGATTGGCCACCAATTATGTGTTTTAAGGTATTAGATGAAGGATTGAGAGATGAAGTCTAATGCTGGAATAATTCAATTTGGGACTTAGGTGAATTAGAGATATAACCTAAGAAAAAGATCATATCAATTGTAACAAGATTAGTTGAAAGAGGTTTGAATGCGAGAGCTTATTTCCTTGATTCGATTAGTTAAGTTGCTTGAGATTTAATCTTCGAAATTAAATTGGTTGAGAGGAATAACCGTTCATACATATAAGTAGTAGAGAAGTGCAAACCCTAGACCTTTCTATCAAGTGAATCAATTCATCAGCTCAGTTTACTTTTATTGTTTTGAACTCCAATCGATCTGTCTTCATTAGTTGTTAGCAATTTAAATTTATTAATCACTTGTTATTTATAATCTGATAATAAATTAGCTTATCTAGCTTCCTTGTGAGATGACCTTGAGGCAATCATCTTTGCTACAGCTACCTTGTATACTTGAGAGTGACGCTTTGTGGTAGAGTTAATTAGAGCGCAACAAGTTTTTGACGTTATTAGTCATAGATACTTTAGATTATTTTTCATTGTTTACTTTTGATTTTATTTGTCTTTTGCTTCTAATAATTCCATTTTTCTAGAAATTTTGTTTATGCAAGGCAGGAGATCACTCGAAGGAGAGCTATATCCATTTATTCCAGAAATTCAGAGAGTGAAAAGGAGCAGAGAAGAGTTTGAACTGTACACCAGATTTGATACAGTCTGATTTTGAGTCGGATACTGCACAATCTGTCAATATGGGAGAAGAAAGACAAAGAACAGACAAAGAACTATGAGAGATTTTGCTAGACCTGTCATTGGAACTTCCACCTCTTGCATAAGATTAACAGATGCAGCAAGAAATTATGAGTTGAAGAACATTCATTACAACATGCTGCCATCATTCTATAGAGTTCCGAATGAAGATCCTTTGAACTTTATCCGGGATTTCTATTCTACCCTCAACACTTTTCCATTGGAAGGACTAACAGAGGATCAGTTGAGGATGAGATGTTTTCCATATACATTAAAGGATAGGGCAAAGAGCTGGCTTATGATGTTGCCCGAAAATTCTTTGACAACTTGGGAGCAAGTTTATAACAAATTTATGGGCAAGTTTTACTCACATCAGAAGACAGCTGAATTGAGAGGGAAGATTGCTACATTCTCTCAATTTGAAGGAGAGCCATTTCATGAGGCTTGGGACAGATTTAAGATGTTATTGATCCAGTGTCCACATCATCACTACCCACTTCAACTTCTTAATCAGTTTTTCTACAATGGTCTAACCCAGCAATTTCAGAACACTGTTGATAACGCAGCTGGGGGAGCTATGGGAAAAAAAGCAACTGATGAAACTTATGAGATCTTTGAGATGTTGGGAGCTAATTCTCAATAGAAAAGTGTAAGAGGAAGAAGTAAAGGGGTAAATCAATTGGAAGACAATAGTGAGATGGTCAATCAGATAGCTGAATTGACAAGGCAAGTGCAGATGCTGAATATGAAAAACAACACTTCTTCATCCACTCAAGAAGTGTGTGGAATTTGTGGAACTTTTGGGCATGGAGCAAATATTTGCCCCTCCGCATATGAGTCTTATGGTATTGAAGCTTAGCAAGTCAATGCTATGGGGGGATATCAACCAAGGGCCCGGAATGATCCTTACTCAAATACTTACAATCCTGGTTGGCGGAATCATCCTAATTTTTCCTTGGCAACAAATAATTCTCAACAGCCTTTCCATTTGCTCCAGAGACAGAATCAACCGCAGGATCAATCCTCAAATCAAGGGTAGCTTAAGATAGAGAGTTTGGAGGAAAGTTTATAGGCTTTTATCTAAGTAAGTGCCAAAAATCAAGAGATGACCAACAAGAGGTTGGATTCATTAGAAGCATCTTTTAAGAAAGTGGAGACTCAAGTAGGGCAACTTGCACAACAGATGCAGATTCAACAAAAAGGGAAATTTCCAAGTCAACCTAAGCAGGCACAATCAGTGACTGTTCTTAGAAGTGGCAAGGTAATTAACAATAATGTTGAAAATAATTCTGTGAATGCAGGTGACCAAGATAACAAGAAGGAAGGAGAACTAGAGAACAAAGGTGTTGGAGAAAGATCAATGGAGAAATCCCCTTCAGCAGATTTACACAAGGCGAGCAATCCATACCGGCCACCTATACCATTCCCCAGCAGGTTGAAGAATGATAAACAAGATAAGCAATTTTCTAACATCTTCAACATGCTGTCTAAGGTAAGTATTAACTTACCCTTACTTGAAGCAATAAAGAACATGCCAGCTTATGCCAAATTCTTCAAAGAACTGGTCACCAAGAAAAAGAGGTATGAGCCGAATGAAAAGGTGATAGTTTTAGAGGTAGCTAGTGCTGTTCTGCAGCATAAACTACCTCCCAAGCTAAAGGATCCTGGTAGCTTTATAATTCAACTTACTATGGGGAATGGAAAGGGGATTGATGGCATGTGTGATCTAGGAGCCAGTGTAAATTTGATGCCTTATTCTGTGTATCAAGAATTAGAACTAGGGGAACTTAAACCAACCAAAATGGTGCTGCAATTAGCTGATAGATCTCTTAGATTCCCGAAAGGGGTTATAGAAGATGTGTTAGTTAAGGTTGGAGGGTTGATAGTACCTGTGGATTTTATAGTTCTTGACATGGAAGGAAGTAACCCTACACCATCAGCACACACTATGTTGCTGGGTAGGCCTTTTATGGCTACTACCAACACCTTAATAGATGTTAAAAATGGTAAATTATCAATGACTGTCTTGGGACAAACGGTTGAATTTTTTATTTTTAACACTTCTCCCATTCCTATAACTGCTTTATATGAGGATTGTTCTTTAATTGATTGTGTTGACGCAATTGTTTCAGATGTTTTCTTACAGACAGGTTCCTCGGATAAATTGGAGGTGGCACTGACTTTAGATCATGGTTTGGATATTTTTTATTCAAAAATAGTCAGTTGCCTTGAGACATTAGAGAGTGCTGAAATAGAGGAACTTAAGGAGGACCCAGCATTTGAACTTCCCTCCATCCAAAAGGAAGAGAAGAATCCTTCACTAGAGTTAGAGCTGAAAGAGTTACCTAAAAATCTGAAATATTTGTTTTTAGGAGATCTCAATACCTTACCTGTGATAACATCTAGTGAACTTAGTGAAGGGGAAGAGATGAGATTGGTGAATGAGCTTAAAAAATTGAAAAAAGCAACAGGATGGGGATTGAGTGACATAAAAGGTATTAGCCCTTAAATGTGCATTCATAGAATCACCTTAGAAGAGGGGGCTAAACCAGTGAGGGAGACCCAAAGGCGCTTTAACCCAAAGGCATATGAGAGCTCGAGGATTTACAAGGATCGCACTAAAGCACTTCATGACAGAATTATAGTGCGAAAGACAATGAGTCCAGGTATGAAAGTTTTACTTTTTAACTCTCGTCTCCGTCTATTTCCAGGTAAACTCAAGCCTTGATGGAGTGGTCCTTTCAAGATAACTCAGGTATATCCTTCCGGTGCCATTGAATTGCTTAACTCTCGAACAAATGAGACTTTTAAAGTAAATGGACGGAGAGTTAAGCCATACAATGAAGGATTTCAGGAAGTGAGGATCATTGACAGCACTTTGATCCAAGATCCCTAAGTCTTGCAGTGATGTCCAGCTATATGACATTAAAGAAGCGCTAAATAGGAGGCAACCCATCGGTTTGCATTTCTTTCTCATAGTTATAATTTTATATTCAGCAATTTTGATTTTATGTTTGGTTTAAATAAATGGAATGGGTTTTTTTGATCGGTTTTTATTTTTCTAATGTGTTTCAAGGTTGATCAAAGAAGAGGTTTGCAATTTCTTAAAGATTGGTGATTTAAAAATAAAAAAAAGTTAAAAATGGCAGTAGGTGACACGGCCAACAAGCTTGGCAGTGTCCTTGGCCGTGTCACATGGGACATGGCCAAGCTTCACAAAAAATTCCATCTCTTTGTTTTTTGCACTCTTTTATTCACAGTAGGAGACACGGCCAACAAGCTTGGCCGTGTCCTTGGCCGTGTCACATGGGACATGGCCAAGCTTCACCAAAAAAATCACTTTTCTTTTATTTTTGCAAATTTTCCTTACAGTAGGTGACACACCCATGGGACACGACCAAGTCACTGGCCATGTCCCTCCAAGCACATCAGACACGGCTGTGTCCACCTAAATTTGGCCGTGTCTCTTTAATTTCACACTCAGACACGGCCAAGCTCATCCAAACTTGGTCGTGTCCCTTCACTTTTACACTTTAAAAACACGATTTTTGCACAGTTTGCTCATTCCAATCCCTAGATCTATTTTGGTTTCTCTCTCTCTCTCTCGACTTCTCTCTCACAAAACTCCATTGTTTGTGTTTCAAAGCTTCAAAACCTCCATTAAATCTCAATTTTCTTCACCAAAACTAAAATTAATCCGTTAAATCTTCTTCTTCTCTCACAAAAGATCAATTTAATCGGTTTAAATTTCAAATTTTTTTAGATCTTTCAAGATGCCAAGAACGAAGATGGTTTCCCACCGCAAGAAGAAGAGACCTACAACTGAAGGTGCATCTTCATCTTCATCATTTTCATCTTTGAAGAGAGTGAATCTTTTGGCTCGGGGTTTCTTCCCGACGAGGTATGTCAATGATGAATCCCTTAATGCTCTTAATATTAGGGATAATTTTTATCATTATGTTCAAATCCTTAGGTGGGAGAACCTAGTCTCCTTACGACCTTTGCAATTTCAAGAGCTTACTTTGGAGTTCTTAACATCTCTTAATGTTGAAAGAGATGCGCAGAAAATTTGCTCTAGGTTGAGTTTTAAGTTGCTTGGAAAATCATTTGTGATTAGTATTGAACAATTAAATGGTATATTTGGTTTCCATCAACATGGTGAAAGGTCGATACCTAAGGAATTTAAACAACAATTTGCTTTAAGAGCATTGGGCTCGGGGACTTATGTGGCCAAATCGGTCAAAGCAACTAAATTGAACAATCCCGCTTTGAGGTATTTGCATCGTTTTATGTCTTGCAGATTCTTTGCTAGGAAGGAAAGCCCGGGTGTAGTTGAACTAAGTGAACTATTTTTCTTAGATTGTGTGGTTAATGCAGTGCCTATTAGTTCCGACAATTGGTTAGCCGATGTTTTTGATAGTGTGGCAAACAAAAAGAAGGGGGCTATCTATATTGGAGGATTGGTTACCACATTGGCCATAGCCCTTCTTGATGATTTTGACCCGAGTACTTGTTGTATGACTAGAATTACGGGTAATGATTCATTGGATTTGGCTATGCTAGAGAAGATGCATATGGTGGTGCATAGGAGAGGGGCTTATATGATGTCTTCAGCTGAGCTAGAAGTACCGGGGGGCAGACAAAAGAGAATACGAGTCCAGGAGGGGTCCGACTCGGATTCTCTTGATTTGGAAGAAGATGCTCCAGCTCCAAATAATCAAGAGATAGTTAATAGGATTGAGGCACTGGAGGGCAAGGTAGATCATAACCATGCTACGGTCTTGCAACAGTTAGACCAAATCAATAGCAACCTTGCCAAGATTATGAGTCTTCATCCCTCGGCTGCTTCATCATCACATCCTCCTTCACCGTAGTTCTTTCGAGATAATTCCTTACTTTCTTGTGTTTAGTTATAGCATATTTGTGTTTGTATTTTTCATTTTTGTTTTTAATGTTAACATTTTATATTTTGGATATTTTATTATATATTGTATTTTGTTTTTGAACATTTGCTATTTGTGATGGAAAGTTAGGTTTTGCCTCACAAGGGACCGATGGGAAATAGGTTGTACCTTAACTCTTTATCTTTATTATCCTTGTTTCCATTAAGGACAATGTCATTTATAAGTGTGGGGTAATCTTTAAACTTTCCTTTAATTCTTGTTTTGTTTGTCGTTAATTCTTATTTTGTTTGTCATTTTGTGTTATATTGTGCGTTGTGCATGGCATAATTATTGAAAACTTATTGACTTTTCTGTGATTCTAGTATTATATTTGAGACTTTAGTATCAGCATAGAGAATAGCATTTGAATTCATTCAGGATCAATTTTCACATTTTGCAATTCACGACATATAAATCTTTGAGAACCCACCTTTGTGAGTTTTGAGCCTCATAGATTGAATGTTATTGTCAATTGAATTTCTTTTCTTAAGTGTGCACCTTCATGATTTTGCATCTCTAGAGTTTGCTTTTGCATACTAATTGAACTCACATTATGATTTCATCTCAAGTTTTAAAATGATGAAGGCAAATTAGGTTAGCCCTTTAGCTTAAAAAGACCTCCCTTAATTATGAATTCCTTAGTGAGCCAAGTAGAGCCTTTGACCTTTTCTTGATTGATAAACACAATTCACAACTCAACTTTTTCTTATTATCTTCATACCTGCATTAAGGAATGGAGTTTATTATGATATGACAATAGGATGGTTTAATTCATAAGTGTGGGGTAAGCAATTTAAAAGAAAAAAAAAACTCGCTATTGAACATTATTGTCAATTGAATTTCTTTTCTTAAGTGCACACCTTTATGATTTTGCATCTCTAGAGTTTGCTTTTGCATACTAATTGAACTCACATTATGATTTCATCTCAAGTTTTAAAATGATGAAGGCAAATTAGGTTAGCCCTTTAGCTTAAAAAGACCTCCCTTAATTATGAATTCCTTAGTGAGCCAAGTTGAGCCTTTGACCTTTTCTTGATTGATCAACACAATTCACAACTCAACTTTTTCTTATTATCATCATACCTGCATTAAGGAATGGAGTTTCTTATGATATGATAATAGGGTGGTTTAAATCATAAGTGTGGGGTAAGCAATTTAAAAGAAAAAAAAAACAAAAATAGTATTGCTTTAGTAAGATGTAGGGCTGAAATGCATACTTTGCACATTGTATTTGCTAAGAGTCGATTATTCTTTTCCTCTACATTGTAAGCTAGATGTTTCATGCAATTTTATATTTTGTATATATATATATATATTAAAAAAATAATAAATATAAAAAAAGAAAATAAAATAAAGAAAAGATATATATATACAGAATTCATATATTTTCTAGCATTAGAGGAATGTCGACTCATGTACTTTTCTTTAAGTATGCAAGTATGTGAGATTATCGATGGTTGGTGAATATGCCATTTGAGGAGTTATGAGTTTCTGAGCAAGAGTATTGTTTTATTTAGATACTCCATTTCTTGATGCTCCAGCTTAAATGTCTTTTCTCACACATGCACCTTAGCCCCATTACATCCAAATAAAAGACCTTCGGATTATTTCTTGAGAAAATCAGTGAGGGAGATTGGATAATTAAGCAAGTTTATGGTAGTATGCAGTCATGAGTGGTTTGAGTGAATTAACCTATGAAATAGAGTGAAACAATTAGATGAGAGATGAGATTTCTATGTCTGGATTAATGAATGAGTTAAGAAAATCTTAATTTAATGAAATTGCAATTATTTATGGCTGAGTCTTAAAGGATTTCATCTTATATGCTGGAATTATAGTTAAGGTTGTTTGAGTTTTTAATTTATGCCATGTGAATTTGCATGAGGACAAGCAAAGTTTTAAGTGTGGGGTAGTTTTTTTATTAGTTTTTGTCATAGAATTGTGTCTTATTCATTATGATAATTATTGTTTTCTTTAGGTATTTTGGTAGTTTTAATATGTTTATTTAGTGTTTTCATTAATTTTGGTAGTTTTAATTTATTTCAGTGTTTATGTCATTTTTGTCCTAGTTTTTAGTGTGTGTTTGTGTGTTGTTAGTTAATGTTTATTTGATTCTTGTTTAAAGTGTGTTTCAAGTGTTTGTATTAGGTTAATATGCAAGGAACATATTAAGGGCAAAACCAAGGATCAAGAGAGGAAGGAAAGACCAAGGAACCAAGAGGAAGAAAACAATGGACAGTAGCTGACACATGCAGAGGACACGGCCAAGCTTGTGGCCGTGTCCCATACCAAGCTAAGGAATAAGACCAAGACACAGAAGGTGACACATTCAAGTGACACGGCCAAGTTGTCTAAGCTTGGCCGTGTCACACTCAAGCCCAAAGAAAGAAGAAAGATGAAAATCAAACAGAAGCAGACACCTTCAGGGGACACGGCCAAGCTTGTGGCCGTGTCCCTCCAAGAACCTCAAACACGGCCAAGCTTGTCTAAGCTTGGCCGTGTCACTCATGGACTAAAGAAAAGCGGAGTTTTAAGCGAGGTTTCGTATAAATTATACGATTAGGGTTTTCAAGGGAGTTGTTGAGAGTTTTGAGTTTTTTTTCAGCCGTCAGAGAATAAGTTAGGGTTTCTAATTTTATTTTCTTAGATATTTTGATTACACTTTGATTAAACTAGTCTAGATTAAATTTGTTTTTTCCATTGCAACATTCTTCGAGCAAGTTCTGAACAAGAGATTCTTCAGGAGCTAAGAAGTTTATAATTTGGTTTTGTTCTCAAATTTTATCTCTTTAATTTCATTGGAATTGTATTCAAGAATATTATCATGTCTAAATTGATTTCTTTGAATTTTAATGAGATGAGTATGTTTGATAACATTAATATGAACTAATTTGATCTAGTCTAGGGTTTGTATGGATCTGCTATGATTGTATGGATTGGTTATTGCTCTTAACTGAATTATTTCTTTAGCCTTGATTGAATGGAATATTGTTAATATATAATTGATTGGCCACCAATTATGTGTTTTAAGGTATTAGATGAAGGATTGAGAGATGAAGTCTAATGCTGGAACAATTCAATTTGGGACTTAGGTGAATTAGAGATATAACCTAAGAAAAAGATCATATCAATTGTAACAAGATTAGTTAAAAGAGGTTTGAATGCAAGAGCTTATTTCCTTGATTCGATTAGTTAAGTTGCTTGAGATTTAATCTTCGAAATTAAATTGGTTGAGAGGAATAACCGTTCATACATATAAGTAGTAGAGAAGTGCAAACCCTAGACCTTTCTATTAAGTGAATCAATTCATCATCTCGGTTTACTTTTATTGTTTTAAACTCCAATCGATTTGTCTTCATTAGATGTTAGCAATTTAAATTTATTAATCACTTGTTATTTATAATCTGATAATCAATTAGCTTATCTAGCTTCCTTATGAGACGACCTTGGGGTGATCACCTTTGCTGCAGCTACCTCGTATACTTACGAGTGACGCTTTGTGGTAGAGTTAATTAGAGCGCAACAAGTTTTTAAATTGTAGAGTTAATTAGAGCTGGTCTTGGAAAGGGTAAGGCCGGTTTGACAAAGTTGCCAAATTTTAGAACTCAAACTTCCAAGATGGGGTTGGGATATGATGAAGACAATGATGTCCAGCCAAACAAGAGTGAGAAGATGAGCTTCCCTCCACTTAAAGATATCTTTGTCAAAGCTCCAGATATGGGACCACTCCAAGGAAAGCCCGAGCCGATCATGTTCATGGGTAAGTTGATCCCAGGTTTTGAAATTTTTGTAGATGTGGCTGAGCTAGTGGACCAAGTGAAGAAAGAGCTCACCCTGTCAGCCAACAAAGAATTCAATCCAAAAGTGAAAAATGAAGATGTCCTAAAGGCTAAGAAGACTCCGGAGGAGATTGCTACCTTGGTTGAAGAAAAGTTTGAAGACATTCTGCCTTATGATTCTGAGAACAATGATTTTGATTTTGATTTTAATTTGTTTTCTTTGTATGAGGATGATGATGTTTTCTTTTCCAAAATAAATGCAATAAAGTCTGATTTTGCTTACTTGTGTGATGTTTCTCCTGATGGTTGCATACATTCAAATAACAGTTACATTGGCATCTTTAATATTAATTTTGTTAACACACAATCATTAAATTTGGGAGCAACTGAAAATCCTAAAAACATTAGCATAGCATCCGACCTTACTCCTGATGAGAGAGAGAGATTTGAAAAAATATTCAAAAAATATGAAGAAGTGTTTGCTTGGTCTTATGAGGATATGCTTGGAATAGATCGAGACATAGCTGAGCATCATATTCCAACTCACACTCACATGAAACCTGTCAAAAAAAAGCTCAGGTGATTAAGGCCTGAGTGGGCTGAATTGGTTAAAGAAGAGGCCACTAAGCAAATACAAGTGAAGTTCCTTGAAGTGATAGAATACCCAGATTGGCTAGCCAACATAGTACCCGTGCCAAAGAAAGATGGGAGAATAAGGGTCTGTGTAGACTACAGAGATTTGAACAAGGCTTCCCCTAAGGATGATTTTCTTTTACCTCATATAGATGTTCTCATTGATAGTGCAGCCTCTAGTGTGCTACACTCATTTGTAGATGGATTTTCCGAATACAATCAAATGTTAATGGCCCAAGAGGATAAAGCCAAAACTGCCTTCATTACCACATGGGGTATATTTTGTTATAGGGTGCTGCCGTTCGGCTTAAAGAAAGCTGAAGCAATTTATCAAAGGATGGCCACCACATTATTTCATGACATGATGGTAAAATCAGACACGAGGGAACAACACTTCCAAAACTTAGAATTATTCTTCGATAGAGCTTTGAAATATAAGCTAAGACTAAACCCGAAGAAGTGTGTGTTCGGTGTTACTTCAGGAAAATTATTAGGACATGTGATTGGTCCAAATGGCATTAAGATTGATCCTAACAAAGTTGAAGCAATCAGGGATATGCCAGCCCCAAAGACGGAGAGAGAAGTTTGGGGATTCATTGGTAAACTACAGTACATTAGCAGATTTATAGCAAAGCTCACAACAATCTGTGAGCCTATCTTCAAATTGCTTAAAAAGAATCAGCCGGTCATTTGGAATGAAGAATGTCAAAAGGCCTTTGAGTGAATAAAAAAGTATTTGTTGAATCCACCTATTTTAAAACCACCTAAACCTGGCAAACCTCTACTACTATACTTAGCAGTAGAAGAAGAGTCAATAGGAGCCATGGTAGCCTAAGCAGATGAGTCAGGGATTGAGCATGCAGTTTACAATTTGAGTAGAAAGCTCCTACCTTATGAAATTAAGTATAGTATCATTGAAAAGACCTGTATAGCCGTGGTTTGGTCTTCTAAGAAGTTGCGGCATTACTTTCAATCGTATAGTGTGCACAATTTCTAGGTTGGATCCAATGAAGTACTTAAGGGAGACACCCTCTTTGATTGGGAAATATGGTCGATGGTTGATAATATTAGAAGAATTTGAGATTGAATATGTAACCAGGAAAATAATTAAAGGTAGAGTGGTGGCAGAATTCCTGGCCCAACAACCATTACCAGATAGCAAAGAGGTAATCTTGGAATTTCCGGATGAACATTTAGAAGTAATTGAAGTACAAGGGTGGAAAATGTATTTTGATGGAGCAGTAAACAGGAAAGGAGCAGGTTTAGGAGTTATACTAGAATTGCCCGAAGGGGAACTTATCCCTTTAGCCAAAAAGTTAAAATTTAGGGCAACCAATAATATGGTGGAGTACGAAGCTTGTATTTTTGGTTTGGAAACCCTTATAATTATGAAGGTGGATAAGGTGGAAGTTTTTGGTGATTCATTGCTAGTAGTATCCCAAGTAAATGGAGAATGGGAGTTGAAAGAAGAAAAATTAAAACCATACCACCATTACTTGACCATGATGAAGAAGAATTTTAAGGAGTCTAGGTTTATACACCTATCGAGAGAAGAAAATCAGATGCCTGATGCCCTAGCCACATTGGCTTCAGTATGGGAAAACTCTGTCAGCTTATTCCTTAAGCCTCTGATCTTGACCAGTTCATCAACTCCTTGCTATGAATATGAAACAATCATGGAAATTGATACAGACCATGATGCGTGGTATGATACTATAAGGCAATTTTTGGAGGAAAGAGAATACCCGCCTGGGGCAACAAAGAAAGAGAAAAGAGTCATAAGGCAGTGGTCATTACAATACATCACATTCCATGGAGAGTTATATCGAAGATGGCCTAATGGGGTGCATTTGAGATGTTTAAGAAAGCCTGAAGTAGAGCATATCATGTCATAAATACATGTGGGAAGTTATGGACCGCATATGAGTGGTTTGGCTCTAGTTAAGAAGGTTATTCAACAAGGTTACTACTGGCTGACCATGGAGAGAGATTGTATTGAATTCGTAAAGAAGTGCCAACAATGTTAGATGTATGGTAATTTGAATCACATGCCTCCTGAAGAATTACATTCTATGTCTTCACCCTGGCCATTTGCCACCTGGGGTATCAACATTATAGGAGAGATACATCTGACAGCTTCAAACGGTCACCATTTCATTATGGTAGCAGTAGATTATTTTTCAAAATGGGTCGAAGCCGAATCCTTCAACAAATTGGGTGCAAGCCAAATGGCTAGATTTATTGAAAAGAACCTCATCTGCCGGTACGGGGTCCTACACAGTGTCATATCAGACAATGGGGTACAGTTTCAAGGAGCAGTTAAGGATTTATTCTCAAAGTACCAAATCAATCATCATAGGTCCTCTCCTTATAGACCAGAGGCTAATGGTGCAGTAGAAGCAACAAACAAAACAATTAAGCAAATTCTGTCCAAGATGACCGGGACTTACAGGGATTGGTCAGAGATGCTTCCCTTTGCTTTATGGGGATATAGGACAAGTGTGCAAACACCTACTGGAATGACACCGTTCTCTTTTGTTTACGGGATGGAAGCAGTGTTACAAATTGAAATAGAAATCAAGTCATTGAGAGTAGTCTTGGAAGATGAACTGCCTAAAATGGAATGGGTAGCGAGCAGATACACATAGTTAGCTTTACTAGAAGAGAGAAGGTTAAAAGCATTGTATCATCATCAACTGTATCAAAAGAAGATAGCTCGAGCCTACAATAGAAGGGTTAAAATCAGAAAATTAAGAGTTGGGGATTTGGTGTTGAAGCAATGTAAGCCTAATGTATCTGATCCAAGAGGGAAGTTCAGAACTGGCTGGGAAGGGCCATATGTCGTGAAACAAGTCATGAACAAAGGTGCAGTGAAGTTATCAGACATGGATGGGAACGAGTTTAGTGAGCCAGTAAACATTGAAAGGTTGAAGAAGTTTTATGTATAAAAAAATAAAAAAAGAGAGCTCGCTAGGTTGAAAACCCAAAAAGGGCAGCCTAGGCAAAAGTTAAAGCAGTCCGCTAGTCCCAAAAACCCGAAAGGTCAAGCTAGGCAACAATTAGGGCTAAATGAGAGAAAATCGTCAATTAGAAAACCCGAAAGGGCTAACTGCAACAGGAGTGATCTTGTGTATGCTGGCTTTATGTTTGGTTGTTCCCCAATTTAATAAAACATAATTAATGTTAAAATTGTTCTTTGTGCACTGTTATAAGTATTTGACCAGATATGGATGAAATAAATAAACACAATAGCAAAAGGTGATGACAAATTATAAATGGAAAAGAAGCATCTTTTATTACATTAATTTTTTTTCATCCTAACAATACACTTTCTGAATTGACAAGTATAAAATCTATGGCAGTCAATAAATGTAACGTGCAGGCCAGCTTTGCCTCAGCTGATCCAGGTAGGCTTCAGTCAAACAAGGCATGTCTAAGTCGGGAGTAAAGTCAGAATCACGAGGCTCAGCTCCATACTGACGGGTAAGTCGGCAAGGATCATAGCATGTACCTTGATAAAGAGCAGCAAGGGGAACATACATCAAGTATGTCCGCATGGTGATACGAGAAATCTTCCACCAAGGTACCAACCAATGGATGTTGACTTCAGAGCGTGAGTGGATCCAGTCAACCCAGTCAGCATATGAAGAAGCAGGATGGAGTAGCTTCCTAGCAGAATGATGACGTGGCAAATATCTAGCAAAATCCATGGATGGAGTATAAAGCAAACAAAGATGCTCCTGAAGCCAAATATGTGAAGAAAGAATTAAATTGAATAAAAAAAGAAAAAGAAAAAAGAGTCCGCTAAGTTAAAAACCCGCAAGGGCAGCTTAGGCAAAATTTAGGACAGCTCGCTAGTTTCGAAAACCCACATGGGTGGACTAGGCAAAAATTAGAGCAATAAAGAAAAAAGAAGGAAAAAAACTTAAATTGAAAACCCGAAAGGACAGTTTAGGTAATTACCTGAAGAAGCAACGGACTCCCAGTCAGTCTCTTTGACAATCCTAATTTAAGTCAGTCTAATCCAACAAAGGTCTCGCTAAGATCACAGGTACCGGTGATAAGCCTCCTTCCATTTGGTCCATAATATCCAATACCCGTGGATCAATATCGCCGTCGGAAGAAACAAGCAAGAATTGGCCGAGCAAGCAAAGACAAAGCATGCGTCCCCATGCCTTAGTAGGGGCCAAATGAGAGAGACAAAAGTCAATCAAAGGAGCAAATAGAATTTTTTCACCTCTCATCAACTGAAGAACTTCAGGTTTTGGAATTTGAAATAACGTCTGCATCTTCTGTTGAGTCTTGGAAATCAATGTGGGTAACTCCATTTGTTGATTATTTGGATATCCAAGGATGGCCTCAAATTCTTCAATCATGGGACATATTTCAAAACCATTAATTTTAAATGCCCTAGAATCCATATTCCAAAAGGAAGCCATGGCATGTAAGAAGGAGTGGTCCAATTTAACATTTTGAAAACATTTTAAAACATCAAATTTTGACCGTGAAATTTGCTTCCAATGAATGGCATCCATATTCTTAAATAGAATTTTTATTTTCTTTAAATGATGCTCGGTCATGGTTGATGAATAAAGAAAAATTAAAATTGTTAAAGGGAGTTCTCTATGTGGGAATAGAAAGAATTTTGGTTTCTGTATAAAATATGGCATGAAAGTTTATTTATATAGAAGAAATAAACCTTTTCCAAAAGTGATGAGAAAAAGGTGGTGGGTAAGACCATATGGCATAAGGAAAGGAATTGGTGACAATTTCCTTTACCATGTTGAATTTGGTTTAGCAAAATGATGTGGATGTGAATTATGAAATTATGATGTACTGTGATAAAAAAAATATAGATATATATATATACAGTAAAGATGGAAAGTGTATTTTTCATTATTATACAATATTTTACAATTGTTACAATATTTATACATCATTGAGAGGGTGGTGGTAGGTCATCAAATAAGGCCTTGAAAAAGTCATCGTCTATTGGAGGAGAGGGCAAATTACTCGTCCCGAGTCAGCCCGAAGTGAAAGCACCGAAATTCTGCAAATTACTCATCTCGGGATCACCCGAAGTGGAAGCACTAAAATCCCTATATCCTTGAGGTTCCGATCCGTCATGGTCCTTATCAGAAGCAGATGAAAGGATCTCATGGTCATCAGTCTGGGGGACTCTTGATGAAGAAGCGCTGGGATCCCTCATCCCCTGAAATCGGAAGTCTCAAAAATGTTGTTCGGATTGATGATATAAATTTTCAAAATGATAAGACTGTTGACGACTTGCAGCCAACTCTTCTTGAAGTTTCCTATTCTGTTCATCGAGCTTCCGCTGTGAGTCAAGGAGGAAAAAAGTAAGAGCATATATAATCATGCATACATATAGCATAAATTACCATGAAATAAGGAACTTACCAGGTAATTCATATCAATACCCTGCGGATGAGATGGCATATTTGGCGAGCCAGAATGAGCAAACAAAGGGGCAGTAAAAGAAGGTCCAGCCTCATGATCAAATGAACCAACAGCCTATAATAATAATTAATGAATCAAAAAAAGAAAGAAGCAATTGTAAGGGAAAAATGGTAAAAGTTTTACCTGAGAAGTATTGGCCTCGAGATGTGGAACAAACTCTCCTGTATATCCATGACGTTCTTCTTCATCTCTACCCTTATTTTCGTCAAAAATCCCCCGCACACCAATAGGAGATACATCAAAGTTCAGGAGCCACCTTTGAATAAAATGGGCATAAAATCCATCGGGTGGATGAAGAAATGACTCAGCACCATAATCGTACCGAACCGGCCACCATGCATGCTCTGGCATCGACATAATATTTAAAGTATATTCTGGGATATGCATCGGGACCCTCCACTGCTATTGACCGAGAAACCATTCATAAACTCTTTCCCTGAGAAACCAGCCACTAGACACTGGGCCAGTGATGACTCGGCGAGAATGTTGGAAAGACAGCGCAGCCCTCATCAGTGGAGACCAGTTTGTCCGCTCTTCTAGGTTCCACCAGGCCAAATTTACCTGCAAAATAACATAAGGTAAGTAAACTTTCACATAAATTTTAAAACATACTAATGTTATTTTACCTAATCCCAGGTTAAGCGGCTCAACACAAAGCGGTGAGTATGCACATGATGAGAGCCGGGAACGTCCATACGATCGGACAACCACTAATTTAATCTTGGATACCCGATTCTCTCTCGCGAAATACTGGGTACCCTCACGAGGTTGTGTTCATATGCCCATACCTACAATAACAATAAAGATCACATTCATGCAAGAAAATAGTGGAAATGACATTGGTGGAAGAAACAATACCTCGACAACCGCCATCAAGCCGACAAAAGACTTCTTGTTTCTGCAAAGTTTATCAAGACCATGGTAAAGACACGTGAGACCAGCTTCACCCCAGCCAGAAGATGGTACCATTCTGAAATAAGAAAGAGCACTCAACACTGACAAGTGGATGGAGGATTCAGTGCTGCCTAAGATGGTCGACCCGAGCAGATATAACAAAAATCCTCGAGCATACTGTTCGGCCTTGTCCCTGCCAACCTGTCCTTCGTAGTTCATCTAATAACTACGAATTGGCTTGATTTTTATCTTAAAAGGCCCTTTATATGATGGTTCCATGCCAATTAATTCCTGAATTTCTTCAAATGTTAAAATATCGTTGGTCAGAGGAACCGGAATACCATCATATCGAAGACCGGTTATAGCAGTAAAATCGACCGGCCCAATTGTCATCTCTCCAATGGGCAACTGAAAAGTGTGGGTTGTGTCCAACCATCGCTCCGTAAGCACCTGGACTATGCTCCGGTCTATATGATATTCATCGAAGGGCAATCGTAAGATGAACTGCTCAAAGCCGCAATCTCGGATAATCCGCCTTACCCGAGAAGGCAATACATTGTACCATTGTCGGGCTTTGTAAATACATCCTCCAGCCCGAACAACACAATGATCATGTTAACACAGAGCCAGGTAAATTAATACCAGGTAAGTACTTATTATTCTATCTGCTTAAATTAATATATTTTTTTCTCTTAAATTTTCTAAAAAAGATAATAATATCAGAATGCAAAATAAAACAAACAAAATAATAAAGGCAAACAAACAAAAAATAATAAAAAATAAATTAAATTAAATTATAAATTAAATTATAATAATAAAAACATAATATTAAAAGTCAACAAACAAAAATCAAAAATAAAATAAATAAAATAAAATAAAATAAAACCCAGAGACAAAAAATCAAGAGAAAAGAAAAAATAATAATTATCGCGCTCTTTTCATTGGAACTGCGATGGTGTGGCATCCCGGCCAGTATATCTATATTTCCATCTTTATGATGCCGAATAAATTCAAATAACTCGGCATTAGAATGAGTCCCTGACCTCGAAGCATGCATTGTTTTTGAAAAATATGTGCTAAAATTGAAAGAAATTTGAGAGAATTATAATGTGAAAGTTTTGCTGTGAAATGAAATGAAGAATCAGCTCCTTTATATAGAGAAACGGCAAGCAAAAAAATAAAATTCAAAACTGTTCATGAATAGTAAACTTTACTATTCATGAATAGTAAATTTTACTATTCATGAATAGTATTACTATTGATAAATAGTAAAATTACTATTTTCAATAGTAAATGCTATTTGCTACTATTTTTAAATAGTAAATTTACTATTTATAAATAGTAAATAGTGCATGAACAATGACTACATAGTAAATAAACAGTAAACTCAATTATTTAATTTAATCATTCAAATAATTGCGTGTATATAAATATTTTTACACGCATGGGCAATAAGAAGACATATGCATAAAAATTAGTCAAACTTTTTGAAATCAAAAAATTATTTTTTGCAGATAATTAAATCTTTATTAGCTCGAGTCCAGAACCCAAATTTTCCTTAGGTCCAGAACCTATAATTTATTTCTAAGTCCAAGAACTTAGCTCGGGGGTCCAGAACCCAAATTTCCCTTAGGTCTAGAATCTAGAATCTCTTTTAAGTCCAAGAACTCAGCTCGGGTCCAGAACCTAAATTTTTCTTAGGTCCAGAACCTAGAATTTATTTCTAAGTCAAGAACTTAGCTCGGGTGCAGAACCCAAATTACCCTTAGGTCCAGAACCTAGAATCTCTTCTAAGTCTAGAATTTAGATCGGGTCCAGAGCCCAAATTTTACTTAGGTCCAGAACCTAGAATTATCCTTGAGTCCAGAACTCGAACCGGGTCTAGAACCCAAAACCTCAACTATCTCAAAAAATTAAGTCTTATTGCTTTTCACTCTCTTTTACTAAGGTTTCTGATCATTCAAGCAGGGGGCAAACTGTAGACCCTTAATTTTTTACTCAGTCCAGTCCAATATATTTTATTTAGTCCAAAATAATTTTTGTGTTGTCCAATATATTTTAATTGGTCCAAAATAATTTTAGTTATCTTAATTAAATAATTTTTGCTTTAGTATCTAATTTTTATTAATAAAAAATAAAAATAAACAAATAAAAATCAAAAAATAAAAATAAAAATAAAATCGGCAACAGAAAAATCTGCGACGAAAAAATCGTAGCCGAAAATCAGCGCGCGGGTTCTGCTGGCGAAATGGCCTTCGCCCTCCTGTAGGCCAGTTTGCGAGTCCACTGTCGCAGCCAGCTACAGCAGCTTTTTTTTGCCAGCGCATTTTTTCCGCAGCAGTTTTTTTTGCCAGCAAAATTTTTTCGACGCAAATTTTTCGAAACCTAATGCAATTAGGTTTCGGTTTCCTTTTCTTAATAAATAATAGATGCCGTGAATAACTAGAATTAGTCATATAAAATTTTTATAAATAAGATAAAAAAATAACACAAACAAAAGGGAGAAAAAGAAGGGAAGAAATCGGAGGAGAAATCTGAACAAAAATTGGATCCGAAACTGAGTAGGAAAGGCAGTAAATCAATCCAATTTTTTTGAGAGAGCAGAAAAACAATTCAAGCAATTCAAAGGCAAAAAGCTTGTCTTTAACCTTGTTCATCCAAGAAGCAATTTTTGGTGTAACCTACGAAAGAAGGTTTGAATTTTTAATTTCTTTTATTTTTTACAGTAGCTAAATCATCCCATTCTTTCTTTTAATTCAAAAACTATAAAACCTCAATTCACTTTTTCTAAGGTTTAAAAATCTTAATTTGTTGCTTTGTTTTCTAAAAAGTTTAAAATTGTTAGTTTTGTTTCTTCAAAACCCCAAAACCAAAATTTGTTTTCCAAATTTTCAAAACCCTAAAATTGAGTTCTGTTTCTTTCCAAAAGCCCTAAAAACTTCTTTTTTGCTTTTGTAAACTTTAAATCGTTTGGTTTATTTTCATAAAACTTCATGAAATTGTCAACTGTTTTTTTCTAAATTCTAAAAACCAACTCATTACCCAAAACCCTAATTCAAAAAATCCTAAAACCCTAATTCAACTCCAAAAACCAAAACAGTGAGCTCTAACCCCTTTAAAACCTTAAACCCTAATTTTTTCTAAACCCTAATCCTTTAGAACTTTAAAAACCATAAAAACACAAATATTATAATTTTACACAGTAAACTTGAAACCATAATTCAATGAATAACCCTAAACCATAAATCTAAAGTATTTTAAAGTGTTCAAACCCTAATTTCATGATTTCACCATTCAAACACTAATTTAATTAATCAAAGAACTTTATCAACCTTTTAAAACATAAAACCTTAATCTATTTTAATTCCTTTAAAACTAACAGTAGCCTAATTCTATAAATTCCAAAACCCTAAACTCATGAAATAAAGAACCCTAAATGGAAACAGTAGCCATAATTTAGATTTTTATTTGCCTTATTCAATTCTATATTTGATTATGCTTTGATTTATTTTATATGCTTTAATTTATTTAAGTTCAATGCTTGGTTTATTTAATTTATCATGGATAGATGTTTACTTTCTATTGATGTTTAATACCTTTGATGAATGATTTATTTATGATGAATGGTTATTTACTTTTATCAATTTATTTAGATTTCCAAATGTTGTAAGAGGTATGTTTCCACTTGGTGGGTACCTCATTAGTTAAATATCATGTAATTTAAATTGCTTTTATGTTTTAGAACCAATGTAAAGGGCATGTTTCTACCTTTCAATGGGTGTCCTATTTAGGCATGGGATGTAAGGACATGTTTCCATCCTTGGATGGGTGTCCGTTTAATTGTTTTGTTTGGACATTGTTTTGATTTTCAATATATCGATGCTTTATTTTTTTTTATTGTGTGTAATATGGATAATGTTGTTATATTTAAGAATTTTATAACATTAAGTCCTGTAAAGGAGGCCGGTTCCAATGAACCGGGTGTTGTGGGGGTACTGGGTCATTTTTCACCTTCCCCACACGTACCCAACTTTCCGAACCCATTAGGGAGTTAGGGATTCCTCAGGAATCAAGTCATCCACCCCTTTCTTTTTCCCGGCCCGTTCGGGTGGCGACTCCATTTTCTCCGGACTTAGGTCTGTGTTCTCTAAGGCCCAGAGCCTAAATATTGCCGAAGTCGCAAGAACCATTCCACTGGGAGTGGGGTCAAAAATTCCCACTCACTCATACACGTTTGGCTTATTTTTGGAGGGCTAGCTAGTTCTTAGTTTTTGGTTCTTGTTAGGAAAGAAAGACACCATTCTCTCTTCATCTTCAATTTCCATTCATCTTTCATTTCTTCCATAGATAAGACTTAATCAAGTTTGGGGATTAAATTGAGTGAGCAAGCTCATTAGAAGATTAGGGTTTGAAGAAAGCTTGATTGGAGTTTTGAGCTTGAGAGAGTTACCATTCCATCCTTCAGGAAGAGAGCTATTGATTGAAGAGGTCTTGGAAGTTGTTCATCATACATCAAGGTGGAAGCTAGAAGGAAGACAAGTAGTTCAACTCTTGGCGTCTACAAGGGATTTTTCATATTCTCTCTTTTAATTCTTTTCTAGATTATTGTTGTTTTATTATGAACATTAATATTACAATGTATACTTTTGATTTGATGAATATTGAGATGGATATTTGTTTTAACTTGATGATGAGCTAATTTACTCACGCCTTGGGTTGTAGTAGATTTGATTAAATGACTTGATTTGATAATTTCATTAATATACCTTGTTATTGGTTGATTGCATTGAACTTAAAGTTAGTTTGATAGATTGGCCACCTATTAATCACTTAATATTGAATGATGGACCGAGAGGTGAAATTCGATATTGAAACTATGTAATCAACACCCTAAGAATGAATTAGAAATATATGTTCTAAGGTTTATTTAATTTGCAATTTCTAAACAATTGGTTATTGTTAATTCATGAATGTGAAAACTAATGAATTACTAATCACTAATTAAACTCATGGAACAAATTAAAATACAAGGTTATATTAATGGATAATTTGATAATCAATATTTAATTAAATTGACCTACAACCCTAGGCACCATTCCTAGCATTGAATTAATCTTACGCACTACTACTCATTTTTACTTTCAAATTTTAATTACAACTCACTAATTCAACAACACACACTCAATTTTAATATATTTGTTAATCAAACTATTGCAAAACAATTCCTTCCTTGTGAGACAACCTTGGGGCGATCACCATTGCTATAATTACCTCGTATACTTGCGAGTGTCACTTTGTAGTAGTAATTAATTGAGCGCAATAAAGTTTTGAGTCAACATCCTTCGAAACCTCACATGGAGCTTTAAAAAAAGAGAAAAAAAAGGAGAGAGAGGGAATTCATTATACCTTGATATAAGAGATTGTAGGACCTCATGCGCTACCACTTCTCCTAAAACCAATTGGTGTCAAGAAAGGGGCATACCCTATCCTTATAATACATTCAGCACACATGAGCATCCATGGCATTCGACTATGACTTGGCCCCACACCTGGGCCTCTACCATGGGATAATTGCTGCCACACATTGTGAAATAATCTACCCCTTAGCAATTACTCCCGCTGGGAATAGAACTCGTGACCTCGGCTCTGATACCACATGTAGGACCTCAAGTGCTACCACTTCTCCTAAAACCAATTGGTGTTAGAAAAGGCTCATACACAAGCCTTATAATGTATTTAGCACACATGAGCACCCACGACACTCGACTGTGTCTTGGCCCTACACCCGGGTCTCCGTCACAAAACAATTGCTGCCACACCTTATGTAACAAAGTTGCAAGATTATCACATCATCTCCTAAAGCATGAAAAAAATAATCATAATAATAAGATGTCAATGATCCAGCACCATAAATCGGTAAGGCGTTCAAAGCCATCAATAAAGCTATCAAGTCAACCTAGCAAAAAAAGGCTTGAGTGCCCGACCATCAATTCATTGAGCTATAGGATTTCCAAACCCAAGAACAACAACTTGTTCCATAGATGGCAACCATACCACCAATCCATATAGAAATATGAGAAAGGGCTATAAACAAGAATTAGCTTAATGTGAGACAAGAACTATGCAGACCTAATTCTCTTGCAAATGCAATGGATACATAGGCAGTTCCCATTAGGCTCAGTCCCACTTATTCCTACCCAATCCAAGTTGCTCCAAACAATATCAAATCTTTTTATGCCAAGGTCATGTAAAAAAAGAACAAAGGTGTAGACCCTTAATTTTGGACACAATTTGGTCCAGCTCCCATTAGAAAGGAATTAGATGAAGTCCTAAGTTTTAAACTAGTCTGGAACAATTTTAAAAACCTAAAATGATCCTACAATATTAAAATCCCAAGATAAGTAGGCCTAGGCCAAACTTTTGTTGAATCGGGCCAAATTTTGTCAAAATGCTTATTAATCGGCATTTCCAATTAAGAATCATATTATTTAAGTTAATAATATGAAAATTGCAACCAATCAATATCAATTGTAAATAGACAATTAAGAATCATAAGAATAAGACAACTCAATTAAATGATTTAATTAAATAAAAACTATTTCATCCATACAATAAAGCTAGGGTTCATCAATATCCAGATAGAAATAATTTAGCTCATGTTCATAACCAGAAAACCAGAACAAAAGAAATAAGTAAAAGAATTCAAACAATCCATGATGAATGATTTGTGTTTCTTTACTTTAATCCTTGATTCTTAATTTAAATCTTGTGCATATTGGATCTTCACCTTCAGTCTCAGTTGCAAAGACTCTTTTTCTTCTAAGGAAGTCTGCTCTAAGTGATAAAAATTGGATTCCTAATTCGCACTTCAGCTCATATTTTATAGCCCAAAAATTTTGCCTGACACATCCAGTGACATGGCCATGTCTCTAGTTGTGTCAATGATATTGTTTCCAATGTTAATGATAGGGGTAGTGACACGTGCATGGACAAGCCCATGTCCTTGGGCTTGTCGAAGCTTCTATAATGTAGGCGAATGACATGGTCATTGACATGCCCATGTCACTGGGTGTGTCACTTGAAAAATATGCCAAAAATAGCTATTTTCCTTGTATTTATCCATGATTCCAGATTAAATTACCATAAGGCCTCAAAATATAAAAGATTATTGAAATCAACCCTATCAAGCACTTGAACAAACAAAATAAACTCAATTTGACAATAATTATACTAAGAAATAGGGGCAAAAATATTATCAATTATACACTTATCAAATTCCCCCACACTAGAATTTTTGCTTGTCCTCAAGCAAACAAAATCACTATAATAAGAAGAAATGAAGGACCCCTCTATATCCAAAAAGAAAAGAAAAGTTGGATAATACTCGAATCAGAAAACCCACATTCTCAACAAAAAACTAATTCTTAAACATGACAGTTGAATTAAGAAGTGTCAAAACAAAAATTTCACAAATCTAAAATTTAAAAATTTAGAGTTAAAAGATTGAGCATAAAATTCCAATAACTCAAAATTCATGAATAAAGTAAGAAAGTGTAAATTTTCTCTTAAGTTCTTTGACCCCTTTTTTATGAATTTATCCTTTGCGCTTAATTTGCATTGCTTGAACCGTTTGTTTGTTTTTTTTAAGGAGCTCGGCTTGTTTGAACTAATACTAGGTTTTTGATGTAAAGGTAAACATTTGGGATACTGACTTCTAGTTACTCAGCTTGAATCACTGTTTAAATGGCTACTAGCACTATTCATAATTCCAACTCATTCATTCCAATTTAAGAGTTAAAATCAGCGGAACAAGTATAAATTTTCAAAGCTTCTGAAATAATTTTTTTATTTTCTATTTTTAAAGATAATTGGTTAGGAATTTAAGATACTAAAGATGTCATATTAAGTTGGACTCAAGTATCTAAGAAATCTTAACATGCTAAAAAATGTAACTAAGTTTTTAAACTTGAGGTGTGTAGACCCTTAATTTTTTAACATGTCTGGTCCGATATTTTAAAACAGTCCGAAATATTTTTTATGGTATTCATTTTATTTATTATTTATTTATTTTAATAAAATAATAATTATTATTTTTAATAAAAATAAAAAAAATAAAAAAATAAAAACGGACGGATCGACGAGCGATGTGCGGCAGCGAACTGAGCACTGCCCAGTTCGCCGAAGCAGCAAACTATGCTTGCCTAGTTCACCCAGCCTGCAGTTGCCCGATGCCTCGCCCAGCACAGCCCGCGTGCCAGCCCACAACAATCCTTGCATTCTCAGCAGCCCGCGCGCTGCCAATTTTTGACCAAACCTTATTTTATCCGGTTTTGCGATTTATCCTAAATAGTTAGTATTTCCTTATCAAAATAGTATTAGGTCTTTTTTTTCATATAAATAATAGTATTAAACACAAAGAATAGGGGGTGAATTTTTTGACTCAAGAATTATTCAAACTTTTTCTTAGCAATTGATTCAGGGACTAGACTTTGGAAATTTTAAAGGAGACAAGCAACAATAAAGCAACAATAAGTAATCAAAGCAGCAAGCAAGCATTCTGTCTTGGTGTTAAGCTCGGCCAATAATTTCATCAACAATTTTAGTGGAGCCTTCAAACGTAGGTATGCGTATTTAAATTTTATTTGTCAAAATTAATTCTCATCCAGTAGAAATTGATTCATCAAAATTGATAAATGCAATTGGATAGTGGTTTTTAATTTTTTAAATTCATAGTAGTTAACTTAAGAGCTTTAATCTACTTAATTCGAACCCTAACCACTCTTTAAAACCTAAATCTTTAGTTTTGTTTTCTTAAAACTTAAATTTTGTTTCCTTAAAACAAAAAAAAACCTAATTAGTTCTCTTTTTACTTAATTATTATAGTAGCTTAGTTTTCATTTAATAGTAATAATAATTTTGTTTTCCCAAATTGTCACAGTAGCCTATTCTTTCCAATTACCTAATTTTTAATCTTATTTTAATCAATTTTAGTTTTATTTACTTAAACCTTAAACCTTAATATTATTTCATAAAACTTCCAAAACTCTAAAATCTTAAGTTTTAAACCAAGAACTCTCTAAAACCTAATTTCCCCAAGAAACCCTAATTGAAATCTAAAACCCTAGTTTCTATGTTTATTACTTAGATGTATATTTATGATGTTGATAGATGATTTATTGCATGTCTCAAAGGATGATTTGTTCTTACTTGATTTTATGATGAATATTGGAATGCTTTGATTTATTTTTAGTTTTAAGAAATTATAAGAGGTATGTTTCCATAATTGGGTACCTGAATTGTTAAGTATCATGTAATTCGATTTATCTTTAAGCTTTGGATGGATGTAAAGGATACGTTTCCACCAATTGGTGGGTATCATATTTTATTTATTTTCTTTTAGATATTAGACAATGTAAGGACATGTTTCCATCCTCGTGTAGGTGTCCATTTATTTATTTTGTTTGAACATTGCTATGATTTTTAATGAAGTACTTATATGGATAATATCATTATAATTAAGAATTCTATAATATTAAGACATAAAAAGGAGGCCGGTTCCAATGAATCGGGCGTTGTGGGGGTGCTGGGCCATTTCTCACCTTCCCGACACGTACCCAACTTTTCAAACCCATTAGGAGGTTGAAGATTTATTAGGAATCGAGTCATCCACCCCTTTCTTTTTCTCAGCCTGTCCGGATGGCGACTTCATTTTCTCCGGATTTAGGCCTCTGTTCTCTAAGGCCCTAAGCCTAACAGTGCCAAAGTCGCAAGAACCAATTCACGTGGGAGTAGGGGCAAAAATCTCCTTTCACAGTGGCGACTCCACTGAGGATAAGAGAAGTTGATTCCGTTGATCTTTTTATTATTCTATTATTTCTTATTATGATATTATCCCTTACATCATTTGGATTGCATTGTGAGCGTGAGTTAAGAGGCCCGTGTTACCCGTGTTGTGTCATGTAAGGGATACCATACTTTCACTCAAGTTATGGAGATCGAGCATGGTATAACCACTCATAGCATTATATCTTTTGGTATATACTTGCTATGGGAACCTAAGCCTTTCAACCCAAAGGCTAAAGCTCATGTAATTGGCCTAGTTATTTTCCTTAGGTTTTACCCCAAATGCTTGTTGTTTGACTATGATTGATATATCTTGGTTTAAACTATGGCTTATTTGGTTTGCTCTTTTTCTAATATGACCTACCTATATTGTAAGCTCAAAAATAATTCTTTTCCTTTAAGATCCAAAAGACCAAAATTATTGTCAAAATTTTCAAGATCATTGGACATAAAAAACTTTCAAGATGGGTCAAAAATCTTTTTACACCTTATGGCCCAAACAAACAAAATTATCTAAAAATACAATCTTTCAATGAAAAGAGCTTGTAAATATTTAGGTCAATTATGAAATACTAAAAATCAATTATGAGCCTAGTTTATACTAATAATTATTAATCATGGGCTTGTTTTTGGCATGAACCAATGGTTGCTTTTTCAAAATAAGAAATCTATTTATGATGAACCTCTTAATTTTGTTTTAATCCAATATTTAAAAGCTATTTTAATTGAGATTCAATAAATTACAACCTAATTAATGGGAATTATCATGGACCAACTTCTATATTAGAAAAAAAATGCAACAATTGATTAAATCGTTCGAGGGAATTTTTTGAAAATAAAATATCCCATGTTGGTATTTTGTTGACCATAAATCTAGAAAAAGAGACTCGCCATTCATGTGTGGAAGTTACAAGGTTGGAAGGAATGTCCCAATTATTTTTGCTTGATTGATTGTTTATGCATACACGCATTGCATAATATATCATTGATTCTTTTTGGCTCATAGACCTGGAGTACAATAGTGCAAAAGCATACGACAATCCAACCTATGCAAGTGACATTGAATCCAGTAGTTACTCAATTACTTTCTCACCAAGAACAATGGATCCAGAACAAATTTAAAGGATGGTGGACAAAGCCCTTAATGCCATGATGGAAGAATTGAAGGAGGTCCTGGCTGAGACTATGAGAAGCCAACTAGTTGTGCTTTTAGGAAACAATGTCGAGGCATCTGATAGTACTACAAAGCCCAAGGACAAAGGGAAGGCTAAAGTTTGTAATATCTCAAATTATACCCTAAAATTTTGGAATGCTTATTTGTGAGAATTGGATTAAATAATTTAAAGTGTATATATGACTAATGAAATAAGAGGAGATGTGTGTATATTGTATATATGAGGATATATACAAAATATATACAAGTCAATGAGTTTATTTTGGTCAAGAGATATTTTGATTATACTATTAATTATTGTTCGTGGAAGATGATGTAAGTGGGTTGATTATTTTATTGTTTAATTGCTTGGTGGAGAGTGATTTGAGGAGAGAGAGGTTGTTTAAGTTTGACTTCCTTTCTTTCTTCTTCTTCTTTCATCTTCATCTTCTTCTTTCTTTTCTAGTGAGCTAGCCACCATTATCCACCAAAGAAAAAGAGATTTTGTTGCTTCCAAACTCAAAAGATTGAAGGTTTTTAAGAGATCAAGTTGGAGTTTTAAGAATTTTCTTCACATTTGGTAATTTCCAACTTGTTTCTTTGTTTCTTTTGAGTTTGTGTTCTTGGGTTTGTTGGATTGGTTGTTGTAAATGTGTTTATGGTTATTTTGGTATATTTGAGGTTGTGTTCTTTTGTTAACTTTGATTTTTTGGTTTGGATTGAAGAAAAAAGGGTTAAGTTTGGTGAAAGAGACAAGAGTTGTGGGTATTGTGAGTTTGAGTTATGAGATATGGTTGATATTGTGTTTTGATGTTTGTAATTGAGTTGTTTTAAGGTTTACTCAAGTATTATATGGATTGTTGATGGTTTTGATTGAGTTTGTGTGTTGTTGATATGGTTATTGGAAGATGTTTGTTGGATGTGGTGTTTTGGGTGTCGATTTCAGGGTTTTTGGCCTGACACGCCCAATAGCACGGCCATGTCCTTGGGCATGTCATTAGTTCTATATTCGGGGTTATTGACACGAGCAGTGACATGCCCATGTCACTGAGCGTGTCACAGTTTCTGTGTTGTAGTAACATTGACACGGCCAGTGACATGCCCATGTCACTAAGCGTGTCATAGCTATTGTGTTGTTGGAAGATTAGCACGTCTAGTGACACGCCCATGTCATTGAGTGTGTCATAGTTTCTATGTTGGAGGAGAATTGACACGTGCAGTAATACGCCCATGTCACTGAGTGTGTCAAAGCTTCTGTGTTGTGGGTTTAGGGCACGGTTAGGGACACGCCCGTGTTGTTGAGCGTGTCAAGTGTAGAGTTTGCCCTAGATAGTTCTCTTCCTTATTTTCTTATGTGTATCACTAAGTGAGTGTTGTAGATCATCTTTGGATTATATTTTGAAGAGATTTGAGTTACCCTAGCCGAGGTTTGAGGGATATTTTGGAAGAGGAAGTTGATAGAGTGGTGTTGTTGCTTTAAGAGGTAAGTACAAACTTTGAATGATTGCATACATTTACATGACATTGGGACTTAACACATTTAGTAGAGAAATGTGTTAAGTTAATTGATATATTATTGATGAATGAGTTATATATATATTAGGATTTGCATGATGTGAATTATGTTGATGTATCAGTGCAATTGAGTAATGTGTTGCACATGAAAAGAAATTTTGAATAAAATGATATGATATGTGAAAACATACTGTAACAAATTGATATTGATACAAAGAGAAGAATGAGAAAAGATGAGAAAATGAGGATATAATAAGGCAATGAGCCTAGTTGATTATGGGAAATGAAATGAGAAATGAATTGTGAAAGAAAATGATAATGAGATAAATGAATTAATTGTATGCCTAGTATGTTATTCAATTTTCAGAGTTCTGGGTTTGGCGGCGTGCCTATGAATTGCTAGGCAGGTGGAATGTGTTTAGGTCATTTTTATACTAGTTTTTAGTATGATTTTATGTGTGTTTTAGTTAATGTTTTGATTGATTTTTGTTTTAAGTTTGTTTATTGTGTTTGTTTTTAGGTTTAGGTACAAAAAGACCCTTGAAAGATCAAAACAGTGCAAGAAGAGCAAAGAACGAAGAACAGTAGCTGACACACTCACAGACATGGCCATGTCTGTGAGTGTGTCTGATCGACATGGCCATGTCTCAATGTCTTGGCCGTGTTTCATCCTAAAATAGAGGTCTTGGCCGTGTTTCATTCTATTTAGAGGCGACACACTCACAGACATGGCCATGTCTGTGAGTGTGTCTGATCGACATGGCCATGTCACTTGAAGCTTGGCCATGTCTCATTGTCTTGGCCGTGTCCCTCAAGAAATCAAGTCCAGAAGCAAACACAGGCAAGGGACACGGCCAAGTCACCTGGCCGTGTCCCTTCAATGAAGCCCAAACACGGCCAAGTCACTCTGACTTGGCCGTGTCTCACCAAATGCCAAAGGAAAAGAAATTGCAAATCTCCAGTGGAAGACACATGCAAGGGACACGGCCAAGTCTTGTGGCCGTGTCCCTCCAAATTGGTGCAACACGGCCAAGTCACCTCTGACTTGGCCGTGTCACTCAACAAAGAAGAAAGAGAGGAGAGGCAAGTAGTGGTGGACACAGGCAAGGGACACGGCCAAATCACCTGGCCGTGTCCCTCCAAAGAGCACTCACATGGCCAAGTCACTTCTGACTTGGTCGTGTCCCTCATGAACCAAACGCGCAACGATTTTAAACGGACGATTCATATAAAAGGAAAAAGAAGCAAGAACTAGAGGGCAGCTAGGGTTTGGAGAACGAAAAGAAAAGAGAAGAAAAGGAGGCAAACCCAACTTGGGATGAGGGGAGGGTGACACTCTCCTTGTCCCTCATCTTCATCCTCCATCTTCATCTTCTCCATCTTCCATTGATAGATCTTTAAGGTTCTTTGGGATAATTTGGGTTACAAGCTATCAAAGGTTGAAGAAGCTTCATGGAAAAGATTGGTGACTTGAGAAAGCTCCTTTCTATCTTCCAAAGGCAAATCAATTGAAGAGTTGGTGACTTGAGAAAGCTCCATCCACATTGCAAGGGGAATCAACCATTGAAGAGGCTTGAGTTCTTCATCATACATCCAGTGGAGCTAGGAGGAAGATTAGCAATCCTACTCTTAGCATCTTCACAAGGGGTTTCTATTCTCTCTTTTAATTCAGTTCAATATTGTTTTTGTTTTATTAAGAGATTGATATCGCAATGAACAATTTGTATTTGATTTATATTGAGTTGAATGAATGTTTTAATTTGATGATGTTGAGCTGAATACCCATGCTTAGGGTTTGTAGTATATTTGATCGAATGTTTTGATTTGATATTTCCATTGATGTATCTTGTTGATTGGTTGATTGCATTGGAATGTATGCTAGGTTGATAGTTTAGCTACTTATTGATCTCTAGATATTGAATGAAGGACCGAGAGGTGAAATCCGATATCTGAATTATGCAATCGACTACCCTAAGAATGAATTAGAAATATAAGTTCTAGGGTTTCATTAATTTGGTAATGTAAGTAATTGGTTATTGCTAATTCATGAATGTGAGAACTAATGAATTGGTAATTGACTAATTAACCTTAAGAAACAAATTAATTACAAGGCTATGTTAATGGATAATTGAGAATTGAACTTTGATTGAATGGACCTATAATCCTAGGCACTTTCCCAAGAACCGAATTGATCTTGTGCATTCATCACACATATCAAACCCTACGCACGTTAATCTTAGGTTTAAATTGTTCTTTTATAATTCCAGCAACAAACTTCTACATTTAAATAAATTGTCTATCAAGCTATTACGAACCACACCTTCTTGGGGAAATGACCTTGGGGCGATCACCATTGCTACAGCTACCTCGTATACTTGCGAGTGACGCTTTCTAGTAGTACTTAATTTGAGAGCAACAGAATGACCGGGTCGTAAGCTGAGCCCGGCTGATAAATGTGAAATATGATGTTTTTGAGGTGAAAAGACTGGTCATAAGCCTCAAAAACAGTAACAGTCTAGCCGGGTTGAGGACAAAGATACTAGGGCCCAAGGGTCTAGCCAGGTTGAGGTCCAAGAGACTGGGTCTGTTACATTATCCATGGATATATATTGCCTACGGGGCTAGACACAAAGTGTCAATATGGACCAAAGCAATAACTCTAAAATTTGAATAGCATATTAGATTCTTTTGGGCCAATGCTTGTCTTTGTTTTAATGTAAATTATGAAATGTGATGCAAATGATTAATATGTTGAGATATAATGTAATGACTTGATATATATTCAGATGTATTGTGTATGAGCATCTCATTGATCTTTATTGAATCAAATTTTGTACCACTAAGCTTTCTACTTAGCGCGATTGTGGTTCATCGCACAGGTGATAGGGTAGATCCGGTTGTGCCGGAGAGCTCGTCTAGACCGAGTCAAGTCTAGGCTTGAGATTGTTAGAGCAGTGTTAAGTTGTGGAAATCAAGAACAGAGACGAACTGCTAGCATGTATAAATTTCATATTTTTGTACTTATTGATTTTGATGTAAACATATGTATTTTCCGCTGCTTATTAAACTAATGTTTTGGATAAACTTTTGGGGTAATGAAGATATATGAATATGTATTTTAACAAGGGATGTTTCATCTATTACTTTCTATATAATAACTTAAATGGTTTTAAGTTTACTTACATTGATTTATAATGATTTGATTTTAAAGTTTAAAGATTGGTTTGTTTAAAATGGACCGTGACACCCTTATATCCTCTATATGTATATCACATATAGTGTGTGTGTGTATGCGGTGTGCGTATATTGGGTGTGGGGGTGTTACAAGGTTAGTGAAGTAGCTTCTGATGATGACAAAGTAATGATTGATGATGATTACTGGGAACAATACTACCAAGTTCAATAAGAGGAGAAGAAAGAAAGGAAAACTACCAAAAAGAAAGTTGAATCTACTAATGTTGGGAAACTGATTGCTGACTTGGAAAAGAAGTTTGAAAAGAAGCTGAAAATTGAAGAAATGTCTGAGGTTGACAAGTTGTTTAAGCTAGATGAAGAGGTTTGGTACAAGTTTAGGATGCCATCATTTGCAAAGTTTGATGGAACTAGAAATTCTCACCTCCATGTAAAGCAATATATCACTGCTATGCAGTCTACCCGAGCTACTAAGGCTCAAACCCTAAGGTACTTCATGCTCTCATTGGATCCTGTTATCCAAAATTGGTCCAATACCTTAGATGATGGCACTCAAAAGAGTTGGGATCTGCTATACAAGGCGTTCATCCAACAATATGGATACAATGCTGAATTAGAAGTTACTCTAATGGAGGTTGAGTCCATTAGACAAAGGCCAAATGAGAATTTTGTGGACTATGTGAACAGGTAGAGGAAGAAAGTTGCTTTGCTTAAAAAGAGGCATGATGAGTCAGATTAAATAGGAATGATAGTCAGAGGCATCATGCCTAATCTCTGTGAAAGGTTGTCTCACACGCTTATAAGGGACTTCAAAGAACTTTTGCAAGTTGTTCTGCAAATTAAAGAATGAGAAAGGGAGAAGAATCACTTTTCGGTAAGAAGGAATGAGAAAGGAAATTACCAGTTGGATAATCAAAGCATGCAAAAGGAAGTTGATGTTAATGCAACTGGTCAAGTAAATAGAAGACAGTTTTTAGATCTAAGGAAGCCTTTGTCTTGGGTTTTCAACAAGTTAAAAAAGGAGGGACTATTATAGCCATTGGCCTCTCAACCTTTGCCAAATCCTTTACCCCTAAAATTTGATACCAAGGCTTTTTGTAAATTTCATCAGACTCAAGAACATGAGACAGATAGAAGCACCTGATTGAGGCATGAGATCCAAGATCTGATCGACAGTGGTAAGCTGCCTAAGACCGATAAGCCCAATATAAAGGACAATCCTCTGCCTAGGTTCAACAGAGTCCCACCACCAGCAACCTTCGTGATAGGAAGAGGATTGGAGGAAGATTTTATCTTATCCTCCTTTCAAGATGAGAGTATTGAAGATGTGAAGTAAAGAGAAGAAGCCCAACTCAATGAACTTCCCTTAGCTTGAATATTGCCTTTTATTTTGCTTTCTTTAGTACTTATTTGGAACAATTATGTTTTCTTTTTTTTAAGATTATTTTGAATAAATTATTTTCATTAAATTTTTCATGATATTTGTTCATTTTTGCTGCTCAACCAATAATGAATCTAGCTTGATATTTATAAATTAATATATCTAGGCATTATGATTTGAATGACTTTACTAGATGAGGAAATTATTCTATAGCATTGAGGTGTGTATGCTTACTTAGAGAGGGCTCCTGCATAATGATCTTTGTCTAGGTCCTAGTCAGTCTTAAAACATGCTTTGATGAACTTTCAAGGCAAAATTGAACTCTGCTTATTTAAGAGACAGATGATCTAGGCATTATTTGACGAACCAACAACTAGTATCCACCCAATTAAATATCAATCCCTAGTTGTCCCTTTGAGCCTTCATAAGATTTTAACTTTCTCTTTATTGACTTATAAGCCCAATGACCCACCCTGAGCTGTTGTTACACTTTTGACAAGTCTTATGATCACTAAGGTGAAGAGGCAAAAAGATCAAAGAATGGAATACATAGCCAAAACCGTAAGGATAGTTGATGTTCTCAAGACCATGAGGGTAGTTGAAGTTCACCTAATATCTCCAATCTATCAAGATAACATCAAAGTAACAAATGATTTATCCCTATTAAAGAAGATTTATGCCACTCCACTCATCCATTATTAGAAACATAAGTTGGTACCCAAAAAATAAGAAAAATAAAAGAAAAAAGATAAATAAAAGATAAATAAAAGAAAATAAAACCCAAAACGGTTCTGAAAGCCAACCGAGTTATCTTTTACTAAAAGTAGCAAAAGACTTCCATTTGGTTTATAAGGACGGTTTGACTTGAATTGGTCCAACCCAACTAAAGATTTAATCAAAATTAGAGAGATAGAAGAAAGGTCATCCAGTTTTTGAAAGTCATGTACTTTACAGTCCTACAGGGAAGAAGGATAAAACAATAAAATGCTCAAAGAAAAGAAGGAGTAGGAAAAAGAAAGAGAAAGAAAAGGGAAAAGAAGAAAAGAAATGAATATGGGTACCAAAATTTTTGCAATGGCAAAGACTGTCCCAATCAAGATCCAGATTAATGCCAAGAAGATGGGAGGACATTCGAAGCTCTATCTTTTCATGCTCCCAACTGTCTAAAGTTCTAACAAAAATTTTGTCGTGTGAAGGTTTGTCAGCAGTGTCACATTAGCTCCAGCTCAAAGATCTTCATTTAACACGTATCCCTTATAGACCCCATTTTAAGCCTATTAAAGACATGTTGATCTCTCTTGATTGGTAGAGTCTATTAGTGGAGATAGTTTGAATAAGCATGCATATGAGATAGACAATGTTCAAACTCAATGAGACCTTTGATTAAGTAATGTGTACGTGTCTATCTGAAGTACAACAATTCTTGCTTAAATAGAAATGATTCCCAAATTTAGTATGGTAACTAGGGTTGTCATGTTATAGATATCTTAATTTGGAAAATCAAGTCCTGAGATACAATGACACTAATTTGACAAAGCCAAGAAATGATTTTAAGATTTTAAAAAAATGTGTGTTTTTATCATACAAAGCCTTCAAGTTAAGGGAAGTATGTTGAATCGTCGAATATCGAAAGACACATTGGGCAAAGTAAATGATTATTTGCAAGGTTGTAAAAAATTACTAACTGGCGTGCTGAATCCTAGTATGAAATGTATGTATAAATTAACTTATTTAATTTATACACAGAAGTTTGAAGATTAAGAAGTTGTTTAGGTCCAGTAGTTAACTTAAACCTCATAGTCTTGATTACTTAATTTAAACAATATGATTTGAGTTTAATGTTCATATAATCACAATAATCTAATTGCCTAGTTGCTAAAAACTCCAATATGCTTTCCAATTTTCCAAAAACTTAAATCATTTTATTAATTCCCAAAACCTTAATTGTTTTCTTAATTTTCCAAAACCCTAAAAGATTTTCTAAATTTCGAACCTAAATTTATAAAATCTATTTTCCAAATTCAAAACACCAAAGCCCTGATCAAATTCTAAAATATCAGAATTCTTTAAATTCCAGAAAACCTAAAACCCTAACTCCAGTTGCCTAATTCCCAAACCTAGACCCAAACCCTAATTCCAATAACTTAATTCCTAAACCCTAGTTTCATAGAAACCTTAAAATTTCTTAAACCCAAAATTTCATAATCCCAGCAACCTAAAAAAAACCCTAAACCCTAAATGATGAAACCTCAATCTAAAACCCTATGATCCAAAACCCTAAGTTCCAAAAACCCTATTCTAAGATGCAAATTCTAAATTTATAAATTTATTGCTTTATTTAATTTTAAATTTGAATTGTAGTTTATTATATATTTTGATGGTTGATTTATTTAATTTCAATGCTTAATTTATTTAATTTATCATGGATGGATATTCTCTTTATTATTATTATTACTTGGTTATTTTAGTATTAAAATTGTAAGAGATATGTTTCCACTTTGTGGGTACCTCATTAGTTAAATTCTATGTAATTTAAATTGCTTTTATATTTTGGACCACTGTAAAGGACATGTTTCTACCTTTCGGTGGGTGTCCTATTTAGTTTAGACATGAACAATGTAAGGACATGTTTCCATCCTCGGATGGGTGTCCATTTATTTGTTTTGCTTGGACATTGCTTTGATTTTAATATAATGATGCCTTATTTTAATTGTTGCATGTAATATGGATAATATTGTTATATTTAAGAATTTTATAATATTAAGATCTATAAAGGAGGCCGGTTCCAATGAACCGGGCATTGTGAGGGTGCTGGGCCATTTTTCACCTTTCCCACACGTACGCAACTTTCTGAACCCATTAGAGGGTTGGAGATTCCTTAAGAATCGAGTCATCCACCCCTTTATTTTTCCCAGCTCATCCAGGTGGCGACTCCATTTTCTTCGGGCTTAGGCCCGTGTTCTCTAAGGCCCCGAGCCTAAACAGTGTCGAAGTCGCAAGAACCATTCCACAGGGAGTGGGGACAAAAATCTCCGCTTACAGAAGTTGATTCTGTTGGTCTTTATATTATTCTATTCTTTCTTATAATGATATTATCCAATGCATCATATTAGATTGTATCGTGTATGTGAGTTAGGACTCCCTTGTTACCCGTGTTGTGTTATGTGAGGGATACCATACTTTCACTCAAGGTATGGAGATCGAGCATGGCATAACCACTCATAGCCTCATACCATTTGGTATATACTTGCTATGGGAACCTAAGCCTTTCAACCCAAAGACTAAAGCTCATGTAATTGCCCTATATACATTCCTTAAGATTTTATCCCAAATGTATGTTGTTTGACTATGGTTAATTTGTCTTGGCTTAAATCATGGCTTATTTGGTTTGTTCTTTTTCTAATATGACCCAAGTACATTGTAAGCTCAAAATAAAATTTTCTTTAAAGTCCAAAAGACCAAAGCTATTTTCAAAACTTTTCAAGATGGTCTTTGTACATAAGACTTTTCTAAAAACAAATAAAAAATTCTTTTGCTCATAACCCAAATACTAAGACCAAAATCCATTTTTTTCTAAAATCGTTTTACAATAGGCGTAGAAATAAAATTATTTTCATCCAACCTTTTCTTACAAAGAGCTTGCAAATTATTTAGATCAATTATGAAATACTAAAAATCAATTGTGAGCCTAGTTTATAATAAGAATAATTAACCATGGGCTTGTTTTTGGCATGAATCATTAGTTACTTTTTCAAGTGAGAAATCTATTTATAATAAACCTCTTAATTTAGTTTTAATCCAATATAGCATAAAAGCTACTTTAGTTGGTTAAATAGATTAAAACCTAATTAATGGGAATTATCATGAACTGATTTCCATTTTTGAAAATATAACTATTGGTTGAAACGTCCGAGGGAATTATTCGAAAACAAGATACCCCATGTTGGTATTTTGTTAACCATATACCTAGGAAAAGAGACTCGCCATTCGTGTGTGGATGTTATAAGGTTGGAAGGAACGTCCTATTTGTCCTTATTTGTTAATTGTTTATGCATACATGCATTCGTGCATACATTTGCATCTCATATCATTGATCCTTTTAGGCACGCAGCCCTGGATTATGATAGTTCAAAAGCTGAAGACAATTCGACCTACGCCGAAAGTGAAGAATCTAGCAATGACTCAATCTCTTTTTCACCAAAAGCAATGGATCCTGAATAAGTTTAAAGAATGGTGGATGAAGCCCTCAATGCCAAGATGGAAGAAATAAAAGAGGCCCTAGCTGCGACCATGAAGAACCAATTGGCTACAATTTTAGGAAATAATACCAAACTGTCTGCTAGCTCCAAGAAGCCAAAGGACAAAGGGAAGGCTAAAGTTGGTGAAGTAGCTTTTGATGATGATAAGGTGATCATTGATGATGATGATTGGGCTCAATACTACCAAGATCTTCAAGAAAAAAAAGAGTCGAAGGTTGTTGAGAATGCAACTATTAAAAAGACCGAGACGTATGATGTTGAGAAGATGATTGCTGATTCAGAAAAGAAATTTGAGAAGAAGTTGAAAACTGAAGAAATGTCTGAAGTTGACAAATTATTTGAGCTAGACAAAGAAGTTTCGTACAAATTCAAGATGCCATCCTTTGCTAGATACAATGGTACTGGAAATCCTCATCTCCATGTGAAGTAGTACATCATGCCATGCAGTCTGCCCGAGCTACTAAAGCTCAAACTCTGAGATATTTCATGCTCTCATTGTACCCTGTTGTCCAAAATTGGTTCAACACTTTAGAGGAAAGTACTCAAAAAGATTGGGACATGTTGTACAAGGCTTTCATTCAACAATATGGATACAACATCGAGATGGAAGTTACCTTAATGGAAGTTGAGTCCATTAGACAAAAGGCAAATGAAAATTTTGTGGACTATGTGAAAAGATGGAGAAATAAGGCCACTTTGCTCAAGAAGAGGCTCGATGAATCTGATCAAATAAGAATGATTGTGAGAGGGGTGTTGCCTAGTCTTCATGAAAGGATGTCTCATACACTCATCTGTGATTTCAAAGATCTCCTCCAAGCTAGTCTGCAAATTGGAGAATGGGAAAGAGAGAAGAACCAATTTTTGGTAAAAAGGAATGAGAAAGGGAACTACCAGTCTGGAAATCAAAGCACGTAAAAAGAAGTTGATGTCAATACAACTGGTCAAGCAAACAAAGGTAGTTTTCAGATCAGGGAAACTGCTGTCTTGGGTTCTCAATAAGCTACAAAAGAAGGGATTGTTACAACTTTTGACTCCTCATCCTTTACCTAATCCTCTTCCACCTAACTTTGATACTAATGCATTTTGCCAGTTCCATCAAAGGCCTGGACACGAAATGGACAATTATATGAAGTTGAGGCATGAGATCCAGAATTTAATTGATAATGGCAAGTTGCCTGATCCGAATAAGTCCAATAACAAAGGTAATCCATTTCCAAGGTTCAACAGGGTGCCACCACCAGCAACTTTCATGGTAGGAAAAGAATTGGAAGAAGATTTTGTTTTGTCATCCTTTCAAGATGGGAAAATTGAAGATGTGAAAGGAGAAGAAGCTTAAATCAACAAACTTCCCTTAGCTTGTTTGTTTCTTTGTTTTATTTTCTTTATTTGTTGTTTTATGGAACAATTATATTTTTTAAAATTAAGATTGTTTGAATAAATTACTTTCATTAAAATTTTTGTTGGTCTTTGTTCATTTTGGTGCTCAACCAATGAGGAATCTAGCTTGATGTTCATGAATTAATATATCTATGCATCATGATTCGAATGACTTTACTAGATGAGGGAATTATTCTATAGCATTGAGTTGTGTATGCTTACTTAGAGAGGGTCCCTGCATAATTATCTTTATCTAGGTCCTAGTCAGTCTTAGAAAATGCTTTTACAAACTTTTGAGGCGAAATTAAACTCTGCTTATTTAAGAGAGAAATGATCTAGGCATTGTTTAGTTAGCCAACAACTAGTATCCACCCAATTAAATATCAATCCCTAGTTGTCCCTTTGAGCATTCATGGAATTTTAGCTTTCTTTTCATTGGCATATAACCCCAACAACCTACCCTGAGCTGTTGTGATACTTTTGACAAGTCTTATGATCACTAAAGTGAAGAGGCAAGAAGATCAAAGAAAGAAATGAATAGTCAAGACCATGAAAACAATTGAAGTTCTCAAGACCATAAGGGTAGTCGAAGTTCTCAAGACTATAAGGGTAGTTGAAGTTTTCCTAATATCTCTAATATATCAAGACAACATCAGAGTAATAAATGATTTATCCTTGTTAAAGAAGATTTATGTCACTCCACTCATCCATTATTAGAAACCCAAGTTGGTACAAACAAGACAACTTGTAGACCCTTAATTTTTTACCCAATCCGGTCCAATATGTTTTATTTAGTCCAAAATGATTTTTGTTGTCTAATTGGTCCAAAATAATTTTTGTTAAATAATTTTTGCTTTAGTATCTAATTTTTATTAATAAAAAATAAAAATAAACAAATAAAAATCAAAAAATAAAAATAAAAATAAAAATCGGAGTCGAAATAATAGGCAGCGAAAAAACAGTTGCACTGGCCCGTGGGCTATTTTGACCACAGGAAATTCCTGCGGGCAAAATCACTGTGCGATTTCGCTCGCAGGATTTTCCTGCAAGCGAAATAGAATTTCTATTTTGCCCACAGGAAAATCCTGCGGGCGAAATAGCTCGCCCGCAGGAATTTCCTACTGGCAACACCCCAGCCCGCCCACTGCCGCAGTTTTCTGGGGCAGTTTATTTTTGCCTCCGACGCAAATTTTTTGAAATCTAATTCATTAGGTTTTGGTTTCTTTTTTTTATTAATATTACTTACCTTAACTAATTAGGAATAAACAACCTCAAACCATTATAAATAAGGATCAAAGGCAACCAAATTAGGGGAAAAAAAATTTCACAGTGCTTGGAGAATTGGAATCCGAAGGTGAAGTGGAAAAGAAAAAATTCAATTCAATTGATTTTTAAAGGAGCAGCATCACGATTTAAGCAATTCAAAGGCAAAAAAGGCTTGTCTTTGGAGCTAGTTCATCCAAGAAGAATTGTTTTTGGAGGAATCATCAAAAGAAGGTATGTGTTAATTGATTTTCTTTAATTGTTTTTTACACAGGAGCAAATCTATGAAATTTAGGTTATTCAAAATTAAAAACCTTTGAACTTTAATTTAGTTTTTCTAAAGTTAAAAACATTAATTCGTTGCTTTATTTCCCAAAGAATTTAAATTTATTAGTTTAATTTCTTCAAAACCCCAAAACCAAAATTTGTTTTCTAAATTTATAAAATCTTAAAACATGTTCTGTTTCTCACAAAAAAAACCCTAAAAACACTTTTTCCAATTATATAAATCTTTTCTACTTATAAAAACTTTAATTTGTTTGTTTAAATTCATAAAGCTTCATGAAATTATCAAATTGATTTCCAAATTCCTAAAAATTAATTCACCACCCGTGACCCTAATTCTAAATCCTAAAATCCAAAGTTCAACTTTTAAACCAAAAATAATGAACCCTAATCCTTTTAAAACTTTAAACCCTAATTTTTATGAACCCTAATCCTTTTAAAATATTAAAAACCATAAAACCATAAATAGATTAAATTTACACAGTAGCTTAGAAACCCAATAACCAAAAATCATAAACCAAAGTATTTTAAAGTGTCTAAGACCCTAGTTTCATGATTTCACCATTCAAACCTTAATTTGTTTAATCAAAGAGTCTTACCAACCTTTTAAAACATAAAACCCTAATCTATTTTAATTCCTTAAAAAGTCACAGTAGCTATAATTGAACTTTTATTTGCTTTATTCAATTCCATATTTGATTATGCTTAGATTTATTTCTTATGCTTTAATTTATTTAATTTCAATACTTGATTTATTTAATTTATCATGGATGGATGTTTATTTTATATTTTGATTAATAGCTTTGATGAATGATTTATTTATGATGAATGATTATTTACTTTTATCAATTTATTTAGACATCCAAAAGTTGTAAGAGGTATGTTTCCACTTGGTGGGTACCTCATTAGTTAAACATCATGTAATTTAATTTGCTTTTCTATTTTATAACCTATGTAAAGGGCATGTTTCTACCTTTTGGTGGGTGTCCTATTTAGGCATGTGATGTAAGGACATGTTTCCATCCTTGGATGGGTGTCCATTTATTTGCTTTGTTTGGACATTGATTTGATTTTAATATATTGATGCTTTCTTTTAATTATTGTGTTTAATATGGTTAATATTGTTATATTTAAGAATTTTATAATATTAAGACCTGTAAAGGAGGCCGGTTCCAATGAACCGGGCATTGTGGGGGTGCTGGGCCATTTCTCACCTTCCCCATACGAACCCAACTTTCTGAACCCATTAGGGGGTTGGGGATTCCTTAGGAATCGAGTCATCCACCCCTTTCTTTTCCCGGCCCGTCCGGGTGGCGACTCCATTTTTCTCTAGACTTAGGTCCGTGTTCTCTAAGGCTCCGAGCCTAAACATGGCCGAAGTCGCAAAAACCATTCCACCAGGAGTGGGGGCAAAAATCCTCGCTCACACAACTCTTTTAGAGCTAGAAAATAATAAAAAAAAAGAGAAGACAAAAAAAAAGAGAAAAAAAGTGAAAAAAAAGAGAGAAGAAAAAAAAGACAAAAGAAAAGAAAAAAGAAAAAAAGAAAACCCAAAATGGTTCAAAAATCCAACTGAGTTCTCTTTTACCTAAAGCAGCAAAAGGCTTCCATTTGGTTTATAAGGGTAGTTTGACTTGAATTGGTCCAACCCAACCAAAGATCCAATCAAAATCAGAGAAAAAGGAGAAAAACCATCCAGTTCTTGAAAGTTCTATTATTGACAGTCCTACGAGGAAGAAGGACAAAATGATAAAATGCTCAAAGAAAGGGAAGAGTAAGAAAGATAAAAAGAAAGAAAAGGGAGAAGAAGAAAAGAAATGAATTTGGGTACCAAACCTTTTGCAAGGGCAAAGACTGTCCAAATCAAGATCCAGATTAATGCCAAGAAGATAGAAAGAATTTAGAGTCTGGCAAGATTGCTCCCAGCTGCCTAAAGTTCAAACGAGAAATTTGTAGTGTGAAGGTTTGTCCATTGTGTCACATCGGCTCCAACATATAAATGGCCTTCATTTAACCCATGTCCATTATAGACCCCATTTCAAGCCTATCAAAGACCTATTGATCTCTCTTGGTAGGTAGAGTCTATTAGTGGAGATAGTTTGGATAAGCATGCATATGAGATAGACAATATTTAAACTCAATGAGATCTTTGACCAAGTAATGTGTATTTGCCTATCTGAAGTGCAACAATTCTTGTTTAAATAGAAATATTTCCCGAGTTTAGTACGGTAACTAGGGTTGTGATGTTATAGATATGTTAATTTGAAAAATCAAGTCTTGAGGTAAACTGGCATTGATTTGGAAAAGCCAACATTTGATTTTAAAAAAATGTTTTTGTCACACGAAGCCTTCAAGTTAAGAAAATTTTGTTGAACCATCAAAACTTGAAGGACACATTGGGAAAAAGAAATGATTATTGGCAAGGTCATGAAGAAGCTACCAACTGACATGCTGAAACATAGTTTGAAATGGATGTATCCCTGACTCTACAAGCTTGGGTTCTCCACCACTCATATTTTCAATATCCCGAAGATAAAAGCCATAAATGTGAAGCATCCTGTCATTCCGAAGCAAGGACTAAACAAGCATCTAGAAGGAGTCAATAAAAACACTTCAGCTGATGACCTCGGTCTGTGAGTCAATGGAACCATTGCAAGTATTATTCATGCATATCATGCATACATGAGCATATCACATCGCACTTTCTTGTCTTGTATTGTTTATTCTTTGTCAAAGTGAACAGCAAACACCCTGTGAAGTGAAGAATCAAAAGAAGATATTGAATCAAGGGGGCATGGAAAGCCTATTGCTTGAGGAAGGTTTCGGTAATTTTGCAAAGAAAAGAAATGCGTGCTTTTGCAAAGAACTAGACAACAAAAACATCAATCAGAGCCCGCATAGAAAAAATCTTGGGTTTGATCTTACACAGGGGGCAAAGTTTCTCCTTTTAAATTTTTGAGTTTATGCATAAACAAAACATTTTGAGACTCACTTCTAATCTTTTACCACGTAGGGGGGCAAGGAGAGGATATGAAGGTTATCTAAAAAGGGCTGAATTTTTTGCAAAAGTGCAAAGGAAGAACAAGAAAGAATGAAAAAAAAGAAGAAAATTAGAATTCTGAAAAGAATGAAGATACAAAAGACAAAAGATCAGTCCAGCTAAAAGAGCTAAAGCCAGGGTAAAGACCCGACCTCCAATGGATAAAGATCCATATTTCAAGGGTAAAGACCCGACCTCCAATGGATAAAAATCCATGTTTCAAGGGTAAAGACCCGACCTCTAGTGAATAAAGATCCATGTTTCAAGGGTAAAGACCCGACCACTAATGGATAAAGATCCATGTTTCAAGGGTAAAGACCTGGCCTCCAATGGATAATGATCCATTTTCAAGGGTAAAGACCCGATTTCCAATTGATAAAGATCCATAGTTTATGGGTGAAGACCCGAAGTCCAAAGGATGAAGATTCATTTTCAAGGGTGAAGACTTGATCTCCAAGGATGAAAATTCATTTTCAAGGGTGAAGGCTCGATCTCTAAGGATGAAGACCATTTTCAAGGGTAAAGACCCGATGTCCAAAGGATGAAGATTCATTTTATCAAGGGTGAAGACCCGATCTCAAAGGATGAAGATCTATTTTCAAGGGTGAAGACCTGATCTCCAAGGATGAAGATCCATTTTAAAGGGTGAAGACCCGATCTCCAAGGATGAAGATCCGTTTTCAAAGGTGAAGATCTGATGCTAAAAATGAAGATCCAAGGTCCAACGATGAAGATCCATTTTGAGGGTGAAGAACCACAATGCACAGAACAGCCGGAGCAGTCAAACTTCTCAACTGATAAAAGGTTAGTCAAACTCAGTCTCAGGTCCAAGCACCCAAATTCAATTCAGTCTCGGGTCCAAGTACCCAATATCGGGTCCAAGTGCCCAAATCAAATTAAACTTGGGTACAAGCACCAAATCTCGAGTCCAAGTACACAAATCCAATTCAATCTCGGGTCTAAGTACCCAAATCCAATTCAATCTCGGGTCTAAGTACCCAGTCAAGGGTCCAAGTACCCAAATCCAATCTAGTTTCGGGTCCAAGTACCCAATCTCGGGTCCAAGCACCCAAATTCAATTCAATCTCGGGTCCAAGTACCCAAATCAAATTTAATCTCGGGTCCAAGTACCCAAATCCAATCCAAGCACCCAAATTAAATTCAATCTCGGGTCCAAGTACCCAAATCAAATTTAATCTCAGGTCCAAAACCTTAAATAGTTTTATTAATTCCCAAAACCCTAATCTGCTTTCCAATTTTCCAAAACCTTAAATCATTTTATTAATTCCCAAAACCTTAATTATTTTCTTAATTTTCCAAAACCCTAAAAAATTTTCTAAATTCTGAACCTAAATTTATAAAATCTATTTTCCAAATTCAAAACACCAAAGCCCTGATCAAATTCTAAAATATCAAAATTCTTTAAATTCCAGAAAACCTAAAACCCTAACTCCAGTTGCTTAATTCCCAAACCTAGACCCAAACCCTAATTCCAATAACTTAATTCCTAAACCGTAGTTTCATATAAACCTTAAAATTTCTTAAACCCAAAATTTCATAATCCCAGCAACCTAAAAAAAAACCCTAAATCCTAAATGATGAAACCTCAATCTAAAACCCTACAATCCAAAACCCTAAGTTCCAAAAACCCTATTCTAAGATGCAAATTCTAAATTTATAAATTTATTGCTTTATTTAATTTTAAATTAGATTTGTAGTTTATTATATGTTTTGATGGTTGATTTATTTAATTTCAATGCTTGATTTATTTAATTTATCATGGATGGATATTCTCTTTATTATTATGATTATTTCTTGGTTATTTTAGTATTAAAATTGTAAGAGGTATGTTTTGTAACACCCCTATACTCTATATAAGTACTATATATATACCTTGTGTACATACAGTATGTATATAAAGTATAAGGATGTCACTTTTCATTATAGATTAAAACCTTTACCTTAGTTTCTAACAATAATACATTTTATTTAAAGAACATTTACAAAATCATTATACTTTTGATGATATCACATATATATAAATTACCTTGCCTTTTCCAAAATTCATTTAGGTATATATATACATTCTAATCAAAATACAACATAATCAAATTGTACATGTATGCACTACCTTCTAGTTGGTCTCGAAATACTCTTACCCTTCTCGTGGCATAACATTTTGACTCCCGAATCAATCATCTATTTACACAACCGCGCGATTTACACAACCGCGCTAAGCTCGAAAGCTTAGCAGCACAAATAAATATTATAAACATATAATACAGAAAAACCTACTCATATATTAACTTCATGTATCATTATTTTCTTATCATGTTTTCCCTTTTCAATGCACTCTTCATATATTTCCACTAATCTCATAATTTATATACATATACACATATATCATTACAACAAACCGCAATTCAATGACTTATCAGAACATTCATGAACTAATACTCACAATTTTGCACATCCATATACATATTACACATCATATTGTATTTTCATAATCTCATCATTCAGCATAGTTTCTCAAGCCACATTCATTTTCAGTAATTTTCTTATGTATTGTATTCATCTCATTCCATAATTATCATCATACATCTCATAACATTATATCTTAGTCCATAATTCACATTAAAGCAAAGACAAGCATGGGCCCAAAAAAAACCTAATATGCCGTTCAACTTTCAGAGTTAATATTTTGGTTCAATTATCACATTTATCATCCCAACTAGGCTTTAAGCACTAGGCCCAACCAAGCTTCAAGGGGAGCGAAGCATGCTAAGCATCCACCCAACTTGGCTTCAAGGACCAAGCCCAACCCAGCTTCAAGGGTTTTTAACATTCCAACTAGGCTTCAAGGACTAGCCCCAACCAAGCTTCAAGGGGAGTTAAGCATGCTAAACTTCAACCCAACTTGGATTCAAGGATCAAGCCCAACCTAGCTTCAAGGGTTTGTAACATCCCAACTAGGCTTCAAGGGATTGTTACTATTAGGCATGCCACCAATAACAAAAATCTGAAAATTGAATAACATATTAGGCACACAATTCTTTTATTATTTCATTGTCAATTCCATTCTCATGTTCTCATAATCATTTAGGCAAACATGCCCCAAATATTTCATTTGCATCATTATAGCCAACAACAATGGCTTCACATCTCATCATTAGGGTATACATAACCAATTGCGTTTTACATACATTTTGAATGCTCTTTATATCTTTCATATTTCATATTTCACCTTTATATCCATTAAGAATAGTTTTATATTTCATCATTGAGATATACATAACAAATTACATTATTCATATTTTTAGAATCTTCAACATACATTCCATATAGTACACATAATACAAATCATAGCACATTTCTCACACATCAACAATATAATAAATAACTTAACACATTTTCCAATCAAATGTGTTAAGTTCCATAGTCATGCAAATATATACAATCATATAGGGTTTGTATTTACCTTTAAAAGAAACTCACACCAATTCCAAACTCCTCATGAATCCCTTAACATTTGGATTATGGCAACTCAAATCTCTTCAAAACCTAATCCAAAGGTGATTATACACACTGACTTAGTGATACACATAAGAAAATAAGAATAAAAACTAACTAGGGAAAACTCTACACATGACACGCTCAACAACATGGGCGTGTCCCTGATCGTGCCCTAAACCAACAACACAAAAGCTTTGACACGCTCAGTGACATGGGCATGTCACTGGACGTGTCATTCATTCTGCCTCACAGAAACATTGACACTCCCAACAACATGGGCATGTTCATGGCCGTGTCAATTACTTTATCTCTCAGTAGCTATGACATGCTCAGTGACATGGCCATGTTAATGGTTGTGTCGCAGACGTTAAACTCAGCAACGTTAACACGTCCAATGACATGGGCGTGTAATATCCCAAAGTGTGCCTTAGGAGTTTTGATATAATTGTTGTTTATTTGAATTAAAATGTATATGTGTATTGGAAAGAGGAAAGAGTCTAAAAGAGAGTGTATATGTTGTATATATGGAAATATATATAACATATACACAAGTCAAATGGATGGTCAAAGGAAGAAGATATTTATTTTGTTAATTGTGAAATTACTAAAAAGGGGCAATAAGTGAAAGAGAATCAAAACAAATAGAAGAGGGTAGTTAAGTAATTTCTTATTTTGGAATACTTGGTGGAGGTTTAAAGAGATGAAAATGTTGACTTTGTCTCTAATTTCCTTTTCATTTCTCTTCTTTTCTTTTGTTGGCTAGCCACCCAAAGGCAAGAGAGCAAGAGTGAGTTTTGCTTGTTCCAAACTCAAAATTTAAGGGGTTTTCAAGAGATTAAGTGGAAATCCAAGAAGTCTTATTATTGTGGTAAGTTCTCTCTCTCTTGATTTCCTTTGTTCTTTTTGAAGTTGTGGTTGGAGTAGATGATTTGTTGTTGATGGTATGATTAGGGTTGTTTGTGGTGTGTTTTTAAGTGTTGAAATTGATTTTAAGATAAGAAGTTAAGTTGGTGTTGATAGTGGAAGTGTTTGAGTTGAGTTGTTTTAGGGTTTTGAAGTGGTAAGTGATGTTTAATTTGAGTTTGATCATTTATTTTCATAGATCTTCATGTTGTTTGTGTTTGTGGGAGTTGTAAGCTTAGAATATGTGAAATTGGTCGAAGGCAGTAGCATTTTGGATGCCACGCCCGTGGCCTTGGGTGCCATGGCCGTGGCCATTTGTAGCCATGGCCGTGGAGGTTTGGAGCAAAGGTGGCAGAAGTGTTTTCTAACCCACGCCCATGGGGGTTAGGGTGGCCATGGCCGTGGGCTCTAATATGTGTTGTTGAGTTATAATTTGTGTTATAAAGGTCTAAAATGAGGTTAATAAGTGATAAATTGTATTAAAATTCATGAATTGTATCATTTTTGGATTAGGTTTTGGAAGAAGGTGATTTGCCCTAATTTGAGAAGTGAAGAATTCTTAGGAAGAAGAAGTGTATAGCTTTGTATAAGTGGTGCTTAAAATAAGTACAAACTACATTATTGCATACATTCATATGATGTTGGAACTTAAGATATATATATGATTGTAAATTTGTTAAGAATTCTAATGCATTGTTGATGCATACTATTACTGTATGGTTTGGTAAAATGTGTATGTTGTGATAAGCATGAAAAAGATGTGTTAAGGTTATTTGTTGTATATACACTTTAATGATGAATTGATTAATGTGATTTGAGATATAATGATTGAAATGAAATGAATAGAGCATGTTGCCTATATGATGATGAATTTAAGATATATATATTCAATGTAAATGAATTATGTGTACTTGAATAATGAAATGTTATATTGTGAATTGAGATGTGAAGCCATTGTGATTGGCTATGGTGACACAAATGAGATGTGAAGCCATTGTGGTTGGCTATGATGACTTAATTGAAATAAGTGGGGCATGTTTGCCTAGTTTATGATGAGAATTGAGAATGAAATTGATAATGAGTAATAAATGAATTGTGTGGCTAATGTGTTATTCTATTTTCAGAGTTTGTTGTTGGTGGCATGCCTATAGTAACACTCTCTTGAAGTTAGGTTGGGTTTGATCCTTGAAGCCAAGTTGGGTTGAAGTTTAACATGTTTTACTCCCCTTGAAGCTTAGTTGGGTCTAGTCCTTGAAGCCTAATTGAGATGTTACAACCCTTGAAGCTAGGTTGGATTGGTTCTTGAAGCCAAGTTGGGTTGATACTTAGCATGCTTTGTTCCCCTTGAAGCTTGGTTGAACCTAAATCCTTAAAGCCTAGTTGGGATAATGATAATGATAAATGTGATAATCAAACCAAAGCATTAACTCTGAAAGTTGAATGGCATATTAGTGTCTTTGGGCCCATGCTTGTCTTTGTTTAAATGTGACTAATGTATAAGGAGATTCAATGTAAGACTTTGATAAGTGATATTCTTATGTATAAAGTATAATGTTTGAACATATTATATTGGCATTGCATTGCATCAAAGCATAGTATTATTATAGTTTGTACCACTAAGCCATTGGCTTAGTGCGATTATGATTTATCGCGCAGGTAACAGAGAAGAACCGGAGAGTTCATCTAGACTAGGTAGAGGCTAGATCTTGAGGTGGAGATATTGAAGCTTAAAGATCGAAGACATACTGCCAATCATGTATATACTTATGTTTTGTAAAACTGGAGTCTTAATGTTTATGTATTTGTAAATATTTATTACGTTTTCCGCTGTGTATTTAATAAACATTGAGTCTATTGTGTTTCATAAATTCCTTTAAATGTTTTAAATTTATTTGTATTATTGAAAAGAGATTATGTGTTTGTTTTATAAACAGTGGCATGCCTATATTCAGTATACGTATATTACGATCGTATTAGCATGCTGTGTACGTATACGGGGTATAGGGGTGTTACAATGATTTTGGTATCAGAGCCTAGGTTTGAGATTCTCAACCTAGGTGAATTGTAAGAAAAAGGAATATTTTGATTTTAAAAGTTGATTTTTGAGTAAAATACATATTTTGGTATGGCAGTCTTTGATCTTTAATGAGGTATATTATACTGTGTTTGCAGATATAGGTAGTAATGGAGTCCCATTCACGTCAGACTGTAGAAGGAAGTGCGGAGAGTGTAGCTCCAGGAGAGAGTGGAGAGGGAGCTAGGGTTGAGAGAGTTAGTGAGGCACCTGTTTCAGTGCTAGAGAGATCAGCTGCAGATGAGGCTCCGTCGGGTTGGTTAAGACATGTGGTGGAATTATTTAGACAAGCTCCAGTGCAGCCACCACCACCACAGCCCCAGGTGCCGGTAAGACATTATGACAAGTTGAGAAAGTATGGTGCTGAAGACTTTTTAGGCACTACCGATCCTGCAGTGGTTGGATAAGGTACAGAGGATATTCATTCAGTTGCAAGCCACTTCAGATGAGAAGTTTGACTATGCCAGATCCCTCCTGCAGAAAGATGCTTATGACTGGTGGAAGACAGTCCCACATGTTATGGATGATCCACCTACACTATCATATGGTGATTTCTTGAGGGAATTCGAGTAGAAATATACTCCAAGAGAGTATAAAGATCTTAAGAAGATGGAATTTTTGAATTTGAGACAAGACAGCCGAACGGTGACAGAATACGAGATTGAGTATATCCGGTTGAGTCGATATGCTGGGGGAATTATTTCTGATGAAATAGATAGATGTAGAAGATTTGAGGAGGGATTGAGGCCCTCTATCATGTGCCTGGTAGCTGGTTCTCGGTATCAGGATTTCTCTCAGCTTGTGGTAGCAGCTAGGAGTGTGGAGAGAGCCCAGAGTATTGCCGCAGCTGCTACTGAGGAGGAGACTAGGGTAAGGAGACCCCAGTTTGAGGCAGGGTCTTCATCGGTGAAGAGGGGTAGAGGAAGTTTTGTTCCGAGGGTCAGTAGGAGTCAGAGACAGCCGAGTAGGTCAGTGCAGTATCCGAGACAGAGACCGAGACCTACAGCTTCTGTAGCTAGTGCCCCGACTCCCATGATGCAAAGGTCTACTCCACCTATATGTATTCACTGTGGCAGGTCTCATGGAGGTGCTTGTTGGAAGACTGGTGTATCCGGAGTATGTTATAAATGTGGGTCACCAGATCATTTTATTAGAGATTGCCCGGAGATGCAAGACGATCGGCAGACTGATACTGTAGTTTCTCGACGCAGTGTTAGTAGAGGTGGTCGAGGAGGCAGAGGTTTTAGTGGAGGAGGCCGACCTGGATTTAGTCAGAGGGGAGGATCATCATCCGGAGGCAGTAGGTCAGATGAAGTCGGATCTTCTCAGAGAGTGTATGTAATGCAGAGGCAGTCATAGCTGGTACATTTTCTTTATTTGGCATTTCAGTACTTGCTTTAATTGATCCAGGATCTACTCATTCATACATAGGTGCATCCATATTGCCTGTGTCTGAATTGCATTCTGAGTCCTTAGGATTTGATGTTTTGGTGACAAATCCTTTAGGACATAGTGTAGTTGTTAGTAAGGTGCACCGAGATAGTGCTGTTGTGGTGCAAGGTGAGGAGTTCCCTGGTGATCTGATTGAAATGCCTTTTAAAGAATATGATTTGATCTTAGGCATGGATTGACTGTCTAAACATGGAGCTGTGGTAGATTGTCAAAAGAAGTGTGTCACCTTGAGAACCAGTGATGGTAGGGAGGTGATAGTATCTAGTGAGTAGAGACAACTTGCATCCTTATTTGTATCAGCTGCAACAGCTAGAAAGTTGATTATAAAAGGGTGTGATGCTTATCTTGCCCATGTGGTGGATATTAGAGTAGCGGGTTCTCAACTTAATGATATAACCACAGTTGCAGATTTTCCAGATGTGTTTCCTGAGGAGTTGCCAGGGTTACCCCCTGAGAGAGAGGTTGAGTTTGGTATCGATCTGTTGCCTGGTACCACTCCCATCTCTATCACTGCTTATAGAATGGCACCAGCTGAATTAAGAGAGTTGAAGGTGCAGTTACAGGAGTTGTTGGACAAAGGGTTTATTAGCCCCAGTGTTTCTCCTTGGGGAGCTCCTGTGTTGTTTGTGAAGAAGAAGGATGGTACTATGAGGTTGTGTATCGATTATAGGCAATTGAACAAAGTGACTATTAAGAATAAATATCCTTTGCCTAGAATTGATGATCTCTTTGATCAATTGAAGGGAGCAGCAGTGTTTTCCAAGATTGATTTGAGATCCGGGTACCATCAGTTGAGGGTTAAAGCTGAAGATGTTTCTAAAACAGCTTTCCGCACCAGGTATGGGCATTATGAGTTTTTAGTAATGCCTTTTGGGTTGACGAATGCACCAGCAGCTTTCATGGATTTGATGAATAGGGTGTTTAGGCCCTATTTGGATCAATTTGTGGTGGTTTTCATCGATGATATCTTGGTGTATTCGCGGAATGAGGAGGAGCATGACAAGCATTTGCGGATTGTATTGCAGATCTTAAGAGAGAAGCAGTTGAATGCTAAGCTGTCAAAGTGTGAGTTTTGGCTTGACCAAGTAACTTTTCTAGGTCATATAGTTTCAGCAGATGGTATAAGAGTCGATCCAAGTAAAGTTGAAGCTATTTTAAATTGGAGTCCACCAAAGTCGGTAACTGAAGTTAGAAGTTTTTTGGGTTTGGCAGGCTATTACCGACGGTTTGTGAAAGGTTTCTCTGTGATAGCTACTCCACTTACCAGATTGCTTCGGAAGGGAATTAGATTTGTGTGGACGGATCAGTGTCAAGCTAGTTTCGAGCAGTTGAAAGAAATGTTGACTCAAGCACCTGTTCTAACTTTACCCATAGAAGATAAACCATGTGTGATTTATAGTGATGCTTCACATATTGGTTTAGGATGTGTTTTGATGCAAGAGGGTAAAGTCATAGCTTATGCTTCTCAGCAATTGAAGCCGCACGAGCTTAATTATTCGACCCATGATTTGGAGTTGGCAGCTATAGTGTTTGCTTTGAAGATTTGGCGACATCATTTATATGGGGAAAATGTTTTATTTATACGGATCATAAAAGTTTGAAATATTTGGGTGTTCAGAAGGAGCTGAATCTTCGGCAAAGACGATAGTTAGAACTGATTAAAGACTACGACTGTTTGATTGATTATCATCCTGGTAAGGCGAATGTGGTTGCTGATGCCTTGAGTCGAAAATCTTTAGCAGGTTTGGCTGTGTATTCACTCTCGTTACTTGTTGAATTGAGAGCGTTGCATACTAATTTTGAAGTTTGTGATGATGGTGCATTATTGGCTCAGCTGCAGTTAAGACCAGTATTGTTAGATCAGATTAAAGAGACTCAATTGGCTGATGAGAAAATTCAGAAGATTGTGTTAGATTGCCAAAATGGGGAGAGCCGAGATTTCTATGTGAAGAGTGATGGTAGTCTTTGGTTCAAGGATAGGTTGTGTGTACCTGATGATGATAGTTTGAGGAAGACTATTTTAGAGGAAGCACATCAATCGAGTTTTGCTATGCATCCGGGTAGTTCAAAGATGTACCATGATTTGAAACAGCACTACTGGTGGTCTGGTATGAAGAGAGACATAGTGGAATTTGTGTCCAAATGTCTCACTTGTCAGAGGGTAAAAGCTGAGCATCAGGTTCCAACAGGGTTACTTCAACCTTTAACAGTGCCTGAATGGAAGTGGGAAAGAGTGACAATGGATTTTGTATCTGGATTGCCATTGACTCAGAAAAAGCATGATGCTATTTGGGTGATTGTGGATCGGTTAACGAAGACAGCTCATATATTAGAATGGATTATTCTCTTGAAAGGTTGGCTGAGCTGTATATTAGGGAGATAGTGAAGTTGCATGGAGTTCCAATTTCTTTAGTGTCTGATCGAGATCCCCGGTTTACTTCAAGGTTCTGGAAGAGCTTACATGGTGCTTTGGGTTCTCGATTACACTTTAGTACTGCTTTTCATCCATAGACCGATGGGCAGTCAGAGAGAGTGATATAGATTATTGAGGATATGTTAAGAAGCTGTGTCATTGATTTCTCTGGAAGTTGGGAGAGATTTATGCCACTTGTGGAATTTGCTTACAACAACAGTCATCAATCTAGTATTGGTATGGCATCATTTGAGGCATTGTATGGTAGAAGATGCAGAACTCCTTTATGTTGGAATGAAATGGGAGAGGGCAAGTCAATTGGTCCTGATTTGGTAAAAGAGACTGAAGAGAAAGTGAAGATAATTCGGGATCGGTTAAAAACAGCTTCAGACCGACAGAAATCTTATTCAGACTTAAAGAGGAGAGACATAGAATTTGATATTGGAGATAAAGTATTTTTGAAAGTATCTCCTTGGAAGAAAATTTTAAGATTTGGTCAGAAAGGGAAGCTGAGTCCTCGTTTTATTGGTCCGTATGAAGTATTAGAAAGAATCGGGCCAGTTGCTTATCGTCTTGCTTTGCCACCTGAGTTGGATAGAATCCATAATGTTTTTCATGTTTCTATGTTGCGGAGGTATAGATCAGATCCATCTCATATCTTACCAGTTGAATCCATTGAAGTGAGTCCGGATCTAACATTTGAAGAAGAACCAGTTGCTATTTTGGCACGTGAGGTGAAAGAGTTGAGGAATAAGAAAGTGCCATTGGTGAAGGTTCTATGGAAGAATCATGGGAAAAAAGAGGCAACTTGGGAGAGCGAGCAAGCAATGCAAGATCAGTATCCTCAACTGTTTCAGACTTGATGTCAGGTAATTTCGAGGATGAAATTTCTTTTTAGAGGGGGAGAATTGTAATATCCCAAAGTGTGCCTTAGGAGTTTTGATATAATTGTTGTTTATTTGAATTAAAATGTATATGTGTATTGGAAAGAGGAAAGAGTCTAAAAGAGAGTGTATATGTTGTATATATGGAAATATATATAACATATACACAAGTCAAATGGATGGTCAAAGGAAGAAGATATTTATTTTGTTAATTGTGAAATTACTAAAAAGGGGCAATAAGTGAAAGAGAATCAAAACAAATAGAAGAGGGTAGTTAAGTAATTTCTTATTTTGGAATACTTGGTGGAGGTTTAAAGAGATGAAAATGTTGACTTTGTCTCTAATTTCCTTTTCATTTCTCTTCTTTTCTTTTGTTGGCTAGCCACCCAAAGGCAAGAGAGCAAGAGTGAGTTTTGCTTGTTCCAAACTCAAAATTTAAGGGGTTTTCAAGAGATTAAGTGGAAATCCAAGAAGTCTTATTATTGTGGTAAGTTCTCTCTCTCTTGATTTCCTTTATTCTTTTTGAAGTTGTGGTTGGAGTAGATGATTTGTTGTTGATGGTATGATTAGGGTTGTTTGTGGTGTGTTTTTAAGTGTTGAAATTGATTTTAAGATAAGAAGTTAAGTTGGTGTTGATAGTGGAAGTGTTTGAGTTGAGTTGTTTTAGGGTTTTGAAGTGGTAAGTGATGTTTAATTTGAGTTTGATCATTTATTTTCATAGATCTTCATGTTGTTTGTGTTTGTGGGAGTTGTAAGCTTAGAATATGTGAAATTGGTCGAAGGCAGTAGCATTTTGGATGCCACGCCCGTGGCCTTGGGTGCCATGGCCGTGGCCATTTGTAGCCATGGCCGTGGAGGTTTGGAGCAAAGGTGGCAGAAGTGTTTTCTAACCCACGCCCATGGGGGTTGGGGTGGCCATGGCCGTGGGCTCTAATATGTGTTGTTGAGTTATAATTTGTGTTATAAAGGTCTAAAATGAGGTTAATAAGTGATAAATTGTATTAAAATTCATGAATTGTATCATTTTTGGATTAGGTTTTGGAAGAAGGTGATTTGCCCTAATTTGAGAAGTGAAGAATTCTTGGGAAGAAGAAGTGTATAGCTTTGTATAAGTGGTGCTTAAAATAAGTACAAACTACATTATTGCATACATTCATATGATGTTGGAACTTAAGATATATATAAGATTGTAAATTTGTTAAGAATTCTAATGCATTGTTGATGCATACTATTAATGTATGGTTTGGTAAAATGTGTATGTTGTGATAAGCATGAAAAAGATGTGTTAAGGTTATTTGTTGTATATACACTTTAATGATGAATTGATTAATGTGATTTGAGATATAATGATTGAAATGAAATGAATAGAGCATGTTGCCTATATGATGATGAATTTAAGATATATATATTCAATGTAAATGAATTATGTGTACTTGAATAATGAAATGTTATATTGTGAATTGAGATGTGAAGCCATTGTGATTGGCTATGGTGACACAAATGAGATGTGAAGCCATTGTGGTTGGTTATGATGACTTAATTGAAATAAGTGGGGCATGTTTGCCTAGTTGATGATGAGAATTGAGAATGAAATTGATAATGAGTAATAAATGAATTGTGTGGCTAATGTGTTATTCTATTTTCAGAGTTTGTTGTTGGTGGCATGCCTATGGTAACACTCTCTTGAAGTTAGGTTGGGTTTGATCCTTGAAGCCAAGTTGGGTTGAAGTTTAACATGTTTTACTCCCCTTGAAGCTTGGTTGGGTCTAGTCCTTGAAGCCTAATTGAGATGTTACAACCCTTGAAGCTAGGTTGGATTGGTTCTTGAAGCCAAGTTGGGTTGATACTTAGCATGCTTTGTTCCCCTTGAAGCTTGGTTGAACCTAAATCCTTAAAGCCTAGTTGGGATAATGATAATGATAAATGTGATAATCAAACCAAAGCATTAACTCTGAAAGTTGAATGGCATATTAGTGTCTTTGGGCCCATGCTTGTCTTTGTTTAAATGTGACTAATGTATAAGGAGATTCAATGTAAGACTTTGATAAGTGATATTCTTATGTATAAAGTATAATGTTTGAACATATTATATTGGCATTGCATTGCATCAAAGCATAGTATTATTATAGTTTGTACCACTAAGCCGTTGGCTTAGCGCGATTATGATTTATCGCGCAGGTAACAGAGAAGAACCGGAGAGTTCATCTAGACCAGGTAGAGGCTAGATCTTAAGGTGGAGATAGTGAAGCTTAAAGATCGAAGACATACTGCCAATCATGTATATACATATGTTTTGTAAAACTGGAGTCTTAATGTTTATGTATTTGTAAATATTTATTACGTTTTCCGCTGTGTATTTAATAAACATTGAGTCTATTGTGTTTCATAAATTCCTTTAAATGTTTTAAATTTATTTGTATTATTGAAAAGAGATTATGTGTTTGTTTTATAAACAGTGGCATACCTATATTCAGTATACGTATATTACGATTGTATTAGCATGCTGTGTACGTATACGGGGTATAGGGGTGTTACAGGGCGTGTCACTGGCCGTGTCAGGCAAAAATTAGGCATTTCGAACTCTCATCCATGTAAACACAATCACTCCAAAATCCATATTACAACACCCTTAATCAACATCTTAATTTATATTCATAAATCACTTACATAACTTCAACATATCATAATAATAATCATTATATACATACTCCATGTACCAATTACTCAATTCCCCAACACATTTATACTAAACCCTTACTAAACAATTTCAACAACTCATCATCATCCTCACAAATAACCATATTATCATCATCTAATTATCGATTCAATATATATATATATATACTTCAATCTTTCATTATCATCACCTTCACACACTAACCATATCAAATATAAACTCAATCTATAGAAATCAACACAAGGAAAAGAACACTTACTTGAATTCTTTGCCAAATCTTCAACATCCACCTTCAATTCTCTTAAAGCCCTTATGAATTTGATGTGTATTTCAACAAAATCACACCTTTATCTCTCTCTCTCTCTCTCTCCCAAATTCTAGAGGAAGAAGAAGAATAAGAAAGAAAGAAAGAAAATCTTTTCTTCCCTTTTCAAACTTATCTTATATATATAATAATAATATAATTAAATACCCCTAAAAATTCTCCACCACAATATTTGTCCTTCCCTTTGACTTTCTTTTCTTCTTTTTCTCTTGTCATTATCATCATCATCATCATTATTATTATTATTACTATTATTATTATTATTATTATTATTATTATTATTAATTAATTAATTATTTACAATTTACTTTTCCTACACCAATATATACATCATGTATATGTGATGTATATGTTGCTATATGTATATGTCTTATATATTGCATTTATATTTCCCATATTTTTCAAATGCAATATATACATATCATCCTTCATATACATCTATCTCTTATAATATTTTCTTTACATATTTCACCAACATACTCTCTCACAACTACTATTCCAAAGTACATCAAAAATCGGGGTATTACATGTTTCCACTTTATGGGTACCTCATTAGTTAAATTCTATGTAATTTAAATTGCTTTTATATTTTGGACCAACGTAAAGGACATGTTTCTACCTTTCGGTGGGTGTCCTATTTAGTTTAGACATGAAATATGTAAGGACATGTTTCCATCCTCGGATGGGTATTCATTTATTTGTTTTGCTTGGACATTGCTTTGATTTTAATATAATGATGCTTTATTTTAATTGTAGCATGTAATATGGATAATATTGTTATATTTAAGAATTTTATAATATTAAGACCTGTAAAGGAGGCTGGTTCTAATGAACCGGGTGTTGTGGGGGTGCTGGGCCATTTCTCACCTTCCCCACACGTACCCATCTTTCCGAACCCATTAGGGGGTTGGAGATTCCATAGGAATAGAGTCATCCACCCCATTCTTTTTCCCAGCTCGTCCGGATGGCGACTCCATTTTCTCCTTGCTTAGGCCCATGTTCTCTAAGGCCCTGAGCCTAAACAGTGCCGAAGTCATAAGAACCATGCCACTTGGAGTGGGGGTGAAAATGCCTACTCACAAGGGGGCAAGGAGAAGATATAAGAGGCCAGCAAAAAAATGGCTGAATTTTTTGCAAAAGTGCAAAAGAATGGAACACTAAAACTATCAAAAGAATGAAGATGCAAAACTCAAAATATTTGTCTAGCTAGAAGAGCTGAAGCCAATATAGGACAAATGTCCAAAGGATAAAGATCCAGTTTAAAGGGTGAAGACCCGATGCCAAGGATGAAGAACCACTTTGAAGGGAGAAGACCCGATGTCCAATGGATGAAGATCTAGTTTAAAGGGTGAAGAACCAATTCCAAGGATGAAGATCCAGCTTAAAGGATGAAGATCCGATTTTAAGGGTGAAGACCTGACGTCCAAAGGATAAAGATCCATTTTAAAGGGTGAAGACCCGATGCCAAGGATGAAGATCCACTTTGAAGGGAGAAGACAAGACGTATTCCAAGGATGAATATCTAGCTTAAAGGATGAAAATCCAATTTCAAGGGTGAAGACCCAATTTCCAAGGATGAAGATCCATTTTCAAGGGTGAAGACATGATATCGAGAATGAAGATCCACTTTGAAGGGTGAAGAACCGAAGTCCAAAGGATGAAGATCCATTTCAAGGGTGAAGACCCGATGCCAACGATGAAGATCCAATTTCAAGGGTGAAAACCTGATCTCCAAGGATGAAGATCTAAGGTCCAAGGATTAAGATCCACTTTTGGTGAGTAAAGACCTGCAATCCATTAAAGAATGGAACAACCAGAGCAGCCAGAATTCTCAACTGATAAAAGGTCAGTCAAATTCAGTCTCGGATCCAAGTACCCAATCTCAAGTCTAAGTACCCAATTTAGTCTCGGGTCCAAGTATCCAATCTCGGGTCCAAGTACCCAATTTAGTCTTGGGTCTAAATACTTAATCTTGAGTCCAAGTACCCAATTAAATCTTGGGTCCAAGTACCCAATTCAGTCTTGGGTCCAAGTACCCAATCTCGGGTATAAGTATCCAATTCAGTCTAGGGTCCAAGTACCCAAATCTTTTTTGGGTCCAAGTACCCAGTCTCGAATAGAACTCTTTTTCAGGTCAAGAACCCAATCAACCCATCCTCTATCTGCTCAAAGTCATATTGCTTTTCACTCTCCTCTACTGAAAGTCTCAGATTGTTCAAGCAGGGGGCAAATTGTAGACGCTTAACTTTTTACCAAGTCCAGTCCGATATTTTAAAATAGTCTAAAATAATTTTTATGGAATTTATTTTATTTATTATTTATAATATTTATTTTTAATAAAAAAAATAAAAATGGATAAAATTAAAAATGGATAGACCGGCGAGCAACGCGCGGGTGCTGCTTGCAGCGAACTGCACTGCCCAGTTCACTATAGTAGTAAACTGGGCTTGCCAAGTTTGACCAGCCTGTATTTGCTTGTTACCTCACCTAGCGCAGCCCGCGTGCCAGCTCGTAGCAATCCTCGCAGGCCCAGCAGCCTGCACGCGCTGCCAATTTTTTACCAAATCTTGTTTTACCCGATTTTGTGATTTTTCCTAAATAGTTGGTATTTCCTTATCTAATTAGTATTAGGTCTTTTTGTTTTCATAATTCATCAAAGGTATTAAATATCAATAGAAACTAAACATCCATCCATGATAAATTAAATAAACCAAGCATTGAACTTAAATAAGTTAAAGCATAAGAAATAAATCAAAGCATAATAAAATATAGAATTGAATAAGGCAAATAAAAACCTAAATTATGGCTGTTGTTTTCATTTTGGGATCTTTATTTCATGTGTTTAGGGTTTTGGACTTTATAGAATTAGGCTACTGTGACTTTTTTAAGGAATTAAAATAGATTAAAGTTTTATGTTTTAAAAGGTTGATAAAGTTCTTTAATTAACCAAATTAATGTTTGAAGGGTGAAATCATGAAACTAGGGTTTGAACACTTTAAAATTCTTTTGATTTCAAGCTTACTTTGTGAAAGTAAAATATTTGTGTTTTTATAGATTTTAAAGTTTTAAAGAATTAGGGTTTAAAAAAATTAGGTTTTAAGGCTTTAAAGGGGATAGGGTTTACTATTTTAGGTTTGGAAGCTAAATTTAGCGTTTAGTGTTTTAGATTTAGGGTTACGGGTGATGAATTGATTTTTAGAATTTGGAAATCAATTTGATAATTTTATGAAGTTTTATGAATTTAAACAAAACGATTTAAAGTTTATAAAAATAGAAAAGATATTTGTTAAGGTTTGTTGAAAGAACCAGAACCAAGTTTAAAGTTTTAAAAGAAACAGAATCAAATTTTGATTTTGTTGAAAAATATGTTCAATTAGGGTTTTAAGATTTTGAAGAAGTAAAAATAACAATTTTAAGCCTTTTTGGAAAATAAAGCAATGGATTAGTGTTTTTAACTTTAGAAAAACTAAATTAAAGTTCTAAGGTTTTTGATTTAAAAAACACAATTTCCTAGTTTTAGCTACTATGAAAAAATAACCAAAGAATTTAATACATACCTCCTTTTGATATTTCCCCAGCAAATAATTCTTCTTGGATGAATAAGAACAAAGGCAGTTGTTGCCTTTGATGGTTTGTTTTTTTTCTTCTTCATCTCTCAAAAAGTCAGATTTAATTTCACTGCTTTCCTTCACAGATTCGGTTTCAAAGTCCCCAAGTTTCTATCCCAATTTCTGATTTTCGGCCTCCCCACTTTTTTGTGTTGTTTTGATCTTATTTATAGAAGTTTTTTCCTAGTTGCTCATGGAATTCAACATTAAATAAGAAAAGGAAACCGAAACCTAATTGTATTAGGTTTCAAAAAATATGCGTCGGAAAAATTTTGCTAGAAAAAAAAACTGCTGCGGAAAAATTGAGCTGGCAATAAAATTCTACCGCAGGAAAAATTACGCTGGCGAAAAATCTGCTGCAGCTGAGGGCAAAGCTGGCCTGCGGGCCATTTCACCCGCAGGAAACTACTACGGGCGAAATGCCCACGGGCCCGTTGACTTTCAGTGACGATTTTTTCATTTCCGATTTTTTCGTCGCCGATTTTTATTTTTATTTTTATTTTTTGATTTGTTTATTTTTATTTTTTATTAATAAAAATTAGATACTAAAGCAAAAATTATTTAACAAAAATTATTTTGGACCAATTAAAATATATTAGACAACACAAAAATATATTGGACTGGACTAGGTAAAAAATTAAAGGTCTACAGCTTGCCCCCTGCTTGAATGATCTGAAACTTTAGTGAAAGTGAGTGAAAAGCAATAAGACTTAATTTTTAAGTAGGTTGAGGTTTTTGGGTTCTAGACCCGGTTCGAGTTCTGGACTCAAGGATAATTCTAGGTTCTGGACCTAAGGAAACTTTGGGTTCTGGACCCGGTTCGAGTTCTGGACTCAAGGAAGATTCTAGGTTCTGGATCTTAGAAAAATTTGGGTTCTGGACCTGGTTTGAGTTCTGGACTCAAGGATAATTCTAGGTTCTGGACCTAAGAAAAATTTGGGTTCTGGACCCGAAAGGTTTGATACTCAATCCTAACTTAGATTCGGATACTCGATCTTAAACTGGATTTGGATACTCAATCCTAACTGGATTTGGATACTTGATCCTAACTGGATTGGGATGCTCGATCCTAAACTGGGTTTGGATACTCGATCCTAAATTGGATTGGGATACTTAATCCTAAATTGGCTTTGAAAACTCGATCCTAAACTGGATTAGGATACTCGATCCTAAATTGGCTTTGGATTTGGGTACTTGGACCCGAGCTTGAATTGATTTTGGGTACTTGGACCTAGGATTGGGTACTTGGACCCGAGAATGAGTTTGACTAACCTTTCATTAGTTGAGAAGTCTGATTGCTCCTGTTATTCTATACAATATGGTTCTTTACCCTAAAAATGGATCTTCGTCATTGGACCTTGGATCTTCATCCTTAGAAATCGGGTCTTCACCCTTTGAAAAATGGATTTTCATCCTTGTAAATCGGGTCTTTGCCCTTGAAAATGGATCTTCATCCTTTGGACTTTGGGTCTTCACCCTTTGTAAATGGATCTTCATCCTTTGAGATAAGGTCTTCACCCTCGAAAATATGGATCTTCATCCTTTGAGATCGGGTCTTCACCCTTGAAACATGGATCTTTATCCATTGTAGGTCAGGTCTTTACCCTGGCTTTAGCTCTTTTAGCTGAACCGATCTTTTGTCTTTTGCATCTTCATTCTTTTGATAGTTCTAATGTTCCATTCTTTTGTTCTTCCTTTTTGCAAAAATTTAGCTATTTTTAGTTGGACCTCATATCTTCTCCTGCCCCCTGCGTGATGAAATATTTGCAAGTGAGTTTGAAAATATTTGGTATATAAACTCAAAAAAATTGAAAAGGAGAAACTTTGCCCCCTGTGTAGGCTCAAACCCATGATTTTTCTATGCGGACTCTGATTGATGTTTTTGCCGTCTAGTTCGTCGCACAAGCACGTATTTCTTCTTTTGCAAAATGACTGGAGCTTCCACAAACAAATAGGCTTTTCGTGCCCTCTTGATTCAATATCTTCTTTTGATTCTTTACTTTACAGGGTGTTTTTTATTCATTTTGACAAGGAATAGACAATACAAGATAAGAAAGTGCGATGTGATATGCTCATGTATGCATGATATGCATGAAAAATACTTACAGTTGTTCCATCGACTCACAGACCGAGGTGATCAGCAGAAGTGTTCTCATTGGTTCTTTTCATATACTCGTTCTGGTCTTGCATTGGAATAAAAGAATGCTTCCTATTTATGACTTTTATCTTTGAGATATTGAAAACATGAATAATGGAGGCTCCAAGCAGCAGAGTCAGGGATTCATCTATTATGAACTATGTTTCAGCATGTCGGTTGATAGCTTCTTCATGACCTTGCCAGTAATCATTTCCTTTGCCCAATGTTTCCTTTGGAGGTTCAACATACTTCCCTTAACTTGAAGGCTTTGTATGAGAAAACATTTTTTTTTGAATTTTGATTTTGAAATCAAATGTTGGCTTTGCCAAATCAATGTCAATATACCTCAAGAATTTTGATTTTGAAAACAACCCTAGTTACCGTACTAAACTCGGGAATCATTTCTATTTAATCAAGAATTGTTGCACTTCAGATAGGCACATATACATTACTTGGCCAAAGGTCTCATTGAGTTTAAATACTGTCTATCTCATATGCATGCTTATCCAAACTATCTCCACTAATAGACTCTACCTACCAAGAGAGATCAACAAGTCTTTGATAGGCTTGAAATGGGGTCTATAAGGGACACGGGTTAAATGAAAGCTATTTGTAAGTTGGGGCTGATGTGACACAATGGACAAACCATCACACTACAAATTTCTTGTTTGAACTTTAGGCAGTTGGGAGCAATCTTGCTAGACTCTAAATTCTTTCTGTCTTCTTGACATTAATCTGGATCTTGATTAGGACAGTCTTTGCCCTTGCAAAAAGTTTAAGACCCAAATTCGTTTCTTTTCTTCTTTTCCCTTTTCTTTCCTCTTTATTTTTCTTACTCTTCCCTTTCTTTATCTTTCCTTACTCTTCCCTTTCTTTTATCATTTTGTCCTTCTTTTTTGTAGGACTGTCAAGTGCAGAACTTTCAAGAACTTAATGGTTTTTCTCCTTTTTCTTTGATTTGATTGAATCTTTGGTTGGGTTGGACCAATTCAAGTCAAAATGTCATGATGAACCAAATTGAAGCCTTTTGTTACTTTAGGTAAAATAGAACTCAGTTGGCTTTCAGAATCGCCTTTTTAGGTTTTATCTTTCTTTTTTCCTTTTTGTTTTCTTCTTTTTTGTTTTCTTTTATTTTCCTTCTTTTCTCTCTCTCTCTCTTTTTTTTTGGTTCTAGCTCAAACAGAGTTGTCTTGTTTGTACCAACTTGGGTCTCCAATAATGGATGAGTGGAGTGACATAAATCTTCTTTAACAGGGATAAATCATTTGTTACTCCGATGTTGTCTTGATATATTGGAGATATTAGAAAAACTTCAACTACCCTTATGGTCTTAAAAACATCAACTACCCTTATGGTCTTGAGAACTTCAACTATCTTTATGGTCTTGAGAACTTCAACTATCTTCATGGTCTTGAGAACTTCAATTATCCTCATGATCTTGACTAATCATTACTTTCTTTGATCTTCTTGCCTCTTCATCTTAGTGATCTTAAGACTTGTCAAAAGTATCACAACAACTCAAGGTAGGTTATTGGGGTTTGTAAGCCAATGAAAAGAAAGCTAAAATTTTATGAAGGCTCAAAGGGACAACTATGAATTGATATTTAATTGGATGGATACTAGTTGTTGGTTCGTCAAACAATGCCTAGATCATCTCTCCCTTAAATAAGCAGAGTTCAATTTCACCTCGAAAGTTTGTCTAAGCATGATCTAAGACTGACTAGGACCTAGACAAAGGTAATTATGTAGAAGTCTTCTCTAAGTAAGCATACACAGCTCAATGCTATAGAGCAATTTCCTCATCTAGTAAAGTCATTCAAGTCATGATGCCTAGACACATTAATTTATAAACATCAAGCTAAATTCCTCATTGGTTGAGCACCAAAATGAACAAAGACCAACAAAAATTTTGATGAAAATAATTTATTCAAGCAACTTTAAATTTGAAAAACACAATAGTTCCAAAATATTAAAGAAAGTAAGATTGAAAAGAAACATTCAAGCTAAGGAAAGTTCATTGAGTTAGGCTTCTTTTCCTTTCATATCTTCAATATCCCCATCTTGAAAGGATGATAAAATAAAATCTTCTTCCAATCCTTTTCCCACCATGAAGGTTGCTGGTGTTGGCATCCTGTTGAACCTTGGAAATGGATTACCTTTGGTATTGGGCTTATCTGGATCAGGCAACTTGCCATTATCAATTAAATTCTGGATCTCATGCCTCAATTTCATACAATTGTCCATTTCGTGTCCAGGCCTTTGATGGAATTGGCAAAATGCACTAGTATCAAAGTTAGGTGGAAGAGGATTAGGCAAAGGACGAGGAGTCAAGGGTTGTAACAATCCCTTCTTTTGTAGCTTATTGAGAACCCAAGACAGTGGCTTCCCTAATTCTGAAAACTTCCTCATTCCTTCTTGACTTGTGGCATTAACATCAACTTCTTTTCGTGTACTTTGATTGCTCGACTGGTAGTTCCCTTTCTCATTCCTTTTTATTGATCGGATTCGTCAGGCCTTTTCTTGAGCAAAGCTACCTTATTTCTCCATCTTTTCACATAGTCCACAAAATTTTCATTTGGCCTTTGTCTAATAGACTCCACTTCCATTAAGGTAACTTCCATCTCGATATTATACCCATATTGTTGGATGAAGGCTTTGTAAAGCAGATCCCAACTCTTTTGTGTTCCATCATCTAAGGTATTGAACCAATTTTGGACAACAGGATCCAATGAGAGCATGAAGTACCTTAGAGTTTGAGCCTTAGTAGCTCGAGCAGACTGCATGGCAGTGATATACTGCTTCACATGGAGATGAGGATTTCCAATTCCATCAAACTTCGCAAAAGATGGCATCTTGAACTTGTACGGACTTCTTCATCTAGCTCAAATAGTTTGTCGACTTTGGACATTTCTTCGGTTTTCAGTTTCTTCTCAAATTTCTTTTCTAAATCAGCAATCATCTTTTTAACATCGGATGTCTCAGTCTTTTCAATAGTTTCCTTCTTAACAACCTTTGGCTCCCTTTTGTTTTAAAGATCTTGGTAGTATTGAGCCCAATCATCATCATCAATGATCACCTTATCATCATCAAAAGCTACTTCACCAATTTTAGCCTTCCCCTTGACTTTCTTGGTGCTAGCAGATGCTTCGGCATTATTTCCTAAAATTGCAGCTTGTTGATTCTTTATGGTCTCGGCCATGGCCTCTTTTATTTATTCCATCTTGGCATTGAGGGCATCATCCACCATTCTTTGAATTTGTTCGGGATCCATTATTTTTGGTGAGCAAGTGATTGAGTCGTTGCTAGATTCTTCGCTTTTGGTGTAGGTCAGATTGTCGTAAGCTTTTGAACTTTCATAATCCAGGGCTGTGAGCCAGAGAGGATCAATGATATGAGATGCAAATGTATGCATGTACAAATGTATGCACAAAGGATAATTAGGACGTTCCTTCCAAACTTATAACATCCACACACGAATGGCGAGTCTCTTTTCCTAGGTATATGGTTAACAAAATACCAACATGGGGTATCTTATTTTCAAATAATTCCTTTGGACATTTCAACCAATAGTTATATTTTTGAAAATGGAAATCAATCCATGATAATTTCCATTAATTAGGTTTTAATCCATTCAACCAACTAAAGTAGCTTTTATGCTATATTGGATTAAAACTAAATTAAGAGGTTTATTATGAATAGATTTCTCACTTGAAAAAGGTAACTAATGATTCATGCCAAAAACAAGCCCATGGTTAATTTATTCTTAGTATAAAATAGGCCCACAATTGATTTTTGGTATTTCGTAATTGACCTAAATAATTTGCAAGCTCTTTGTAAGAAAAGGTTGGATGAAAATAATTTTGTTTCTAAGCACATTGTAAAAAGATTTGAGAAAAAATGAATTTTGTGCTTAGTATTTGGACCATGAGCAAAAGAATTTTTGATTTGTTTTTAGAAAAGTTTTATGTCCAATGACCATCTTGAAAATTTTTGAAAATAGCTTTGGTCTTTTGGATCTATAGAAAAGTTTATTTGAGCTTACAAATGTACTTGGGTCAAATTAGAAAAGAGCAAACCAAATAAACCATGATTTAAGCCAAGATAAATTAACCATAGTCAAACAACATGCATTTGGGGTAAAACCTAAGGAAAGTAACTAGGGCAATTATATGAGCTTTAGTCTTTGGGTTAAAAGGCTTAGGTTCCCATAACAAGTATATACCAAATGGTATGAGGCTATGAGTGGTTATGCCATACTCGATCTCCATACCTTGAGTGAAAGTATGGTATCCCTCATATAACAAAACACGGGTAACACGGGCATCCTAACTCACGCACACGATGCAATCTAAGATGATGTAATGGATAATATCATTATAAGAAAGAATAGAATAATATAAAGACCAACAAAATCAACTTCTCTTATCCCCAGTGGAGTCGCCACTGTGAGCGGGGATTTTTGCCCCCACTCCCGGTGGAATGGTTCTTGCGACTTCGGCACTGTTTAGGCTAGGGGCCTTAGAGAACACGGACCTAAGTCCTGAGAAAATGGAGTCGCCACCCGAACGGGCTGGGAAAAAGAAAGGGGTGGATGACTCGATTCCTAAGGAATCCCCAACCCCTTAATGGGTTTGAAAAGTTGGATACGTGTGGGGAATGTGAGAAATGGCCTAGCACCCCCACAACGCCCGGTTCATTGGAATCGGCCTCCTATACAGGTCTTAATATTATAAAATTCTTAAAAATAACAATATTATCCATATTACACACAATAATTAAAAGAAAGCATCAATATATTAAAATCAAAGCAAGGTCCAAGCAAAACAAATAAATGGACATCTATCCGAAGATGGAAACATGTCCTTACATCACATGCCTAAATAGGACACCCACCGAAAGGTAGAAACATGTCCTTTACATTGGTTCTAAAATAGAAAAGCAAATTAAATTACATGATATTTAGCTAATGAGGTACCCACCAAGTGGAAACATACCCCTTACAACATTTGGAATTCTAAATAAATTGATAAAAGTTAAATAACCATTCATAATTCATCAAAGATATTAAATATCAATAGAAAGTAAACATCCATCCATGATAAATTAAATAAACCAAGCATTGAACTTAAATAAGTTAAAGCATAAGAAATAAATCAAAGCATAATCAAATATAGAATTGAATAAGGCAAATAAAAACCTAAATTATGGCTACTGTTTTCATTTTGGGATCTTTATTTCATGTGTTTAGGGTTTTGGACTTTATAGAATTAGGCTACTGTGACTTTTTTAAGGAATTAAAATAGATTAAGGTTTTATGTTTTAAAAGGTTGATAAAGTTCTTTGATTAACCAAATTAATGTTTGAAGGGTAAAATCATGAAACTAGGGTTTGAACACTTTAAAATACTTTTGATTTCAAGCTTACTGTGTGAAAGTAAAATATTTGTGTTTTTATAGATTTTAAAGTTTTAAAGAATTAGGGTTTAAAAAATTTAGATTTTAAGGCTTTAAAGGGGTTAGGGTTTACTATTTTAGGTTTGGAAGTTAAATTTAGTGTTTAGTGTTTTAGATTTACGATTACGGGTGATTAATTGATTTTTAGAATTTGGAAATCAATTTGATAATTTTATGAAGTTTTATAAATTTAAATAAAATGATTTAAAGTTTATAAAAATAGAAAAGATATTTGTTAAGGTTTGTTGAAAGAAACAAAATCAAGTTTTTGTTTTGTTGAAAAATATGTTCAATTAGGGTTTTAAGATTTTGAAGAAGTAAAAATAACAATTTTAAGCCTTTTTGGAAAATAAAGCAACGGATTAGTGTTTTTAACTTTAGAAAAACTAAATTAAAGTTCTAAGGTTTTTTATTTAAAAAATACAATTTCCTAGTTTTAGCTACTGTGAAAAAATAACCAAAGAATTTAATACATACCTCCTTTTGATATTTCCTCCAACAAATAATTCTTCTTGGATGAATAAGAACAAAGGCAGTTGTTGCCTTTGATGGTTTGTTTTTTTTCTTCTTCGTCTCTCAAAAAGTCAGATTTAATTTCACTGCTTTCCTTCATAGATTCAGTTTCAAAGTCCCCAAGTTTCTATCCCAATTTCTGATTTTTGGCCTACCCACTTTTTTGTGTTGTTTTGATCTTATTTATAGAAGTTTTTTCCTAGTTGCTTACGACATTCAACATTAAATAAGAAAAGGAAACCGAAACCTAATTGTCTTAGGTTTCGGAAAATTTGTGTCGGAAAAATTTTGCTGGCGAAAAAAAACTGCTGCGGAAAAATTGCACTAGTGAAAAAAATCGGCCGCAAGAAAAATTGAGCTGGAAAAAAAATGCCCACGGGCCCGCTGACTTTCGGCGTCCCTAGGGTTTTTGGTAGCCGATTTTTCCGTTGCCGATTTTTATTTTTATTTTTATTTTTATTTTTTGATTTTGATTTGTTTATTTTTATTTTTTATTAATAAAAATTAGATACTAAAGTAAAAATTATTTAACAAAAATTATTTTAGACTAATTAAAATATATTAGACAACAAAAAAATATATTGGACCGGACTGGGTCAAAAATTAAGGGTCTACACATAGACTGCTCCAACCATTGCCTATATAATATCTCATGGTCCAACTGCGCTTGAAAGGATGAGGCATGTTGCTCCATGTTTTGATCATTTGTGTATTTGTTTTTAGTGTAATTTTATTGGCTTTTGATTGATGTTTCTTTTAATTTGTGTTTAAAGTTTGTTTAAAATATTTGATTCAAGTTGAAGAACAAAATAATGGAGCTTTAATTCAAATTGATGGATTATTAAGTGGAAAAACATGAGACACAGCCAAGACACTTCATGGCTTGGCCGTGTCCCTCATCCAAGGCAAGAGGGAGGAAATTTTAGCAGGTAGTCTTTAAGCTCTCAACATTCAATGAAAGATTATCTCTATAGGCTTGCTTATCAATCAAATCTCCACTACCTAATTACAATCAAGCATCAATCATAAGGTCTTTTTGTGAGGGAGTGATAATTTTGGTATGCATGGATTGGCCATTAAATTGCTTGAGTACAGATTGTTCTTGATTTGATAATGATTATGGATGTAGTAAAATGGGAGTCTTGATGCATCCTTATAACTCTTAAACTTGATGAAATTTATCTTTTTTAGTTTGTTTTGATTTTAACTTTTCTTGGGGACAAGCAAAGAATTAAGTGTGGGATAGATGTTTTGATCATTTGTGTATTTGTTTTTAGTGTAATTTTATTGGCTTTTGATTGATTTTTCTTTTAATTTGTGTTTAAACTTTGTTTAAAGTATTTGATTTACGTTGAAGAACAAAAAAATGGAGCTTTAATTCAAATTGATGAATTATTAAGTGGAAAAACATGAGACATGACCAAGACACTTCATGGCTTGGTCGTGTCCCTCATCCAAGGAAAGATGTAGGAAATTTTGGCTGGGACATACACACCCAAGAGACACGGCTAAGCCACTGGCCGTGTCACATGACATGGCCAAGGCCTTGGCCTTGTCTCACCAATTGAACAAAGAAAAGAAGAGTCAAGAAGGAAATGCATAAATGGACACACCCAATAGACACGACCAAGCCATTGGCCGTATCACATGACACGGCCAAGGCCTTGGCCGTGTCCCATCTAAAGATCAAAGAAAAGATAGCAAACAATGGAGAACACACTCAGAAGACATGGCCAAGCCACTGGCTGTGTCACATGACACGGCCAAGGCCTTGCCCGTGTCCCACTTGGAAAAGAAGGAAAATTTGGGCAGCCATGGACACGGCCACATGGCTTGGCCGTGTCCACAAGAAAATGAGTGACACAGCTAAGTCCCTAATGACTTGGCCGTGTCTTGTGAAAAATCTTTCAATTATTTTACATGAAATGGGGGACAAAATGGGGGACAATAAGTGCCATCTTTTAAAAAGAAATATTAAAAGAAGAAAAAGGTTGCCTAATTTATGGGATGAAGACTTAAATAATGAGAAAGTGGGAGACAAAGTGGAGTGTGTGAGTTGGCAAGGCATGGGTTGTGTCTTGAGAAATTAAAAAGAATGGGAGAGGGGATACATACACGTTTTGGAGGAAGAGAGAGGGGTTCTCTCTTGGCTCATCATCTTGTTCTTAGTCTTGAAAGACCATGAACATCATTTTCATCTTCATCTTCCATAAACAAGATTCTTAACATTTTTGGAGATAAAATTGGGTGAGCATGTAACACCCTTATACCCAACATACATACACCACATACTCTCTACATATGTAATATATGTACAAAGGATACAAGAATGTCACAACCATTTTAATAAAACAAGTCTTCACGTATAAAATTTGCATAACTTAAAACATTAACCCAATATCATATAAATAGTGAATGAAATATTATTTGCTATAACACATATATACTTTCAAGACCCAAGGTTTATCCAAAACATTTTTGATAGATTGCAGAAGCGAAATATACATATTTATATACATCAAAATCAATATGTATGAAAAAATATAAAATATATACATGCTGGCAGTTAGTCTCTGATCTTGATGTCCCAAATCAACTCTGTTCACAAAATATCAAGCCTAGACTCGACTCGGTCTAGTTGAACTCTCCGGCTCAACCGGATCTATCCTGTCACCTGCGTGATGAGCCACAATCGCGCTAAGCCAAAGCTTAGTGGTACAAACTTTGATAACAATATATAGTGCAAATGCAATGCCAATGCATAACACATAAAGATATTATACCTCATAGAATTATATCATCATATCTTAATATATTACTCAGTTGTTCCTAATTCATAATTCACATAAAAGCAAACACAAGCATGGGCCCAAAAGGATGTAATATGCTATTCAAATTCCAGAGTTACTGCTTTAGTCTATAATGACACCTTGTGTCTAGCCCGTAGGCAATATATCCATGGATTAATCCAACTAGGACTGATTTTACGACCCCGTCATTTCACTCAACCTAAGGATTTGTTTATGAGGTTTACGGCTCCGCCATTTCACCTCAAAAACATTCTTTTCATAATGACGCCCAGCGTCTAGCCCATAGACAATTTATAGGCATGCTGCCAAACCCAAAACTCTTAAAATTGAACAACATAGTAGGCACACAATTATTTTCATTTCCCATTTATTTCGATATTAATTCAGTGTATTATGTTTCCACATATCTCATTTCATTTTCAAATAATTTCTCATTTTCTCATGATCACATTAGGCACAATGCCTCAAATATCTCATTTATATCAAAATAGTCATTACTCATGACTTTACATACCATCTTTAATATACACATAACAATTTGCTTTATCCATACCTTTTGGATCATTATCATATTTTACACCAAGTCCACAATATACATAATGCATGAGTGCCATTATACAAAACATAACACATTATTCATACATCAATAATGTAGTAGGGAACTTAACACATTTTCCCAACCAAATGTGTTGAGTCCCAATGTTAAGTAAATATGAACAATTATTCAAAGTTTGTACTTACCTCTATAAGCAACAAATACCACTTTCAATCTCCTATACCAAGCTCTTTCTCAACACTTGGATTGGGGTACTCAAATCTCTTCAAAACCTAATCCAAATGTGATTATAAATAATCATTAAATGATACCCAAATAATAAGGAAAAGAACCATCTAAGGCATACTCTATACATGACACTCTCAGTAACATGGGCATGTCCATGACCATGCCCTAAACCCACAACATAGAAGACATTACATGCTCAGAGACATGGGTGTGTCACTGCACGTGTCAATTCTCCCACAACACAGTAGCTATGACACGCTCAGTGACATGGGCGTGTCATTGCTCTTGTCAAATCTACAACACCACAGTAGCTATGACACGCTTAGTGACATGGGCGTGTCATTGCTTGTGTCACCAACACTAAAAATAGAACCATTAACATGCCCAAAGGCATGGCCGTGCCACCGGGCGTGTCAGGCCAAAAATTATGATATCCACACAATAATGCCACATCCAACTATCATCTTTCATTAACCATTTCAACTCCATACAAACTCAACCAAGTCCATTATTATATCACATAATACTTGTATACACATCAACACAACTCAATTAAACACAAAAATGCACAATCACAACCATACTTCACAACTCAACAATTACACAATCCACAACTCTTATTCTTTTCACCAAACTTAGCACTTTTCTTCAATCCAACCCCAAATTCATAACAAATTGGACAAAATAACTTCAAATATACCAAAATCAACTATAAACACATACCACATCAAACACCTAATAAACTCATACAAACTTCCAAAGGAAATCAACGAAACAAGTTGGAGACTTACCAAATATGAAGAAAAATTCTCAACACTCAAACTTGATCACTTGAAATCCTTCAATTTCTTGAGTTAGCAAGAAGCAAAATCTCTTTCCCTTTGATGATGGTGATGGTCGGCCTCAAAGGAGAAGGAAGAAGAAGAAGAAGATGAAAATGGTCAACTCCTCTTTTTACCAACTAAACCTCTATAACCACACAATTTTCCCTCTTTTAATCTCCACCAAGAAATTATATTATTATAATATAATTACACTCAAATATCCTCTTCCACTATCCATAATTAATATCTATTTAAAATAATTAAATATCATTTGAGCTTATGAAATGTTGACTTGTATATGTTGTATATATCTACATATATACAACATATACTTCCCTTTCTCTCTTTTCTTTTCACTTAATTATAAATATACTTATAAATCCTTTAATAAATTTTTATAATTAATATTTATTTTAAAATTTTTGAGATATTACAATTCTCCCCCTCTGCAAATAAATTTCATCCTTGAAATTACCTGCTCTCAAGTCTGAAACAACTGGGAATACTGATCCCGCATCATCTGCTCACTCTCTCATGTTGCCTCTTCCTTAGCATGATTATTCCAAAGAACCTTCACAAGTTGATTGGACTCACCTCAATGGACTTCATTGGCAAAATATGAGATGGGTATGATATGTACCTCCGAAGCATAGAGACATGGAAGACATTGTGAATTTGATCCAATTCAGGAGGCAAAGCTAATCTAAAGGCCATTGGTCCAACTCTCTCCAGTACCTCAAAAGGTCCTATGAAACGAGGACTCAATTTCCCCTTACGACCAAATCTCAAAATCTTCTTCCAAGGAGACACTTTTAAAAATACTTTATCTCCAACATTGAACTCTATGTCTCTTCTCTTCAAATCCAAAAATGATTTCTGTCGGTCTGAGGCTTCTTTTAAATGATCCCGAATTATCTTCACTTTCTCTTCTATTTGCTTAATCAAATCAAGACCAATCAACTTACCTTCTCCAACCTCATCCCAACATAGAGGCGTCCTGCATCTTCTACCATACAATGCCTCAAAAGGTGCCATTTTAATACTAGATTGGTGACTATTGTTATAGGCAAACTTTATCAATGGCAAAAATCTATCCTAGCTCCTAGAGAAATTGACGATACAACTTCTTAACATATCTTCTAAAATCTATATAACTCCCTCTGACCCATCTGTCTGTGGATCGAAAGAAGTTCTCAAATGTAACCGAGAACCCAGAGCATCATGCAAACTCTTCCAAAACTTTGAATTAAACCGGGGATCTCGATCCAACAGCAAAGAAACTGGGACTCTATGCAACCTCACTATCTCATTGATATACAGCTCAGCCAATTTCTCAAGAGAATAATCCATCCGAACTAGAAGAAAATGAGCTGTCTCCATTAACCAATCAACAATCACCCAAACTGCATCATGCTTCTTTTGAGTCAAGGGCAATCCCATCACAAAATCCATCATCACTCGTTCCTATTTCCACTCCGGCACTGTTAATGGTTGAAGTAATCTGGAAGGGACTTGATGTTTAGCCTTCACTCTCTGACAAGTGAGACAGACATCTGGATGCAAATTCTGCTATGTCCCACTTCATACCTGACCACTAATAATATTGTTTCAAATCCTAATACATCTTAGTACTTTCAGGGTGCATAGCATAAGTTGACTAATGTGCTTCCTCCAAAATTACCTTTTTCAGTCTGGCATCATTAGGAACACACAACCTATCTCTGTACCATAAACTGTTATCACTTCTCACATAAAAATCTTAAGTTTCCCCTTTTTGGCAATCCAATATAGCTTTCTGAATTCTCTCATCTACCAATTGAGCCTCCCTTATCTGATCCAATAACACCGACCTCAATTGCAACTGGGCCATTAATGCACCATCATCACATGACTCAAATCTGGCATGCAACGCTCTCAATTCAACAAGTAACAAGAGCAAATAAGCAGTCAAACCTGCCAAAGACTTTCGACTCAAGGCATCAACAATAACATTTGCCTTACCAGGATGATAATCAATTAAACAGTCATAGTCTTTAATCAATTCTAACCATCGTCTCTGCCAAAGATTCAATCTGTATAAATGAAACATTTCTCTCCATACATTAGAGATCAAAAACTGCCAATGCCAATGCATGTATCTTATTTAAAAACTAAATTTAAAATCTCAATTTCATTTTTTTTACAGCCCACCTAGGTTGAGAATCTCAAACCTAGGCTCTGATACCAAAATAAATGTAACACTCTTATACCCAATATACGCACACTACATACTCTCTACATATGTAATATACATATATATAATACAAGAATGTCACAACCATTTTAATAAAATAAGTCTTCACTTATAAAATCTGTATAACTCAAAACATTTAACCAATATAATATAAATAGTTAATGAAATATTATTTGCTATAAAACATATATACTTTCAAGACCCAAGGTTTATCCAAAACATTTTTGATAGATTGCGGAAGCGAAATATACATATTTATATACATCAAAATCAATATGCATGAAAAAATATAAAATATATACATGCTGGCAGTTAGTCACTGAACTTGATGTTCCAAATCAACACCGTTCACAAAATCTCAAGCCTAGACTCGACTCGGCCTAGCTGAACTCTCTGACTCAACCGGATCTATCCTGTCACCTGCACGATGAGCCACAATCGCACTAAGTCAAAGCTTAGTGGTACAAACTTTGATAACAATATATAGTGCAAATGCAATGCCAATGCATAACACATAAAGATATTATACCTCATAGCATTATATCATCATATCTTAATATATTACTCAATTGTTCCTCAATTCATAATTCACATAAAAGCAAACACAAGCATGGGCCCAAAAGGATCTAATATGCTATTCAAAATCCAGAGTTACTGCTTTGGTCTATAATGACACCTTGTGTCTAGCCCGTAAGTAATATATCAATGGATTAATCCAACTAGGACTGAGTTTACGACCCGATCATTTCACCCAGCACAAGGATTTGTTTATGAGGTTTACGGCCCGACCATTTCACCTCAAAAATATTCTTTTCACAATGACGCCCAGCACCTAGACCATAGGCAATTTATAGGCATGCCGCCAAACCCAGAACTCTAAAAATTGAATAACACACTAGGCATACAATTATTTTCATTTCCCATTTATTTTGATATTAATTCATTGTATTATGTTTCCACATATCTCATTTCATTTTCAAATCCTTTCTCATTTTCTCATGATCACATTAGGCACAATGCATCAAATATCTCATTTATATCAATATAGTCATTACTCATGACTTTACATACCATCTTTAATATACACATAACAATTTGCTTTATCCATACCTTTTGGATCATTATCATATTTTGCACCAAGTCCACAATATACATAATGCATGAGTGCCATTATACAAAACATAACACATTATTCATACATCAATAATGTAGTAGGGAACTTAACACATTTTCCCAACCAAATCTGTTGAGTCCCAATGTCAAGTAAATATGAACAATTATTCAAAGTTTATACTTACCGTATATAAGCAACAAATACCACTTTCAATCTCCTCTGCCAAGCTCTTTCTCAACACTTGGATTGGGGTACTCAAATCTCTTCAAAACCTAATCCAAATGTGATTATAAATAATCACTAAATAATACCCAAAGAGAAATAAGGAAAAGAACCATTTAAGGCATACTCTACACATGACACGCTCAACAAAACGGGCGTGTCCATGACAGTGCCCTAAACCCACAACACAAAAGATATGACATGCTCAGAGACATGGACGTGTCACTGCACATGTCAATTCTCCCAAAACACAGTAGCTATGACACGCTCAGTGACATGGGCGTGTCACTGCTCTTGTCAAATCTACAACACCACAGTAGCTATGACACGCTCAGTGACATGGGCATATCATAGCTCATGTCACCAACACTGAAAATAGAACCATCAACATGCCCAAAGGCATGGCCACGTCACCAAGCATGTCAGGCCAAAAATCCTGATATCCACACAATAATGCCACATCCAACTATCATCTTTCATTAACCATTTCAACTCCATACAAACTCAACCAAATCCATTATTATATCACATAATACTTGTATACATATCAACACAACTCAATTAAACACAAAAATACACAATCACAACCATACTTCACAAGTCAACAATTACACAATCCACAACTCTTATTCGTTTCACCAAACTTAACACTTTTCTTCAATCCAACCCCAAATTCATAACAAACTAGACAAAAGAACTTCAAATTTACCAAAATCAACCATAAACACATACCACATCCATCACCCAATAAACTCATACAAACTTCCAAAGGAAATCAAAGAAACAAGTTGGAGACTTACCAAATATGAAGAAAAATCCTCAACACTCCAACTTGATCACTTGAAATCCTTCAATTTCTTGAGTTAGCAAGAAGCAAAATCTCTTTCCCTTTGATGATGGTGATGGTCGGCCTCAACAGAAAAGGAAGAAGAAGAAGATGAAAATGGTCAACTCCTCTTTTTACCAACTAAACCCCTATAACCATACAATTTTCCCTCTTTTAATCTCCAAGCAATTATATAATTATACTCAAATTCCTCTTCCACTATCCACAATTAATATCTATTTAAAATAATTAAATATCATTTGACCTTATGAAATGTTGACTTGTATATGTTGTAAATATCTACATATATACAACATATACTCACTTCCCTTTCTCTCTTTTCTTTTCACTTAATTATAAATATACTTATAAATCCTTTAATAAATTTTCTAAATTAATATTTATCTCAAAATTTTTGGGATATTGTAGAGCAAGCTCTTGTGAAGATTAGGGTTTGAAGAAAGCTTGATTGAGGAGTTGGGGGCTTGAGAGAGTGACCATTCCATCTTTCAAGAGGAGAGCCATTGATTGAAGAAGGCTTGTTAGTTCTTCATCATATCCATGGTGGAGCTAGGAGGAAGACTAGAAGTTCAACTCTTAGCATCTTCAAAGGGGTTTTTATATTCTCTCTTTTAATTCATTTCTAGATTGTTATTGTTTGTTAAGAACATTAATATTTCAATGTACAATTGTGATTTGATTTATATTGAGATGAATATTTGTTTCAAATTGATGATATTGAGCTAAATTACTCATGCCTAGGGTTTATAGTAGATTTGATTGAATGACTTGATTTGATATTTCCATTAATATACCTTGTTACAAGTTGATTGTATTGGATTGAATGTTAGCTTAATAGATTAGCTACCTATTGATCTCTAGATATCAAATGAAGGACCGAGAGGTGAAATTTGATATTGGAATTATACAATTAACTACTTGAATTAGAAATATAAGTTCTAGGGTTTGTTAATTTGTAATTGCAAAACAATTGGTTGTTGTTAATTCATGAATGTGAAAACTAATGAATAGGTAATTACTAATTAAACTAAAGGAACAAATTAAAATACATGGTCATATTAATGGATAATTTGAGAATTAAGCTTTGATTGAATTGATCTATAACCCTAGGCACCATTCCAAGAATTGAAATAATCTTGTACAATCATTACACACGTTACTTTTAATTTTAATTGCTTTTCACCACTACTTCAAACATCACACTTTTGCTTTTAAATTTCTTGCTAATCAAATTATTACAAAACAATTCCTTCCTTGTGACATGACCTTGGGGCGATCACCGTTGCTACAACTACCTCGTATACTTATGAGTGTCGCTTGTAGTAGTAATTAGTCGAGCACAACACTCCAAGAAAAGTTGAATATGGTTCTACTGAGATAATATCTTGTTCTGATTCAACTCGAGGTTCCCCAATTTGCCTTCAATCCTGTAGATCTGCCTCTCAAAATTAGTGGGTTTCCTATCATTATCCCACTCTACATTAACCGAATGATGACATTCTCGAAAGGTAGGGGCTCAAGTAAAGGATGGGCCAGTGGAGGAAGAAGGTCCAGTAGTGGCGGACAGCCCAGGAAAGTCTATCTATGGAGGTTGAAGTATATCAGAAGTGGGAGCAGGAGGAACTGGCTTAGAATCTGTAAGTGGTGCCTGCAACTCCACAAACTTCTCTCGGTCTAACCGCTTCTAAGTGTCCATGCCTAACAGTTTGGAGAACCCATCCACAATCACTGGGAGGCATCCATCCAACATACTCAAACTGTGAGCTAACCTTGTGACATACATGCCACCATGTAAATTACCTAGTACACCTTTCTTGGACTGCTCGTAGAAGAAATGTGTGATAGCATGAGCTACATTTCATAGAATTTTTTGAACCATGCAATTGAAAAAGAATAAATCCCTCAACCTAACCACCCCCGTACTACTTTATCGAGCCATAATAGTGTGAACCAAAAGATTATGCACCACTCAACAAGGAAAGGATTCAAAATTTGATGCTTTGGAGACCTTAGGTTGATTCATGTTTGTATTGGGTGCAAATGTCCTCTGAACTTAGGAAGGAACAATTTTATATTCCACAAAATTGACCTTAGAATTAAGAAAATCATACAATTTGCATGCCAAGGTCATTGATACTAATGTGGAATCGCTGCCCCCCAATCGAAACTTCATTGTTGGCTTGGTAATTGAGATCTTGTTCTTGTCAAATAGGAAAGTGCAATACAATTCTAGTGTTAGTTCTCTATATGAAGGCTCAATGATGGAGAAGAGTTATTCCCATCCCAGTTGGTTTATCAAATCCCAGATTGCAGCCACAATGATGGCTTGTTCCATGGCTTCCCAACTCAAAACCCTAGGTGGAGACCAATCCTTGTTTCCTAATAGTTCAAACCACTTTCATTCCTCGGAATTCGAGAATTGAAGGTACATGTGGCTGGCCATGAATTTTGAGGTCGGACGTGTAGCAGGTTGGCTTAAGCTGCCCTCTCCTCTAGCCCTTTTGGTGGGTAACTTAGAAGATGGTTGTTTACGAGGGCCCATGATCTGCATAATGAACAAGAATGTCCTCAAAAATAGTAGCAATATAAAAAACATGGGTTACCAGAATATCAACATTATAACAACATAGCACAAAATATAACCTAATAGAAATAATGCCAACTATGCTAATAGTAGTAAACCAACAACAGTAATAAAATAGTGAAATCCACAAAAGAAATTAAATCATTGCATCTAGTGACCATGGGATACAAAATGTAGCACTTCAATTCAATATGTCTCTATAAACCAACAAATTAAAACAAAGCAATTGTTAGATAGATGTATAGATAATCAATGAATAGTGCATAAACATGCTCAACACAGACCTAACTAAAGAATTCCCAAAAATATGACAAATAAATCACAATAAATCTTTGAAAACTGGGGACAAACCTCATAATTCCTAAGAATCTTGAAAAATGGCAAGAAATCCCAAAGGAATTTCAAAGAAAAATTTTGCAAAAGTGAGAGTTCATGCCTTAGAGTAACAGTGGAGAATGTGATAAAATTGAACAAAAAAAATAGATCCGCTCCAAACCTTGGAATGGAGGATCTAAATCCCTTCTAGGATGAGTGGGTATGTGATTTCCAGTGTGATGTTGAGAGAATTTTGAGGTAAAATCAATAAAGAGGGAGAGAAAAGAGTGAAAAGTCAATTTAAATAGGAGTATACAAGTTTCTAAAAACCGTTGATACACCCACAGACATGCACGTGTCAATGGGCGTGTCAATGCTACTGCATCTGAGATAATATGACACGTCCAATTGGAGCAAAATGACACATTCATCAACATAGGTGTGTCGTCAGGAGTGACATTGCCAATGCGACTCCTCAAATTTTATCCAAAATGACATGACCAATAACACGGGAGTGTCACTGGGTGTGTTGCAACTATTTTGGTGCAATTTAAATGACACGTCCAGTGACATGGGCATGTCACTGGGCATGTTACAGCTACTGTCTCTGAAAATGAATGACACGCCCAGTGACATGGGCATGTCCAAAAGCAAGCTCAAGTTACCCCTTAAAAGAAAATTTTCCTCTACATATTCAAGTGAACTTAAAATAACACACCACCAACCAATGATAGAAGAAATAAAAATCAAAGAAACAAACTAGAAACATGAAAATTAAAGAAAAAAATATTAAAAACAAATAAAATGGTGGGTTGTCTCCCACCCAGCACTTCTTTAACATCATATTAGTTGGATGTTCAAGGGTAATTTCACCTAGTCTTGGAGGTATAAAACCTCCTTAAACTCCTTCAATTCTCTCCCTAAATACAGTTTGAGCCTTTGCCCATTCACCTTAAAATCCCCTTTTTCTAGATGAGTATTTTCGATCTTCCCACAGGGAAAGACTTCTTTGATGGTAAAAGGGCTAGACCATCTTAATTTTAACTTACCTGGAAAAAGCCAAAGCCTTGAATTATATAGTAATACCTGATCTCCAGCTTGAACTTCTTTCCTTTCCTTAATGCGAGCACCATGCTATCTCTTAGTTCGCTCCTTATACATCCTTGCATTAACACAAGTTTGCAATCTCCATTCATCCAGCTCATTAATCTGTAATTTCCTCCTTTCACATGCACTAGCTAGATCAAGGTTAATCTGTTTATAGCCGAATAAGCATTATGTTCAATTTCTATAGGTAAATGACAGGCCTTTCCATATACTAGCCTAAATGGCATAGTACCAAAAGTAGTTTTGAATGCAGTCCTAAAGGCCAATAGAGCATTTTCCAATTTCTCGGACCAATAATTTTGGGATCACTCTACAGTTTTTTCAAGATTTCTCTTTATCTCCCTATTTGTGTTCTCAACCTGGCCACTAGTTTGGGGGTGGTAAGGAGTAAAAAACCTATATGTAATGTCTAGCCTTTTGAAAACTTTCTCAAGCTGAGCATTACAAAAGTGAGTACCCCTATCACTTATGATCGCTTTCAGCATGCCAAAACAAGAAAACAACTTTTTTAAAGACTTCATCACTACCCTAGCATCATTTGTTGCTAAGGCTTTGGCTTCAGGCCATGTAGAGACATAGTCTATAGCTACGAGAATATACACTACAAAAAAAAAATGCTATCTGCAACAGACAGAATCCATCGCAGATCCGTCGCAGATCAAGATTTGCGACCGATCTGCGACGGATACGATCCGTTAATAAAAAAGGCGTCGCAATTTTCAATTTTGCGACAGGCCGTCGCAGATTGCGACGGATTTGCAACCACTCGGCATTTGCAAATCTCGCGCTTAAATTTTCGCGGGTAAAGGGCAGCCGTCGCAGATTCCGTCGCAGATTCCGTAACAGATTTTCATCGCAGATTTCATCACAGATTTCCGTCGCAAATTCGTTGCAGATTCCATCGCAGATTGTCGTCACAGATTCCGTCGCAGATTGTCGTCGCAGTATCTGTCGCAGGTTCCGTCATAGATTTCAAATATCCGTCGCAGTACCTTTTGTGATGGGTAATGTACTTTGTTAAATTGATATCAATAATGCTATGTGTATAATGTGGTTTGAAATGTGATGGAATATAATACCATTGTGATTGGCTATGGTAACTTATATGTGATATGAGGCCATTGCTATTGGCTATGATGAAGCAATTGAAAGAAATAAGGCATGTTTGCCTAAATGTTGATGAGAATTGAGAATGGAAATGATAACTAGATAATAAATGAATTGTGTGGCTAATGTGTTATTCCATTTTCAGAGTTTGTTGTTGGTGGCATGCCTAATATGAGTAACAATCTCTTGAAGTTAGGTTGGATTGAATCCTTGAAGCCTAATTGAGATGTTACAACCCTTGAAGATAGGTTGGGTTGGTTCTTGAAGCCAAGTTGGGTTGAAGCTTAGCATGCTTTGCTCCCCTTGAAGCTTGGTTGAACCTAATCCTTGAAGCCTAGTTGAGTATATAATATTGATAAATGTGATAACAAAACCAAAGCATTAACTCTGAAAATTGAATGACGTATTAGTGTGTCTTGGGCCCAATGCTTGTCTTTGTTTAATGTGAGTCATGAATGATAAAATGAGTAACTAATAAGGTATATGGAAAAATGTTGAAATGTGACATGTTTATGTATGTGTGGTTTGTGAAATATAAAGATATGTTGATAGCTCTCCAACTATATTGTTGTGTTGAAATAGGGTATGCTTATATGATTATGATTTGTGAAATGCAAAGGTGTGTTGTTAGCTTTGCATATATGATGTTACATGCATAATATGGATTGAGAATTTACATTGCATTGCACTAAAGCATAACATTAGCATGAATTGTCTTACTAAGCCCTTGGCTTAGCGCGATAGTGTTTAATCGCGCAGGTGATAGAGTTGATAGAGTTGAACCCGAGAGCTCTTCGAGACCGAGTGAGAGTAGACGTTGAAGAGTAGATTTTGGGAACTTAAAGATCAGAGAAGATTTGCCAATCATGTATAACTTCTTTATAACTTGTAAATATTGTTTATAATGTGAATATATGTATATTTGTAAATATGGATTTAACTGCTTTCATATATGTAACTATTTTATAAATTCCGCTGCGTAATAAGTAAATGTAAATATATATCTATTTATTCTATAATACAAGTTAATGACTTATTATCTATATTGTATATTGAAAAAGATTATGATATCATAAAAAAAAAATGTTCTTGAATGTTAATAAAAATCCGTAGCATTCCTATATTCGATACATGTATACTACATTGTGGTGTATGTAGTGTGTATGTATTGGGTGTGGGGGTGTTACAATTGTTTTGGTATCAGAGCCTAGGTTTGAGATTCTCAACCTAGGTAAAATGTAATAAAAAGAATATTTTTACTTAAAAAGTGGTTTTAAATAACATATATGTTTGGGATTGGCAATCTTTGATCTTTAATAAGAAGTATTCTGCTGTGTTTGCAGACATAGGTTGTGATGGATCCTCAGTCGCGTCAGTCAGTTGAGGGAAGTGCAGAGAGCGTTGCTCCTGAGGATGGAGCTAGAGTTGTTAGTGCTGGGGAGGCACCTGCTTCGGTGTCGGGGAGACCATTTGGTGAGGAGGTTCTGCCAGCTTGGGTCAGGCATGTGGTAGAGGCTTTGAGGCAAGCACCAGTGCAACCACAGCCACCACCTGCACCTCGGCCTGTGGTATCAGTGAGGCACTATGATAAACTAAGGAAGTATGGAGCGGAGGATTTCCTTGGTACAGTTGATCCAGCTGTAGCGGAGCAACGGCTTGATAAAGTACAGAGGATCTTTATTCAGTTGCAAGCCACCTCGGAGGAAAAATTTGATTATGCCAGATCATTGCTACAGAAGGATGCATACGACTGGTGGAAGACAGTGCCCCATTCTATGGATGATCCACCAACCTTGTCATATGCATATTTTCTGAGAGAATTTGAATTGAAGTATACTCCTAGGGAGTACAAAGACATGAAGAAGATGGAGTTCTTAAGCTTGAAGCAAGACAGCAAGACTGTAACTGAATATGAGGTTGAGTTTATTCGATTGAGCCAGTATGCTGGGGGCATTATAGTTGATGAGATTGATAGATGCAGGAGATCTGAGGAGGGATTGAGGCCCTCTATCATGTGCTTAGTGGCTGGATCTTGGTATCATGATTTCTCCCAGCTAGTGGCAGCAGCTCGAAGTGTAGAGCGAGCTCAAGTTATTGCAGCTGCTTCAGAGGAAGAGGTTAGGGTTAGAAGGCCCCAGTTCGAGGCAGGGTCTTCTTCTGCGAAGAGGGGTAGAGGAAGTTTTGTTCCTCGGAGTAGTAGGAGTCAGAGACCAGCTGGTAGGTCAGTGCAGTTACAGAGGCAGAGATTTAGACCTGCAGCTTCAGTGGCAAGTGCTCCGACCCCAATGATTCAAAGATCCACTCTTCCCATCTGTATTCATTGTGGTAGGCCACATGGTGGTCCTTGCTGGAAGACTGGTGTGGCAGGGGTTTGTTTCAGATGTGGATCACCAGATCACTTTGTGAGAGATTGTCCTGAGAGACAAGAGCAGATGTCAGTTGATACTGCAGCTTCTCGACCTAGTGTGAGGGGAGGTCGAGGAGGCAGAGGCAGTAGCCGGGGAGGCAGATCTGGGTTCGGTGCTAGAGGAGGTTCTGCATCCAGGGAGAGTAGACCGGAGGAGGTTGGATCTTCTCAGAGGATTTATGTGATGCAGAGGCAGCCAGATGCTTCGGCAGTCATAGCTGGTACTTTTTCTTTATTTGATACTTCAGTACTTGCTTTGATTGATCCAGGTTCCACACATTCATATATTAGTGCATCTGTTTTGCCTGTGTCTGATATGCACGCTGAGTCCCTAGGATTTGATGTGTTGGTGACAAATCCTCTAGGGCATAGTGTGATTGTTAGCAAGGTGCACCGAGATAGTGTAGTAGTGGTGCAGGGTGAGGAGTTCCTTGGAGATTTGATTGAGATGCCATTTAAGGAATATGATGTGATCCTAGGCATGGATTGGTTATCTAGACATGGAGCTGTGGTAGATTGTAAAAAGAAAATGGTTACTTTGAGAACTGGTGATGGTAGAGAAGTGGTAGTATCTAATGAGTAGGAACAGCTAGCATCCTTGTTTGTTTCAGCTGTTGCAGCTAGGAGATTGATTAGAAAGGGGTGTGAAGCCTATCTTGCTCATGTGGTAGATACTAGAGTGAAGGGTTCCCCTATTGATAGTATTGCCACAGTTGCAGAGTTCCCAGATGTGTTTCCAGAGGAGTTGCCAGGGTTACCTCCTGAGAGAGAGGTGGAGTTCGGTATTGAATTGTTGCCTGGTACCACTCCTATCTCTATTACTCCTTATAGAATGGCACCAGCAGAATTGAGGGAGTTGAAAGTGCAATTGCAGGAGTTGTTGGACAAAGGATTTATTCGCCCCAGTGTTTCTCCTTGGGGAGCTCCTGTGCTATTCGTGAAGAAGAAAGATGGTACTATGAGGTTGTGTATCGATTATAGGCAATTGAACAAGGTGACTATTAAAAATAAATATCCTTTGCCTAGAATTGATGATCTTTTTGATCAATTGAAGGGTGCAGCTGTGTTTTCAAAAATTGATTTGAGATCAGGGTACCATCAGCTGAGAGTCAGAGCTGAAGATGTTCCTAAGACCGCCTTTCGGACCAGGTATGGGCATTATGAGTTTTTAGTTATGCCTTTTGGTCTGATGAATGCACCGGCAGCTTTTATGGATTTGATGAATAGGATGTTTAGGCCCTATTTGGATCAGTTTGTGGTAGTGTTTATTGATGACATTCTGGTGTATTCGCGGAATAAAGAGGAACATGACAAGCATCTGCGGATTGTGTTGCAGATCTTGAGAGAGAAGCAGTTATATGCTAAATTGTCGAAGTGTGAGTTCTGGTTGGACCAAGTAGCTTTTCTCGGTCATATATTTTCAGCAGAGGGTATTAGAGTTGATCCGAGTAAAGTTGAAGCTATTCTGAATTGGAGTCCACCCAAGTCTGTGACTGAAGTTAGAAGTTTTCTGGGTTTGGCGGGCTATTACCGACGGTTTGTGAAAGGATTTTCTTTGATAGCTACTCCACTCACCAGATTGCTTCGAAAGGGAGTTAGATTTGTGTGGACAGATCAGTGTCAGACTAGCTTTGAGCAGTTGAGAGAGATGTTGACTCAAGCACCTGTTCTTACTTTACCTGTAGAAGGCAAACCATATGTGATTTTCAGTGATGCTTCACATAGTGGTTTGGGGTGTGTGCTGATGCAAGAAGGTAAAGTTATAGCTTATGCATCTCGACAGTTGAAATCGCATGAGCTTAATTATCCGACCCATGATTTGGAGCTAGCAGCCATTGTGTTTTCCTGATTCGGGTTGTATAAGAATGGGCGCTTCAGTAAGTTTTTGCTTCAGCCTTTCAAAGCTCTATTGGCAAGCGTCGGTCCACTGGAATTTGGCATTCTTCTGAAGTAACTTGGTCATAGGTGTGACGATCATGGAAAACCCTTTGAAGAATCTCCGATAATATCCTACTAACCCCAAGAAACTACGGACTTCTGTTACTGTCTTAGGTGGCTTCCATTCCAATACTGCTTCTATTTTCTTGGGATTGACCCTTATTCCCTCTACCGATACAATATGTCCCAAGAAGGCTACTTCTTCCAACCAAAATTCGCATTTTGCTGAATTTAGCGTATAACTGCTTCTCTCACAGGGTTTGCAAAATGATCCTAAGGTGGCGATCATGATCCTCTTGATTCTTTGCATACACCAATATGTCATCAATGAATACAACCATGAACTGATCCAAATACGGGTGGAAGATTCTGTTCATAAGATCCATGAATACTGCAGGTGCGTTCGTTAATCCAAAAGGCATAACAATGAATTCATAATGTCCATAGCGAGTTCTGAATGCGGTTTTTGGTATGTCTTCATCTTTCATCCCCAATTTATGATAACCCGATCATAAATCGATTTTTGAAAAGACTCCAGCGCCTTTGAGTTGATCAAATAAATCATCTATGCAAGGTAGCGGATACTTGTTCTTGATGGTCATCTTATTGAGTTGACGGTAATCCACACACAACCTTAGGGATCCGTCTTTCTTTTTCACGAACAATAATGGCGCTTCCTATGGTGACACGCTTGGCCTAATGAACCCCTTGTCTAAAAGTTCCTGTAGCTGTATCTTTAGTTCTTTTAGTTCCGCTGGCGCCATTCGGTAAGGTGCGATGGATACTGGTGCAGCTCCCGGGTACACGTCTATGGTGAATTCCACCTCTCGTTTAGGTGGTAATTCAGGTAAATCGTCAGGAAATACGTCGGGGAAATTGTAAATAGTAGGTATATCTTATAGCTTCGGTGCCTCTTCTTTCGCTTCTAACGCGCATAACAGGTATGCCTCGCAGCCTTTTTGCACTAACCTCTTAGCTATCATAGCGGAAATGATGTTAGTTAGATAGTCCTTCCTCTTTCCCACTAAGGTCACTTCATCGCCGTCTGACGTATGCAGAGTAACTCTCTTCCGTTTACAGTCAACAAGTGCATCTTGTTTGGCCAACCAATCCATCCCAAGGATAGCGTCAAATTCTTGAAATGGTAGTTCAAATAAGTCTCCCCAAAAGATACGTCCGTGTATCTCCACGGGGCAATCTTTCACTACCTTCCTCATAATCACCTCACTCCCTAATGGGCTAGTAAATAATATTCTCTCTTCCTCTAATTCTACCTTTAGGTTCCCAAGTTTTTCATTTTTTGTTCATATATATGAGTGTGAAGAACCCGGATCTATTAAAATGTAAAGCGGAACTCCAAACATAGACAACTGACCTGCAATCACGTCTAGCGCTTCTTCATCTTCTCGCCCCCTCATAGCACACATTCTAGGAGGAGCCCTCGCTTCTGATCGATTCACCATCTTAAACTGCACACGTGACGGATTTTTGCCCCTACCTCTGCCTCAGCCTCACCCTGCTGCCGCTTGCGATCCCTCAGTCTCCCTAGGTAGATTCTGCATTTGCTGGGGACACTCTTTCATAAGGTGATCTAGAGATCCACATATGTAGCATGCAAATGTCCGACCCCAACATTCTCCCATGTGGCAGCGTCCGCATTGATCACAGCATGGATTAGTATTTTCACCTTCATTACCTCTTGGACCGGTAGAAAAGTTATCTCCGCTTCGGTTAAATCCTCTTCCTTGCCCTCTTCCGGATCGTCCGGTACTAGCGACTGAGGTGGCTTGACTTGGGCCACTGCGATTCCATCCCTGACTGTAACCCCGGCGTTGACCGTCTCCCATGGAACCACTGCCTTGGAATCGCTTCCTTGATGATTGGTAGTTTCCCGAATAGTTTTGGGTGCCTCTCTTCTGTTTCATCTTCTGTCTTCTATTCTGCTCATCAGACTGACACTGCTCCACTTCAATAGCTCGGATGACTAACACAGAAAATTCCTTAATATGAGCAGCAATCAGCTGCACCTTAATCTCATTATTCAATTTGTCTAAGAATTGTTTACATCGATCTTCCTCGTCTTCTATCGCTTTCTTAGCATACCTGCTTAATCTGGTGAATTCCCTTTTGTACTCTGTCACTGTCATTCGTCCCTGCTTCAAGTGTAGAAACTCTTTCCTCCTGGCGTCGAGATATGCTTCAGAAATAAAATTTCTCTTAAATTCTCTCACAAAGAAGTCCCATGTCCTCTGCTCTAATGGAACTCATTGTTGAACTGTGTCCCACCAGACATACGCTTCTTCCACTAACAAGGAAGTAGCGCACACAACTCGCTCCTCTGGAGTACACTGCAAATGATCTAAGGCTCGTACCGTTCCTTCCAGCCAATACTCGACTATAGAAGAATCATCGTCCCTTCAGGCTCTAAACTCCTTCACCTCGTACTTTCTTATCTTTTCGAGCGGGGGTTTCCTTTCCCCTCCTACAGCAGATACTGGTATGGGTGCTGGCACTGGTGGTGGTGCTGGGGCGGCGCCGGCTATCTGCCGTAATACGGCAGCCATTTGTTGCAACATTTTGTTGGGAATAGGAGCATCAGCTGGTGGTTGCTCAGATGCAGGTATCTCTGATACATGCATTTCTACAGTTCGGGAGGCCTGAGACTCGACCTCCTCCTCTATATCACGCTGCGCTACTCGCGACATCTAAAGAACAGAGCAAAACGTATACAATCCCATCATCAATAACGACCCAGACCAACAGCATTATATTACCCTAGGTGGCATGTATATAAAGATAAAACTCTTAAATAACACATATACAACACAGCTTTTATTTATTTCCAAGCAAAAGTATTTACATTACTAGGAAGCCCTTATGTACACTCCAAAATTTAGGACTCCTTACTACTATATCATCATGTCATACTACCATACAATATTTACACGATACCCCGATGTTACCTATGTACATAACCAAAAGAACCTCTAAAAAGCAACACATCTTGAAGCTCAGTGAGTAGGTGCCCTAGGTGAGGTGGCACTGTCAGACAAATACTCTTCTATCTCAGGATCAAACTCTGGGTTATGCGATGCTTCACCAGGTGAGTGCTAGCCTAGCTGGACCTCTCTATGTGCTACCCCGAGGCTCCTACAGGCACTATCAAACTCCACTCTATGACTAAGCCTGTCCTCCTTTAACATCTGCACGTCTCTTATCAAGGAGGTAATCATCTCATGTTTTAATCTCAGGTCTTCACGATCCTGTATACTTCGATCTGCCAGAATTTCTATGGTATCATCTTGATCCTGCACTATCTGCTTTAGCCTCTCTACTTCCATCCTCAGCTCCCTCATCTCATCGTTTCGATCACCCATAATTACTCCTGTTATAATTAGAATAACATAACTAACAATACTACACACATGTATAGTTACATAATTAGTACCCCTAACCTAACCCTATGTGTCATACCTTTAAGGTTTAGTTCAACTAACTACCCAGAATCGGCTAAACCGGAGCTCTGATACCAAAAATTGTAACACCCTTTCCCGGAGTACGTGTATAAGCCGAGTAGAGGCGCCACACTAACCTAATGTTGCTACCAATTTTACTTAGTCAAATTTTAGTTCTGATTTTTGCAGAAATTTTTCCAGAGGTTCGCCTAGAAATTGGGTCCCTAGTGTCGACAAAACTGGTTTTTCTGATTTTTGAAAACATTTTTACACAAATCAACGCGAACACAGTCAGTCTCAATACACTCCCAATGAATCCCCCTTATAACCTCAACTACAAACTTGCAAGAGGAATTTACACTTCTAGTACAAAATAAAGTAGAGATTTATTATTATTACATACTACTAACGTACAATATAACATAGTAATTCTCAAACTTATATATACATATACATGCCACAACTAGTTAACTCATAATTGAAACTAGGAGATCTACCCTGAGATGCTGTGGGCCTGGTCGTCGCTTCCCAAGAGTTAGCTACTGCTCCGAACCTACGAGTCAAGGAAAACTTAACTCGCTGAGCAATGTCGCTCAGTGGGTACTTTACCAATGGAAATAAAAGTAAAACATGAAAGCATTTGAAATAAAAGGAAATAATTGAATCAAAAATCAACTAACATTAAACCAATGGAAGTTATTGTACATTCAGTGTAAATATGCTTTCAACAAATGTAAAAACCATAATTCAAACTCATTTTGCATTACGTAGTTTAAAAAAAACAGGACTTTGGCTCTACTGGTATATAGGGAACCATAGCGATAAGGCAGTGGCCCTCATCACTGTAACATAGGTGGCCCTCACCACCATTATCATATCACAGGAATGACCCTCACCATCCTGGTTATAACCAATGGCCCTCACCACTGGCTTCAATGGCCCTCACCATTGAGTTCAGATCATAACAATTCAATCACAATATCAAGCAGTACTGCATAAGTTAGTATAGTGCATCATACCCTTATCTACCACCCCTACTACCCAACAGAGCATAAAGGTTAAAATGATTCAATTTAAGTCTCAAACTTCACTTTAGAATGACTCGAGAAATCATTTTAATTCCCGTCGCGCTTTGCCATTTACGCCGCGCACCACATTCTTTAGTCAAACCATTACCCTTTTTCACATATTTAACATCCACAATAAACATATCAAACATTTCAAACCATTCCTCAAAAGGTCACAAATTGACCAAATGAATAGTGTCACGGCACGTAAAATCGGCAACGCAAAAGGCAAGCGCCAAATGAATAGTAAAATCTGGGTTTTCGTCAAGATTTCAGTCCACTTCAGTCTTACATTTGACCAGGTAAATGATCTTATTTTTGGAAGAAATTTTACAGAAAACTTATTTCATATGTTGACTAATTGCATGTAAAATTTCGTCAAAAAATTTCATCGTTTGCTGCCTCAACTGGCTGCCCAAAGTTAGGTCCAGAATTGTATCCCAAAGGGCATCAATTCGGCCCACACTTGCATTTGGTGCAAAATTTGTTTATTTTTCTGTTTTAAACACATTTCAAAGCTTCCCTAATAATGTAATGAAGACTTAGACACTTCCCTATTAAAATAACTTGATTGTTTAAATCAATTTGGACTAAATGGAGTTCATAAATTCTTTTACCAAAATCATTGGAAACATTAGATTTCATTTGAATGTAAACAACCCAATCACTACATGGATTTAAAAATACCACTCAACAATTGAATTCAAACTCAAACAACACATTTATGCATCCATAGAAAAAGTTCCATAGATAAAGTTTTGGTAAGAAATTGAAAGGAAAATTAATTCTTCCAAGGTAAAGTACCAAACCTTATTCTTTTAATTCCCCTTTGCTTTTCCTTCTTCTCCTTCCTTAATCTTTTTTTCTCCTTCAAGAAATTCAAGAACACAACCTTAAACATAAACCTTAGAAATTTAGAACAATAAGCTACCCTCCAAATTCATATGAATTTCTACCTAAATTAACCATCTCTCATCATTAATCAACATATTTTTCCATTAAATTCATTTTCTAACCATCCTACAAACTTTCTTCAAATTAAACCTTTATGAACCTTAACTTAGATCTCTTAAAATAGCCAACAATTTATGAAATTAAAGCTACAAATAAAACCCCTTACCTTAAAGTCTTATTCTCCACCAAAGTTTGCAACCAAAAATAGCTAACTTGAAACAAATCACTCTCTCTTTTCCCTTTCTCTCCTATTCGGCCAAAGCAAGAATAAAGGAGAGCTCTTGCCTTTTATTTTTTTGCTGTTCTCTCCTCCAAATGGCAGCTAAGAAAGGTTAAGATGTGTTGGTGTAAGTGTTGGTTTCCCATTGGTACACTTAAGTGGGAAAATGGCTAATTTTCATTGGTCCAAATGTCTCTTTCTTTTATTTATTTAAAACCCAAGCCCTTGGGCTTTCTTATAATCATATTTTGGCCCCTCAACCTCCTTGTGCTGTAAATTTATGGTCTAAGGTGTGAAAAGACCAAAATATCCACCGGCGATTACTCGTTCGTAACTTTTAAACCGCGCACTTCCACCGAATGCTGTGGTACACTTTTTGACTCAATTTTTCCTCTACTTTTCATTTTTGAGATCCATTATTACTTTCGAGACACTTTTAAAAATGACCATAATTCCCCTGGTCAAAATCCCGTATATCTTCCAAACCGTGCGTTTTTGGGAAAAACCGTGTCGCGCCGTTGCTACCCGATTTTTCTCTACTTTCCATTTTTGGAGTCTATATTGTGCATTATTAAGAACCTCCAGTACAACTTTTGAAAATTACAGTCACCTCCCCAAAACTTTGCATTTTGTTCAATTAGGTCCCATTGGTCCTATAGCCTTATCTGGGGCCGTTGTCAGGAATTGACTTCTCCTTTCCCCTTCTCTCACTGTGCACGTGACTGCTATGCATAAATGCGGTGGGCGGATGTGACAAACTTCAAATCACTTTGTTTAAACTTATAAAACCTCATGAAATCATCAAATTATTTTTCCAAATCCTAAAATCAATTCATCACCCGAAACCCTAAAATCAAAAGCCTAAAAACCTAATTCAACTCTTTTAAAACCTTAAACCCTAACTTTTTCTAAACCTTAATCCTTTAAAACCTTAAAAATCATGAAAACATAAATACTTTTATTTTACACAGTATCTTAAAAACACAATGAATAACCATAAACCACAAATAAAAAATGTTTTAAAGTGTCCAAACCCTAGTTTCATGATTTCACCATTCAAACCTTAATTTGTTTAATCAAAGAGTCTTACCAACCTTTTAAAACATAAAACCTCAATCTATTTTAATTCCATAAAAAAGTCACAGTAGCCTAATTTTATGAATTCCAAAACCTTAACACATGAGACAAAGAACACTAAATGGAAACAGAAGCTATAATTTGGATTTTTATTTACCTTATTCAATTCCATATTTGATCATGCTTTGTTTTATTTCTTATGCTTTAATTTATTTAAATTCAATGCTTGGTTTATTTAATTTATCATGGATGGATGTTTACTTTCTATTGATATTTAATATCTTTGATGAATGATTTATTTATTATGAATGGTTATTTACTTTTATCAATTTATTTAGATTTTCAAATGTTGTAAGAGGTATGTTTCCACTTGGTGGGTACCTCATTAGTTAAACATCATGTAATTTAAATTACTTTTCTATTTTAGAACCAATGTAAAGGACATGTTTCTACCTTTCGGTGGGTGTCCTATTTAGGCATGAGATGTAAGGACATGTTTCCATCTTTGGATGGGTGTTCATTTATTTGCTTTGCTTGGACATTGCTTTGATTTTAATATAATGATGCTTTCTTTTAATTATTGTGTGTAATATGGATAATATTGTTATATTTAAGAATTTTATAATATTAAGACCTGTAAAGGAGGCCGGTTCTAATGAACCGGGCGTTGTGGGGGTGTTGGGCCATTTCTCACCTTCCCCACACGTACCTAACTTTCTAAACCCATTAGGGGGTTGGGGATTCCTTAGAAATCAAGTCATCCGCCCCTTTCTTTTTCCCGGCCCGTCTTGGTGGCGACTCCATTTTCTTTAGACTTAGGTCCGTGTTCTCTAAGGTCCCGAGTCTAAACAATGCTGAAGTCGTAAGAAACATTCCACCGGGAGTGGGGGCAAAAATCCCCGCTCACGATCACTTCATCTTTTACTACATCTTTCATCTTAGTGTTTAGTCTTCGCTGTGGTTGCACCATTGGCTTGAATTTATCCTCCATCATTATCTTGTGAGTGCAACAGGATGGACAGATACCATTGATGTCTACTATCTTCCAAGCTATAACTTTCTTATGCTTTTGTAACAACTCAATAAGCTTTACCTTCTACTCAGAAGATAGGTGGGAACTAAGAATGACAGGCAATTTATTTTCCTCTACCAGGAATCCATAATCAAGATGATCCGGAAGGGTCTTGAGTTCCAAATTGGATGGATCAATCACAGATGCTTGTAGCTTCTATTCTTTTAGCATCTTAATGGTTTCATATGCCTGACACTTGAATGATTTGCTTGCTTCAAGATAAGCAAGCTGCTCTATAGCTTATTGATCCTCAACATTATCCTACATTAAATACAACTCAGATCCTTGGAAACAATGTTAATAACAAAATTTATAATTTCATGCTTAATAATACAATTGTATGAATCCACCTCATCGAGTGTAAGTGGGTGCTTCAAAGCATAATGTATATTAAAAACAACTTTCTCACTTCCCACTCTCAAGGTCAACGTGCCATCATGGACATCGATAAGAGCATGAGTTGTATTTAAAAATGGCCTACCAAGGATAAGCGAAACATTCACATCCTCATCTATATCAATGACAACAAAGTCACTGGGGAAAATGAAATCCTGACTTTTACAACACATCCTCTATAATACCATGAGGGTGGACTACTGACTTATCAGCAAGTTGAATGGTCATAAGTGTTGGTTTAGATTCTCCAATAGCTAACTCTTTAAACATCTTGTAGGGAATAACACTTATGCTAGCCCCCAAATTAGCCAATGAACTTTTAACTTCAAAATTACCTATCAAACATTAAATAGTAAAACTACCATGATCTTTTAATTTTTTTGGTAACCTCTTTTGCAAAATTGTTGAACTCTTTTTTAACAATTGCACCAAAGATACTTCATCAAGTTTCCTTTTGTTAGAAAGGAGATCTTTCAAAAATTTAGCATATTTGGGCATTTGCAACAAGGTTCAACAAATGGAATATTAATGTGCAATTGTTTAAAGAGTTCAAGAAACTTACCGAACTGAGCATCCATATTGTCCTTGTACAACCTTGCTGGGTATGGCACTCGAGGTCGGTATTCCTTCACTATTGGACTGGGTTCTTGTGGTTGATTCCCTTTCTCATTTTCTACTGTAGCCTTTTCTCCTAAAGTGACAATAGGGTTATCTTCTTTTTCTTTTTCTTGTGTCTTATCCTCTTCCTCAACCACTTCTTCTCTTTTCTCAACCACACCACCCTTAATCTCCCTTCCACTCCTCAGAGTGATTGCCTTTAGCTGCTTCTTAGGGTTTGCCTCAGTATTGCTAGGTAAACTCCCTTGTGGTCTTTCACTGAGTAACTTGGCAATTTTCCCCACCTGATTTTCTAAATTGTGAATAGAGGCTTGCTGATTTCTGGTGGTTTCAGTTGATTGAAATGTGTTTTCTTGAGCTATTATGAACTTTTCCATCATGTCTTCCAAATTTGCTCTTTTTTGGAGGAGCAGCTTGTTGATGTTGAGGCTACTAAAATCCAGGGGGAGGTCTTGAATTGTTCTGATTATTCCATGAGAAATTAGGATGATTTCTCCACCCCGGATTATATGTGTTACTGTAGGGGTTATTCTGTTGTTGCCTTGGCATATTCCCAACAAAATCCACTTGCTCCTACCTAGCAAACATATTGCCACTTTGGCAATCTTGACTTTGATGTCCCCATACCATTCACAAGACATCACCTGCATTGATTAACCCGAAGATGAGGCTAAAGAATAAATCTTTTTATTCATTGCTTCTAATTGTGTTGTTAAAGCCACCACAGGATCCAACTGATGTGAACCAGTGACCCTCAGTTTTCCTTGTTCTCTCAAATTTTGCCACTAATAATTGGTAAGGGCCATATCTTCAATTAAATCCCTTGCTTGTTTAGGTGTCTTGTTATTTATGGTACCCTTGTTGCTACATTAATGGATTGCTTGCTTGCATAATTCAATCCATTGTAAAAAGTTTAAATCTAAAACCAAAGTGGAAGCCCATGATGAGGATACCTTCTCAATACAGCTTTAAAACTCTCCCAAGCATCATAAAGGGTCTCACCATCTTGTTGAAGGAAGGATGAGATATCATTCCTCAACTTGGTAGTCTTGGACGGTGAGAAGTATTTTTCTAAGAATTTCTCTGCCAACTGAGCCCATATGGTGAATGTGCCTGGGGAAAAATATTTCAGCCATTTCTTTGGTCGGTCTCTAAGTGAAAATGGGAACAACCTTAGCCTAATTGCATCATCTGAGACATTATTTATCTTGAATGTGTCACATATCCCCAGAAAATTCTCAAGATGTGCATTAGGATCTTCATTTAGAAACCCATCAAACTTGTAAGTCTGCTACACCATTTGAATTATATTTGCCTTTATTTCAAAGTTGTTCATAGCAACTGTCGGCCTCTGTATACTAGAATCAGCCCTGTTGAGAGTGGGCTTAGCAAATTCCTACATCGTTCATGGCTCACCTCCTTCCATCACTTCATGTTCTTCTTTAGAGCTTGAATCTTCCAGGTTTATTTCTGTTACTGCCAAAATTGTTTCTCTTCCTTCCCTTCGCTTTCTCCTCAATGTTCTCTCTAGTTCTTAATCTAATTCAAGCATATGGGAAGAGCTAGCTCGGGTCTTAAATAGGAAAAAGTACCTAAAATGATAGTCAACAAGCAAGAACCAATGATAAAAACAAATAAAATAAAAGCTAAATCAACAGTCTTAATTATATTACTAATATTGAAAACCACTATCCCCGGTAACAACACCAAAAAACTTGATGGCGAATCTATGCTATTGCAATGTTACTGCTAGTGCACGGTTGCACAAGTAATAAAATAGTGAGTGAGATATCATTCCACTGGGAACAAGGTCAATTACTAGTGTAAATCTCAATTGTTGTTTAGCAATCAAATAATTTTTATGATGACTAAAATAAAAGACGAATTACTTAATAAATTAAATTAAGGAAAAGTTGAGTATTGTGCAAAAGATAAGATGATAGAAACACTATCCAGATATTGAATCCCCCTACCATTAAAAATATTTATGAATATCAATTCAATTAAATTAAATAATAGAGCTGAATAGGCATTCCTCTAAATTAGACTAAAACCTCTCTCGAGTGAGTTAATCCGTAATCACTAAGTAGAATGCTAGGAATCTCTTCTCAAGCATATTCAAATAGATCTTGCAAGAGGAATAAGGAATTATAAACCAAAGTATCTTGTAAGTCTACCTCTAGCACTCCAATCAACCCTCAACCATCATGGGAATTCTATTCATATCAAGCTTTCTCAAGTCAATAATATGAAAATTGCAACCAATCAATAATCATGTTATTATCAATTGGAAATATACAATTAAGAATCATAAGAATAAGACAACTCAATTAAATGATTTAATTAAATATAAACTATTCCATCCATATAATAAAGCTAGGGTTCATCAATATCCAGATAGAAATAATTTAGCTCATGTTCATAACCAGAAAACCAGAACAAAAGAAATAAGTAAAAGAATTCAAGAAATCCATGATGAATGATTTGTGTTTCTTCACTTCAATCATTGATTCTTGATTTAAATCTTATATAGATTGGATCTTCACCTTCAGTCTCAGTTACAAAGACTCTTTTTCTTCTAAGGAAGTCGGCTCTAAGTGATAAAAACTGAATTCCTAATTTACACTTCAGTTCAAATTTTATAGCCCAGACATTTTGCCTGACACTGCTATATCTCTGGGTGTGTCAACGATGCTTCCAACGTTAATGACATGGGCAGTGACACGATCATATCCTTGGGCATGTCGCAGCTACTGTAATTCAGGATCAATGACATGTTCATGGACACGTCCATGTCCTTAGGTGTTTCGAAGCTTTTGTAATGTAGGCGAACGACACGGTCATTGACACACCCATGTCGTTGGGCATGTCACTTGAAAAATGTGCCAAAATAGCTCTTTTCCTTGTCTTTCATTCGTGATTCTAGCATAAATGACCATAAGGCCTCAAAATGTAAAAGATTCGTGAAATCAACCCTATCAAGCACTTGAACAAACAAATTAAACTCAATTTGACAATAATTATACTAAGAAATAGGGCAAAAATATTATCAATTATACGTTTATCAGCCATCTACCTATCCTCCGCAAGGGGCACTGCCCCTTGACCCTCTTCCGCTAACCGGCTAGCGGGATCGCCGTACGCGATCCTTTGTCAATTGGGCCAATATTTATTTATGGATTATAATTCTTTATGATTTACTTTAATTTCTTTTATTAAACTCTAATTTATTATTTTTTGATGATTAAACTATGTGTTTCGATTTTTTATTTTGCTATGAATGATTGAATGAAATTGCAATTTTTATTTGGATTTTAAGGATTGTAAAAGGCATATTTCCACACTATGTTAGTGTCTTATTTATTTTTTTATTCAATTTATTTTATGGACTTTGGAATTATTGTAAAGGACATGTTTCCACCAATTGGTGGGTGTCCTATTTTATTTATTTGTATGAACATTTGGACATTTGTAAGGGCATTTTTTCATCTTGTATTGGTGCACATCTTTTGATTGATTTATTTTAAATAATAATATGATGTTTTATTTTATTGCATGTAGTATGGATGATATTTTAATAAGTTAAGAATTTAATAATATTTAGACCTAAGAAGGAGGACGGTTCCAACGAACCGGGTGTTATGGGGGTGTTGGCCCATCTCTTTCTTTTTCCCGGCCTATCCAGATGACGACTCTATTTTCTCCAAATTTAGGCCTGGGTTCTCTGAGGCCCTGAGCCTAACAGTGCCAAAGTCACAAGAATCATTTCGCCTAGAGTGGGAGTGAAAATCTCCACTCATAGTGGCGACTCCATTGGGGATAAGAGAAGTTGATTCCGTTGGTCGCTATATTATTTTATTCTTTCTTATTATGATATTATCCATTGCATCATTTAGTTTGCATTGTGTACATGTGTTAGGATGCTTGTGTAACCCATGTTGTGTTATGTAAGGGATACCATACTTTCACTCAAGATATGGAGATCGAGCATGGCATAACCACTCATAGCCTTGTACCTTTTGGTATATACTTACTATGGGAACCTAATCTTTTCAACCCAAAAGACTAAAGCCCATGTAGTTGGCCTAGTTACCTTTCTTAGGTTTATAACTAAATGCTTGTTCTTTGACTATGATTGCTATATCTTAGTTTGAACCATGGCTTATTTGGTTTGTTCCATTCCTAATATGACCTAACTATATGTAAGCCCAAAATAATTTTTAAGCCCAAAAGACCAAAACTATTTTTAAATTTTTTTAAGATGGTATTTGGATATAAAATCTTTTTCCAAAATGGGTCAAAAATTCCTTTTACTTCACTGCCCAAGCTCAAAGTCTAAAATTCAATTTTTAAAATAAGTCATTTACAATGGGCTTTGAAATAAAACTATTTTAAATGAACATTTTCATTGGGCTTACAACTATTTAGGCCAATTATGGAATACTTAAAATCAATTTTGGGCCTAGTTTACACTAAGACTTATTAATCATGGGCTTGTTTGAAGTATGATTCACTAGTTGTTTTTTCAAAATGGGAAATCTATTTATGATAAAAACCTTTTATTTGGTTTTAATCTAATATAGCATAAAAGCTATCTTTTGTTAGACCAATGGATTAAGGCTTAATTTGTAAAGATTATCATAGACCAATTTCTAAATTTAAAAATACAACTATTAGTTAAAATGTCTGAGGGAATTATTTGAAAATAAGATATCCCATGTTGATATTTTTTTGACCACATACCTAGGAAAAGGGACTCACCATTCATGTCTGAAAGTTACAAGGTTGGAAGGTTTGTTCCTACTATGTTGAGTTGATTTGATTTGTTTGTTACTTGTGCATCAATGCATACATGCATTGCATCTCATATCATTGATCCTTTCTGGCTCATAGCCCTAGATTACAACAGTTGAAGAATCTATGACAATTTGACCTATGCCAACGATGTAAAATCCAATCATGACTCTGTCACTTTCTCACCAAAAGCAATGGAGCCAGAGCATATTCAAAAGATGATAGATGATGCCTCAATGCCAAAATGGAAGAACTAAAGGGGGTCATGGTTGATACCATGAGAAGCCAAATGGTTGTAATGTTCAGGAATGTTACTGAAGCATCTGCTAGAACCAAAAAGCAAAAAGACAAAGGAAAGGCTAAGGTTAGTGAAGTAGCCTTGGATGATGACAAGATGGTTATGGATGATAATGAATATTGGGCTCAATACTTTCAAGATCCTTAAGATAAGAAGGGGCTGAAGGTAGTGGAGAAATCTACTGTTGAAAAGGCCAAAACTTCTGATGTGGAGAAGATGATTGCTAATCTGGAGAAGAAGTTTGAAAATAAGCTGAAAATTGAAGAGATGTCGGAGGTGGATAAGCTATTTAAATAAGATGAGGAAGTTTCTTACAAATTCAAGATGCCTTCATTTGACAAGTTTGATGGATCTGGCAACTCTCATCTTCATGTTAAGTAATATATCACTGCTATGCAGTCTGCTCGAGCTACCAAGGATTAAACCATAAGGTACTTCATGCTCCCATTGGGCCCTTTTGTGCAAAACTAGTTCAATACCTTAGAGGAAAGTACTCAAAAGAACTGGGATTTGTTATACAAAGCCTTCATCAAGTAGTATGTGTATAATGTGGAATTAGAAGTGACCTTGATGGAAGTTGAGTCAATCAGACATAAGTAAAATGAGAATTTTGTTGACTATGTGAAGAGGTGGAGAAGTAAAGCTGCTCTTCTCAAAAAGAGGCCCGATGAGTCTGAGCATATCAGAATGATAGTGAGAGGTGTCCTGCCCAACCTTCATGAGAGGCTATCTCACACCCTTATCAGAGATTTCAAAGATCTTCTCCAAGATGGCTTATAAATAGAAGAGTGAGAACGGGAGAAGAATTGCTTTTCTGAAAGGAGGAATGAAAGAGGGAACTACCAATCTGGCAGTCAGAGTGCACAAAAAGAAATGGATGTCAATGCAACTACTAGCCAAGGGAATAAGAGGCAATTTTTAGAATTGGGGAGACCTTTATCTTGGGTTTTCAATAAGGGCTACACGATCCTTTGCCACCAAACTTTGATGCCAAGGCCTTCTATCAATTCCATCAAATGCAAGGGCATGATATAGATAAATGTGCTCGATTGAGGCATGAGATCTAAGTTTTGATCAACAGAGGCAAGCTGCCTAAGGCTGATAAGCCCAACACTAAGAATAATCCTTTGCCTAAGTTTGGAAGAGTGCCACCACCAGCGACCTTTGTTTTGTTAGTTTTTGTCATAGATTTATAGTTTGTTTATTATGATAATTATTGTTTTATTTAGGTATTTTGTTAGTTTTTATCGGTTTGTTTAGTGTTTTTATTAATTTTGATAGTTTTAGTTTATTTTAGTGTTTATGTTGTTTTTGATCTTGTTTTTAGTATAGTGTTTATGTTTTGTTGGTTATTGTTTATTTACTTTTTGTTTAAAGTTTGTTTGATGTTTTGTTTTAGGTTAAAAAGCCAAGGAACCAAGACTGAAGGAAGATTGCACAGTAGCTGACACAGGCAGAGGACACGGCCAAGTCACTGGCCGTGTCTCATATCCAGCTAAAGGTGGAAATCAAGCACAGAGAGAGACACACTCAAGGGACACGGCCAAGTCATGTGGCCGTGTCCCTCCAAAGAAGACCCACACGGCCAAGTCATCTTGACTTGGCCGTGTCTCACCAATTCCAAAGGCAAAGATGAAGCAAATTTCACAGAGGCAAACACATGCAAGGGACACGGCCAAGTCATGTGGCCGTGTCCCTCCAAAAGAGTGCAACACGGCCAAGTCACCTCTGACTTGGCCGTGTCACTCAACCAAAGAAGAAGAAAGAAGAGAAGCAACAGAGGTGGACACATGCAAGGGACACGGCCAAGTCTAGTGGCCGTGTCCCTCCAAAAGTCACTCACATGGCCAAGTCACATATGACTTGGCCGTGTCCCTCATGAAATAAACGCGCACCGAATTTTAAAGCCGACGTTTCATATAAAATGAAAAAGAAAGTTAGGGTTTGAGAATCGACGATTTGGAGCAGATTTTGAGCCGTCAAGAGAGTGAACTTAGGGTTTTAGTTTAGTTTTCTTGATTTTGATTTCACTTTAGATTAAATCTAGCTTAGATTAAATTTTTTCTAGCCATCGAGACATCCTTCTTGCAAGATTGAACAAGAGATTCTTCAAAAGCTTCAAGGAGTTTGTAACTTGGTTTTGTTCTTGAACTTATTCTCTTTATTTTCATTGAATGGATATTATCATGTCTAGTTTGATTTCTTTGAACATTAATAAGATGAATATGTTTGATTGCATTATGAACTAATTTGATCTAGTCTAGGGTTTGTATGAATTTGCTATGATTGTATGAATTGGTTATTCTCTTAGCTAATAATTTCTTTAGCCTTGATTGAATGAAACATTGTTAATATATAATTGATTGATCACCAATTATGTGTTTTAAGGTATTAAATGATGGATCGAGAGATGAAGTTTAATACTTGAATAATTCAATTAGGGACTTAGGTGAATTAGAGATATAACCTATTAAAAAGATTATTTCACTTATAACAAGATTAGTTGAGAGAGGTTTGAATGCGAGAGCTTATTTCCTTGACTCGATTAGTTGAGTTGTTTGAGATTTAATCTTTGAAATTGAATTAGTTAAGTGGAATGACCGTTCATACATATGAGTAGTAGAGAAGTGCAAACCCTAGACCATTCTATTAAGTGAATCAAAACACAGCTCAATTTACTTTTATTGTTTTTAACTTTAATCAATCTTCTTTATTATTTAGCAATTTATAAATCTCTTTATTACTTGTTAAACATAATCTGATAAGCAATTAACCACTTTAGCTTCCTTGAGAGAACGACCTTGGGGTGATCACCTTTGCTATAGCTACCTCGTATACTTGCGAGTGACGCTTTGTGGTAGAGTTAATTCGAGCGCAACAAGTTTTTGGCGCCGCTGCCGGTTAGGCTAATTGGTGAAATTGTTTATTAAAAAATATATATATATATAAATATATATTTTAGATTATTTTTCATTGTTTTCATTTTATTTTATTTTGTCTTTTGCTTTTAATTGTTTCTTTTTCTAGACAATTTTGTTTATGCAAGGCAGGAGATCACTCGAAGGAGAGCTACATCCATTCATTCCAGAAATTCAGAGGTTGAAAAGGAGCAGGGAAGAGTTTGAGCTTTACACAGGATTTGATACTTCAGAGGAGGACACTTCTGATTATGAGTCAGAATCTGCACAATCTGTTAAAATGGCTGAAGAAAGACAAAGAAAAATGAGAGACTTTGCTAGACCTGTCATTGGAACCTCCACTTCTTGCATAAGACTGACAGATGCAGCAAGAAACTATGAGTTGAAGAACATTCACTACAATATGCTACCATCATTTTATGGAGTTCCAAATGAAGATCCTTTGAATTTTATTCGGGATTTTTACTCCACCCTCAACACTTTTCCTTTGGGAGGACTAACAGAAGATCAGTTGAGGATGAGATGTTTCCCTTATACTTTGAAGGATAGGGCAAAGAGTTGGCTCATGATGTTGCCTGAAAATTCACTGACAACTTGGGAGCAAGTTTATAACAAGTTCATGGGCAAGTTCTATTCACATCAAAAGACAGCTGAGTTGAGAGGGAAGATAGCTACATTCTCTCAATTTGAAGGAGAGCCATTTCATGAGGCTTGGGACAGATTTAAAATGTTATTGATCCAGTGTCCACATCATCATTATCCACTTCAACTTCTGAACCAGTTTTTCTATGATGGTCTAACCCAGCAATTTCAGAACACTATTGATAATGCAGCTGGGGGAGCCATGGGAGAAAAGACAGCAGCTGAAACTTATGATATTTTTGAGATGTTGGGAGCTAATTCTCAACAGAAAAGTGTCAGGGGAAGAAGTAAAGGGGTGAATCAACTAGAAGCAAATAGTGAGATGGTCAGTCAGATAGCTGAGTTGACAAAGCAAGTGCAGATGCTGAATATGAAGAACAATATTTCTTCATCCACTCAGGAAATTTGTGGAATTTGTGGAACTATCGGGCATGGAGCAAATATTTGCCCCTCTGCATATGAGTCTTTTGGTAATGCTGAGCAAGTCAATGTTATGGGAGGATTCCAACCTAGGGCCAGAAATGATCCTTACTCCAACACTTACAACCCTGGTTGGAGGAATCACCCAAATTTTTCTTGGGCAAAGAATAATTCTCAGCAGCCTTTCCATTTGCTTCAAGGACAGAATCAAGAGTTGGGCCAATCTTCAAATCAAGGGAAGTCTAGGATAGAGAGCTTGGAGGAAAGTTTACAAGCTTTTATCCAAGTCAGTGCAAAAAATCAAGAGGTGACCAACAAGAGACTGGATTCACTAGAAGCATCTTTTAAGAAGGTGGAGACACAAGTTGGACAACTTGCACAACAGATGAAGATTCAACAAAAGGGTAAATTCCCAAGCCAAACTGAGCAGGCACAATCAGTGACTGTTCTTAGAAGTGGTAAGGAAATTTATAACAATGTTGAAAATGATTCTGTGAATGCAGGTAACAAAGAGAACAAGGAGGAAGGAGAACCAAAGAACAAAGGTGCTGGAGAAAGATCAGTGGAGAAGTCCCCTACAGTAGATCTACATAAGGCAAGCAACCCATACCGGCCACCTGTACCATTCCCTAGCAGGTTGAAGGATGATAAAACAGATAAGCAATTTTCTAACATCTTCAACATGCTGTCTAAGGTAAGTATTAATTTACCATTACTTGAGGCGATAAAGAACATGCCGGCTTATGCCAAATTTTTCAAGGACCTAATCACCAAGAAAAAGAGGTATGAGATGAATGAAAAGGAGATAGTTTCCGAGGTAGCTAGTGCTGTTCTGCAGCATAAACTACCTCCCAAACTAAAGGATCCTGGAAGCTTTATAATTCAAATTTCTGTGGGGAATGGGAAAGGAACTGAGGGCATGTGTGATCTAGGTGCTAGTGTGAATTTAATGCCTTACTCTGTGTTTAAAGAATTAGAACTAGGGGAGCTTAAACCAACAAAAATGGTGTTGCAATTAGCTGATAGGTCTTTTAGATTCCCGAAAGGAGTTATAGAAGATGTGTTAGTTAAAGTTGGTGGTTTAATAGTACCTGTGGATTTCATTGTTCTTGACATGGAAGTAGGTAATTCTTCACCATCTGCACACACCATTCTGCTGGGTAGGCCTTTTATGGCGACTACCAACACTTTGATAGATGTTAAAAATGGAAAATTATCAATGACTGTTTTGGGACAAACTGTGGAATTTTCTATTTTTAATACTTCTCCCATTCCTACAACTGCTTTATATGAGGAATGTTCTTTAATTAATTGTGTTGAAGCAGTTGTTTCAGATGCTTTCTTGCAGACAGGTTCCCCAGATAAATTGGAGCTGACACTGAATTTAGAAGAGGAGGCTAAATCAGTGAGGGAGACCCGAGGGAACCCTAACCCAAAAGCATTTGAGAGCTCGAGGATTTACAAGGATCACACAAAAGAAATTCATGACAGAGTTATTGTGAGACAGACATTGAGTCCAGGTATGAAAGTTTTACTTTTTAATTCTCGACTCCGTCTGTTTCCAGGTAAATTCAAGTCAAGATGGAGTGGTCCTTTTGAGGTAACTAAGGTATGTCCTTCTGGTGCCATTGAATTGCTAAACTCCAGAACCAAAAAGATTTTTAAAGTAAATAGACATAGAGTTAAACCATACAAAGAAGGATTTCATGAAGTGAGGATCAGTGACAGCACTTTGATTCATGATTCCTAGTCTTGCATGATGTCCAGCTTTATGACATTAAAGAAGCGCTAAATGGGAGGCAACCCATTAGTTTGAATTTCTTTTTCATAGTTATAATTTTATATTTTGCAATTTTGATTTTATGTTTAGTTTAAATAAATAGAAACCCTAAAGCTCTCTTGCATTTTGTTTTTGCACATCTGTGCTTGAAAGATAGAGTTTTGCCTCACCAGGGTGCAATGGAAAACAGGTTGTCCTTAAACTCTTTTTCTTTATTACTCTTGTTTTCCATTGAGGACAATGGAAATTCTAAAGTGTGGGGTAATCTTTGGCTTTTCTTTAATTTTTGTTTTGTTTGTTATGTTTTGTTTATTGTATTTGTTGTGCATGGCATAATTGTTGAAAATTTATTGATCTTTTCTGTGATTCTAGCATTGTAGTTGAGACTTTAGAATCAGCATAGGGATTAGCACTTGAATTCTTTCAGGGTTAATTTTCACATTCTGCGATTCATGACATATAATCTTTGAAAACCCACCTTTGTGAGTTTTGAGCCTTATAGATTAAATGATTGATTTTCTTTTCTTAAGTGTGCACCTTCATGATTTTGCATCTCTAGAGTTTGCTTTTGCATACTAATTGAACTCACATTATGATTTAATCTCAGGTTTTAAAATGATGAAGGCAAAATAGGTTAGCCCTTTAGCTTAAAAAGACCTCCCTTAATATTGAATTCCTTAGTGAGCCAAGTTGAGCCTTTAACCTTTTTCTTGTTTGATCAACATAATTCACAGCTCAATTTTCTCTTATTATCATCATACCTGCATTAAGGAATGGAGTTTTTATGATATGTCAATAGGGTGATTTATTTCAAAGTGTGGGGTAAGAAAAAAAAAAGAGAAAAATGATATTGCTATTTGGGGGTTGAAATGCATACTTTGCATATTGTATTTGATTGAGAGTTGATTATTCTTTTCCTCTGCATTTTAAGCTAGAAAGAAAGAAATAAAAGAAAAAAAAGTTATATATATATATACAAAATTCATATATGTTCTAGCATTGGTTATCAAAAGAGGAATGTTGACTCATGTATTTTTATGGAAGTATGAAAGATTATCAATGGATTGTGAGTATCCCATTTAAGGGAGTTATGAATTTCTTAGCAAGAGTATTGTCTAATTTAGATACTCCATTTCTTGATGCCCCAGCTTAAATATCTTCTCTCACACCTTTACCTTAGCCCCATTACATCCAAATGAAAGACCTTCAGATTATTTCTTGAGAAAATCAGTGAGGGAGATTGGATAATTAAGCAAGTTTATGGTAGTATGCAGTCATGAATGGTTTGAGTGATTAACCTTTGAAATCGAGTGAAACACTTAGATGAGAGATAAGATTTGTATGTCTGGATTAATGAATGAGTTAAGAAAATCTTAATTGAAGGAAATTGTAATTATTTATGTCTGACTCTTAAAGTATTTCATCTATGTACTGGAATTATAGTTAAGGTTGTTTGAGTTTTTAATTTATGTCATGTGAATTTGCTTGAGGACAAGCAAAGTTGTAAGTGTGGGGTAGTTGTTTTGTTAGTTTTTGTCATAGATTTATAGTTTGTTTATTATGATAATTATTGTTTTATTTAGGTATTTTGTTAGTTTTTATCGGTTTGTTTAGTGTTTTTATTAATTTTGATAGTTTTAGTTTATTTTAGTGTTTATGTTGTTTTTGATCTTGTTTTTAGTATAGTGTTTATGTTTTGTTGGTTATTGTTTATTTACTTTTTGTTTAAAGTTTGTTTGATGTTTTGTTTTAGGTTAAAAAGCCAAGGAACCAAGACTGAAGGAAGATTGCACAGTAGCTGACACAGGCAGAGGACACGGCCAAGTCACTGGCCGTGTCTCATATCCAGCTAAAGATGGAAATCAAGCACAGAGAGAGACACACTCAAGGGACACGGCCAAGTCATGTGGCCGTGTCCCTCCAAAGAAGACCCACACGGCCAAGTCATCTTGACTTGGCCGTGTCTCACCAATTCAAAAGGCAAAGATGAAGCAAATTTCACAAAGGCAAACACATGCAAGGGACACGGCCAAGTCGTGTGGCCGTGTCCCTCCAAAAGAGTGCAACACGGCCAAGTCACCTCTGACTTGGCCGTGTCACTCAACCAAAGAAGAAGAAAGAAGAGAAGCAACAGAGGTGGACACATGCAAGGGACACGGCCAAGTCTAGTGGTCGTGTCCCTCCAAAAGTCACTCACATGGCCAAGTCACATATGACTTGGCCGTGTCCCTCATGAAATAAACGCTCACCGAATTTTAAAGTCAACGTTTCATATAAAATGAAAAAGAAAGTTAGGGTTTGAGAATCGACGATTTGGAGCAGATTTTGAGCCGTCAAGAGAGTGAACTTAGGGTTTTAGTTTAGTTTTCTTGATTTTGATTTCACTTTAGATTAAATCTAGCTTAGATTAAATTGTTCTAGCCATCGAGACATCCTTCTTGCAAGATTGAACAAGAGATTCTTCAAAAGCTTCAAGGAGTTTGTAACTTGGTTTTGTTCTTGAACTTATTCTCTTTATTTTCATTGAATGGATATTATCATGTCTAGTTTGATTTCTTTGAACATTAATAAGATGAATATGTTTGATTGCATTATGAACTAATTTGATCTAGTCTAGGGTTTGTATGGATTTGCTATGATTGTATGAATTGGTTATTCTCTTAGCTAATAATTTCTTTAGCCTTGATTGAATGAAACATTGTTAATATATAATTGATTGATCACCAATTATGTGTTTTAAGGTATTAAATGATGGATCGAGAGATGAAGTTTAATACTTGAACAATTCAATTAGGGACTTAGGTGAATTAGAGATATAACCTATTAAAAAGATTATTTCACTTATAACAAGATTAGTTGAGAGAGGTTTGAATGCGAGAGCTTATTTCCTTGACTCGATTAGTTGAGTTGTTTGAGATTTAATCTTTGAAATTGAATTAGTTAAGTGGAATGACCGTTCATACATATGAGTAGTAGAGAAGTGCAAACCCTAGACCATTCTATTAAGTGAATCAAAACACAGCTCAATTTACTTTTATTGTTTTTAACTTTAATCAATCTTCTTTATTATTTAGCAATTTATAAATCTCTTTATTACTTGTTAAACATAATCTGATAAGCAATTAACCACTTTAGCTTCCTTGAGAGAACGACCTTGGGGCGATCACCTTTGCTACAGCTAACTCGTATACTTGCGAGTGACGCTTTGTGGTAGAGTTAATTCGACCGCAACAACCTTCATGATAGAAGGAGTATTTATGGAAAGTTCAGTCTTGACATCTTTTCAAGATATAGATGGACAAACTGTTGAGGAAGGGGTTGCTAGTTTTAGCCCTTCCGCCTGGCATGAAGCATTTCTCTACTCATACTCATCAAACTTTCCTTAGCTTATTTGGTTTTTGTTTTATTTTCTATCTTTAATATTTTTTGGAACAATTATATTTTTCAAATTAAGATTGTTTGAATAAATTACTTTCATCAAATTTTGTTGGTCTTTGTTCATTTTGGTGTTTAACCAATGATGAATCTAGCTCGATATTCATTAATTAGTATATCTATGCATTATAATTCGAATGACTTTACTAGGTAAGGGAATTGTTCTATAGCATTGAGTTGTGTATGCTTACCTAGAGAGGGCTCCTACATATTTATGAGTGTCTAGGTCCTAGTCAATCTTAAAACATACTTTCATAAACTTTCAAGGTGAAATTGAATTTACTTATTTAAGGGAGAAATGATCTAGGCATTGTTTGGTTAGCCAACAACTAGTATCCACCCATATTAACATCAATTCCTAGTTAGTCTCTTTGAGCCTTCATGAAATTTTTAGCTTGCTTTTATTGACTTGTAAACCCCATCAACCTACTCTGAGCTATTGTGACACTTATGACAAGTCTAATGATCACTGATGTAAAGAGGCAAGAAGATCAAGGAAGAGGATACAAAGTCAAGACCATAAGGATAGTTGAAGTTTACCTGAATTGAACTTAATATCTCATATCTATCAAGGCACCAAAGGGTTTGTCCTCACCGAAGCATACTCACTCTAATCCACTCATCCATAGTCAAAAGCATAAAAGGGTGCAAATAAGACAACTTTCTTAGATCTAGTAAAAAAAACAAAAAAAAAACAAAAAAAGAAAGAAAAATGAAGAAAAGAAAAGAAAAATTCTAAAAGGGAGATTAACGAAAAAGGCCAATTCAGAAAGCAAACAGAGTTCTTCTTACCAGAAGCATCAGAAGACTTCCACTTAGTTATGAAGATAGATTGACTTGAATTGGTCTAACCCAGCTAAAAACTCAAATAAAACCAGATAATAGGGGACAAACTATCTTTCATCCCACAGAGTTTCAAATCCGCAATTTTGAAGATCTTTGATTTGATATTCCAAAAAGAGTAATGGGTAGAATGATGGTCCTAGGTTTATGCAAAAGAAAGAGATCAAGATTGACCTAATTCAATATGGATTTCTACCAAGAAGATAAGCTCTATCCTTTTATTAAGCAAGATTTCAAGTTTTGTATTTCCATAAAGCAAGATAACAAGATGCCTGAAAGGCAAAAATGAAGTCTAGAGTTTAATGTTTCTAACAGCATATAGTTCTATCAGAAAGTTTATAGTGTGAAGGTTTGTCAGTGGTATCACATCAGCCTAAAAATGGACTTCATTTAACCAATATCCCTTATAGACCCCCATTTCAAGCCTATTAAAGACCTGTTGATCTCTTTTGGTAGGTAGAGTCTATTAGTGGAGATTGTCTGAATAAGCATGCATATGAGATAGATAATATCCAAACTTAATGAGACCTTTGGCTAAGTATTGTGTATGTACCTATCTGAAGTGCAACAATTCTTACTTAAATAGAAATGATTCCTAAGTTTAGTATGGTAACTAGGGTTGTCACTACAAAAAAACACGCTATCTGCGACAGACAGAATCCGTCGCAGATCCGTCGTAAATCCGTCGCAAATCAAGTTTTGCGACCAATCTGCGACCGATCTGTGACGGATACGATCCGTTAATAAAAAAGGCGTCGCAATTTTTAATTTGCGACAGGCCGTCGCAGATTGCAACGGATTTGCAACCACTCGGCGGTTACAAATCTCGCGCTTAAATTTTTGCGGGTAAAGGGAAGCCGTCGCAGATTCCGTCGCAGATTTCGTCGTAGATTTTTGTCGCAGATTTCGTCATAGATTTCCATCGCAAATTCGTTGCAGATTCCGTCGCAGATTGCCGTCACAGATTTCGTCGCAGTATCTGTCGCAGATTCCGTCATAGATTTCAAATATCCGTTGTGATACTTTTGACAAGTCTTATGATCACTAAGGTGAAGAGGTAAGAAGATCAAAGAAAGGAATGAATACCATAAAGATGGTTGAAGTTCTCAAGACCATAGGGGTAGTTAAAGTTCTCAAGACCATAAGGATAGTTAAAGTTCTCCTAATATCTCCAATATATTAAGATAGCATCAGAGTAACAAATGATTTATAGAAGATTTATACCACTCCACACATCCATTATTGGAAACCCAAGTTGGTACAAACAAGACAATTCTGTTTGAGCTAGAACCAAAAAAAAGGAAAAAAAAAGAAGAAAAAAAGAAAGAAAAGAAAGTAAAAAAAAGGACAAAAGAAAAAGGGAAAAGAAGAAAAAAAGAAAAAAAGAAGAAAAAAGAGAATAATGCCTAAATAGGCGGTTCAGAAAGCCAACTGAGTTCTCTTTTACCTAAAGAAGCAAAAGGCTTCCATTTGGGTTATAAGGACATTTTGACTTGAATTGGTCCAACCCAATTAAAGATTCGATCAAAATCAGAGGAAAAGGAGAAAGACCATCCAGTGCTTAAAAGATCTATACTTGACAGTCCTACAAGGAAGAAGGACAAAATGATAAAATGCTCAAAGAAAGGGAAGAGTAAGGAAAATAAAGAGAAAGAAAAGAGAAGAGTAAATAAAAAGAAAGAAAAGAGAAGAGTAAATAAAAAGAAAGAAAAGGGAGAAAAAGAAAAGAAACAAATTTGGGTAACAAACTTTTTGCAAGGGCAAAAACTGTCCTAATCAAGATCCAAATTAATACCAAGAAGATAGAAGGAATTTGGAGTCTAGCAAGATTACCTCCAAGCTGCCTAAAATTCAAACAAGAAATTTATAGTGTGTGGGTTTGTCCATTGTGTCATATCAGCTCCTATCTCAAATTGGCCTTCATTTAACCCATGTCCCTCATAGACCCAATTTCAACCCTATCAAAGACCTGTTGATCTCTCTTGGTAGGTAGAGTCTATTAGTGGAGATAGTTTGGATAAGCATGCATATGAGATAGACAGTATTTAAACTCAATGAGACCTTTGGCCAAGTAATGTGTATGTGCCTATTTGAAGTGCAACAGTTCTTGCTTAAATAGAAATGATTCCCGAGTTTAGTATGGTAACTAGGGTTGTCATGTTATAGATATGTTAATTTGGAAAATCAAGTCTTGAGGTACATTGACATTAATTTGGCAAAGCCAACATTTGATTTCAAAATCAAAATTCAAAAAAAAAAGAAGAAGAAGGAGTTTTGTCATACAAAGCCTTCAAGTTAAGGGAAGTATGATGAACCTCCAAAGGACGCATTGGGCAAAGGAAATGATTATTGGCAAGGTCATGCTAAAACATAGTTTAAAAAGGATGTATCCCTGACTCTACAACTTGGGATCTCCACCACTCGTGTTTTCAACATCTTGAAGATAAAAGCCACAAATGCAAAGCTTTCGATCATTCCAATGCAAGACTTGAACAAGAGTAAAAAAGGAACCAATGGGAACACTTCTGTTGATCACCTCGGTCTGTGAGTCGATGGAACGACTATAAGTATTATTCATGCATATAATGCATACATGAGCATATCACATCGCACTTTCTTGTCTTGTATTGTCTATTCCTTTTCAAAGTGAACAGAAAATACCTTGCGAACTAAAGAATCAAAAGAAGATATTGAATCAAGGGGGCATGGAAAGCCTATTTGCTTGTGGAAGCTCCAGTCGTTTTGCAAAAGAAGAAATACATGCTTATGCGAAGAACTAGACGGAAAAAACATCAATCAGAGCCCGCATAGAAAAATCATGGGTTTGAGCCTACATAGGGGGCAATGCTTCTCCTTTTCAATTTCTGAGTTTATGCATAAACAAAATATTTTGAATATCTTGGCACGCAGGGGGTAAGGAGAAGATATGAAGGCTAACTAAAATGGCTGAATTTTTTTGTACATGTTTAATTAATGAACAATAAAAAGAATTTTCAAAAGAATAAAAAGTCATCATTAATCAAAAGAAAAAAAATTAGAATGAAAATGCAAAAGACAAAAGGTCAGTCCAGCTAAAAGAGCTGAAGCCGAGGTAAAGACCCGATTTCCAATGGATAAAGATCCATGTTTCAAGGGTAAAGACCCAATTTCCAATGGATAAAGATCCATGTTTCAAGGGTAAAGACCCGATTTCAAATGGATAAAGATCCATATTTCAAGGGTAAAGACCCGATTTCCAATGGATAAAGATCCATGTTTCAAGGGTAAAGACCCGATTTCTAATGGATAAAGATCCATATTTCAAGGGTAAAGGCACAATTTTCAATGGATAAAGATCCATGTTTTAGGGGTAAAGACCCGATTTCCAATGGATAAAGATCCATATTTCAAAGGGTAAAGACCCAAAGTCCAAAGGATAAAGATCCTTGTTTCAAGGGTAAAGACCCGATTTAAAATTGATAAAGATCCATATTTCAAGGGTAAAGACCCAATTTTCAATGGATAAAGATCCATGTTTCAAGGGTAAAGACCCAATTTCCAATGGATAAAGATCCATATTTCAAGGGTAAAGGCCCGATTTCCAATGGATAAAGATCCATGTTTTAGGGGTAAAGACCCAATTTTCAACGGATAAAAATTCATATTGCAAGGGTAAAGACCCGATTTCAAATGGATAAAGATCCATGTTTCACGAGTAAAGACCCAATCTCCAATGGATAAAGATCCATGTTCCTAGGTTAAAGACCCAATTTCCAATAGATAAAGATCTATTTTTGGTGGGTAAAGACCTACAATTCATAAAAATGGAACAACCAGTTATGCCAGAATTCTCAACTAATAAAAGTTCAGTAAAATCAAATTCAATCTCAGGTCCAAGTACCCAAAACAAATTCAAGTAACCATCTCATCAAAAATTAAGTCTTATTGCTTTTCATTCTCTAAAGTCTCAGATCGTTCAAGCAAGGGGCAAACTGTAGACCCTTAATTTTTGACCCAGTCTGATCCAATATATTTTAATTAGTCCAAAATAATTTTTGTGTTGTCCAATATATTTTAATTAGTCCAAAATAATTTTTGTTATCTTAATTAAATAATATTTACTTTAGTATCTAATTTTTATTATTAAAAATTAAAAAAAATAATAAACAAATAAATAAAAATAAAAATCAGCGACGAAAAATTTTATCGCCGAACAGGATTTTCCTACGGGCATAATGGCAGTTTTTTCGCAAGCATAATTTTTCCGTAGTAGTTTCACCGGCGAAATTTTTTCGACGCAAATTTTTTCGAAACCAAATTCAATTCGGTTTCGGTTTCCTTTTCTTAATTAATATTAGATTTTCGTGAACAAGTGAAATTAATCTTCAAAATCTTCTATAAATAAGGACTATAAACAACACTAAAAGGGACCAAAATTTAGGGGGAGATTTAGGAGGAAAACATTGAAAGGAAATCGGATTTTAAAATTCCTTCTGGCAGTGAAATCAATCGGAATTTTTGAGAGAAGCAAACAAGCAATTTAATTTATCAAAGGCAGCAAGGCTTGTCTTTGTTCTTATTCATCTAAGAAATAATTTTTGGTGGAACCAACAAACGAAGGTATGAATTTCTTTATTTATTTTTCTTTACAGTAGCTTCATCACCCAAGATTAAAAGTTGTTGTTTCTATAAAATCTTAAAACCCTAATCTACTTTCCAACCTTTTAAAACCTTAAATCTTTTCATTAATTTACCAAAACCCTAATCTGCTTTCCAATTTTCCAAAATCCTCAATTGAATCGTTCTATTTCCAAAAACCTTAAAAATTATCCTTCTGTTTCTTCTAAACCTTAAATCCCTAATTCATCTTTTCTGTTTTCAAAAACCACAAAAACCTTAAATCGTTTCTTTTTTTCTCCAAAATCTTTAAAACCCAAACCCTAATCTCTATCCCAAAAAGTCAGTAGCCTTATTTTTTAAGCATCGAAAACTTTAACCCTAATTAATCCTTCTTTCCAAAATTACACAGTAAGCATTATTCTTTTAAAAATAATACTGGTTTCTTCCAATTTCAAAACCCTATTTTTTTTAAATCTTAAACCCTAAAATCTTAATTTTTAACCCCGCAAGGGGCGCTGCCCCCTTGACCCTCGCCAGCTAACCGGCTAGCGGGACCGCGGTATGGGTTCAGGTCATTATTTATTTATGCATTATAAATCTTTATGATTTACTTTCTTATTATGATTATTCAAAATACAAATAATAAACCCAAAACCAAAAAATCTAAAATTTAAATTTTCCTAATTTCATGATTTTACCCCTCAAACCCTAATTTTGTTAATCAAAGAACCTCACCAATCTCTTAAATTATAAAGCTTTAATCTATTTCGATTCCCTTAAAACTTACAGTAGCCTAAACCAATAAATTCCAAAACCCTAAATATTAATTAAAGAATCTTAAATAGAAACAGTAGCCCAAATTTGAATCTTTACTTGCTTTATTTAATTTTATATTTGATTATGTAGTCTATTATATGCTTTAATTTATTTTCAATGCTTTATTGATTTATTTAAGTTCAATGCTTGATTTGTTTAGTTTATCATGGATGGATGTTTACATTCTATTGATGTTTAATATCTTTGATGAATGATTTATTTATGATGAATGGTTACTTACTGTTATCAATTTATTTAGATTTCCAAATGTTGTAAGAGGTATATTTCCACTTGGTGGGTACCTCATTAGTTAAATATCATGTAATTTAAATTGCTTTTCTATTTTAGAACCAATGTAAAGGACATGTTTCTACCTTTCGGTGGGTGTCCTATTTAGGCATGGTTATGTAAGGGCATGTTTTCATCTTCGGATGGGTGTCCATTTATTTGTTTTGCTTGGACATTGTTTTGATTTTCAATTGTGTGTAATATGGATAATGTTGTTATATTTAAAATTTTTTTAATATTAAGACCTGTAAAGGAGGCCGGTTCCAATGAATCGGGCGTTGTGGGGGTGCTGGGCCATTTCTCACCTTCCCCACACGTACCCAACTTTCCGAACCCGTTAGGGGGTTGGGGATCACTTAGGAATCAAGTCATCCATCCCTTTCTTTTTCCCAGCCCATCCAGGTAGTGACTCCATTTTCTCTAGACTTAGGTCCGTGTTCTCTAAGGTCCCGAGCCTAAACAGTGCCGAAGTCGCAAGAACCATTCCACCGGGAGTGGGGGAAAAAATCTCTGCTCGCACCATGATTTTTCTATACGGGCTTTGATTGAAGTTTGTAGATTATCTAGTTCTTCAAACAAGCGTGCATTTCTTCCTTTATTTTGCAAAATGACTGGAGTTTCCTCAAGCAATGGGTCTACTATGCCCCCGGATTGTATACCCGCTTCACCTTTGCTTTATAGAGTGTCTGTTGTTCGCTTTGACAAAGAATAGACAATACAATACAAGAAAATACCATGTGATATGCTCATGTATGCATGATATGCATGAATAACACTTACAGCGATTCCGTCGACTCAGAGACCTAGGTGATCAGCAGAAGTGTTCTCATTGACTCATTCCAGATGCCCATTCAAGTCTTGCTTTGGAATGACAGGATGCTTCACATTTATGGCTTTTATCTTCAAAATGTTGAAAACATGAATAATGGAGGTTGCAAACAACAGAGATACATCCATTTCAAATTATGATTCAGTATGTCAATTGGTAGCTTCTTCATAACCTTGCCAATATTCACTTCCATTGCCCAATGTGTCCTTCGAGGTTCGATAGTTCAGCATACTCCCCTTAACTTGAAGGCTTTGTAAATTTTTTTTTTGAATTTTGATTTTTGATTTTGAAATCAAATGTTGGCTTTGCCAAATCAATGTCAATTTACCTCAAGACTTGATTTTTCCAAATTAACATATTTATAACATGACAACCCTAGTTACCATACTAAACTCGGGAATTATTTCTATTTAAGCAAGAACTGTTGCACTTAAGATAGGCACATACACAATACTTGGAGAAAGGTCTCATTGAGTTTAAATATTATCTATCTCATATGCATGCTTATTCAAACTATCTCTACAATAGACTCTACCTACCAAGAGAGATCAACCGGCCTTTAATAGGCTTGAAATGGAGTCTATAAGGAACATGGGTTTAAATGAAGGCCATTTTTAAGTTGGAGCTATTGTGACACAATGGACAAACCTTCACACTACAAACTGCTTATTGGAACTTTAGACAGTTTGGAGCATAAAAAGATAGAGCTTTGAACATTCTCCCATCTTCTTGGTGTTAATCTGGATCTTGATTGGGATAGTCTTTGCCCTTGCAAAAAGTTTGGTACCCAAATTCGTTTCTTTTCTTCTTCTCTCTTTTCTTTCTTTTTATTTTTCTTACTCTTCCCTTTCTTTGAGCATTTTATCATTTTATCCTTCTTCCTTGTAGGACTGTCAAGTACAGAACTTTCAAAAACTGGGTGACCTTTCTCCTTTTTCTTTGATTTTGATCGAATCTTTAGTTGGGTTAGACAAATTCAAGTCAAACTATCCTTATAAACCAAATGGAAGCCTTTTGCTACTTTAGGTAAAAGAAAACTCAGTTGGCTTTCTGAACCGCCTTTTTAGGTTTTTTCTTTTTTCTTTTCTTTTTTCCTTTTTTTGTCCCTTTTTTCCTTTTTTCTTTTTCTTTTTTTTTCTTCTTTTCTTTTTTCTTCTTTTTTTTTTGGTTCTAGCTCTAAAAGAGTTGTCTTGTTTGTACCAACTTGGGTTTCCAATAATGGATGAGTGACATAAATCTTCTTTAACAGGGATAAATCATTTGTTACTCTGATGTTATCTTGATAGATTGGAGATATTAGGTGAACTTCAACCACCCTTATTATCTTGAGAACATCAACTATCCTTACAGTCTTGGCTATGCATTCCATTCTTTGATCTTCTTGCCTCTTTATCTTAGTGATCATAAGACTTGTCAAAAGTGTAACAACAGGTCAGGGTAGGTTGTTGGGATTTGTAAGCCAATGAAAATAAAGCTAAAAATTTATGAAGGCTCAAAGGGACAACTAAGGATTGATATCTAATTGGGTGGATACTAGTTGTTGGCTAACCAAACAATACCTAGATCATTTCTCCCTTAAATAAGTAGAGTTCAATTTCACCTCAAAAGTTTGTCTAAGCATATTGTAAGAATGACTAAGACCTAGACAAAGGTAATTATGCATGAGCCCTCTCTAAGTAAGCATACACAACTTAATGCTATAGAGCAATTCCCTCACCTAGTAAAGTCATTCAAGTCATGATGCATAAATACATTAATTCATGAATTAACAAGCTAGATTCCTCATTGGTTGAGCACCAAAATGAACAAAGACCAACAAAAATTTTGATAAAAGTAATTTATTCAAACAACTTTAAATTTAAAAACACAATTGTTCCAATTAAATATTAAAGAAAGCAAAATAAATAGAGTAATATTCAAGCTAAGGAAAGTTTGTTGAGTTAAGCTCCTTTTCCTTTCACATCTTCAATTTTTCCATCTTGAAAGGATGATAAAACAAAATCTTTTTCCAATCCTTTTCCTACCATGAAGGTTGCTAGTGGTAGCACTCTGTTGAACCTTGGCAAAGGATTGTCTTTTATGCTAGGCTTATCAGGCTCAGGCTGCTTACCACTGTCAATTAAATTTTGGATCTCATGTTTTAGTCGCAAGTATTTGTCTGTCTCATGTCCTTGTGTATGATGAAACTAACAAAAGGCTTTAGTATTAAATTTTGGGGGTAAAGGATTCGGCAAAGGTCGAGGAGACAATGGCTGTAATAGTCCCTTCTTCTGTAGCTTGGTGAAGACCCAAGACAAAGGCTTTCCCAGATTTGAAAACTGCCTTCTATTTGCTTGACAAGTTGTATTGACATCAACTTCTTTTTGAGTGCTTTGATTGCCCGACTGGTAATTCCCTTTCTCATTCCTTCTTATTGAAAAGTGATTCTTCTCCCTTTCCAATTCTTCAATTTGCATACCATCTTGGAGAAGATCTTTGAAATCATGGATGAGTGTATAAGACATCCTTTCACGAAAATTAGGCAACACTCCTCTCACAATCATCCTTATTTGATCAGATTCATCGGGCCTCTTCTTGAGCAAAGCAGCCTTATTTCTCCATCTTTTCACATAGTCCACAAAATTCTCATTTGGCCATTGCCTAATGGACTCAACTTCCATTAAGGTAACTTCCAGCTTGACATTGTACCCATATTGCTGAATGAAAGCCTTATACAACATGTCCTAATCTTTTTTGAGTACTTTCCTCTAAGGTGTTGAACCAATTTTGGACAACAGGGTCCAATGAGAGCATAAAGTACCTTAAAGTTTGACCCTTAGTAGCTCGGGCAGATTGCATAGCAGTGATATACTGCTTCACATGGAGGTGAGGATTTTCGGTTCCATCAAACTTTGCAAAGGATGGAATCTTGAACTTATAAGGGACCTCCTCATCTTGTTCAAATAGTTTGTCGATCTCGGACATCTCTTAAGTTTTTAGCTTCTTCTCAATTTTCTTTTCCAAATCTACAATCATCTTTTCAACATCAGACGTTTTGATTTTCTTCTTGTCTTGAGGATCTTGGAAGTATTGAGACCAATCATCATCATCATCAATGATCAACTTATCATCATCAAAAACAACTTCACCAACTTTAGCCTTCCCTTTGTCCTTTGGCTTCTTAGTGCTAGCAGATGCTTCAGCAATGTTTCCTAAAATTGTAGCTAATTGATTCTTCATGGTCTCAGTTAGGGCCTCTTTTATTTTTTCCATCTTGGCATTGAGGGCATCATACACCATTCTTTGAATTTGTTCATGCTCCATTGCTTTTGGTGAGCAAGTGATTGAGTTGCTACTAGATTCTTCATCTCCGGCGTAGGTGGAATTGTCATAAGCTTTTGAACTGTCTTAATCTAGGGCTGTGACCCATAAAGGATCAATGATATGAGATGCAAATGTATGTATGCATGTATGCACAAAAAATAGACAAAGAAAGATAATTAGGATGTTCCTTCCAACCTTATAACTTCCACATACAAATGGCGAGTCTCTTTTCCTAGGTGTATGGTTAAAAAAAATACCAACATGGGTATCTTATTTTTGAATATTTTCCTCAGACGTTTCAACCAATAGTTATATTTCAAAATAGAAATCAGTTTATGATAGTTCCCATTAATTAGGTTCTGATCCATTCAACCAACTAAAGTAGCTTTTATGCTATATTGGATTAAAACTAAATTAAGAGGTTTATTATAAATAGATTTCTCACTTGAAAAAGTAACTAATGATTCATGCCAAAAATAAGCCCATGATTAATAACTCTTAGTATAAACTAGGCTCACAATTGATTTTTGGTATTTCATAATTGACCTAAATAATTTGCAAGCTCTTTGTAAAAAAAGGTTGGATGAAAATAATTTTGTTTCTAAGCCTATTGTAAAAAGATTTTAGAAAAAATGATTTTGGGCTTAGTATTTGGGTCATGAGCAAAATAATTTTTGATTTGTTTTTAGAAAAGTTTATGTCCAAAGTCCATCTTGAAAAGTTTTGAAAATAGCTTTGGTCTTTTGGACTTTAAAGAAAAATTTATTTGAGCTCACAATGTAATTAGGTTATATTAGAAAAAGAACAATGTAATTATTCTACCTAAAGCCACTAAAAAAAACCCTATGTTTTTGGATTGTTAGGGTTTTTTTAGTGGCTTTAGGTAGAATAATTTGGGGAAAGGGTTACGGGGTTTAACTTACTTCCTTAAAAACATAATTTTGGATCTGGAGAGATAAATTATGGTTTTGGAGAAATAATCAATATTTTGGAGTTTAATAATGAAAGGGTTTAGGCTTTTGGATAAAAATAGTTTGAGGTTTTGAGTTTTAATAAAATAATTCACGGTTCTTGAAGTAAAGTAAACAAAATAGATTCTAACAATTAATTTAAATCCTCGATGGCTATTGGATAGTTTTATGTTTTTTATGAAACATGCAAGTGGGGTTATGAATATCAACTTATCAATGTGTTAATTAAAGCAAACAATTAAAGTTATTGAAACAAAAGTCAATTTATTGCATGTTCAAAGATTAAGGTACTGCATGTTCAAAGATTAAGTTACTGCATGCATGTTCTTATTAATCAAAGAAACGAAGCTACTGTGAACATGAATAATTTAAAGATCGAACCTGCGTAGTCGGTTCCTCAACAATTGACTTCTGGATGAACAATGAACAAAGACAACATTGCTGTCTTTGATGGATTGATGACTGATCAGTGCTGCTCGTTGTTGATTTCTTTTTGTTGTCTTCTGCTTTGCCGTTCAATCTTTCTTCATATTAACTGCTGACCCTCTTAATGTTCCTTGCTTCCCTTGTTAATGTTCATTCCTTCCCCTTTCTGAATTCTGAAATGCTAGTATTTATAAGCAAACCTCACTCATAATCCTTAACCCTAATGTTGATTCGTCCTTAAAACAAATTTTAGTTCAATTATGAAACTTATTAAACCCATGTCGACCTAGTTGTCCTAGGTCGATATGAGTCCAACCTCATGTCGACCTTGGGCTGCCCAGGTAAACATGAGGCATGTTCATGTCAACCTGGGGCCTCCAGGTCGACATGGACCAAAGCCATGTTGACCTGGGACATCCTCATGTCGACCTGGGGCCTCTAGGTCGACATGAGCCAAGGTTCATGCCACTTGGGCCCTCTGAAGTTGAACTAATTTCTCATTTTTTAATTTTTGACTGGGCCTTCTAAAAATGACTTAGTTTAGGGTTTTGTAGTTGAGTTTGTCACTTTTAAAATTGGACCGACTTATTAGAAGTTGTAAATCGGATTGAATTTATTTTGGCATCCTTTAATCAAGGCCGTATCAAATTAGGGCAAAAATTAAGGGTCTACACATTGGTTTGAGCCTATACAGGGGGCAAAACTTTCTCTTTTCAATTCTTTATTTTATGCATGTAAAAAATATTTTCAGACTTGCTTTCAGTATTTTGCCATGCAGGGGGCAAAGGGAGGATATGAAAACTAGCTAAAAAATAACTTAATTTTTTGCAAAAGGAAGAATAAAAAAACAAAGAATGGAACAAGTGGAATGGAAAGACAAAAGGATGGAAAAAGTCAGTCCAGCTAGAAGGGCTGAAATCAATCCATTAAAGGATGGAACAATTGACTAGAATAAAGCCAAAATTCTCAAATGACAAAAGGATGATCAAGCCAGAAGAGCTTAAGTCTTGGGTCAAGCACCCTAATTCAGTTTAGGGTTGAGCACCCTAATCCATTCTTGGGACGAGCAATCTAATCAAGTTTCGGGTGGAGCACCCTAATCAAGTCTCGGGTCTAGCACTTTAATCTAGTTTTGGGTCGAGCACCCAAATCCAATTTCATGTCAAGAACCCTAATCCAGTTTCGGGTTGGGCACCCTAATCCAGTTTTGGGTGGAGAACCCTAATCCAGTCTTAGGTCGAGCATCCTAATTCAATTTTGGATCGAGTACCCTAATCCAGTATAGGGTCGAGCACCCAAACCCAAATTCAGTATCAGGTCGAGAATTAAAAATCCAGTCTCGGATTAAGAACCCAAATCTTTTTTTAGTCCAGAACTCAATCTGGGTCTAGAATCCAAACCACCTCGGGTCCAGACCAAATCTTTTTTTTATCCAGAACTCAATTCAGGTCCAAAACCCAAACCACCTCGAGTCTAGAACCAACCAAATCAATTCCTGGGCCTAGAGCCCATCTTTGTCCAAAATTAGCTCAAAGTTATGTTGCTTTTTACTCTCTGAATGAATTCCAGATCATTCAAGAAGGGGGCAAACTGTAGACCCTTAATTTTGGACCCAATTCGGTCCAGCCCTAGTTAAAAGGGAATTACATCAAGTCCTAAGGTTTAAAACGGTCTGGAATAATTTTAAAAGCCTAAAATGGTCCTACAATGTTAAAATCCTAAGATAAGTAGGCCCAGGCATGAATTTTGTTGAATCGGCCCAAATTTTATAGAATCAGCATGCTCGATTTGCCATAGGCCCCTGCTCTTGGGATTAATTCCTAATTGCTTCCAAATTCAATTTGTATTCACTTCCAATTCTAATTCTAATGGGATTAGCCTCGAGTATTTTTGAAATTAAAGGTGAAGCAAGACTCGAATATAAGGTTAAACCTAATATGTTCTTGATCTTATAAATACAGGATAAAAGAGCTTTGAGAGGCAACAACAACAAAGACTAAATCAACAAGCAGCAACAATCAAAGAACAAGCATTAAGCCCTAGCAGTTGAGTGAGCAGAGACATATAACTTCAAACCATTAAACCAAGAAGGCAATGAATGATTGTCTTCATTCTATCCAACAGAGATTTAGCAGTTGGGGCAAATATAAGGCTTGGATCAATATAAAAATATCGGTGGAATGAACAACGGAGGTTTACAATCTCTTATTTAGTTTGTTTTAAATTTATAGTAATTCATCTAGTGTTGTTTCATAGTTTTGTTTCATTCTTGTACTTCTATAAGATATACAGTAAATAATTTAAGAAATCCAAGCCCACAAAACCTATTTTGATTGTCCAGTAAATTATTTTATCCAAGGTAGTGTTCTTAACCTATTTTCAATATAACAGTAACATTGATTCTATATCATAGTAGCAATAGCCATCGATTTTATGCAGTATTAATTTGAATTACATATATACAGTGATATAAAATTTATAATTATAGTCACAGTAGTTTGGTTTTTTTAAAATAAAAATAATATCCTTGTTTTAATAACCAAAACCCTAGTTTTGTTTCTTTAAAACCCTAAAGCCAGCTTTTAAATTTTAAAACCCTAAACCCTATACTTTCTTTCCTAAATCACTAAACCCTAGTTTAGATAGAAACCTTAATTCTCCAACAAACCATATCATGTAAACCATCTACCTTTTGGGAGCGCTGCTCCTGATCCCCTACAAAGGGCGCTGCCCCTTGACCCCCTCCTACTAACCGGCTAGCGGGATCGCCGTATGCAATCCCTCAACAATGGGGTCAATATTTACTTGTGGATTATAATTCTTTGTGATTTATTTTAATTCCTTTTATTAAACTCTAATTTATTATTTTGTGATGATTAAACTATGTGTTTTAATTATTTATTTTGCTGTGAATGGTTGAATGGAATTGCAATTTTTATTTGGATTTTAAGGATTGTAAAAGGCATGTTTCCATACTATATTGGTGCCTTATTTAGTTTGTTATTCAATTTATTTTATGGACTTGGGAATTATTGTAAAGGACACATTTTCACCAATTGGTGGGTATCCTATTTTATTTATTTGTATGAACATTTGGACATTTATAAGTGCATGTTTCCATCCTGTATGAGTTCCCATCTTTTGATTGATTTATTTTAATTAATAATATGATGTTTTATTTTATTACATGTAGTATGGATAATATTTTAATAAGTTAAGAATTTAATAATATTTAGACCTAAAAAGGAGGCTGGTTCCAATGAACCGGGCGTTATAGGGGTGCTGGCCCACTTCTCGCCTTCCCCATGCGTACCCAACTTTTTGAACTCAATAGGGGGTTGGGGATTCCTTAGGAATTGAGTCATCCACCTCTTTATTTTTTTCTCAGCCTATCCAGGTGGTGACTTCATTTTCTTCTGGTTTAGGCCCATGTTCGCTGAGGCCCTAAGCCTAACAGTGCCGAAGTGGCAAGAATCATTCCACCGGGAGTAGGGGCAAAAATCCCACTCATAAAAGGAAAATCCCGCTAAGCTGAAAACCTGAAAGGGTAGTTTAGGAAAAAATTAGAGCAAGCTCATCATCTTAAAACCCACAAGGGCAGCTCGGACAAAAATTAGAGCTAAAAAAACAAAACATGTTTTACTAAAATCAATGCTTGTCAAGCTTCAAACAAAAGAGTCAAAATTTCAAAGTCGTATCTCTCAGAGGGGTATTCCCCAAAGTTATCATTTAAACCTTAGGTATAGGTGCAACCTCCTCCCTAATATCTTCTAATAATCCAATCACCAAATTTCATTAGTTGTGCCTTCTCATAGGACCATGAAATAAACACATACAACCACCCAAGTTGTTACACCTCCAAACTTCATCACTGAATGAATTCACCAATCATTTCCAGTTGAGCTATAATCTCATAAAGTTCATATCATCACCCTCCAATAGAAGAAGCATTCAATAAATAATGCCAAAATCACTAACCTCATTTCCCTATGTTTCAAGCCAGACATGATGAATTACCCAAGGTTAGTTATCCAAGCTAACTTCTTATACAAGATGAGTTCCACAAGAATCAGGGTTGAACCCTCTTTGCAAGCTTAAACTGATTTGTTGAACCGTTAGCCTTGAACCATATTTGTGCAAGCCTAAGTAGCCACTCAGCCTTACGACCCATAATCCAAACCATCTTCACAAAAACGGACAAAAAACAAGTCAACTAAACCATGACCTTTAAGCCATACTTCCACAAGCCTAAGCAACCTCTCCACCTTCTTTAGGGGCAAAATCTATAACCAATATATAACCATACTCAAATTTTCAATCTCTCAGCACCTAAATAAGTTTTCATTCAAATCCAAAGATCTCATTAGGGTACGAATAAACTTTGATTCCAACCCAAAACCCATTTTGGCATAGCCTTCCAAAATCATGACTAAACCAAGACCAAAGCCTTGGAAATCAAACCAATCAATTTAAGCCGAAGTAAAAAAATTTAAGGCAAATCAAATATTTGCCTTAACCATCTCACCAAAGGCCAAAGTCAGACTCCTTCCTTCATATCTTGAATATTTTCCAAGGTAGTGGTCTATAACCAAAAGAACCAAAGGCCAAATTTGACCTAAGGCTTCAATGCCAAGCATCCCCCAAACCAAAGCTTGATGGGAGTCCATCCAAAGAAAGTTGCATCCTTCTTAAATTAACATGCCATATTCTATTTAAGCCAAAGTTCCATAATGAAGCTAACTCATCCCCACAATTGAACTTGAGGCCAAGACTTCTAAAATAGGTTAAATCCAATGATAAATCCTCCAAAAAGAGTTGAGCCTGACGCCAAGCCTCCAAGGAAATGAGCTGTTTTAGTCAATCTATCCACAATCACCCATATGGCATCATGCTTCTTTTGTGTCAATGGCAAACCAGACACAAAATCCATTGTCACTCTTTCCCACTTCCATTCTGGCACTGACAATGGTTGAAGCAACCCGGTTGGAACTTGATGCTCTGCTTTAACCTTCTGACAAGTGAGACATTTCGACACAAAATCTGCAATGTCTCTCTTCAAACCAATCCACCAATAATGCTGTCTCAAATCATGATACATCTTCGTATTACCCGGATGCATAGCAAACATTGACTGATGAGCTTCTTCTAAAATGACTCTTTTCAAATCAACATCATCGGGTACACACAATCGGTTCTTAAACCAGAGACTCCCATCATCTTTCACAACAAAATCTCTAGTCTTCCCATTCTGACAATCTGAAATAATCTTCTGAATTTTCTTATCAGCCAATTGAGCCTCTTTGATCTGATCCAACAAAATCGGCTTCAATTGCAACTGTGCCAATAATGCACCATCAACACAAGGTACAAAACTGGCATGCAATGCTCTCAACTCAACAAGCAACGAGAGCGAGTAAACTGTTAAACCAGCTAAAGACTTCCGACTCAAGGCATCAGCAACAACATTTGCTTTACCTGGATGATAGTCAATCAAGCAATCGTAGTCTTTAATCAATTCTAACCATCTCCTCTGACGAAGATTGAGTTCTTTCTGGACACCCAAATACTTCAAACTCTTGTGATCAGTGTAGATGAAACATTTCTCCCCAAACAGATAATGGCGCCAAATCTTCAATGCAAAAACAATGGCAGCCAATTCCAAATCATGGGTCGGATAGTTAAGCTCATGCGGTTTCAACTGTCGAGATGCATAAGCTATAACTTTACCTTCTTACATCAATACACACCCCAAACCTCTATGTGAAGCATCACTGTAGATCACATATGGTTTGCCTTCAACAGGTAAAGTTAGAACAGGCGCTTGAGTCAACATTTCTCTCAACTGCTCAAAGCTAGCCTGACACTGATCCGTCCACACAAATCTCACTCCCTTACGAAGCAATCTGGTGAGTGGAGTAGCTATCAAAGAAAATCCTTTCACAAACCGCCGGTAATAGCCTGCCAAACCCAGAAAACTTCTAACCTCTGTCACTGATTTAGGTGGATTCCAATTCAATACAGCTTCAACTTTGCTCGGATCAACTTTAATGCCTTCTGCTGAAACAACATGTCCGAGAAAAGCTACCTGATCCAACCAGAACTCACACTTCGACAATTTAGCAAACAACTGCCTCTCTCTCAAAATCTGCAACACAATCCGCAGATGCATATCATGTTCCTCCTCATTCCGCGAATACACCAGTATATCATCAATGAAGACCACTACAAACTGATCCAAATAGGGCCTAAACACCCTATTCATCAAATCCATGAAAGCTGCAGGTGCATTCGTCAGACCAAAAGGCATAACTAAAAATTCATAATGCCCATACCTGGTTCGAAAAGCGGTCTTAGGAACATCTTCAGCTTTGACTCTCAACTGATGATACCCAGATCTCAAATCAATTTTGGAGAACACTGACGCTCCCTTCAACTGATCAAATGGATTTCCTCCATATTTAGTAAGCTTTCTAACTTTTTCTTTGAATTTCCCTAAAAATAAGAATATGCTTGTTTTGGGTTTGTGAAGTAGTATGATTTAATTTTTGGAATTGGTATGTATGAAGTTATTTTAAGTGGCTAGCGATGATTTTAAGGTTGGATTGAAGAAATGGTTAAGTTTGAGTAAAGATTGGTAAAAAGAGAGAATTTAGGGTTATGGAATTTCAGGGTTTGTGAAATCATGGGTTTAAATTATGCAAATTGATTTTAAATTAGTTGTTTTGATGCATGAACAAATATTTTAAAGTAAACTATTGGATTTGGCTAATTTTGATTAGAGTTTGGGAATGGAAGTGTTGATTTAGGGTTTTGAAAAAGGCCAATTTCAATGTTGGTGAATTGATTGGTTTAATTGTTTAAAGCATGTTCTTTAGTGATAAAAGTGAAAATTTTTTATTAAATTGAATTGTGACATTTTTTGTACTATATATGTGTATTTTACATATACTGGGTGTATTAGGTTATAAGGGTGTTACATTTATTTTGGTATCAGAGCCTAGGTTTAAGGTTCTCGACCTAGGTGGGTTATTAGAGAGAAAATAGAAATTTTAAATATGGTTTTCAATTGTGATACATGCATTGGCACTAGCAATATTTGATATCTGATGTGGCAATTTCTATTGTGTTTACAAATATAGGTAGTTATGGCATCTCAGACACATTAATCTGCAAAGGGTAGTGTAGAGAGTGTAGCTCCTAGTGAAGGTAGAGATGGAGCTAGAGCTGAGACTGCTGGAGAGGCATCTACTTCTATGCATGTTAGACCAGCAGCATAGGAGATTTTGCCGGGCTGGGTATGACATATGATGGAGATATTGAGGCAGGCTCTGGTTCAGTAGCCGCCGCTGCCACCACAGCTGCAGTAGCAGTTGTCATCGAGGAACTATGACAAGCTGAGAAAGTTTGGAGCTGAGGATTTTGTTGGTACTACATACCTTGTTGTAGCTTAGCAGTGCCTAGACAGGGTCCAGAGAGTGTTTATCCAGCTACAAGCTACTCCAGAGGAGAAGTTTGATTATGCAAGATCTCTTCTGCAGAGGGACATATATGAGTGGTGAAAGACAGTTCCCCATGCTACAGCTGATCCACCAGTTCTGACCTATGACACTTTCCTGCGAGAATTCGAGAAGTATACTCTGAGGGAGTATAAGGATGCAAGAAAGATGGAGTTCCTGAGTTTCAGGCAGGACACCACGATAGTGACGGAGTATGAGATTCAGTTTATCTAGCTGAGACAGTATGCTGGAGGGATTATTTCTGATGAGATTGACAGGTGCCGGAGGTTTGGGGAGGGGCTGAGACACTATATCATGTGTCTTATAGAAGGCTCTCAGTATCATGACTTTTCTCAATTAGTTACAGCTGCTAAGAGTGTAGAGAGAGCATAGGATCTTACAGCAACTGCTAGAGCTAGGAAACCCCAGGGTGAGGTAGGATCTTCATCGATAAAGAGACATCGAGGGGGATTTCCTCAAAGGTTCAATAGGAGTCAGGGGTAGTCTGTTAGGTCAGCACAGCAACAGAGATAGAGACAGACACCTACAGTTTTAGTGGCTAGTGCTCCAACCCCAGTGACTCAGAGGCCTACTCTACCTACCTGTGTTCATTGTGGTAGAGAACACGGGGTGTCTGCTAGAGGATAGGTGCACCGGTAGTGTATTACAGATGTAGGTCGCCAGACCATTTTATCAGAGATTATCCAGAGCCACTAGATGATAGACAAATAGATATAACAGCTTCTAGACCCACTGTCAGAGGGGGTCATGGTGGTAGAGGTTTTGGTAGAGGTGGTAGATCTAGGACTGTTCAGAGAGGAGGTTCTACTACTGGGAGTAGACCAGATGAGGCAGGGCCATCACAGCAAGTCTATGTGATGTAGAGATAGCTAGATGCTTCAGTTGTTATTGCTGGTACTTTTACTTTATTTGGTACTTCAGTTCTTGCATTGACAGACCATGGGTTGACTTATTCATACATCAGTGCATCCATCTTGCATGTGAGTGATTTGCATTCTGAGTCCCTAGGATTTGATATTTTGGTGACAAATCTTTTAGGGCACAGTGTTATGGTTAGCAGGATGCATCGAGATAACCTAGTTGTTGTTCAGGATGAGGAGTTTCTCGGTGAGCTGATTGAGATGCCTTTCAGGGAGTATGATCTGATTCTAGGCATGGATTGGTTATCCAGGCATGGGGCTATGGTAGACTGTCAGCAAAAACATGTTATCCTAAGAACAGGTGATGGTAGAGAGGTAGTGGTATCTAGTGAGCAGAGACATCTTTCATCCATGTTTATCTCAATTGTATCAGCTAGGAGGATGATCTGGAAGAGATGTGAGTCTTATCTTGCTCTTGCTGTAGATACCAGAGTAGTAGGGTCCCAGTTTGACAGTATACCCATAGTTGCCGAGTTTTCAGATGTTTTCCCTGATGAGTTGCCAGAGGTACCTCCTGGGAGAGAGGTGGAGTTTGGTATTGATATGATGCTTAGTACCACTCCCATCTCTATTACCCCTTACCGAATGGCGCCTGCTGAATTGAAGGAGTTGAAGGTGCAATTGTAGGAGTTTCTTGATAAAGGGTTTATCCACCCTAGTATGTCTCCATGGGGAGTACATGTTTTGTTTGTGAAGAAGGATGGCATCTTGAAATTGTGTATTGATTATAGGCAGTTGAATAAGGTGACCATCAAGAACAAGTATCCATTGCCTTGAATAGATGATCTCTTTGATCAATTAAAGAGAGCAGCAGTATTCTCTATGATTGATTTGAGATCAGGGTACCATAAGTTGAGAGTCAGAGATGCAAATCTACCTAAGACAGCTTTTTACATGAGGTATAGGCATTATGAGTTCCTGGCTATGCCTTTTGGATTAATGAATGCACCAGCGGCATTTATGGATTTGATGAACAGGGTGTTTAGACCATACTTAGATCAGTTTGTGGTGGTCTTCATTGATGATATCCTGGTGTAATAGCATAATGAGGAGGATCATGATAGACATCTGCAGATTGTATTGCAGACTCTGAGGGAGAAGCAGTTGTATGGTAAGTTGTTGAAGTGTAAGTTCTGGCTCAATCAGATGACTTTTCTCAGTCATGTAGTTTCAGCAGAGGTTATCAAAATTGATCGAAGTAAAATTAGGCTATTTTGAATTGGAGTCCACCGAAGACTGTGATAGAGGTGAGGATTTTTCTGGGTTTGGCAAGCTATTATCGTCAGTTTGTGAAGGGTTTTTCTATGATAGTTACACCACTTACTAGATTACTTCAGAAAGGAGTTAGATTTGTGTGGACAGATCGATGTCATATGAGTTTGAGCAGTTGAGGGAGATGTTGACTTAGGCTCCTGTCTTACCCTGCCTGTGGAAGGTAAACCTTTTGTGATATACAGTGATGTTTCACATAGTGGTTTAGGTTGTGTTCTGATGCAGGAGTGTAGAGTCATTGCTTATGCATCTCGACAGTTGAAGCCATATGAGTTGAATTATCCGACTTATGATTTGGAGCTAGCAGCCATAGTTTTTGTATTGAAGATTTGGAGGCATTACTTATATGGGGAGAAGTGTTTCATTTATATGGATCACAAGAGTTTGAAGTACTTGGGTGTTCAGAGAGAGCTGAATCTTCGGCAGAGATGATGGTTAGAGTTAATTAAAGACTACAATTATTTGATTAATTATAATCTTAGCAAGGCAAATGTTGTTACTGATGCCTTGAGTCAGAAGTCTTTGGCAGGTTTGACTACTTATTCGCTCTTGTTGCTTATTTAGTTGAGAGTATTGCATGCTAGATTTGAGTCTTGTGATGATGGTGCATTGATGGCTCATTTGTAGTTGAGGCCAGATTTGTTGGATAAGATTAGGGAGGCCCAGTTGGCAAATGAGAAAATCTAGAAGATTGTGATGGATTGCCAAAAGGGGGAGAGTCAAGACTTTCATGTGAGAGATGATGGCAGTTGTAGACCCTTAATTTTTGACCCATTCAAATCCGATAGTCCAAAATAATTTTTTTCTGGTATTTTATTTATTTTAATAATATTTTAATTACTAATATTATTTCATAGTTATTTTTAATAAAAATAAAAAAAATATAAAAAATAAAAAATTGAACGAATCGGCGAGCGTCGCGCGGCAGCCCAATTCGCCTCAGAAATGATCTGGGGGCAAAATTGGGACACCAATTTCGCAGCCAGATGCCACTGGCTGTGAAATTTGCCAGCTGCGCCCATTTTTGCCAGCACAATTACTGCCAGCACAGCCCACGGGCCCGACAGCTCGCGCGCTGCCGATTTTTTGACCAAAACTTTTTTTGATCCAGTCCGGTCCAATATATTTTAATTAGTCCAAAATAATTTTTGTGTGGTCTAATATATTTTAATTAGTCCAAAATAATTTTTGTGTTGTCCAATATATTTATTAGCCCAGAGTATTTTTTGTGTTAGTCCAAAATAAATTTTACTGTATCTTGATTAATTTTAATATTTATTTTAGTAAAAAATGGTGAAGTGAATAAAAAAATAAAAAAAATAAAAAATAAAAAATGACAAAAAAATCGGCGATGGAAAATTCATCGCAAAAAGTCAGCGCGGGCCCGTGGGCATTTCGCCCTCGCTGTCGCCAACGCATTTTTTCCGCAGCAGTTTTTTTTCGCCTGCGCTATTTTTCCGCATCAGTTTTTTTCGCCAGCGAAATTTTTCCGACACAGTTTTTTGAAACCTAATGCAATTAGGTTTTGGTTTCCTTTTCTTATCAATATTATGTTCCGTGAATAATTAGGAATGAACCATAAAATTCTTCTATAAATAAGACCAAAAACAACAAAAAAAAATAAGGAAGAAATCGGAGGGGAAATTGATCAAAAATTGGATCCGAAACTAAGTAGGAAAGGCAGTGAATCAACCTGATTTCATTTTTTTGAGAGAAACAAACAATTCAAGCAATTCAAAGGCAGCAAAGCTTGTCTTTGTTTTTGTTCATCCAAGAAGAAATTTTTGGTGGAACCAACAAACGGAGGTATGCATCAATTATTTAAATTCTATTCTTCACAATAGCTTAATCATCTAATTGTATCTTTTAATTCCCCTAGAACCTCAATTCACTTTTTCTAAAGTTCAAAAACCTTAATTAGTTTCTTTGTTTTCCAAAAACGTTTAATGTTATTAGTTTTGTTTCTTCAAAACCCCAAAACCAAAATTTGTTTTCCAAATTTTCAAAACCCTAAATTGAGTTCTGTTTCTTTCTAAAAGCCTTAAAAACTTCTTTTTTGTTTCTATAAACTTTAAATCATTTGGTTTATTTTCATAAAGTTTCATAAATTTATCAATTGATTTTCAAATCCTAAAAACCTAATGCATTCCCCGAAACCCTAAATCAAAAATCCTAAAACCCTAATTCAACTCCAAAAACCAAAACAGTGAGCTCTAATCCCTTTAAAATCTTAAACCCTAATTTTTTTTAGACCCTAATCCTTTAAAACTTTAAAAACCATATAAACACAAATGTTATAATTTTAAAAAGTAAGCTTAAAACATAATTCAATGAGTAACCGTAAAGTCATAAATCTATGTATTTTAAAGTGTTCAAACCCTAATTTCATAATTTCACCACTCAAATACTAATTTGGTTAACCAAAGAATTTTATCAACCTTTTAAACATAAAACCTTGATCTATTTTAATTCCTTTAAAAATCACAGTAGCCTAATTCTATAACTTCCAAAACCCTAAACACATGAAATAAAGAACCCTAAATGGAAATAGTAGCCATAATTTAGATTTTTATTTGCCTTATTGTGAGCGGGGATTTTCGCCCCCACTCCCGGTGGAATGGTTCTTGCGACTTCGGCACTGTTTAGGCTCGGGGCCTTAGAGAACACGGACCTAAGTCCGGAGAAAATGGAGTCGCCACCCGGACGGGCCGGGAAAAAGAAAGGGGTCGATGACTCGATTCCTAAGGAATCCCCAACCCCCTAATGGGTTTAGAAAGTTGGGTACGTGTGGGGAAGGTGAGAAATGGCCCAGCACCCCCACAACGCCCGGTTCATTGGAACCGGCCTCCTTTACAGGTCTTAATATTATAAAATTCTTAAGTATAATAACATTATCCATACTACACACAATAAAAAGAAAGCATCATTATATTAAAATCAAAACAATGTCCAAACAAAACAAAACAAATAAATGGACACCCATCCAAGGATGGAAACATGTCCTTACATCACATGCCTAAGTAGGACACCCACCAAAAGGTAGAAACATGCCCTTTACATAAGTTCCAAAATAGAAAAGAAAATTAAATTACATGATGTTTAACTAATGAGGTACCCACCAAGTGGAAACATACCTCTTACAACTTTTGGAAGTCCAAATTGATTGATAAAAGTAAATAATCATCCATAATAAATAAATCATTCATCAAAGCTATTTAAATATCAATAAAATAAACATCCATTCATGATAAATTAAATAAGTATTAAAATTAAATAAATTAAAGCATAAGAAATAAATCAAAGCATAAATAAATATGGAATTGAATAAAACAAATAAAAGTTCAAGTATAGCTACTTTTTCTATTTAGGGTTACTTACCTCATGTGTTAAGGCTTTGGAAATTCTAAAGTTTAAGCTACTATGACTTTTTAGGTAATTAAAATAGATTAGGTTTTATGTTTTTTAAAGGTTAACAAGACACTTTGATTAAACAAATTAAGATTTGAATGATGAAATAATAAAACTTGAGTTTTAGACACTTTTGAAATATTTTTAATTCATGATTTTAAATAAATTGAGCTACTGTAGCTTTTTTGAGTTTTTTATATTTTTATGTTTTTTATGTTTTAAAGGGTTTAAAGTTTAGAAAAAGTTAGGGTTTAAGGTTTTAAAGGGTTAGGGTTCATTATTTTAGGTTTAAAAGATGATTTTTGGATTTAGGCTCTTAGAATTTAGTTCACGTGTAATGTATAACTTTTAGGGTTTTTAAAAAGCAATTTGATATTTTATGAGATTTTATGAACTTAAACACATGAATTGAAGTTTTTATAAGTAGAAAAGATGTTTTTTAATGTTTTTTTGATGAAATAAAACCTACTTTAAAATCTTAAAAGATGCAGAATTTGATTTTGATTTTATTGAAAAATATGCTAAATTAGAGTTTTAAGGGTTTTTAAGAAGAAAAAATAACAATTTTAAATCTTTTTATAAAAGAGAGCCACGATTTTAATGTTCTAATCTTGGAAAAATTAAATTAAAGTTCTAAGATTTTTTATTTAAAAAACTAAAATTTTATAGATTTGGCTATTGTAAAACATAAATCAAAAGAATTAAAACGTACCTTCTTTTGTTGATTCACCAAAAAATAACTCTTCTTGGATGAACTAGCTCCAAAGACAAGCTTTGATTGCCTCTTTTCTTCTCTCTTTTTCGTGCTACTGCTGCTACTGCTGCTATAAATATCAATTGAATTGAGTTTTCCCTTTCCTTCCTTGATTTGGTTTCAAAACCCAAAGCTATCATGAAAAGTTTTTTCCTCCTTTGATTTGGTTTAATTGGTCCTTATTTATAGTGGTTTTTAGGTTGTTTATTCCTAATTAATTAAGGTAAGTAATAATAATAAAAAAAATAAATTAAAACCTAATTGGATTAGAATTCTAAAAATTGCAGCTGAAAAATTCGCGCTGACAAAAATTCTGGCGACGGGCCCGTGGGCATGCCAGCCCACAGGCGCGCCAGCGTGCCAGCCCGCGGGATCCTGCGGGCGAAACGTCCGCAGGCCTGGGGGAGCCACTGTTGGCTCGACAGGCCCACGCGACCATTTTTTGCTGCCGATTTTTTTCCGACTCCGATTTTTATTTTTATTTGTTTATTTTCATTTTTTACTACTAAAAATTAGATACTAAGGTAAAAATTATTTAATTAAAATTATTTTTGACCAATTAAACAATAAAAATCATTTTGGACTAAATAAAGCACAATGGACCGGATTGGGTCAAAAATTAAGGCTCTACACTTATTCAATTCTATATTTGATTATGCTTTGATTTATTTTATATGCATTAATTTATTTAAGTTCAATTCTTGGTTTATTTAATTTATCATGGATGGATGTTTACTTTCTATTGACGTTTAATACATTTGATGAATGATTTATTTATGATGAATGGTTTTTTACTTTTATCAATTTATTTAGATTTCCAAATGTTGTAAGAGGTATGTTTCCACTTGGTGGGTACCTCATTAGTTAAATATCATCTAATTTAAATTGCTTTTCTATTTTTTAACCAATGTAAAGGACATGTTTCTACCTTTCGGTAGGTGTCCTATTTAGGCATTGGATGTAAGGACATGTTTCCATCCTTGGATGGGTGTCCATTTAATTATTTTGTTTTGGACATTGCTTTAATTCTTTTAATATATCGATGCTTTATTTTAATTATTGTGTGTAATATGGATAATATTGTTATACTTAAGAATTTTCTAATATTAAGACCTGTAAAGGAGGCCAGTTCCAATGAACCGAGCGTTGTGGGGGGTGCTGGGCCATTTCTCACCTTCCCCACACGTACCCAACTTTCCGAACCCATTAGGGGGTTGGGGATTCCTTAGGAATCGAGTCATCTACCCCTTTCTTTTTTCTCGGCCCGTTCGGGTGGCGACTCCATTTTCTCTGGACTTAGGTCTGTGTTCTCTAAGGCCCCGAGCCTAAACAGTGCCAAAGTGACAAGAACCATTCCACCGGGAGTGGGGGCAAAAATCCCCGCTTACAGTGGCGACTCCACTGGGATAAGAAAAGTTGATTCCGTTGGTCTTTTTATTATTCTATTCTTTCTTATAATGATATTATCCATTGCATCATATTAGATTGCATCGTGCGCATGAGTTAGGACGCCCTGTTACCCGTGCTATATTATATAAGGGATACCATACTTTCACTCAAGGTATGAAGATCGAGCATGGCATAACCACTCATAGCCTCGTACCATTTGGTATATACTTGCTATGGGAACCTAAGCCTTTTTACCTAAAGACTAAAGCTCATGTAATTGACCTAGTTACTTTCCTTAGGTTTTTACCCCAAATGCATGTTGTTTGACTATGGTTAATTTATCTTGGCTTAAATCATGGCTTATTTGGTTTGATCTTTTTCTAATATGACCTAAGAAGGTTTTGGTTTCCTTTTCTTATCAATATTATGTTCCGTGAATAATTAGGAATGAACCATAAAATTCTTCTATAAATAAGACAAAAAATAACACAAAAACCAAGGACGAAATCGGAGGAGAAATTGATCAAAAATTGGATCCGAAACTAAGTAGGAAAGGCAGTGAATCAACCTGATTTTGTTTTTTTGAGAGAAACAAACAATTCAAGCAATTCAAAGGCAGCAAAGTTTGTCTTTGTTTTTGTTCATCCAAGAAGAAATTTTTGGTGGAACCAACAAATGGAGTTATGCATCAATTGTTTAAATTCTATTCTTCATAGTAGCTTAATCATCTAATTGTATCTTTTAATTCAAAAACCCTAGAACCTCAATTCACTTTTTCTAAAGTTCAAAAACCTTAATTCGTTGCTTTGTTTTCCAAAAAAGTTTAAAGTTATTAGTTTTGTTTCTTCCAAACCCCAAAACCAAAATTTGTTTTCCAAATTTTCAAAATCCTAAATTGTGTTCTGTTTCTTTCCAAAAGCCTTAAAAACTTCTTTTTTGTTTCTATAAACTTTAAATCGTTTGGTTTATTTTCATAAAGTTTCATAAATTTATCAATTGATTTTCAAATCCTAAAAACCTAATGCATTCCCCGAAACCCTCCAAAAACCAAAACAGTAAACTCTAATCCCTTTAAAACCTTAAACGCTAATTTTTTTTAGACCCTAATCCTTTAAAACTTTAAAAACCATATAAACACAAATGTTATAATTTTACACAGTAAGCTTAAAACATAATTCAATGAGTAACCGTAAGTCATAAATCTAAGTATTTTAAAGTGTTCAAACCCTAATTTCATGATTTCATCACTCAAATACTAATTTGGTTAATCAAAGAATTTTATCAACCTTTTAAAACATAAAACCTTGATCTATTTTAATTCCTTTAAAAACTCACAGTAGCCTAATTCTATAAATTTCAAAACCCTAAACACATGAAATAAAGAACCCTAAATGAAAACAGTAGTCATAATTTAGAATTTTATTTGCCTTATTCAATTCTATATTTGATTATGCTTTTGATTTATTTTATATGCTTTAATTTATTTAAGTTCAATGCTTGGTTTATTTAATTTATCATGGATGAATGTTTACTTTCTATTGACATTTAATACCTTTGATGAATGATTTATTTATGATGAATGGTTATTTACTTTTATCAATTTTTTTAGATTTCCAAATGTTGTAAGAGGTATGTTTCCACTTGGTGGGTACCTCATTAGTTAAATATCATCTAATTTAAATTGCTTTTCTATTTTAGAACCAATGTAAAGGACATTTTTCTACCTTTCGGTGGGTGTCCTATTTAGGCATGGGATGTAAGGACATGTTTCCATCCTTGGATGGGTGTCCATTTAATTGTTTTATTTTGGATATTGCTTTGATTCTTTTAATATATCGATGCTTTATTTTAATTATTGTGTGTAATATGGATAATATTGTTATACTTAAGAATTTTATAATATTAAGACCTGTAAAGGAGGCCGGTTCTAATGAACCTGGCATTGTGGGGGTGCTGGGCCATTTCTCACCTTCCCCACACGTACCCAACTTTTCAAACCCATTAGGGGGTTGGGGATTCCTTAGGAATCGAGTCATCCACCCCTTTCTTTTTTCCCAGCCCGTCCGAGTGGCGACTCCATTTTCTCTGGACTTAGGTCTGTGTTCTCTAAGGCCCCGACCCTAAACAGTGCCGAAGTCGCAAGAACCATTCCACCGGGAGTGGGGGCAAAAATCCCCGCTCTTATCAGTCTATGGCATAGAGATAGGTTGTGTATTCCTGATGAAGCAGAATTAAAGAGGATGATATTAGAGGAAGCACCCTAGTAGTACTAAGATGTATTTGGATTTGAATCAATATTATTGGTTGTCGGGTATGAAGAGGGACATAGCAGAGTTTGTATCCAGATGTCTCACTTGCCAGAGAGAGAAAGATGAGCACCAGGTTCCTTCAGTGTTGCTTCTGCCATTATTAGTGCCAGAGTGGAAATGGGAGCAAGTGACAATGGATTTTGTGACTGGACTACCTTTGACCCAGAAGAAGCATGATGCAATTTGGGTGATTGTTGATCGGATGATGAAGACAGCTCATTTTCTTCCAGTTTGGATGGATTATTCACTTGAGATGTTGGTTGAGCTATATATCAGTGAGATACTGAGGTTGCATGGAGTCCCAGTTTCTTTAGTATCAGACCGAGACCCCGATTTACATAGAGATTTTAGAGGAGTTTGCAAGATGCATTAGGTTTTTGGTTGCATTAAAGTATTGCTTTCCATCCTCATACAGATGGACAGTCAGAGGGAGTGATACAGATTCTAGAGAATATGTTGAGGAGTTGTATCATTGAATTTACTATGAGGTGGGATAGATTTTTGCCACTGATTGAGTTTGCATATAATAACAGTCATCAGTCTAATATTGGGATGGCTTCTTATGAGGCCTTGTATGGCAAGAAGTGCAAGACACCTCTATGTTGGGATGAGGTTAGAGAAGGTAAGTTGGTTGGTCCTTATTTGATTAATGAAATAAAAGAGAAAGTGAAAGTGATTAGGGGTCATCTGAAAGAAGCTTCAGACCGACAGAAGTCCTATATAGACTTGAAGAGAAAAGATATACAGTGTAGGAGATAAAGTTTCCTTAAAGGTGTCTCCTTAAAAGAAGATTCTGAGATTCGATTACAAATGGAAGTTGAGTCCTCGTTTCATAGGACCATATGAGGTGCTGGAGAGAGTTGGTCCAGTGGCTTATAGACTAGCTCTGCTGCCTGAGTTGGATTAGATTCACAATGTCTTCCATGTATCTATGCTTCAGAGGTACAGATTAGACCCATCTCAAGCCTTGTCAGTGGAGTATATTGAGATAAGTCTGGATCTGACTTACGAGAAAGAACCAGTGGCGATTTTGGCATGAGAAGTGAAAGTGTTGAGGAATAAGAAGGTGCCACTTGTGAAAGTCCTTTGGAGGAATCATGCCACTGGGGAGGTGACATGGGAGAGTGAGTAGACGATGCGGAGTCAGTATCCTTAGTTGTTTCAGAGTTGACATCAGATAATTTCGCGGTCGAAATTTTCTTTATGGGGAGAGAATTGTAATATCCTAATTTTTTAAAATTACTGATTTTTGGAAATAAAATTAAATAAATAGTGTTAAATGAAAAATGGGAGAATTTTAAATGAAAAAGTGAAATATATATATGATATATATGTAAAACATACATAATATATTCAAAGTCAACAAAAGTTAATTTTTAAAAGTCAAAAGTCAAAGTTCCAAGGGCATTTTGATAAATAAATTTTGAAAATTTAAAATTATTTAAATTATTCAAAAATAAATAATTGTGAATGAAAGATGATATTTTGGGTTTTTAAATAATTAATTAATTAATTAAAATATATATTATAATAATATATATAAGGTAGAAAATGAAAGTGGAAAGAGAGAGAAAATTTAATTTTGGTCTTCTTCTTCTTCTTCTTCTCCTTCTTCTTCTTCTTCCTTGTGCCGATTTTCCATAGCCATCAAAGAGGGAGTTTTGCTTCTTCCAAGCTCCCAAAACAGAAGGATTTCAAGTGTTCAAGTTAGATTTTTAGGAATTTCCTCCATATTTAGTAAGCTTTCTAACTTTTTCTTTGAATTTTCATGAAAATAAGAATATATTTGTTTTGGGTTTGTGAAGTAGTATGATTTAATTGTTGGAATTGGTATGTATGAAGTTATTTTAAGTGGTTAGCAATGATTTTAAAGTTGGATTGAAGAAATAGTTAAGTTTGAGTAAATATTGGTGAAGAGAGAGAATTTAGGATTATGGAATTTTAGGATTTGTGAAATCATGGGTTTTAATTGTGCAAATTTATTTTAAATGAGTTATTTTGGTGCATAAACAAGTATTTGAAGTCAAATTTTGGATTTGGCTAAGTTTGATTAGAGTTTGGGAATGGAAGTGTTGATTAGGGTTTTGGAAAAGGGCATTTTCAAAGTTGGTGAATTGATTAGTTTTATTGTTTAAAGTATGTTCTTTAGTGATAAAAGAGAATTTTTTATTAAACCGGATTGTGATATTTTTATACCATATATGCATATTTTACATATACTGGGTGTATGTATTCTATGTATATAGGGTATAAGAGTATTACAAAAATCTCTTCCCAAATGGCTTACTAAAAGGTCTTGCTGCCTAAGAGTATTAATGAGAGTTTTCCTCCTCTTCCCCACTTAATCTCTCCTGTATCATGCCTCTCAAAAACTGATGCCCCTTAAAACTCACCTCCTTGAATAAATAATTCCCTATTTTCCTTGTGACATCCTCTTTTGTCTAATCTCCCTCCAATATTCTAGCTCATTTATGCTTTAAAAACTCCTCAGTTCCTCTTATCCAACCAACTTTTATGCTAGCTACCTCTCTATGTCTCCCTTTCCAGCTTATTTATCCATAAAAAATATTCTTCCGTTCCATTTTTATCCCAAACACAGCTACTCTTTGGTTTGTCTTGGCCATGTGGCCTATGCTTCTCCTTAGACACGGCCAAGACTTATGAATGTGTTCAGCACTGCTTGTTCTTGCTCTTCTTTTCTTAAGATGGAACATGACCAAGCTTTAAGTTGTCTTGGCCGTATGATGTGACATGGCCAAGTCTTCTCCCTATGTCTAACTCTGCCTGTATTTTCCTTTTTCTTCTTATGGAAGACATGGTCAAGATGTATGTATGTGTTCAACACTGCCTTAGTTATCCCCTTGTTTCCTTGGGATGGGATATAGCCAAGATGGTCATGTCTTGGCCGTGTCACTTAGCTTTACATTGGACACGACCAATACTTGTGAGCATGTCCAGTTCTGCATCTTTAAATTATTCTTATGAAAGACACGGTTAGTGACATGGCCAGGTCAAGTGAGTATGTCACATTCTGTCAAAATTTCCGCTTTCCTTGATGAGGGACACGGCCAAGCCTAAAATTGTCTTGACCTTGTTCAATATTTTTCCTTCCCAATTAGCTTCAACAAGTGAATTTGTCATTTTAGGTCCATTTTGTAAATGTTCATACCTCAACCTAAAATGAAAAACCTTCAAGCAAACTTAAACAAACATTTTAGAAAAAATAACTAAAAAGCTAATAAAATTTCCTTAAAAAATACATATACAAATGATCATAACAGGTTTCAACAAAATTGGAATCGCACGAGTTGGAGGTCAGATGGGCCTGTATAGGCTCAAAAAGGTCCGCGAGAACTCGCAATTTTGGACTTGAGGAATAATCCTCAATTTTGACACTAAATGAAAGCCCATGTGATAATGAATCCAATATAACTTGAATCACATGAATCAGAGTTCAAACAGACCCAGAATGACAAAAATTGAGCTGCAGTGCACACGGATTGTCCACAACGCACGCGCACCATTCGACGTGTGTTGACTATCCATTCATGCATGCATGGCCCAAGGGCTTTTCTTGTTCAATTTTTTCCTACTTTTTCATTATATATAGAGGTCTTCTTCTTCAAAAAAGGGGCTCCAAATTTTGGATACCGAAACTTAGCTGAAATTAATTATGACACCAAAATACAACAAAGTTCATCTTTGCTCAATTTAATAAAATTAAATTCAATTCTTTCATAATCATCTTTTTTTACTCAAAATTATTTTGCATCTATTTTCTGGGCCTCCCCAAGTGGAGCAATGGAATAGTATGTAACACTCTTATACTCTATATATGTACAATACATACTCCCCGTATACATAGAGTACACATATAGAATATAAAAGTGTAACAACAAATAACTATAAATACTCTCAAATTTTATGTCAAAATAACTATATTATTAAAAGATAAATTTAACAAATAAATTTATACATTTTATATATTTAAAATAATGCATTAGATAGAAAACCTTTAGAAAACTTTTGCCAGAGTTTTGTCTGTAATTTCAATATTCTCAAAATTCAATGAACATATAACCTACACAAAATTGAACACTTCTAAGATTCAAGTTCTCATCAAAACTTCCATGTCATTATTACTCATCCAAAAATCTCATACCAAAAAACATTATTTATAAAATTTACATACATTTGAAACATTACTGGTCTCATTTATATATGTATACAATATTTACAAAAACTCATTTAAGGTACTTAAATCTTATTTAGAATGTACAATAACCAAAGTACATTATAATAAAAGCTATACATGAATGTAATAAATGTACGGTTGATCTAGTGCCAAGATTGATACTCCAACCTCCAGTTCACTCTGGACCACCTCACTTTGGACCACTTTGCTCTGTAGTCCTCCCACCTGCGCGTTTCATACAACCACGCTAAGCATATAGCTTAGTGGTACATAATTTCACAAAAAATATTCATTATATCTAAATGTTCTTTCTCATAATATAATTTACAATATTAATACAAAATCTTTACTTCTTTACAATTCATATACACACAACACACCCACACACACATGTTGGGCCCAACAACTCCTATACAATTACCAAGTTCAGTTATCACAATATTAATATCAAGGCCTAGCTCTGCTCGGGTCCATTTTTAATTTCAAACTCATGACCTAGCTCTGCTCAGGTCTATCAATGCATGCATAATCAATCTCAACAATAATGGACAAGTAACAAACACATATTGACATATTATGTTGTCATATTTTCATCTCATTATCACATTTCTCACTATCATCATATTTACTCTTTCTTTCATAGTTTCCACATTTTCTTTCTCATTTCTTATCACATTATTCATTTCTCATCTTTTCCATTAACTTTTAGCATTTTTCATTTTAGGTACATAACCATTACAAAGCCATTCTACAATGGCTTACCTCTACATTTTCATTTATTAAACACATTCTTTATTTATGAAATACTCATACCCTACCAAAACTAAAATGAAAGTGACATAACACATTCACAAGTCGCAATGTGTTATATCAAGAACAAAACTATTAAAATAACATTTATTAAATTATGTACTAACCTTATTTGCTTCCCAAATTCCCTCCAAAACTCTTTCTAAGTCAAAATCCTAAACTCCACCAATTTTACCACTTTGGCCTACACACACATAACCCAATAACAAGTAACATTATTTATTTAAAATCACTTCCATATTCAATGTGTATCAAATTATCATTCTTTATACAATTTCCATCAAAATCCCATTAAAACCCTAAATTCACAACTTACTACTTTATCCAAACTTCAACCAACTCAACTCATTTCCAACATTTAACTATAAATTCATTACTTACATATCAAAATAGCATTAAAATAACTCATTTCAATAATTATATCCATCTCCATGCAAAACCCTAATTTTTTATAACCTTCCATAAACCCTAACTTTATCCAAACTCATTCATATTCAATTTTTAACCATATATATATTAAAACAACACTAAATCAATCCATTTCCATAATTATAAATATCCTTACTAAAAATCCTAATTACACATATTCATTCCCAACACCTAGTTTCATCAATAATGTTTATCTCATTCAATTTATCATTAAATCAATACATATCCATCATATTAACTTTGATTCTATCAATTTAACAATTCTAAATCAACTTTCTCTCTCTCCCTTATTAGTACATAACCTAAAAATCTATGAAAAAAAAGCTTGGTAAAAGTTTACTCACTTGAATTCTTGATTTTTTTTTTAAAAAAAATCTACTTGATTCCTTAGGCTTTTTAATGAAATTTGGTGTCTTTAGCAAGATCAATCTCCTCCTCTTTCTCTCTCTTTGGTTTGGCCTCAAAGTGAAAAAGAAGAAGACTTTCTTTTGTTTCTTCTTTATTTCCCATCCATAAATATATATATTAATTATTTATTTATTTAATTTACTTCTAATTCCAACCATATATTTCTTTCTTCTTTTGACTTTCTTTTCTTTTTTTATTTAATTTCCATCTTCCATCCATATTTATATATATGTATATGTCTTTTATATCTTAGGTACATGTTTATGTCATTTATATTTTAAGTATATGTGATGCATATTTTTACTTATATATAAGTAATGTGTATTTTATGTATATATGAAGTATACATTATGTGCATGTCATATATATATTAAGTGTATAATATGTATCCAACATATATAAGATGTATATATTAGGTATACACTATATATATTGTAACACCCCTATACCCCGTATACGTACACAGCATGCTAATACGATCGTAATATACGTATACTGAATATAGAAATGTCACGGTTACAAAACACACATGACATGACTCTTATATACTATGAACAAATTCAAAACTTTTAAATGAGTTTATAAAACGAAATAGATAGAAAGTTTATTTAAAACGCAGCGGAAAATATAACAAATGTTTCCCAATACATTTGCATTAAAATCAAAAGTTACAAATATAAAATATATACATGAGTGGCAGCTCTTCTCTGATCTTTAAGTCCAAAAATCAACTCTTCAACGCCTAGACTCACTAGGTCTAGAGGAACTCTCGGGTTCAATCCTGTCACCTGCGCGATGAACCACAATCGCGCTGAGCCAACAGCTCAGTAGAACAAACTATAATGATATTATGCTATGTCATACATTCAAACAATATAGATCATACTCAATACACTTTATTTTATGGATGTTACATTTCATTATTTCAATAATTGTATCATCATCCATTACTCACACATTTAACATAGACACATATGGGCCCAACAAGCATTTAATATGATATTCAAAGTTCAGAGTTACTGCTTTGGTTTATAATCACAATGATCAAGCCCGTAGGCAATATATATCATATCTCTATCCATGGATAGTGTAACAGACCCAGTCTCTTGGACCATCAACCCATTAACATGAGGAGATCCTCAACCCGGCTAGACTGTTACTAGTAACAGACCCAGTCTCTTGGACCATCAACCCGACTAATCGAGGAGATCCTCAACCCGGCTAGACTGTTACTTTTCATAAATTTCATTTTCACATTTCATTTAGTGTAACAGACCCAGTCTCTTGGACCATCAATTCAATTCAATTGAAGAGATCCTCAACCCGGCTAGACTGTTACCTTTATATAGGCATGCCACCAAAACCAGTACTCTGAAATTTGAATAAACATATTAGGCACACAACCATTTCATATATCTCTTTATCAAACTTTTTCTCAATTCATTTCTCATTCCACAATCAACTAGGCAAACATGCCTCATTTGAATCAATATAGCCAATCACAATGGCTTTACACATCATCTTATCATCACATCTTTCATTTTCATAACACATACATATACCATATTACATTTCATGAGGTTCATATTGTATAAAACATAACATTATTCAAACATATCAACAATACAATGAAATTACTTAGTACATTCACACTCAAATGTATAAGTTCCAAAATCACATGAATGTATGTTATAATGCAAGGTTTGTACTTACCTCAAAAGAAATCCACACAATTCTAAACACTTCCTCTTAACAAGTCCTTCACCAAATAATTAAGGCAATTCACCTTCTTCACAACCTAATTCAGAACAATGAGGAAACTCACATAAGATCATAAGGCTAAGAATCAATTAGGGCAAACTCTAAACTGGACACGCTCACCCACACGGGCGTGTCCCTGACCGTGCCCTAACTCCACAACACAGAAGCATTTACACGTTCAGGACCACGGGCGTGTCACTGGGCGTGTAATACCTACTGTCTCTCAGAAGTATCGACACGTCCAACATCATGAATGTGTTCCTGGCCGTGTCAATTCCCCAAAGTCACAGTAGCTATGACACGCTCACTAACACGGGCGTGTTAATGGCCGTGTCACACCTACTGCCATCCAACACAATTGACACGCCTAAAGACCTGGACGTGCTCCTGGGCGTGTCAGGCCCAAAACCCAGATTCCGGCCAAAACAACAATCCAACCAACAAACAACAATTTTCTACCATCTTCCACTTCAACAAAACTCAACTAGACACACCCAAAACCATAACAACCTTGCAAAAACACCAACACAACTCAAAATACACATCCAACACCAAATCACAACATCATCAAAAACTCTAAACACAACCACAACTCAATCTTGACCAACAAACTTATTCTTCCTTTCAATCTTACTCTTTTCTTCAATCCAACCCAAGAATCAAAGATCAAGTAAACCCAACACTCTTAAACACAACACACTCAAACATATCCATACCAACAACCATAAATCACCAAACCCACAACACAAACTCAAAGAAAACAAGGGAATCAAGAGGAAACTTACCAAGAATGAAGAAAACTCTTAGATTCCTCCTTGATCTCTTGAAAACTTCTTCAATCTTGAGCTTGGAAGGTCAAATCTCTCCCTCTCTCTTGTTCTCTTGCTACTGCCGTCCAAAGCAAAGAAAGAAGAAGAAAAGGAAAATGAGAGACACGAGAAGAGAGGAAGAAGGAAGAAAAGGAAAAGAAAGAAAAGTCAAACATTAACCCCTTCTCTCCTCAAAACATTCTCCTCCACACAAATAAAAATAAAATAATCTCAAACATCACCATCCACCCATCTTAATCCACTAACTCAATTTCAAAATAATTACCTTTATACCCTTCAAACAAATATTTGTATATGTTAAGTATATCACAATATATACAACATATACACATTACTCTAACCTCAACTCTCTTTCCAATAAAATAAATACACTTAATCCAATAATAACAATAATTACTCCAATACTTCTAGGGTACATTTTGGGATATTACATATATTGTATATACATTAGGTATATACTATCCATATACCTCTCCCAACATCTTAATTACCCTCCATATACTTGCTTAATTTGTCCAAAATCACGGATGTTACATGGTAAATCACTTCAACCGTACATCTAAAGGAAGCGACTACTGTGAGAGGATATTTTTTGCCCCACTCCTATGTGGAATGGTTCTTACGACTTCAGCACTGTCAGGCTCGGGGCCTTAGAGAACACAGGCCTAAGCCCGGAGAAAATAGAGTCGCCACCCAGATGGACCGAAAAAAAGAAAGGGGCAGATGACTCGATTCCTAAGAAATCCTCAATGCCCTATTGGGTTTGGAAAGTTGGATACACATGGGAAGGTGAGAAATGGCCTAGCACCCCCACAGTGCCTGGTTCAATGGAACCGGCCTCCTTTTCAGGTCTTAATATTATAAAATTCTTAAATATAATGATATTATCCATACTACATACAATCATAAGAATAAATAAATACTTTATTAATAATCATAGCAATGTTCAAACAAAACAAATAAATAGATACCCATTCGAGGATGGAAACATGTCCTTACATTGACCATGTCTAAAACTAAATAGGACACCCACCGAAAGATAGAAACGTATCCTTTACTTTAATCCCAAAATATGAAAACAATAAATTACATAAGGCTTATTTAATGAGATACCCACAAAGTGGAAACATACCTCTTACATTATTAATACCAAGATAAATAATAATAATAATAATAATAATAATAATAATAATAATAATAAAGAAAACATCTATCCATGATAAATTAAACAAATCAAACATCGAAATCAAATAAATCAATCATCAAAATATATAATAAACATGCATCTTACATTAAATAAAGCAATAAATAAATAAGTTTAGGGTTTACATCTTAAATTAAGGTTTCTTGAATAAAATTAGGGTTTAGAGGGTTTAGATCTAAAAATTAAGATTTTAGGATTTTGTATTTAGAAAATAGGGTTTGATTTATAAAACTATTATTATTATTATTATTATTATTATTATTATTATTATTATTATTATTATTATTATTATTATTTAAAATATCAAGCTACTGTGTAATTTGAGAAAAAGGAATTAATTAGGATTTTAGGTTTTAAGAAAATAGAATTTAGGGTTTAAGTAAAAAAAGATCTAAGGTTTATGAAAATCGGATTAGAACTTTTGGTGCTTGGAAAAACGATGCTACTGTGATTGCACAATACATATTCTTATGTGGATGGCTACTGGATGGATTAAAACTCAAATATATAATCTACTGTGAATTAATTTAGGTGATGAAGGAACATATTCAATACTTAAAACAATCAAAGCATGTTATATTTATTTAATTCAGAATGTACCTTCGTTGTTGGTTCCTCCATAATTTATTGAATGAAATTCTGGCAGAACAATCACCAAGACAACACCGTTTTGTTGCCTTGATTTTGCAAGTTGGATCTTCTCTTATTGTCATCCAAGAGAATCCTAGAAGTTATAGCCTAAAATTCTCAAGTCTCCACAAAATCAAAAGTACCAGCCCTTGAATAATTGCAAAAGTCCACTGCTATTCCAAAAATAATCGAAAAGTCCGAGTTTTTATGTTTTAACGTGTTATTTATAGGAAAATAAAAAACCTAATACTAATTGATTAAGGAAATCTAAATTGTTAAGGAAATAAAATTCAAAAACCAAAACAAGGTTTTAGCTAAATTGGCGTTGGGCGCGGACCACTGCGAGAATCAGGGTGTTGCGCAAGGGCCACTGCAAGGAGTTGCAGGCTGCTGTGTTGCGAGGATCGGTGAGGATTGGCTGCTACATCAGGGGCCAAGTGAACTGGCAAGTGAGGCTGTGCTCTGGGAGCAATTCGCCATAGGCCAAGCCTGTAATGAAATGGCTTGCGACGAATCGGCATGCCACGCCACTTGTTGTGCATCGCTCGCCGATTCGTCCGATTTTTATTTTTTATTATTTTTTTTATTTTTAAAAATAAACATTATATTTAAACTAAATATTTATAATTTTATTTTTTCTTTCAATATATTAAATAATAAATATTATAAATAAATAATAAAAATTACTTCATAGTGTGTTAAAATATTGGACTGGACTTGGTCAAAAAATAAGGGTCTACAGTTTGCCCCTGCTTGAACGATCTGAGACTTCAGTAGAAGAGAGTGAAAAGCAAAATGATTTTGATCTTATTCAGATGAGGATGGGTTCTCGGCCCGAGATTGGTAACGGTTGGATTGATTTGGGTTTTGGATTAGATTTGAGTACTTAGATCTGAGATTAAATTTGATTTGGGTAATTAGACCCGAGACTGGGTACTTGGACCCAAGATTGAATTGGATTTGGGTACTTTGACCCAAGACTGAATTTGGTTTGGGTATTTGGATTCGAAACTGGATTTGATTTGGGTATTTGGATCTGAAAGTGGGTACTTGGACTCAAGACTGAATTTAATTTGGGTACTTGGACCTAAGATTGAATTTGATTTTGGGTACTTGAATCTGAAACTGGATTTGATTTGGGTACTTAGACTAGAAACTGGGTACTTGGATCCACAAATAAATTTAATTTGGGTATTTGAACTCGAGACGGGTACCTGGACCCGAGACTGGGTACTTGGACCCAGGACTGAATTTGATTTGGGTACTTGGATCCGAGAATGGATACTTGGACCCGATACTGAATTTGATTTGGGTACTTAGACCCGAGATTGAATTTGATTTGTATACTTGGACCTAAAACTGGGTACTTGAACCTTGGATTGAATTTGATTTGGGTACTTGGACCCAAGACTGGGTACCTGTGTAACACCCCTATACCCTGTACACGCACACCACATAACACCCCAATGTAGTATACGTACACTGAATATAGAGATACTACGGTTTTCTCTATCAAATAAATCATTTTAGAACATAAGACATTCTTTCTCATTATACATTATAGAAATTAAGTAATTAACTTATAATATAAAACAAAATAGATATATATATGTTTACTTAATACGCAGCGGAATTTATAAAATATTTACATTAAAGTCAATACTTTACAAAACATAAAGAAGTTATACATGATTGGCAGCTTTTCTCTGATCTTTAAGTCCCAAAATAAATTCTTCAATGCCTAGACTCACTCGGTATCGAGGAACTCTCAGGTTCAACTCTGCCACCTGCGCGATGAACCACAATCGCGCTGAGCCAACAGCTCAGTAATACAAACGATACTAACAATATGCTTTAATGCAATGCAATGTCACACATTTCAATGACTTTCCATAGATCTCATTATTCAATCATTCAACCATTATTGAATCACAATTAAACAAAGACAAGCATGGGCCCAAAAGACACTAATATGCCATTCAATTTTCAGAGTTAATGCCTTGGTTCAATTATCACATTTATCAATATCATTATCCCAACTAGGCTTCAAGGATTAGATTCAACCAAGCTTCAAGGGGAACAAAGCATGCTAAGTGTCAACCCAACTTGGCTTCAAGAATAAAACCCAACCTAGCTTCAAGGGTTGTAACATCACAATTAGGCTTCAAGGATTAGACCCAACCAAGCTTCAAGGGGAGTAAAACATGTTTAACTTCAACCCAACTTGGCTTCAAGGATCAAATCCAACCTAACTTCAAGAGATTGTTACTAATAGGCATGCCACCAACAACAAAACTCTGAAAATGGAATAACACATTAGACACACAATTCATTCATTATTTCATTATCAATTCCATTCTCAATTCTCATCATCAATTTGGCAAACATGCCTCATTAAAATCATTATAGCCAACCACAATGGCTTTACATTCCATCACATCTCAATACCCATCTTAGCAATTCATCTTTCAAATGTACAATCATTTGTATCATCATATCATTCATATAATACATATCTATATCATCATTGATATAAGCATAGCAAAGTACATTTTTCACAAGAATCAACAATGCAATAATGCAAGATGGGTACTTACCTCAATAGCAATTCACACAACTCAAACACTCCCTTTCCCAAGGTTCTTATGCTTCTTCAATCAATGACAAATCACCTTCTTCAAGACCTAATCCAAGAATAATAACATACACTTGCTTAGGGATACACAAGAAGTAATCAAATTAAGAGTTAACTAGGGAAATCTCTACACATGACACGCTCAACCACACGGGCGTGTTACTGACCGTGCCCTAACTCCACAACACATAAGCTATTACACGCTCATGACCACGGGCGTGTCACTGGGCGTGTAATACATTCTGCCTCTCAGAAACATCAACACGTCCAACAACGTGATCGTGCTCATGGTCGTGTAAATTCTCAAATCTCACAGTAGCTATGACACGCTCAAGAACACGGGCGTGTTACTGGTCGTGTCAAACCTACTGCCACACAGAACAATTGACACGCCTAAGGACCCTGGACGTGCTCATGGGCGTGTCAGGCCAAAAACCCAGATTCCGGCCAAAACAACACCACAACTAACAAATCACTTCTATCCATCAACATCCACTTCAAACAAACTTCACTACACACACCCAAAAACCATCTCAAACTTACAACAACACCAAAACAAACCAAAACACACATCAAACACAAATCACAAACATCATCAAAACTCTAAACACAACCACAACTCAATCAATACCAACCAACTTACTCTTTTCTTCAATCCAACCCCAAAATCCAAAATCAATTAAACCAAATACTCTTAAACCACACACAATCAAACCAAACACATTCTCAAATACAACTTCAACACACAAACCCACATAACTTCAAAAACAACACAAGAAATCAAGAGAGAACTTACCAAAGATGGAGAACTCTTAAACCTCCAACTAGATCTCTTGAAAACTTTCTTCAATCTTGAACTTGGGAGAACAAATCTCTATCTTGCTCTCTTTCTTCCTGATGGCCGGACAACACAGAAAAGCAAAGAGAAGAGAAGGAAAGAAAATGGTCCATGGCAAGGGAAGAAAGAAAGAAGAAAAGATAGAGAGCAAAAGTCAAATCATCTCCTCAAAACCCTCTCCTCCAAGCAAAATAATATTAAAATATTAAAATATCTTCTTCCCCTTACTCTAACCCAAATACAAATAATTAAATAATCCTTTAAACATAATTAATCAATAATTAATCTCTTCCTTTGACTTTCCCATTGACTTGTGTATATGTTATATATATATATTTACATATATACAACATATAAACTCTCTCTTCACTTATTTTCTCTTTTCCAAATAAACACAAATACACTTACTTCAATTACAACAATTATTACACCAAACTTCTAGGGTATATTTTGGGATATTACAATTCTCCCCCTCTAAAAAGAAATTTCATCCTCGAAATTACCTGTCATCAAGTTCGAAATAACTGAGGATATTGGTCTCGCATTGTTAGTTCACTTTCCCAAGTTGCTTCTTCCTTTGCATGACTCTTCCACAAAACTTTTACAGGCGGCACTTTCTTATTTCTCAACTCTTTCATTCCATAAGCCAAAATAGCAACTGGTTCTTCTTCAAAAGTCAGATCTGGACTCACTTCAATAGATTCTACTGATAACACATGAGATGGATCTGATTTGTACCTCCTCAACATAGAAACATGGAATACATTATGGATCCTATCCAACTCAGGTGGCAAAGCAAGCCTATAAGCAACTGGCCCAACTCTTTCCAATACTTCATAAGGTCCAATGAAACGAGGACTCAGCTTCCCTTTTCGACCAAATCTCAAAATCTTTTTCCAAGGAGACACTTTCAAAAATACTTTATCTCCCACATTAAACTCTATGTCTCTCCTCTTCAAATCTGAATAAGACTTCTGCCGGTCTGAAGCTGCTTTCAACCTAACTCGAATCAACTTCACTTTCTCTTCAGTCTCCTTAACCAAATCAGGACCAATTAACTTACTTTCTCCAATTTCATTCCAACATAGAGGTGTCCTACACCGCCTACCATACAAGGCTTCAAATGGTGCCATACCAATGCTGGATTGATGACTGTTATTGTAAGCAAATTCAACAAGTGGCAAGAATCTGTCCCAACTTCCAGAGAAATCAATGACACAGGTTCTCAACATATCCTCGATAATCTGTATCACTCTCTCTGATTGCCCATCTGTCTGCGGATGAAAAGCAGTGCTAAAATGCAATCGAGAACCCAAAGCACCATGTAAACTCTTCCAAAATCTTGAAGTAAACCGGGGATCTCGATCAGACACTACAGAAATTGGGACTCCATGCAACTTCACAATTTCATAGATATACAGCTCAACCAACCTCTCAAGAGAATAATCCATCCGAACTGGAAGAAAATGAGCTGTCTTTGTCAACCTATCAACAATTATCCAAATAGCATCATGCTTCCTCTGAGTCAAAGGCAACCCAAACACAAAATCCATTGTTACTCTTTCCCATTTCCATTCAGGCACTGATAATGGTTGAAGTAACCCTGTTGGAACTTGATGCTCAGCTTTTACCCTCTGACATGTGAGACATTTGGATACAAACTCTGCTATGTCTCTCTTCATACTGGACCACCAATAATACTGTTTCAAATCATGATACATCTTCGTATTGCCCGGATGCATAGCAAATACTGACTGATGTGCTTCTTCTAAAATAATCCTTCTCAAATTAGCATCATCAGGTACACACAACCTGTTCTTAAACCAAAGACTCCCATCACTTTTTATAATAAAATCTCGACTCTTTCCATTCTGGCAATCTGAAACAATCTTTTGTATCTTCTCATCAACCAACTGAGCCTCTCTAATTTGATCCAACAATACCGGCCTCAACTGCAACTGTGCCAACAATGCACCATCATCACAAGATATAAAGCTAGCATGTAATGCTCTCAACTCAACAAGCAACGAGAGCGAATAAACAGTCAAACTTGCTAAAGACTTCCGACTCAAGGCATCAGCAACAACATTTGCCTTACCAGGATGATAATCAATCAAACAGTCGTAGTCTTTAATCAACTCCAACCATCTCCTTTGTCGAAGATTGAGCTCTCTTTGGACACCCAAATATTTTAAACTTTTATGGTCTGTATAGATAAAACACTTCTCCCCATACAAATAGTGTCGCCAAATCTTCAATGCAAACACAATGGCTGCCAACTCCAAATCATGGGTCGGATAATTGAGCTCATGCGGCTTCAACTGCCGAGAAGCATAAGCTATAATTTTACCTTCTTACATTAATACACAACCCAATCCACTATGTGAAGCATCACTGTAGATCACATATGGTTTATCTTCCACAGGTAAAGTAAGAACAGGCGCTTGAGTTAACATCTCTCTTAACTGTTCAAAGCTAGCCTGACACTGATCTGTCCACACAAATCTAACTCCCTTGCGAAGTAATCTGGTAAGTGGAGTAGCTATCAAAGAAAATCCTTTCACAAAGCGTCGGTAATAGCCTGCCAAACCCAGAAAACTTCTAACTTCAGTCACAAACTTGGGTGGACTCCAATTCAAAATAGCTTCAACTTTACTCGGATAAACTGTAATACCATCTGCTGAAACTATATGACCGAGAAAAGTTACTTGGTCAAGCCAAAACTCACACTTCGACAGTTTAGCATATAACTGCTTCTCTCTCAAGATCTGCAACACAATCCGCAGATGCTTGTCATGCTCCTCCTCATTGCGCGAATACACCAAAATATCATCGATGAAGACCACCACAAACTGATCCAGATAGGGCCTAAACACCCTATTCATCAAATCCATGAAAGCTGCAGGTGCATTCGTCAACCCAAAAGGCATCACTAGAAACTCATAATGCCCATACCTTGTACGAAAAGCTGTCTTAGGAACATCTTCAGCTTTGACCCTTAACTGATGGTACCCCGATCTCAAGTCAATCTTAGAAAACACTGCTGCTCCCTTCAATTGATCAAAGAGATCATCAATTCTAGGCAAAGGGTATTTATTCTTAATAGTCACTTTGTTCAATTGCCTATAATCGATACACAATCTCATAGTACCATCCTTCTTCTTTACAAACAAAACAGGAGCTCCCCACGGTGAAACACTAGGGTGAACAAACCCTTTATCCAACAACTCTTGCAACTGTACCTTCAATTCTCTTAGCTCAACAGGTGCCATTCTATAAGGAGTAATAGAGATAGGAGTGGTACCAGGCAACAATTCAATCCAAACTCCACCTCTCTCTCAGGAGGCAACCCTGGCAACTCCTCTGGAAACACATCTGGAAAATCTGCAACTGTGGGTATACTATCAAGTTGAGAACCCACCACTCTAGTATCCAAGACATGAGCAAGATAAGCATCACACCCTTTTCTAATCAACCTCCTAGCTGCAACAGCTGAAACAAACAAGGATGCAAGCTGTCTCTGCTCACCAGATACCATCACAATTCTTCCATTACCGGTTCTCAAAGTAACATACTTCTTTTGACAGTCCACCACAGCTCCATGTCTAGACAACCAGTCCATGCCAAAAATCAAATCATACTCTTTAAAAGGCATTTCAATCAGATCACTCAAAAACTCCTCACCCTGAACCACTACTGCACTATCTCGGTGCACCTTGCTAACAATCACACTATGCCCTAACAGATTTGTCACCAATACATCAAATCCTAGGGATTCAGCATGCAATTCAGACACAGGCAAAACAGATGCACTAATATATGAATGTGTGGATCCTGGGTCAATCAAAGCAAGTACTGAAATACCAAATAAAGAGAAAGTACCAGCTATGACTGCTGAAGCATCAGGCTGCCTCTGCATCACATACATCCTCTGAGAAGATCCAGCCTCCTCTGGTCTACTCTCCCTGGATGTAGAGCCTCCTCTAGGACTGAACCTAGATCTACCTCCTCTGTTGAAACTTCTGCCTCCTCGACCTCCCCTCACACTAGGTCGAGAAGCTGCAGAATCTATCAACCTCTGCTCCTGAATCTCAAGACACTCTCTAACAAAATGATCAGGCGATCCACATCTGAAACATACCCCTGCTACACCTGTCTTCCAACAAGTAACACCATGTGGCCTACCACAATGGATACATACTGGTAGAGTGGATCTCTGACTCACTAGTGTCGGAGCACTCGCCACTGAAACTGTAGGTCTAGATCTCTGCCTCTGAAACTGTACTGACCTACCAGCTGGCCTCTGACTCCTACTAACTCTAGGAACAAAACTTCCTTTACCTCTTTTCACAGATGAAGACCCTGCCTCAAACTGGGGTCTCCTCACTCTAGTCTCTTCCTCTGAAGCAGCTGCTGCAATAACCTGAGCTCTCTCCACACTCCTAGCTGCTGCTACAAGCTGGGAAAAATCATGATATCGAGAGCTAGCCACAAGACACATGATAGAGGGCCTCAATCCCTCCTCAATCCTCCGGCATCTATCAATCTCATCAGATATAATACCCCCAGCATAATGGCTCAACCGGATAAACTCAACCTCATATTCTGTCACAGTCCGGTGGTCTTGCTTTAAGCTTAGAAACTCCATCTTCTTCACATCTTTATACTCCCTCGGAGTATACTTCAATTCAAACTCTCTTAGAAAATCAGCATAGGACAAGGTAGGTGGATCATCCATAGCATGGGGCACTGTCTTCCACTAGTCGTATGCATCCTTCTGCAATAAGGATCTCACATAATCAAATTTTTCTTCTGGAGTGGCTTGCAACTGAATGAATATTCTCTGTATTTTATCTAGCCACTGCTCAACTACAGCTGGATCAATAGTACCCAAGAAATCTTCTGCTCCATACTTGCTTAACTTATCATATTGTCTCACTGATACCAAAGGCTGTGGGGGTGGTGGCGGTGGTTGCACTAGTGCTTGCCTCATCAATTCTACCATATGTCTGAGCCAAACTGGCGGAACATCCTCACCAGCTGGTCTCCCCGACACAGAAGCAGGTACCTCTCCAGCACTATCCAATCTAACTCCCTCTCTAACCTCATCTGGAGCTACACTCTCCGCACTACCCTCAACTGACTGGCGTAAATGGGAATCCATCACAACCTATATCTGCAAACACAGCAGAATACACCTTATTAAAGATTAGAGATTGCCAATACCAAACATGTATTTTATTCCAAAAATCATTTTTAGACTCAAAATATCCTTTTTCTTACAATTGACCTAGGTTGAGAATCTCAAACCTAGGCTCTGATACCAAAACAATTGTAACACCCCTATACCCTGTACACGCACTCCACATAACACCCCAATGTAGTATACGTACACTGAATATAGAGATACTATGGTTTTCTCTATCAAATAAATCATTTTAGAACATAAGACATTCTTTCTCATTATACATTATAGAAATTAAGTAATTAACTTGTAATATAAAACAAAATAGATATATATATATATGTTTACTTAATACGCAGCGGAATTTATAAAATATTTACATTAAAGTCAATACTTTACAAAACATAAAGAAGTTATACATGATTGGCAGCTTTTCTCTGATCTTTAAGTCCCAAAATAAATTCTTCAATGCCTAGACTCACTCGGTCTCGAGGAACTCTTGGGTTCAACTCTGCCACCTGCGCGATGAACCACAATCGCGCTGAGCCAACAGCTCAGTAGTACAAACGATACTAACAATATGCTTTAATGCAATGCAATGTCACACATTTCAATGACTTTCCATAGATCTCATTATTCAATCATTCAACCATTATTGAATCACAATTAAACAAAGACAAGCATGGGCCCAAAAGACACTAATATGCCATTCAATTTTCAGAGTTAATGCCTTGGTTCAATTATCACATTTATCAATATCATTATCCCAACTAGGCTTCAAGGATTAGGTTCAACCAAGCTTCAAGGGGAACAAAGCATGCTAAGTGTCAACCCAACTTGGCTTCAAGAAAAAAACCCAACCTAGCTTCAAGGGTTGTAACATCTCAATTAGGCTTCAAGGATTAGACCCAACCAAGCTTCAAGGGGAGTAAAACATGTTTAACTTCAACCCAACTTGGCTTCAAGGATCAAATCCAACCTAACTTCAAGGGATTGTTACTAATAGGCATGCCACCAACAACAAAACTCTGAAAATGGAATAACACATTAGACACACAATTCATTCATTATTTCATTATCAATTCCATTCTCAATTCTCATCATCAATTTGGCAAACATGCCTCATTAAAATCATTATAGCCAACCACAATGGCTTTACATTCCATCCCATCTCAATACCCATCTTAGCAATTCATCTTTCAAATGTACAAATCATTTGTATCATCATATCATTCATATAATACATATCTATATCATCATTGATATAAGCATAGCAAAGTACATTCTTCACAAGAATCAACAATGCAATAATGCAAGATGGGTACTTACCTCAATAGCAATTCACACAACTCAAAACACTCCCTTTCCCAAGGTTCTTATGCTTCTTAAATCAATGACAAATCACCTTCTTCAAGACCTAATCCAAGAATAATAACATACACTTGCTTAGGGATACACAAGAAGTAATCAAATTAAGAGTTAACTAGGGAAATCTCTACACATGACACGCTCAACCACACGGGCGTGTTACTGACCGTGCCCTAACTCCACAACACATAAGCTATTACACGCTCATGACCACGGAGGTGTCACTGGGCGTGTAATACATTCTGCCTCTCAGAAACATCAACACATCCAACAACGTGAGCGTGCTCATGGTCGTGTAAATTCTCAAATCTCACAGTAGCTATGACACGCTCAAGAACACGGGCGTGTTACTGGTCGTGTCAAACCTACTGCCACACAGAACAATTGACACGCCTAAGGACCCTAGACGTGCTCATGGGCGTGTCAGGCCAAAAACCCAGATTTCGGCCAAAACAACACCACAACTAACAAATCACTTCTATCCATCAACATCCACTTCAAACAAACTTCACTACACACACCCAAAAACCATCTCAAACTTACAACAACACCAAAACAAACCAAAACACACATCAAACACAAATCACAAACATCATCAAAACTCTAAACACAACCACAACTCAATCAATACCAACCAACTTACTCTTTTCTTCAATCCAACCCCAAAATCTAAAATCAATTAAACCAAATACTCTTAAACCACACACAATCAAACCAAACACATTCTCAAACACAACTTCAACTCACAAACCCACATAACTTCAAAACAACACAAGAAATCAAGAGAGAACTTACCAAAGATGGAGAACTCTTAAACCTCCAACTAGATCTCTTGAAAACTTTCTTCAATCTTGAACTTGGAAGAACAAATCTCTATCTTGCTCTTTTTCTTCTTGATGGCCGGACAACACAGAAAATCAAAGAGAAGAGAAGGAAAGAAAATGGTCCACGGCAAGGGAAGAAAGAAAGAAGAAAAGATAGAGAGCAAAAGTCAAATCATCTCCTCAAAACCCTCTCCTCCAAGCAAAATAATATTAAAATATTAAAATATCTTCTTCCACTTACTCTAACCCAAATACAAATAATTAAATAATCCTTTAAACATAATTAATCAATAATTAATCTCTTCCTTTGACTTTCCCATTGACTTGTGTATATGTAATATATATATTTACATATATACAACATATAAACTCTCTCTTCACTTATTTTCTCTTTTCCAAATAAACACAAATACACTTACTTCAATTACAACAATTATTACACCAAACTTCTAGGGTATATTTTGGGATATTACAACCTGGACCCAGGATTGAATTTGATTTGGGTACTTAGACCCGAGACTAGGTACTTGAACCCGGGATTGAATTTGATTTGGGTACTTGGACCCGAGACTGGGTACTTAGACCCAGAATTGAATTTAATTTAGGTACTTGGACCCAAAATTGGATACTTGGACCCGGGATTGAATTTGATTTGGGTACTTGGACCCAAAACTAGGCACTTGGACTCGATATTGAATTTGATTTTGATACTTGGACTCGAGACCGGACACTTGAACCCGAGATTGAATTTGATTTGGGTACTTGGGCCTGAGACAGGGTACTTGGACCCGAGACTAAATTTGATTTGGGTACTTGGACTCGAGACTGGATTTCACTGACCTTTTATCAGTTGAAAATCCTGGCTTAACTGGTTCTTCCATTCTTTTTGTGTTCTTCCTTTTGCAAAAAATTCAGCTATTTTTTAGCTGGCCCTTATATCTTCTCCTTTCCCCTTGCGTGGCAAAATATTGAAAGTAAGTCTGAAAATATTTTATGCACGTATAAACTCAAAAAATTGAAAGGAAAAACTTTGCCCCATGTTTAGGCTCAAACCAATGATCTTTCCCATGTAGGCTCATATTAATGCTTGAGTTGTCTAGTTTTTTGCACAAGCGTGCATTTCTTCTTTCCTTTGCAAAATGACTGGAGCTTCCTCAAGCGATGGGCCTTCCATGCACCCTGATTCCATATCCACTTCATGTTTGCTTCATAGAGTATCTATTATTCACTTTGACAAAGAACAAATAACACAAAACAAAAATGTAGTGTGATATGCTCATGTATGCATGATATGCATGAATAATACTTATAGTGGTTCCATCGACTGACAGACTAAGGTGATTAGATGAAGTGTTCTCACTAACTTCTTTCAGATGCTCATTCAGGTCTTACATTGGAATGGTAGAAGGCTTTGCATTTATGGCATCTATCTTCAAGATGTTGAAAACATGAGCAATGGAGACCCCAAGCAGCAGAGTCAGAGATACATCCATTTCAAACTATGATTCAGCATGTCAATTTGTAGCTTCTTCATAACCTTGCCAAAGTATAAATTTCCTCACCTTTCTCTTGGTAATTCGATAACTAAATTAACAAAAATTGGTTAATTAAACCCCTTTATAACCAAAGGCATGGACTACTTATGGCTCTGATTTCCATTCAAAGAAGATAACTAGGCATACTCAGAATATTACTCCGAGTGGCGAACCCTTACTTAAACAACCCCAATTGGTTTTTTCATTTGAATTTTTTGCTATTATTTTGTTATTCTTTTCTTTTGTGCAACTTTGTATTATATTACAAATTTGGTGAGTTTCGCAATTATTATCATTATTGTTGTTATTTGTCTCTTTAATGAATTAATTGGAGATTTATGCTCAACCTAGAACCCATAAGGGCTAGAGTCGAAGCTCCCCTGAAATTATTATTTTGATGAAAATGTAATAATTATCCTTTGTGATGCATGTTGTGAATGTCGTATTATCAAATGTGCTATTTGCATATTTAATAATCATTCATTATTAATCTTAGCATTAAAAGCACATACAAAATTATCTTTTCAATCATAAAGGTTAAACTAATCAAAGAGAGAAAAAGATCATTTTGTATTGAAATTGGTTTAAAAACTTAGCCCGGGATCCATCGTGATTGGTTTTAGCCTAGTGTCGTTTTTTAGTAACAATAAACTAAATTTAATGGAGTCAATTAAATGGGTTTTTCATTTAATTTTTCCAGATAAAACAATTTAAGGTGGCAACTCTCCAATTCTCATTTTCCAAAATAAAAGCCACTTCCTCTTTTTCATAATAAAAACAGAGTAAACTAATTTTCTCAAAATAGAAAATTAACTTTTAAACCAGTGCTTACAAAACTTACTAGAGATAGTACACAGCGGTGTTGTATGAGACCAAGCCTAAATGAGCATTTCAGCTCCCAATTCCTGAGCTGGCCGGACCGATGGTCAAGTGAGATTTCACAAGTTTTCTTAGATATTTATTTTAGATATTTATTAGAGATTTTATAAATGTTAATTTAACCATTCATAAGGGGAAAATAAGAGATAAAGGTGGCATAAATTTAATATTAACATTGGGTATAGTTTGTTATGCAACAGAAATTTTTAAGTAAAAAACATTGTGTTTTAAGGTAAGCCTAAAAAATAAAAAATTATATATATATATATAACAAAAAGTGGACTTGTACTAGGCCTTACATATATCTCATGCACAGGGGGAATCCATCAATTTCTACACGTATTGGGTTTTTGACAGACCCATTTTTTATATACACAATACCCGTCTCTCTTTCCACCCTTTATTAGCCCAAAAGAGTAAGACAATGCATAAAGAGAATGTAGGCTTTATATTTTTCCAATGTGGGGTTCTTTTGAAATAGCCATATATGTATGTTCCAATAATCCCCTATGTATTTCAAAAGAATGATTTGTTGGGTATAACCATGAGTGTAAATACTTCAAATTTTGGTGTCTTTTGGACTATGAATGAAAACTAGACTGAAAAGGCATACTATATAAAGTTATCAGTAAAAATCTTAGCTTTTATGAACTAGTAACTCTTATTTTATATTAAAGTCTGATCAATCATATTACATCCTCACATTTCTTGCAGTTGACATTGTTTTACACTAATAGACCATACACATGTCTAGTTTTTCATAAATGCTCTAGAGATTATGTCCCAATCTCATAAGAGCGGCCCACTCCACATTCACATAGGTGATTTCATGAAGTTTACATTGCAGTATATACACCACCCATAAGGGATATTAATATCATTAAGAGTTCTTAACTCACCTCTCATTTAATGCAATCTAGCACTGCTCACATCGTAGGAGATGACCATATTAACAGTGCTAGCAAAAATAATAAGACACTTGTTATTACCCATATGAAACTTATCATGGGATCTCCAATCACACTACCTCTGTTATTTTCTCAATCAGCCTAAGTTTGATTCCCCTTGATGCTTCATTTATTAATTTTCTTTCCAAAGGTTTAGCTGACTTCACATAATCAATGGATATAATTGCATCCTTTTATAGTCGCTTACTCACATCAATGGATATTGGCAGTAATAGAAATGATAGGAGCAGTAGTAGTAGGATTGGAATAAGGATTAGGGACAGTTTAGGTTGCATTGGCATTACATTGATAGAAGAAATCCATAATTCCTAATATTGTTGCAAAATTAACATGAAGAAGAACAAAATAATTAGCCTAAGCTATGGTTACAGAGCAATGTCCTTAAGAATTATTTCGAGAATTCCCCCAAGATAAAATAGGCTCTTTTTGAAATAAATCAAGAGATCAAAACATCAAGAACAAAATAAATAAAATAGTAAACTAGCAATATAAAAAGAAGGAGATAAGAAGTATGTAAAGAGCAAATAGAATAGAGGAAGAACGAAAAAGTTGATGTGTATTTTAGCTTTAGGTTTCTCATATATTTATAAGAGAATTTATGAACATTAATGTAAACGTTCATGAGGGAAAACAGGAGATAAAGGTGGCATAACATTAATATTAACATTGGGAAGATTTTGTTATGCAGCAGAAATTTTTAAGCTAAAAATGTAATATATATATATATAAATAACAAGTGGGTTTGTACTAGGCCTCGCATATATCTCATGTGCAAGGAAGAATCTATCGATTCCTACATGAATTGGGCTTTTGGCCCATTTCTCACACACATGAGATTCACCTCTCTTTCCACCCTTTCTTAGCCTAAAGGAGCAAAATAATATATAAAGATGATGTAGGCTTTGTATTTTTCCAATATGGGATTCTTTTGAAATAGTTTATATATGTGTGTTCCAACATATAATTCTCCCCTTTTGTCATAAACAAAAAGAGTATGCTTTACTAATAATAAAGATAAATGAATAATGAAAATTATCATGTTTATATCAATCAGAAATTATCAATATATAAGTCATTCAAAAAAATACATCAAGAAAACAAAATAAAATTATTTGCCATAAACACTAAAGAATAAACACAGGTGCAAGTTGAGATAGATGGAAAATCTCAATCCAATGACTTTAATAAATTGAGATAGAGAGATCTAGTGAAAGAACAAGTAGGATAGGAGGTGCAAGATGAATTAGTGGTATTAGAGTTGTGGACGCAATAAAATCTGGTGAAACAGATCTAGTAAAAGAACAAGTAGGATAAATTTTTTGTTCCTTTTTCCTTCTTTTTTTTTAAGTTATGAGTTTTTAGTGGTGATGCAAGAGATGATAAGTAAAAAAATTATTATTAAGTAGAATTATATGTGCTTACAAGTTGGCATTTGATTGGAAGTTGATATTTAAATTAGGGCTTAGGGTTCTTTGGTTCTTTGTATTTGAATTTTTGACCAATAAAATGAATGAGAATTCCCTTTGTATGTGAATACAAGTTGCGACTTATTCAATTATCCATTTTACTAAAGCACAATATAAGCTTATGTTAGCCAAATAATCTCAATTTTGATCCTTGACAACTCAAATTGAATGACTTATTTAACATGTGTTTTAAGAACCTTGTTACGGGATTAGATTGTTTCAAATAAGTTAACACAGGGCACATTACGCAGTCACACAACCCTGGAGACGACCGCCCCATTGAATTGAAGGATGAAACCATATCACAGTAGGGTTCGTGGTCATAAACTCCCCCAGTAGTGACCGCACATCAACATGAGTGACCGTCCAACGAACAAGGATGACCACAACATGAGTAACCCAATCATCCAAATTCTAGTAAGGTTCGCTGTGACAAGCACGGTGGAAGATACGGTCTCGCTTACTGTCTTTGCGACCGTCCTAAATAATCCGCGACTGCTCTGCTAATTCAAGAGAAAATCACTCAAACTGACAGTAGTGTTCGCGTCCTTAAGTGCGTCCAGAAGGTCGATGCGAGTAACTCAATTTGACCGCTAATTGGCACCTAGAGCGACTGCGACATTCATATTTCGCCGGAAGTTTATTTTGCCCAGTTAAAGAATGCCATGTGAAATAACCATTATAAACCCACTTCAATATTTAAAAAGGGCGACCACACCTAGCTTATGCGTGACTGTCCCGACAACCACAACATGGGTAAGATTCCAGCAGCAGAGCACTTAAATTCGACCGTTGAAGCAAATTTGAATGTAGCGACCATCCCTTATCTAAGGGCAATTGCGTGAGACATTGGCGCGACCGTCCTAGTATCAAGGGCGACCGCTACCTACTTCAAACAGTCTATTAACACAAGGTCTAAACTATTAGGACTTATTTCTCACTATTTATAACAGCTAGTTAGACCACATTGGCTATAAATTCACACATTATTATTCTGTTAAAAAAGAGGAATCCTGAATTTAATAGCCAAGCAACATATTTTCTTTTATTACTATAATTAAAATTTGAATTATAATAAGTGTTGGGTGTGAGCATTAAAAACACCATTGTAAAAGTTTAAGTGTGAGCTTGGAAACACTTAGGTTGTAAGAGTGAGCCTGGGAAAAACTCTTGTAAGGGTTGTGAGGTATATGATCTCAAACCAATTGTAAAGTTAGAGTTAAGCTTGTAAGAAGAAAACTCAAAGTTAGTGGAACCTTAACAAGTTGTTAAGGAAGTGGATGTAGGATTGGAGTAAATCTGAACCACTATAAATCTTGTGTGTTCCTTCTTCTACTCACTACTCAACCATTTATTTCTTCTACATTTCTAGTTGTTGAGTTTTGAATTCTTTATTTCTATTTTCCATCATTTTTCAAGAAAACCAATTCACCGCCCCTCTTGGTTGCCATCTTGAGACAACAATTGGTATCAGAGCTAAAAAATTTCTTAAACTTAATTGTGAAATTTGATCCACTATGGCAACTTCTTCTTCATCAAACTCAACCTCTCACGGAAATCTTAACACCATCCTTAGACCCTATTTCGATGGAACGGATTATTTCTATTGGAAACACAAAATGTATTTGTTTCTATTTAGTGAAGGGATTGAGCTATGGGATTTTGTGGAAAGTGAGTGGAAACCTCCTACTCATGAAGTTGATGGTATTCAAGTTCCTCTTCCCAAAGCACAATGGTCAATTGTCAATGTTAAAGATCGATTCAAGAACAATAGAGCCGCTTCCATCTTGATGAATTCCATTTCAAGAGAATAAGGTGGAAGAGTTCAACACTTAACTTGTGCACATTGCATTTGGAAGACACTTGAAAACTATCATGAAGGTACCACTCAAGTGAGATTCACCAAGAAACAAATGCATGTTCATGAGTATGAGCTATTCAAGATGAAACCAAATGAAAACGTCACCGACATGACAAATCGCTTGCTTGCTATTGTCAATGAGCTAAAGAAGTATGGCAAGATATGTGTTCAAGGTGATGTAAATAGCAAAATCTTGAGAGCACTAAGAGCTAGAAAGAACTTTGAATCAAAAGTATCATCCATTGAAGAAGCTCATGATCTTAGCACATTGAGAACCGACAAGCTTGTGGGAAAACTACTCACATTTGAGCTATACAATGAAAAAGAAGAAGATCAAGATGAGAAAGAAAAGAGAAAACCAATTGCTATCAAAGCAATCAAAGAAGTTGAGAGCTCATGCAACGAAGGTACTGATGATGAAGATGAAATGGCAATGTTCTCAAAAAGAATAAGTGAATGAAAAAGAAAGAGAAGATTACAAGCTAACAAAGGTGCATTTCCTAAATCCTCCTTCAAAGATAAAGAAAAGAAAAATGAAGTAAAGTGCTATGAATGTGGTAAATCTGGTTACATCAAAATGGACTGCTTCAAAGTAAAGACCAAAAAGAAATGGGACAAGGAAAAGAAAAAGTCTCTCAAAGCCTCATGGGATGACCCTTCTTCAAGCGAAGAGGAAGAAGAAGAAGAAGGGATTGTAAACTTATGTCTCATGGCTATTGAAGATGACTCCAATGCGGTATGTACTCAATCCTTAAATCTAATAGCACATGATGATATTGATGACTAGATGATAGTGATTTGATTGAGCACATGAACTTTAAAATACAAAAATATTTCTCCAAGATGATGCTTTATAAGGAAAAGAGTTCTAAGTTAGAAAAGGATTTTATATGCTTAAAGAACTCTACCCTAGAATTGAAAACCTCAAATGAACACTTGGTGAAATCAATAAATGAGTTAAACAAAAATTCATATGACTTAGAAAATGTTATTAAAGAAAATGAAATTTTGAAGCATGAACTAAAAGAACTAAGAGGATCAATTTCAAGATTTCATAAAGGAAGAGAAGCTTTAGACACATTAATTGATAATCAAAGATCACCTTCCTTGAAGTATGGATTAGGATTCAATGGCTCAACCAACACTACACTTAGTACGCCAACATTTGTAAAAGCCTTTACGACTCGAATCTCTAATGTTGATAATGTAAAGAACAAAGATGCTCACACCAAATCTAATAATTCCAAAAAAAAAAAACTACTCATGGTTCACTAGGAAATAAAGCTAAGTTCCGAAAAAGTAATCATGCACTTGTATACACTAAACATGCACAAAAGCAATCACATACTTGTAGTTGTATGCATAACACATGGAATATGAATTGGAAAGTGCAAAAATATAAAACACTGTTTCAATGTACATATTGTATGAAATTTGGACATAAAAGCATTTTTGTTATCATATTAGAAAGGCTCATCTCAAGTTAGAAGACGCCTCTATTTTCAACCATCAATGACCCAACTTCATTTGGGTACCTAAGAAAATATAAATACTATTGCCTTGTAGGTATGCCTAAAATCTACTATCAACGAAAGCACATGGCTTGTGGATAGTGGGTGCTCAAGGCATGTGACCGGGAATGCAAAGCTTTTTACAAGTATTACATACAAACTTGGAGGTAATGTAACTTTTGAAAATAATGCTAAAGGTAAAATTATTGGTGTTGGCTCCATTAGAATACTTGGTGAAGACTTGATTGAAGATGTATGGCTTGTTGATAGTTTGAAACATAATTTGCTAAGTGTTAGTCAATTATGTGATAGAAAATACAATGTAAATTTTGATCCTAAAGGATGCAAGATCACTAATTCAAATGGTGTTATTGTATTTAAAGGAACTAGAATAAGCAACACGTATAAAATTGACATACATTCCAATAATGCATTTAAATGTTTAATCTCTACTAATGATGATGCTTGGTTATGGCATAGAAGACTAGGACATGCAAGTATGGATCAATTAAAATGCATTTGTAATGAAAACCTAGTTGATGGTCTCCCTAAAATGAAATATGACAAAGATAGAACTTGTGAACCTTGTCAACTTGGTAAGCAACATAAGAGATCATTTAAATCAAAAAATGTTGTAAGTACCTCAAGACCTTTAGAGCTCATTCATTTAGATTTGTTTGGACCAAATAGAATTGCAAGCCTAGGTGGCAAGTCATATGCATTTGTCCTTGTTGATGATTACTCTAGATTTACATGGGTTAATTTCTTAGCTCAAAAGAATGAAGCTTTTAATCACTTCAAAACATTTGCAAAAAGAGTTCAAAATGAAAAAGGGTATGTAATCACATCTATTAGAAGTGATTATGGCAAAGAATTTGAGAATGAAAATTTTTGTAATGAATTTGGCATTTCACATAAGTTTTTAGCTCCTAGAACTCCACAACAAAATGGTGTGGTTGAAAGGAAAAATAGAACCTTGGTTGAAATTGCTAGAATAATGCTCAATGAATATGAATTACCATCTTATTTTGGGGCGAAAGCCGTTAAAACCACTTGTTACATTGCAAATCGTGTTTACAAAAGGCCTTTAATTAATAAAACTTTTTATGAGCTATGGAATGGAAGAATTCCCAGAATTTCATATTTTAGAGTATTTGGATACAAATGCTTTATATTGAACACCAAGGAAAATCTTGGAAAATTTACATCCAAATCGGATGAAGGCATATTCTTAGGATACTCTTTATCTAGCAAAGCATATAGAATATTTAATAAGAAAACTCCAGTAGTTGAGGAATCAATGCATGTTGTTTTTGTTAAATCATCTATTCTTGATTAAAGCAAAGGCAGTACTTTTGATGACCTTGCAGGTACTCTTGAACCACAAGAGACTATTGATGCTCCAAGGATCGATCATAATGAACATAAAGAAAAAACTCAAGTTCTACCCAAGGATTGGCAATATAAGAAAGATCATCCAAAGGAACTCATCATCAGAGAAACATCTAAGGGAGTAATTACTAGATCTAAAACTAATCATATAGATGTTAACTTTGCTTTTGTTTCTCAAATTGAGCCAAAGACCATTGAGGAGGCTCTAAATGATGAGAGTTGGATGATTGCAATGCAAGATGAATGTAGACCCTTAATTTTGGCCCCAATTAGATACGGTTCTGATTAAAGGATGCATGTGGACCCTTAATTTTTGACCCGGTCCGGTACAATATATTTTAATTAGTCCAAAGTAATTTTTGTGTTGTCCAATATATTTTAATTAGTCCAAAATAATTTCTGTTATCTTAATTAAATAATATTTGATTTAGTATCTAATTTTTATTAATAAAAAATAAAAAATAAAAATAATAAACAATAAAAATAAAAAAAGGGGGTCGGCTGCGGCGAAATGGCCAGATAATTTCTGCGGGCAAAATGGCCCGCAGGCCAATTCGCCCGCCACTGCCGCAACCAGTTGCGGCAGCTTTTTCACCGGCGTAATTTTTCCGCAGCAGTTTTTTTTTATAATACAATTAGGTTTCGATTTTCTTTTCTTAATGAATGTTATGTTCCGTGAATAATTAGAAATAACCATAGAAATCTTCTATAAATAAGGACAAAAACAACACAAAAAGGGGAGAGAAATTGGGGAAAAAATTGGGACGAAAATTCGGAGAAAAATTGAGACTGAAACCGAGTAGGAAAGGCTTTGAATCAATCTGATTTTTTTGAGAGAGCAGACAATAATTCAATCCATCAAAGGCAGCAAAGCTTGTCTTTGATTTTGTTCATCCAAGAAGAAATTTTTGGTGGAACCAACAAACGGAGGTATGTATCAATTGTCTAATTTCTTCACAGTAGCTTAAAATCATTCTATTGTTTCTTTTAATTCAAAAACCCTAGAACCTTAATTCCCCTTTTCTAAATTTTAAAAACCTTAATTCGTTGCTTTGTTTCCCAAAAAGCTTAAAATTATTATTTTTGTTTCTTCAAAATCTCAAAACCCTAATTTGCTTTCCAAATTTTAAAAACCCTAAATTGAGTTCTGTTTCTTTCCAAAACCCTAAAAACATCTTTTCTATTTCTATAAATTTTAAATCATTTTGTTTATTTTCATAAAGTTTCATAAAATAATCAATTATTTTTCCAAATTCTAAAAACTAATTCATTCTCCGAAACCCTAATTCAAAAATCCTAAAACTCTAATTCAACTCCAAAACCAAAACAGTGAACCCTAACTCCCTTAAAACTTAAACCCTAAAGTTTTCTAAACCCTAATCCTTTAAAATTTAAAAAACCTTATAAACATAAATGTTATAATTTTACATATTAAGCTTAAAAACATAATTCAGTAGCTAATAGTCATAATCTAAATGTTTTGAAGAGCCCAAACCCTAGTTTCATGATTTTACCACTCAAATACTAATTTGGTTAATTAAATAACTTTATCAATCTCTTAAATTATAAAACTTTAATTCATGTCAATTCCTTAAAGTTCACAGTAGCTAAGAATTACAAATCTTAAACCCATAAATTCCAAAACCCTAAACACATTAAAACTTAAATAGAAACATTAGCCCTAATTTGAATCTTTATTTACTTTATTCAAGTTTATATTTGATTATGCTTTAATTTATTTAAGTTCAATGCTTGGTTTATTTAATTTATCATGGATGGATGTTTACTTTCTATTGATGTTTAATACCTTTGATGAATGATTTATTTATGATGAATGGTTATTTACTTTTATCAATTTATTTAGATATCCAAATGTTGTAAGAGGTATGTTTTCACTTGGTGGGTACCTCATTAGTTAAATATCATGTAATTTAAATTGCTTTTCTATTTTAGAACCAATGTAAATGACATGTTTTCTACCTTTCGGTGGGTGTCCTATTTAGGCATGGGATGTAAGGACATGTTTCCATCCTTGGATGGGTGTCCACTCAAATACTAATTTGGTTAATTAAAGAAGAAGGCAGAGTCCATACTGTCTTCACATTGTTCATCCAGAAATTAATTTTGTGGTGGAACCAATGACGGAGGTTTGATCTTTAATCATGAATTATTCATGCTCACAGTAGCTTCGTTTCTTTGATTAATAAGAACATGCATGCAGTAACTTGATCTTTGAAACGCAGTACCATGATCTTTGAACATGCAATAAATTTATCCTTGTTTCAATAACTTTAATCTTTTGCTTTAATTAACACATTGATCAGTTGGTATTCGTAACCCCACATTCATGTTTCATAAAAAGTAAACATAAAACTATCCAGTAGCTGTCGAGGATTTTAATTAATTCTTAGAATCTATTTTGTTTACTTTATCTCAATAACCGTAAATTACTTTATTAAAACTCAAAACCTCAAACTATTTTTATCCAAAAGCTTAAACCATTTTATTATTAAACTCCAAAGTATTGATTATTTTTCCAAACCCTTAATTTATCTCTCCAAATCCAAAATAATATTTTTAAGGCAGTAAGTTAAACCCAAAAACCTTAATTTTAAAACCCTAATTCCAAACATTGAATTCCCAAAACCCTAATTTTAAAACCCTAATTCAAACTCTGAATTTCAAAACCCTAGTTTCAAAAACCCTAATTTCAAAACCCTAATTATAAAACTCTAGTTTCTAAAACTCTAAGTTCCAAAACCCTAAATTCTTTAAAATCCTAAATTTATATATTCATTGCTTTATTTAATTTTAGATTTGATTATAAAGTTTATTATATGTTTTGATTTATTTAATTTCAATACTTGATTTATTTAATTTATTATGGATAATTATTTTCTTTATTATTATGATTATTATTTGTTTATTTTAGTATTAAAATTGTAAAAAGTATGTTTCCACTTTGTGGGTACCTCATTAGTTAAATATTACATAATTTAAATTGCATTTATATTTAGGACCAATGTAAAGGACATGTTTCCACCTTTTGGTGGGTGTCCTATTTAGTTTAGACATGAACGATGTAAGGACATGTTTCCATCCTCGAATTTGTATCCATTTATTTGTGTTGTTTGGACCTTGCTTTGATTTTAATATAATGATGCTTTATTTTAGTGTTGCATGTAATATGGATAATATTATCATATTTAAGAATTTTATAATATTAAGACCTGCAAAGGAGGTCGGTTCCAATGAACCGGGCGCTGTGGGGGTGCTGGGCCATTTCTCACCTTCCCCACTTGTACCCAACTTTCCGAACCCATTAGGGGGTTAGGGATTCCTTAGGAATCGAGTCATCCACCCCTTTCTTTTTCCCGGCCCGTCCAGGTGGATACTCCATTTTCTGCGGGCTTAAGTCCATGTTCTCTAAGGCCCCGAGCCTAAACAGTGCCGAAGTCACAAGAACCATTTCACCGGGAGTGGGGGCAAAAATCCCCGATCACAATGGTGACTCCAATGGGGATAAGAGAAGTTGATTCCATTGGTCTTTATGTTATTCTATTCTTTCTTATCATGATATTATCCATTGCATCATATTAGTTTGCATCGTGTGCGTGAGTTAGGACGCCCGTGTTACCCATGTTGTGTTATGTAAGGGATACCATACTTTCACTCAAGATCGAGCATGGCATAACCACTCATAGTCTTGTACCTTTTGGTATATACTTGCTATGGAAACCTAAGCCTTTCAACCCAAAGACTAAAGCTCATGTAATTGGCCTAGTTACGTTCCTTAGGATTTTACCCCAAATGCTTGTTGTTTGACTATGGTTAATTTATCTTAGCTTAAATTATGGCTTATTTGGTTTGTTCTTTTTCTAATATGACCCAAGTACATTTGTAAGCTAAAAATAATTTTTTTCTCTAAATTCAAAAGACCAAAGCTATTTTCAAAACTTTTCAAGATGGTCTTTGGACATAAAACTTTTCTAAAAAAAAATCAAAAATTCTTTTGCTCATAACCCAAATACTAAGCCCGAAATTCATTTTTTCTTAGAAACAAAATTATTTTTATCCAACCTTTTCTTATAAAGAGCTTATAAATTATTTAGGTCAATTACGAAATGCTAAAAATCAATTGTGAGCCTAGTTTATACTGAGTTATTAATCATGGGCTTGTTTTTGGCATGAACCACTAGTTACTTTTTCAAATGATAAATCTATTTATAATAAACCTCTTAATTTAGTTTTAATCCAATATAGCATAAAAGCTACTTTAGTTGGTTGAATGCATTAAAACCTAATTAATGGAAATTATCATGAACTGATTTTCATTTTTAAAATATAACTATTGGTTGAAACATCTGAGGAAAATTATTCAAAAAACAAGATGCCCTATGTTGGTATTTTGTTAACCATATACCTAGGAAAAGAGACTCGCCATTCATGTGTGAAAGTTATAAGGTTGGAAGGAACGTCCTAATTATCTTTCTTTGTCTATTGTTTGTGCATACATGCATACATACATTTGCATCTCATATCAATGATCTTCTCCCACTACGCAGCCCTTGATTATGACAATTCAAAAGCTTACAACAATCCGACCTACACCGGTGATGAAGAATCTAGCAACGACTCAATCACTTGCTTACCAAAAGTAATGGAGCCCGAACAAATTCATAGAATGGTGGATGATGCCCTCAATGCCAAGATGGAAGAAATAAAAGAGGCCCTGGCTGAGACCATGAAGAACCAATTGGCTGCAATTTTAGAAAATAATGTCGAAGCATCTGTTAGCACCAAGAAAGACAAGGGGAAGGCTAAAGTTGGTGAAGTGGCTTTTGATGATGATAAGGTGATCATTAATGATGATGATTGGGCTCAATACTTCCAAGATCCTCAAGACAAAAAGGAGCCAAAGGTTGTTGAGAAGACAACTATTGAGAATATGATTACTGATTTAGAAAAGAAATTTAAGAAGAAGCTGAAAACCAAAGAGATGTCCTAGATCGACAAACTGTTTGAACAAGATGAGGAGGCCCCTTATAAGTTCAAGATGTCTTCCTTCGCTAGGTACAATGGTACTGGAAACCCCCATCTCCATGTAAAGCAGTACATCACTTCTATGCAGTCTGCTAGAGCTACTAAGGCCCAAACTCTAAGATATTTCATGCTCTTATTAGACCTTGTTGTCCAAAATTGGTTCAACACCTTATAGGAAAGTACTCAAAAAGATTGGGACATGTTGTGTAAGGTTTTCATTCAGCAATATGGGTACAATATTGAGCTGGAAGTAACCTTGATGGAGGTGGAAACCATTAGGCAAAGACCAAATGAGAATTTTGTGGACTATGTGAAAAGATGGAGAAATAAGGCTGCTTTGCTCAAGAAGTGGCCCGATGAATATGATCAAATAAGGATGATCGTAAGAGGCGTCCTGCCCAATCTCCGTGAAAGGATGTATCATACACTCATCCGTGATTTCAAAGATCTTCTCCAAGCTGGTCTGCAAATTGAAGAATGGGAAAGGGAGAAGAATCGCTTTTCAATAAGAAGGAATGAGAAAGGGAACTACCAGTTTGGAAATCAAAGCACGCAAAAAGAAGTTGATGTTAATACAACTGGTCAAGCAAATAGAAGGCAATTTTCATATCTGGGGAAGCCTTTGTCGTGGGTCTTCAACAAGCTATAAAAGAAGGGACTATTATAGCCATTGGTCCCCCGACCTTTGCCGATTCCTTTACCCCCAAAATTTGATACTAAAGCCTTTTTTGGGTTTCTTCAGACACAAGGACATGAGACAGACAAATGCTTGCGACTAAAACATGAGATCTAAAATTTAATTGATAGTGGTAAGCTGCCTGAGCCTGATAAACCCAGCACAAAAGACAATCATTTCCCAAGGTTCAACAGAGTGCCACCACCAGCAACCTTCATGGTAGGAAAAAGATTGGAAGAAGATTTTGTCTTATGCTCTTTTCAAGATGGGAATGTTGAAGATGTGAAAGGAGAAGGAGCTTAACTTAACAAACTCTCCTTAGCTTGAATGTTGCTTTTCAATTTTACTTTCTTTAATATTTAATTGGAACGATCGTGTTTTTTAAATTTAAATTTGTTTGAATAAATTACTTTCATCAAAAAAAAATTTTGATCTTTGTTCATTTTGGTGCTCAACCAATGAGGAATCTAGCTTGATAATTCATGAATTAATATATTTATGCATCATGACTCGAATGACTTCACTAGGTGAGGGAATTACTCTATAGCATTAAATTGTGTATGCTTACTTAGAGAGGGCTCCTGCATAATTACTTTTATCTAGGTCTTAGTCAGTCTTAGAACATGCTTTGACAAACTTTTGAGGTGAAATTGAACTCTACTTATTTAAGGGAGAAATGATCTAGGCATTGTTTGGTTAGCCAACAACTAGTATCCACCCAAATAGATATCAATCCCCAGTTGTCCCTTTGAGCCTTCATAAAATTTTAGCTTTCTTTTCATTGGCTTACAACCCCCAACAACCTACCCTGAGCTATTGTGATACTTTTGACAAGTCTTATGATCACTAAGGTGAAGAGGAAAGAAGATCAAAGAAAGGAATGCATAGCCAAAGCCATAAGGATAGTTGATGTTTTCAAGACTATAAGGGTAGTTGAAGTTTTCTAATATCTCCAATATATCAAGACAACATCAGAGTAACAAATGATTTATCCCTGTTAAAGGAGATTTATGTCACTCCACTCATCCATTATTAGAAACCCAAGTTGGTATAAATAAAACAACTCTTTTAGAGCTAGAACCAAAAACAAAAAAAAACAAAAAAAAAGAGAGAGAAGAAAAGAAAACAAAAATAAAAGAAAAGAAAAAAAAGACAAAGAAAAAAAGAAGAAAAGACAAAAAAAAAAGACAAAAAAAAGAAGAAAGAAAAAAAGAAAACCCAAAATAGTTCAGAAAGCCAACTGAGTTCTCTTTTACTTAAAGCAGCAAAAGACTTCCATTTGATTTATAAGGACGGATTGGCTTGTATTGGTCCAACTTAACTAAAGATTTGATCAAAATCAGAGGAAAAGGGGAAAGACCATCCAGTTCTTAAAAGTTCTGTACTTGACAGTCCTATAAGGAAGAAGGACAAAATGATAAAATGCTCAAAGAAAGGGAAGAATATGAAAAATAAGGAAAAGGGAGAAGAAGAAAAGAAATGAATTTAAGTACTTTATAAGGCCAAAGACCGTCCTAATCAAGATCAATCAAGATCCAGATTAATGCCAAGAAGAGAGAAGGAATTTGGAATCTAGCAAGATTGCTCCCAGCTGCCTAAAGTTCAAACAAGAAATTTGTAGTGTGAGAGTTTGCCCATAGTGTCACAACGGCTCCAATCTCAAAATGGCTTTCATTTAACCCATGTCCCTTAAAGACCCCATTTCAAGCCTATCAAAGACCTATTAATCTCTCTTGGTAGGTAGAGTCTATTAGTGGAGATACTTTGAATAAGCATGCATATGAGATAGACAATATTTAAACTCAATGAGACCTTTGGCCAAGTCATGAGTATGTGCCTATCTGAAGTGCAACAATTCTTGCTTAAATAGAAATGATTCCCGAGTTTAGTACGGTAACTAGGGTTGTCATGTTATAGATATGTTAATTTGAAAAATCAAGTCCTGAGGTACATTGACATTGATTTGGCAAAGCCAACATTTGATTTCAAAATCAAAATTCAAAAAAATTAAAAATGCTTTTGTCATACAAAGCCTTCAAGTTAAGGGGAGTATGTTAAACTATCAAACCTCGAAGGACATATTGGGCAAAAGAAATGATTAATGGCAAGGTTATGAAGAAGCTACTAAATCATAATTTGAAATGGATGCATCTCTGCTGCTTGGGGCCTCCATTATTCATGTTTTCAACATCTTGAAGATAAAAGCCATAAATGTGAAGCATCCTATCATTCCAAAGCAAGACTTGAACAGGCATCTGAAATAAATTCATGAGAACATTTTAGCTGATAACCTCAGTCTGTGAGTCGATGGAACCATTGTAAGTATTATTCATGCATATCATGCATACATGAGCATATCACATCGCACTTTCTTGTCTTATATTGTCTATTTTTTATCAAAGTGAACAGTAAACACCCTATGAAGTAAAGAATCAAAAGAAGATATTGAATCAAGGGGGCATGGAAAGCCTATTGCTTGAGGAAGATCCAGTAATTTTGCAAAAGAAAGAAGAAATGCATGTTTGTCAGAAGAACTAGACAATCTACAAACATTAAAGCCCACATAAAAAAAATTATGGGTATTAGCCTACACAGGGGGCAAAGTTTCTCCTTTTCAAATTTTTGAGTTTTTGCATGTACAAAACATTTTGAGACTCACTTCTAATATTTTACCACGCAGGGGGCAAGGAGAAGATATGAAGGCTAGCTAAAAAAGGCTGAATTTTTTGCAAATGTGCAAAGGGAAAAAAAGAATGGAAAAAGAAGAAAATAAGAATTCTCAAAAGAATGAAGATGCAAAAGATAAAATATCAGTCCAGCTAAAAGAGATGAAGCCAAGGCAAAGACCCGATCTCCAATGGATAAAAGATCCATGTTTCAAGGGTAAAGACCCGATTTTCAATGGATAAAGATCCATGTTTCAAGGGTAAAGACCCGATCTTCAATGGATAAAGATCCATGTTTCAAGGGTAAAGGCCCGATCTCCAATGGATAAAGATCCATGTTTCAAGGGTAAAGACCCGGTTTTCAATAGATAAAGATCCATATTTCAAGGGTAAAGACCCGATTTCCAATGGACAAAGATCCATATTTCAAGGGTAAAGACCCGATCTTCAATGGATAAAGATCCATGTTTCAAGGGTAAAGACCCGATCTCCAATGGATAAAGATCCATATTTCAAGGGTAAAGACCCAATTTCCAATGGATAAAGATCCATATTTCAAGGGTAAAGACTTGATTTTCAATGGACAAAGATTCATATTTCAAGGGTAAAGACCCGATCTCCAATGGATAAAGATCCATATTTCAAGGGTAAAGACCCAACCTCTAATGGATAAAGATCCATGTTTCAAGGGTAAAGACCCGATCTCCAATGGATAAAGATCCATGTTTCAAGGGTAAAGACCCAATTTCCAATGGATAAAGATCCATATTTCAAGGGTAAAGACCCGATCTCTAATGGAAAAAGATTCATATTTCAAGGGTAAAGACCCAATTTCCAATGGATAAAGATCCATTTTTTGTGGGTAAAGACCCACAATCCATAAAAAATGGAACAACCCGTTATGCCAGAATTCCCAACTGATAAAAGGTCAGTCAAATCAAATTCAATTTCGGGTCCAAGTACCCAAATCAAATCCAAGTATCCATCCTCATCCAAAATCTGCTCAAAGTCATGTTGCTTTTCACTCTTTTCTACTGAAAGTATCAGATCGCTCAAGCAGGGGACAAACTGTAAACCCTTAATTTTAGCCCTAATTTGATACGGTCCTGATTAAAGGATGCCAAAATAAATAAGATCCGATTTACAACTTCTAATAAGTCGGTCCCATTTTAAAAGTCATAAAATCAACTACAAAACCCTAAACCAAGTCTTTTTTAGAAGGTCCAGTCCAAAAAATTAAAAAAATACAAAATTAGTTAAAGTTCAGAGGGCCCAAGTGACATGAACATAGGCTCATGTCGACCTGGACGCCCCAGGTCGACATGAGCATTGGCTCATGTCGACCTAGATGTCCTAGGTCGACATGGCTTTGGTCCATGTCGACCTGGGCAGCCCAAGGTCGATATGAGGTTGGACTCATGTCGACCTAGGGCAACCAATTCGACATGGGTTCAATAAGTTTCTTAATTGAACTAAATTTTGTTTTAAGGATAGATTAACATTAGGGTTAAGGATTCTGATTGAGGTTTGCCTATAAATACTAACGTTTCAGAATTCAGAAAGGGGGAATTAACATTAACAAGGGTTGGCAATTAGGATTATGAGAGATTAAACAACAAAACAGAAGAGACGGCAACAAATAGAGAAGAACAGCAGCAGCTTTTCTTGGAGAACGAAGGAAACAAACAGAAATATCAAAACAACCAAAAAAGAAGGTAGAGTCCATACTGTCTTCACATTATTCATCCAGAAATCAATTTTTTGGTGGAGCCAATGACGGAGGTTTGATATTTAATCATGAATTATTCATGCTCACAGTAGCTTCGTTTCTTTGATTAATAAGAACATGCATGCAGTAACTTGATCTTTGAATATGTTGTACCATGATCTTTGAACATGCAGTAAATTGATCCTTCTTTCAATAACTTTAATCGTTTGCTTTAATTAACACATTGATCAGTTGGTATTCGTAACCCCACTTACATGTTTCATAAAAAATAAACATAAAACTATCTAGTAGCCGTCGAGGATTTAAATTAATTATTAGAATCTTTTTTTTTACTTTATCTCAATAACCGTAAATTACTTTATTAAAACTCAAAATCTCAAACTATTTTTATCCAAAAGCTTAAACCATTTCATTATTAAACTCAAAAGTATTAATTATTTTTCCAAAACCTTAATTTATCTCTCCAAATCCAAAATAATATTTTTAAGGCAGTAAGTTAAACCCAAAAACTGTAACACCCCGATACCCTATATAAGTACTATGCGTATACCTAGTATACATACAGTAAATATATAAAGTATAAGGATGTCACTTTTCGTTACCTTTTAAAAACCTGTAACAGAGTTCAAACCATAATACATTAATTTAAATAACATTTACAAAATCATTATCTTTATCAAAAACTTCATTTATACATATAAATACTCTCTCGTCAGAAATACATCATAATTAAAGTTTATACATGTATGCATTACCCTCTAGTTAGTCTCGACAAACTTTACTCTTCTTGTGGCATAACAAAAGACTTCATATCTTCCATCTATATACCTGCGCGAATAAACACCCGCGCTAAGCCCGAGAGCTTAGTAGTCCAACTATAAAATATAAACATATAGTATAGAAGTATTGACATATAATGATACATCAATTCAATATATAATTAGTTCTTATCATATCTTCTTTTCTTTTTAATTTCATCTTTAATATATCCTAGCTAATTTCAAATATGATGTACATATATACATAATATTATCACCAACCCCAATGCATCACCAATACTCAAAACCAATATATTAATACCCCTACATTATATATACCATACCAATCATTATTGCAATACACAAATTACATATCATACAAATCATAAATCACATTTACAATAAAGACAACCTTTATCATCAACCACAATTCATTTACATATTACACTTAATAACATTATATTATTCACAATTCACCAAGCATAATTCATTATTAATACTCACAATCAATATTTCAATACTTGCAATTCACATTGACAATAAAGACAGACTCGGGCCCAAAACACTAATATGTTATTCAAAGTTCAGAGTTACTGCTTTGGTTCATAGTCACAATCATCACGCCCGTAGGCAATGTATATACATGTATCTCTATCCATGGATAGTGTAACAGACCCAGTCTCTTGGACCATCAACTCAACACATATGAGGGGATCATCAACCCGGCAAGACTGTTACAAATCATATATCTCATATTCACAATTCTCATAGTGTAACAGACCCAGTCTCTTGGACCATCAACTCAACACATATGAGGAGATCCTCAACCCGGCAAGACTGTTACCTTTCATCATTTCTTAGGCATGCCACCCAAATCCAGAACTCTGAAACTGAATAACATATTAAACAAACAATTCATTTATTATTTCATTATCAATCTCATCATCAATTAGGCCAACATGCCTTATCTCTTTCAATTGAATTATCATAGCCAATCACAATGGCTTCATATCATATCATATCTCAATCCATATGATACATATAGCATCATTGATATCACATTTCAAAGTATATTATTCATATAATACATTGCCATACACAAGATTCACAATGCATATAACATAACATTTTCTCACTTCTCAAAACACATTAACATCATTCATTACTAGAGCATTTATCATAACAAATTGCACATACCTTAAGAATGATCCTCATTTCTTCCTACCTTTCCCATTTCATATTTCATCCTTTATATATATTCTTCATTTACATTCACAATATAATAGCTTATTTAACACTTTCATCCCAATGTGTTAATGTTCAAAGACATATAAGGATATACAATCAAATAGGGTTTATGCTTACCTGGTTAATGATCTTCACATCCTTCACATCATTCAATCATCACCTTAGTCCAATTATGTTAACAATATAATAGATCACTTAACACATTTGCAAACAAATGTGTTAAGCCTCAAATTATGTAATTAAATACAATCATATGTATTGGTACTTACCTCAAGAACTAGTCCCATCAATCTATACATTTCTTTTCTTTCCAAGAATTCTCCACATTTAGGTTAATGCAACCCAATCTCTTCAAAACCTAATCCAAAGGAATATTAGCAAAATGACCATATGAATAGTACATTCTAGTTTAAGACTCCATTTTATCCTTATTTTGAAAAATTGTATAAAATAATCTACTTGACTAAAAATTCTAAAATTTTTACAGAATTTAGTTTTGTATCTTAAAATCATTCCTTTAAAATTTCAGATCAAACTGAACACAAAATCTTGGTCAAATAGTTCACCTAACCAGACTGCCCCAATTGCCCTGCATCCTGGCAGCAGTTCTGAACTTTGTGAATTCCATAAATCAAATTCAATCAACGTGGTTCCAAATTATTTTTCTCAAATACTAAACTCACTAAGCAACAACATATCCAAAATTCAATTGGATATGATTTTTCTACATTTTATTAAAAATCCCGAAATATAGCTGTCTCAGTTAAGGTACCTGCTGGAACAGGTCTAATAAAAATAATCTTTCTAAACTCATAACCATTCCAAAATCGAATCAACATATTTTTCAGTCATTCTAGACTCATAGAGGCACAACATATCAAAAATTCACTTCAAGAAAATTTTTCTATAATTAATTAAAAATCATACAAGTCACAGCCTTTACTAATTGTAAAACAGAAAAAAATTCACTAAACACAACTCTTACTCTTCCATCACCAACACCAACCTAGCTTCTTATCTTTAATTCCATTTCAACACTTTTACACACACCATACACAAACACACTCCATCAACCATCCATATCAACTCACCAATCCCAAACACAATTTCAAAAGAACAAAGGAAAATCAAGAGAAAGAACTTACCTAAGTTGTTGAATTCCACAAATCTTCAATTAAATCCTTTGATTCTCCCTTCAATTTGATGTTAGAATTAAACAAATCTCACTTTGCTCTCTCTTGTCTAAGGAGGAGCCAACCAACGTGGAGAAGAGAAGAAGAAGAAGAAGGAAATGAAGAAAAGACAAAATATCACCTCTTTAAATCTCCACCAAGTGATTCAACAAGAGTAATTACCTAAACACCCTTATACCATTTGTCTTGATTACCATTCATTACATGCCCTTTATAGTAACTTCACACTTAACAAAAATAAATATCTTCTTTCCTTGACTCTTCATTTTGACCAACTTATATGTTATATATATCATCATATACACAACATATACCATTCTCTCTAAACCCTAAATTCTTTCCCAAATCACATATACATAAACATTCTTTTCTCTATTTCTTTTCTCTTGTAATTTAACACATATATTCAATCCAATTATATAACAACAACAACAACATAATCACAAATTCTAGGGCATATATGAGGATATTACAAAAACCCTAATTCCAAACTTTGAATTCCCAAAATCCTAATTTTAAAACCCTAATTCCAAACTCTGAATTTCAAAACCCTAGTTTCAAAAACCCTAAAAACCCTATTTTTAAAACTATAATTACAAAACTCTAGTTTCTAAAACTCTAAGTTCCAAAACCCTAAATTCTTTAAAACCATAAATTTATATATTTATTGCTTTATTTAATTTTAGATTTGATTATATAGTTTATTATATATTTTGGTTTATTTAATTTTAATGCTTGATTTATTTAATTTATCATGGATGATTATTTTCTTTATTATTATGATTATTATTTGTTTATTTTGGTATTAAAATTGTAAGAGGTATGTTTTCACTTTGTGGGTACCACATTAGTTAAATATTATGTAATTTAAATTGCTTTTATATTTTGGACCAATGTAAAGGACATGTTTTCACCTTTTGGTGGGTGTCCTATTTAGTTTAGACTTGAACGATGTAAGGACATGTTTCCATCCTCGGATGGGTGTCCATTTATTTGCTTTGTTTGGACCTTGCTTTGATTTTAATATAATGATGCTTTATTTTAGTTGTTGCATGTAATATGGATAATATTATCATATTTAAGAATTTTATAATATTAAGACCTGCAAAGGAGGTAGGTTCCAATGAACCGGGCGCTGTGGGGGTGCTGGGCCATTTCTCACCTTCCCCACACCTACCCAACTTTTCAAACCCATTAGGGGGTTGGGGATTCCTTAGAAATCGAGTCATCCACCCCTTTCTTTTTTCCGGCCCCTTCCGGGTGGTGACTCCATTTTCTCTGGGCTTAGGTCCGTGTTTTCTAAGGCCCCAAGCCTAAATAGTGCCGAAGTCGCAAGAACCATTCCATCGGGAGTGGGGGCAAAAATCCCCGCTCACAATGAACTTAATCAATTTGAAAGAAATAATGTATGGGAACTTACTTCTAGACCTAAAGATCATTCAATCATAGGATGCAAATGGGTCTATAGAAATAAGCTTGATGAAAATGGTCACATCACTAGGAATAAGCAAGATTGGTAGCCAAAGGCTATAACCAAGAAGAAGGCATTGATTATGATGAAACATTTACTGTCATAGCTAGATTAGAAGCTATTAGAATATTACTTGCTTTTACTGGTCACATGAATTTTAAACTCTTTCAAATGGATGTTAAAAGTGCATTTCTATATGGATTTATAAATGAAGAAGTATATGTTGAACAACCTCCGGGTTTTGAAAACTAAAATTTTCCAAATCATGTTTTCAAACTCACCAAAGCTTTATAAGGATTGAACCAAGCACCAAGGGCATGGTATGATAGACTTAGTGCATATTTACTTGAAAATGGTTTTTCAAAAGAAAAAATGGACACAACTCTCTTTGTTAAAAAGGACAAACATAACATTTTAATTGTGTAAATTTATGTGGATGACATAATATTTGGAGCTACTAATGAAACCTTGTGCAAAGAATTTGCTTGTTGTATGACTATGGAATTTGAAATGAGCATGATGGGTGAACTCAAGTTCTTCCTTGGACTACAAATCAAGCAATGCAAAGATGGAATCTTCATCAACCAATCTAAATATACAAAGGAACTCATCAAGAAATTTGGAATGGATGGCTGCAAGACTAGCAAGACTCCTATGAGCACATCCTTGAAATTGGGTAAAGATGAAAATGGTAAAGCGGTAGATGAAAAGAAATATCAAGGTATTATCGGATCACTACTTTACTTAACCGCTTCTAGACCTGATATAATGTATAGTGTAGTCTTTGTGCTAGATTTCAAACTTGTCCTAAAGAATCACACTTGAATGCTGCTAAGAGAATTTTGAAATACTTAAACGATACATTGCATTTAGGTCTTTGGTATCCTAGAAACACATCATTTCATATTTTAGGATTTTTGGATGTGGACTATGCCAGCAGCATCTTAGATAGAAAAAGCACAACAGAAGCATGTCACTTTCTTGGCAATTGTCTGGTTTCTTAGCATAGTAAGAAACAAGTATCGGTAGCCTTGTCTACGGCGGAAGCCGAATATGTTGTGGCATGTTTCTATTGCACACAAGTGTTATGGATGAAGCAACAATTGCTTGACTATGGTCAAGTGTTTAATAATATTTCCATTAAATGTGATAACACTAGTGCTAACAACTTGTCCAAAAATCCTATCCAACACTCTAGGTCTAAACATATAGACATTAGACATCATTTTTGAGAGATAATGTACAAAACCAAAATATTGTTTTAGATTTTATAGATACACATAATCAACTTGCTGATATCTTTACAAAACCTTTGAATGAAGATAGGCTTAACTTCATTAAGCATAATTTAGGTATGATTGATGGAACATCCGTGAATGAATAAAATATTGCCTATTAACAAAATTCTCTCAAATATCTATAGGCATCAACTTTGATCACTTTTTTAAAACTATAACAATCCATCACTTTTGCCACTTTCATTTTTTTTAGATACTCGCAGTAGTTCCAATGCTTATTGCGGTCGCAACCTTGCCATTTAGACTCATCTGAAATGTCCCTTCTGTGAGCGATCGGGAAACATTGATGAGCGGTCGCAATAATTTGAATAGTTTTAACCGTTACAGACATTCTCTCCATTTACGAGCACTCATTTTATGCTAAAGGTCACTCTAGTATTTTTAGCGATCGCACCTATATAAATAGGCGACCGCACTCTGTGCACTCTGCTTAAAATTTTATAACCATTGGCAGTATGACAGGTCGCGATTTTCAACCTTCTAACAGTCATAAATGGCTACTCTCTTAATTTCTTCTATTTAAGACCATTTTACATCAGTTACATAGGTCTTTTATCACTTATAACATACAAACTTCCCTCTATATCTCCAAATCCTCTCAAGATCATCTCCTTCTCAAACACTCTCTGTTTTCAAGTTTCCTCCACTTCTTCAGTTCTCATGGCCCCCAAAAAGAGAAGTATTTCCAAAGGGAAAGGGAAAGGGAAGAAACCTTTAGGAATCACCATAAGTGAACCTCAAGATGTTCCTCCATCTCCTCCAAAATCTAGAAGAAGTGAGAAAATTCATAAACCTCACCATCAAACCCCTGAGGAAGATGTGAGATATGCTATGCTGAAAAGAAAGAAATTTGAAGGAACCAAATCTCTATTTGGTGGCATGCTCTCTGCCCTCAACATTAAGGACGAGATTGAGAGTCTACTTGATGTTCTTGGCTGGAGGAAATTTGTTTTCCCTAATGAGGTAGGTTACTCTAATCTTAATAGGGAATTTCTTATGTCCCTTCAGATTGAAAAGAGTGCAAATTCTGCACTAGGGTGGTATGGGGTTAGATTTAAGCTTTTAGATCAATACCTAGCCTTAACCTTAGAGGACTTGGAAAAATTTAGGACTTTTCTGTTGGTGGAGTCACCTCCTACAATGATTTAGCCTTCTCCAACCAAACCCTCTCTACCTTTGGCAAGAAATTTATGTAGAGAAGTCCTTTAAGAAAGAGTCAAAAGCTAGACACATCAAGTCCCTCACCCACTGGATGCTTCATAGAATTATAACCTACACTCTTCACCAAAGGGCTGATGGGAATGAAAAGGTAACCAAAAGAGACCTCATCTTCTTATATGCATTCACCCACAACATCCAGATGAACACACAAAAATTCTTGATTGACACATTGTATCACCATGTTGTCATAAGAATTGGAACCTTCTTCTTATCCTCCCAAATCACTCAAATAGCTAGGCACCTAAACTTACTTAATGAGATTAACTTAGCTACCCTAAGAAATCCTTTCAATCTTGCCTCTAGTGCCATCACAATAGACTATCTAGAATATGCTTGTTGTGTTAGAAAGATTGAAGGCACATATGTGTACTACTTTGGCAAAAGAGGAGTTATAGATAGGCACAAGAAAAAACCAAGGTACATCATTGAGGAAGAAGGAGACTCTTTGCAAGTTGCTGTTGAACTACCTCCCAAGGGTTCCTCATCTAAACCTACCCAAAATAGATCTCCTACAAAACTCATTTTGAGAGCCATCAAATCTCTTTCAAGGAAACTCTCTCACTTCAAGAAGAGCGTATCCAAGAGATTCCATCACCTGAACAAAAGGATTGATCTTATATCTCACATGCATCATGATCTCTATGACATGCAAGGCAAAATGGATTTGCCTCAATGTAATCTTGAGGATTGGGATATAAGTGATCATACAGAGAGTCCCCCTGAAAAAGAAGAATCCATCAGTACTAGCTCTACCAGCAATGTCCCTCTTGATAAGGGAAAAGCTCCTATAGAAGAAGAAGAGCTAGATGAGGATGAAGATTCTGATTAGTTTACTTTTACTGTTTCTATTTCTATTTTGTTGTTTCTATTTTTCTCTCTTACTATTGTCTTTGATATCCTTTGTACTACCCTATTTTTAATGACATTATGGTTTTTATGTTCATAATCTTCTTATGCATTTTGCCTATGACAAAGGGGGAGAAATATACAAATGGGAGAAATATACAAATATGAGTATAACTAATGTGTGTAAAGTGAATATACTAATGTGTATGTGTATGTGCCAAGTTATTATGATAAAATAAGCTATACACTCCAAAATAAACATGATACATGCATATATTTAGGGGGAACTATATAGAATTCCTCCAAAAATGTATTAACCCTCAATACATGAGAAGTTAAAATTTCTTTCCTTAAATTTACATTTCTCTCACTTTATATCATCATTCCATTTGATTGTCAAAGTCAAAATGGGAGAGATTGTTAGCCAAATGATCTCAATTTTGATCCTTGACAACTCAAATTGAATGACTTATTTAACATGTGTTTTAAGAACCTTGTTGCAGGATTAGATGTTTCAAATAAGTCAACACAGGGCACATTATGCGGTCACACAACCCTGGAGACGATCGCCCAATTGAATTGAAGGATGAAACCATATCACAGTAGGGTTCGCGGTCATAAACTCAACCCCAGTAGCGACCGCACATCAACATGAGCGACCGTCCAATGAATAAGGATGCCCGCAACATGAGTAACCCAAATCATCTAAATTCCAGTAAGGTTCGCAGTGACAAGCATGGTGGAAGATACGGTCTCGCTTACTGTCTTCTTGACCGTCCTAAATAATCCACGATTGCACTGCTAATTCAAGAGAAAATCACTCAAGCTGATAGTAGTGTTCGCGTCCTTAAGTGCGTCCTGAAGGTCGACGCGAGTCTCTCAATTCGATCGCTAATTGGCACCTAGGGCGACCGCAACATTCATATTTTGGCGAAAGTTTATTTTGCCCAGTTAAAGAATGCCACGTGAAATAACCATTATAAACCCTCTTCGATATTCAAAAATGGCAACTGCTCCTTGCTTATGCGTGACCGTCCCGACAGCCACATCATGGGTAAGATTCCAGCAGCATAACACTTAAATTCGACCGTTAAAGCAAATTTGAATGTAGCGACCATCCCTTATCTAAGGGCGACCCCGGGAGACATTGGCGCGACCGTCCTAGTATCAAGGACGACCGCTACCTGCTTTAAACAGTCTATTAACATAAGGTCTAAACTAGCAAGACTTATTTCTCACTATCTATAACGGCTAGTTAGACCACATTGGCTGTAAATTCACACATTATTATTCTGTTAAAAAAGAGGAATCCTGAATTTAATAGCCAAGCAACATATTTTCTTTTATTACTACAATTAACTTTTGAATTGTAATAAGTGTTAGGTGTGAGCATTAAAAACACTATTGTAAAAGTTTGAGTGTGAGCGTGGAAACACTTAGGTTGTAAGAGTGAGCTTGGGAAAAACTCTTGTAAGGGTTGTGAGGTATATGATCTCAAACCAATTGTAAAGTTAAAGTTAAGCTTGTAAGAAGAAAGCTCAAAGTTAGTGGAACCTTAACAAGTTGTTAAGGAAGTGGATATAAGATTAGAGTAAATTCGAACTACTATAAATCTTGTGTGTTCCTTCTTCTACTCACTACTCAACCATTTATTTCTTCTACACTTCTTGTTGTTGAGTTTTGAATTCTTTATTTCTATTTGCCATCATTTCTCAAGAAAATCAATTCTTGGTTGCCATCTTGGGACAACAGCTTATTTCAATATCTCTAGATTTTTTTAAGTAATAAATTTCATATTAGTATATAAAGAGGATGAATAATTTTGTTTACTGGTATACTATCTAGAGAGATTTACATTTTAATCCAATTCATCATATAAATATTGTAACACCCTTATACCCTAAATATATATAATACGTAAACCTCGTATATGTAAAATACATATCTAGAATATAAGGATACTATAATAGTTACATTTAGAAACCCTCACTTGAATTTTAAAAATAATTTATAAATTACAAAAGAAAGTTCTCTGAGAAAAATTTGCCAAAATTTTGTTTGTAATTTTAGTGTTTTCCAAATATCAAATACTCAACCTACAGTTTGAAAAACACTTCCAATATTCATTCATTTTATTCTTTCAACCAATAACATCAAGAAATTTCACAATCATATATATAAAATTCTTTAAATACTTATACAATACTTTTACAAAAACATAGTTACAAAATATACTTATAACATCTTACAATGTACATTTGCATATATAATATTATTTTCAAACATAATTTTTATACAAAATTCAAACTCTACAATTCACAAATAAATACAGGAATGCAAAACTATTAATGTTGGTCTCGTGGCACCCACATCTTCAAGTCTCAATTACTCACCGGCTCACCATGATCTACACCTCTAATACCTACGCGATACACACCACCGTGCTAAGCTCGAAAGCTTAGTGGCATATATATATTTTTTTCTTTTATAAAATAACAATACAAATTACACCCACATTTATTATTCTTTTTCTCAAATTATAGCTTTACGATATTTTTATAAAACTTTTGTTAACTTTTATTCCATATCTAATATATAATTCATATCAGCACATTTCACATACTCATTGGCTTAATTTTCCTATTCAATCACCAAGTCTAGTGCACATATTATCAATTTTATGACCTAACTCTGCTCAGGTCATCTTAGTTTTTAGACCTAGCTCTGCTCAAGCCTATCGATATGTGCATTATTATTCTCATAACTTAGTTATAATATATTACCAAACATTATTCATCAATTTATTTCACATATTTTATTTTATCACAACCAAATCATCATATACCATTATTCACAGCACAACACACATATGTACATATAAACACATCACAAATACACACATTGGGCCCAAACAACTTGTACAGTATTCCGGTTTTATAGATATTGTTATGGTTTATAGTGACACCAAGGATCTAAGTGTTGCATCCGTTCCCCATTGGCACATCTGTGCCTAGCCCTGAAGGCAAATAACAATGACATCCAATGTCTAGCCCGAAGGCAAATATAGTGATGCCCAGTATCTAGCCCAAAGACAAATAATAGTGACACCCAACGTCTAGCCCGAAGGCAAATCATATCAATAGCACCAAAAAAAATTCTCTAGAACAATATACTATATAAGGAAACCAAACATTTCATTACATTCTCATTTTACATAACCATTTCTATCTTTTCTCATTTCCATTATGTCATATTATCTCATTTCAACATATTTAATCATACTTTCATAACTCAATACTCATTTAATCTTAATATTGTCCACATTTCTCAAGTGATCAACTTACTCATGATCACTTCCATACTTCATTTCATCATATAACCTTGTGTCACATTTACAATGTGATTCTTTTCCACATTTTAATACCTTTCACATGCATATACCTATTATATATCACATTACATATTCATTTACCATTTCTATTTTAATATTTCTCATATTACCTCCCCATGTTCATATATCATTCATTTATCATTCCTTTTTCATATTTATCAAGTGATCATCATATGCTATGATCACTTTCTTATTGCATTTTTATATTTCTCATTTAATTTGTCAATTCCTCATTATTACACAATTAATTTTTACTTTTAGATTACATTTATCAATTTTGTCACAATCATTTATTTTTTCCATATTTTCCTTATTTTTCCTATTTTTATCTGTTTTTCATATTTTTTATATTTATTTCTCACATTCTACATTTTATCATTTTTCATATTTTCTTATAACTTCCACTACCACATAACACATTAATAAGCACATCTCAATCATGCAACCAAATACATAACCTCAACTCACATTAACTTAATAAACATTTGTATAAATTCACATTTTAATTGCTCATAATAAGGAACAACATTTAAATTTTTATTTAATTTACTTTTAACCTCTACTAAGCACTTCTTCTTTATTTTAACTTTTTTCTTTCTTCTTTATTTATTTATTTATCATCTTACATTATAAATTATACATATATATATACCATTTATGTGTTGCATATATTCTATGTATATGTATATGTATATGTCATATATATGTTACTTATATGTTACATATACTTTTATGTACATGTTTATGTAATGCATATATATATATTATGTATATGTAATGTAATGTATATTTAATATATATATTTACCCATATATATATCATGTGTACCATATGTACACTACAAGCATACCATATACATATTATATATACTAAGTATATAATATATATACATATAACCAGCATAAATTATATATATAATATGTATATACCATGTATACACTATGTATACATTAGGTATATACAACTTCTATACATCTAAATACTTATTTAATTTCTCCAAGATGACAGATATTACAAATATATATAATACCAATATTGTGAATCAATATATGTAAAATTCATATAAATCATAGAGCAATATTTAGTTTCAAATCAATAACTTTTGCACATAATCATAATTCCTAATAAAAAGTGGAATTTTTTTTTAATTAATTAAACGATCCCCTTCAAGTTGTTCATTAACCCAGTTTGACTGGCCTGGCCAATCCAAAATAATATGGTCTATCTAGGTTTAGGGTTGGGCTATAAGCTATATAGCCAGGCCTAAGTCATATTTGGCTAGGAAGTGAACTAAAGATAAACTTAGCCTAGTCGAACCCGACTGCACTCAAACTAACTAAAAGCTCAAGAAATCTTAAACTTTTTTGTGCTCCAATTACTAGATACATGTTCTTAAAATCGAATTGTGATAACTTTAATCTAAAAAAAATATAAACAATGATATTGATTAAGGAAAGAATTCAAATTTTTGTTTTTTTGTTCAATTTAATAGATATTACATAGAATTAATTGATTACTCCACCCTTATTATTTTTAGAAAACTGTTTTACTTCTTTTTTCTATTTAAATATCACACTTAGTCTCTTAAAAAAGTTCTTCCAATATAAAATCTTAAGGAAATTATACCATATACTCCATTTTAAGTTTTTTTTTTTTCATTTTTATTATTGTTAGTATTTTTCTTAGCTTTTTTTTTTAAAATTTGTACCTTTTTATTTTTCAATTTTACTTTTCTTAAATTTCTATTTTCAAAAATACTGCTCTTATTTTAAAAGAAAAAAATTATATCAAAATTTCCACCTTAACCTCAATTATTAATCTTGAACATAATAAAGCAATACCCAGTTAATAAATTTATTAACTAAATAACTAATAATATAAGTATATTCTTTTCCCGACGTCCAATTGATGTTTGCTTGAAAGAAATAAATTATAACCTAATAAAAATCTAGAAAAGGCAAAAAAAAAGAGCAAAACAACGAAACATAATTAATGATAGTAGGAGTAGACCAAGCATATAATCAGACCAAGCATTTGTTTTTTTCACTCTTCTTCTCCACTTTCTTTCCTTTTTCGGATTTTTTTTTGGTCAAGTTTGAAGATAATTATTGAAGAAAATAAAATTTTTAGACATCAAAGAAAGTTGAGCAAGATTTCTATAATTAATAAGTGAATTACTTTGATTTGTTTCCACTTTTTTAAAAGTCTTGAAATTTTAATCTTCCTTAGCTTTTTCTTTGTATAATTGAATTCTAATAAAGGTAAATCAATACTTTAAACTAAAAAAAATTGCTAAAAATCAATTAAATTATTAAAATCCCTCTTTAAAACTCTAAAATTTCAATGTTAAGTTTTTTGTAATTTCTTCACTCTCGTTTTTATATTATGCATATCTAGATGTTGTAATTATAAACATGAGTTCATTAATTATGGTGACCAACATTGGCAGGAATTTTTGATTAGTTACAAGATGAGATTAATTATAATATAAATTTGAATTCCATGTTATTTTTGCATCTAAAATAATAATAATAATAAATAATAGTTTAAAATTTATGTGGTAAAAAATATAATATATTTTATCTTGTTAGTTGAAATTTTTTAATAAAATTAAAAAAATTAATTGTAGAAATTTATTAAAATTTTTATGTTTAGTGTACGATTTTTTGGCCCCCTCAATATATGATATTGCATTGCTCCTTGAACAATGGAATGTAATTATTTTCATGACAATAATTAGATTAAATTGTACAAATTTAAGAACAGTAGATAAGAAGTTAATTTATTTTAATATTTAATGTTAATAATAAATAATAAGAAGAATTGAACACTTACCTTGAAAAATTGAATTCACTCTGTTAGAATTCTCACATGGCTACCCTTCTTAAGTTGCCTTATATAATAATATTTTTAATGATACTTCTCGTTTTAAAGAGTATGTTTTATATATAAAAAAATATCTTAATTAGTTTTTAAATACAAAATAATATAAAAGTATAAACTTAAAAATGGAATATTTTGTATATATTCAAAAATATTTACACAGTATATATAGACATATGTATAATATACATACAACATATACAATATAATTGAACAACATATTAAAAGGTATATATTTTATCAATTAGAATTCAACATATAAATGACATATACACAATAAACACAAAAAATATATATAGCATACACTCAATATTTATATAATATATACATAATAAATACAGATATACATATAACATACACACAATATATGTACAACAAACTTAATTTTTAACTTTATTTTTACGAGTATAATATGTAAATTTTATTTAAAAATAAATTTAATAATTTTTATTAAATTACTTTAATATATTTATTTTTCAAATAAATTTTGTGAGTTTTATTTCCTATTTGAAATCAAAATTAAATTTTTTTTTGAAGTATTATTAAAATTAAAATTTTATCTTTATAAAAAATAATACATTTAATATGTCAAAATGTAATTTAAAGTATTATTTTTTTATTATTTTTACTAGAATATATTTATTTAATATTAAAATTTTAAAAATTGAAGTAAACATTGTTTGAATTGAAGGAGAAAATATTTTTGTAAATGAAAAAAAAAATTGGAATAAATTTGAATTTTTTTTAAAGTATAATATTATTAAAAGTAAACTTTTTCTATGATTAGTTAATGTAAAAAGCTTTAAAGTTTTCAAGATCAAATTAAAAAGATTTATATTAGATTGCATAATTTTTAGATCTTAAATATGTCTACAATATTTTACCGTTATTATGGTATTTATCTATTTTATCAAAATTAAAATATCAATGATAAGATTTTATTTAAAGAACTAACAATAAAAGACCATCACCACATTTTAAAAAATATTAAAATAATTTTTAATAATAATTAATAGACTAACATAATTAGTTTAAGTGGTAAAATTTAGAGTTTGGACTATAGAAAAACTATTAATAATTAATTTTATTATTTATAAAAAATTAATTAGAAAATATATGTGAATGACTACTTAGTTGGATTAACTTTATCTTATCCAGATTATAATTATAATCTTCTAGTCAAACTCTAATTATATGTTCTTATCTCAAGCCTACTTACACCTCTATATAAATTTATTATAGGCAGTGTATATGAGACAACTTACAAGGAATAAAAATATTTATATTTTTCTACTTATTTATTTCTCATATTTCTCCACCTATTTCTTTATATTTATAAAACGTTACCAGTATGATTGTTCTACATTATCTATTTGAGCTAGTTTTATTCTTATTTCATCAAAGGTAATATTTATATATTATTTATATTTTTCGATATATATTTCTTCTCTTGTTATATTTGAATTGTTAAAGTTAGTATTACTAACAAACTTTAATCTTTACCAAGTTTATAAGGATGAAAGTTGGACATATAGTATTGTCCTAAGATGACAACCAAGAGGGAGGGTGAATTGGTTGGCTTGAAGAATGATGGCAAATTAAAAATTTAAAAAACTCAAAATTCAACGAACAAGAAATGTAGAAAATGGAACAATGAACATAAAGATTTATAGTAGTTAAGATTTACCTTGATCCTACATCCACTTTCTTAACAACTTGTTAAGGTTCCACTAGCTTTGAGTTTTTACAAGCTTAACTCTAACTTAGTGTTTTCACAAGCTCACACTAAACTTTACAATGGTTTGAGATCATACACCTTACAACCCTTACAAGAGTTTTTCCAGGCTTACTCTCATAATCTATGTGTTTCCAAGCTCACACTCAAACTTAAAATGGTATTTAATGCTCTCACCCAACACTCAATCAATACAAAAAGTGACTTTGATGCAAAGGGAATAAGTATGTTTAAGCTATTACAATCACAACGACTACTAAAAATGAAGTTACATATGGTATCTATAGCCTACAAGTCATAAACTAGCCGTTTGAAGAGTGGTCCAACATGTTTGATTCTTGTGTTATACTAATTTTCTGAGCCAGAGCAATTTCATGGTCGAGCTAATAAAGATCCGGTTGAAATTCATCAATTTTGGTCAGGATACATGGTGGTCTAGCCGTACCTTTTGAAATTTTATTGACTGCTCTTCCAACGGTCTATCCATGTGGCTTCCACTAATTGAGTGGAGGTCCAACAGATTCTATCTTGAGGATTATTTAAAGATCCCAGTCGGACTACATTATGATCTGATCAAAATTTTTGTTGGTCCAATGAAAAACTAAGCTTCACTTCTGGTCAGGAACCTCTCTGAATGTTTTTAAGAAAATTGGCTTGAAAGGTCCGGTCGTACTTTCCAATAATTCGGTCAGACTTTCTATGGTGTAGACCCTTAATTTTTTACCCAATCCAGTCTAATATATTTTATTTAGTCTAAAATGATTTTTGTTGTCTAATTGGTCCAAAATAATTTTTATTAAATAATTTTTGCTTTAGTATCTAATTTTTATTAACAAAAATAGAAATAAACAAATAAAAGTCAAAAAATAAAAATAAAAATAAAAATCAGAGTCGGAAAAATCAGCGATGAAAAATCATCGCGCGGGCCCGTGGGCACGGGCCCGTGGGCATTTCGCACGCAGAAAAATTCTGCCTGCGAAATAGCCCACTATTTCGCACGCAGAATTTTTCTGCCTGCAAAAGCTATTTCGTAGAGCAGAATTTTTCTGCCTGTGAAATGGCTACGAGCCCGTTCCGCGCATGCTGCAGCACCCAACTACGGCAGAATTTTTTCGCCAGCGCATTTTTTCCTGCGGCAATTTTTTTCGGCAACGCAATTTTTCTGACGCAAATTTTTCGAAACCTAATTCAATTAGGTTTCGGTTTCTTTTTTTTATTAATATTACTTGCCTTAACTAATTAGGAATAAATCACCTCAAACCATTATAAATAAGGACCAAAGGCAATTAATTTAGGGGGAGCTAAAAGTCCAACAATAGCTTGGAAAAAGAAAATCCAAATCCATAAAGGAAAAAACTTGAATTGAATTGATTTTAAAAGGAGTAGAAACACGATTTAAGAGAGGAAAAAGGCAAAAAGGTTGGTCTTTTGAGCTTGTTCATCCAAGAAGCAATTTTGGTGCAACTTACAAAATAAGGTATGAAATTCTAATTTCTTTATTTTTTTTACACAGTATCTAAAACTAGGAATTTGCTTTTTTTCAAAATCTAAAATCCTAGAACCTTAAATTAGTTTTTCTAAAGTTAAAAGCTTTATTTCATTGGTTTATCTTCCAAAAGGCTTAAAATTGTTATTTTTACTTCTTAAAAATCTTAAAACTCTAATTGAACATATTTTTCAACAAAACTAAGATTTAAATTATGTTTCTTTTAAAATTTTAAAGTAGGTTCTATTTCATTCAAAAAGCCTTAAAAAACATCTTTTCTACTTATAAAAACTTTAATCTGTTTGTTTAAATTCATAAAACTTCATTAAATTATCAAATTGATTTCCAAATTCCTAAAAATTAATTCACCACCCGTGACCCTAAATTCCAAAAATACTAAACCCAAATTCAACTTCCAAAATTCAAAATAATGAACCCTAATTATTTTAAAACTTTAAACCCTAATTTTTATGAACCCTAATCCGTTTAAAACATTAAAAACCATAAATATATTAAATTTACACAATAGCTTAGAAACCCAATAATCAAAAATCATAAATCAAAGTATTTTAAAGTGTCTAAAACCCTAGTTTCATGATTTCACCATTCAAACCTTAATTTGTTTAATCAAAGTGTCTTACCAACCTTTTAAAAACATAAAATCTTTAATCTATTTTAATTCCATAAAAGTCACAGTAGCTTAAATTCATGAAATTTCCAAAACCTTAACACATGAGATAAAGAACCCTAAATGGAAATAGTAGCTATAATTTGGACTTTTTTATTTGCTTTATTCAATTCTATATTTGATTATGCTTTGATTTATTTTATATGCTTTAATTTATTTAAGTTCAATACTTAGTTTATTTTATTTATTATGGCTGGATGTTTACTTTTTATTGATATTTAAATACCTTTGATGAATGATTTACTTATTATGAATGGTTATTTACTTTTATCAATTTATTTAGACTTCCAAAAGTTGTAAGAGGTATGTTTCTACTTGGTGGGTACCTCATTAGTTAAACATCATGTAATTTAATTTGCTTTTCTATTTTAGAACCTATGTAAAGGGCATGTTTCTACCTTTTGGTTGGTGTCCTATTTAGGCATGTGATGTAAGGACATGTTTTCATCTTCGGATGGGTGTCCATTTATTTATTTTGCTTGGACATTGCTTTGATTTTAATATAATGATGCTTTCTTTTAATTATTGTGTGTAATATGGATAATATTGTTATATTTAAGAATTTTATAACATTAAGACCTGTAAAGAAGGCCGGTTCCAATTAACCGAGCGTTTTGGGGGTGCTGGGTCATTTCTCACCTTCCTCACACTTACCCAACTTTTCGAAAACATTAGGAGGTTGGGGATTCCTTAGGAATCGAGTCATCCACCCCTTTCTTTTTTGCCGGCCCGTCCGGGTGGCGACTCCATTTTCTTCAGACTTAGGTCCGTGTTCTCTAAGGCCCCGAGCCTAAATAGTGCCGAAGTCGCAAGAACCATTCTACCGGGAGTGGGGGCGAAAATCCCCGCTCACAGTGTAGACCCTTAATTTTTACCCCTATTTGATATGGTTCTAATTAAAGGATGCCAAAATAAATTTGATCTGACTTCGGATTAAAGAGGCATATATTTGATTGTAAAACCCTAAAACTAAGTGGAATTGGCCCAAATTAAAATTTTTTGGTTCATAAGTTAAAAAAGGTCAGAGTAATTTAATTGAGGCCGGCCTGGAGACATTAGGATGCTTCATGTAGACCTTGGCAGCCCAAGATCGACATGAGCATGCCTCATGTCGACTTGGGCAAGCTAGGTCGACATGAGCATGCTTCATGTTGACCTTGGGAGGCTAGGTCAACATGAATATGCCTCATGTCGACCTTGGCGGCCCAAGATCAACATGAGCATGCCTCATGTCGACTTGGGCAGCCCAAGGTCAACATGAGGTTGGTCTCATGTCGACCTAGGGCAACTAGGTCGACATGGATTCAATATGTTTCCTAATTCAACTAGAATTTGTTTTAGGGACTGTTTTATATTAGGTTAAGGATTCTGAGTGAGGTTCGGCTATAAATAACAATGTTTTAGAATTCATAAGGGGGAGAAAACATTAACAAGGTAACATTAAGAGGGGACGACGAGGAACATTAATAAGATAGCAAAGAGACGGCAACAAACAGAAAAGATTAGCATCAAACATTCATCGGTAATCAATCCATCAAAGACAGCAGTGTTGTCTTTGTTAGTTGTTCATTCAAAAGTTAATTGTGGAGTAACCAACGAGTGGAGGTTTGATCTTTAATCATGAATTATTTACATTTACAGTAGTTTTGTTTCTTTGATTAATAAGAACATGCATGCATGCAGTAACTTAGAACACACAGTAGCTTGATCTTTGAACATGCAGTAAATTATTTTTTCGTTTTAATAACTTTAATCGTGTAATATCCCTATGCATGCCCTAGAAGTTTTGTATGTTGTTGTTGTTGTTGTTGTTGGTTTAAATTAAAAAAAAAGTATATGTATATGTGTTTTGGGAAGAAATAGGGTTTAGAGACAAGTTTATATGTTGTGTATATGGTGATATATATAACATATAAAATGGTTAAAGAGAGAGAGAGTCAATGCAAGAGGAGATTTTTATATGGCATGTGAAATTACTTAATTGGGTTTATAAGAGACAAAAGCTAAGTTAAGTGATGAGGGGTATATGAGTAATTGCTTGAAATGAAATGCATGGTGGAGATTAAAAGAAGAAAAGGTGTTTGACTTGTGCATTTTCTTCTTTCTTTCTTGAAGTGGCCGGCTCTCCAAATAGCAAAGAGAAAGTGAGGTGTTCTTGAGGCAAGAAGTAAATTGAAGAAGGAATCAAGGGTGTTGGTTAGAGATTTGTGGAAATTCTTCATTTAAGGTAAGTAATTTCTTGTTTTCTTTTATTAATTTTGAAGTTGTGGCTAAGGTGTATTGTGAATTGTTGAGTTGATGATTTGGTGTGTTTGATATGTGTTTACAAGTGTTAAAGTTGATTGTTAGTTAAAAGATTGAATTGAGGTTGGTTTGGTTGTGAAGGTTGTAAGTTTAAATGGATTTTGATAGTGGAAGTTCAAGTGTAAAGTTGGTTTTAGGGTTTGAGATGGTATGTGTTTAAATGTTTTGGTTGATGTGTTTTAATAAGGAATATTGTGTTAAACATGTAGAATTTGTGTTTAGAACATTGATTCCATTCATTTGAAACATGTTATATGGTGTTTGATGAGTTGGAGTGCAATTGGAGGAGAGTTGTGCATATTAGGGTTTGTGTTTTGGGAGACACGGCCAAAAGCAATGTGAGACACTGCCAAGCCAAGGGGTTTTGGGCGTGTTGGATTAGTTTTTAGGTGACATGGCCGTGTTCCCAAGCCGTGTTAGCTACTGTGAGTTTTGGTTTAAGAGACACGGCCACAAGCTTGGCCGTGTCCCTTGCCCGTGTTGCTTACTATCCAAGTGGGTTGAGTGACACGGCCACAAGCTTGGCCGTGTCCCTCAAGTGGCTGCCCGTGTCCCTCAATTGTATGGGTTGGGGTTTTTATTCTTTGTTCTAATTGCATTGTTTTGGTTCTCCAAGGGTAGGTTGGTCCCTAAACCTAACCCTAAACACTTTAAACACACTTGAATCAATGAATGATATAATCAAATGCATGTGTAAGGTCCTAAAACTATGAATCATATCAATTGTTCTTTGCCCTAATTGCATTGTTGAGATTGAACAATGTTATGTTATGCATTGTGAATGGTAATGTGTTTCATGAGTAATATACATTGAAATTGAAATGTATGTCAAAGATGCAATGATAATTCAAATAAGACATGATATGAGACAATGCCATTGTGTTTGGCTATGATGATGCAATTGAAAGAAATAAGGCATGTTTGCCTAAATGTTGTTGAGAATTGAGAATGAAAATGATAATTGAATAATAAATGAATTGTGTGGCTAATGTGTTATTCCATTTTCAGAGTTGGTTGTTGGTGGCATGCCTAATAAGTGTAACAATCTCTTGAAGTTAGGTTGGATTGAATCCTTGAAGCCTAATTGAGATGTTACCACCCTTGAAGCTAGGTTGGGTTAGTTCTTGAAGCCAAGTTGGGTAGAAGCTTAGCATGCTTTGCTCCCCTTGAAGCTTGGTTGAACTTAATCCTTGAAGCCTAGTTGGGTATATGATATTGATAAATGTGATAACAAAACCAAAGCTTTAACTCTGAAAATTGAATGGCATATTAGTGTGTCTTGGGCCCATGCTTGTCTTTGTTTAGTGTTGATTATGAATGGTTAAATGAATACTAATGAGGTATATGAAAAGATATTGAAATGTGATATGTAATGTGAAAATATGTTGTTAGTTTTGCATATATGATGTTATATGTATAATATGGATTGAGAAATGACATTGCATTGCACTAAGTCATATCATTTGCATGATTATCTTACTAAGCCGTTGGCTTAGCGCGATAGTGTTTAATCGCGCAGGTAATAGAGTTGATAGAGTTGAACCCGAGAGTTCATCAAGACCAAGTGAGAGTAGACCTTGAAGAATCTATTTTGGGAGCTTAAAGATCAGAGCAGACTTGCCAATCATGTATACTTCTTTATATTTTGTAAAGAAATGTTTAATATGTAAATATGTACATATTTTATAACTTCCGCTGTGTAATATTTAAATATATATATATATAACTAATATGTTTTGTTTTATAAGTAAATGATCTACTTTTCTATAATGTATAATGATAAGGGTATTGTATCAAGTTTAAAGTGTTTTGAATGTTAAGAAAACCGTAGCATCCCTATGTTTGGTGCACTTATGCTACATTGTTGGGGTTGTAGTGTGTGTGCATTGGATATGGGGGTGTTACAAATCGTTTTCTTTGGTTTTTGTTTTAATAACTTTAATCTTTTGCTTTAATTATCACATTGATCAATTGGTATTCGTAATCCCACTGGCATATTTCATAAAGCATAAAACTATCTAGTAGTCAACAATTAATTGTTAAAATCTATCTTGTTTACTTTTAACTTCGATAACCGTATGTTATTTCATTAAAACTCAAAACCTCAAATATTTTTATCCAAAAGCCTAAACCATTATTAAACTCCAAAATATTGATTATTTTTCTAAAACCTTAATTTATTTTTCCAAATCCAAAATTGTGTTTTTTCTTAGGCAGTAAGTCAATTCCAAAAACCCTAATTCCAAAACCCTAGTTTTAAAAACTCTAATTCCAAAAACCCTAATTCCAAAACCCTAATTCCAAAAACCCTAATTCCAAAAACCCTAGTTTAAAAAACTCTAATTCCAAAAACCCTAATTCCAAAAACCCTAATTCCAAAACCCTAGTTTTAAAAACCCTAATTCCAAAACCCTAATTTAAAAAAAAAACCCTAATTCCAAAACCCTAATTCCAAAACCCTAGTTTCAAAAATCCTAAAAATCCTAATTTAAAAACCCTAATTATAAAACTTTAGTTTCTAAATGTTTCGAAACCCTAAATTCAATTGATAATTCTTTAAAACCCTAAATTTACATATTTATTGCTTTATTTAATTTTAGATTTGATTATATAGTTTATTATATTTTTTGATGGTTGGTTTATTTAATTTCAATACTTGATTTATTTAATTTATTAAGTGTAGATCCTCAATTTTGACCCAATCCGGTCCAATATATTTTATTTAGTCTAAAATGATTTTTGTTGTCTAATTGGTCCAAAATAATTTTTATTAAATAATTTTTACTTTAGTATCTAATTTTTATTAATAAAAAATAGAAATAAACAAATAAAAGTCAAAAAATAAAAATAAAAATAAAAATCGGAGTAAAAAAAATCGGCAACGAAAAAATTGTCGCGCGGGCCCGTGGGCATTTCGCCCGTAGGAAATTCCTGCGGGCGAAATCACTCTGCTATTTCACATGCAAAAATTTCTTGCCTGCAAAATAGCTTATGGGACCGCTCCGCGCGCGCTGCCCCAGAGAGCTGCAGCAGATTTTTTTGCTAGCACAGTTTTTCCGCAGCAGTTTTTTTCGGCAGTGCAAATTTTCCGACGCAAATTTTTCGAAACCTAATCCAATTAGGTTTTGGTTTCTTTTTTTTATTAATATTACTTACCTTAACTAATTAGGAATAAACAACCTCAAACCACTATAAATAAGGACCAAAGGCAATTAATTTAAGGGAGGCAAAAAATCCAAGAGTAGTTTGGAGAATTTGAAACCAAATCAAGGAAGGAAAAGAAGAAATTCAATTCAACTCTTTTCTAGAACAGCAGCAGCACGATTTAGAGGATTCAAAGGCAAAAAAGGCTTGTCTTTGGAGCTAGTTCATCCAAGAAGAATTGTTTTTGGAGAAATCATCAAAAGAAGGTATGTGTTAATTAATTTTCTTTAATTGTTTTCTTTACACAGTAGCAAATTTATGAAATCAAAATTAAAAACCTTTGAACTTTAATTTAGTTTTTCTAAAGCCAAAAAACCTTATTTTGTTACTTTATTTTCCAAAAAGTCTTAAAATTATTATTTTTTCTTCTTAAAAACCTTAAAACTCTAATTGAACATATTCTTCAACAAAACCAAAATCAAATTCTGTTTCTTTTAAAATTTTAAAGTAGGTTCTATTTCATTCAAAAGGCCTTAAAAAAACATCTTTTCTACTTATAAAAACTTTAATTTATTTGTTTAAATTCATAAAACTTCATGAAATTATCAAATTGATTTCTAAATTCTTAAAAATTATTCACCACCCGAGACCCTAAATTCCAAAATATCAAATCCAAATTCAACTTCCAAAATTCAAAATAATGAACACTAACCCTTTTAAAACCTTAAACCCTAATTTTTATGAATCCTAATCCTTTTAAAACATTAAAAAACATAAAAACATAAATTTTACACAGTAGCTTAGGAACCTAATAACCAAAAATCACAAATTAAAGTATTTTAAAGTGTTTAAAACCCTAGTTTCATGATATCATCATTCAAACCTTAATTTTGTTAATCAAAGAGTCTTACCAACCCTTTAAAACATAAAACCCTAATTTATTTTAATTCCATAAAAAGTCACAGTAGCCATAATTGGACTTTTATTTGCTTTATTCAATTCCATACTTGATTATGCTTTGATTTATTTCTTATGCTTTAATTTATTTAATTTCAATACTTGATTTATTTAATTTATCATGGATGGATGTTTATTTTATATTTTGATTAATAGCTTTGATGAATGATTTGTTTATGATGAATGATTATTTACTTTTATCAATTATTTAGATTTCCAAAAGTTGTAAGAGGTGTGTTTCCACTTGGTGGGTACCTCATTAGTTAAACATCATGTAATTTAATTTGCTTTTCTATTTTAGAACCTATGTAAAGGGCATGTTTCTACCTTTTGGTGGGTGTCCTATTTAGGCATATGATGTAAGGACATGTTTCCATCCTTGGATGGGTGTCCATTTTTTTGCTTTGTTTGGACTTTGCTTTGATTTTAATATATTGATGCTTTCTTTTAATTATTGTGTGTAATATGGATAATATTATTATATTTAAGAATTTTATAATATTAAGACCTATAAAGGAGGCCGGTTCCAATGAACCGGACGTTGTGGGGGTGTTGGGCCATTTCTCATCTTCCCCACACGTACCCAACTTTCCAAACCCATTAAGGGGTTGGGGATTCCTTAGGAATAGAGTCATCCACCCCTTTCTTTTTTCCCTGTCCGTCCGGGTGGCAATTCCATTTTTCTCCGAACTTAGGTCTGTGTTCTCTAAGGCCTCGAGCCTAAACAGTGCCGAAGTGACAAGAACCATTCCACCGGGAGTGGGGGCGAAAATCCCCGCTCACAGTGGCGACTCCACTGGGATAAAAGAAGTTGATTCCGTTGGTCTTTATTTTATTCTATTCTTTCTTATAATGATATTATCCATTGCATCATCTTAGATTGCATCGTGTGCGTGAGTTAGGATGCCCGTGTTACCCGTGTTATGTTCTGTAAGGGATACCATACTTTCACTCAAGGTATGGAGATCGAGCATGGCATAACCACTCATAGCCTCGTACCATTTGGTATATACTTGTTATGGGAACCTAAGCCTTTTAACCCAAAGACTAAAGCTCATGTAATTGGCCTAGTTACTTTCCTTAGGTTTTACCCCATATGCATGTTGTTTGAATATGGTTGATTTATCTTGGCTTAAATCATGGCTTATTTCGTTTGTTCTTTTTCTAATATGACCTAAGTACATTGTAAGCTCAAAATAAATTTTTCTTTAAAATCCAAAAGACCAAAACTATTTTTAAAATTTTTTAAGATGGTCTTTGGACATAATACTTTTCTAAAAAATAAATAAATTCTTTGGCCCATGGTCCAAATACTAAGCCCAAAATCCATTTTTCTAAAATCTTTTACAATGGGCTTAGAAACAAAATTATTTTCACCAAACCATTTTTTACAAAGAGCTTGCAAAAATATTTAGATCAATTGTGAAATACCAAAAATCAATTGTGGGCCTAGTTTACACTAAGAATAAATTAACCATGGGCTTATTTTTGGCATGAACCATTAGTTACTCTTTCCGAGTGAGAAATCTATTTATAATAAACCTCTTAATTTCGTTTTAATCCAACATAGCATAAAAGCTACTTTAGTTTGTTGAATGGATTAAAACCTAAATAATGGGAATTATCATGGATTGATTTCCATTTTTGAAAATATAACTATTGGTTAAAACGTCCGAGGGAATTATTCGAAAGCAAGATACCCCGTGTTGGTATTTTGTTAACCATATACCTAGAAAAAAGAGACTTGCCATTCGTATGTGGATGTTATAAGGTTGGAAGGATCGTCCTAATTACACTTGTTTATTGGTTGATTGTGCATACATGCATACATGCATACATTTGCATCTCATATCATTGATCCTCTCTGGCTCACAGCCCTGGATTACGAAAGTTCAAAAGCTTACGACAATCCGACCTAATGAGGATGATGATTGGGCTCAATACTACCAAGAGGTTCAAGAAAAGAAGAAAGAACCGAAGGCTGTTGAGAAGGCAACTATTGAAAAGACCGAGACATCCGATGTTGAAAAGATGATTGTTGATATAGAAAAGAAATTTGAGAAGAAGTTGAAAACTGAAGAGATGTCTGAGATCGACAAACTATTTGACAAGATGAAGAGGTCCCTCATAAATTCAAGATGCCTTCCTTTGCTAAGTACAATGGCACCAGAAATCCCCATCTTCATGTGAAACAGTATATCACTGCCATGCAATCTGCCCGAGCTACTAAGGCTCAAACCCTAAGGTACTTTATGCTCTCATTGGACCCTATTGTCCAAAATTGGTTCAATACCTTAGATGATGGAACACAAAAGAGTTGGGATCTACTTTACAAACCCTTCATCCAACAATATGGATATAATGTTGAGTTAGAAGTTACTTTAATGGAAGTGGAGTCCATAAGGCAAAGTCCAAATGAGAAATTTGTGGACTATATGAAGCGATGGAGAAACAAGGCCGCTTTACTCAAGAAGAGGCTCGATGAATCCGATCAAATAAGGATGATTGTGAGAGGGGTGTTGCCTAGTCTTCGTGAGAGGCTGTCTCATACACTCATCCATGATTTCAAAGACCTCCTCCAAGCTGGTTTGCAAATTGAAAAATGGGAAAGGGAGAAGAGCCGCTTTGCAACAAAAAGGAACGAGAAAGGGAGCTATCAACCTGGTAGCCAAAGCATGCAAAAGGCCGTCGGTGTTAATGCTACTAACCAAGGGACAAGGATACAATTTTTAAAATTGGGAAAGCCGATGTCTTAGGTTCTCAACAAGCTTCAAAGAAAAGGATTACTATAACCCTTAAATCCTCGTCCTTTGCTTAACCCTTTGACACCAAAGCATTTTGTCAATGTCACCAAATGCAAGGGCATGACACGGATAGATGTGTGAGGTTGAGACATGAGATTCAAAATATAATTGATAATGGGAAGCGACCCGAGCCCAACAAGCCAAACACCAAAGATAACCCATTACCGAAATTCAATAGGGTACCACCACCGGCAACCTTCATGATTGGAGGAGGTTTGCATGAGGCCTTTGTCATGTCTTCTTCTCAAGATGTGGATGAGAAAGCAATCAAAGAAGAAGAGGCATTTGTCAAAATTGAACAAGCTATGATGGGTGGAGAAGTAGCAATTTGTGTTGTCAACGGGTTTTGGGATTCAAGTGATAGTGATGATGATATCATACCCAAGAAGGAGGAGTGGACTTGGTCCTAGCCCGAAGAAGATGAGGTGATGAATACTAGATCCGGTAAGCCTTACACAAGGCCACCACCTAAGGAGATAGAAACAAATAAGGGAAAGGAAGTTGAAGTGGAAGAAGATGATGCTGTGCTAAAGCAATTGAAAAGAACCCAAGCAAGTGTTAGCATTTGGGACTTGTTAGCTACTTCTAAAAAGCACCGAGAAACTATGGCCAAAGCCTTAGCTAGCATGCCCATTTCTACCTCCACAACACCGGAGGAGTTGATCAACTTCATAAAAATTGGGGAAGTAATGAAATGTGAAGAGGTCCAAGAAAAGAGTGAAGTTAATATGGGAGCAGTTTCTTTTTCTGATGCAGACTTACCGGATGAGGGAAGAGATCACATCCGCCCTCTCTTTATCAAAGTAGAAGTCAAGGGGAAGAGGACTCCATGCGTAATGGTCGATGATGGGTTGGCCATAAATGTTTGTCCACTTAAAATATTGCCAAAGCTAGCCATGTCAACAAGAGATCTAAACCCAACCGAGATAACGATTCGTGCTTATGACAACACTAAGAGGCATGCTGAAGGGACTTTCAAAGCCGATGTCAAGGTCGGTCCAATTGAATCTATTGTTGAGTTTGTTGTTTTAGACATACCAGTTACCTTTGCCTTACTCTTGGGGCGACCATGGTTTCACCCTCTTGGTGGAGTTTCTTCCACCCTTCATCAAAAAGATCAAATTCCCCAACGAAAATGAGACAGTAGTCATTGAAGCTGAAGATAATGAGATTGTTAATGCTCTAATGGTTGAGAGGCCTCTCAATGGTTTTCAAGTGGCTGCAATTTCTGATGATGAAGTAGTGGACTCCAAAGTCTTGAATATGATGAAGAACATGAACTACCTTCCCGGAGCTGGTCTTGGAAAGGGTAAGGCCAGTTTAACAAAGTTGCCGGATTTTAGAACTCAAGCTTCCAAGAAGGGGTTAGGATATGATGAAGCCAATGATGTTCAACCAAAGAAGAATGAGAAGATGAGCTTCCCACCACTTGAAGAGATCTTTGTCAAAGCTCCAGATATGGGACCACTCCAAGGAAAGCCCGAGCCGATCATGTTCATGGGTAAGTTAATTCCAGGTTTTGAAATTTTTGCAGATGTTGCTGAGCTAGTGGAGCAAGTGAAGAAAGAGCTCACCTTGTCAACCAAAAAAAATCCAATCCAAAAGAGAAGAATGAAGCTGCCCTGAAAGCCGAGAAGACTCCGAAAGAGATTGCTGCCCTGGTCGAGGAAAAGTTTGAAAACATCCTGCTTTATGATTCTGAGAACAATGATTTTGATTTTGATTTTAATTTGTCTGCTTTGTATGAGGATGATGATGTTTTCTTTTCCAAAATGAATGCAATAAAGTCTGATTTTGCTTACTTGTGTGATGTTTCTCCTGATGGTTGCAAACATTCAAATAGCAGTTACATGAGCATCTTTAATATTAATTCTGTTAACACACAATCATTAAATTTGGGAACAATTGAAAATCCTAAAAACATTAGCATAGCATCCGACCTTACTCCTAATGAGAGAGAGAGATTTGAAAAAAATATTCAAAAAATATGAAGAAGTGTTTGCTTGGTCTTACAAAGATATGCCGAGGATAGATCAAGACATAGCCGAGCATCATATTCCTACTTACACTCACATTAAGCCTGTCAAACAAAAGCTTAGGCGACTAAGACCTGAGTGGGCTGAATTGGTTAAAGAAGAGGTCACTAAGCAAATACAAGTGAAGTTCCTTGAAGTGATAGAATATCCAGATTGGTTAGCCAACATAGTACCCGTGCCAAAGAAAGATGGAAGGAAAAGGGTCTGCGTGGACTATAGAGATTTAAACAAAGCTTCCCCTAAGGATGATTTTCCTTTACCTATATAGATGTTCTCATTGATAGTGCGGCCTCTAGCGTGCTACACTCATTTGTAGATGGATTTTTCGGATACAATCAAGTGTTAATGGCCCAAAAGGATAAAGCCAAAACTGCCTTCACTACTACATGGGGTATATTTTGTTATATGGTGATGCCTTTTGGCTTAAAGAATGCTGGAGCAACCTACCAAAGGACCACACTATTTCATGACATGATGCATAAAGAAGTTGAAGTATATATTTATGATATGATGGTGAAGTCGGATACAAGGGAGCAACACTTCCAAAACTTAGAATTATTCTTCGATAGAGCTTTGAAGTATAAGCTAAGATTAAACCCAAAGAAGTGTGTATTCGGTGTTACTTCAAGCAAATTGTTAGGACATGTAATTGGTCTGAATGGTATTGAGATAGATCTGACAAAGTTAAAGCAATCAGGGATATGCCAGCCCCAAAGACGGAGAGAGAAGTTCGGGGATTCATTGGTAAACTGCAGTACATTAGCAGATTTATAGCAAAGCTCACAACAATCTGTGAGCCTATCTTCAAATTGCTTAGAAAGAATCAGCCGGTCATATGGAACGAAGAATGTTAAAAGGCCTTTGACCGAATAAAAGAGTATTTGTTGAATCCACCTGTTTTGAAACCACCTAAACCCGGAAAACCTCTATTACTATACTTAGCAGTAGAAGAAGAGTCGATAGGAGCCATGCTAGCCCAAGTAGATGAGTTGGGGATTGAGCATGTTGTTTACTATTTGAGTAGAAAGCTCCTACCTTATGAAATTAAGTATAGTATCATCAAAAAGACATGTATAGCCATGGTTTGGTCTTCTAAGAAGTTGCGGCATTACTTTCAATCGTATAGTGTGCAAGCAATTTCCAGGTTGGATCCAATGAAGTACTTAAGGGAGACACCCTCTTTAATTAGGAAATATGGTTGATGGTTGATAATATTGGAAGAATTTGAGATTGAATATTGTGAACACTCGAATTTTGAGGCTCGGAAAGCCGATTTTCTTATACTGCAAGTGACCAAGCTAGACCGGATGACCACGGCAGAATCCACCGAATGTATGTCTTCATGGTACTTGAAATGTCTGGAGCAACGCAACGATCACGAATATGGCCTCGGAATAATTTTTGGAGGTCCACAGCTCCCAAAAAATCAGTTTGAACGAAAATCGGGAGATTTTTTTAGGGCTAAACTGCCAAGCTTGGCGGTCCGACCGCCAACCGCGGCGGTCCGACCTCCAGAACCGGCAGTCCGACCGCCGGCATTGATTTTTTTCCCAGTTTTCCGGCTGACAGCGCGGTCCAACCGCCGTCCAGTACGAAATTTTGTCTATAAAAAGGCTTTTGATTCTCAGAAAAAGGGGTTGGCTTTTGGAGCGTGTTACAGGAAGCAAGGATCATATTCTGAGAGAACAAGATCTGGAACTTAGAAGTGGGAAAATTGTAAACAAGGTAATATCCTAATTCATTTTTGTCAATTCAAGCATACATTAAGCATTCCACTTTCTTCTTAATTTCTTTTTGGTCAAAGACCTAATCCTTTTAGGTCTGAGGCCTAATTAACTAATTAATCAACATTTCGGCATTAAGTCACGAATCAATCAATTTTTTGGCATGGAGCCTAAATTGCATTCTTTTTTTGTACCAAGTACCCAAATTTAATCAAATTTAGCACCAAGTGCTCAAAATCACACTATTTTGGCGAAAAGCCCGACAATGCACAAAGCATACACACACACATGCATAAATGCATAATTGCCTTTAAATAGGCTTTTCCGAACTACATGGGCTTTGATCTCTCATAAAAATGAGAGTATGTAGGCATATTTGGGATTCACCCCAAATAGCAAGTCCACAATTTATCAACAATCTCTTCTTCTTCCTTTATGTTTTCCTTTTGGATCCATTTCTTATTTGGAAAATTAATCAAATACATGACATAGTCCCCGAATCCTCCTTGGGTTCGTAGATTAGGAACCTTTACATTGGATGCGTTAATTGGAGTCAAACAAGGGTTTTTCTTAGTTTTTCCCTTCGAACGAAAAAAACTGAGTGGTGACTCCTAACAACACGTGAACGTTCATCCGAATCCTCTTCGGGTGAAATCCGAGGTTCACAGTTTGACGACTCCACTAGGGACCATAAAAATGATTTATGGGATTCTAGTGGACTACTATTGCTTATTTGATTAATTTGACACTAGGGACCATGAAAATGATTTATGGGATCCTAATAGACTATTATTATTCATTTAACTGATTTGCCCTTCTTTAGGGTACTTTTATTCATTTTGCAGGGTACCTTAGCAATATATATCCCCTCCTTGGGGATATTGGATTGAAAATTGACAAAAGGAATCTTTTTCCTTTAATGGACCCCTTGTTTGATTAATTGTGCATTTATTTTGTCGTTCAGAGAATCTTTTTCTCTTGCATTATATGGGGGAATCATTTTCTTCCATTGCATAAAAAAATTTGTTTTCAAATGAATTTCTTCTCTTTCTGTTCAAAATTCTGAGTCTGGATAGCAAGTAGCGCTGACCGGCAGGTCTCCTTGATTATGCCGGCGGACAGCCAAAGCGTCCTCCCTATTGTCGCAAACCATTCCAATCCTTTTGGAGTGGCCCATGAGTAATCGTACTGTTGGACCCACGCGAAACTCCTTGTTTCACATGTGGTTAGGTATATCTTACTCAAGACTCAAGGGTCCCTATTATGAGCTAATTCTCTATTTTTCATGAACAATAGAACCTTTCCTTAGGTTGTATGTACCCAATGATAGTGCCATATTCCATTAAAATGAATTATGATATGATGAGGTGCATTCATGCAACATGACAACATTATTTTGGGGGAAAATCTTTTGGGAAAAAACTTTTGATGTATATAAGTGGACCAAGAGTCTTCCTACCCTATACACTACCCTGATCCTTTACCCTTAACCTTTGCAGGTATCCACTATCCGTGTGCCTTCACCCACACAAGCTACACCAACTCCAACTGTGCAATCACCCACAAGTCCTGCTACCCCAATTTCACCAACTGCTCCAATTACTGAAATGGCTACTATTGAACAGATTAAGGCCTTGCTAGATGGACAGGTTAAGGAAATTGAAGCTAGGATGCAAGAGAGAATTGATGAAGCTTTGGTTGCCCAAAGGGTAGCCATCCTGGCTGAATTGGGAGGGGCACCAAAGACGGCCTCTACTCCTGGAGATTTGGGAAAGGAACCCATTGTGGGGCAAACTAGTACCCCCATGACTGCTCAGAACAATACCCCTGTCATCAATTTCGAGGATCCACTCTCTAAGAATGAAACTGATGAACTGAAAAAGAAACTTGAATTGCTTGAAAGGTCAATCACTGCCATGAAAACTCATAAAGAGGTGGTAGACATGGATTCCTTATCCTTGTTTCCTCAAGCTAGATTGCCTCCAAAATTCAAGATGCCTGGGATGGACAGATTTGATGGGACCACTTGCCCTAAAACCCATTTGAAGATGTATGTGGGGGCCTTGAGCCCTTGGGGTTTAAATGATGAGCTCTTTGCTCAACTCTTTCAACAATCCCTAAAATGGTTTGTAAGCCTGGATCGTGCTAAGATTAAGACCTGGGAAGACATCTGCAATGCGTTTAACACTCAATACCACTACAATATTGAGGTAGATGTCACTAGAAGGGAGCTTGAGACTACCAAGCAAAACAACAATGAACCTTTCTCCTCGTTCCTTACGAGGTGGAGGGCGAAGGCTGCCCAAATGATCAATCGTCCTTCAGAACAGGAGCAGATTGATATTATAATCAGAAATTTAAGACCTACATATCAAGCTCAACTGCAAACCCAATACCTACCTACTTTCAAATCGCTCAATGCGACTGCAACTAAGGTAGAAGACTTGATACAATTGGGTAAAATAGTAGATGAGGGAGCTACTTCGAAGTATAGGAAACAAGGCCAAGCTACTTCCTCAAGCAAGGTCAATGAAGTGGCCAATATTGCCCCTACGAATACTTTACGTGTGGGCAATCTTGGGCAGAGAAATCAGCCAAGAAGGCAATATACCGACCTTGGGATGCCCCTTCATCTAGTGTTTAAAAAGGCTGTGGAAGGGAAGTATTTGAAGCCTTTGGACCCAAGGCCACCTCCAAACCCATTACCCGCCAGTTATAAGGCCAATGAGTATTGTGAATACCACCAAGGAAAAGGGCATAGAACAGATGCTTGCTGGACTCTGAAAAACCGCATCCAGGATTTGGTGGATAGGGTGACATCATTCCTCTCAGGAGTCAACCGAACATTGATACTAACCCTTTGCCTAATCATTCCATCCACACCATCACTGTGGAAGAAGAGTTGTTTGATCCTTTCAAACTTCTCTTAGAAATGAATGAAGTGTGTGTGTTGGATTTGAATGACCTTGCTGAAGAGGTCAATGCTTTGACAAGAAGCGAAAGGCAATATCAGCCACTCGATTTGGGAAAAGCCCCTACAGCCTCAAATCACCCCCATAAGAAGACACCAGAGCCAAAAGAAGACCTTGTCCTCTCTCAGCTTAAGCAAACTCAAGCTAGGGTATCAATTTGGGAGCTCCTTGCTTCCTCATTCCCACACCGTCAGGCTCTCAGTGAAGCTTTAAGTCAACTTGATACATCAGTGGACACAAGCCCAGAAGCTTTGGTGGCCACTTTGACTCAATCAACCAAGGCATTGATTATCCGATTTTCTGATACAGACCTACCAGAAGATGGCAGTAAACACAATGATGCCCTATACATCACCATACAAACTGGGGAAAAGATTGTTCCCATGGTTCTCATTGATAATGGGTCAGCCTTAAATGTATGTCCCTTGAAGGTAGCAAGCTGTCTGGGGTTGGAGGCTACAGATCTTACACCTTCTGATCAGATTGTTAGAGCATATGATAACACTCGAAGAGAAATTTTGGGTGTTGCCACTCTGGAAATTGCTATTGGGCCGGTGAAAATGAGAGTGCCCTTCCAAGTCATTGATGTACCCGCGAGCTTTAATCTCCTCCTTGGAAGGCCGTGGATTCATCAGAATAATGTTGTCCCTTCTTCATTACATCAAAAACTTAAGTTCCCTTTTGAAGGAAAAATCATCACTATTAAAGGTGACACCTGTGAAATCAACAAGAGAACCATGGATCAGTCTCTCTTTGAGGTTATTCCTGGCGAAACTGCCATGACCTTGACTGGTTTCCATTATGATACAGTCCAATGCATTGAAGGAGAAAAACCCAAAGGGCCATTTATCTTATATGATTTTGGAGAGGTCCAAATCAATTTCCTGGTGGGAATGATGCTAAGGGTAGGTCTGCTGCCCGGAATGGAAATGATAAAGTCTGGGAGAAAAATACCCGTAGTGCGGCCATGGGAAGAACCTGAGAATAAGGGAACTTTTGGCCTGGGGTACAAACCCACAGATGAGGAGATTGAAGAGTTTGAGCATGGAAGGAAGAAAAAGAAGAATTGGGGGGCAAGAAGCCTCAAAATGCGCCCTTACTTTAGAACTCTGAATGGTCACTTCTGCAAATCTGGAAAAGCAGTTCCTTACTGTGGTTTTCAGGAACCATTCTATTCTCCTATGACTGGAAAGAAGCTACCAGGTTTTGAGATGTTCGATGATGTTTTAGCTATAAAAGAAGAAGAGCCAGAACCTATAGCTGACCCACAAATGGAAGATTTTATGCGGCCTAGTCTCTTTGATGAGGTTGCTATGATAACCAATTTTGAAGACAAAAGGGACTTCATAAAGCTGATCAAGACAATAGATGGACCACTGATGAACTGGTATGCCGAGGAGGGACAAGCTGCTGTAGTCAAATCTAGTCCTGTGTCACACCCTGAACCTGAGTCTTGTACTGAGTCAAACACTGAGTCAGAGTCTAGTTCTGAGTCTTTCTTAGCATCAGGAATTGAAAACCCTAATGTCAAATGTAATGTAACTTTGGAGGATGACTCCGACATTATTAATGAAACTGTTCAAGTTCTTGGTTACCCTGTGTCTTTTGCTTTCCAAGTATTATCTAGCAAAAATGAAATAGATGAAATAAAAGAAATAAATGAAAAAATAATGATTGGCAAAGAAAATGAACATACATACATTGCATATGATTGTGTGAATAAGGAACAGGTTGTTGAGTGCATCAGAAGATATGTTGACTGCTTCATGTGGAAGGCAAGTGATGTCACGGGAATAGACCCAGCCATAGCAGTTCATAAGATTCCACTATACCCAGATGCAAAGCCGGTTAAGCAGAAATTGAGAAGAATGAAGCCAGAATGGTCTTTGAAAATTAAAGAGGAGGTTGCCAAGTAACTGGACAATAAGTTCATAGAACCAATTGTCTATCCTTCCTGGTTAGCAAACATCGTGCCAGTCCCGAAGAAAGATGGAAAGGTCAGGATGTGTGTTGACTATAGAGATTTGAATAAGGCCTGTCCCAAGGACGATTTTCCACTGCCACACATCGATTTGCTGATAGACAGGATGGCTGGACATATGATGGTCTCCATGACTGACTTCGCGGTTGGGTACAATCAGATCCTAGTGCACCCACCAGACAAAGAGAAGACAGCTTTCATTACAAAATGGGGTACTTTCTGCTATAGGGTTATGCCTTTTGGGTTGATAAATGCAGGGGCTACCTACCAAAGGATGGCGACAACAGTCTTTCATGACATGATTCACAAAGAAGTAGAAGTGTATGTTGATGATATGATTGTTAAGTCAAAATCTCCAGAAGAACATGTTGAAGCACTTGAGAAGTTCTTCCTTAGACTTCGCAAGTACAATTTGAAACTTAATCCTGCAAAGTGCCTGTTTGGAGCAACATCAGGCTTATTTTTGGGGTATTTGGTCAGCAAGAGAGGAATAGAAGTTGATCCAGCAAAGTCAAAGGCTATTCTGAAAATGCCTCCGCCAAGAACAGAAAAAGAGGTTCGAGGCTTGCTAGGTAGATTACAGTATATCAGTCGATTCATATCACAATTGGCAGAGACTTGTGGTCCAATCTTTAAGCTACTAAGGAAAGGTGCTTCACAAGAATGGAATGAAGACTGCCAAAGGGCCTTCGACAAGATCAAAAAATACTTGTTAAATCCGCCAATTCTGCAACCTCCCAGAATGGGAAAGCCTCTGCTCTTGTATTTGTCTGTACCAGATGAAGCCATGGGTGCAATGCTAGCTCAAGAAGCCGAAAGTACAAAGGTGGAAAATGCAATTTACTACCTCAGCAAAAGGATGCTGGACTATGAGTTAAAGTATAACAAGATTGAGAAGTTGTGTTTAGCATTGTATTGGGCTTGCACAAAGTTACAACACTACTTGTCTTCTTACACTACTTATGTCATCGCAGAACAGAGTCCCTTGAAATTCCTTATGGAGAGGCCTATTTTGGACAGCAAAATGGCTAAGTGGGTGTCAACAATGGCAGCCTTTGACTTAAAATTCATTCAGAGGAAAGCTGTGAAAGGTGGCGCAATAGCTGACCAATTAGCAGAATTACCTGTAAAAGACGAGATGCGAGAAATGGGTTTCCCTGACGAAGACCTCTTGAATGTGGAAAGAAGTGTTTGGGAGATGTATTTTGATGGGGCATCCAATTATCATGGAAATGGAATTGGGATTGTGTTCAAAACTCCTTGTGGAGAATACATTCCCTTTGCAGTTAAACTTGACTTTAGCTGCACAAACAATGAAGCAGAATATGAAGCTTGCATTAATGGGCTTGAAGCCGCCCTGGAATTAGGGATTAAGAACCTAATGGTCTATGGTGATTCTATTTTAATAGTATCACAAGCTTTAAGGAAATGGAAAATAAGAGAAGAGCGTTTGGTTCCTTACCTACAACGTCTCGATCATTTGGCACAACAATTCGATGATTTGTCCTTCGAATATCTCCCAAGAGCAAAGAATCAGTTTGCTGATGCCTTGGCTACTTTAGCTTCCATGATCAATATCAAGGAGGGGAAAGTCGTTCGTCCATTAAAAGTTCAACTTCAGAAACAGCCTGCCCATATAATGCATTTGGCCGATGGTAAACCATGGTTTTGGGATATCAAGAGTCATCTCAAGGATGGAAGTTATCCAGAGGGATCATCAAAGGTTGATCAGAGGGCCATAAGGTAGCTAGCCACAGGTTACGTTCTTAATGGAGATATCCTCTATAAGAGGAGTTGGAATGGAATGCACCTAAGGTGTGTGAATGAAGCAGAGGCTAAGCAGATAATGGAAATGGTACATGGTGGCGAATCAGGACCACACATGTATGGGATCGCCTTGGCTCAAAAAATTGCCAATCTAGGATATTATTGGTCCACCATGAATGCAGACTGCATGACATTTGTGTAAGAATGCCATCAGTGTCAGATATTTGCTAAGATGCAGAAGCAACCTTCCGTTGCCCTGAATCCGATCACTTCTCCATGGCCCTTCGCTACTTGGGGAATAGATATAATTGGCAAAATACATCCAAAAGCCTCGAATGGACATCAATTTATCTTGGTAGTGGTGGATTACTTCACAAAGTGGGTTGAAACAGCTTCCTATGCAGAATTAAACGCCAAAAGGGCAGCACAGTTTGTCCGAACCAACATCCTTTGTCGGTACGGGATGCCATTTGAGATTATCACTGATAATGGAACTCATTTCCAAGCAGAATTTGCTAAGCTCTTGAAGGATAAGAATGTCCAGCATCATAAGTCCTCTCCTTATAGACCTCAAACAAATGGAGTTGTAGAAGCAGCGAACAAGTCTATAAAGGTGATCATACAAAAAATGATCAAGGAACATAGGCGTTGGCATGAGAAGTTACCACTGGCTTTGTGGGTATATAGAACATCAATTAGAACTCCTACTGGGGCAACCCTGTATTCCCTGGTATACGGAATGGAAGCAGTACTCCCCATTGAATTGGAAGTTCAATCGGCGAGGATAATTCAAGAAAGTCAGATAAATGAAGCTGAATGGATTAGCAATTATCATCATCAGTTGTTGGGTTTGGATGAAAAAAGACTTCAAGCTCTACATCAGATTCAAGGGTATCAGAGGTGAATGGCCAGACATTTCAACAAAAAGGTCAAAGATCAAAAATTGGAAGAAGGCTGTTTGGTTCTGAAAGAGATCAGAACACCTGTTGCAGATCCTCGTGGGAAATTTCATCCTCATTGGGCGGGACCCTACATTTTAAAGAAAATACTTTCCGGCGGAGCCGTCATCTTGTCTGATTTGGATGGTCTGGAGTTCACAAACCCATGCAATCTAGATCAATTAAAGAAATATTATGTATAATCATGCATTGCAAGGAACTACATTAGACCTGATTCTCGCAAACTAATTCGAGATATGTAGGCAGCTCTCCTTGAGCACGGTCTAAATTTTAATAAGAATCATTGACTCATTTTTCTTTTGCCAACATAAAAAAAATAATAAATAAATAAAAAAAAGAAAAAATCCCGCTAAGTCGAAAACCCACAAAGGGCGGCTTAGGCAATAGTGGGGCCCGCTAAGTCGAAAACCCACAAAGGGCGGCTTAGGCAAGAATGGGTAAGAGCTCGCTAAGTTGAAAATCCGAAAGGACGACTTAGGCAAAAATTAGAGCAAATAAATAAAGTAGATAATGCTTGGAAAGCAAACAAAAAGTTATTCATTAAGAATCATTCATCATTTGTTACAAAAAGTGTCATTCAGTAAGAGTCATTCATCCCATGAAATATCCAACCAATCAAAAGTCAAGTCATAACCCAAAAATGTAAAAAAAAAAAAGTAAAAAGGCAACCCAATAAAAAAAAACAAAACAAAACAGAGCCAACCCTAGGGCCTAAATCCTACGCCTCCTACGTGGGGCAGAGTCTTCGGTATCTTCCTTAGTTCCGGAACTCTCTACGACATCTATCTTCTCCTCGCTAAGTGGAACCACCTCCTCTCCCTCTAACTCCTGCAGCAAGGCATACCTCCTGGGTTTTTCAACGGGCCAAACTTCAGCTATAAACCAGGTCCTGTACTCCGGAGTAGGCTGAACAAGGGAAGGCTCAGCAAAAGGCCTGATCATCTGATGGTTTCTGACCCAAGTCTGTAGAACAGCTCGAGTAACTCCGGGGGTAATAGGGGAAGCAATGGTAAGCCCAACAGGAAGGGGAACCCTCTGATCAATCCCCATCTGTCTGAGGACCCGAGAAGCGCTATACCATGTGCTATGAGTGAAACCAAGGAGATAGACATGGTTGTGCATTGCATTCGCCTCCATGAAGCGAGGAATTCTATACCAAGGGATGAACCATAGCAATTCTTCTGGTCCAAGCTCAAACAACCAGATAGTCCACTTGGCCATGGAGGGAAAAGAAATCTGGATTCTCCTGGTGCGGTACTGTGAAGGATTATAAGTCAAGGCATTGGGAGCAGCAACCACTCGGAGATGGTCTCTCAGCCAAACCTGAAAAGATGGATCCTTTCTATTTACAAACAAAAAAGAGAGACAATGAAATTAGAAGAAGCAAAAGGTATAACAAAATTACCTGAAGAATGATCGGGGTGACAATCCAGCTCTCAAACCCGAGCACAGCTCTGTCAAGACTCTGAATAGTCTCGGCCAGAATCATACCATCGATGCAATTAAGTTCTTCCATCTGCCTGACCATGGGGCAAAGCTTCAAATCTCCAAAGCCGGGATCATGGTTGAAAAGAAACCCGGCTAACAGGCAGAAAACGAAAGCCCACATTCTGTGCTTCAGTTGAACCTCATCTTCAAAGTTAGCGGTCAGGAATTCGTCAATCAAGGGAAGCAGCATCGCCTTACTCCCATCCATGATCATAGCTTGAGCTTGAGGCCTGCTAAAGTTGAAAAGTCTCTGAAAAGATCCCACATAACCAACTTGGACCTCATGCCTTACAAGAGGGGCATTGGGGTCACATCCGATGATTGAGCAAAATTCCTCAAAAAGAGGACACATTTCCTCCATTCGAGCACCAAATCTGAAAACGTGGGCTTAAGGGTCCCAAAATTTAATACAAGCATGCAAAAAATCCCAATCCACAGCTACACCTCTAAGGGTGGCAACGACTTTCAGTCCATACCTTCCCATATTGATCCTTTCGACATTATGGAGGCTCTTGGTCCAGTTATGCATCACGTGATTAAAAAGAGGATTCATTGTTGAGGGAAATAAAAAATTCTGCAGTGAAAAATATGTTTCTGGCTCGAAAATGCACTCAAAATTCTATTTTTTTTTTTGTATGCATATACTGCCCCGGCGCCTCCCCGGCGGTCCGACCGCCGGCCGAGCAGTTCGACCGCCGCCGCACAGTTTTGATTCTCATTTTTATTATTTTTATTTTATTTTATTTTTATATTATTTTTATTTTATTTTATGAAATTCGTGTGTTTTGACCCTGTTTAGATTATTTTAGGTAATATTTTTGGGGTTATTTCAGGGATTTATTTTTGAAAATAGACTTCTAAAAAAAAACATCATTCATATCTGCTGTTGATACTAACAAATTAGTGCAGGTTTATACTTAAGTTTAAATGACAGGCGGAAAATATGAAAAGTACAAAGTACAGAGCAAGAATAATTCAAATACTACAAATATAGTCCAAGACAAATATGAGAATTCAGCGCCGAGCTCTCCGTCTTTGCGGCCTGTTCGGTCTCTCATAAGCAGCATCAGTCCAAGCACCTGTCAGCTCATCCGAGAAAGTAGTGATCATTGCCGCCATTTCAGCAACTAGGCCCTCAGGTACCTGTGAAAAAGGACAATCGTAATCAATTTCAAGAGACTTTTATGAATCCTTTTCATGAAAAGTTCTAAAAGGATATACCTGAGTGATGTGCACAAGGCTCCGATAGGGTGCAATCTCTGCACTAATTGGTTGGGTCACCCAACCATCAGGTGCATGATAACGAACAGCATATGGCAGCCTCAAGTCGGCTAAAGCAGGGTCCAATTGACCGGTAGCCGCAAGGATGGATGAGGGAGGCCTCAAGTATGATGAACTGCTGCTTGCTCCAGTATGTGATGGTCCAGCCCTGAAAGTGGAGGCCCCAGCCCTAGAGGAAGAAGGTCTGTCAGCTCGCCAGCTCGAAGAGGGATCCTCTCCCGGGGTGCTGGAAGTGGGGGCCGAAGAGTGGGAGGACCGATAAGGTGGCACAGAATCGAACTATGCCCCAATGCGTGGCATTAGTCGCTGAAGATAGTAGAAATCATAATCTTCCTCTTCCGGGGCAAGGGCCGATTCGAAGGGATAGCCCTCATACTGAGACGCTGAAACAGGCAGAAGAGTCAGAGATAGCATGTCTTCAGGGGGTCCGAGGGAGATGTACGGAAGCCAGCAATCTGGAAAGTCACTCTCTCAGCGAGATAGTACCGTCGATACTCTGGATGGGGAAGTATGAATCGACGGTGAGTCAGGAACTGGGATCGCTGAAAGCTGTGATCTTGAGCAATCCACTCTGCCAACCGGCTAGACATCGCTGTAAATGCTACTGTAAAAATTTATTATGTTAGTGAATCATTTTCTCTAATACAATAAATAAGGATGAGGAGAAAATATTTACCGAGTTCATGGAGCAGCTGTCGAAGAACGATCTCAGCTCTCTGATAGGAAGCTTCCTCTTTGGTACTACTATCCTCTCTTTATACCACCTCCAAGCAATGGGAGAAAGAGGATCTACAGGGGCAAGTGGCTCACGAAGAAAGGGGGCGACATCAGGAAAGTACTCGTAAGCCCAAGTCTGGAAAAAATGAAGAAAATATCAGAGTCGGAGTATGTAAGGTGAAGGAAATGTTCTTTACATTACCTCCCAGAAGTAGTAAAGGTCACATGGAGTAATGCGGGTATAGCAGAGGTCTGACATGTCATCATACAATTTACACAGCATCATGCTGGCCCAATCATATGTCCGAAGTCGTGTCAGGTCGGTTAGACTCTTCAGCACATTGAGATTCACTACGTCCTTCCTGTTTGCTAAGAAGGAGCTAGCAAATAGGAGTATCAGGATGAACCTGGCCACCTGATCAGCTATAAGATCGCCTACCTCATAGCCAGTATAGATGGCTGGCGCCTGCTCTACTAGCCACCTTCGCTGAATGCAGCGGGGCGCCTGATGTCGAGGATAGTCAACCCCGATCAGAGTGACCATGTCGGCTGAAGAGATGTCATGCCGCCAGTCATTGTAGTACTCCACCATCTCAACACCGAAGGGAATCCCAGAAATGACGAAAAAGTCGGTAGGTGTCATCGTCATCTCCCCCCAAGCAAAATGGAAGGTATCAGTAGTGGGCCACCATCGCTCAGCCAGCGCACAGATCAACTCCTTGTGGATATCTCTGCCCGCATCTATAGTCCTCAAATGGTGGAGGAAAGCAGGTCTGATAAGATCCCCCACCGGATGACCGGCCTCAAGAATATAAGCCGGAATAGTGCTCATGGGTCTCTCGGCAGTGGATATCCTAATCGCAGTGTCCTAAAAAAAATTTATTATTGTGGATAATTTAGGGGGGAACTTCAGGAGAATTTAAGTTCTATCCCCAGCCGGGTGACTCCCTGGAAGATTATTTCTAAGTTCTTTACTAGAAATAATTACTGATGGCAGAACATGGTGAAACTTGGTATTACTCTTGATTCATTACTAGTATATGTAAAGGAAAGATTCATAAAAATTTGTTTCTAAGTTCCTTACTAGAAATAAACAAAATTCCTAAACATGCATACTAGATAAGTAAAGAGGAAGGTACTTACCTCATAGCAGCCGGTCCGAGAGCTGTGCTTCTCCTCCTCAAGTAAAAGATTGCAAGGAGGGAGTGGGATCTCGAAGTCTTCAAAGCCAGTGAAATCCATCATTGAAAGAAAGTTTAAAGGAAAGGAAAGGAAAGAAGAAGCAGGAGTGAAAGCAAATGAAAATTGATTTGAAATGAGCCTATTTATAAGGAAAAGATGAAAACGCGGGTCTTTTTACACCTCGCTCAAAATTCTCATTTCTAACGATCACTGTGCTCCATAAATCATTTTTATGGACCCCAGTGGGGGGCAATTGTGAACACTAGAATTTTGAGGCTCGAAAAGCCGATTTTCTTAGACTGCAAGTGACCAAGTCAGACCGGATGACCACGGCAGAATCCACCGAAAGTATGTCTTCATGGTACTTGAAATGTCTGGAGCAACGCAACGATCACGGATATGGCCTCGGAATAATTTTTGGAGGTCCACAGCTCCCAGAAAATCAGTTTGAACAAAAATCGGGAGATTTTTTTAGGGCTGAACCGCCAAGCTTGGCGGTCCGACCGCCGGCGTTGATTTTTTTCCCAGTTTTCCGGCTGACAGCGCGGTCCGACCGCTGACCACGACGGTCCGACCGCCGTCCAGTACGAAATTTTGTCTATAAAAAGGCTTTTGATTCTCAGAAAAAGGGGTTGGCTTTTGGAGCGTGTTACAGGAAGCAAGGATCATATTCTGAGAGAACAAGATCTGGAACTTAGAAGTGGGAAAATTGTAAACAAGGTAATATCCTAATTCATTTTTGTCAATTCAAGCATACATTAAGCATTCCACTTTCTTCTTAATTTCTTTTTGGTCAAAGACCTAATCCTTTTAGGTCTGAGGCCTAATTAACTAATTAATCAACATTTCGGCATTAAGTCACGAATCAATCAATTTTTTGGCATGGAGCCTAAATTGCATTCTTTTTTTGTAACAAGTACCCAAATTTAATCAAATTTAGCACAAAGTGCTCAAAATCACACTATTTTGGCGAAAAGCCCGACAATGCACGAAGCATACACACACATGCATAAATGCATAATTGCCTTTAAATAGGCTTTTTCGAACTACATGGGCTTTGATCTCTCATAAAAATGAGAGTATGTAGGCATATTTGGGATTCACCCCAAATAGCAAGTCCACAATTTATCAACAATCTCTTCTTCTTCCTTTATATTTTCCTTTTGGATCCATTTCTTATTTGGCAAATTAATCAAATACATGACATAGTCCCCGAATACTCCTTGGGTTCGTAGATTAGGAACCTTTACATTGGATGCGTTAATTGGAGTCAAACAAGGGTTTTTCTTAGTTTTTCCCTTCGAACGAAAAAAACTGAGTGGTGACTCCTAACAACACGTGAACGTTCATCCAAATCCTCTTCGGGTGAAATCCGAGGTTCACAAATATGTAACCGGGAAAACAATCAAGGGTAGAACGGTGGTAGAATTCCTGGCTCAACAACCATTACCAGAAAGTGAAGAGGTAATCTTGGAATTTCCAGATGAACATTTAGAAGCAATTGAAGTACAAGGGAGGAAAATGTATTTTGATGGAGCAGTAAACAGGAAAGGAGCAGGTTTGGGAGTTATACTAGAATCACCCGAAGGGGAACTTATCCCTTTAGCCAAGAAGTTGAAATTTAGGGCAACCAATAACATGGTGGAGTATGAAGCTTGTATTTTTTGGTTTGGAAACCTTAATGATTATGAAGGTGGATAAGGTGGAAGTTTATGGTGATTCGTTGCTAGTAGTATCCCAAGTAAATGGAGAGTGGGAGTTGAAAGAAGAAAAATTAAAACCATACCACCGTTATTTGACCATGATGAAGAGGAATTTTAAGGAGTGTAGGTTTATACACCTGTCAAGAGAAGAAAATCAGATGGCTGATGCCCTAGCCACATTGGCTTCGGTATGGGAAAATCCTGCCAGCCTATTCCTTAAGCCTCTGATCTTGACCAGTTCATCAACTCCTTGCTATGAATATGAGACAATCATGGAAGTTGATATGGACCATGATGCATGGTATGATACTATAAGGCGATTTTTGGAGGAAAGAGAATACCCGCCGGGGGCAACAAAGAAAGAGAGAAGAGCCACAAGGAGGTGGTCATTGCAATACATCACCTTCCATGGAGAGTTATACCGAAGATGGCCTGATGGAGTGCATTTGAGATGTTTAAGAAAGCCTGAAGTGGAGCGCATCATGTCTGAAATACATGCGGGAAGTTGCGGTCCGCACATGAGTGGTTTGGCCCTAGTTAAGAAGATTATACGACAAGGATACTATTGGTTGACCATGGAGAAAGACTGTATTGAATTTGTAAAGAAGTGCCAGCAATGTCAGATATATTGTAACTTGAATCATATGCCTCCTGAAGAACTGCATTCAATGTCTTCACCCTGGCCATTTGCCACCTAGGGCATCGACATTATAGGAGAAATACATCCGATAGCCTCAAACGGTCACCGTTTCATTGTAGTAGCAATTGATTATTTTTCAAAATGGGTCAAAGCCGAATCCTTCAACAACCTGGGTGCAAGTCAAATGGCTAGGTTTATCGAAAAGAATCTCATCTGCAGATATGGGGTCTCGCACAGTGTGATATCAGACAACGGAGTACAGTTTCAAGGAGCAGTTAAGGATTTATTCTCCAAGTACCAAATCCATCATCATCGATCCTCTCCTTATAGACCAAAGGCTAATGGTGTCATGGAAGCAACAAACAAGACAATTAAGCAAATTCTATCCAAGATGACCAAGACTTACAGGGAATGGTCGGAAATGCTTCCCTTTGCTTTATGGGGATATAGGACAAGTGTGCAAACACCTACTGGGATGACACCGTTCTCTTTGGTTTATGGGATGGAAGCGGTTTTGCCAATTGAAATTGAGATCAGGTCATTGAGAGTAGTCTTGGAAGCGGAGCTACCTTAAACGGAATGGGTAACAAGCAGATACACACAGTTAGCTCTACTGGAAGAGAGAAGGTTAAAGGCACTGTATCATCACCAACTATATCAAAAGAAGATAGCTCGGGCCTACAATAAAAGGGTCAAGGTCAAAAAATTCAGAGTTGGGGATTTGGTGTTGAAGCAATGTAAGCCTGATGTGTCTGATCCAAGAGGAAAGTTCAGACCTAGCTGGGAAGGGCCATATGTCGTGAAACAAGTCATGAACAAAGGTGCAGTGAAATTGTCAGACATGGATGGGAAATTTAGTGAGCCAGTAAACATTGACAAGTTGAAGAGGTTTTATGTATGATAGAAAAAAAGAAAAAAAAAAGAGCTCGCTAGGTTGAAAATCCAAAAAGGGCAGCCTAGGCAAAAGTTAGAGTAGTCCGCTAGTTCCAAAAACCCGAAAGGGCGGGCTAAGCGACAATTAGGGCTAATGAGAGAAAATCGTCAATTAGAAAACCCGAAAGGGCTAATTGGCAACAGGAGTGATCTTATGTATGCTGGCTTTATGTTTGGTTGTTCCCCAATTTAATAAAATAGAATTAATGATTAAATTTGTTCTATGTGCACTGTTATAAGTATTCGACCAAATATGGATGAAATAATAATCATAATTTCAAAAGGTGATGACAAATTATAAATGGAAAAGAAGCATCTTTTATTACTTTAGTTATTTTTCATCCTAGCAAAACAATTTCTGAATTGACAAATGTAAAATCTATGGCAGTCTATAAGTGTAACGTGCAGGCCAACTTTGCCTTAACTGATCCAAGTAGGCTTCAGTCAAGCAAGGCATGTCTAGGTCAGGAGCAAAGTCAGAATCACGAAGCTCAGCTCCATACTGACGTCCAAGTCGACGAGGATCATAGCATGTACCTTGACGAAGAGCAACAAGGGGAACGTACATCAAGTATGTCCGCATGGTGATACGAGAAATCTTCCACCAAGGTACCAACCAACGGATATTGACTTCAGAGCGTGAGTGGATCCAGTCGACCCAATCAACATATGAAGAAGCAGGATGGAGTAGCTTTCTAGCAGAATGATGACGTGGCAGGTATCTGGCAAAGTCCATGGAGGGAGTATCAAGTAAACAAAGATGCTCCTGAAGCCAAATCTGTGAAGAAAGAATTAAGTTTAAAAAAGAGAGTTCGCTAAGTTGAAAACCGGCAAGGGCAACTTAGGCAAAAATTAGGACAGCTCGCTAGTTCCGAAAACCCGCATGGGCGGACTAGGAAAAAGTTAGAGCAATATAAAAAAAAAGAGTTACAGTAAAGAGGAAAATTGTATATTTTTCATTATTGTATAATATTTTACAATTGCTACAATATTTACATATTACTCTGAGGGTGGTGGTAGGTCACCAAATAAAGACTTGAAAAAAATCATCGCCTGTTGGAGGAGGGGGCAAATTACTCATCCCGGGATCATCCGAAGCAGAAGCACTAAAATCCCTATTGCCTTGGAGTTCTGATTTATCATGGTCCTCATCAGAAGCAGACGAAAGGATCTCATGGTCATCAGTCTGGGAGCCTCTCGATGAAGAAGCACCGGGATCCCTCATTCTTTGAAATCGGAAGTCACGAAAATTTTCTTCGGATTGATGATATAAACTTTCAAAATGAGAAGCTTGCCGATGATTTGCAGCCAACTCTTCTTGAAGTTTCTTATTTTGTTCTTCAAGCATCCGCTGTGAGCCAAGAGAGAAAAAGGTAAGAGCATACATAATCATGCATACATATAGCATAAACTTTTATAAAATGAGGAACGTACCAGCTAGTTCACACCGATACCCTGCAGATGAGATGGCATATCCGGTAGGTTAGAATGAGCAAACGAAGGGGCAAAGTCAAGAAGGAACAAGCAAACAAAGAAAAGAAACAGTAGGTGACACTGGCAGGCGACACGGCCAAGCCACTGGCCATGCTCTCCTAAGGGGCAAAGTCAAGAAGGACCAAGCAAAGAAAGAAAAGAAACAGTAGGTGACACTGGCAGGTGACACGGCCAAGCCACTAGCCGTGTCTCTCCTAAGGGGCAAAGTCAAGAAGGACCAAGCAAAGAAAGAAAAGAAACAGTAGGTGACACTGGCAGGAGACACGGCCAAGCCACTGGCCGTGTCTCTCCTAAGGGGCAAAGTCAAGAAGGACCAAGCAAATAAAGAAAAGACACAGAAGTTGACACATCCAAGAGACATGGCCAAGCCACTGGCCGTGTCACTCCAATCTTCAAAGAACAAAGAAGACCCCAATCTCCAAGGATGAAGATGCATTTTCAAGGGTGAAGACTCGATCTCCGAGGGTGAAGATCCATTCTGAGGATGAAGAATCACAATGCATAGAACATCTGGAGCAGTCAGACTTCTCAACTGATAAAAGGTTAGTCAAATTCATTCTCGAGTCCAAGTACCCAATCTCGGGTCCAAGTACCCAAATCAAATCAATCACGGGTCTAAGTACCCAAGTCAATTCAAGCTTGGGTCCAAGTACCCAATCTTGGGTCTAAGTGCCTGATCTCGAATCCAAGTACCCAAATCAAATCAATTTAGGGCCGAATATCCCAATACAGTTAGGATCGAATATCCCAATCCAGTTTAGGATCGAGTATTCCAATCCAGTTTAGGATTGAGTGTCCAAATCCAGTTAGGATCAAGTATCCGAATCCAGATAGGATCGAGTATCCGAGTCTAGTTTAGGATCGAGTATCCAAATCAAACCGGGTCCAGAACCCAAGTTTACCATTAGGTCCAGAACCTAGAATTATTTTTAAGTCCAGAACTTAGCTCGGGTCCAGAACCCAAATTTTCCTTTGGTCCAGAACCTAGAATTATCCTTGAGTCCAGAACTCAAACCGGGTCCAGAACCCAAGTTTACCATTAGGTCCAGAACCTAGAATTATCTTTAAGTCCAGAACTTAGCTCGGGTCTAGAACCCAAATTTTCCTTAGGTCCAGAACCTAGAATTGTCCCTGAGTCCAGAACTCAAACAGGGTCCAAAACCCAAGTTTACCATTAGGTCCAGAACCTAGAATTATCCTTGAGTCCAGAACTCGAACCGGGTCCAGAACCCAAACTTTCCTTAGGTCCAGAACCTAAAATTAATTATCCTTGAGTCCAGAACTCGAACCAGGTTCAGAACCCAAAACCTCAACCGTTTCATCAAAAATTAAGTCTTATTGCTTTTCACTCTCTTTCACTAAGGTTTCAGATTATTCAAGCAGGGGAAAAACTGTAGACCCCCAATTTTGACCCAATCCGGTCCAATATGTTTTATTTAGTCTAAAATGATTTTTGTTGTCTAATTGGTCCAAAATAATTTTTATTAAATAATTTTTGCTTTAGTACCTAATTTTTATTAATAAAAAATATAAATAAACAAATAAAAGTCAAAAAATAAAAATAAAAAAAAATCGGAGATGGAAAAATCTGCGACGAAAAAATTGTCGCGCAGGCCCGTGGGCATTTCGCCAGCAGGAAATTCCTGCGAGTGAAATCATTGTGCTATTTCGCATGCAGAAATTTTCTGCCTGTAAAATAGCTTACAAGCCGGCTCCGCGCGCGCTACCGCAGCCAGCTGCAGCATATTTTTTTGCCAGCGCAGTTTTTCCGCAGCAGTTTTTTTTCGGCAGCGCAAATTTTCCGACGCAAATTTTTCGAAACCTAATCCAATTAGGTTTTGGTTTCTTTTTTTTTTATTAATATTCCTTATCTTAACTAATTAGGAATAAACAACCTCAAACCACTATAAATAAGGACCAAAGGAAATTAATTTAAGGGAGGCAAAAAATCCAAGAGTAGTTTAGAAATTTTGAAACCAAATCAAGGAAGGAAAAGAAGAAATTCAATTCAACTCTTTTCTGGAACAGCAGCAGCACGATTTAGAGGATTCAAAGGCAAAAAAGGCTTGTCTTTGGAGCTAGTTCATCCAAGAAGAATTGTTTTGGGAGAAATCATCAAAAGAAGGCATGTGTTAATTAATTTTCTTTATATGTTTTATTTACACAGTAGCAAATTTATGAAATCAAAATTAAAAACCTTTGAACTTTAATTTAGTTTTTCTAAAGCAAAAAAACCTTATTTTGTTACTTTATTTTCCAAAAAGACTTAAAATTGTTATTTTTTCTTCTTAAAAACCTTAAAACTCTAATTGAACATATTCTTCAACAAACCAAAATCAAATTCTGTTTCTTTTAAAATTTTAAAGTAGGTTCTATTTCATTCAAAAAGCCTTAAAAAACATCTTTTCTACTTATAAAAACTTTAATTTATTTGTTTAAATTCATAAAACTTCATGAAATTATCAAATTGATTTCCAAATTTTTAAAAATTATTCACCACCTGAGACCCTAAATTACAAAATATCAAATCCAAATTCAACTTCCAAAATTCAAAATAATGAACACTAACCCTTTTAAAACCTTAAACCCTAATTTTTATGAACCCTAATCCTTTTAAAACATTAAAAAATATAAAAACATAAAAACCTAAATTTTACACAGTAGCTTAGGAACCTAATAACCAAAAATCACAAATTAAAGTATTTTAAAGTGTTTAAAACCCTAGTTTCATGATATCATCATTCAAACCTTAATTTTGTTAATCAAAGAGTCTTACCAACCCTTTAAAACATAAAACCCTAATTTATTTTAATTTCATAAAAATTCACAGTAGCCATAATTGGACTTTTATTTGCTTTATTCAATTCCATACTTGATTATGCTTTGATTTATTTCTTATGCTTCAATTTATTTAATTTCAATACTTGATTTATTTAATTTATCATGGATTGAAGTTTATTTTATATTTTGATTAATAGCTTTGATGAATGAATTTTTTATGATGAATGATTATTTACTTTTATCAATTAATTTAGATTTCCAAAAGTTGTAAGAGGTATGTTTCCACTTGGTGGGCACCTCATTAGTTAAACATCATATAATTTAATTTTTTTTTCTATTTTAAAACCTATGTAAAGGGCATGTTTCTACCTTTTGGTGGGTGTCCTATTTAGGCATGTGATGTAAGGACATGTTTCCATCCTTGGATGGGTGTCCATTTATTTGCTTTATTTGGACATTGCTTTGGTTTTAATATATTGATGCTTTCTTTTAATTATTGTGTGTAATATGGATAATATTATTATATTTAAGAATTTTATAATATTAAGACCTGTAAAGGAGGCCGGTTCCAATGAACCGGGCGTTGTGGGGGTGCTGGGCCATTTCTCACCTTCCCCACACGTACCCAACTTTCTGAACCCATTAAGGGGTTGGGGATTCCTTAGGAATCGAGTCATCCACCCCTTTCTTTTTCCCAGTCCGTCCGGGTGGCGACTCTATTTTTCTCCGGACTTAGGCCTGTGTTCTCTAAGGCCCCGAGCCTAAACAGTGCCGAAGTCGCAAGAACCATTCCACAGAGAGTGGGGGCGAAAATCCCTGCTCACATCATGGATGAATGTTTATTTTGATTGATGTTTAATATCTTTGATGAATGTTTTATTTATGATGAATGGTTATTTACTTTTATCAATTTATTTAGATTTCTAAATGTTGTAAGAGGTATGTTTCCACTTGGTGGGTACCTCATTAGTTAAATATCATGTAATTTAATTTGCTTTTCTATCTTAGAACTTATGTAAAGGGCATGTTTCTATCTTTCGGTGGGTGTCCTATCTAGGTATGTGATGTAAGGACATGTTTCCATCTTCGGATGGGTGTCCATTTATTTGTTTTATTTTGTTTGGACATTGCTTTGATTTTTTAATATAACGATGCTTTATTTTAATTATTGTGTGTAATATGGATAATATTGTTATATTTAAGAATTTTATAATATTAAGACCTGTAAAGGAGGTCGGTTCCAATAAACCTAGCGTTGTGGGGGTGCTGGGCCATTTCTCACCTTCCCCACACGTACCCAACTTTCTGAACCCATTAAGGGGTTGGGGATTCCTTAGGAATCGAGTCATCCACCCATTTCTTTTTTCCTTGCCCGTCCGGGTGGCGACTCCATTTTCTCCTGACTTAGGTCCATGTTCTCTAAGGCCCAGAGCCTAAACAGTGCCGAAGTGGCAAGAACCATTCCACCGGGAGTGGGGTCGAAAATCCCCGCTCACAGTGGCGACTCCACTGGGGATAAGAGAAGTTGATTCCGTTGGTCTTTATATTATTCTATTCTTTCTTATAATGATATTATCCATTGCATCATCTTAGATTGCATCGTGTGTGTAAGTTAGGACACCCTTATTACCCATGTTGTGTTATGTATGGGATACCATACTTTCACTCAAGGTATGGAGATCGAGCATGGCATAACCACTCATAGCCTCGTACCATTTGGTATATACTTGCTATGGGAACCTAAGCCTTTTTACCCAAAGACTAAAGCTCATGTAATTGGCCTAGTTACTTTCCTTAGGTTTTACCCCAAATGTATGTTGTTTAACTATGGTTAATTTATCTTGGCTTAAATCATGGCTTATTTGGTTTGTTCTTTTTCTAATATGACCTAAGTATATTGTAAGCTCAAAATAAATTTTTCTTTAAAGTCCAAAAGACCAAAGCTATTTTCAAAATTTTTCAAGATGATCTTTGGACATAATACTTTTCTAAAAACAAATCAAAAATTCTTTTGCTCATGGCCCAGATACTAAGCCCAAAATCCATTTTTCTAAAATCTTTTACAATGGGCTTAGAAACAAAACTATTTTCTCCCAACCTTTTCTTACAAAGAGCTTGCAAAAATATTTAGGTCAATTATGAGATACCAAAAATCAATTATGGGCCTAGTTTACACTAAGAATAAATTAACCATGGCTTGTTTTTGGCATGAACCATTAGTTACTCTTTTCAAGTGAAAAATCTATTTATAATAAACCTCTTAATTTCATTTTAATCCAGCATAGCATAAAAGCTACTATAGTTGGTTGAATGGATTAAAACCTAATTAATAGGAATTATCATGGATTGATTTCCATTTTCGAAAATATAACTATTGGTTGAAACGTCCGAGGGAATTATTCGAAAGCAAGATACCCCATGTTGGTATTTTGTTAACCATATACCGAGGAAAAGGGACTCGCCATTCGTGTGTGGATGTTATAAGGTTGGAAGGAATGTCCTATTTATCCTTATTTGTTGATTGTTTGTGCATACATGCATACATTTGCATATCATGTCATTGATCTTGTCTGGCTCACAGCCCCGGATTACGATAGTTCAAAAGCTTACAACAATCCGACCTACGCCTGAGATGAAGTATCTAGCAACGACTCAATTACTTGCTCACCAAAAACAATGGAGCCCGAACAAATTCAAAGGATAGTGGAAGAGGCCCTTAATGCCAAAATGGAAGAAATAAAAGAGGCCCTAACTGAGACCATGAAGAACCAGTTGACTGCAATCTTAGAGAACCATGCCGAGGCATCTGCTAGCACTAAGAAACCAAAGGACAAAGGGAAGACCAAAGTTAGTGAAGTGGTTTTTGATGATGAAAAAGTGATCATTGATGATGATGATGATTGGGCTCAATACTACTAAGATGTTCAAGAGAAGAAGAAAGAACCGAAAGTTGTTGAGAAAGCAACTATTGAAAAGACCGAGACATCCGATGTTGAAAAGATTATTGCTGATTTAGAAAAGAAATTTGGAAGAAGCTAAAAACTGAAGAAATGTCCGAGATCAACAAACTATTCGAACAAGATGAAGAGGTCCCTTATAAGTTCAAGATGCCTTCGTTTGCTAAGTACAATGGCACCGGAAATCCTCATCTCTATGTGAAGCAATATATCACTATCATGTAATCTGCCTGAGCTACTAAGGCTCAAACTCTAAGTTACTTTAAGCTCTCATTGGACCCTGTTGTCCAAAATTGGTTCAATACATTAGATGAAGGAACACAAAAGAGTTGGGATCTACTTTACAAAGCCTTCATCCAACAATATGGATATAATGTTGAGTTGGAAGTTACCTTAATGGAAGTGGAGTCCATTAGACAAAGGCCAAATGAGAATTTTGTGGACTATGTGAAGAGATGGAGAAACAAGGCCGCTTTGCTCAAGAAAAGGCCCAATGAATCCGATCAAATAAGGATGATTGTGAGAGACGTCCTGCCCAATCTCCGTGAAAGGATGTCTCACACCCTTATAAGGGATTTCAAAGATCTTCTCCAAGATGGTCTACAAATTGAAGAGTGGGAAAGGGAGAAGAATCGCTTTTCAATAAAAAGGAATGAGAAAGGGAACTACCAGTCGGGCAATCAAAGCACACAAAAAGAAGTCGATGTCAATACAACTGGTCAAGCAAATAGAAGGCAATTTTCAGATCTGGGGAAGCCTTTGTCTTGGGTCTTCGACAAGCTACAAAAGAAAGGGTTGTTACAACCATTGGCTCCTCGACCTTTGCCTATTCCATTACCCCCAAAATTTGATACTAAGGCTTTTTGTCAATTTCATCAGACTCAAGGACATGAGACTGATAGATGTACCCGATTAAGGCATGAGATCCAAGATTTGATTGATAGTGGCAAGCTACCCGAGCCGAATAAGCCCAACAACAAAGACAATCCATTACCAAGGTTCAATAGAGTACCTCCACCGGCAACCTTCATGGTGGGAAAAGGATTGGAAGAAGATTTTATTTTATCATCCTTTCAAGATGGGGATATTGAAGATATGAGAGGAAAAGAAGCTTAAACTCAACGACCTTTCCTTAGCTTGAATGTTGCTTTTCAATTTTACTTTCTTTAATATTTTGAACTATTGTGCTTTTCAAACTTAAAGTTACTTTAAATAAATTACTTTCATCAAAATTTTGTTGGTCTTTGTTCATTTTAGTGCTCAACCAATGAGGAATCTAGCTTGATAATTCATGAATTAATATATCTAAGCATCATGACTTGAATGACTTTACTAGGTGAGGGAATTGCTCTATAGAATTGAGTTGTGTATGCTTACTTAGAGAGGGCTCCTGTATAATTACCTTTGTCTAGGTCCTAGTCAGTCTTAAAACATGCTTTGACAAGCTTTCGAGGAGAAATTGAACTCTACTTATTTAAGAGAGAAATGATCTAGGCATTGTTTGGTTAGCCAACAACTAGTATCCACCTTGTTAAATATCAATCCCTAGTTGTCCCTTTGAGCCTTCATAAAATTTTAGCTTTCTTTTCATTGGCTTAAAAACCCCAATAATCTACCCTGAGCTGTTGTGATACTTTTGACAAGTCTTATGATCACTAATATGAAGAGGCTAAAAGATCAAAGAAAATAATGATTAGTCCAGATCATAAGGATAGTTGAAGTTCTCAAGACCATGAGGATAGTTGAAGTTCTTAAGACCATAAGGGTAGTTGAAGTTTTCCCTAATATCTCCAATATGTCAAGACAGCATCAGATTAACAAATGATTCATCCCTATTAAAGGAGATTTATGTTGCTCCACTCATCCATTATTGGAAGCCAAAGTCGATACAAACAATACAACTCTGTTTGAGCTAGAACCAAAAAAAGAAAAAAGAAAAAAAAAAGAAAAAAGAAAAAAAAGGGAAAGAAAGAAAAGAAAAAAGAAGAAAAGAAAAAAAAAGAGAAAGAGAAAAAAGAGAAAAAAGAAAAGAAAACCCAAAATGGTTCAAAAAGCCAACAGAGTTCTCTTTTACCTAAGACAACAAAAGGCTTCCATTTGGTACATAAAGACATTTTTACTTGAATTGGTCCAACCCATCCAAAGATTCGATCAAAATTGGAGAAAAAGGAGGGAGACCATCCAGTTCTTGAAAGTTCTGTACTTGATAGTCCTACAAGAAAGAAGGACAAAATGATAAAAGAAAGGGAAGAGTAAGGAAAGAGAAAGAAAAGGGAAGAGTAAGAAAAATAAAGAGGAAAGAAAAGGGAAAAGAAGGAAAGAAATGAATTTGGGTCTTAAACGTTTTGCAAGGGCAAAGACTGTCCTTATCAAGATCCAGATTAATGCTAAAAAGATAGAAGGAATTTGGAGTCTAGAAAGATTGCTCCCAACTGTCTAAAGTTCCAACAAGAAATTTATAGTGTGAGGGTTTGTCCATTGTGTCACGCCAGCTCCAATCTCAAAATGGCCTCCACGTTAACCCATGTCCCTTATAGACCCCGTTTCAAGCCTATCAAAGACCTGTTGATCTCTCTTGGTAGGTAGAGTCTATTTGTGGAGATAGTTTGGATAAGCATGCATATGAGATAGACAATATTTAAACTCAAATGAGACCTTTGGCCAAGTAATGTGTATGTGCCTATCTGAAGTGCAACAATTCTTGTTTAAATAAATTGATTCCCGAGTTTAGTACGATAACTAGGGTTGTCATGTTATAGATATATTAATTTGGAAAATCAAGTCCTGAGGTGCATTGACATTAATTTGGCAAAGCCAACATTTGATTTAAAAATCAAAATTCAGAAAAAAAAAATGTTTTGTCATACAAAGCCTTCAAGTTAAGGGAAGTATGTTGAGCCTCCAAAGGACACATTAGACAAAGGAAATAATTATTGGCAAGGTCATGAAGAAGCTATCAACTAACATGCTTTAAAAAGGATGTATCCCTGACCCTGCTGCTTGGAGTCTCCACCACTCACGTTTTCATCATCTTGAAGATAAAAGCCACAAATGCAAAGCTTTCAATCATTCCAATGCAAGATTTGAGCAAGCGTCAAAACAGAACCAATGAGAACATTTCTGCCGATCACCTCCGTCTATGAGTCAATAAAACTGCTGTAAGTATCATTCATGCATATCATGCATACATGAGTATAACACATCACACTTTCTTGTCTATTCTTTGGCAAAATGAACAGCAAACACCCAGCGAAGTAAAGAATCAAAATCAAATCAAGGGGGCATAGAAAGCTCATTGCTTGAGAAAGCTCCAGTAATCTTGCAAAGAGAAGAAATACGTGCTTGTGCGAAGAACTAGACGGCAAAAACATCAATCAGAGCCCGCATAGAAAAATCATGGGTTTGGGCCTACACAGGGGGCAAAGTTTCTCCTTTTCAATTTTTTGAGTTTATATACAAAACATTTTCGAACTCACTTGCAAATATTTCGCCACACAGGGGGGCAGGAGAGGATATAAGGTCCAATTAAAAATAGCTGAATTTTTGCAAAGGAAGAACAAAAAGAATGGAACATTAGAACTATCAAAAGAATGATGACGCAAATGACAAAAGATCAGTCTAGCTAGAAGAGCTGAAGCCAATATAAGACTTGATCTCAAAGGATGAAGATCCATTTTCAAGGGTGAAGACTCGATCTCAAAGAATGAAGATCCATTTTCAAGGGTGAAGACTTGATTTCCAAGGATGAAGATCCATTTGCAAGAGTAAAGACCCAATCTCCAAGGATGAAGATCTATTTGCAAGGGCGAAGACCCAATTTCCAAGGATGAAGATCCATTTTTAAAGGTGAAGACCTGATTCCAAGGATGAAGATCCAATTTCAAAGGGTGAAGACCCGAAGTTTAAAGGATGAAGATCCATTTTCAAGGGTGAAGACCCAGTCTCAAAGGATGAAGATCCATTTTCAAGGGTGAAGACTCGATCTCAAGGGATGAAGATCCATTTGCCAGGATGAAGACCCGATCCCGAAGGGATGAAGATCCATTTGCAAGGGTGAAGACCCGATCTCAAAGGATGAAGATCCATTTGCAAGGGTGAAGACCCGATCTCAAAGGATGAAGATCCATTTGAAAGGGTGAAGACCCGATCTCAAAGAATGAAGATCCATTTCAAAGGGTGAAGACCCAATCTCAAAGGATGAAGATCCATTTGCAAGGGTGAAGACCCGATCTCAAAGGATGAAGATTCATTCTGAGGGTTAAGAACCACCATGCATAGAACAGCCGGAGCAGTCAGAATTCTCAACTAAAAGGTTAGTCAAATTAATTCTCGGGTCCAAGTACCCAATCTCGGGTCTAAGTACCCAAATCAAACCCAAAAAAAACCTCAACCATCTCAAAAATTAAGTCTTATTGCTTTTCACTCTCTTTTGCTGTAGTCTCAGATGGTTCAAGCAGGGGACAAACTGTAGACCCTTAATTTTTACCCCAATTTGATATTGTCCTAATTAAAGGATGCCAAAATAAATTTGATCCGACTTTAAATATTTAATCCTAGTTTATAATTTTTAAAAGGAGTTGGTTCGGATTAAATAGGCATATATTTGATTGTAAAACCCTAAAACTAAGTGGAATTGGCCCAAATTAAAATTTTTTGGTTCATAAGTTAAAAAATGTCAGAGTAATTTAATTGAGGGCGGCCTGGAGACATTAGGATGCTTCATGTCGACCTTGGCAGCCCAAGATCGACATGAGCATGCCTCATGTCGACTTTGGCAAGCTAGGTCGACATGAGCATGCTTCATGTCGACCTTGGGAGGCTAGGTTGACATGAACATGCCTCATGTCGACTTTACCAGCCCAAGATCAACATGAGCATGCCTCATGTCGACTTGGGCAGCCCAAGTGATAGCGTCGCATTTGCGTGCAAAATACTTATTTAATTTATATAATTTTGTTTAATATTTTATTATTTTATTATATTTTGTATTTTGTTTGAGTGTTATTTACAGATAATTAATATTTGAAGTAGAAATAAATAAAGAAAGGGCAAAAGTTGAAGTGCAAAACAAAGTGCAGCTTGCAATCAAGCGCGGGCGCGAAGGAAAGAAAGCGCGGGCGCGCTCCAGCAAAGGGAAGCAAGCGTGGGCGCGCTGCGCAGTGGAAACTATACCGTTTATGACCAGTGACCAAAAATCATAACCCAATTTGAGTTGTGATTTTTGGCCAAAGACTACAACTTTTCATACACCCTTTTTCAATTGGTTGGTCAAAAAATATAACTTTAGTTGCATCTTTTCTATTTCTATAAATAGAAGGGCCCTAAGTCAGCATGGGGAGGAATTTTCTTTCTGTTCTTTAGCACTTAAATAAATATTCTGTAATTATTCTAAGTCAACAGAAGAAGAAGAATTGCAAGTTATTTATAAGAGTGACAAATTCTTTTCCCTTATTCTTTTGTTTTTTATATATATATATTTTCTTTCAACTCCAATTTATATTTCGTTTCTTTACTTTCGTCTATTTCATTTCATTTACTTAGTAAATCTGCTTTATAATGTTATTTAAAATGTTTTCTTTTGTTGTTATATTTTTTAACTTAGGCTAAATTCCTATGGTATAATTGGTATTACAATCATGTTAATAAAAATAATAAAATGATCAAAGTGCTTAATTAGATATTTAATTAATTTGAGTTTGATTATGAGTTAAAATTATAAGTGCTTGATCATCATTTATAATAATCTAAGTTAGGTAATTAAATGCGAGAGCTGCGTTACTTTAACGGAAAACTAATCAAATTCACCTAGTTCATAAGGGTGGTACGTGACATTCTAATTGGTGCTGCTCTTATGTCTTTGGAGTTAAAAGGTAGAATATAGAACTTGAACATTCATTTTCGTCACTATATTGTGAGAGATCGGGTATAGTCTCCGTCTATGAATATTTTTTATTGCTTAGAGATAAGGATCAAAAGACTTAGATTCTCCTTCCAGTTAATTAATCATCCTTCTTTCAAAGTGATTATTATTTTTAATAACATGACTGTATACTGATTATACAATTTAATTCATTGATTTTTTTTATTTGCCATCTTGTTGTTAACTTTGTTTTTTTTTTAATTTCTGTTTTATTTTATCCTTTTCTTAGTTAAATTAATTAATAATAAACATCTTAATTATCGGTAAGCCTAGACATCTTTAGTAATTAATTAAATAATATTCAAGAAAATCATTCCTAGTGTTCGACCCCTTGCTTAACCACTATATTGGGTAAGGGTTATTATTTAAATTTTGTTGTGCAATCCTGCCCGTAGCAAAATTTTGGCGCCGTTATGCACATATTCTTACATTCCTTAATGTATGTGCAACTTTTAAGATAAATGGAGTATCGGATGATGCAATACGCCTCCGTTTGTTCCCCTTCTCTGTAAGAGATAAGGCACAAATTTGGTTGGCAAGTTTGCCCAATAATTCCATTACTACATGGGATCAATTGAAGCAAGCTTTTTTGCATAAATATTTTCCACCCCAAAAGACTGCTAAATTAAGGAATGAGATTTCTACTTTCAAGCAAGGGAAAAATGAAACCTTATACAATGCTTGGGAAAGATTTAAGGAATTGCAAAGACAATGCCCTCACCACGGTCTACCAGAATGGATGATACCAAACATATTCTATAATGGTTTGATGGATGAGGATAGAAGCATTGTCAATGCAGGTGCTAGTGGAAAATGGATGACAATGACTCCAACAGAGGCCGTGTCTCTGTTAGATGAACTAGCATCTCAAGGTTATATTGGTGATGAGCCAGCTACGCAAAGGAGCAAGGGTGTCCTAGAATTAGATAGCATCAATCTTTTGACAGCAAAGGTTGAGGCTCTGACAAAATTAATGGCAAAATCTCAAGTTAATCAAGTAGAGAATATGAAATTAACTTGTGAACTTTGCGGTGGGACACGCAACTATCAAGATTGTACTATGAATAACAGTGATCAAGTTAACTATGTTCAAGGCGGTTATAATCAATGGAATAATCCTCCGCAAAATAATTATAACTACCAACATAGGAATCACCCAGGTTTTTCATGGTCCAACCCTACAGCCTCCTCAAACCCACCAAACTATCCTAATGATAGGAACCCACCAGGTTTCCCATCTAAACCCTTCCAATCGCAGAAGTCCAATATGGAAATCCTATTGGAACAATTCATTAACCAACAAATTACCACAAATAAACAAACTCAAGAGCAACTCAAGCATCTTGATTCCAAAATAGATCAACTTTCAACTCATTCGCGAATGCTTGAGACACAAATAGCCCAACAAGCCTCTATGAATTCAAAAACTCTAGGAAAACTTCCGAGCCAACCTGAGTACCAACCTAAAGAGACGTGTCAAGCTATTACATTGAGAAGTGGTAAGGAGATTGCGGATCCACAACCCAAGGAAAATACTGAAAGTCCAAATGATCCAAACATCAATACGAAAAAGGTAAATAAGGGGATTCCTACTTCCAGTAAAGAAGAACCAAAGGTAAGTCCTACTACCCTACCATTTCCTCAACGATTGATGAGGAGGAAATTGGATTCACAATTTGGTAAATTCCTTGAGTACTTAAAGCAAATTACTATCACTATACCTTTTACTGATGCTATAAGAGATATGCCTGCATGGGGTAAATTTTTGAAAGATATAGTGACTCATAAAAGTAAATTAGAAGGAGACGGACTTGTAGCTTTAGTCCAGGAGTCTCAAGCCCTACTCTCAAATTCTCCTCCTAAGTTGAATGATCCAGGATCTTTTACTGTTCCTTGCGTAATAGGGAATACTTGTTTTGACAAGGCCCTCTGTGATATTGGCGCAAGTGTTAGTCTTATGCCATACTCCTTGTTCAAGAGATTGGACATGGGGGAGTTAAAACCAACGACTAAATGTTTATCTATGGCTGATAAATCCATCAAGTACCCAGTGGGTATTGTTGAAAATGTTCCTACTAAAGTAGGAAATTTTATTATTCCAGCAGACTTTGTTGTTCTGGATATGGAGGAAGATCCTGAAATCCCTATACTTTTTGGTAGACCATTTTTGGTCACCGCTGGCGTCGTTATTGATATGAAAAAAGGGAAAATTACTCTGGAAGTCGATGGTGAGACTATTGAATTTAATATCAATAAGATGATGCATGAGTCTTCACCATTTCAAATGGTTGATAGAATTGATACAATCGATGAGATTGATAATTGTGTCACTGAAATTTTGTATGATTGTATTGGCAGCACTCAAAATGATGACAACATTGAGTCAGTAAAAAGTATTGCAGTCACACTTCCTTATAAACGCAATAAATTTGAGAGCTTAAGAAAAGAAGAGGATGATTCTAAGAGTAAGCCTACGTTTGAACTTAAGACTTTGCCTTCTAGTTTAAGATATACATTTCTAGATTCTCATTCTAGTAAGCCAATTATTGTTAATTCTTCCCTTAGAGATGATCAAGTACAAGAAATGTCCCATGTGTTAAACGAATATAAAGGTACTATAGGATATTCAATTCATGATCTTAAGGGCTTAAGTCCTAATCTCTGCATGCATAGGATACTTTTAGAAGATAATGTTAAACCAACAATCGAAGGTCAAAGAAGACTAAATCCGACTTTGAAGGAAGTTGTTAGAAAAGAAGTAATTAAGCTTTTGGACAATGGTATCATATATGCCAACAGCAATAGTAATTGGGTAAGTCCAGTTCGAGTGGTACCAAAGAAAGGGGGACTTACAGTTGTTAAAAATGAATCTAATGATTTAGTCCCTACTCGAACAGTCACGGGTTGGCGTATGTGTATTGACTATAGAAAGCTTAACAAGACTACAAAAAAAGACCATTTTCCTTTACCTTTCATAGACCAAGTTCTAGAAAGATTAGCCAAATTTTCATACTTCTGCTATCTAGATGGTCTTAGTGGTTTCTACCAAATTCCTATTCATCCTGAGGACCAAGATAAGACAACTTTTACATGTCCTTATGGAACTTTTGCATTTAGGCGAATGCCATTTGGTCTCTGCAATGCACTAGCCACATTCCAACGATGCATATTTTCTATTTTCAGTGATCTAATCAATGAATGTGTGGAAGTTTTTATGGATGATTTTAGTGTCTATGGGTCTTCATTTTCATATTGTCTCCAAAATCTCTCTAAGGTTCTTGACAGGTGCAAGGAACATGGATTGGTACTTAATTGGGAAAAATGCCATTTTATGGTTCAAGAGGGAATTGTTTTGGGACATTTGGTATCAAGTAAAGGTATAGAAGTTGATAGAGCTAAAGTGGAAGTAATAGCAAATCTGCCTCACCCTAAGACTGTCAAGGATGTGAGAAGTTTTTTAGGGCACGCAGGATTTTATAGAAGATTTATCAAGGATTTTTCCAAGATTTCCAAGCCATTATGCAAACTACTGGCAAAAGAGACAGAGTTTGTATTTGACGATGCTTGTATAAGTGCATTTGATACCTTAAAACAATCACTTATCTCAGCCCCTATCTTACAACCACCTGATTGGAATTTTCCTTTTGAGATAATGTGTGATGCAAGCAATTTTTCTATTGGAGCAGTTCTTGGTCAACGAAAAGAAGGTAAGCCATATGTTATTTATTATGCTAGTAAACTTCTTGATGATGCTCAGATTAATTACACCACCACAGAAAAAGAAATGCTATCCATCGTATATGCATTTGATAAGTTTCGGGCATATTTGGTTGGTCAAAAAGTAATTGTGTATTCTGATCACGCCGCCTTGAAATACCTCTTAAGAAAGAAAGATGCGAAGCAAAGATTACTCCGATGGATATTAATGCTTCAAGAGTTTGATTGGGAGATAAGAGATAAAAAGGGTAGTGAGAATCTCGTTGCAGATCACTTATCTAGACTTGATAAGGAGCTACTTATGGAGCAAGATGACGGGATACCAATAAACGAAACATTTATGGATGAGCAATTGTTCAGAGTAGTTAGTCAGGAGGAGCCTTGGTTTGCTGATATAGCTAATTACTTGGTAAGTGGAATTCTACCCTTTGATTTAGATTATAGAGCAAGGAAAAAATTCCTTAGAGATGTTCGACATTACTATTGGGAAGAACCTTTGCTTTATAAATGATGCAGCGATGATATTATTCGAAGATGTGTTCCCTAAGATGAAATTCAAGAAATATTGAGACATTGCCATTCTTTACAAGTAGGTGGTCATTTTGGAATTTCCAAAACAATTGCTAAAGTATTGCAGGCAGGATTTTGGTGGCCTTCACTCTGTAAAGATGTAAAGAATTTTGTTTTATCCTGCGATAGGTGCCAAAGGACTGGCAATATTGGAAAACGTCAAGAGATGCCATTGAGCAATATTCTTGAAGTAGAAATTTTTGACGTTTGGGGAATCGACTTTATGGGACCTTTCCCGAGTTCTAAAGGATTTAAATATACACTAGTTATGGTCGATTATGTATCAAAATGGGTGGAAGCTATGGCAACAGTAGCCAATGATGCCAATACAGTAAAGAGGATGCTTAAAAAGAACATTTTTCCCAGATTTGGTACACCTATAACTTTAATAAATGACGGGGGTTCGCATTTTTGCAACCATTTAATCAAATCACTGCTTAAGAAGTATGGTGTAACCCATAAAATTTCTACTCCTTATCATCCACAGACTAGTGGGCAAGTAGAAGTTAGTAATCGGGAGTTAAAGTGGATATTAGAAAAAACGGTCTCTACCAGAAAAGATTGGTCTATGAAATTAGATGATGCTTTATGGGCATATAGGACTGCTTTTAAAACTCCAATTGGATTAACCCCATATCAATTAATATATGGAAAATCTTGCCATTTACCGGTTGAGTTAGAGCACAAGGCATACTGGGCAACAAGAGTTCTAAATTTTGATTTGGCAAAAGCAGGAAGAAAAAGACTCCTTCAATTAAATGAATTGGAAGAGCTTAGATTAAATGCTTACGAGAATGCCAAAATTTATAAAGATCGAACTAAATTATGGCATGATAAGCATATTCAAGCCAAAAATTTTCATGAAGGACAATTGGTCTTACTGTATAATTCCAGGCTTAAACTTTTTCCGGGTAAGTTAAAATCACGGTGGTCTGGTCCATTTCGAGTTAAAGAAGCTTTTTCCCATGGAGTTGTCGAAATTTTAAATGAAAATGGAGAATCTTTTAAGGTTAATGGTCATCGTTTAAAACCATATATACTCGGTAATTCTACTTTCAGGATGGATACCATTTATTTGGATCATTAATCATTAATGGTAAATTAAATTATAATATATTTAGTATAATATTAAATTATTATTATTATTATTATTATTTATTTTTATTTATTTCCTTAAAAAAAATAAGAGAGCAAATTAATATGCATTTTTTTGCAGGTTGCAATTACAAGCAAATGAAACAAAACATTTTGTTTCACGTGCACTGCCACAAAGCCATGCAAAAAAAAAAATCAATTTGCATGCAAAAGGAGCCTCGCGAGCGCAACCCAGCCAAGACCAAAGGCTCGCGCGCGCGAGACAGTTTTTCCATTTGGCCGCGCGCGCGCGAGCTTTCTAGCCTTTATTTCGCGCGGGCGCGCTTCGCAAGCAGTTTTTGGACAATTTTTGGACAGTTTTTAGCCGTTATCATTGCAACTTTTGACATTTTATTACTGGAATTCTGCAGCCCCTTCCCAATTCTTGTTTTATTCCCAAGAGTTATCATTTATGACCAAAATCATTGCAACTTTTGAAAAAAAAAACAAAACCTTATTCCTTTACAAAATCATTTCCAATTCTCGTGACTCTTCTCCAACACCTTCTGCACCACTTCAATTTAAAACCAATCTCTTTAAAACCCATTTCTTTCCATCCAACTTAACCAACCTTCAAACGTTGCATCCTTTCTTAAACAAATTTTATCCAAAATAAAAACCAACTTCCTTATCCGTTTCTTCATTTCCCTTATAAAAATGTCTAGCCCTTCCTCCCATCCTTCTTCACAAACTAATCTGCAATCTAAATACAACGCCTTATTTCCTATCTATTTCGAAGAAGAAGGTGAACGATACGAAAGAATAGTTGAATATCACTTTTCAGAGATGTATCTGATGGACTTTGAATTCTTGGAGAAAATGGGCATGATGGACAAGATGGAAGAATACTTACGTATTCTTCACTTAGAAACCTACTCCAAAATCAAAGTCCCTGATAGTGTGAATATTCCATTAGAGTTTCTAACAACTTTAAACTGGGTAAAAGAGGACCATACGGTTCTCAGTTTTCGAATCAAGAGAATAGAGCTTTATCTCACGTATGATATGATGAACCGTACTTTGGGATTCCCCACGGACGGATTTGAAAAAAAACCTAAGGAATGGAATGCTGCATCTATATGGGAGATGCTCACTGGGCAGACTCAGTACAATCCCAGAAACGCCAGCAACAAGTGGTTAAAGGATGAATATTTGCTATATCTTCACAAATACCTCTCCTACTCCATCTTTTGCCGAGTTGAAGCCACCAAAGTTCAGACCACAGATTTGTTCTTATTGCACTGCTTACTACAGGGAAAAACGGTAGATATTACTGGAATTCTGTTTGAGGCAATTTATAATGTTTCCCGCCATCTGGGAAGGATCTCCACTGGTGTAAGTGGAATTATTTCCATCTTATACCGAATTGCTGAACCCGGGTTGCCATTTAGTCTCCCTACTGAAGTAGCAAACTACAGTCTCTTGGATGGTCCGTTTTTAAAGAGGGCAGGGTTGGTAGTAGAAATCCAGGATGAAGATACAATTTCCTATCGATGGAAAACTTGGGAAGAAAGGGTGAGCAATAAACTTAGGACAGAACCCTTAGAGGTCCGGCGTTCTGCTAGAGGCAAGGCACCGGCAACATCCTCAAACATTGACACTGAGGAAGAGGAAGATAACACAGAGGGTTGGAAGCAGGTTTTGGGTAAGGTGGAACAATTGAAAGGAAAGCAGGCCGACATGCAGATGACTGTCTCCAATATGTCTGTCCAAATCAACAAAATGGAGAAGGAACAGCGAAAGATGTCCCACCGATTGAAGTCTTACTTCCGCAAACAAAACCTGGAGTTTACACCATCTCCACCGGATTCACCGGTGGAATGAGGTTTTTATCACTTTTCTTTTTTATTTTATTTTTCATTTTTCCTGTTGTGTTTGGTTTTCATTTTAGTTTGTTGTTCTTATGTAATTTGTATGATCCTTTACAATAAGGACATTGTGTCTCTCAAGTGTGGGGGAATAAAAGTGTGCATGCATTATGTTATAAAAAGTATGTTTTCATATTTTCATTTTTAGACATTTAAAAAAAAAAGAAAAAAAACAAATTAAAAAAGTCAACTTTTTCACCTTAGTTAATTGTTTGTTCCAACATTTTGACTGTATACTTGTTTCAATTATTGAAATGGAAGTCTTGAATAGTATACCTTGTTTAGGAAATTCATTATGTATATGTTTAGATTTAATTTTGAACTTTGGTATTATTTGTTTAACATGTTGTTTCGAATTGACATTAGTGAAATACAAGTTTTTAGTTAAGTATTTAACCAAATTTTTAACTAAGTGAATGCATAAAATCCTAAGTAAGAAAATGAAATAGAAAGTAAGTAGGGAACTACAGCCATAATACATGTGTGTTTCAAGTCAAAAAAGGATGAGGGTATTGCGAGAAAAAAAAATATATATATATATACATTTATATATAGAGGGAATAACGAAAAATCCGTTATGTAAAAGGTGAGAAGTGGTATGGAGCGTAAAACGCAACCACTTAAACATTTCCCAAATATATATATATAATATATATATATATATAAAATAAAATAAAAAGTAATACAAAAAGGGGTAATGAGGTAAAAGGTGAGGAAATGGTATGGAGCGTAAAACGCAACCATTTCGAGTGCTAGAAATAGGTTACCTACAAATGCCTTGAGACAAGAAACACACATGCATGCTTTAATTTTGATCCTTAAAAACTTTCTGTTTTATTTTCTATAAGTGGATTTTTTACTTTCTAATTGTTTTAAGTTTGTTTAATTACTTAACTCTAAACTTTGATTGCTAAGTGGATGGTTTATGGATAATATGTTAAGATATAATACTTGAGTTCACTCTTAAATCATTTCCTAAGTTTGGTAGATTATTTAATAAGTCCAAATCAATAATTGAAATGAGGTACAATTAAAGTGCTTGTAATATTTTGCTTGGGGACAAGCAAAAGACTAAGTGTGGGGGAATTGATAGCGTCGCATTTGCGTGCAAAATACTTATTTAATTTATATAATTTTGTTTAATATTTTATTATTTTATTATATTTTGTTTGAGTGTTATTTACAGATAATTAATATTTGAAGTAGAAATAAATAAAGAAAGGGCAAAAGTTGAAGTGCAAAACAAAGTGCAGCTTGCAATCAAGCGCGGGCGCGAAGGAAAGAAAGCGCGGGCGCGCTCCAGCAAAGGGAAGCAAGCGCGGGCACGCTGCGCAGTGGAAACTATACCGTTTATGACCAGTGACCAAAAATCATAACCCAATTTGAGTTGTGATTTTTGGCCAAAGACTACAACTTTTCATACACCCTTTTTCAATTGGTTGGTCAAAAAATATAACTTTAGTTGCATCTTTTCTATTTCTATAAATAGAAGGGCCCTAAGTCAGCATGGGGAGGAATTTTCTTTCTGTTCTTTAGCACTTAAATAAATATTCTGTAATTATTCTAAGTCAACAGAAGAAGAAGAATTGCAAGTTATTTATAAGAGTGACAAATTCTTTTCCCTTATTCTTTTGTTTTTTATATATATATATTTTCTTTCAACTCCAATTTATATTTCGTTTCTTTACTTTCGTCTATTTCATTTCATTTACTTAGTAAATCTGCTTTATAATGTTATTTAAAATGTTTTCTTTTGTTGTTATATTTTCTAACTTAGGCTAAATTCCTATGGTATAATTGGTATTACAATCATGTTAATAAAAATAATAAAATGATCAAAGTGCTTAATTAGATATTTAATTAATTTGAGTTTGATTATGAGTTAAAATTATAAGTGCTTGATCATCATTTATAATAATCTAAGTTAGGTAATTAAATGCGAGAGCTGCGTTACTTTAATGGAAAACTAATCAAATTCACCTACTTCATAAGGGTGGTACGTGACATTCTAATTGGTGCTGCTCTTATGTCTTTGGAGTTAAAAGGTAGAATATAGAACTTGAACATTCATTTTCGTCACTATATTGCGAGAGATCGGGTATAGTCTCCGTCTATGAATATTTTTGATTGCTTAGAGATAAGGATCAAAAGACTTAGATTCTCCTTCCAGTTAATTAATCATCCTTCTTTCAAAGTGATTATTATTTTTAATAACATGACTGTATACTGATTATACAATTTAATTCATTGATTTTTTTTATTTTCCATCTTGTTGTTAACTTTGTTTTTTTTTAATTTCTGTTTTATTTTATCCTTTTCTTAGTTAAATTAATTAATAATAAACATCTTAATTATCGGTAAGCCTAGACATCTTTAGTAATTAATTAAATAATATTCAAGAAAATCGTTCCTAGTGTTCGACCCCTTGCTTAACCACTATATTGGGTAAGGGTTATTATTTAAATTTTGTTGTGCAATCCTGCCCGTAGCACCAAGGTCGACATGAGGTTGGTCTCATGTTGACCTACGGCAACTAGGTCGACATGGGTTCAATATGTTTCCTAATTCAACTAGAATTTGTTTTAGGGACTGTTTTATATTAGGTTAAGGATTCTGAGTGAGGTTCGGTTATAAATAACAATGTTTTAGAATTCATAAGGGGGAGAAAACATTAACAAGGTAACATTAAGAGGGGATGTCAAGTAAAATTAATAAGATAGCAAAGAGACGGCAACAAATAGAAAAGATTAGCATCAAACATTCATCGATAATCAATCCATCAAAGACAACAGTGCTATCTTTGTTAATTGTTCATCCAGAAGTTAATTGTGGAGTAACCAACGAGTGGAGGTTTGATCTTTAATCATGAATTATTTACGTTTACAGTAGTTTTATTTCTTTGATTAATAAGAACATGCATGCATGTAGTAACTTTGAACACACAGTAGCTTGATCTTTGAACATGCAGTAAATTGTATTTTCATTTTAATAACTTTAATCGCTTGCTTTGGTTTTTGTTTTAATAAGTTTAATCTTTTGCTTTAATTATCACATTGATCGATTGGTATTTGTAATCCCACTGGCATATTTCATAAAGCATAAAACTATCCAGTAGTCAATAATTAATTGTTAAAATCTATCTTGTTTACTTTAACTTCGATAATCGTATGTTATTTCATTAAAACTCAAAACCTCAAACTATTTTTATCCAAAAGCATAAACCATTATTAAACTCCAAAATATTGATTATTTTTCCAAAATCTTAATTTATTTTTCCAAATCCAAAATTGTGTTTTTTTAGGCAGTAAGTCAATTCCAAAAACCCTAATTCCAAAACCCTAGTTTTAAAAACTCTAATTCCAAAAACCCTAATTCCAAAACCCTAATTCCAAAAACCCTAATTCCAAAACTCTAGTTTTAAAAAATCTAATTCCAAAAACCCTAATTCCAAAACCCTAATTCCAAAAACCCTAATTCCAAAACCCTAGTTTTAAAAACTCTAATTCCAAAACCCTAATTTAAAAAAAAACCCTAATTCCAAAACCCTAGTTTCAAAAATCCTAAAAATCCTAATTTCAAAACCCTAATTATAAAACTTTAGTTTTTGAAACCCTATGTTTCGAAACCCTAAATTCAATTGATAATTCTTTAAAACCCTAAATTTACATGTTTATTGCTTTATTTAATTTTAGATTTGATTATATAGTTTATTATATTTTTTGATGGTTGATTTATTTAATTTCAATACTTGATTTATTTAATTTATCATGGATGAATGTTTATTATATATTTTGATTGATGTTTAATATCTTTGATGAACGTTTTATTTATGATGAATGGTTATTTACTTTTATCAATTTATTTAGATTTTTAAATGTTGTAAGAGGTATGTTTCCACTTGGTGGCTATCTCATTAGTTAAATATCATGTAATTTAATTTTCTTTTCTATCTTAGAACTTATGTAAAGAGCATGTTTCTACCTTTCGATGGGTGTCCTATCTAGGTATGTGATGTAAGGACATGTTTCCATCTTCGGATGGGTGTTCATTTATTTGTTTTGTTTTGTTTGGACATTGCTTTGATTTTTTAATATAACGATGCTTTATTTTAATTATTGTGTGTAATATGGATAATATTATTATATTTAAGAATTTTATAATATTAAGACCTGTAAAGGAGGCCGGTTCCAATGAACCGGGTGTTGTGGGGGTGCTGGGTCATTTCTCACCTTCCCCACACGTACCCAACTTTCCGAACCCATTAAAGGGTTAGGGATTCCTTAGGAATCGAGTCATCCACCCCTTTCTTTTTTCCCGGCCCGTCCGGGTGGTGACTCCATTACGTGTTCTCTAAGGCCCTGAGCCTAAACAGTGCCAAAGTCGCAAGAACCATTCCACCGAGAGTGGGGGCGAAAATCCCCGCTCACATATGGTACATTAAGTTTTTGAGAGTACTTTCAACCGTGAATCTCTCTGTGTGTTTTGAAACTTTTTCATTCAATAGTCTAGTCGTACTTCATAGTGGTTCGATCGAAATTTTTAGGGTACGATGAGAATTTGAACGTACTTGCCACTGTGAAACCTTTTGTGATATTTTGCTCAATTTAACATGTAAGGTCCAGTCGTACTTTTCAATAATCCTTCAAAAAATTAACTTCTTGCAAATTGTAACTTAATACAAATATTAGCTTAATTTAATTTGATTGCCTAAGATTAAAAATAAAGCAATTGGACTAACATATAGTTTACGTAACAGTAAAATCATATTGATCATATTATGGTTTTTTTATTTGGTTTTTCTTATTCTATATTGTGAGCAGGGATTTTCGCCCACACTCCCATGTGGAATGGTTCTTACGACTTTGGTATTATTAGGCTCAGGGTTTTAGAGAACATGGGCCTAAATCCGGAGAAAATGGAGTCACCACCCGGATGGGCTGGGAACAAAAAAGGGGTGGATGACTCGATTTTTAAGAAATTCATGACCTCCTAATGGGTTCAAAAAGTTGGGTACATATGCGAAAGGTGAGAATGACCCAGCACCCCCATAAAGCCCGGTTCATTAAAATCAGCCTCCTTTTTGTATCTAAATATTATTAAATTCTTAAGTATTATAATATTATCCATACTACAAGCAATGGAAATAAAAAAAATATTCATTAAAAATCAAGAAAGTCAAAACAAATAAAATGAGCACCCGTACAAAACAGATACATGCCCTTACAATAATGTCTAATGCCCAAAATATAAGTAAATAAAAATAGGACACCCACCAATTGGTGGAAACATGTCCCTTATAATTATCCCAAAGTCTTTAAATAAATTAAACTATAAAAAATAAATAAATAAAACAAATAAGGTATCCACGAGTGGAAACATGCCTTTTACAAGTCTATTAAAAATATAATCAATAAATACTTAATAATCATCCATGGAAAAGCAAGTAATCAAACGAATAACCAATCATTGCATAAACAATTATAAATTAGGGCTAAACTAGTGAAGTCAAAGTTAATTATAAAAATTATAACTTACAAATAAATTTTAATATTAACTCATTAATGAAATATAAGGCGTAACGATGAGGGTCGCACTTACGATAGTCCTGCTATGGGATATGTTTTTATAAATTACTACTAGATGTCTTAACAGATTGCTATGCAAAGATGATTCAAAGGGTTTATATGATTATTGTAAACTAAATTAACTCATTGCCTGTTACTATTTGAAAGTTTAATTACTACTATGATTTAAAAACAATGTTGATAAACAAATAGCTACTGTGAATCTTAAAACCAATAACCACTGGACATGTTTTAATAAAACAAATATGAATTAAAACTAATGAATATAAATTACTGGAAGGAATAAATATACTCAGTATTTAAAATGATCACCGAAGCATCCTATGTTGAATTTAAATGAATTAAACTTAGAGAACATACCTTTGTTTATTGGCTCCACTAAAATTAAACTTTGGTCAAACTTCTGCTTGCAACAATTTAGAATTCTGGCTGAGCAAAACAAAGACAGTATGTCACTGCCTTTGTATGGTGTATTGTTTTATGGATTGATAATGTGCTCTGTGTGTGTTAATCATTGTTGCTTCTAGGTTTCTCCCTTTTAATAATTTTGGATGCCAATCCTTCTTAATTCCCTCTTTCTGTATCAATTGTTGCTATTTATATGCAAAGAAATTTTAAAATAAAACCCTAATACGCTAATCTGATGGTCAAATGAAATCCAATCTTAATTAGGAAACTTTTAATCTATCTCAAAACTAATTAAAGCCAAAATTAAATGACCATGGAGAATTAGGATTGCCTAATTTGCCATGGACATTGGACCATAATGAATTGGAAGCCCCAATTCTCCATGTACTCACGGCTGATTGGGGATCCAATTCGCAATGTGTCTAAAGAGACATGGCTTTTCGGACTTAGACGGAATTGATTGAGCTTTTAAAACTAGACCAAATTTAATTCAAGCTTTTAAATTTGAGTTGGAGTTAATTTGGTCCTTTAAATTTAAATCAGACTATGTTAGGATTTTAAAAGTTGAACCAACATAATTTAGGCCTTTCAAAACTGGACTGACCTATTTCAAAGCTATAAGCTAGGTTAAGCTTTTAAAATCAGACCAAATTTAATTTGGCCTTCTTTAATTGAGATTGAATTAGTTTAGGGCCAAAATTAAGGATCTACATATATAATTAATTGTTTATTCATAATTTGTTTATTATGTATTATATGTAATGTGTACAATGCAACCATATATACTATTCTTAAAAATGTAAAATATTTTTCTTCTTTGAAAATGGATGAAACAATTGTTTCTACAATATCTGATAATAAAAAAATAATAATCGAAAGCTCCTAAAGAGCAAATATATTATCACCAAGAGGAACAAAAATTATTATAAATAATGCATTTTTTTTCTAAAATCTCATAAAAATTTATTAAGTTTTAAAAATATTCATAGCAATGGATATCATATTAAGACAATAAGTGAGAGAAATCAATAATATCTCTATATTATAAATATTATTTCAGAAGAAAATATGTATTAGAAAATTTCTATATTCATCCTCGTATACAAAATTAATATAATTGAAGCAAATTTTAAAGTAAACCATAAGTTTATAAATTAAAATATTTTTACAATTTGGTATGATCAATTAGGCCATCCTAGTTTAATAATGATTAAAAAATTATTAAAAATTCATATGGATATCCATTGAAGAGCTAGAATATTATTCAAGAAATTGAATTTTTCTGCGTTGCATGTTCTCAAGAAAAATTAATTATAAGACTATCACCAGCTATAATCGAAATTGAATCACCTGTATTTCTAGAATTTATTCAAGGTGGTTTATGTAAACCTATTTACCCATCATATGGATCTTTTAGATATTTTATGGTTTTTATTGATGCATTAACAAGATAGTCACATATATTTATTATCAACTTACAACTTGGTGTTTGCAAGATTACTTCCTTAAATAATTAGATTAAGAGTATAGTTTCCTGATTATACAATCAAGATAATTCAACTTCATAATGTTGGTGAGTTTATATACTTTTAATGATTATTATATGTGTAACATCCAAAATTTTTAAAAATTTAATAAAATAAATTAAAATTTTATTGGATAAATTAAATAAATGATTTTAAAGGAAAAATGGGATGATTTTAAGTGAAAAAGTGGAATGTATATGTGATATATATGCAAAATATATATAATTAATAATTGGGATGAGATGGAATGGAAAACTTTCAATGGTGAAGATTATGCCATTTTAGGATTTTTGAACGAAAGCATGTGTTTAATTAATGTAATTGGTTTAAACATATTAAAATATGTTTATAATGATATAAATAAACTTAGAACACCAATTTGAATGGTTTAATATGGTTTTTCTAAGTTAAAGTAAGGAAAGGCTATATTTTGGGATTTTGACTAGAGTAATGTTTAATTAAGGTTTGATGCTTATAATGCCTTAAAATGTGATATTAAATGATTATTTATGATCATATTTGATATAGGCATTAAGGATAATTGATTTGCCCAATCCAAGTATTGAAGGGCAAGTTGGAAGAGAATGTTGGTGTTAGTTTTGTGGCTTGCATTTGGTTGCTTTTAGAGGTAAGTACAAATTTGAATAAATTGGGTATGTTTGCATGACATTTGGGCTTAACACATTTTGGTTGAAAAATGTGTTAAGTTACTTAATGCATTGAATATGCATGAACATTATGCTATGTTATGTGATTTGTCAAAAATGCATTATATGCATTGTGAAAAGCCATTGATAATGATTAAACTGAGTAAAAAGTAAAATATGTGCAATATGTGAAAATGACTTAAAATGTTTGGGTAATGTGGTTTGTTGTGTATGTATTAAAGACATCGTGAAAAGCCATTGGGAATGGCTAGATTGCATAAAATGTGACTTACATGTAAATTATGTGAATTATTTGGGTAATGTGTTTTAATGTAAAATGTGAGACATTGTAATGATATATTGAGATATGATGAAATGTGATAAATTGAAAGGAAATAATATTGATATGAATGAGAAATATAAGAAAAGAGGTAATGTGCCTAGTTGATAATAAGAAATGAGGCAATGTGCCTAGTTTGATTAGGGAAAAATGAGAAAGAAATTGATGATGGAAAATATGAAATAATTGTGTGCCTTGTATGTTATTCAATTTTCAGAGTTCTGTGTTTGGCGGCATGCTATGAGGTTATCCTCATTATTTGCTTTCGGGGCTAGCTTTTGAGCAACTATTTGATTTGCCTTCGGGCTAGATGTTGGATGTCACTTGCCTTTAGGCTAGATGTTGGGCATCACTATGATTGGCCTTTGGGCTAGACGCTGGCCGTCACTTGCCTTCGAGCTAGATACTGGGTGTCAATATGGACCAAAACAATAACTCTGAAATTTGAATAACATATTAGATCTTTTGGGCCCATGCTTGTGTTTGTTCTTCTGTGAATTATTAAATGATGAAATAATATGTTTAAAAGTGAGCTTGGATGCCACATTATGGCAAAGCATAAAAGCATTATGCATTGGTATTGTATTTAAGTTTATTTGTTATCAAAGTTTGTATCGCTAAGCTTTTAGCTTAGCGCAATTATAGTTTATTGCGCAGGTGACAGGGGCAATCCGGTAGAGCCGGAGAGTTCTACTAACCAGGTCGGGTCTAGATTGACGTTGCTTATTGAGTTATTTTTGCTACGTCAATATCAGAGCCATTTTGCCATCATGCATATATATTATATTATAGTACAATTTGTTATGATGTATTTTATGATTATGTTTTTAGAAAATAAATTATAAAGAATAAAGAATATTTGGATAAATTATTTAATGTGGGCTTTTACATGTGTTTTAACATAAATATATGTATATGTTTAAATGTTTTGGGAAATGTGGAGAAATTAAGAATTTGGGAGTGTTTCTGATCCATGTTGTATTTTGTTGATAATTTGGGAATGTCCAAATTACAGACAAAACTCTGGTGAATTTTTTTCAGAGATTTTTATGGAAAATGCTTATTTTAGAACATATAATTTCTAATAAGTATTTTATTGGTTGTTTAAAATTATATTTTAAAATATTTAAGATTTTAAAATGGAAAAATAAAAATGTTTATGAAATTGGGTCATGATATTTTTATACCTTATATGCATATTTTACATACATTATGTGTATGTATTATATATATATAGGGTATAAGGGTGTTACATTTATTTTTGTATCACATCCTAGGATTAAGGTTCTCGATCTAGGTGAATTTTTAGAGTAAGAAAATGGGAGTTTTAAATATGGTTTTACTTGGTGATATATGCATTGGCACTGTCATTTTATCTGATTCCTGATGTGGCAATGTCCGCTCGATGTAACGGATATAAGTTGATATGGCGTTTGGAATGCATAAATTAGAATGGCGCAGTGGAAGCATCATTCTAGAGATTATAGATTAAGAATTTTTTAAACTTTTATTTGGAATTAAGATTCATTGCTGATTCAATTGATGAATAAGTGAAATTAAGGAAACTAATCTAGGAAATGATTTAAGATATGAAATAAAAAGTTCAAGAGATGAGTATGATAGTTACAAAAAATTCTATGTGTGTGCTGCAAAATGATATTGTTCGAATTTTTTTGGATAAATCTAGGAATGTTGGATGAGTTTAAAATTTTAATGGAAAGTTTTTTCTATATGTTAGAATCCAATGTATAAAATTTCATAATTTTTAAAGATGGATCACTAATTAAGAATAATAGAAGAATATAGATTGTTGGAGCAGTTCCAGTAACTCAGAATCTGTAGAAATTGAAAAACATATTTAAGCACTATGGCAAACCAACCCCCCAAAAAAATCTGAAAATTTACATACAATATCATATGTATTCCTAGAACATATGGTTAAAATTTCATGAAGTTTTATTAAGGTTTGATACCTGAAAAAAAAAATGGATAGCCGGGTGCTGTCAGAAGAATTATTAAAGAGACAGATTCTATGGGTTTGGAAGATTTAATTTTCAAATATAGTAAATTAGTTTGGAAAAATCTAAAATTTTAAATATAAATCCCTATATGTGTCAAGTGTACATGGTTAAAATTTTTCAAGCTTTTATAAATAATTGGTGAGGAATATAAAAATTGAAAAGTAAGATTGACATGAAACTGAGGAAGTCATGCAGTTTTGTATAAATGAGTAATAAATTAATTTCTTAAGACAAATGAATGAGCTAAATTATGAAAATTTATATAAATGGGTGGAGGTATGAAGAAAGAATATGGAATTTTTAATAACTTAGAACAAAGAGACCATAATTAAAAATCAAAGAGAGAAATAGTATGTGATAGCAAATTGTTTATTATGAAAAAATGATGCATGATTTAGGGTTTGAGTATGTAAAATTAGGGTATCCAAATGGATAATGTTAATTAGTGCAATGAAATAAATTAGTGTTATTTAAAATTAAATGTTATGATCTTAAAATTGGGATTGTGACATGGATAAGATTTGGTAAGGTTCATATTGTTGGTTGCATTATGTGAAATTTGAATTTTTGAAATGTGTTTTCACAATTGTGAAAGTGATGTGTTTTGATGTTATATTAATATATAAATAATGTTTATAAAGTTAGAAGTTGAAAATGAGATTAATATAATGAAGTTTAAGTAGTAAGTTGAAAATTTAGAGTTGTAAGGAAATTTTGATGAGGATTGCTTAGATATTGATGGTTTAATGTTTAATGAGCATGTGAGTAATTTTAAATGAGTAATATTGTTTATGAAAGTATCATGTTGTAACACTCTTATACCCTATATATGTACAATACATATTTTTAGCACATGTAAAATATGCATATACGGTATAAAAATGCTGCAGACCGATTTAATAAAAATTTTCATATTTCTATTTTAAAATTTTAAATATTAAATATATAAAATTAAATAATATATAAATATTATTTACTTGCTATAGTAACCCAAAATAACATTTTATATGAAAATCTCTGGGAAAAATTCGCCAGTTTGTTTGTAATTTGGACGTTCCCAAAATTTAACAAAACACAACCTACATAAAACAAACACTCCAAATAAAATCAATTCACCATTTTACCAATACTTTTCAATTTCTCCATATTTTCTCAAAATACTTATATATAGGTATATATATCAACATTACATATAGGATCTCATCTTAAACAAATTATTCAAAACATTTTTTACAATTTACATTATATACTTCAAAAACATATCATAACATATATAATATTAAAATATATTGTTGTTAGACAAATGATCTTAATTTTGATCCTTGACAACTCAAATGGATGATCTATTTAACTTGTATTTGAGAAAGCTTGTTGCAGGATTAGGTTGCTTCAATTAAAGGTGAACAGAACAAGTATAGCGGTCGCACCTCAACTGAATACGACCGCTCCATGCAATTACAGAATGAAACCTTGTCACAGTAGGTTTCGCGGTCAGAAGTTCGACCATAGTCGCGACCGCTCATACATAATAGCGACCGTCCTAATATTTGCCCGACCGCTACTCAAGGAACTTAAATCATTACAATCACAGTAAGGTTCGCGGTGACAAGAACGGTGAATGATTCGACCTCGCTTACCACTTTAGCGACCGCTCATTTATAGTCGCGACCGCCCAACAATTCAAGAAGAAATTGCTCAAAGAGACAGTAGTGTTCGCGTCCTCAGGTGCGTCCAGAAGTTCGACGCGAGAATGTGAGTTCGACCGCGAAAACCTACCAAGGGCGACCGCGAGATTCAAATTATGGCGGACATCTCTTTTGCTCTGTCAGAAAGTGACACGTGACATGACCGTTGTAATCCCACTTCAGTATTCAAAAAAGGGCGACCGCACTTTGTGATGCGCGACCGTCCCGACAAACACAGCATGGGCAAGAAACGGTCCGACAAAAACATCATGGGCAAGATTCCTGCTGTAGAGCACTAAAATTCGACCGTTGAACTTTTTCAAAAGTAGCGACCGTCCCTGGTTAAAAGGACGACCGCGTGAAGCATGAGAGCGACCATCCTTGTATGAAGGGCGACCGCTAAGTGCTTCGGACAGTTTAAGTAAAGAAGGTCTAATCTGCCAAGACTTTATTCTAAACAGCAATAACGGCTAGTAAGACCACATTGGCTATAAATACAATGTTTCCATGAGAAAACAAAAAGATAACATTATTGAGAAAAGATTTTCATAGCCAAGCAACAAATTTCCTTTTGCTTAAACTTGTATTTGAATTGTTATGAATGTTAGGTGTTAGCATTGAAAACACCATTGTATAAGTTTGAGTGTAAGCTTGGGAAACACTTAGGTTGAGAGAGTGAGCCTTGTAAAACTCTTGTGTGGGTTGTAAGTGTGAGCCTAAGAAAAACACTTGTAAAGTTGGAAGTGAGCTTGTGAAAACTTCAAAGACTAGTGGAACCTTAACAAGTTGTTAAGGAAGTGGATGTAGGATTGAAGTAAATCCGAACCACTATAAATCTTGTGTGTTCTTACCTTCCTCCATTACTCAACCAACTCTCTATTCCGCATTTCTTGTTTGTTGAGTTTTTTAAATTGTCATTATTTCTTGACGAAACCAATTCACCCCCCCCCCCTCTTGGTTGCCATCTTGGGACAACAATTGGTATCAGAGCCCTGAGATTTCTTAAACTTAATTGTGAAATCTGATCCACAATGGCAACTTCTTCTTCATCAAGCTCTCATGGAAATCTTAACTCTATTCTTAGACCTTACTTTGATGGAACGGATTACTCATACTGGAAACACAAAATGTATTTGTTTCTAGACAGTGAAGGGATTGAACTATGGGATTTCGTGGAAAATGAGTGGAAATCTCCTACTCATGAGGTTGACGGTATTCAAGTTCCACTTCCCAAAGCTCAATGGTCAACTAGCAATATCAGAGATCGATTCAAGAACAATAGAGCTGCTTCCATCTTGATGAACTCCATTTCAAGAGAAGAAGGTGGAAGAGTTCAACATTTAACTTGTGCACACTGTATTTGGAAAACACTTGAAAACTACCATGAAGGTACAACTCAAGTAAGATTTACCAAGAAACAAATGCATGTTCATGAGTATGAGCTATTCAAGATGAAACCAAATGAAAATGTCACCGACATGACAAATCGTTTGCTTGCTATTGTCAATGAACTAAAAAAGTATGGCAAGGTATATGATCAAGGTGATGTAAACAGTAAAATCTTGAGAGCCCTAAGAGCTAGAAAGAACTTTGAATCCAAAGTATCATCCATAGAAGAAGCTCATGATCTCAGCACATTAAGAACCGACGAACTAGTTGGTAAATTACTCACTTTTGAGCTGCACAGTGAAAAAGAAGAAGATCAAGGTGAGAAAGAAAAGAGAAAACCAATTGCACTCAAAGCAATCAAAGAAGCTGAGAGCTCAAGCAATGAAGGTACTGATGATGAAGATGAAATGGCAATGTTCTCAAAAAGAATCAATGAATGGAAAAGGAAGAAAAGATTACAAGCAAACAAAGGTACACCTCCAAAATTCTCCTTCAAAGAAAAAGAAAAGAAAAATGAGGTAAAATGCTATGAATGTGGAAAAACCGGTCACATCAAGTCGGATTGCTACAAATTAAAGAACAAAAGGAAATGGGATAAAGAAAAGAAAAAGTCTCTCAAAGCCACATGGGATGACTCTTCCTCAAGTGAAGAAGAAGAAGAGGAAGGAATTGCAAATCTTTGTCTCATGGCTATTGAAGATGACTCCAATGAGGTAAGTACTCAATCTTTTGATCTTGTAGCACATGATGATATAAGTGATATAAATGATAGTGATTTGATTGAGCACATGAATTCTAAAATAGAAAAATATTTCTCCAAAATGATGCTCTATAAAGAGAAAAACTCTAAGTTAGAAAAGGATTTTATATGCTTAAAGAACTCTACCTTAGAATTGAAAACCTCAAATGAACATTTGATGAATACAATAGGAGAATTAAATAAAAGCTCACATGACTTAGAAAAAGTGATTAAAGAGAATGAGGCATTGAAGCATGAACTAAAAGAACTAAAAGAATCAATTTCCAGATTTCATAAAGGAAAGGAAGCATTGAACACATTAATTAATAATCAAAGATCACCTTCCTTGAAATATGGATTAGGATTCAATGGCTCAACCAACATTGCACCTAGCAAACCAACATTTGTGAAAGCATCTACAATTGGAATTTCTAATGTTCATATCAAAGATGCTTGCACCAAGTCTAAAAGAACTTCTTATGGTTCACTAGGAAATAAAGCTAAAGATAATCATGCATTGTTGTTCACTAAACTTGTACAAAAGAAATCACATACTTGTAGTTGTATGTATAATGCAAAAAGAAAAATGCAGAAGCAAAGAATACCATGGCAATGCACATATTGCATGAAATTTGGACACAAAAATTTTTCCTGTTATATAAGAAAGGCTCATCTCAAGTTAGAAAACACTCTTTCTACTAACCATCAAGGACCCAACTATATGTGGGTACCTAAAAAAGGATGATCACAATTGGCTTGCAGGTATGCCTAAAATCTACTACCAATGAAAGCACATGGCTTGTGGATAGTGGATGCTCAAGGCATATGACTGGAAACGCAAAGCTCTTTACAAGTATTACCTATAAACATGGAGGTAACGTAACTTTTGGAAACAATGCTAAAGGTAAAATTCTTGGTGTTGGCTCCATTGGTTCTATTGGTAAGGATTTAATTGAAGATGTATGGCTTGTTGATGGTTTGAAACATAACCTGCTAAGTGTTAGTCAACTTTGTGATAAAGCATACTTTGTCAAGTTTGATTCCAAAGAATGCAAGATCACGAATTCAAATGGTATTATCATATTTAAAGGCACTAGAACAAACAACACTTATAATGTCAGCATACATTCAAATCATACATGTTTAATGTCTACTAATAATGATGCATGGTTATGGCATAGAAGACTAGGACATGCTGGTATGGATCAATTGAAATATATTTGCAATGAGAACCTAGTTGATGGCTTACCTAAGATAAAATATGATAAAGATAGGATTTGTGAACCTTGTCAACATGGTAAGCAACATAAAAGCTCATTTAAATCAAAAAGTGTTATAAGCACCTCTAGACCTTTAGAGCTCATTCATTTGGATTTATTTGGACCAAATAGAGTTACAAGCTTAGGAGGCAAATCATATGCATTTGTTCTTGTTGATGATTACTCTAGATTCACATGGGTTAATTTCTTAGCTCAAAAGAATGAAGCCTTTAATTGCTTCAAAACATTTGCAAAAAGAGTTCAAAATGAAAAAGGATATGTGATCACATCTATTAGAAGTGATCATGGCAAAGAATTTGAAAATGAAAATTTTGAAAGATTTTGCAATGAACTTGGCATTTCACATAATTTTTCTGCTCCTAGAACTCCACAGCAAAATGGTGTAGTTGAAAGGAAAAATAGAACTTTAATTGAAATGGCTAGAACAATGCTCAATGAATATGATTTACCATCTTATTTTTGGGCAGAAGCCGTTAATACAGCTTGCTACATTGCAAATCGTGTTTACGAAAGGCATTTAACTAATAAAACTTCTTATGAGCTATGGAATGGAAGAATACCCAGAATTGGATATTTTAGAGTATTCGGATGCAAATGCTTCATATTGAATACCAAGGATAATCTTGGAAAATTTTCATCCAAATCAGATGAAGGCATATTCTTAGGATATTCATCATATAGCAAAGCATATAGAGTATTTAATATGAAAACTCTAGTTATAGAAGAATCAATGCATGTTGTATTTGATGAATCATCCAAACTTGATCAAAAGAAAGGTATTACTTTCAATGACCCTGCAGGTACTCTTGAACCTCTTGAATCTATTGATGCTCCAAAGATCAATCAACTTGAAGAAGAGACTCAAGATCTACCTAAGGATTGGCAATTCAAGAAAGATCATCCAAAGGAACTCATCATTGGAGAAACATCAAAGGGAGTAATTACTAGATCTAAAATTAATCATGTTGATGTTAATGTTGCTTTTGTTTCTCAAATTGAACCAAAAACTATTGAGGAAGCTTTAAATGATGAAAATTGGATAACTGCAATGCATGATGAACTTAATCAATTTGAAAGAAATAATGTTTGGCAACTTACTCCTAGACCTATAGATCATTCTATAATAGGATGCAAATGGATTTATAGGAATAAGCTTGATGAAAATGGTCACATTATTAGAAATAAAGCAAGATTGGTAGCCAAAGGTTATAATCAAGAAGAAGGTATTGACTATGATGAAACCTTTGCTCCAGTAGCCAGATTAGAAGCTATTAGAATATTACTTGCTTTTGCATGTCATATGAATTTTAAGCTTTATCAAATGGATGTTAAAAGTGCATTTCTAAATGGACTCATAAATGAAGAAGTTTATGTTGAACAACCTCCTGGTTTTGAAAACTACAAATTTCCTGATCATGTTTTCAAACTTACCAAAGCTTTATATGGATTAAAGCAAGCACCTAGAGCTTGGTATGATAAACTTAGTGCATATTTACTTGAAAATGGTTTTGCAAAAGGAAAAGTAGACACAACTCTTTTTGTTAAAAAGGATAAGCATAACATTTTGATTGTACAAATTTACGTGGATGACATAATATTTGGAGCTACTAATGAAACCTTGTGCAAAGAATTTGCTTCTTGTATGACTAGGGAATTTGAAATGAGCATGATGGGAGAACTCAAATTCTTCCTTGGACTGCAAGTCAAGCAATGTAAAGATGGGATCTTCATCAACCAATCCAAATATACAAAAGAACTCATCAAGAAATTTGGAATGGATGGCTGCAAAACTAGCAAAACTCCTATGAGCACATCCTTGAAATTAGGTAAAGATGAAAATGGTAAAGCAGTAGATGAGAAGAAATATCGAGGTATCATCGGATCACTACTTTACTTAACCGCATCTAGACCTGATATAATGTATAGTGTATGTCTTTGTGCTAGATTTCAAACTTGTCCTAAAGAATCACACTTGAATGCCACTAAGAGAATCTTGAAATATTTGAGTGGTACAATGCATTTAGGACTTTGGTATCCTAAAAACACATCATTTCATATTATAGGATTTTCAGATGCAGATTATGCTGGTAGCATCTTAGATAGGAAAAGCACTACAGGAGCATGTCACTTTCTTGGTAATTGTCTAGTTTCTTGGCATAGTAAGAAACAAGCATCGGTTGCTTTATCCACAACGGAAGCTGAGTATGTTGCAGCATGTTTTTGTTGCACACAAGTATTATGGATGAAACAACAATTGCTTGACTATGGTAAGGTTTTTAACAATATTTCCATTAAATGTGACAACACTAGTGCTATCAATTTGTCTAAAAATCCTATCCAACATTCTAGATCCAAGCATATAGATATTAGACATCATTTTTTGAGGGAAAATGTACAAAATCAGAACATAATCGTAGAATTTATAAATACACAAAATCAACTTGCTGATGTTTTTACAAAACCCTTGAATGAAGATAGACTTAACTTCATTAAACTCAATTTAGGAATGATTGATGGAATCACTTTGAATTAATTAAAACTTTTGCCTATCAATAAGGTTTCTATGTGCATGAATTTAATGTTTCTTAACACAATAGAAATATTTTCCACCTTTCCTTGAATCTTTCATTTTTAAGTATGTAGCGGTCGCTCCAGTATTCTTCAGCGGTCGCTATCCTGTCTGTCAGTTTCATTCAAACTAATGACTCTGAGCGCGGTCGAGAAAATTTGTGCGCGGCCGCACCAATTTGAATAGTTTCGACCGTTACAGTTACTTTCCTCACTCGCGAGCATACTTATCTTGACAATGGTCGCTAGACCATAAGTAGCGATCGCACTATCTTCAATCCGCGACCGCACCCTGTACACTCTGCTCGAAAATTTATAACCGTTGGCTGTGTGACAGGTCGCAACTCTTAATATCCAACAGTCAAAAACGGCTATTTTCTTAACTCCATCTATTTAAGAGTAAGTTACATCAAATTTCTTGGATATTTTGCTTCTGAAAACAATCTAAAACCCTAAAATCTTCTCAACTCATCTGCTTCTCAAATCAACCTCTGTTTTCCTGCTCTCATCTGTTTCTTCTATTCTAATGGCTCCCAAAAGAAAAACCACTTCCAAAATAAAGGGACAAGCCAAGAGAGTTCCAGGAATCACCATTAGAGAACCTGTTGTTGAACCTCCATCTCCTCCCCAGTCTAAAAGGGGTGAAAAAATTCACAAACCTCATCATCAAACCTCTGAGGAAGACATTAGGTATGCTATGCTTAAGAAAAAGAAGGTTGAAGGCACCAAATCACCTTTTGGTGGGATGCTGTCTGCCTTGAACATCAAGGACGAAATTGAAGGATTGTTGGATGTCCTTGGATGGGAAAAATTTGTCTTTCCAGAAGAGGTAGGCTACTCAAGTCTTAGCAAAGAATTTCTGATGTCTCTTCAAATAGAAAAAAGTGCAAACTCTGCTCTAGGTTGGTACGGGGTAAGATTTAAGCTTTTTGATCATTATCATTCCTTAACCCTAGAAGGATTTGACAACATTTGGAACTTCCCTTCTGAAGGTATAACCTCCTACAATGACCAAATCTTCTCAAACCCAACACTTTCTGATTTCTGGAGAGAAATTTCCATTGAAACCTCTTTTGAAAAGGAATCTAAAGCCAGACATATCAAATCTCTCACCCACTGGATGCTCCATAGGATTATCACCTATACCATTCACCAAAGAGCTGATGGGAATGAGAAAGTCACCAAAAGAGATCTTATATTTCTGTATGCTTTCACCCATAACATCAAAATGAACACCACCAAGTTCTTGATTGATACCTTTTATCATCATGCTATTACAGGAACTGGTACCTTCTTCCTATCCTCTCAAGTTACTCAAATAGCTAGGTACCTAAACCTTCTGAATAATTTGAACTTAGCTACTTTGAGGAACCCTTTCACTCTAGCCTCCAATGCTATCACAATGGATTACTTAGAACATGCTGGTTGTGTAAGGAAGATAGAAGGGTCATATGTATACTGCTATGGCAAGAAAGGAGTTATGGATAAACAAAAGAAAAGGCCAAGGTATACAATTGAGGAAGAGGGAGATTCTGTAGAAGTTGCAGTAGAACTACCTTCAAAAGCAACTTCATCAAAAGCTGCTAAAGAAACTGCTTCATCCTCCACACAACTCATCCTCCATGCTATCAAGACTCTCTCAAGGAAATTCTCCAAGTTCAAGAAAAGTGTATCTAAGAGATTTCAGCACTTGAACAAGAGAATTGACCTTATATCCCACATGCACCATGATCTTTATGACATGCAAGGCAAATTCGACTTGCCTCAATGCAATCTTGAAGATTGGGATATAAGTGATCACACCCAAAGCGTTGCTGAAGAAGAAGAAGAGTCCATTAGCACTAGCTCTGCCTCTGTTGCACCTCAAGATAAGGGGAAAGCTCCTTTAGTTGAAGAAGAGTTAGAGTTAGATGATGACTCAGAATAGCTTAGCTCTAGTTTGTTTTTGTTTGCACTTTCATATGTTTACTGCTTATGTTTCATGTCTTGTACTTTCCTCCACTTTCATATATATAATGTTTATATTCCCTTTCATTGTTTGCACTTTTATATGCTTGTTTTGCTTAACATTTGTTTCATTTTGCCTATGCCAATGGGGGAGAACAATACCAAAATGGAATGAACCAAGTGGAATGAACCAAGTAACAGTATACAAAAATGGGAAAACAAGAATAAGAACAATAATGTTGAATATTTGCAATAGGGGAGAAATGTTTGCATCAAACAATAACCTTTGCACCAAGATAAACTATTAATCACAATGCTCTTAACGATGATTGTTGCATATGTTAAGGGGGAGTATTTTAGACTTATTATTTTTCTCATCATTCCATTTGAATTGTCAAAGTCAAAATGGGGGAGATTGTTAGACAAATGATCTTAATTTTGATCCTTGACAACTCAAATGGATGATCTATTTAACTTGTATTTGAGAAAGCTTGTTGCAGGATTAGGTTGCTTCAATTAAAGGTGAACAGAACAAGTATAGCGGTCGCACCTCAACTGAATACGACCGCTCCATGCAATTACAGAATGAAACCTTGTCACAGTAGGTTTCGCGGTCAGAAGTTCGACCATAGTCGCGACCGCTCATACATAATAGCGACCGTCCTAATATTTGCCCGACCGCTACTCAAGGAACTTAAATCATTACAATCACAGTAAGGTTCGCGGTGACAAGAACGGTGAATGATTCGACCTCGCTTACCACTTTAGCGACCGCTCATTTATAGTCGCGACCGCCCAACAATTCAAGAAGAAATTGCTCAAAGAGACAGTAGTGTTCGCGTCCTCAGGTGCGTCCAGAAGTTCGACGCGAGAATGTGAGTTCGACCGCGAAAACCTACCAAGGGCGACCGCGAGATTCAAATTATGGCGGACATCTCTTTTGCTCTGTCAGAAAGTGACACGTGACATGACCGTTGTAATCCCACTTCAGTATTCAAAAAAGGGCGACCGCACTTTGTGATGCGCGACCGTCCCGACAAACACAGCATGGGCAAGAAACGGTCCGACAAAAACATCATGGGCAAGATTCCTGCTGTAGAGCACTAAAATTCGACCGTTGAACTTTTTCAAAAGTAGCGACCGTCCCTGGTTAAAAGGACGACCGCGTGAAGCATGAGAGCGACCATCCTTGTATGAAGGGCGACCGCTAAGTGCTTCGGACAGTTTAAGTAAAGAAGGTCTAATCTGCCAAGACTTTATTCTAAACAGCAATAACGGCTAGTAAGACCACATTGGCTATAAATACAATGTTTCCATGAGAAAACAAAAAGATAACATTATTGAGAAAAGATTTTCATAGCCAAGCAACAAATTTCCTTTTGCTTAAACTTGTATTTGAATTGTTATGAATGTTAGGTGTTAGCATTGAAAACACCATTGTATAAGTTTGAGTGTAAGCTTGGGAAACACTTAGGTTGAGAGAGTGAGCCTTGTAAAACTCTTGTGTGGGTTGTAAGTGTGAGCCTAAGAAAAACACTTGTAAAGTTGGAAGTGAGCTTGTGAAAACTTCAAAGACTAGTGGAACCTTAACAAGTTGTTAAGGAAGTGGATGTAGGATTGAAGTAAATCCGAACCACTATAAATCTTGTGTGTTCTTACCTTCCTCCATTACTCAACCAACTCTCTATTCCGCATTTCTTGTTTGTTGAGTTTTTTAAATTGTCATTATTTCTTGACGAAACCAATTCACCCCCCCCCCCTCTTGGTTGCCATCTTGGGACAACAATTGTAATATCAAATATCTATATACTGGCAACTAGCTCTAATCTTGATGTACTGAAACACTCTTCAAGCTCAATAAATACAAATCTAGACCCGATCAGGTCTAATAGAAATCTCCTGCTCTACCAAAACGTCCATGACACCTGTGCGACGAATTATAATCTTGCTAAGCCGAAGCCTAGTGGTACAAACTTTGATAACAATATAGTTCAAATGTAATGTCAATGCACAACACACACATATATATATATCACAACTCATAACATTATATCTCATTATATTGCTCAATTGTATCACAATTCATAATTCACATTAAAGAAAAGACAAGCATGGGCCCAAAAGGATCTAATATGCTATTCAAATTTCAGAGTTAATGCTTTGGTCTATAATGACACCTTGTGTCTAGCCCCGTAGGCAATATATCTATGGATAATCCAACTAGATCTAAGGTTACGACCCAGTCTTTTCACTCAGTCTAGCTTCAAGGATTTGTTTTTGAGGCTTACGACCTGGTCTTTTTACCCTAAAAATATCATATTTATCAGCTGGGCCCGGCTTACGATCCGGTCTTTTCACCTACCCAGCAATTCATAGGCATGCCACTAAACCCAGAACTCTGAAAATTGAATAACATACTAGGCACACAATTTATTTATATTTCTCATTATCAAATTCTTTTATAATTCCTTTATCAAAACTTTTCTTATTTTCTCATGATCAAACTAGGCACATTGCCTAATTATATCATATTTTTCTCACTTTTCTCATTTTTCTCTTTTATATCAAAATCAATTCATTACATTTTGTTTTCACATATCTCATCACATTATACCACATTTCTTTTCATTTTCAACACATTACCTTGGTACTTCAACATAATACACATTATGCATATCATAACATAATTCACATTCATCAACAGTATATTAAGTAACTTAACACATTTTTCAACTAAATATGTTAAGTCCCAATGTCATGTAAATATATGCAATCATTCAAAGTTTGTACTTACCTCCACTAACAACCCAAAGCAAGCTTAAAACAACCTCTAATCCTATCCTTTCAACTTGCCCTTCACCACTTGGATGAAGCAAATCAACCTCCCTCAATGCCTATATCAAATGTGATCATAAACAATTATTTAATATCACATTCTAATGCATTCTCAACATCAAACCTTAATTTAACAACACTCCTACAAAATTTCAAAATTTAAGTCTTTCCTTACTTTAACTTAGCAAATCCATATTAACCCATTAAATTATTATTTTGAGTTTATTTATATCATTACAAATATATTTTAACATGTTTAAACCAATTACATTCATTAACCACATGCTTATCTTCAAAATCCTAGAATGACATAACCTTCACCATTGAAGGATCTCCATTCCAACTCAATCCAATTATCATTTCAATCTTATTTCCACTACTTATATCATTAAATAACATGATTTAAGCATTAAAATCAAACAATTAATCATTCTTTAAAAATTCACTTTTCCAAAACCCTAAATCTCCACTTCCATTCTCAAACTCTAACCAAATCTAATATTTGACTTTAAAATACTTGTTTATGAATCAAAACAACACATTTGGAACCAATTTTCACAATTAAAGCTCATGTTTCCACAAACCCAAAAGTTTCATAACCCTAAATTCTCTCTCTTCACCAAACTCAACTTAAATTCACTCATTTCTTCAATCTAACCTTAAAATCATTAATAACCAATCAAAACAACTTCATTCATATCCAATTAAGCAATTAAATCATGCTACTATAAAATTCCAAAATTTACATAACACATTTTTTCATAGAATTTGAAAATTTGGTAAGAAAGCTTACCAATTGACGATGAAACTTCTAAAACTTCACTTGAATCCTTAAAATCTCTTCAATTCTTAGTGCTTGGAAAAAGAAAAACTTCTCTTACTCTCACATGGTAATTTCGGCCAAGAAGATGAAGAAGAAGAAGAAGACTTTATTTTTATTTCTCTTTCCTTTCATCCTTTAATTATAACCATGTATATATATATATTATTTAATAGTTTAATAATAAATTATTTATTTAATAAATTAAAAGTCCAAAAATCCCTCTTCCATTCAATAATTATTTATTTTTGAATTATTTTATTAATTTTGAATTTCTAAGATTTAATTACCAAAATACCCTTTTACTTTAACTTTTCTTTTAAAAAGTGTTGACTTTTATATGTTGTATATATTTTACATATATATCACATATATATTCCACTTTTTCATTTAAAATCCCTTCATTTTTTATTTAAATTCATTAATTTAATTTATTCATTTAAATTTTCAAAAATTAAAACTTTTCAAAAATTTGGGATATTACACATATGCACAAGTAATGTGTATCTTATATACACATCAAATGTACCTTATATGTGTATTAAATATATTAAGTATGCAATGTATTAATCCAACATATACAACTTTTATATTTCTAAAATCACGGATGTGACACATGTAATGTGTAATGTGGTTGATAGTATAAAAACTGGATATGAAATAAAGAGGAATGATTAAGAAAGTGAAAATGAGTTTCATTAGGTATTTTATTTGAAGTGATGAAAATGAATATGAAGAGCATGGTAAATGTATGGAAAATGTGAGAGAGAAGTCACATTGGAAATGTGACTAAGACTTATATATAAAAAAATGAAATGAATAAGGATAATTTATTTATTATATAAGATGGGAAATTTGGGAAATTACCTAAATAATGTTATAAGAATGAGAAATGATAATATTCTATGAAATATGACAAATGTTAAATTTATATAGAATGTGTGTAAATGAGGAATTGAGTATAATTGTGTAATTGTGTGTATATATGTATATGATATGGGTGGTGAGTTGTTCAATATGAAGACTATTGTGATATGTAAAAATATAAAAGTGGAAAGTAAGTCATATTATGAATGTAACTTATGGATATGGATATAGATGATTTAAAATATGGGAAATGATTAAAAAGTAAAATAATATGAATTTGTGAGGTGAGGATGATCATGATAAGGTTGATCACCTGGAAATTGTAACAATGTGATGTAATATGAAAGTGATCATGAGTGAGTTGATCACTTGATAAATTTGAAAAATTATGGAAAGGAAGTGAAATATGGATATGAATGTGGGAACTGAGAAAAGTGTTTAAAAAATATATATATATATGATATGTGTAACACCCCATCTTAGCTTATGTTCATAGGCCAAGATGGAATGCTATTTTGTGATATTCGAGTCTTGGTTCTATACTTAGTCAATTTATAATACACATTTTACAAAAATTTTGCCAGAGTTTCCCCTATAATTAGTGGTCCCAAGTGTCGCCAAAACTGATTTTTTTTTTATTTTTTTGAAAACATTTTTTTATCTCAATCAATCTCAAACACTTCTATAGTCGACCTCCTTATATCCTCCACCAAACCTGCATTAAAATTTCACACTTTTACACACACATCCATACATACTAATTCATACCAACATACAGTAATTAATATACTTAGCACGTGTACTTTGGTCTTTTACTAATCATACATACTATTCTTAGTTTACGCTAACATATGTACATGCCATTCTAGTTATATTACTTATAATAAATTTCTACCCAAAAGTTGCCAACACCAGCTGCTCGGAACACTACAGAAAACAGCTTCTCGCTCAACCTACGAGTTTAGAAAAGAAAACTAAACTCGCTAAGTGTTTGCTTAGTGGGTACTTAAATCATTGCATTAAATAAATAAATTAAAAGAGTAATTAAAAACATGCATTTGAATACTTTAAATAAATGAATAAGATCTAATCATAATGATAAAAGATTAAAATCCCATATTCTAAATTTAGAAATTACTCATTTTGCTTTTATCAATTTAGATGCTCTACTGGTTTAACAGAACGTCAGCGGATAAGGAAGGGTCATGATAAACATATCTCGTCATGATCATATTTCATTATCTTTCATCATAATTCTTGCACATGTGTCAATGGCCATTATCATTGAATCATTGATCATGTCATTGTAATCATCGGCCTTCAGGCGGAATATCATATCATGTCATAAGCAGTACTGTAGTAATAATATGATGCATCATATCATTATCTCAAAGGTTCTGACATACCAAGTAGAGCATAAATAATTTATTAATTACTTTGGCCATGATATTCAATAAGTCATGATTTTTCTATAATGCATATATTACTAGGATAACTTCTCATGATGCCTTTCTGATTATTCCAAACCCCTTTCGTGTCATTTTAAATGATATAACATCAATCTATATCATAATATTCAACTTTTAACACATTTATAAAAATGACCAAATGAATAGTAGCGCGGCACGTAAAATCGGCCACGCAATGGCGCGCGACTACTACATGATAAAATCTGTTTTTACTGCTGAAAATCAGTCAAATTTAGCAACAGTTTTGACCAAGTAAAAAACTTATTTTTGGCTGAAATTTTGCAGGAAAACCCCTTCATAAGTTAACTAAATTCATGTAAAATTTCGTCAAAAAATTCCTTCGTTTGCCCCCTCAACGGACTGCCCAAAATGAAAGCTGCAGAATGGCGCCCAAAAGGGACCATTCGGCCCAACTTTCAAAACTTGAGGGGAATTCATTTTTTTTCTTGCAAAATTGAGTTTTAGACTCCTTTTGTGATACCATGGAAGAACTAAAGGTCCCTCTTTCAAAAATCAAACCAAAGAGATGACTAAAAGTTAGTCAAAGTTTATGGACAATTAACACAAATTGGGCTAGTTTGTTTTATTTTTTTACTCTCTTCACCATCAATTAACTACAAATGACTAGAAGGCACTTTCCCACATATTTACCATACATAATAACATCATTTCAAAGCCATTTCAAAAGTCCCATAATGCAAAATATGTGAATTAATTGAAAAGAGCAATGATTTAAGTACCAAACCTTAATTCTTTTAATTCCCCTTTGCTTTTCCTTCTTCTCCTTCCTTAATCTTTGTTTCTCCTTCAAGAAATTTAAGAACACAACCTTAAACATAAACCTTAGAAATTTAGAACAATAAGCTACCCTCCAAATTCATATGAATTTCTACCTAAATTAACCATCTCTCATCATTAATCAACATATTTTTCCATTAAATTCATTTTCTAGCCATCCTACAAACTTTCCCCAAATTCAACCTTTATGAATCTTAACTTAGATCTCTTAAAATAGCCAACAATTTATGAAATTAAAGCTACAAATAAAACTCCTTACCTTAAAGTCTTATTCTCCACCAAAGTTTGCAACCAAAAATAGCTACTTGAAAAAAAAAATCTCTCTCCTTTCCCTTTCTCTTCTATTCGGCCAAAGCAAGAACAAAGGAGAGCTCTTGGCTTTTATTTTTTTGCTATTCTCTCCTCCAAATGGCAGCTAAGAGAGGTTAAGATGTGTTGGTGTAAGTGTTGGTTTCCCATTGGTACACTTAAGTGGGAAAATGGCTAATTTTCATTGGTCCAAATGTCTCTTTCTTTTATTTATTTAAAACCCAAGCCCTTGGACTTTCTTTTAATTATATTTGGCCCCTCAACCTCCTTGTGCTGTAATTTTATGGTCTAAGGTGTGAAAAGATCAAAATACCCTCCGGCGATTACTCGTTCGCAACTTTTAAACCGCGCACTTTCGCCGAATGCTGTGGTACACTTTTTGACTCAGTTTTTCCTCTACTTTTCATTTTTGAGATCCATTATTACTTTCGAGACACTTTTGAAAATGACCATAATGCCCCTGGTCAAAATCCCCTATATCTTCCAAACCGTGCATTTTCGAAAAAAACCGTGTCGCGCCGTTGCTACCCGATTTTTCTCTACTTTCCATTTCAGGAGTCTATTATATGCACTATTAAGGACCTCCGGAACAACTTTTGGTAATTACAGTCACCTCCACAAAACTTTGCAATCTTTTCAAATAGGTCCTTTCAGTTCTACAAAACTTCCCTTCACTTCGCGCTCTTGAGTAGCTTCTCGAGATGGTTCCTCTTACTGTACATGGACGTACTGTACATATGTATAAGTTGGGTCGTGACAATATGAAAAATGAAGGAATGATAATAGTAAGTAATAACGTGTATAAAATGTGTAATTTTGAGATGCCGCGAGCATGTGACCACCAAATCATGGACGTAACAGTGAGATAAAAACTATTTTAAAAAAAAATTTATAGTGCAGGTAATGTTTATTTGTAACCCATGGGTGTGGGCTTAAGATGACATGATTATGAAATGCATTTGATGAAATTGATAGTTTTACTTTATGAGATACAAGCAAGATTTGGGGTTGGTATAGTTGGAACTCATAATCTCATTTTTAAAAATTTATTTATGGCTATAAACAGTGTAGAAGCAAAAGAGAATTGTAAAAATATAATGAACTATAATTGATGTGTAAGGAAATGATTATGTAAGTATGGCAATTATAAGTTATTTGAAGAGATGATAAATGAAAGAAAGTATGAAAAGTGATTAAGAATTATCTTGAACGTGTTTAAAAATGGTATAATATAAATTAGTTAATGAAAATGACGTTTAAAGTGAATGAGACTAGGGGAAGTGATTAAGGTAAGAGCTGGTCATGAGAATTATATGGGAAGTGTATGGAAAAAAAGTATAGTAATCGTATACAATCATTAGCTCTAATAAGTTAAAATAAATATTGTTCATAAAGATGAATCCAAAAAGAATTAAGATTTAAGAATAAGTTTGACCTAATTGAGTTAGGTTATGAATTGAAATAATTTAATGAATTTAAAGTAAGCTGGATAATGCATTATCATTATCTCATTTAGATTCTCGAAACAAAGCAATGTGATTTAAAAGTTCAAAATATAATACATTTGCAAAACATTACAAATCAACTTCCAGATGCATTTACTAATTTAAAATATAATTATTCAATCTCATATACTAGATATAAATGCTCATGTTCAAATTGATGTCCTTGTTGGATAATCTAATAATGAAAATACTAATAATCCACATTTGAAGCATAGTAGACTAGTAGGTTCCAAAGATAAAAATCCTCGAAAAATGAGAGGAATAAATAACCAAACTGATCATGTTTTGGAGGTGGTGCTCCTGAAGAGACCTAAGATGTAACTAATCAAACAACTTCATAAGATGCTTAGATACCTGAAAATTGTGAAAATAATGAAATCTCAATAAGTTATATCACTATAGAAAAATATGAAACTAAAAAGATATAGTTGTTGATAATATTTTTCCATATAATATTATTGTTGATATTTTATAACAAAATGAGGATCTTGAACATATATCTATTAAATAATGTAGGCATAGAAATGATTGGCCAAAATAAAAAAGATGCAATTCAAGCATAACTGAATTCACTTTCAGAGCGTGAAGTTTTTGGACCTGAAGTCCAAACACCTAAAGGTGTAATATTAGTGGAGTACAAATGGGTAAGTATGAAAACATAATGAGAAAAATGAAACTGTGAGATACAAAGCATGATTAGTTATACAAATGTTTTCGTAAAGGCCAAACATTGACCATGAGAAAATATATTCTCTTGTGGCAAATGCAATTACTTTAGATATTTGATTAATTTGGCATCATGTAAAGGGCTTGATGTGCGTCTAATGGGTATTCTTACAATTTATTCATATGGCTCACTTGATAGTGAAATCTATATCAAAATCTTTAAAGGATTTGAAATGTTAGAAAAATATAATAAAGGTTATTGAGAAATTTATTCAATTAAGTTATAAAGATCTTTGCATGGATTAAAACAATATTGACACATGTGGTATAATCGTTTTAGTGAATATTTGATAAAAATAAAGGTCATAAGAATGATCCAATTTGTCCATGCACTTTTATTATAAAAAAATATGAATCTAAATTTACTATAGTTGTAGTTTATGTTGATGATTTAAATATTGTAAAAATTGCATAAGATATCTCAATTATTGCAGACTACTTAAAGAAGGAATTTGAAATGAAGAATTTTGGAAAAACAAAATTTTTTCTTAGATTTCAAGTTGAGTATCTTTTTAACACTCTTATATCATGTATACGTACAATACATATATCTCATATATATATAATATATATACAAAATACAAAAATGTCCCAAATCTTTTAATTTTAAAAAAAACTCTATAATTATAAGAAAATATTTTTGACTTTACAATAAATATTTTAGTAAGTAAGTATATACATTAATGATTTAATTAACAAAATACAAATTTTAAAAAAAAATCTCTAGAAGAAATTTGCTATAGTTTTATCTGTATTTTGGAAATTTCAAAAAAAAAATCAATTAACACAACCTACAAAGAATGATGCACTTTCAAAATCCACATTTATTCAAATACTCCATTACTTCTAAAAAAAATTCAGCAAATACTCAAATATGTATAAAAATTTACCAAGTCTACACATTTAGTCCAAACATTTTAAATTTACATCATTTCATATATACAAACATAATGTACATAAATATATTAAATGTCACAACATAAAAGTTTACATGACAACAATTGACTTTGGTCCCATGGTAGTATAAAATATTCTAGTAAAATCCCAAAAAATCTAGACCTAGTCAGGTCTATCAGGGCTATCTAACTCAACCATGTCACCTGCGTAATAAACAAATCATGCTAAGCTAACAACCTAGTAGTATATACTTTGATAATTATACAAAATACTTAAAATAATGCATTATGAGCCTCTTTTAAAACATAACACGAGTGTTATCCTTATGCATAAACATTTTTTTACAAATCATCAAAACACTGCAAAAACATGCATTGGACCCAGATAACCTATACAATATTCATGTTCTAGAGATATTGTTATGGTTTATTGCGACACTAAGGATCTAAGTATCGCAACCATCCCCTATTGACACCCTTGCATCTAGTCTTAAGGCAAATATCAACCATAATTGACACCCAATATCTAGCCCGAAAGCGTATCATATCATACTGGGGCCCAGTGTCTAGCCCGCATGTACATCATATCAATAGCACCAATACAATTCTCTGGAACAAAACACTATACAAGGGTAACACACATTATATCACATTTTTCATAATAAATTTTCTTATACATTGTCTCATTTACTCTTTTCTTTTCCATAATCATTCATAATTCCCTTCATTTATCCATAACTCATCACATTTTCAATATTATATGTCACATCTACAATGTGACTTCACTACCCATATACTTTGGGCATTCTTCACTTTTTCCACGATTATTACATATTATTCATTTTAGCCATTACATTAGCCTAACATAATGCACATCATGTATTTAACATCATTTCATAATCAACAAGGCAATGCATTTGAAAGCTCAAATAGTAAAGCATCATGGCACATTTACCATCAAAACGTACTAAGCTAATTTGAATACAAATGTATTTTAACTTATCAAAATATGTATATACCTTAATCCAAGACAAATCCCAAACTAGAATCACCTCTTTCCCTTCACTTCCCAAAATGCTCTTCACTCCTAGGTTTGGATAATTACTATCTACTCAACACCTAACCAAAATCTAAGTGTATATATGATATTAGAACCACATTTCCACATAATTTAACTAATAAACATCAATTTATCTCATTTTCTTTAAGTTTATATTTTCTTGACCTAATGCACTTTAACTTTAGAATTCTATATTAACCAATTTCAAATTACATCTTAGGTTAATTTCTATCATTAAAATCATAATTCTACTTACTTTAACAATTCAAACTTTAAATTCTACACTTCTATCAAATTTTCCAATTTTTGCCCTAATATACTTTAATTCTAAAAAACTATTCCAACCCAATCCAAATTGTATTTCAAGTTTATTTCTACCATTAAAGTCATATTGTAACATGTTTTAAGCAATTTAGTTCAATTAACATCCATTCTTTAACTATGCTCTTCCAAAACCCTAAATTCAATACTAACCAAATCAAACTTCCATCAAACTTAAACAAATCCATCATATAACTATAAAATCCTTATCTCCTCATCAAAATAACATCTTCCATAACCATTTAAACAATTAAAACATACTTCTTCAAAAACACTAATCATACACAATCTAGATTTCCGTAAAATTCTTTAAACTAGCAAGAAAACTTACCTTTGGTTGAAGAAACCTTAAAATCACCCAAAAACTCTTAGAAATCTTAAAGAATTTGAGGTAAAATGGAAGCAAAAAAATTTCTCCTTTGGACCTTATAAAAAAAGGCACACATGAGGAAATGAGGAAAAAGATGAACATAAATGGTATTTTAATTTCTTTCTCTTTAATTTATAACCACACTGTAATACCATATACTATATATACGTATTATATATATACCCAATATATGTAAAATACGTATACAGAATATAAAAGTGTCATAGTTTGGCCTTTCCAAAATTTTCAAAATTTCAAAATAACTATTTTAAACACTTAAAATATATTTTAATAAATAAATAAAAGTATTCATCAATTTTTAAGAAGTAAAAAGACATATTTTAAAAGAGAATCTCTGAAAAAATTCACTAAAATTTTGTCCATATTTTGGATAATCCCAAATTCAAATTCACACAACCTACAATAAATACACTCCCAAATAACCACTTAGCACATCCATTTCTCCAAGATTAACCTAATGGCTCAAATCCACTATCATTTTATAAAATGTACATCCGTCAATATATATATATACATGTATATTTATATGCCCCATTTTTCAATTTTCAACATTTAATGCAAAAGAAAATCTTTATAATTTACATCATATACATGTTTATAAATATAATGTACAACCTTAAATATGATTCAAAAAGATTAAAGTGTATTTATGAAATGTAAATGGCACTGGTCCGTGGCAGCTCTAATATCTTCACAACAATCAACTATAGCCTAGACCTGGTATGATCTAGTAGCACTTTCCGGATCCTCCGGATCTGCCCTATCACATGCGCGATGAAATTCATTCATGTTAAGCATATCGCCTAGTGGTACATACTCTGATATAAAATAAATGATATTACATACATAATGCCCATAATGTACTATGATTCAAATGTCACTCAACACATACACACATTTATTTAACATATTAATCATCCACACACATTGGCCCTCAGATCCTTATATATTGGTCTAGTTTCAGAAATATTATCTTAGGCTATCTCATTTATCTATTACACCAGCGTATCTCACCCGAAGGCTTAATGAGTCTATGATATCAGTGTGTCTCACCTGAAGGCATAATAAGTATATAACACCAATGTGTCTCATCCGAAGGCGTGAAAATCTAACAACAATAATCCAGAACTAGACTCTATATAAGGTGATATGCAAACATATATTCTCTTATTCCATATTTCTTATTCTTTTTCATATTTTTGACTCTTAAAACACATCATCATCACATTTAAAACAAATGTGGCTTACTTCCACAATCACATTTGCACTTTCCACATTTTACACACACATTTGTGAATACTCGAATTTTGAGGCTCGGAAAGCCGATTTTCTCAGACTGCAGAAGACCAAGCCAGACCGGACAACCACAGTAAAGTTCACCGAAAGTATTCTTCATGGTACTTGAAATGTCCGGAGCAATGCAAGGATCACGGATATGGTCTCGGAATAATTTTTGGAGGTCCGTAGCTCCCGAAAAATCAGTTTGAATGAAAATTGTGCTTGCTTTTTTGGGGGCTCGAGAACCGAGGGCAGCGGCCCGCCCACCGACCGCCTCCCATGACGGTCCAACCGCATACCGCAACCGCCGCCCACGGCGGTCCGACCTTCGACCGTTTTGCTTTTTCCGTTTTCCCGGGCTATCACTTCCACGGCGGTCCAACCGCTGGAACCGGCGATTCGACCGCCGTCCAGTCCGAATTTTGTCTATAAAAGCCTCCAAATTTTCAGAAAAAGGGTTTGGGTTTTTTCTAGCTTCGGGCGGACGAATTCTTTGTTTTCATATGCTTAAGAACTTCTCCTAGACTTTTCTTTGCATAAATCTAACCTTATGCTGCAGGAATTAATCAAAATCAAAATTAAAAAACCATAATCAAGAATCATAATCCAAGACCCGAGAAAACGAGATCTGGAACTACGAAGTGGGAGAACCCTAAACAAGGTAACATCCTAATTTATCCTTTGTCAATTCAGGCATATCATAAAGCACTACATCTTCTTCTTAATTTCTTTCTGGGTCAAAGACCTAATCTCTTTTGGCATGAAGCCTATCTAAATTAAAATAAATTTTTGGCATGAAGCCCATCACAGTTAAAATTAATTTTTTGGCACGGAGCCTAAATCGTATTCTTTTTGGTACCAAGTACCCAAATTTCATCAAAATTAGCACTAAGTGCTCGAAATCTCACAATTTTGGCAAAAAGCCCGACAATGCACGAAGCATACACACACGCATGCATAATGCATAATTGCCTTTAAATAGGCTTTTCCGAACTACATGGGCTTTGATCTCTCATAAAAAATGAGAGTATGTAGGCATATTTGGGATTCACCCCAAATAGCAAGTCCACAATTTACTAACAATCTGTTTGTCTTCTTCTCTTCGTCCCTTTTAGGTTTGTTTCTTTTTTTTGGCAAATTAATCAAATACATGACATAGTCCCCGAATCCTCCTTGGGTTCGTAGATTAGAAACCTTTACATTGGGTGCATTATTGGAGTCAAATAAGGGTTTTCTTAGTTTTTCCCTTTGAACAGAAAAAACTGAGTGGCGACTCCTAACAACAAGTGAACGTTCATCCGAATCCTTTTCAGGTGGAAACCGAGGTTCACAATCTGGCGACTCTACTGGGGACCATAAAAATGATTTATGGGATCTTAGTAGACTACAATTGTTTATTTGACTAACTTGCTCTCCTTTAGGGCACTTTTATTTATTTTACAGGGTACCTTAGCAATATATATCCTTTCCTTAAGGATATGGGAATAAAATTGACAAAAGGAATCTTTTTCCTTTGATGGACCCCTTGTTTGATTAATTGTGCAGTTATTTTGTCATTTAGAGAATCTTTTTCTCTTGCATTATATGGGGGAATCATTTTCCTCCATTGCATAAAAAATTGTTTTCAAATGAATTTATTCTCTTTCTGTTCAAAATTCTGAGTCTGGATAGCAAGTAGCGCTGACCGGCAGGTCTCCTTGATTATGCCGGCGGACAGCCAAAGCGTCCTCCCTGTTGTCACAAACCATTCCAATCCTTTTGGAGTGGCCCATGAGTAAACGTACTGTTGGACCCACGCGAAACTCTTTGTTTCACATGTGGTTAGGTATATCTTACTCAAGACTCAAGGGTCCCTATTATAAGCCTATTCTCTATTTTTCATGTAACAATAGAACCCTCCCTTAGGTTGTATGTACCCAATAATAGTGCCACATTCCATTAAAATGAATTATGATGTGATGAGGTGCATTCATGCAACATAACAACATTGTTTTGGGGAAAACCTTTTGATATATGCAAGTGGACCAAGAGTCTTCCTACCCTACACACTACCCTGATCCTTTACCCTTAACCTTTGCAGGTACCCACTATCCGTGTGCCTTCACCTACACAAGCTACACCAACTCCAACTGTGCAATCACCCACAAGTCCCACTACCCCAACTTCACCAACTACTCCAATTACTGAAACGGCTACTATTGAATAGATTAAGGCCTTGCTAGATGGACAGGTTAAGGAGATTGAAGCTAGGATGCAAGAAAGAATTGATGAAGCCTTAACCGCCCAAAGGGTAGCCATCTTGGCCGAATTGGGAGGGGCACCAAAGACAGCCACTACTCCTGGAAATCTAGGGAAGGAACCTATTGTGGGACAAACTAGTACCCCCATGACTGCTCAGAATAATACCCCTGTCATCAATTTGGAGGATCCACCCTCTAAGAATGCTACTGAAACTGATGAACTAAAAAAGAAACTTGAATTGCTTGAAAGGTCAATCACTGCCATGAAAACTCATAAAGAGGTGGTAGACATGGATTCCTTATCCTTGTTTCCCCAAGCTAGGTTGCCTCCAAAATTCAAAATGCCTGGGATGGACAGATTTGATGGGACTACTTGCCCTAAAACCCACCTGAAGATGTATGTGGGGGCCTTAAGCACTTGGGGTTTAAATGACGAGCTCTTTGCTCAACTCTTCCAACAATCCTTGACTGGTGCCGCCCTTAAATGGTTTGTAAGCCTGGATCGTGCTAAGATTAAGACTTGGGAAGACATCTGCAATGCATTTAACACTCAATACCACTACAATATTGAGGTAGATGTCACTAGAAGGGAGCTTGAGACTACCAAACAAAATAACAATGAACCCTTCTCCTCGTTCCTTACGAGGTGGAGGGCGAAGGCTGCCCAAATGATCAATCGCCCTTCAGAACAGGAGTAGATTGATATTATAATCAAGAACTTAATGCCTACATATCAAGCTCAACTGCAAACCCAATAACTACCTACTTTCAAATCGCTCATTGCGACTGCAACTAAGGTAGAAGATTTGATACAATTGGGAAAGATAGTAGATGAGGGAGCTACTTCAAAGTATAAGAAACAGGGCCAAGCTGCTTCCTCAAGCAAGGTCAATGAAGTGGCCAATATTGCCCCTGCGAATCCTTTACGTGTGGGCAATCTTGGGCAGAGAAATCAGCCAAGAAGGCAATACACCGACCTTGGGATGCCCCTTCATCTGGTGTTTAAAAAGGCCGTGGAAGGAAAGTACTTGAAGCCTTTAGACCCAAGGCCTCCTCCAAACCCATTGCCTTCCAATTATAGGGCCAATGAGTACTGTGAATACCACCAAGGAAATGGGCATAGAACATATGCTTGCTGGACTCTGAAAAACCACATCCAAGATCTGGTGGATAGTGGTGACATCATTCCTCTCAGGAGTCAACCAAACATTAATACTAACCCTTTGCCCAATCATTCCATCCATGCTATCACTGTGGAAGAATAGCTGTTTGATCCTTTCAAACTTCTCTTAGAGATGAATGAAGTATGTGTGTTGGATTTGAATGACCTCGCTGAAGAGGTCGACGCCCTGACAAGAAGTGGAAGGCAATATCAGCCACTCAACTTGGGAAAAGCCCCTAAAACCCCAAATCACCCCTATAAGAAGACGCCAGAACCAAAAGAAGACCCTGTCCTCTCTCAGCTTAAACAAACTCAAGCTAAGGTGTCAATTTGGGAGCTCCTTGCTTCCTCATTCCCACACCGTCAGCCTCTCAGTAAAGCTTTGAGTCAACTTGATACATCAGTAGACACAAGGCCAAAGGCTTTGGTGGCCACTTTGACCCAATCAACCAAGGCATTGAGTATCAGGTTTTCTGATGAAGATTTACCAGAAGATGGCATGAAACACAATGATGCTCTATACATCACCATACAAACTGGGGGAAAGACTGTGCCCATGGTTCTCATTGATAATGGGTCAGCCTTAAATGTATGTCCCTTGAAAGTAGCAAGCTGTCTGGGATTGGAGGCTACAGATCTTACACCTTCTAATCAAATTGTTAGAGCATATGATAACACTCGAAGAGAAATTTTGGGTGTTGCTACTCTGGAAGTTGCTATTGGACCGGTGAAAATGGGAGTGCCGTTCCAGGTCATTGATGTACCCGCGAGCTTTAATCTCCTCCTTGGAAGGCCGTGGATTCATCAGAATAATGTTGTACCTTCTTCATTACATCAAAAACTTAAGTTCCCTTTTGAAGGAAAAATCATCACTATTAAAGGAGACACATGTGAAATCAACAAGAAAACCACGGATCAGTCTCTCTTTGAGGTTGTTCCTGGTGAAACTGCTATGGCCTTGACTGGGTTCCATTATAACACTGTTTAATGCATTGAAGGAGAGAGACCCAAATTGCCTGGTAGAAATGATGCTAAGGGTAGGTCTGCTACCCGGAATGGAAATGATGAGGTCTGGGAGGAAATCATCCATAGTGCGACCATGGGAAGAACCTGAGAATAAGGGAACTTTTGGCTTGGGGTACAAACCCATAGACGATGAGATAGAAGAGTTTGAGCATGGGAAGAAGAAAAAGAAGACTTGGGGGGCAAAAAGCCTCAAAATGCGCCCTTACTTTAGAACTCTAAATGGTCACTTTTGCAAACCTGGAAAAGCAGTTCCTTACTGTGGTTTTCAGGAGCCATTCTATTCTCCTATGACTGGAAAGAAGTTACCGGGTTTTGAGATGTTCACCGATGTTTTAGCCATAAAGGAAGAAGAGCCAGAACCTATAACTGACCCACAAGTGGAAGATTTCATGCGGCCTAGTCTCTTTGATGAGGTTGCTATGATAACCAATTTTGAAGACAAAAGGGACTTCACGAAGCTGATCAAGACAACAGATGGACCACTGATGAATTGGTATGCCGAGGAGGGACAAGTGGCTATAGTCAAACCTAGTCCTGTGTCACACCCCGAACCTGAGTCTTGTACTGAGTCAAATCTTGAGTCAAACATCGAGTCAGAGTTTAGTTCTGAGTCTTCCTTAGCTTCAAGAATAGAAAACCCTGATGTCGAATGTAATGTAACTCTGGAGGATGACTCCGACATTATTAATGAAACTGTTCAAGTTCTTGGTTACCCTGTGTCTTTTGCTTTCCAAGTATTATCTAGCAAAAATGAAATAAATGAAATAAAAGAAATGAATGAAAAGATAATAATTGGCAAAGAAAATGAATATGCATACATTGCATATGATTGTGTGAATAAGGAACAGGTTGTCGAATGCATCAGAAGATATGTCGACTGCTTCATGCAGAAGACGAGTGATGTTACTGGAATAGACCCAGCAATAGCAGTTCATAAGATTCCGCTATACCCCGATGCAAAGCCGGTTAAGCAGAAGTTGAGAAGAATGAAGCCAGAATAGTCTTTGAAAATTAAAGATGAGATTGCCAAGCAACTGGATAATAAGTTCATAGAACCAATTGTCTACCCTTCCTAGTTAGCAAACATTGTGCCAGTCCCGAAGAAAGACGGAAAGGTCAGGATGTGTGTTGACTATAGAGATTTGAATAAGGCTTGTCCCAAGGATGATTTCTCGCTACCACACATCGATTTGCTAATAGACAGGATAGCTGGGCATATGATGGTTTCCATGACTGACCTTGCGGTTGGGTACAATCAGATCATGGTACATCCACCGGACAAAGAAAAGACAGCTTTCATTACAGAATGGGGCACTTTCTGCTACAGGGTTATGCCTTTTGGATTGATAAATGCAGGGGCTACCTACCAAAGGATGGCAACAACAGTCTTTCATGACATGATTCACAAAGAAGTAGAAGTGTATGTTGACGATATGATTGTCAAGTCAAAATATCCAGAAGAGCACGTTGAAGCACTTGAGAAGTTCTTCCTTAGACTTCGCAAGTACAATTTGAAGCTTAATCCTGCAAAGTGCCTATTTGGAGCAACATCAAGCTTATTTTTGGGATATTTGGTCAGCAAGAAAGGAATAGAAGTTGATCCAGCAAAGTCAAAGGCTATTCTAAAAATGCCTCCACCAAGAACAGAAAAGGAGATTCGAGGCTTGCTAGGTAGATTACAGTATATCAGTCATTTCATATCGCAGTTGGCAGAGACTTGTGGTCCTATCTTTAAGCTACTAAGGAAAGGTACTTCGCAAGAATGGAATGAAGACTGCCAGAAAACCTTCGACAAGATCAAAGAATACTTGTTAAGTCCGCCAATTCTGCAACCTCCCAGAATGGGAACACCTCTGCTCTTGTATTTGTCGGTAACAGATGAAGCCATGGGTGCAATGCTAGCTCAAGAGGCCGAAAGTACAAAGGTAGAAAATGCAATTTACTACCTCAGCGAAAGGATGCTGGACTATGAGTTAAAGTATAACAAGATTGAGAAGTTGTGTTTAGCGTTGTATTGGACTTGCACGAAGTTACAACACTACTTGTCTTCTTACACTACTTGTGTCATCGCAAAACAGAGTCCCTTGAAATTCTTTATGGAGAGGCCTGTTTTGGACAGCAAAATGGCAAAGTGGGTGTCAACATTGGCAGCTTTTGACTTAAAATTCATTCAGAGGAAAGCTATGAAAGGTGGGGCAATAGCTTACCAGTTAGCAGAATTACCCGTAAAAGACGAGATGCGAGAAATGAATTTCCCTGACGAAGACATCTTGAATGTGGAAAGAAGTGTTTGGGAGATGTATTTTGATGGGGCATCCAATTATCATGGAAATGGAATTGGGATTGTGTTCAAAACTCCTTGTGGAGAATACATTCCCTTTGCAGTTAAACTTGATTTTAGCTGCACAAACAATGAAGCAGAATATGAAGCTTGCATCAATGGGCTTGAAGTCGCTCTGGAATTGGGGATCAAGAACCTAAAGGTCTACGGTGATTCTATTTTAATAGTATCAGAAGCTTTAAGGAAATGGAAGATAAGAGAAGAGCGTTTGGTTCCTTACCTACAACGCCTTGATCATTTGGCACAACAATTCGATGATCTGTCCTTTGAATATCTCCCAAGAGCAAAGAATCAGTTTGCTGATGCCCTGGCTACTTTAGCTTCCATGGTCAATATCAAGGAGGGGAAAGCCATTCATCCATTGAAAGTTCAACTTCAGAAGCAACCTGCCCACGTAATGCATTTGGCCGATGGTAAACCATGGTTCTGGGATATCAAGAGTTATCTCAAGGATGGAAGTGATCCGGAGGGATCATCAAGGGTTGATCAGAGAGCAATAAGGCAGCTAGCCATAGGTTACATTCTTAATGGAGATATCCTCTACAAAAGAAGTTGGAATGGAATGCACCTAAAGTGTGTGAATGAAGCAGAGGCTAAGCGGATAATGGAAATGGTACATGGTGGCGAATCAGGACCGCATATGTATGGGATCACCTTGGCGCGAAAAATAGCCAATCTAGGTTATTATTGGTCCACCATGAATACAAATTGTGTGGCGTTTGTGCAAGAATGCCATCAGTGTCAGATATTTGCTAAGCTGCAGAAACAACCTCCTGTTGCTCTGAATTCAATCACCTCTCCATGGCCCTTTGCTACTTGGGGAATGGATATAATTGGCAAAATACATCCAAAAGCCTCGAATGGACATCAGTTTATCTTGGTAGCGGTGGATTACTTCACGAAGTGGGTTGAAACAGCTCCCTATGCAGAATTAGACGCCAAAAAGGCAGCACAGTTTGTCCGAACCAACATCCTTTGTCGGTACGGAACACCATTCGAGATTATCACTGATAATGGAACTCATTTCCAAGCAGAATTTGCTAAACTCTTGAAGGATAAGAAGGTCCAGCATCATAAATCCTCTCCTTATAGACCTCAAACAAATGGAGCTGTAGAAGCAGCAAATAAGTCTATAAAGGTGATCATACAAAAAATGATCAAGGAACATAGGGGTTGGCATGAGAAGTTACCACTGGCCATGTGGGGATATAGAACATCAATTAGAACTCCTACTGGGGCAACCCCATATTCACTGGTGTACGGAATGGAAGCGGTACTCCCCATTGAACTGGAAGTTCAATCGGCAAGGATAATTCAAGAAAGTCAGATAAATGAAGCTGAATGGATTAGCAATTATCATCATCAGTTGTTGGGTTTGGATGAAAAAAGACTTCAAGCTCTCCATTAGATTCAAGGGTATTAGAGGCGAATGGCCAGACATTTCAACAAAAAGGTCAAAGATCGAAAGTTGGAAGAAGGTTGTTTGGTTCTGAAAGAGATCAGAACACCCGTTACAGATCCTCGTGGGAAGTTTCGTCCTCTTTGGGCTGGACCCTACATTGTTAAGAAAATACTTTCCGGCGGAGCCGTCATCTTGTCTGATTTGGATGGCCTGGAGTTCACAAACCCATGCAATCTGGATCAATTAAAGAAATATTATGTATAATCATGCATTGTAAGGAACTACATTAGACCTGATTCTCGCAAACTAATTCGAGATATGTAGGCAGCTCTCCTTGAGCACTGTCTAAATTTTAATAAAAATCATTTATTCATTTTTCTTTTGCCAACATAAAAAAAAATTCCACTAAGTTGAAAACCCACAAAGGGCAGCTTAGGTAAGAATGAGTAAGAGCTCGCTAAGTTGAAAATCCGAAAGGACGGCTTAGGCAAAAATTAGAGCAAGTAAACAAAGTAGATAATGCTTGGAAAGCAAATAAAAAAGTCATTCATTCCAAAAAAAGAATCATTCATTTCCAAAAAGAGTCATTCATTCCAAAAAAAAGAATCATTCATTACAAAAAGAGTCATTCATTTCCAAAAAGATTCATTCATTCCAAAAAAAGAATCATTCATTACAAAAAGAGTCATTCATTCCATAAGTCCTAAACATCCAATGAACCAAAAGGTACAAGCAACCCAAAAAAGCAGACAATAGAGTCAACCCTAGGATCTAAATCCTACGTCTCCTACGTGGGGCAGAGTCTTCGGTATCTTCCTTAGTTCCGGAACTTTCTGCAACATCTATCTTCCCCTCGTTAAGAGAAACCACATCCTCTCCCTCCAACTCCTACAGTAATGCATGCCTCCTTGGCTTTCCAATTGGCCAAACTTCGGCTATAAACCAAGTTCTATACTCTGGAGTAGGCTGAACAAGAGAAGGCTCTGCAAAAGGCCTGATCATCTGATGGTTCCTAACCCAAGTTTGTAGAACAGCTCGAGTAACTCCAGGAGTAATAGGAGAAGCAATGGAAAGCCCAATAGGAAGAGGAACCCTCTGATCAATCCCATCTGTCTGAGGACACGAGAAGCACTATACCATGTACTATGAGTGAAACCAAGAAGGTAGACATGGTTATGCATTGCATTTGCCTCCATGAAGCGAGGAATTCTATACCAAGGGATGAACCACAACAATTCTTCTGGTCCGAGCTCATACAACCAGATGATCCACTTAGCCATAAAGGGAAAAGAAATCTGGATTCTTCTAGTGCGGTACTGAGAAGGGTTATAAGTCAAGGCATGGGGAACGGCAACCACTCGGAGATGGTCTCTCAGCCAAACCTGAGAAAATAGATCCTTTCTATTTACAAACAAAAAAGAGAGATGATGAAATGAGGAGAAACAAAAGGTATAACAAAATCACCTGAAGAATGATCGGGGTAACAGTCCAATTTTCAAATCCGAGTGCAGTTCTGTCAAGACTCTGAATGGTCTCTGTAACACCCCTTCCCAACCTACATATGTAAGCTGAGTAGAGGCGCCACACTAACCTAATGTTGCTACCAATTTTACTTAGTCAAATTTTAGTTCCGATTTTTACAAAATTTTTGCCATAGTTTCGCCTAAAAATTGAGTCCCAAGTGTCGACAAAACCGGTTTTTTTCTTATTTTTAAAAACATTTTACACAAACCAATGCAAACAAAATCATTCTCAGTACACTCCCAATAAATCCCCCTTGTAACCTCAACTACAACCTGCAAAAAGGATTTACACTTCTAGTACAACATAAAATAAAGGTTTTGTGACAATCCCCATATTTAAATATTACACAGCGGAAGTTATAAAATATTTACATATTTACAAATTCATATACATCAAAACTCAAGTTATACAACACATAAAATTTATACATGATTGGCAAGTCTGCTCTGATCTTTAAGCTCCCAAAATGGATTCTTCAAGGTCTACTCTCACTAGGTCTTGATGAACTCTCGGGTTCAACTCTATCCACTCTACTACCTGCGCGATTAAACACTATCGCGCTAAGCCAACGGCTTAGTAAGATAAAACATGCTAACGGTATGCTTTAATGAAATGCAATGCCACATATGTTATTGATAAGATCAACATCATAAATATAAAGTTAACCACACAATTATGCATTTCACAAATCATAGTCATATGAGCATACCACATTTCAACATCTTTTCACATTCAACATTAATCAATCATACTCCATAACCAACATCTCATTTCATTAAACTCATAACATTATTTAGGACATTCATATAACCTTGACACCTATGGGCCCAACAAGTATTTAATACGATATTCAGAGTTCAGAGTTACTGCTTTGGTTCATAGTCACAATAATCACGCCCGTAGGCAATGTATATACATGTATCTCTATCCATGGATAGTGTAACAGACCCAGTCTCTTGGATCATCAACTCAACACATATGAGAAGATCCTCAACCCGGCAAGACTGTTACAAATCATATATCTCATAGTGTAACAGACCCAGTCTCTTGGACCATCAACTCAACACCTATGAGGAGGTCCTCAACCCGGCAAGACTGTTACCTTTCATCATTTCTTAGGCATGCCACCCAAATCCAGAACTCTGAAACTGAATAACATATTAAACAAACAATTCATTTCCATTCTCAATTCTCATCACATTTAGGCAAACATGCCTTCTTTCTTTCAATTACATCATCTTAGCCAATAACAATGGCTTCACATTTCATTTCACAATATAACATCTCATTATTCAAGTATATATATATATATATCTCATCCATGATCACATTATATCTCACATAGCATCATTCATAAATATCAACATTTCATTCCACATTACTCATGAAACACATTACCATTCACAATGCACAACATAACATTGTTCAATCTCAACAATGCAATTAGGGCAAAGAACAATTGATTATAACATTCATTGATTCAAGTGTGTTTAAAGTGTTTAGGGTTAGGTTTAAGGACCAACCTACCTTTGGAGAACCAAAGCAATGCAAGAAGAACAAAGAATTAAAAACCCTAACCATAAATAGTACATTCTGGTTTTAAACTCCATTTTATCCTTATTTTGAAAAATTGTATAAAATAATCTACTTGACTAAAAATTCTAAAATTTTTACGGAATTTAGTTTTGTATCTTAAAATCATCCCTTTAAAATTTCAGATCAAACTGAACACAAAATCTTGGTCAAATAGTTCACCTAACCAGACTGCCCCAATTGCCCTGCATCCTGGCAGCAGTTCTGAACTTTGTGAATTCCATAAATCAAATTCAATCAACGTGATTCCAAATTATTTTTCTCAAATACTAAACTCACTAAGCAACAACATATCCAAAATGCGATTGGATATGATTTTTCTACATTTTATTAAAAATCACGAAATATAGCTGTCCCAGTTAAGGTACCTGCTGGAACAGGTCTAATGAAAATAATCTTTCTAAACTCATAACCATTCCAAAATCGAATCAACATATTTTTCAGTCATTCTAGACTCATAGAGGCACAACATATCAAAAATTCACTTCAAGAACATTTTTCTAAAATTAATTAAAAATCATACAAGTCACAGCCTTTACTAATCCTAAAACAGAAACAATTTCACTAAACACCAATCTTACTCTTCCATCACCAACACCAACCCAACTTCTCATCTATCAAGCAAAATCAATACTTACAATCATACCATAAGCAACTTAATCATACCACTTCAAAAGAATTGAAGAAATTAGAGAAAAGATCTTACCTTAGTTAAAAACTTCTTAAATCAACACTTGAACACTTAATCTTTCTTCAATTTAAGCTTGAAATCATCAAAACCATCACTTGTCTCTTTCTTTCTCTTTGGCTATGGAGGCCGGCCATCAACAAGAAGAAGAAGAAGAAATGATAAAGAAAACACAAGTCAAACCTTCTTTAAATATCCACCATGTGATTTTATCCAAGCAATTACCAAAGTGCCATTATTCACATAATTATCTTTTTGTCTTATATGTGCCCAATTAAGTAATTTACCAATCTCAAATAAATATCTTCTCTTGCATTGACCAAGCCTTTTGACCACTTTATATGTCATATATATTAACATATACACAACATATAAATTTGTCTCTAAACCCTATTTCTTCCCAAAATACATATACATATACTTTCTCTTCTCAATTTCTTTTCTCTTACAATTTAACACATATATTCAATCCAATATATAAAAATAACAACAACAACAATATGCAAAACTTCTAGGGCATAAATGAGGATATTACAATTCTCCCCCTCTAAAAAGAAATTTCGTCTTCGAAATTACCTGATATCAACTCTGAAATAGTTGAGGATATTGCTCTCGCATAGTTTGCTCACTTTCCCAAGTTGCTTCTTCTTTTGCATGATTCTTCCAAAGAATCTTCACCAATGGCACTTTCTTGTTCCTCAATTCTTTTACATCACGTGCCAAGATAGCAACTGGTTCTTCTTCAAATGTCAAATCTGGGCTCACTTCGATAGACTCAAATGGCAACACATGAGATGGATCTGACCTGTACCTCCTCAACATAGAAACATGGAATACATTATGAATACGATCCAACTCAGGTGGCAAAGCAAGTCGATATACAACTGGCCCAACTCTTTCTAACACTTCATACGGCCCAATGAAACGAGGACTCAATTTTCCTTTCCGACCGAACCTCAAAATCTTCTTCCAAGGAGATACTTTCAAAAACACCTTATCTCCAACATCAAACTGAATGTCTCTCCTCTTCAGACCTGCATAAGACTTCTGTCGGTCTGAAGCTGCTTTTAACCTACCTCGGATCAACTTCACTTTTTCCTCAGTTTCTTGAATCAAATCAGATCCAATTATTTTACCTTCACCAAGTTCACTCCAACAAAGAGGTGTCCTACACCGTCTACCATACAATGCTTCAAACGGTGCCATACCAATGCTGGATTGGTGACTGTTGTTGTAAGCAAACTCCACAAGAGGTAAAAACCTATCCCAACTTCCAGAGAAATCGATGACACAGCTTCTCAACATGTCCTCAATAATCTGTATCACCCTCTCTGACTGTCCATCCGTCTGTGGATGAAAAGCAGTGCTGAAGTGCAGTCGAGAACCCAAAGCACTATGCAAACTCTTCCAAAATCTGGAAGTAAACCTGGGATCTCGATCAGACACTAAAGAAGTTGGAACACCATGCAGTTTCACAATCTCATGGATATACAGCTCAGCCAATCTCTCCAAAGAGTAATCCATTCGAACCGGAAGGAAATGAGTTGTCTTAGTCAATCTATCCACAATCACCCATATAGCATCATGCTTCTTTTGTGTCAATGGCAAACCAGACACAAAATCCATTGTCACTCTTTCCCACTTCCATTCTGGCACTAACAATGGTTGAAGCAACCCGGTTGGAACTTGATGCTCTGCTTTAACCTTCTGACAAGTGAGACATTTCGACACAAAATCTGCAATGTCTCTCTTCAAACCAATCCACCAATAATGCTGTCTCAAATCATGATACATCTTCGTATTACCCGGATGCATAGCAAACATCGACTGATGTGCTTCTTCCAAAATAATCTCTTCAAATCAGCATCATCGGGTACACACAATCTGCTCTTGAACCAGAGACTCCCATCGCTCTTCACAATAAAATCTCTACCCTTTCCACTCTGACAATCTGAAACAATCTTCTGTATCTTCTTATCAGCCAACTGAGCTTCTTTGATCTGATCTAACAAAATCGGCTATAATTGCAACTGTGCCAATAATGCACCATCAACACAAGGTACAAAACTGGCATGCAATGCTCTCAACTCAACAAGCAACGAGAGCGAGTAAACTGTTAAACCAGCTAAAGACTTCCGACTTAAGGCATCAGCAACAACATTTGCTTTACCTGGATGATAGTCAATCAAACAGTCGTAGTCTTTAATCAACTCCAACCATCTCCTCTGACGAAGATTGAGTTCTTTCTGGACACCCAAATACTTCAAACTCTTGTGATCAGTGTAGATGAAACATTTCTCCCCAAACAGATAGTGGCGCCAAATCTTCAATGCAAACACAATGGCAGCCAATTCCAAATCATGGGTTGGATAGTTAAGCTCATGCGGTTTCAACTGTCGAGATGCATAAGCTATAACTTTACCTTCTTGCATCAATACACACCCCAAACCTCTATGTGAAGCATCACTGTAGATCACATAAGGTTTACCTTCAACAGGTAAAGTAAGAACAGACACTTGAGTTAACAATTCTCTCAACTGCTCAAAACTCGCCTGACACTGATCCGTCCACACAAATCTCACTCCCTTACGAAGCAATCTGGTGAGTGGAGTAGCTATCAAAGAAAACCCTTTCACAAACCGCCTGTAATAGCCTGCCAAACCCAGAAAACTTCTAATCTCAGTCACAGACTTGGGTGGACTCCAATTCAATATAGCTTCAACTTTGCTCGGATCAACTCTAATACCCTCTGCTGAAACTGTATGTCCGAGAAAAGCTACTTGATCCAACCAGAACTCACATTTCGACAATTTGGCAAATAACTGCTTTTCTCTCAAAATCTGCAGCACAATCCGCAGATGCATATCATGTTCCTCTTCATTCCGCGAATACACCAGTATATCATCAATGAAGACCACTACAAACTGATCCAAATAGGGCCTAAACACCCTATTCATCAAATCCATGAAAGCTGCAGGTGCATTTGTCAGACCAAAAGGCATAACTAAAAATTCATAATGCCCATACCTGGTCCGAAAGGCGGTCTTAGGAACATCTTCAGCTTTGACTCTCAACTGATGATACCCAGATCTCAAATCAATTTTGGAGAACACTGACGCTCCCTTCAACTGATCAAAGAGATCATCGATTCTAGGCAAAGGATATTTATTTTTAATAGTCACCTTATTCAATTGCCTATAATCGATACACAACCTCATAGTACCATCTTTCTTTTTCACAAATAGCACAGGAGCTCCCCAAGGAGAAACACTGGGGCGAATAAATCCTTTGTCCAACAACTCCTGTAATTGCACTTTCAACTCCCTCAATTCTGCTGGTGCCATTCTGTAAGGAGTAATAGAGATAGGAGTGGTACCAGGCAACAATTCAATACCGAACTCCACCTCTCTCTCAGGAGGTAACCCTGGCAACTCCTCTGGAAATACATCCGGGAACTCAGCAACTGTGGCAATGCTATCAATAGGGGAACCCTTCACTCTAGTATCCACCACATGAGCAAGATAGGCTTCACACCCCTTTCTAATCAACCTCCTGGCTGCAACAGCTGAAACAAATAAGGAGGCTAGCTGTTCCTGCTCATTAGATACTATCACCTCTCTACCATCACCCGTTCTCAAAGAAACAATTTTCTTTTTACAATCCACCACAGCTCCATGTCGAGATAGCCAATCCATACCTAAGATCACGTCATATTCCTTAAATGGCATCTCAATCAAATCCCCAAGGAACTCCTCACCCTGCACCACTACTGCACTATCTCTATGCACCTTACTCACAACCACACTATGCCCTAACGGATTTGTCACCAACACATCAAATCCTAGGGACTCAGCATGCACATCAAATACAGGCAAAACAGATGCACTAATATATGAATGCGTGGAACCCGGATCAATCAAAGCAAGTACTGGAGTATTAAATAAAGAAAAAGTACCAGCTATGACTGCCGATGTATCTGGCTGCCTCTGCATAACATACATCCTCTGGGAAGATCCAACCTCCTCTGGTCTACCCTCCCTGGATGTAGCACCTCCTCTAGAACTGAATCCTGGTCTACCTCCCCGGCTGGCACCTCTGCCTCCTCTGCCTCCCCTCACACTAGCTCGAGAAGCAGCAGAATCCACTGGCATCTGCTCCTGCCTCTCAGGACAGTCTCTCACAAAGTGGTCAGGTGATCCACACCTGAAGCATACCCCTGATCTACTATGCCTCCAACAAACGCCCCCATGTCTTCCACCACACTGGTTACACACAGGTAAGGTGGATCTCTGAACTCCAGGAGTAGGAGCACTCGCTACTGAAGCTGCAGGTCTAAATCTCTGCCTCTGGAACTGCACTGACCTACCCGCTGGTCTCTGGCTCCTACTACTCCGAGGAACAAAACTTCCTCTACCCCTCTTCGCAGAAGAAGACCCTGCCTCTAACTGAGGCCTTCTAACCCTAACCTCCTCCTCTGAAACAGCTGCAATAACTTGAGCTCGCTCTACACTTCGAGCTGCTGCCACAAGTTGTGAGAAATCCTGATATCTGGATCCAGCCACTAAGCACATGATCGAGGGTCTCAATCCCTCCTCAAATCGCCGACATCTATCAATCTCATCAGCAATGATACCCCCAGCATACTGACTCAGTCGAATAAACTCAACTTCATATTCAGTTACGGTCCGATGATCTTGCTTCAAATCTAGAAACTCTCTTTTCTTCCCATCTTTATACTCCCTAGGAGTATACTTCAACTCAAATTCCCTCAGAAAATCAGTGTAAGACAGTGTTGGAGGATCATCCATAGAATGGCGCACTGTCTTCCACCAGTCGTAGGCATCCTTCTGTAGCAAAGATCTTGCATAGTCAAACTTCTCCTCTGAAGTGGCTTGCAACTGCACAAATACCCTCTGAACTCTATCAAGCCACTGTTCTGCTACAGCCGGATCAACTGTACCAAAGAAATCCTCTGTTCCATATTTCCTTAGCTTATCATAGTGCCTTACTGGTACTGAAGGCTGAGGGGGTGGTGGCGGTGGCTGTGGTTGCACAGGTGCTTGTCTCATAGCTTCCATCATAGGCCTAAACCAGGGGGTGGTGGCGGAACCTCCTCCCCAGCTGGTCTACCCGACACCGAAGCAGGTGCCTCCTCAACACTATCAACCCTAGCTCCCTCAGCAGGAGCAATACTCTCGGCACTACCCTCAATCGACTGACGAGAGTGAGAATCCATCACAACCTAAGTCTGCAAACACAACAGAATACCTCTTATTAAAGATCAGAGACTGCCAATCCCAAACATGTATTTTTGTTCAAAAACTCACTTTTTAAGTAAAAATAGTCTTTTTCTTACATTTTACCTAGGTTGAGAATCTCAAACCTAGGCTCTGATACCAAAACAATTGTAACACCCCTTCCCAACCTACATATGTAAGCTGAGTAGAGGCGCCACACTAACCTAATGTTGCTACCAATTTTACTTAGTCAAATTTTAGTTCCGATTTTTACAAAATTTTTGCCATAGTTTCGCCTAAAAATTGAGTCCCAAGTGTCGACAAAACCGGTTTTTTTCTTATTTTTAAAAACATTTTACACAAACCAATGCAAACAAAATCATTCTCAGTACACTCCCAATAAATCCCCCTTGTAACCTCAACTACAACCTGCAAAAAGGATTTACACTTCTAGTACAACATAAAATAAAGGTTTTGTGACAATCCCCATATTTAAATATTACACAGCGGAAGTTATAAAATATTTACATATTTACAAATTCATATACATCAAAACTCAAGTTATACAACACATAAAATTTATACATGATTGGCAAGTCTGCTCTGATCTTTAAGCTCCCAAAATGGATTCTTCAAGGTCTACTCTCACTAGGTCTTGATGAACTCTCGGGTTCAACTCTATCCACTCTACTACCTGCGCGATTAAACACTATCGCGCTAAGCCAACGGCTTAGTAAGATAAAACATGCTAACGGTATGCTTTAATGAAATGCAATGCCACATATGTTATTGATAAGATCAACATCATAAATATAAAGTTAACCACACAATTATGCATTTCACAAATCATAGTCATATGAGCATACCACATTTCAACATCTTTTCACATTCAACATTAATCAATCATACTCCATAACCAACATCTCATTTCATTAAACTCATAACATTATTTAGGACATTCATATAACCTTGACACCTATGGGCCCAACAAGTATTTAATACGATATTCAGAGTTCAGAGTTACTGCTTTGGTTCATAGTCACAATAATCACGCCCGTAGGCAATGTATATACATGTATCTCTATCCATGGATAGTGTAACAGACCCAGTCTCTTGGATCATCAACTCAACACATATGAGAAGATCCTCAACCCGGCAAGACTGTTACAAATCATATATCTCATAGTGTAACAGACCCAGTCTCTTGGACCATCAACTCAACACCTATGAGGAGGTCCTCAACCCGGCAAGACTGTTACCTTTCATCATTTCTTAGGCATGCCACCCAAATCCAGAACTCTGAAACTGAATAACATATTAAACAAACAATTCATTTCCATTCTCAATTCTCATCACATTTAGGCAAACATGCCTTCTTTCTTTCAATTACATCATCTTAGCCAATAACAATGGCTTCACATTTCATTTCACAATATAACATCTCATTATTCAAGTATATATATATATATATCTCATCCATGATCACATTATATCTCACATAGCATCATTCATAAATATCAACATTTCATTCCACATTACTCATGAAACACATTACCATTCACAATGCACAACATAACATTGTTCAATCTCAACAATGCAATTAGGGCAAAGAACAATTGATTATAACATTCATTGATTCAAGTGTGTTTAAAGTGTTTAGGGTTAGGTTTAAGGACCAACCTACCTTTGGAGAACCAAAGCAATGCAAGAAGAACAAAGAATTAAAAACCCTAACCATAAATAGTACATTCTGGTTTTAAACTCCATTTTATCCTTATTTTGAAAAATTGTATAAAATAATCTACTTGACTAAAAATTCTAAAATTTTTACGGAATTTAGTTTTGTATCTTAAAATCATCCCTTTAAAATTTCAGATCAAACTGAACACAAAATCTTGGTCAAATAGTTCACCTAACCAGACTGCCCCAATTGCCCTGCATCCTGGCAGCAGTTCTGAACTTTGTGAATTCCATAAATCAAATTCAATCAACGTGATTCCAAATTATTTTTCTCAAATACTAAACTCACTAAGCAACAACATATCCAAAATGCGATTGGATATGATTTTTCTACATTTTATTAAAAATCACGAAATATAGCTGTCCCAGTTAAGGTACCTGCTGGAACAGGTCTAATGAAAATAATCTTTCTAAACTCATAACCATTCCAAAATCGAATCAACATATTTTTCAGTCATTCTAGACTCATAGAGGCACAACATATCAAAAATTCACTTCAAGAACATTTTTCTAAAATTAATTAAAAATCATACAAGTCACAGCCTTTACTAATCCTAAAACAGAAACAATTTCACTAAACACCAATCTTACTCTTCCATCACCAACACCAACCCAACTTCTCATCTATCAAGCAAAATCAATACTTACAATCATACCATAAGCAACTTAATCATACCACTTCAAAAGAATTGAAGAAATTAGAGAAAAGATCTTACCTTAGTTAAAAACTTCTTAAATCAACACTTGAACACTTAATCTTTCTTCAATTTAAGCTTGAAATCATCAAAACCATCACTTGTCTCTTTCTTTCTCTTTGGCTATGGAGGCCGGCCATCAACAAGAAGAAGAAGAAGAAATGATAAAGAAAACACAAGTCAAACCTTCTTTAAATATCCACCATGTGATTTTATCCAAGCAATTACCAAAGTGCCATTATTCACATAATTATCTTTTTGTCTTATATGTGCCCAATTAAGTAATTTACCAATCTCAAATAAATATCTTCTCTTGCATTGACCAAGCCTTTTGACCACTTTATATGTCATATATATTAACATATACACAACATATAAATTTGTCTCTAAACCCTATTTCTTCCCAAAATACATATACATATACTTTCTCTTCTCAATTTCTTTTCTCTTACAATTTAACACATATATTCAATCCAATATATAAAAATAACAACAACAACAATATGCAAAACTTCTAGGGCATAAATGAGGATATTACAGTCTCAGCCAGAATCATACCACCAATGCAGTTAAGTTCTTCCATTTGCCTAACCATAGGGCAAAGCTTCAAATCTCCAAAGCCAGGATCACGGTTGAAAAGAAACCCGGCTAATAGGCAGAAAACAAAAGCTCGTATCCTATGTTTCAGTTGAACCTCATCTTCAAAATTAGCGGTCAGGAATTCATCAATCAAAGGAAGCAGCATCGCCTTACTCCCATCCATGATCATAGCTTGAGCTTGAGGCCTTGTAAAGTTGAAAAGCCACTGAAAAGACCCCATATAGCCAACGTGAACCTCATGCCTTACAAGAGGGGCATTTGGGTCACATCCAATAATTGAGCAGAATTCCTCAAAAAGAGGACACATCTCCTCCATTCGGGAACCAAATCTGAAAACGTAGGCTTGGGGATCCCAAAATCAGATACAAGCATGCAAGAAATCCCAATCCACAACTACACCTCTAAGGGTGGCAACAGCTTTCAATCCATATCTTCCCATGTTGATCCTTTCAACATTATGGAGGCTCTTGGTCCAGTTATGCATCACATGGTTAAAAAGAGAGTTCATTGTTGAGAGAAAAATAAAATCCTGCAGTGAAAAACCTGTTTTCTGGCCTGAAAATGCACAATAAACTTCGTTTTTTATACAACCCTAGCCCAGACGGCGGTCCGACCGCCACCGACCCAGCTTTGACTCCTGTTTTTGATGTTTTGTGAAATTTTTGTGTTTTGGCCCTGTTTAGGCCCTGTTAGGTGCTATTTTTTGGGGGTTGTTTCAGAGATTTATTTTGAGAATAGATTTCTAAAAAACAAGCATCATACATACATATTTGCTGTCAATACTAACAAATAAATGCAGGTTTGTATCTAAGTTCAAATAACAGGTGAAAAACATGGAAAGTACAAGGTACAGAGCAAGAATAATTCAAATATGAAAAATATAATCCCAGACAAATATGAGAAATCAGCGCCGGGCTCTCCGTCTTTGTGGCCTGTTCTACCTCTCATAAGCGCTATCAGTCCAAGCACCCGTCAGCTCATCCGAGAAAGCAGTGATCAGTGCCGCCATGTCAGCAACTAGGCCTGCAGGTACCTGTAAAAAAGACATAATCGCAGTCAATTTCAAGAGAACTTTATGAATCCTTTTCATGAAAAGTTCTAGAGGAATATACCTGAGTGATGTGAGCAAGGCTCCGATATTGTACACCCTCCACACTAATTGGTCGGGTCACCCAACCATCGAGTGCATGATAACGAACAGCATAAGGCAGCCTCAGGTCGGCCAAAGCAGGGTCCAATTGACCGGTAGCCGCAAGGATAAATGGGGGAGGCCTCAAATGTGATGAACTGCTGCTTGCCCCAGTATGTGGTGGTCCAGCCCTGAAAGCGGAAGCCTCGGCCCTAGAGGAAGAAGGTCTGTCACCTTGCCAGCTGGAAGAGGGATGGTCTCCTAGAGTGTTAGAACTGGGAACCGAAGAATGGGAGGACCGATAAGGTGGTGCAGGGTCGAACCGTGTCCCAATGCGTGGCATCAGTCGCTGAAGACAGTAGAAATCATAATCATCATCCGGGGCATAGGCCGACTCGAAGGGATCACCCTCATACTGGGACGCAAAAATAGGCAGAAGTGTCAGAGATGGCATATCATCAGGGGGTCCAGGGGAGCTACACGGAAATCGGCGATCTGGAAAGTCACTCTCTCAGCGAGATAATACCGTCGATACTCTGGATGGGGAAGTATGAATCGACGGCGAGTCAGGAATTGTGATCGCTAAAAGCTGTGATCTTGAGCAATCCACTCTACTAGCCGGTTAGACATCGCTGTAAATATAACCTGTAAAAATTTATTATGTTAGTGAATCATTTTCTCTAATATAATAAATAAGGATGAGAATAAGTATTTACCGAGTTCATGGAGCAGCTGTCAAAGAACGATCTCAGCTCTCTGATAGGAAGCTTCCTCTTTGGTGCTTCTACCCTCTCTTTATACCATCTCCAGGCAATGGGAGAAAGAGGGTCTGCAGGGGCAGGTGGCTCACGAAGAAAAGGGGCGATACCAGGAAAGTACTCGTAAGCCCAAGTCTGGAAAAGATGAAGAAGATATCAGAGTTGGTGTATGTCAACATATGTAAGATAAAAGAAATGTTCTTTATATTACCTCCCAGAAGTAGTACAGGCCACATGGAGCAATGTGGGTATAGCAGAGGTCAGACATGTCGTCATACAATCTACACAGCATCATGCTAGCCCAATCATATGTTTGAAGTCGTGACAGGTCGAGTAGGCTCTTCAGCACATTGAGACTCACTGCGTCTTTCCTGTTTGCTAAGAAGGAGCTAGCAAACAGGAGAATTAGGGTAAACCTGGCAACCTGATCAGCAGTAAGATCGCCTACCTGGTAGCAAGTATAGATGGCTGGCGCCTGCTCTACAAGCCACCTCCGCTGAATGCAGCGAGACGCCTGATGTCGAGGATAGTCGACCCCGATCAAAGTGACCATGTCGGCTGAAGAAATGTCATGCCGCCAGTCATCATAGTACTCCACCATCTCAACGCCGAAGGGAATCCCAGAAATGACGGAAAAGTCGGTAGGCGTCATCGTCATCTCCCCCCAAGCAAAATGGAAGGTATCAGTAGTGGGCCACCATCGCTCGGCCAGCGCGTAGATCAACTCCCTGTGGATATCTCTGCCCACATCTATAGTCCTCAAATGGTGGAGGAAAGCAGGTCTGATAAGATCCCCCACCGGATGCTCGGCATCAAAGATGTAAGCCGGAATAGTGCTCATGGGTCTCTCGTCGATGGATATCCTAATCGCATAGTCCTAAAGAAGCAGAGAGAGGGATTTTCTAATTCATTATTGTGGACAATTTTGGGGGCAACTTCAGAAAATTTAAGTTCTATCCCCAGCCGGGTGTGACTTCCTAGATGATTATTTCTAAGTTCTTTACTAGAAATAATTACTGATAGCAGAACTTAGTGAAGCATGGTATTACTCCTGATTCATTACTAGAGTAAGTACATATAAAGGAAGGATTCCTAAAATTTGTTTCTAAGTTCCTTACTGGAAATAAATAAAATTCCTAAGCATGCATACTAGATGAGTAAAGGGGAAGATACTTACCTCATAGCAGCCGGTCCGGGAACTGTGCTTCTCCTTCTCAAGTAAAAGATTGCAGGGAGGGAGTGGGATTTCGAAGTTTTCTAGGCCAGTGAAATACATCGCCAAAAGAAAGTTTGAAGGAAAGGAAAAAAGAAGAAAGAATGAAAGCAAATGAAAATAGAATGGAAATGAGCCTATTTATAAGGAAAAAGGTGAAAACGTGGGTCTTTTGCACCTCTCTCAAAATCCTCGTTTCTGACGACCACTGAGCCCCATAAATCATTTTTATCGACCCCAGTGGGGGGCAATTGTGAATACTCGAATTTTGAGGCTCGGAAAGCCGATTTTCTCAGACTGCAGAAGACCAAGCCAGACCGGACGACCACATTAAAGTTCACCGAAAGTATGTCTTCATGGTACTTGAAATGTCCGGAGCAACGCAAGGATTGCGAATATGGTCTCGGAATAATTTTTGGAGGTCTGTAGCTCCCAAAAAATCAGTTTGAACGAAAATCATACGTGCTTTTTTGGGGGCTCGAGAACCGAGGGCAGCGGTCCACCCGCCGGGACCGGCGGTCCGATCGCCGTCCACGACTGTCCGACCGCGGCGGTCTGACCGCCGACAATTTTGCTTTTTCCATTTTCCCGGGCTGTCACTTCCACGGCGGTCCGACCGTTGTAACCGGCGGTTCGACTGCCGTCCAGTCTGAATTTTGTCTATAAAAGCCTCCAAATTTTTAGAAAAAGGGTTTGGGTTTTTTCTGGCTTCGAGCGGACGAATTCTCTGTTTTCATATGCTTAAGAACTTCTCCTGGACTTTTCTTTGCATAAATCTAACCTTGTGCTGCAAGAATTAATCAAAATCAAAATTAAAAAACCATAATCAAGAATCATAATCCAAGACCCGAGAAAACGAGATCTGGAACTACGAAGTGGGAGAACCCTAAATAAGGTAACATCCTAATTTATCCTTTGTCAATTCAGGCATATCATAAAGCACTACATCTTCTTCTTAATTTCTTTCTGGGTCAAAGACCTAATCTCTTTTGGCATGAAGCCTATCCAAATTAAAATCAATCTTTGGCATGAAGCCCATCACATTTAAAATCAATTTTTTGGCACGGAGCCTAAATCGCATTCTTTTTTATACCAAGTACCCAAATTTCATCAAAATTAGCACTAAGTGCTCGAAATCTCACAATTTTGGCAAAAAGCCCGACAATGCACGAAGCATACACACATGCATGCATAATGCATAATTGCCTTTAAATAGGCTTTTCCGAACTACATGGGCTTTGATCTCTCATAAAAAATGAGAGTATGTAGGCATATTTGGGATTCACCCCAAATAGCAAGTCCACAATTTACTAACAATCTGTTTGTCTTCTTCTCTTCGTCCCTTTTATGTTTGTTTCTTTTTTTTGGCAAATTAATCAAATACATGACATAGTCCCCGAATCCTCCTTGGGTTCGTAGATTAGAAACCTTTACATTGGATGCATTATTGGAGTCAAATAAGGGTTTTCTTAGTTTTTCCCTTTGAACAGAAAAAACTGAGTGGCGACTCCTAACAACAAGTGAACGTTCATCCGAATCCTTTTCGGGTGGAAACCGAGGTTCACAACATCACATTTAGACATTCTCCAATGGCTTACCATGCCATAGTTAATGCAAAATCAAACATTATTACTTTAAACAATGTCATACCCACACATTCACATAAATCAAGTAACATAACACATTCAATATATGTAATGCATTATGCTTAAAATCAATAAAATTAATTAAACTCAATATCAAAGTATGCACTAACCTTTTTAACCCAAGAATGTGACCTAAAGCTCCATTTCACGTCAAAACTCCTTCTAGCCCAACACTACTTGTAATATCCTCATTTATGCCCTAGAAGTTTTGTATGTTGTTGTTATTGTGGTTGTTTCAAATTGCAAGATAAGAATTGGGAAAAGAAAAGTATATGTGTTTTGGGAAGGATTTAGGGTTTAGAGAGAATGGTATATGTTGTGTATATGTTGATATATATAACATATAAATGAGTCAAAGAAGAGTCAAGGTGTTGGTTAGTGGAAGAAGATATTTTATTGTTGAGTGTGTAATTGCATATATGGGCTTATATAAGACAAAAAGTTAGTTATATGATTGAGGGCATTTTGGTAATTGCTTGGATAAAATCTCTTGGTGGAGATTTAAAGAAGAAAAGTCATTTGACTTTGTTGAATTTTCTTTTCTTCTCATGTTTTTGCCGGCCATTGAAGAAGACAAAGGGAAGGAGAAGTGTTCTTGATACTAAGATCAAATTGAAGAAGGAATTGAGAGCTTTGGTGAAAGAATTGTGGAATTTTTTCATCTAAGGTAAGTATTCTTTTGTTTCCTTTACTTATTTTGGTAGTAGTGTTGAAGTTATGATTAGGGTGATTTGTGATTTGTTGGTTTGATGATTAGATGTGTTTGTGTTGTGTTCTCAAGTGTTGAATTGGTTTTAAGTTAAGAGTTTAAATAGGTGTTGTTGTTGGAAGTGGTGGATGTTGATTTTGAAAGATGGTGATTTTAGGGTTTTGAGATAATTTGTGTTTAAGTGTAATATTAATGTGTTATGAGGTGATTTTTATGATGAATATGTGTTTAGAACATTGTTTATGTTCATTTGAAACATGTGGTATGATGTATATTAAGTTTAAATGCAATTGGGAAAGTGTTGGCTTTGGTTAGGGTTTTGGTTATGGGTGACACGGCCAAAAAGCTATGGGAAACACGGCCAAGACATGAAATTTTGAAGGTGTTGGATTGATTTTTGAGAGACACGGCCGTGTCCCCAAGCCATGTTTGCTACTGCCAAAGTTTGGTTGAGAGACACGGCCACAAGCTTGGCCGTGTCCCTTGCCCGTGTTGCTTACTGTCCAATTGGTTTGAGTGACACGGCCACAAGCTTGGCCGTGTCCCTCAAGTGGCTGCCCGTGTCCCTCAATTGTGTAGGTTAAGGTTTTACTTCCTTGTTCTTTTTGCATTGCTTTGGTTCTCAAAGGGTAGGTTGGTCCCTAAACCTAACCCTAAACATTTTAAATACACTTGAATCAATGAATGATATAATCAATTACATGTGTAAGGTTCTAAAGCTATGAATCATATCAATTGTTCTTTACCCTAATTGTATTGTTGAGATTGAATAATGTTATGTTATGCATTGTAAATGGTAATGTGTTTCATGAGTAATGAATATTGAAATGTATATCAAAGATGCAATGATAATTCAAATAAGACATGATATGAGACAATGCCATTGTGGTTGGCTATGATGTGATGCAATTGAAAGAAATAAGGCATGTTTGCCTAAATGTGTTGAGAATTGAGAATGGAAATGATAATTGAATAATAAATGAATTGTGTGGCTAATGTGTTATTCCATTTTCAGAGTTGGTTGTTGGTGGCATGCCTAATAAGTGTAACAATCTCTTGAAGTTAGGTTGGATTGAATCCTTGAAGCCTAATTGAGATGTTACCACCCTTGAAGCTAGGTTGGGTTGGTTCTTGAAGCCAAGTTGGGTTGAAGCTTAGCATGCTTTGCTCCCCTTGAAGCTTGGTTGAACCTAATCCTTGAAGCCTAGTTGGGTTTATGATATTGATAAATGTGATGATAGAACCAAAACATTAACTCTGAAAATTGAATGGCATATTAGTGTGTCTTGGGCCCATGCTTGTCTTTGCTTAATGTTGATTATGAATGATTAAATGAATACTAATGAGGTATATGATAAGATGTTGAAATATGATATGTCTATTTAAATTGAGTTATGAAATGTAAAGGCATGTTGTTAGTTTTGCATATATGATGTTACATGTATAATGTGGATTGAGAATTGGCATTGTATTGCATCAAAGCAAAACATTAGCATGTTTTATCTTACTAAGCCGTTGGCTTAGCGCGATAGTGTTTGATCGCGCAGGTAATAGAGTTGGTAGAGTTGAACCCGAGAGTTCATCAAGACCGAGTGAGAGTAGACAGTGAAGAGTTGATTTTTGAGGACTTAAAGATCAGAGCAGACTTGCCAATCATGTATACTTCTTTTATATTTTGTAAAGTAATGTTTATAATGTAAATATGTACCTAATTTATAACTTCCGCTGTGTAATATTTAAATGTATATATATGTATATCTAACATGTTTATATTTTAAGTCAATGACTTAATTTCTATAATGTATAATGATTAGGGTATTGTATCAAGTTTAAAATGTTTTGAATGTTGAAGAAAACCGTAGCATCCCTATGTTTGGTGCACTTATGCTACATTGTTGTGATTGTAGTGTGTGTGCATTGGATGTGGGGGTGTTACACTACTAGGTTGATAGAATTTTTATATACTCAATATCCATTTAAAATGTGAATGTAAATAATAAATTAGTATCACATTTCTAAATTTTTAACCACTAAACTTTAACTAAAACTCATTCCTTCAATTTTTTCTTTTCTTGCTCTAATGGACTTTAAACTTGAAAGTTAATTTTACTTATTTCCAAATTGAATTTAAAGCTTATATATATTACTAGAATCACATTTTAACATTTTCTAGGCACTAAATTTCAATGTATCACATTTTCTTCAAAATTCTAAAAATTTTCTCTAAGCTTCTTTAATTTTGGTTCTTCATTCTACTTATTTCTGATTGTCAATTTGAGTTTATTTCTATCATTGAAATAATTTAATAACATGTTTTAAATCATAAAATCAAATGATTATTCATACTTTAACAAAACCCTTCCAAACCCCTAAATTCAATACTACTTCTTCCAAACTCTAACCAAATCCATCATTTTCTTTAATCTAACTTTAAAATCATAATTCTCACATCAAAAGAACACATTCCATATCCATATAATAAATTAAAACACACCCCATCAAAAGTCCAATTTCTACATATTCATGTATTCAAAGAAAACTTAATAAAATTCAAAGAATCCTCACCTATTACTTGAAAAATCCTTTAAAACCACCATTAATCCTTAATAACTTGGTAAAATTTTGAGTATTTGGAAGAAGAAAATCCTCCCTTAGCCACCATGAAATTTGTCCAAAATGAGAGAGGAGGAAGAAGATGATAATAAATATGTTTCCTAACTTTTTTCCTAGCCATATATATATAATAATTAGTTAATTAATTAATTAAATATTTATTATTTAATAATATTTATCCTCTTCCACTCAAAAATAATTTTAATTTTGATTTAGTTTGATTTATTTTTACTTTTTTATGAGTTTTTACTATTTTATCCATCTTTTACTATTCATCTTTTGTCCTTTTCTATCTAATATTTAACTTTATATGTTATGTATATTTCTTTTATATTTCTTATATACATTACATATTTTCTCACTTCCAACACTTCATTTACCCCTCAAATTATTTAATTTAATTTAATTTAATTTTGGGATGTTACACACACATATATATATTATTTTATTTAATTAATTAATATTTAATAATCAAGTAAATTTTTTCCATCATCTTCCACTATCTCTTTTATTATTATTATTATTATTATTATTATTATTATTATTAACTTTTACTTTTTACCTTTTCTCCATTTTACCTTTGACCTTAACTATTCAATTTGACTTTATATGTTATTTATACTCTACATATATTTTACATATTTATTTGGTTCTTTTCTAACTTTCAACCCTTTATTTATCCTCCAAATTATTTATTTAATTAAATTAAATTTTATTTTAGTAAATTTTTGGATATTATAATCTTTCAAATGGAATTATTGTTCATCAAGCATCATATATCGAAAAAAACTTGAAATAATTTTATATTGATAAATCTTGTTTATTAAGCACTCTAATGGTTATTCATTCTATTAATTCAAAATGAGATCTTTTTTCACTCACAAGAATATAATAAAGAGATTCTCAGTCCTGAAGTACCATATCACAGTGCAATAAGGGCATTTTTATATATTATTAATAACACAAGATTAGATATTATTTTTACAGTTAACTAGCTTATAAAGTTTAGTTATATACCAACTAGAAGGTATGGGAATAGAGTGAAACATGTTCCACGCTATCTACTTGGCACATTTGATATAAATTTGTTTTTTTTTTAAAGGAATAAAGTTTGAATTGGCAGGATATGTTGATGTTAGATATCTTTATAATCCTCATAAAGCTAGATTCCAAACAGGTTATGTCTTTACATGTAATAATACTGCTATTTCATAGTGATATGTAAAGCAAATAATCACTACCATTTTATCAAATCATTCATCGTTATTAGCTATTCATGAAATCAGTCGTGAATATATATAGTTGAGAACCATAATCAAACATATTAAAGAAGCTTGTGGATTACCTATAAAAAGCGACAAAACAAAAATATTGCATGAAGATAATACAACATGTATTGTATAAATCAAAGGATACTACATAAAAGATAACAGAACTAAACATATATCACTAAAATTCTTTTACACTCATAAACTCATGAAGAAAGGAAAAATAAATATTTGCAAAGTTCATTCAAGTGACAATCCAACAAATTTGTTTACAAAGACACTGTCAATATTAATGTTCAAAAGGCATGTATATAATATTGGAATGTGTTCACTTAGAAATATGTCTTAATCAATCATATTTTTTAGGAAAAGTTACCTATAAATATTGTACTCTTTTTTCTTTGCTAAATTTTATATCATTAGATTTTTTTTATCAAGGTTTTTACAATACGTATTCATAGTTGTAGTCATCCAAGGAAAAATATTAAAAAATATATGTGGATGACTACTTAGTTGGATTAACTTTATTTTATCTAAATTATATTAGTAATCTTCTAGTCAAATTCTAATTATATGTTTCTATCTCAAGTATACTTACACATTTATGTAAACCTATTGTGCGTGATATATATGGGACACCTTACAAGGAATAAAAATCCTTGTATTTTTCTACTTATTTCTTTCTCATATTTCTCCACCTATTTTTTATATTTATTTTAATAAATTTATAATTTTAATTTTTAATAAATTTATTAATTTAGTTTTCATCACACATGACCTTTTTTTCATTAAAATTGAAATTATTGGGTATTGAACCCATGACTTATTGTTTAAAGGCTTAATATATAAGTAAACACATGTACTTATGTGAAAAAGAAATATTAGCCTCTTATACTTTGTGTGCGTCCTCTACACACCTGTGAAAACTAAAATGGATTTAATATACCCTTTGCACACTAATTTCCACTCATATATCTACGTGTATTATACACACTCTTATTTCCCAAAAACAATACTCTTCACTGGCATTACCTCAAATAACCTCTCAGCTTCTAAAACTTGATTCAGTCGCATACCCACATTCTATGTAACCACATTTTTCATGGTATCAGTTCTATAGAATAACCTCCTCACTTCAGCAAGCAACCCACATTTTTAAATAATTAATGATCACAGTCATCCATGTTACCACATTTTTCTCACGCATTTTATCAAACAATTGGTATGCGTCATTAATTTTCCCTTCTTTACATAATATGAAATGATTGCATCTCAAACAATATTGTTTGTAACACCTTTATGCCTTATATATGTATAATACATACACTCCGTACATGTAAATACATATGCATCACCCTTGACATTGGAAAACTCCTCATTTAATTTTAAGAAGATATATTATTCTTTAAAATATAATTTATTGAGTGAATAAATATATATATACAAGTAATTTAATTGTTAAAATTACAAATTTATAAGAAAATCTCCAGAAAAAAATTCGCTAGAGTTTTATCTATAATTTGAGCAATTCCCAAATAAATAAACTCAACTTGCACAAGAAAATTTCACTCCCAAAATATTTATATTTTCAACCATCCTCCAACTCACCACTTCATTAATACATATTTAAGTCTCAACACTCAAATCAATATTTATCATAGGTAGATTCTTATATACATAAGTACACAATCGTTTCAAATCATTATCAATAAACACAAGTGTTATGCAATAATGTGCATAAACTAGAATACATAAAACCATAGTTATACATATATGAAATCAACTCTGTTGGTCCCGTGGCACCCTAGATCTTCCAATATCATCCACAATCTGGATCTCTCTACTCATCAACTCTCTCAACTGTGTGATTCATACAACCACACTAAGTCTATTGCTTAGTGGTACATATTTAAAAATAACAAATATATACATTGAAATACTTTAACTTCATAATGTAATTTGAAATATTAATATGGCCACATTTTATTGATAATTAATTTATTATGTATATATATCTTCAACCCACAACCACACATATATTGGGCCCAATAACCTCTATACAATTATTAAGTCTAGTTATTACATTAATTTCACGACCCAGCTCTGATCAGATCCATTCTCAATTTCAATCCCATGACCTAACTGTACTCAGTTCAAGACTTATCTCTGCTCAGTTCTGTCAATGCATGTATAATAAATCTTAAGAGTACTGGACCAATAATTGTATAGGTTACAAATATACAATAACACATTATTCTTTTACATTCTCAGCTCTTTATCATATTTTTCAATCATTTTTAGTATGTTTCACATTTAATACATTATACACATAACTATTACAATAGCCATTTAACAATGGCTCATCTTACAAATCTTATGCACTTCATGTATAAACATTAATTGTGCATTGAATAAGTGCCCAATGTGATACTCATCATATAACTATGTCACATGACATAGGTTATATGAATATTCACATTTTAAAGAAACTAAGTACATTATGCCAAATCACATTTAACAAAATCTCAAGTAAATAAAAATATATACTAACCTTATTTGCTTTCCAAATTTCCTCCAAAACTCTTTCCAAGTCAAAATCCTAAACTCCACCAATATAATCTACACACACATAAATTCAACAACAAGCAATATTATTCATTTAAATCACTTCTATGTCTAATATATATCAAACTATCATTATTTATACAATTTTCATCAAAATTCCATTAAAATCCTAAATTCACAACTTACTACTTTATCCAAACCTAATGAACTCAACTCATTTCCAATATTTAACCATAAAATCATTATTTACATGCCAAAATAACATCAAAATAACTTATTTCAATAATTATATTCATCTTCATACAAAACCCCAATTTCACATAACACACCCATAACCCTAACTGTACCAAAACTCACCTATATCCAAATTCTAACCATAAAATCATCACATATATATTAAAACAACCTTAAATCAACCCATTACAAGAATTGTAACCATCCATACCAAAACCCTAATTTGTGCATACCCATTTAATAATCTTAAATTCATCAATTAGATTTATTTTGACTAATTAATCAACGAACCACCATATATTCATCATTTAAACTTCCTTACTATCTATTTTAGTAATTAAACATACTTTCTCTCTTTAGCTATATCAAATATAACCTTAAAACTAAGAAAATAAAGCTTAAAAGAGAAAGAACTTACTTGTTTTCTTAATTTTTCTTCAAAATTACTTTGAATCCTAGGAAATACTTGTTAATTTTGATGTGTTTTAAAAGATTTCTCTCTCTTTCTCTCTAACTCAAAAATCAGCCATGCCTATATGAAGAAGAAGATAGCATTTTTTTTTTCTTTCTTCATTTTCTATCCATATATATTAATATAATTAATAATTTATTTATTTATTTTACTTTTAATAATAACAAAGTATTTTCTCTCTCTTTTGACTTTCTTTTTCTTATTTATTTATTTTCTATCTTTCATCCATATTTATATATGTATATGTCTTTTATATCTTAGGTATATGTTTATGTCATTTATATTTTAAGTATATGTTATATATATTTTTACTTATATGTATATATAATGTGCATTTTATGTATACATCAAGTATACATTATGTGTATATCATATATATGTTAAGTATATAATATGTATCTGACATATATAATAAGTATATGTTAGGTATATACTATATATACACTATTTATATATTGTGTATATATTAGGTATATACAACATATATATCTCTCTCAACATCTTAATTACCGTCTATATATTTGCTTAATTTATCCAAAACCACAGATATTACATCATTCCAATCAACAAATAAGTGATGAATACAGAAGAAGAAAAGGTGGGTAAACATTGATATCAACTTTAGGCAATTAAAGTAGTGAAAACCTATGCATAGTCACTGCTCACTGGCAAAAGGTTTTCAATAATCAACAACTTTGAGTTTACAAACATGAATACAACATTTTAGCTGCAAATAGTTACTTTATTGCAGGATTGTCAACAACATAAGACATTTCCAAAGGAAACAGTGCAATGTACGATATTAGAAATGTGTTGTCTCAATCTTCTATCTTTTTCTATTTTTTTAAAAAAAGGGAGTCAAGAATCCAGCTACAACCACCATTCCTAATCAAATATCTCATAATGTAATTATACCATGAGAAATTTGAAAAAAAAAATTAAAATTACCATGCAATCATAAAAAATTAACAGAATAAGATTATTGTTGTATAATAAAGAAATCTAAATAACACAACCCAATAGTGTTCAACTTTATATATTTACCTGAAATATATTACAAATCTGAAAAATATATTCTTGGAGTCTAAATCGGCGACGCTGACATGTGGGTTGAAAATAAATCATTGATGAATTACTAGGGAATCAATTTTCACAAGTAGAAATCAATGATGAATTGAAGAGGAACTTATTTTTATAAGAACAAATCAATGATTAATTGAAGAGGAATTGATTTCATAAGAACAAATAAGTGATGGATTGGAGAGAAACTAATTTTCATAAGAACAAATGAGTGATGAATTGAAGAGAAAAAATAAGCAACTTCATGGAAGAGAAAAAGAAAGATGAAGAAGAGCTCTATATTTTAGAGTTTAAAATGAGAAAAATAAGTTTCTCATGCACTTTTAATTTTTTTTTAATCTTATGCTCTTAATCTAGCTATCCAAAGAGTATATTAGTTCTATTTTTAGCCTTGACAGGTGTTTAAAATTGCACGCAAAGTATATTGGGCTAATAAGTTTTTTTTATAAGTACAACCATTTATTATATATTAAGCCTTATTTTTTCCTAATAGTATAACTAGTAGGTTGCCTAGAAGGGTGGTGCACTTAATGCTAGACTAAATCTCAATGTGCATGTATTAGCCTTGTTTAAAACACAAAAACTTTACCATTTGATTTACATCTCAAATTATATTGAAATAAATTAACTATATTCAACATATTTCACTAAATTATTATTAAAATAAATAAAAAATCATGTAATTTATTAATTTTAAAATTAATTTTTATAAATTATTATTTTGTTATAATAAATTATCAAAATCAATAAATTATTATTTTCATTATTATTTTATAAATTAAAATTTCAAATATTATTTAAAAAAATTTAATGACAATCGGTAAAATTAAAATAAAAAATATTGTAATGAAAAGGAAAGTACATTTCAAAATTCAAAAAGCGCCATTTGCAGAACCGAAAGAAAAAAAAAGGAAAAGAAAAACAATTGTTTCACCAGTAATAGCTGGTGACTGGGTGCTGGAACCGCAACTTCTTTGAGAGGATTTTTGTCTTCTGGATTGGTAAATCTCCTCTTCTTCTTTCTCTGAAATTTGTTTCTGTTTTTTTAGTCAGAATCTGTTCACTTCTATTTCGTAAGGTTTTTTTTTCTTCGGGTTTGCATAATGTGATAATCTAAAAGAAAAGTGAAAAAGATTTGTAAGATTTGTTTCTGTAATAAGGCAGATGGAAATAGAGAATGGTAACTCTAACACTTATGAAGAGGTTCGCAAGCAGCGACTTGAGGAAAACAAGAAGCGCTTTCAGGTGCTTTTTCTTTTTTACTCTTTCGGGGTTTTTCATGGTTAAGCAAGAATATGTAGTTTTGTGTTTATTTATTTATTTTTTCTGTTTTAAGGATTTGGGAATTTTAGGCATTTCAAAGAGTCTTTCTAACCTCAGTAGCCCAGAGAAGAAGGCCAAGGTGAACTTCATTTATGTTCTATGAATTTTACTGTGATTTCTGAAATTTTCAAATGTATTTAGATATAGATATTGATTTTGTTTTTAAATGTCTAGCAACAACGTATTCCGAAACAAAAACCACAAACTACTGAAGCAATTGAACTAAGACGTTCTTCTCGAGCTCGCAATTCATTTACCTCATATAGTGATGATGTAGGTATCAATTACTGTTATTTGATTCTGGAGACAGTGTTAACTATTTTAACTGTTTTTTAGCCTGTTTGGGAGAGGTTTATATGAGTGATTAAGGTTTGCTAACCTTCCCTCCTTGTTTTGGAGAGGTATGGTAATTAAAGGGTATGGGTTTTGGAGCTTTTGTCAAAAACCTGCAGAACCCCTTAATTTGAACGTTTGGATTTAAGATGAGATACTATTACTGATCCATCATTTATCATACCACTCTTCCAAACAAGAGAATGTTAACTAATAAACCTTATCTTACTGCACCCTCCACCTCTCCCAGGCAGAGTGCTACATGAGCCGAGTTCAATTGGGTATTTATTGTTGAAAAATTCTTTTGCTTCTTTCAGGTGGGCATTAAACTTCCACCTTTGCGGAAGAGGTCAAGATCAAGCTCATGGGCAAGGTAGACCTGATTTTTCTTGTGATATGAATACAGATTTATTTCCCTTTTTTTTGAGCTGTATTATGGGGTTTAGACTTGTAGCAATGCTTTCTCTGGATTTTTCAGCTATATTGCTAGGCCATTGGATGAAGTCAAACTTGCTTCATATGAAGATAGAGTTCGAACTCTTAGAGCTGCAGAGGAATTCCAGAGTATGCTACAATCTGGAAATCCATCTTTTGTCAAGTCAATGGTTCGGTCTCATGTTTATAGTTGTTTCTGGTTGGTAAATACAAGCAAAGGAAATTTTTTCTTTAGTATATGATGCTTGTAACTTAACAAAACTTCATTTACTTATGTTAATAAAATGTTACTAACCATAAAATGGAGTTGTAACTTTTTTGAGTAAAAAATGGAGGTGCCTAACTTAAGTAATGATGGTTAAAAATAGAGGTGTCTAACTTAAGTGATGGTGGTCAAAAATAGAAGTGCCTAACTTAAGTAAAAGAGATACCAAACCTTTGACAAATCTCACCAACCATTATGTTCACATGTTATAATTTTTCTATATAAATGACCCTTTGGCCATTGTTATGTATGAGAAAAAAATTAGAGAGAATAGAAAGAAAATTAATAGAGAGGAGAGCGGGTCAAGCAAAAATTAAATAAAGTAATTTTTGTGCTCTTGATCACGTCTATTAGGGAATTTCTTTAAAAGAATTTCTGTTAAAATTATTGGGGATAATTGAGTGTGAGGTATGAGTGTTTATAAACACGGTGTATTTTTCTCTTTACTAGAAGTCTGCAGCAGCTCCGGAGACGTAGGCATAATTGGCCGAACTTCGTTATCAAATTGCGTGTTACTATTCCGTATTTATTTTTCGCTTTCCTACTAATCTGGTTTAAGGAAAATAGAGTGATAATATTCATTTCCCAACAATTGGTATCAGAGCCAAGGTTCGGAATTCGGCAAAAGTACTATTCATCTGTACGGGGGTACTATTCACTGTCGGAATTTTTTTGGGAATCCAGATTCGAGTGGGTGCGATGGCCGCAGACGAAGGAAAAGTGAGAATTGAAAAGTTCGATGGTGCGGACTTTGGCTTTTGGAAGATGCAAATTGAAGATTATTTGTATCAGAAAAAGCTGTATCAACCTCTTTCACAAACGAAACCAGAAGGCATGAAAGAAGAAGATTGGAACCTTCTCGACAGACAAACCCTTGGAGTTATTCGATTAACATTATCCCGTAATGTTGCTTTCAACATAGCCAAGGAAAAGACCACGACATGTCTTATGGCGGCTCTCTTTAGCATGTATGAAAAGCCATCGGCCACAAATAAAGTTCACTTGATGAGGCGGTTATTTAATTTACGAATGGCAGAAGGGGCATCGGTGGCCCAACATCTGAATGAACTTAACACAGTCACAACCCAGTTGAGTTCAGTGGAAATTGAGTTCGATGATGAAGTTCGGGCTTTAATTCTCTTATCATCTCTACCATACAGTTGGAGTGCTACCGTTACAGCGGTCAGCAGTTCGTCGGAAAATACTAAATTAAAATTCGACGATGTACGAGATCTGGTATTGAGTGAAGAAATTCGGCGAAGGGAATTAGGAGAAGCATCAACCTCTTCAGCTCTACACACAGAGTCTAGAGGGAAAACTTTAGACAGAAACTCAGATTCCGGTAGATCAAGATCTAGAAGGGGCAAATCTAGATCAGGGAAGAAAGATTTCGTGTTATAATTGTGGCAAGAAGGGTCACTTTAAGAAGGATTGCCGAGCTCCGAAGAAAGATACCGGAGCACAGGAATCTATAAACGTGACCAAGGATGCAGGCGATGCTATGATTCTAAGCATTAACAGTCCGATTGAATCATGGGTCTTGGATTCAGGGTCATCTTTTCATTCCACTCCATGCCAAGAAATCATGGAGAACTATGTCAGTGGTGATTTCGGAAAGGTTCATCTAGCCGATGATGAAACCTTGAAGATCATAGGAAAAGGAGATGTCAAATTAAAGTTGCCAAATGGGACTGCCTGGAAACTGCAAGGAGTGAGACATATTCCTAGTCTCAAAAGGAATTTGATCTCTGTGGGACAACTTGATAAAGAAGGTTATTGTATGGCCTTCACAGATTGTGAATGGAAAATTACTAAAGGAGCACTTGTCATTGCTCGTGGTAAGAAGACCAGTACTCTCTATGTAACCTTAAACATAGAGAACATCATCGCAGTAGCGGATGCTGATTCAAATCTATGGCACCAGAGGCTTGGCCATATGAGCTAGAAAGAGATGAAGGCACTTCTATCAAAGGGAAAGTTGCCAGAACTTAAAAGTGTAGATGTCGGTCTATGTGAAGATTGCATCTTTAGGAAACAAAAGAAGGTCAGTTTCACGAAAACTGGCAAGACACCCCAGGTAGAAAAGCTCGAGTTGGTACATACTGATGTATGGGGACCATCTCCAGTTCCATCTCTTGCAGGCTCATTGTATTACGTCATATTCATTGATGATTCAACGAGAAAGGTATGGGTGTATTTTCTGAAGAAGAAATAAGAAGTCTTTGATACATTCAGAAAATGTAAGGCCATGGTGGAAAATGAAACTGGCTTGAAAGTCAAGCGATTGAGGTCTGACAATGGAGGGGAGTACAGAGATAGAAGATTCAGAGAATTTTGCGCAAGCAATGGAATCAAGATGGAAAAAACAGTTCCTATGACACCGCAGCAAAACGGCGTAGCTGAGCGCATGAATAGAACTCTGAATGAATGTGCCAGAAGCATGAGGATACACGTCGACTTGCCTAAGAATTTATGGGCTGAATCTGTCAACACCGCGGCCTACCTAATCAATCGTGGGCCTTCAGTACCTCTGGATGGTAAAATACCAAAGGAAGCATGGAGCAAAAAAGAGGTAAACCTTTCACACTTAAGAGTATTTGGTTGTATCTCTTACATACATATAGATTCTGCTGGAAGAAGTAAACTTGATGCCAAGTCTAAAAAATGTGCCTTTATTGGATATGGTGGTGATGAGTTCGGTTACCGGTTTTGGGATTATAAAAATCGGATGATCGTAAGAAGCCGATATGTCATATTCAACGAGAATGTGATGTACAAAGATAGGTTAACAGCAGAATCAAGCAGCTTCAAGACAAATGTTGAAAATAAGGAATTTGCTGAGTTCGAGGAGATTTCTAGAAATGATGTTCAGAATAGTCCTGAAGCAGAGGAGCCAAGCATGCCGGAATTGAGAAGCTCCTTCAGAATTCCTAGACAAACCCAACGTTACTCGCCTTCTTTGCATTACTTGTTGCTGACAGACAATGGCGAACCAGAGTGCTACGATGAAGCAATGCAAGTGGAGGATTCAGTCAAGTGGGAATCTGCCATGAAAGATGAGATGGACTCACTCATGTCAAATCAGACATGGGAATTAGCTAAACTACCACAAGACAAGAAAGCACTCCACAACAAGTGAATTTACAGGATCAAAGAAGAGCATGATGGGAGTAGACGAGATTGGTTATAAAAGATTTTCAGCAAAAGGAAGGTGTTGACTATACTGAAATTTTTACTCCAGTCGTAAAGCTTACGACAATCAGACTGGTATTAAAAATAGTAGCTGCAGAGAATTTACATCTTGAACAGTTAGATGTAAAGATAACATTCCTTCATGGAGATTTGGAGGAAGAGATCTATATGAAGCAGCCAGAAGGCTTCATTAAGGCAGGCAAGAAAAACCTAGTGTGCAGGTTGAAGAAGAGTTTGTATAGTTTGAAACAAGCTCATAGACAGTGGTACAAGAAGTTTGACAGCTTTATGGGCAGCAACGGTTTCACAAGATGCCAAGCAGATCATTGTTGCTACATTAAGAAGTTTGACAGTAGCTTTATTATTTTATTGTTATACGTTGATGACATGCTCGTTGCAGGTTTAGACATGCAAGAGATTAAAAATTTAAAGCAGAAATTGTCAAAGCAGTTTGCAATGAAAGATCTGGGTGCTGCAAAGCAGATTCTTGGAATGAGGATCAAGAGAGACAAGAATTCCAGGACTTTGATGTTATCACAGGCTAAGTACATCACCAAAGTACTAGCCAGATTCAACATGCAAGATGCTAAACCAGTGAGCACACCTTTAGGTGTTCATTTCAGACTCTCCAAAGAATAGTCACCGAAGACGGAGGAGGAACGTGCACACATGGCAAAGGTGTCGTATGCCTCGGCAATTGGGAGTTTGATGTATGCCATGGCCTGTATCAGGCCAGATATTGCTCAAGCAGTGGGAGCTGTTAGCAGGTACATGAATAATCCAGGCAAGGTACACTGGGAAGCAGTCAAGTGGATTCTCAGATATCTTCGGTATACCACAGATAAGGCACTTTGTTTTCAAGGTGGAGATACGACACTAGCAGGCTATGTGGATGCTGACTTAGCCGGAAATGTTGACGTTAGAAAGAGCACTACAGGGTATGTCTATACTCTAGGAGGTACCACAGTGAGCTGAGTCTCTCAACCACAAAAGATAGTTGCTCTCTCCACAACTGAAGCAGAATATGTCGTTGTCACGGAAGCCAGCAAGGAGATGATCTGGCTCTAAAGTTTCTTGGAAGAACTAGGCAAGAAACAAGAAAATAATGTTTTGCATTGCGACAGTCAAAGTGTCATACATCTAGCGAAGAATCCGTCTTTTCATACCAGAACGAAGCACATGCAGTTGCGATATCACTTTATCCGATCACTTCTGGAAGATGGAATTTTGAAACTTGAGAAGATCAGTGGAACTCAAAATCCAGCAGACATGTTAATGAAGACGGTGTCGACTGACAAACTGAAGCTGTGTTCAGCTTCTGTTGGCCTGCAGTAGAAGTAGATCGTAGAAGAGCTGTTGCATAGATCGAGGTGTGAAGATAGATTGAAATCAGTCTTCAAGTGAGAGATTTTTAATAAAATGTTATTAACCATAAAATGGAGTTGTAACTTTTTTGAGTAAAAAATGGAGGTGCCTAACTTAAGTAATGGTGGTAAAAAATGGAGGTGCCTAACTTAAGTGATGGTGGTAAAAAATGGAAGTGCTTAACTTAGGTAAAAGAGATACCTAACCTTTGACAAATCTCACCAACCATTATATTCACATGTTATAATTTTTCTATATAAATGGCCCTTTGGCTATTGTTATGTATGAGAAAAAATTAGAGAGAATAGAGAGAAAATTAATAGAGGAAGATCAGAGCGGGTCAAGCAAAAATTAAGTCAAGTAATTTTTGTGCTCTTGATCACGCCTATTAGGGATTTTCTTTAAAAGAATTTCTGTTAAAATTCTTGGAGATAATTGAGTGTGAGGTATGAGTGTTATAAACACGGTGTATTTTTCTCTTTACTAGAAGTCTGCAGCAGCTCCGGAGACATAGGCATAATTGGCCGAACTCCGTTATTAAATTGCATGTTACTATTCCGCATTTATTTTTCGCTTTCCTACTAATTTGGTTTAAGGGAAATAGAGTGATAATATTCATTTCCCAACAACTTACAACACATTTTTTAGAATTTATGAGTCTAGTGTTTAGGCTACAGTCCATCTAATTTGTTATTGTACTTATATGTAGGGGCTCCCTACTCAGTTTTGTAAGCATCATCTTCCAAAAAATGAATTTGATATGATTCTAGAGGATGAAAATGGCTTAACTTATGATGCTAAATATCTTGGCAAAAGGGCTGGGCTTAGTGGAGGTTGGAGGGGATTTGCATTGGATAAAAAAATAGATGATGGTGATGCAGTGGTCTTTGAATTGGTAGAACCAGACAGATTTAAGGTAGGTTTTAAATATTCACAAGCTTTCTATATTCTTTTTCCATCAAGCAAGCTGAAATTAGTTAAATCTGATTGTGTTGTATCTTGTATGTAAGCAGCAAAGAATCTTAAGTTCTCCATAGAAGAGATAATTTTGTCTGTCTCAAGCCTCATCTTTTGGCCAGATAGGCCACTGACATAATTAAGATTTTCTTGCTGTTTATTTTCTGTGTTTTTGAGGATTCTGGAGGATCCACATATCATCTCAAATAATTATTCCATGGATAAATGTCTTTAAAGATATAAACTGGCAAAATAGAGAGCATTTGCAGCATCAATGTTCAATTGGCTAATATTCTGAATTTATAGATTGATGGAAGTTCATGATGAATCAGATTTAGGTGAATTAACTACCCCAAAGCAACCATTCAAAGCGCTAAGATACTAGAATGAGATTGACAAATTCTAGCCTTAGTGAAGTGAAACTAGGTTAAGAATACAAGAACTAACAAAACTAGAAAGTAAAAAGAATCTATAAAGTTAAAACTAACTGATTGTATTTAAAGTAAACAAATTTTGAAAAATGTATTGGAAGAAAAAAAAACAAGACGTAAAACTTAAAGGTAGTTTAAAAGGAGATGTTGGAAACTCCAAAGAATTTGAAGAGAACACTAGAAGGTAAAGGAAATAAAGTTAACTAAAAAGAATGGTTTTGATAGTCAAAGATATATCTTTCTTCTTTGAAGCCTTAGGCAATTTCAACTACTTTGCCTCTAAGTAATGTAGGACAATTCATCAATGCCCCCTCCCAATTTATGAATGATCAGTATATCATCTTTGTTTGTTTGTTTGTTTTTAAATAGTTTTTTTGTCTGAACTGTTGGGATATGTCTCCTTAACTTCCTTTGGGACTTACTGCTTTTTTTTTCTTAACTTTATAGGAACTCGTCTCTCAAGTATCATTGCAACCATTCTAATTTTCATCTGTTAATTTTGATTGGTATTATCTCATTTTGGTCTGCTAATAGAGAGGCATCACTACATCATTAACCAAATCGATTGTCATGCTTCATTGACAGTGCCTTTTGCAATTGAATTATTTACTCTTTTTTTGGGTGCTTGTTAGTGATTATGTGCTGATGAGGATCTCAAATTCTTGTTCTAGTGAATTTTATGGAGCAAAGAAGACAAACATCTGGAGCTTTGTCAATAGGAAATTTTATCATTCTTCTATTGGTTAAGATTGCTATTGGGAAGTCCACATAATGTGTTTCTTCAACTGCATCATTGGTCTTTAAGCATTTTGCCATATTTAGAGCCTTATTGATCAAGCTATTTATGGATGTCTTGACCAATTTCATTTGCAATAGTTTATCCATAAACAAAACATTAATGCTGAATTTACTTTAAACACTTTATCTAGGTTCTATCTGGTTAATGAAACCTATCAATAAGAACCTTATTGACTTTTCCTTAGGGGTATTCTCAAGTTGGATTGGTTTTGGTTTTGGCCTTGTTCGTAGCATGGTCCGAGGGCTTGGATTTGAATTTGTGGCTTGCACCTAGCCAATGGTTCGAGTGGCTTGAGTAAACTCTGGGTTTTGGGGCCAACCTGATTTTTTTTTAACTTTTGTCCAAAATGATGGTGTTTTGATATTTTGTAATTTTAAAATATAACTCTTTGACTGACTTGGGTTGGCCCAACAAAATTTTATCCAACTCGAGACCTGATACAATATTTTTGGATTTTCCTCCTTAGCTTGAAGCCTAGCCCGGTATTTTAGAAACCATGTCCAATTAGACCCAAGTTGCTCAGGCCGGTCCAGGTTTGCTGGCCAATGAATAACTCTACCTTTTCTAATGGGTTTGAATGCAACTCATATGTCCTCAAAGACATATGATACCTTATTTTTCTAATATGTATGGACATTCCCATGTGACGTCAGATCAATTGTTCTTAAGCCTCAATTGCTACACTTAGCCATAACCATTTTTCTCTCTACTTAAAAATTAAAAATTAAACATCCAATAGATTTAGGTGTTGAATTTTTAGTGCTGAGTAATATATAATTTTTAACTTATCAAAATATTTGAAAATTTTAATCAATTACTTTATTTAGTATAAATGTAAATTAAAAAAATTGGCTTATCAATATATGTCATTTTTAGTTTAATTTTGATTGTCAATTTAAAAATTTAGTTATTTTTGTCCATTCTCGTGTGTTCAAATTTTAAAAGGAGATTTCTTGTTGAAACCTAACACAAGAGAGTTTCTAAACTTTCATAAATAAACTATTAGTCTATTATAATAAAATCTCATGCATAAAAGAGTATTATAAAAATTTTGAGTTATTGAAATATGATGGTGTGTTGTCGGTGTATAGATTAAGTTAATTTAATATTTGTTTATTATATGTCGAATTATTGAATTTTCTTGATAACTTGTATGTGAATTATGTGATTAGGTTCTATTTTACATCTATTATTCAACCAGGAAATATATTTTTCTTTCTTAGTTGACATGCGCCTTATTTTCACTAGGCACGTGCCTAGCTTAATAAAGCTTTGAGATTTTCATCTGTTTACCTATGCTCAACTTGGGCTAAAAGGCTAGGCCTAATTTTTTACTTGCAACTTCTTTGTTTATAGGCAAAGCAAATTTGGAATGGTCTCTCATTTTCAAGGCATAACTTGTGTCCATGCGCTTCACATTTGCTTTGAGTTTACTCCAATAAATATAGCCATCTCTACCTCCTGACACAAATTCCATGAGTCTTTTATCTATTATCATTCAATTATGACTATAGGAGGACAAGCCCAAGTCAAGCACTTTGTATATATAGGAAATCATATAGAAAACATATGCAACTTTCCATTAGGATGAGCCTCATATAAATATACTAGTCGAGTGGGTTCCTATGCATGTGAATAGGTCTACTCAATTGTAAATTGACTAATGTGACAAAAATGGGGCCATGCATTCATTACATGTGAATCTCTTTGGCTATTCTTGTCCAAAACAATAAGATATACAAAACATACCTTTGCATTTATTTCCAAAATAAGAATATGGAGTGTACTCCTAGTTGCGTAGTTTGGTATAATAGTGCCTTCAGGCAAGTGTTAACCAATCAAACTTTCAATGCTTTAACTTATTTTCCACTTAGCAAACTCTTATAAGGTAAGAATTTCTTCCAAAATAAGAATATATCAAGTTTCATGCATTAAAAGGATACTAGTGTGCATATGTACATGTGCTATATGGCAGTTTGTTCAAGTTGTTTCATGGACAAAGATTTTGTAGATGCATGGAAATAATTTTAGTTGGCAGGCTTTCTTGTCTTATTTCATTTTAATAGGAGGTTTAGAGGTTTTAGCTTAGTTGACTCAAATTGGAGTTTGTTAAAGAGACTTCATCTTATTTTAACATTTCTCTTGAGCCTACATATGAATCATGTGTCATTTTGAGTGCAAGTTACTTTCTTTTTTGATCTTAGCCAAAACAATCAGCCGAATGCATAATTCTGCATGTGAATTGGCTTCATTAACCTTTTGCATCTCCTAATTTTGCAAATGACCCTTTGTACCCCTAAACTTATCAGAATCATACACATTTAACACTTGGACAATCTAATAAAGGATGAGTGGAGAGACACTGAAGGACACATGAAATGAAAAAGGAAATGGTCAACATGGCTATTCAACTCATTAAAAGCCTTATTCAATGCTTAATCATTTCCTTTTTTTCTTGTCTTTCTTTCTCTCTTTTCTCTTTTCTCTTAAAATTACCTAGCCTTTTAACTCTCTTAAAAGCCTTGAATGTTTCACTGTTTCCTTGTAAAAGCAATGAATGTTTTAACAATTGCCTTGAATGCAACACTTCTTAATGAAATTGCGACCAGCCTGATGAGCACCATCTTCTACCTTCGTTTGGAAATTTGAAACAATAGTAGGAAACCTCTTGTTGGTCAAAATCAAACTATCACTCTTTTATGTGTTTAAAATTCCAAAAACAATTTAAACCAAAACCAATAAACTTGCTTCTTAATCAAGATCTAGTACTTTTAAAATACTATTATTTCACTAATTACTGAAAATATATATGTGCTCGAAATGCTTACAACTTGTCTACCTTGTGTTTTACTCGCCACAAAAGTCCCAAAGACAAGGTTCCTTCAAAAAAGCTTGAATTGAAAAATTCTCGTTGTTGAATCATTTTTTTTTTGTTTTCTAAAGATATTTGAAGTGGGTATTTGATTTTCGGAAGAAATAGTGAAATAACTTTAAAACAGAAAAAGTTATTTTACGTCTATTTTGATCTTGTCTAAAATTTTGAGCAAAATATTGCTTGCCTCTTCATTCATCTTCTAAAACTTTATCTGTATAGATGAAATAACTGATTGAATAATTAATTCCCCACTAATTATTACTTTCCACAACTTGATTTTGTACAAAAGAAACGTGATCTGCTAACATAAAGTAAATATAATTGTTAATTGAAGAGAGAAAAATTTATCTTTTTATGTATGTGTATATATATATGTATATATAGAAACACACACACACACACAATTGATTCTTATGATTAAGCTATCTAAATAGGAATATAAATCCCGATAGTTATACATATAATAGACTAGGAAACAAACTAATAAGGAATACATATAAACAATGTTGACTTTCTATAATACTTCCGTTCAAGTTGGTGCATAGACTCTAATCATGCCCAACTTATTATTGAGAAATTAGAGAAAGGAAAGGGAAAAACTTGAATTGATTCAGAAACTTAGTTTGAGTATTCCTCTAAGCTAGTTAAATATATACTGAAATAATGAATACAAAACGGAAAGCAAATATACAACCAACTAGGAAACACAATATTTAAATTTAAAATTAAGGATATTCTAACACTTCCTTTAAGATGGAGCATATACTCCTAGCTTATTATAAATATATTCAATCAGAGGTTCTCTTAGAGTTTTAGTGAGAATATCTACCAATCGATCATTTGAATTGAGAAAATAGGTGGTAATATATCCCGATTCAATCTTTTGTCTAACAAAATGATAATATATCACTATATATTTTATCCTTTCATATTAGACTAAATTTGAGGTAATATAGAGTGCTGCTTAATTACCGTAGATCAATTTCATTGGACTCATATTTTCACACCTTAATTCCTGAAGTAGTTATTTTAACTAAATAAGTTCACACGTAACTAAAGTCATGGCTTGATAATCTGCTTCTACACTCAATTTTGTTACAACATATTACTTTTTTACTTTTATATGATATAGGATTTCTTTCTATAAATACACGATATCCTAAAGTTGATTATCTATCTGAGGGAGAACTCACCTAATCAACATTTGAATACTTGAGTATGTTCTCTATCTTTATATAACAAACTGTGTCCGAGTGCTCCCTTGATATATGTAAGGATGTGTATTACTGTATTCCAATGACTATCACATGGAGTTTGAATGAATTGACTCACTAAAATTACTGCAAAGGAAATGTTTGGGCGCGTGATAGTGAGATAATTGAGTTTTTCAGCCAATCTTCAACACTAACCAAGGTCTTTTAATGGCTTTCCTTGTCGGGGTGCAAGTTTGACATTTGGATTCATAAGGGTTTCCATAAGTTTACAATTCAACATCTTAGTTTCTTCCAAAATATCTAAGACATATTTTCTTTGTGAAATAACAATGCTTGTATTTGACTTAGGTACCTCAATGCCCAGAAAATATTCAACTTTCTTAAGTCTTTAGTTTGAAAATGACCGAAAAGATGTTTGAGTTGAGTAATCCCTTCATGATCATCACTTGTTATGGCAATATCATCCACATATACCACCAAATAATTACATTTATCATGAGTTGTATGACAATAAAATATTGAGCGATCTACTTCACTCCTATGCATCTCAAATCTTTGAATAACAATACTAAATTGTTCAAACCATGCATGTGGAGATTGTTTGAGATCATAAAGAGATTTCCTTAATCGATAAACCATCCTAGATTCCCCTTGAGCAACAAATCTAGGTGGTTGCTCTATATAAAACTTCTTTTGTCGAGTTGCCATGTAAAAAGGAATTTTTAATGTCCAATTGGTAAATAGACTAATGATTGATGGTAGCAAAAGAATTAAGGAGATGGACAGAGGCAATTTTGGCAATATGAAAGGAAGTGTCATCGTAATCAAGGCCATGAATCTGAGTGTACCCTTTGGCAACCAAGCAGGCTTTTAAGCTATTAACCTTCCCATCAGGACCAACTTTAATTGTATAAATCCAATGAAAACCAACCATAGATTGGTTCGATAGTAATAGAGCTAGCTTCTAAGTGTTATTAGCATTAAGAATGGTTATCTCCTAAACCATGTCTTGTTGCCAACTTGGATGAGCATGAGTTTCACCAATAGATTTTGGAACAGATACAACATACAAAGTAGAGATAAAAACATAGTTTAAGGGGAAAGGTGACGATGACTTAGAAAATTATAAATTGTATGAGGATTATAAGAAGAACAAATATCTTTTTGGATAGCAATAGGCGAACATAGGAGGAGTTGTTGGAGGAGGAGATGAGTCATGTGGAGAACGTATGGCTTTTATACTTATAAGAGGAATATCAAGCGTAGGCAGAGAAGGTCTTCTAGAGTGAATCTGTAATGGTTTTAGAGATGATCGGGTTTCATAAATAGAAAAAATGGAAAGCGAAAGAGCCTCAACAATACTCGTTTGGCTGCTAGAGAAGTATAGGGATGTTTTGAAAAAGGCGACAGTAGTGGTGGGGGAATTATACCACATTATACCAAATTATATTTTTCCACCAATGATGGGACTAAAGATCCCTTGATATGGCTACATCGATGTGAGTAATTTTTTTGATTACCAATAGACAATGGCAATAGATAAGGTCAGTTTGGCACCCTACCACATGTTGGATGAAGCTCAATTATGGTATTACAAGCTGAAGCAAGTACAACCCCCTATGACATGGGAAAAATTTACAAAATTCATGCACGTTGAGATTTGGGCCACCCTTACGAATTAATCATCTAGGAGGCTTGGTTAATTTGAAGCAAATGGTCTTGGTCGAAGAATATCAACGCCAATTTCAAAGCCTATTGGCACGTGCAACATCAGTCTGCAGTGATCAATTAGTGGATATATTTACAGCTAGGTTAGTTGAACCTATTTGTTCGGAGGTAAAGATGCAACTTCAACTAGTCTTGTTTAGACAATGATTTTAGCTTTGGTCTTTGAAACGAAATGAAAATTGATAATGGCAACCACTTATAATGTGGAACTTGGAAGAATACAACTGTGAATAAGGAAGTTGTTGACATTGTCTTAGTTACTTTCTTTGCCTCTAAAAGAGGTTCTAAGCAAGTTGGATTGACAAACCAAGCAAATGGTTTTGGTAAGGATAATACTACATCCCTGGTCATTAAAAAAAATTATCTTGGGCTGAAATAGCATATTGTAGAACTAAAAGGCTACGTCATAACTATGATGAACTCTATTCAGCAAACCATTAGTGGAAGAAGCTATTTTGGCTAGAGTTGGGAGATGCTCCTGAGCCGGATATAAGGCAAGAACTATTGGAAAAGTAAATCATTTTTGACATGTTTATTTGAATTTTGAGCTTGAGGGCAAGCTCTTTCTAATTAAGGTGGGATGTTTTGTTGGGTTCCCAAATAGGAAGAATTTATAATAAGATATTAGTAGTATATTTTACTGGGTTCCTAAATTAGAAGGATTCATAGTAGAATATTAGTAGTCTATTTTAGTTGGATTCCTAAATTAGAAAAATTTATGTCCAAATACACATGTAGCCCTTTGAACTTATATTATTTAGTCACTTTATTCCTTAAACTTTTATTTTAACCACTTTACCCTCATATGCTTGTTTATTCTTTACTAACAGATACTTGTATTAATGAATACTGATAACTTTGCCCATTGTATTTATATATTTTATACAAAATAGATACGTTAGTAACTAGACGTGACTCAATGCGTCTAAGTGAGTTTGTATTTATAAGCTAAAAAAATATGAGTTCATGGGTTCATACGGTTAAATTGAAAGTTTAAGTGGTAAATTAATTAATGCTATAAATTCAGGTGGCTACATATGTATTTGGCCAAAATTTATAATTAACAAGTATTTATTTAGATTCCTAGATTAGGAAGTCTTTATTTATAAGATTAGATTATATTTTCCTAAAGGAAATTCTATTTAAAGGACATATGCAATAAAAATAAGACAAGTAGAATTTACCTAAAAAAGATTACATAGATTTGAAGTTCTCTCTAATGAGGTCCAAAGGTATTTACTCCCTTTGACAAGTTGAATCATTCTTGCAAAATAAAGTCGCTATAAAAAGAACAATTGAACCAATCCTTTATCTCATCAAGACTTAATTAAGAATTGTCCAATGACCCTATCTTGGTTTAGGGAATCTAACAGATATGTCGACAAAGAAGTTGGTGAAAGATCTAAGTCAAGAGTCTTCAGTCTTCTAAAATAGACATGAACAATAGAAGCTTTAACAGTTGCTAGAACAAGCGCAAGAGGATTTGGTTGACTGAATAATTGGTTGATATTATACACTAAAAGATCATCTTCCTCGCCCCTAGCTATCAGAAATAAATGTTTGAGGAAAGAATGGAATAAAGACTACATTAGCCCAAAAGTGTTTAGCGAAATGCTTTTTGGAAAAGAAGAGTTATAGCTACCTCAAGAAGATGTTAATTTTTTTCATTCAGCAACACCGTTTTGGGAAGATGTATCAATGCATCAGAATTGATGAAAAATGTGAAGTGCCAAATAAGCCTAAGAGTTATTTGAAAAATATTCTCTAGCATTATCACTTCTTAATATGCGTAAAGAAGTATTAAATGGGTTTGGATTTTAGTACAAAAGGCACAAATATAGAAAATAGTTCAGAATGATTCTTTTATTAGATATAGTGATGTAACATGAGAATAATTTGAAAAGGGAAGAAAACTTAATTCCCCTAAAACCTAAAATATGCATAGATCACTAGATTATTCAAATTAAATTGCAAAGGGCAGAATTGCATACCTGACATCATCGTATGTTGATGCTGAAGACGATTCTGGGGTTTGTCGCCTTCCAGGGGATACACAATTTAGGTTATGCGGAAGCACTACTGAAAGAACGTAATGTTCTCTAAAACTGTTGTGTTCCCCCGGAGACCACGACCCCTTATTTATAACTGAATAAATTGATTAATTTCTATTTTGGTCCTTCAACAAAATAGAAATTCTTAACGGTCTCTACACTTATAATCCTATTACGAGTAGGACACTTCAATAGTTAACAATCCTAATTTGATCAAAACTTTAATTTGACTATCTTAATTTGACTGCAATACACATTTAATATTTAAATATATTTAGCCCACACTTAGGATTAATTTTAACAATATAAAATTAATTCTAACAATCTCCCACTTGGGCTAACATATATTAAATGTAAATGTATATACCTTAATGAGCTCATAAAAGCAGTCATACTGAAGGTGCCTTAAACAATCTCGTCCATTGATTATATCGATAAAGGACTGAAGGGCCAATCGCCACATTTATCGTGACTCAAACCACCATCAATCACATTACCAATACTCTCAAATGACATAGATCAATAATAGGAGTGTAGCATTGGATTCAGAATTGCTTCTGGGATATTAACAATTCTAGGAACCTGAACAGTCCCAGGAGCAAAGATAGGAATCGACACTGAGTGTTCCTGACTCAATCCCTCCTCAAAGACAATGTTTCTAACCTTATTTCTCCCCCCAAACTCAACATCCTCAAAAAATGTTGCAATTCCCGTCTCAAAAATAGATCTGGAAGTAGGATTATAGAACTTAAAACCTCGAGATCGCTCAGAATAACTAACAAAGTAGCTACTAACAGTTTTGGAGTCCAATTTTGTTTCATTAGGCCTATAAGGCCTAGCCTCAGCAGGACATCCCCAAACATGAAGGTGCTTTAAACTGGGCTTGCGTCCAGTCCAAAGCTCATAAGGTGTTTTTACAGCTGCTTTAGTTGGTACTCTGTTAATAAGATAGACTGCTGTCTTTAATGTTTCTCCCCACAAAGACTCAGGTAAAGAAGAATGACTAATCATACTTCTAACCATATCCATAAGAGTCCTGTTACGTCTCTCAGATACACCATTCATGCTGGGTGTACCAGGTATTGTGTATTGAGGGACTATACCACAGTCCTGCAGGAAAATAGCAAATGGCCCTGGACGTTGTTCACCTGAACCGTCATATCTGCCATAGTACTCACCTCCACGGTTAGATCTAACAGATTTAATCTTCTTTTTGAGTTGATTTTCAACTTCGGCCTTATAAGATTTGAAAACGTCCAGAGACTCAGATTTCTCATGAATGAGATATAGGTATCCATAACGTGAGTAATCATCTATGAATGATATAAAGTATCTTTGACCATTCCTAGTTGCTGTAGGGAATGAGCCACAGATGTTCGTATGTATCAACTCTAAGACGTTTGATGACCTATTGGCACCTAATCTCTTTTGTTTAGTCTGTTTACCTTTAATACACTCAACACAGGAGTCCAAATCTGTGAAATCAAGTGTATTTATGATACCATCTGACACAAGATGCTCTATTCTATATTTGGATATGTGACCCAAACGTCTGTGCCATAGAGCAGCTGAGTTATCCATATTCAGCTTCCTTTTGGTACCTATAGTACTAACTTGCAGGGTCTTATTATAAGAGGCATCGATATCTAACATATATAGATTATGAAGTGCATACAAGAAACCAGTACCTAAAATTTTTGAATCTATAGATAAAGTAACTTTATTGTTTCCAAATGAACAAGTAAAACCAGATTTGTCCAAATGGGAAACAAAAATTAAATTCCGCCTAAAAGACGGAATAACAAAAGTATCTACTAGATAAAAAAATTTTCAGTTCTTAAACGCAATCTAAAATGTCCTATCGCCTCTACTTCTATTGGTTCGCCAGTTCCCATATAAACGTATCTTTCACCGTCAGTTGGCTTTCGGTAACTTAGGCAACCCTGCATTGAAACACTTATGTGACTAGTAGCACCAGAATCTATCCACCAAGTGTTTCTAGGTACCGAAGTTAAATTAACTTCAGAACAGACTAAAACCAAATATTTTCTCTTATCAGCAGTATTATTATAAGTATTTTCATTTATAAGGACAAAGTTGGGATTACATGGCATGCTAGCTGAATTCAGAGAAAATAAATAATAAATAAATGACATAAGCTCACAATCCACAAAAAATTGAAACAAATCACAGAAGTAGAGTTCAAATATTGGAAACAAGATACCAGACACAACATTAATATTCTCATCCTTGGACATAAAATATTAATTGTAATTGGTATCTTAAAGCAGTAATCAAATATTGACAATTCAATCTTATCAAATATTAAACCTTCCTTTGGGCCGATTTATTATCCACATGGATGAAAACATAATAATTATCACATATTTATCACTGCACATGTATTCTCAATTCAGCCAGATAGCAACCTTCATTTGGGCCGGTTTACTACCCGCAATGAATTTTAATACACCTGTCTAATATTTCAAATAAATCAATTTACACAATAGAAGTCACTTTGGTAACTTTTTGCTTCAATTAATTTATTATTAAGAATATTAGACACAATCAGGACTAAAATACCAAAATTTAAACTCAATAAAATTCTCACATTATAATAAATTGATTGCAATATTTATATTAATTAAATTTAAACTCAATAAAATAATTAAAATCAAATATTGCAATAAAAAAATAAACTTTAATCAATTAAAAAAAATTTTGGGCCAAAAATAAATAAACAGAAAATTTTGGGCTAAAAATTAAATAAATTAAAAGTTTTGTAGGTGAAAATAGGAATTACAAAACTTTCTAGGTCAAAATGGGATTATCAGAAGTTGTAGGACCTGTTTGTAATAGTTTAAAATATATTTTATTTTCGTCCTGTGACTCCTCTGTGTTTTGTTCCCTACTTTATGTCTATAGCCAAATTTCACGAAACTGTTCTTCGAAGAACAGTTTCAAAACATAATTTTTTTTAATCTTTAATTAATTAATTTACATAATTAATCAACCAAAAATTAATTAATTCCAGAAAAAATCACAAACACAAATTCAAGTCCAGAAATTCAATTTTTCCAGAATCAATTAAATAATCACAGTAATTTAATCCATAAACAAATCAAACCAAAATTGATTTCAGATTACTAAATTCGATTCCAAATTAATTCTAGAAAATTACAATCACCTAATTAATTTTCTAGAATCAAAACAATAATCAATACCGCAATTTAATTGAGAAAATCTAGCAACCTAGCACAGGACTCTGATACCAATTGAAAGGGGAAGAAAACTTAATTCCCCTAAAACCTAAAATATGCATAGATCACTAGATTATTCAAATTAAATTGCAAAGGGCAGAATTTCATACCTGACATCATCGTATGTTGATGCTGAAGACGATTCTGGGGTTTGTCGCCTTCCAGGGGATACACAATTTAGGTTATGCGGAAGCACTACTGAAGGAACGTAATGTTCTCTAAAACTGTTGTGTTCCCCCGGAGACCACGACCTCTTATTTATAATTGAATAAATTGATTAATTTCTATTTTGGTCTTTCAACAAAATAGAAATTCTTAACGGTCTCTGCACTTATAATTCTATTACGAGTAGGACACCTCAATAGTCAGCAATCCTAATTTGATCAAAACTTTAATTTGACTATCTTAATTTGACTGCAATACACATTTAATATTTAAATATATTTAGCCCACACTTAGGATTAATTTTAACAATATAAAATTAATTCTAACATAATTGTCAATAAAAATACAAAGTATCTTAATCCATTTTTGGAAGTAATAACAAGGCCCCAAATGTTAGAATCAACCAAGTCAAAAAGGGTCGAAGCATGTTTATTAACTCTAGACGAAGATTGTAGATGTTTGACAAGTTGACATGAATTATGTTATAGAATAAACAAAAACTGAAATTGACACATTTTTTTAGGCGGACAAGAATGTCCTAGTCTACCATTCACTTCAAGAGAAGTTAACGTACTTGAGCAAGTGGGAAACCGTGGTTCATGTCTATCAAGGATGTAGAGAGCACAAGACTTGAATTCTCTACCAATAATTTGCTTCATCATAAGATCCTGTAACAAACAATGATCCGGAAAAAAAATGAAACAAAAAAATTTAATACATAAGTAAGCTACGAACAGGAAGCAAATTGAAGAACTTGGGTAGATACAAAACAGAAGATAAAGAAATGGATTAGGTTAGATTCAAAATTCTAGAACCCTTGACACATGAGGTAGATCTGTCAACTGAAGTAACATTAATAGAGGTTGAATGAGATTGAAAAGTGGACAAAAGACTAAAATCACCTAGATTTCTAGCACCAGAATCAATGACCCATTTAGATGAACACAAGGCATGCAGTAGATTTAACTGACTTAGTGATAGCAGTGTGGAGGAATTGGTAGGCTTTAAAGAGGCTTGATATTGAGAAGATTGTGCAATTTCTTTGATAGATGCCAAAACTATGTTCTCAGAGGATGAAGCACTCCTTGATTGCCATGTTAGCTGTTTGTGGTTGTTGATTTTTTTCTTTGAAGCTTTAAGCATTATCATTTTGTGTGACTAGACATGATATTAATGAGATACAATAACCCCAGAGTCATGATTAGCAATAATCCCCCCTATATTACAATTAATCCAACTTCCATTTCCTCTATTATCATGTTGTCCACTCATACTATGACTAACAAGAGTACCACTGAAAGGTTGTGGAATTTGAGTGTTCTCTGTACGAAGTGAAAATGTGAGGAAAACGCAGAATTACAAAGAATTTGAAATTTAGCAGTGTCAAATTCAGAAGATAAACTAACAAAAAAAGCTCATAGTAGCCATTTGCTCATATTGAGCTTGCACTTCTACATTAGGACTAGAAGATAACAAGATGTTAAATTATAAGAAAGGACATAATAAACGCATCAAGAAGAAATTATCTGATAGCTGCTATTGCTGAACTTCGTTTGGTGTCCATCTTATGGTACTTTGTCCATGAGTGAATTGTTTATAGACAAACTCAGAAAATGGATCCACTTGGACACTTCCATTCAAGCTCTTTTCAGTTTTACTATGTTCTTCACCTGTCTTTTGACATGGGAGCTCGCTGAAACTTTCCACTTGGACACTTTCATTCAAGCTCTTGTCAGTTTTACCATGTTCGTCACCTGTCTTTTGGCATGGGAGCTCGCTGAGACTTTTCACTTCTCTTACACCTCTAAATTCATGGGGTATTAATGGTATGCAAGACCGCATTTTTATAATTTACCTTCTGATGCAGGTTTACACATTTAGAATATCATCATTGGACTCTAGTCAAACAGGTGCTGAAGTTATTGCAGCCAAACCCCTACCAAGGCAAATGATGCATCAAAAGAGCACAAGAAGATCGACTCGCATTCCATAAAGACAAAGAAGTCAAAAAACAAGTCAAAGAAGGCTAAGGAAGATAAGAGTGATGAATTATCAGATACTCAAAAACCCAAGCTAGTGAACAGAAGAATCTCCAATGAAAGATCAGAGAGCATAAACTCGTTCCAGGAAAATGGCTTGATTCCTCCAGAGCAAGATGAGAAATGTAAATCAGCCAGAAAAATAGAGGTACCATCAATTGATGAAAAAGACGAACAAGTAAAACGTGTATTCAAGCCTAGAAAGAAACCAGCTCCAAGATTATTTAGAAAGAAAGTATAGGAAGGCTTTAGAGGGGGACATTGTAAGCTACGGATCTTTGTTATAACATTTTGGAGTTCAATTATCGACTTTAAATTGATATTGAACAGCTTAATTCTATTTACCCTGCTCTTTTAACTCTACATTTCCATTGTTTATACATATAATTTGAGAAGATATTGCCATTAAGTTTCTTTTAACAAATTAACTAACAGACATTTATAAATAATTATTTAAATTTATTTTGGCATAAAAAATTAAGAAATTCATGTTATTTAGTATAAATTATTTTAGAATGATGTAATCAATTTTTAGCAAAGGTTATATTTAAAAACACAATATTCCCTCTTCACAAATAACGGTTCATTTTTGTTTTGATTCAAAGATTAAAGAATCTGAATTTCTTTTTGGGGTGCTCATGTTTCAGTTAATCAATCACGAAGGGGAAAAAAAATTGAACTGCCAGTTTCTATTTGAAAAATCTAAAATATAAATCTAACCATAAATAAATAGTTAATTGGTTAGCAGTTAATTGTATAAAATGAACAATTAATTTATATATTTTTTAACTGCTGCATTATATATATATATATATATCTAAAATTTAATAAATTTCATACATAATTAAAAAATTTCAAATATATATAACTCTATTGATATTTTAAATCAAAATATAACTTATTAAAATCATTTAAAATATATAATTTATAAATTACAGATATAAATATATAAAATATATGTATATGTATATGTATATGTATATGTATAATTATATATATAAATATACAATATATGTGTCTATACAATAAATGTAACATCCATAGTTTTTTTTGTTAAAATAAAATTCGAATAAAATAAAATAAAATTTAATTGAGTTAAATTAAATAATTTAAGGGAGATATGGGGTGTTGAAAGTGAGAAAAATCAAGTGTATGTGTTATCTATATTTGAAATATATATAACATATAAAATTCAAAAATAAGGTAGAAAAAGACAAAAGATAACTAGTAAAGTCAAAGGATAAAATGGTAATTTAATTTTATAAAAATTAAAATTAACAAAATAATTTTTAAAGAAAATAATTATGGTTGGAAAAAAAATTAAGAATTAAAAATAATAAATTAATTAATTAATTAAATAATATATATATGGATGGAATTAAAGAAAGAGAAATTATAAAAATAAAAAAAGTCTTCTTCTTCCTCTTCTTTCTCCTTAGGCCGTAGCTACCATTGAAGAACAAGAAAGGAGTTTTGTTTCTTTAAATCACTCAATTTTGAAGGGTTTTTAAGGAATTGAAAGGAATTTTGGTGGATTCTTCACCATTTGATAAGTTTTCTTATCAGATTCTTTAAGTTTATGAAAATTTTTGAATATGTGAATATATGAATTTTGATAGGCGATAGGATAATTTGATTTAAGGGTATGTATGATATTTTTTTGATGTAAGAATATTGATTTTAAGGTTAAATGTTGAATTTGACTAGGTTTGGTTAGATTTTAGATGAGGTAGTAAGGTTTATGGTTATGAAAAAGGGTTTTGTTAAAGAATGCTTATTCAGTTGGTTTCATCATTTAAATAATATTGTTTAATAATTTAAATGATGGAAATGAACTTAAATTAATAATTAGAATTGGTTAAAATGTTGAACCAAAATCAAAGAGGCTTAAGGTTTAAAATTTGTAATTAAAATGTGTTAAAATATAATGTCAAAGATGTTTTTAAGCTTAAAACTCCATTTGGAATTAGTGAGATTGATTTTTCAAAGTTAAAGTCCATTATAGCTAAAGGAGGAGAAAGTGAAGGATTATATTTTAATTGATGTTTATTAGCTTAAACACCTTAAAATGTGATTCTAATGTATGCTTGTTATTCACATTTTAGTTAGGTATTGAGTAAGTAGTTATTTCCACCACTTAGTGGTGAGGAGTTTTTGAAGAAGTTGAACATTTGGGCTTGGAAGTGCCCTTGTAAAGAGGTAAGTACATACTTTGAATGAAATGTATTAGTTTGCATTTGTTGGCATGCTATATTGATGTGTGATTTGATGACTATGCTACTTTGATGTGAGAATTCACATAAAAAGTGCATCGATATATATTTAAGGTTTATAATGCAAAATGTATGATTAAATGAGCTATCTTAAGGTGACTAAGAGCATTTAATAATGTGTTTGTGAAATGTGTAATTATGCCAAATGTAGGCATAATTAGGCCATATTGAATATGTAGCTAGAAAATTGATGAAACTAATGGAAATGGGTGAAAACAATGAAAAATAGTGGAAATTGGCATAATTGCCAAAGAATGAGAAAATATGTGGTTGTTTAAAGAATGTATGTGCAACCTTATGTAATATTAATTTTTAGAGTATTGTGTTTGGTGTTATATAGTATACCGATTATTTGCCTTCGGGCTAGATGTTGGACGTCATTATTATTGCCTTCGGGCCAGATGCTGGACATTACTTTTATTTGCCTTCGGGCCAGACGCTGGTCGTCAATATTATTTGCCTTCGGGCTAGACACTGGGTGTTAGTCCAAAGTAATATCTCTGAAACCTGACTATTATATAAGGTCATTTGGGTCCAATGCATGTGAATATGAGATGAAATTGTTTAATGAAATTAAATGTGTGACTTGCTTCATGAGTTTGCATGCCAAGCTAATATGTTGAATTGAGTTGTATTTCTGCATTGCATTATCTTTATTTTTCATTTATGTCAAAATATGTAATACTAAGTAGTATTGCTTAGCGCAACTTGCTCATCGTGTAGGTGACATGGTTGTTTCTGAGAGCCCTGCTAGACCAGAGCAGCGGTAGAGTGTTTCTGCTTAATTTGGAGTTTTCTTCTGCCGCGTGAGATCAGGATCAGTTGCCAGCATGTATAAGTTTATCTTGAAAAACATAACTTTTATTGATGTACATTAAATTTGTAAATATAAAATTGTTGTAAATTATTAAAGGTGGGTTTTGATTTAGGGAATTAGGGATAGGTATTTGTATATATGTGTGTTTGAATATCTTGGAGAAGTGAAGGGGTTTTCGAAAGTATGAAATGATTGAAAATATTTGAGAGTTTTTTTTTCTTGTAGGTTGTGATAACTATTGTTTTTGGAAATATCCGTATTACAGATAAATCTCTAGCGAATTTTTTTTAGAGATTTTTATACAAAAATATTTATTTTGGCACCTAGAATTATTGTAAAATGTTTTTATTCACTTTCTAAAATGTATTAGAAGTATATGAATATGCATTATGGAAATATGAAATTTTTTTGAAAAGAATGAACTGTGATATTCTAGTACCGTATACGTATATTTTACATATACCAGATATATGTATTATATGTATATGAGACATTAGGGTGATTCAATAAATATATGTAACTTTATAAATTTTATATGTATATATGTAAACCTTTCGGTTTGATTAATCAAATTGAATGATTTTTTAAAATAAAAACCTAAACCTGAAATATAAAAAATTAAAAACTTAAACCTAAACATAGGTTCAGTTAATGATAATTTTCATGTTGATTTGATCGATCTCGATTCGGTTTTCTTTTTAATTGGATTTTTTATCAACCCTAATTTCTTTTACTAGTTTATTCTTATTACGACTATTAATAACATTAATTTTTTTATATTCCTCCATTTAATTATATGTATACAATATACCTATTTTTTTTTAAAAAAAGGTGGACCAATTTTTTTTTTTTTTTGTAATTAGTGGTGAACAATAGGGCTAAAGTTTAGTTTGATTTACTTAAGTTGTTGTGCAACACTTAAAAATTATATAGTTTTTAATACTAATTAAATAGTAATGAGATTAAATAAAGAGAAATTACACCATTTATTGCTTTTTTAGTTTCATTTTTATTTTTACTGTACTTATTTTCTTTTTTAATTTTAACTTTTCTTTTTTAAATTTTAGATAATTTTTATATTTTATTTTTAAAAAAATATGGTGCCTCTCTTTACAATAGTTTTTCTCCCTTGCTTTCTTCTTCTTTTCCATACTAAAATGACACATTAGAGGCTTATTTCATCTCCTTTCAGTTTGCTTTCAATTACAATACTAAATTTACAATTTCATTTTGTCTCGACTTCAATTTTAGTGTCTAAACTAACCAAACATGGTAGTTTTGAATTCATAATCTTGGTTCGATGTTAAATAGTTTTTCTTTGAGGTTTCAGCTTCCATTTGTAACTCTTACTGCTATTGCATCATTATGGCTTTTTTTTCCTCCCTTTTGGTCTCGTTGGATTTTTTTTGTTCAAGTAAACATTACCAACTCAGGTAAAGAACTTTAGATTTGCATTAGTATTTGTTTGATTTTATTTTCTCTTTTTCCAATTTGTTATAACGTAATCTCAAAATTTCATTCATTTATGTACAGTGGTTTGCAGACACCTTGCTCATTGTAATAGGCTTAGTAAATAGCAATTCTAAACAAGTTGAGTATAGAACAAAAGGCAAGCATTGATTAGAAGCTTTGATATGTTCTGCTTTTTATAAATTTTATCTTGTTTCAAGAAAGGTAGTATTTGAATTGAAAGTTCTTTTGTTGCAGAGTTTTTTGTGTTTATATTATTGTGAAAATTGGATTATTTTTTCACCAAGAATATGTATAGTGTGTAAATATTTGGATCAATAATTATATTAGGAATATTCCTAGGAAAGAGAGGTGTGTCACAATGTATACACTTAAATACTAAATATTTTCTTAGACATAAGTTTTCTAGATATATAATTAATAGCACAAAATATCATCACAACTATACCTCAAAATATCTATTAAATAAATAATAAAGAGAACACCACATTTTAATAAGGTTTGACCAATTTCACCTACGTTCTTAGACAACACTAAAATAATTTTACTAATACCAAAGAAGAAATACAAAAGAGAGAGAGAGAAGAGAAAAATTAAAGCCTTATAAAGGAGAAAGCTTATTTTTTTGGGATGGGTTATAAATAAGGAGGAGTGAGTCCTTTTATAACTTAAAACCCCTTCCTCCTATCCCACTTCTTTTTGATGTGGGATAGAAAAAATAGTCAAAAACTCACAAATCTTCACCTTGACTATTTTTGTATTTATAATATACAAATCTTCTCTCAAAACTAATTTTAGTAGTATATCCAAATGCACTGTGAAAAGCTCATCTTCAATTTTTCAAAATATTGATCAAGTCTAAATAATGGTTGAACTTGACAGTTGTCACCACCTTTGTCAACATATCTGCGAGATTATCAGTGATCCGAATTTATGAAGTAATATTTCATCTTCATCCAAAATCTCACGTACAAAGTGATTGAATATTGATGTGCTTCATTCTTGCATAATAAACTTGGTCCTTTGATAATACTTTGACTACACAATGCACTTTGATATGCTTTGTCTAATTCCCAATTCATCAAGCAACCCTTGAAGCCAAATTACTTCTTTAATAGCCTTTGATATTGCCATGTACTCTACTTCTTTAGTAGACAAGGCAACTATTAACTGTAACATAGATTTCTAATTAACTGGCCTCTTAGTAAATGTAAACACACAATTAGTAGTTGATTGATGTTTATCCAAATCATTAGTATAGTCAAAATCATAGTATCCAACTACACATTGACCATCTTTCTCATTTCATGCAAATGTCAACCCAACATCTATAGTGTTCAAAATATATTGTAGGCTCCATTTCATAGATTGCCAATGCTCCTTACCAGGATCATGCATGTACCTGCTCACAACTCCAACTACTTGTGAAATATCTAGCTGTGTACACACCATAGCATACATCAAGCTACCAACATCATTTATATGGAACCTTTGACATGGATTCCTATTCCGCTTCATTTTTAGGAGATAAAGATACGTTGAGCTTCAAATGAGTTGCAAGCGGTGTACTCATAGGTTTTGACTTTTCATTCATGGAAAAATGATGTAATACCTTCTTCAAATATTGTTTCTGATTTAAACAAAGGTTCCTTCTCTTCTTGTCTATGCATATCTCTATGCCTAAAATTTTGTTAGCTTCTCCCAAGTCTTTTATTTCAAGCTTCTGATTCAGTTGAGCCTTCAACTTTCTCAATTTCTCCTTGATTCTTTGAAGCTATTGGCATATCATCAACATACATGAGAAGATATATGAAAGATCCATCTTATAGCTTACAAAAATATACACAATGATCATATTTGCTCATTGTGCACTTTTGCCTCATTATAAAATTGTCAAATTACTTGTACCACTGCCTCGGAGATTGTTTCAATCCATACAAAGATTTTTCAAATTTGCACACTCTTTTTTCTTCTCCAGCAACCTCGAACCCTTCTGGCTGAGTCATATATATTTTCTCTTTTAAGTCACTATGTAGAAATGCAGTTTTTACATCAAGTTGAATGAGTTCCAAATCCAATTGTGCTACTAAGGCCAACAAAATTCTAATGGAGGAATATTTTACAACTAGAGAAAATACTTCATTCTAATCAATTTCCTCCATCCGAGCATAGCCTTTAGCTACTAACCTTGCCTTGTAGCGGACATCATTCATGTCAAGAAATCCTTCTTTCTTTGTAAATACCCATTTGCATCCAATTGCTTTCTTTCTCTTTGGTAGATTAGCTAGCTTCCATGTCTGATTCTTTACAAGGGACTGCATTTCATCATCCATGTCTTTCCTCCACTTTTCTACATTTCATCATCCATGGCTTTCCTCTACTTTTCCTTTTTTTGAACTTTGGATGGCTTCACTGTAAGTGTTAGGAGTTCCATCATTTTTAATTAAAGATGCATTATCCACCATATCATTAAATCAAGTAGGTTTGCAAATCTCACGTTGTGGCCTATTTAATGCAATAGATTCTTGTTGCGATAAAGATTCTTAGCTTGAAACCTCTTCTTTATCTGACTGCACCTCTAGTGTAGGATTGTCTTCATCTGTTTTATCATTTGTTGCTGGGTCAACAATTCTTCTTTCAAACTCCACCTACTGCAGATATGTCTGCTGAACAATTTCATTTGTCACTTTTTTCAATGTGGTAGACTCATCAAAGGTAACAACTCTGCCAAAGATTATCTTCTTTATTTCTGAACACCAAAGGTAAAATCCTTTCATACCAGTGGTGATCCCTATAAAGAGTGTTTCCTTTGCCTTCGGATCTAACTTTGATTCCTTGATATGGTAGTATGCAGTGGAACCAAACATATATAAGAAATCATAATCAATAGCAGGTTTTCCAGGCCACATCTCCAAAGGTGTTTTACCATCAATAACAGTTGATGGTAAACTATTAACAAGATGACATGTATATGTCACAACTTAGCCCAAAATTGTCTACTCAACCCACATTGGACAACATACACCAAACTTTCTCCACCAATGTCCAATTTATTCGTTTTGCTACCTCATTCTATTGTGGTGTATCTCTAACTATAAAGTGTCTAACAATGCCTTCATTTTTTAAAATTTCAAAAATGGATCACTTTTATACTCTCCACCATTATCTGTGTGGAGACATTTGACTTTTCTGTCTGTTTGAGTTTCCACCATCTTTTTTCATAAAAGGAAAGCTCTAAAAAATTTATCCTTTATCTTCATAGTATACATACATGCTCTCTGAGAGAAGTCATCAACAAAAGTTACAAAATAGTGCTTTCCTCCCATTGAAGCTGTCTTGGAAGAACCCTACATATCTGAGTGAATATAGTCTAAAATACCCTTATTACTATAGATTGCTTTAGACCATTAATTTTGGCCCTAAGTTGATATGATCCTGATTAAAGAATGCCAAAATAAATTCGACCCGACATTAAAAGATTTAAAGCTAGTTTATAACTTTTAAATAAGTCGATTCGGTTTGAAATGGCATAAATTCAATTGTTTAAAATTATAAAACCCTAAATTAAGTTTGTTCGGCCCAAATTAAGACTGTCCGATCCAGAAATTAAAAAAAATACAATATTAATTCGAGTCGAGAAGGCCCAGGTGACATGAGCCTGGCTCATGTTGACCTGGAGGGCCCAGGTCGACAGGAGCCTGGCTCATGTAGACCTGGTTGCCCAGATCGACATGAGCTAAAGGTTCATGTCGACCTCGTTGCCCAGACCAACATGGCTTCAGTCCACATCGATCTAGCACACCAGATCTACATGGTTTTAAGTTGTTTTTAGGTTTTTTGACCGGTTAGTTTCCTAATTAAATTAGAATTCGTTTAAAAGACAGATTAGCAAAATTAGGTTGAGGGTTTTATTGATTTTTCCTATAAATAATAGGTTTAATGCTATTAACAGGGAGGAACGATAATCAACAAGCAACAACAACAATTATCAGCAGCCAAAAAGAATAAGCAACATACAAAGCATCAACCATCAACACTAAAAGCAGTAACCTATTGCCTTAATCTTTGCTCAGCCGAAAATAAACATTGTTGCAGGAAGTAAGCTTGGAATTAGCAATCAAATTTGGTGGAGCCTTCAAACGCATGTTTTGTGTATTAAATTTAATTGGCTTAAATATACAGTAGCTAGGTTATCTTTTCATATTCTGATTTGTTTGCTTTAATTATCATATTGATCACAAAAATTTAATTGCTAAAATCTTAGTTGCATATTTTATAAATTTAAAAATCAATCTATTTTGTTCATCCAGTAGCTTAAGGTTTGATATGAATAATTGGCATAAACCCTAATTCTTAAACCTAGTATCCAGAAATTATAACTTCTCAAAACCCTAATCCCTCAACCTTAAATTCCATAACCCTTAATATCCAGAAACCTAATTCCCTAAACCCTTGTTTGATCATTCAAAACCCTAAAAATTATTTTCAAAAGATAAAACCCTAGTTTTCAAAATCATAAAACCCTAATCTCTATAAATATAAACCGTCGTAAGCGCGACCCTCATCGTCACGCCCTATATTTCATTAATGGGTCAATATTAAGATTTATTTGTAAATTGTAATTTTTATGATTAACTTTTAGCTTTATTAGTTTAGCCCTAATTTATAATTGCTTATGTAATGATTGGTTATTTGTTTGATTACTTGCTTTGCCATAGATAATTTATTTTATTTAGTTTATAGTGGATGTTGGATTTTTAATTTTTATATGGTTTAATTTATTTGGTTAATTGTTCATTTAGATTTTGAAATTGTAAAAAGCATATTTTCACTTCATGGGTACCTCGGTTTTTATTATGTAACTTAATTTATCGTTTAAGGATTTTGGGACTATTGTAAAGGATACGTTTCCACCTATGGTGGGTGTCCTAATTTGTTTTTTTTCCTTTCTTTTTGGACTTTGGACATTGTAAAGGCACATTTCCATCCTTAGATGGGTGCCTATTTTTTATTTTATTTTAATAAAAAGGATGGATGTTTATTTCTTTTAAAATGCATGTAACATGGATAATATCATAATATTTAAGAATTTAATAATATATAGACCTGAAAAGGAGGTTGGTTCTAATAAATCGGGTGCTATGGGCGGTGCTGGGCCACTTCTCACCTTCTCTATGCATATCCAACTTTTCGAACCCATTAGGGGGTTGGAGATTCCTTAGAAATCGAGTCATCCACCCCTTTCTTTTTTTCAGCCAGTCCGGGTGGCAACTCCATTTTCTCCTGTTTAGGTTGGTGTTCTCTAAGGCCCCGAGCCTAATAGTGCCAAAGTTGCAAGAACCATTCCACATGGGAGTAGGGGCAAAAATCCTTACTCACAATTGCAGCACCAAACTATTCTCTAGTATACTTTCCTTTGACACAATGTTTACAGAAATCTAACTTCTAGGATTGCACTACTCCTTTCAGTAATCCTTAATCTGAAAATTTTTTAAAGAATTTATCTCTAGCATGCCCTAAGCGCATTGTAGACCCCTAATTTTGGCCCTAAACAAGTTCAATCCAATTAAAATAGGTTAAACCTGGTTTGATCCAACCTTGAAAGCCAAAACTGAGCCGGACAGACGCTAAATTACAAAATCATGATGAATTGGAAAGTTTCTTTGAAAGAGTAGTTAAGTGTAACTTTAGGCTAAACCCAAACAAGTGTGTATTTGTGGTTACCTCGGGTAAGATGTTAGGGAATATCATTAGCCCAAATGGCATTGAGATTGACCCTAACAAAGTTAAGGCAATCAAGGATATGCTAGCCCCTAAGACAGAGAAGGAGGTTATGGATTTATCGGAAGGTTACAATACATAAGCAGGTTCATTGTAAAACTCACAATAATTTGTGAACCCATCTTTAAACTGCTTAAGAAAAGCCAACTGATTGAATGGAATGATGAGTGTCAGAAGGCTTTTGAGCACATAAAAAAAATACCTATTGGATCCACCTATTTTGAAACCACTCAAACCTAGTGTATTGTACTTAGCAGTAGAAGAAGGATCAATAGGAGTAATGCTAGTCCATGCAGATGAATCAGGGGTTGAGCATGCAATCTACTACTTAAGTAGGAAACTTTTGCCTCATGAAGTCAAGTATAGTATCATTGAAAAGACTTGTATTGCTATGGTTTGGTCATCAAAGAAATTGCAACATTACTTCCAAACTTATAGTATGCAGGCAATTTTCAGGTTGGATCCAGTAAAATACTTGAGGGAAACACCTTCACTGATTGGGAAGTATGGTCAGTGGTTGATAATTCTATAAGAATTTGAGATCAATTATATAACTAGAAAAAATAATTAAAGAAAGAGTAGTAGCAGAATTCTTGGCTCAACAACCATTGTCTGAAAGTGAGAAGGTGACCTTCGAATTCCCAGATGAACACTTGGAGGCTATGGAAATACAAGAATGGAAGATGTACTTTGATGGAGCCATGGTTAAGAAGGGAGTTGGATTATGAGTTATAATGGAATCACCCAAAGGAGAACTCATCCCCTTCTCCAAAAAATTAAAATTCAAGGTAACCAATAATATGGTAGAATACGAAGCATGTATTTTTGGCTTAGAAACATTAATGATACTGAGGGTTTATCAAGTATAGGTTTTTAGTGATTCTTTGCTGGTAATATCTGTAGTCCCTTAATTTTGACCCTAAGCTAGTCTGATCCCAATTGAAGAAGGCCAAGATAAATTTGGTCCGATTTTAAAAGCTTAAACCTAGTTTATAGCTTTGAAATAGATTGGTCTAGTTTTGAAAGGCATAAAATTAGTTGGTTCAATTTTTAAAACCCAAACCCAATCCAATTTAATTTTTAAAAGCCAAAATAAAATCTAATCCAATTTGAAAATCCTGACCAAAGCCCAGTTTAACCTTTAAAGCCAACACATAGCAAAATGGCTTGCCAATTCGCCATAGCCCTTGGCTCATGGCGAATTGAGGGCTTCCAATTCGCCATGAGCCAGAAGCCTCAATTTGCCATGGAACCTTGGTCCATGGCAAATTAGGCAATCCTAATTCCCTATGGGTTTTTAATTCAATTTTAATTACAGTTTCGGGAAAAATTAGGCTGCCTAATTAATGTGGGACTTTGAATAGCTTTCAGATAAGTAGAGATTAGAGTTTTAATTGAATGGTTTTACCTATAAATACATGATTAAAAGAACAAAGAGGGAAGATGATTATTGATAGCAAAAATTAAAAAGAAAATAGGCAACAACAACCACAAAAGCAAAGCAAAAGATATAGAAGCAAAAGAAAACATGCAGTAGCTCGACTCTTGGATTATAAAAGGCACCAGCCAATAAACTGATTGATCTAGACTTTAGCAACTTAAAGCTTGGTTCAACATATTAAATTGGTGGAGTCTACGACAATGCATGTTTTTTTCTCTAAACACAATCTAATTAGATTTTTATTAGTTATTTTCATCCTTTAAAAGCACTTACCAATTTGAAGTAATTTTATCCAGTAGCATGAAGTTATTGATTTAATTCCAGTAATAATATATTGAAGTTGTTTAGTCTAGTAGCAAATAAAGTTTGATTGTGATTTAGTACAAAACTTTAATAACTTGATTTAATGTGTTAAGTTACTTGATGCATTGAATATGCATGAACATTGTGCTATGTTATGTGATTTGTCAAGAATGCATTATATGCATTGTGAAAATCCATTGATAATGGCTAAATTGAGTAAAAAGTAAAAGATGTGCAATATGTGAAAATGACCCAAAATGTTTGGGTAATGTGGTTTGTTGTGTATGTATTAAAAACATTGTGAAAAGCCATTGGTAATGGCTAGATTACATCAAATGTGATTTATATGTGAATTATGTGAAAACACACAAAATATTTGGGTAATGTACTTTAATGTAAAATGTGATATAATGTAATGATATATTGAGATATAATGAAATGTGATAAATTGAAATGAATTGATATTGATATGAATGAGAAAAATGAGAAAAGAGGCAATGTGCCTAGCTTGATTATAGAAAAATGAGAAAGAAATTGATGATGGAAAATGTGAAATAATTGTGTGCCTAGAATGTTCTTCAATTTCTAGGGTTCTATGTTTGGCAACATGCCTATGAGGTTATTCTTATTATTTGCCTTCGGGGCTAGCTTTTGAGCAATTATTTGATTTTTCTTTGGAGTTAGACGCTTGGCGTCACTGTGATATGATATGCCTTCGGGGCTAGCTTTTGAGCAATTATTATGATCTACCTTCGGGGCTAGCTTTTGAGCAATTACTTGATTTGCCTTCAGGGCTAGACACATGGTGTCAACTTGGACCAAAATAGTAACTATAAAATTTGAATAACATATTAGATCCTTTGGGCCAATGCTTGTGTTTGTTGTTATGTGAATTGTGAAACGATTGAGAAATATGTTAAAATGAAATGATATGAGACATGGTGACATGATATATATAAGCATTGCGCATTGGCATTGCATTTAAGTTTTATTGTTATCAAAGTTTGTACCGCTAGGCTTTTAGCTTAGCGCGATTATAAATCATTGCGCAGGTGACAGGGGAGATCTGGTAGAGCTGGAGAGTTCTTCTAGACTAGGTCGGGTTTAGATTTGAAGTCTTGATTGTAGAGTGGATTTTTAGACATCAAGATCAGAGACACTGCCATCATGTATATACTTTATATTATCATACATTTTGACATTATGTATATTATATTATGTTTTGATGTATATATATATTGTAAATTATAAAGAATGTTTTAGATAAGGTTTGAAATGTGGGTTATATGTGGTTTTGATATATATATATATATATATATGTATAAATATTTTGAGAAACTTTGTGAAATTGACGAGTATGAGTGAAATGTATGATTGGTTTTTATTGGGAGTGTTTTTTCTTTGCAGGTTGTGGTTTGTTGTAATTTGAAAATGTCCAAATTACAGATAAAACTCTAGCGAATTTTTTTTCAGAGATTTTTATGAAAAATACTATTTTAGAACCTATAGTTAATAATAAATATTTTATTTGTTATTTAAATACACATTAAAGTATTTAAGATTTTAAATTGGAAAAATAAATTTTTTTTATTAAATCGGATTATGACATTTTTATACCATATATGTATATTTTACATATACTGGATGTATGTATTGTACGTATATAGGTTATAAGGGTGTTACAATTTATTTGTCAAATATCAAATCTGTCATCATCGATCTTCCCCATAAGGACCAAAAGGTAATGGTGCAGTGAAATCAGCTAACAAGACAGTTAGATAGATTCTTTCCAAGATGACCAAGACATACATGGATTGGTTAGAGATACTCCCGTTTGCTTTGTGGGGGGTATAGAATAAGTGTTCAAACTCCGACTGGCATGGCACCATTTTCTTTAGTTTATGGAAGGGAACCGGTGCTACCTGTTGAAATTGAGGTCAAATCCCTAAGAGTAGTAGTAGAAGCTGAGCTGCCAGAGACGGAATGAGTATTAATCATATACATACAGGTGGCTTTGTTAGAAGAGACGAGATTGAAGGCATTGTATCATCATTAACTTTACTACAAAAAGATAGCTTGGGCTTACAATAAAAGAGTCCATATTAGAATACTTAAGGTTGGTGATCTAGTACTAAAATAGCACAAAGCAAATATCCTTGCTCCAAGAGGAAAATTTAGAACAAGTTGGGAAGGGCCTTATGTTGTAAAAGAAGTAATGAAGAAAGGCACAATCAAATTGTCAGATATGGATGGGAACAAGTTTAGTGAACCAGTGAATATTGACAGGCTGATGATCTATATTTAAAAAAAAAACAAAAAAGAGGCTCATTAGATTCAAAAATTGAAAGGATGGCCTAGGTAAAAGTTAGAGCAGCCTGCTAGTTCCGAAAGGGTGGGCTAGGCAACAATTAAGGCGAAAGAATGAGAGAAAATTGTTAACTAGGAAACCCAAAAGGGCTAGTTAGTGACATGAGTAATTTTGTGTACGCTTGCTATATGTTTATGGTTATTCCCAATTTAATGAGACAGAGTTAATAATAAAATTATTCTATGTGCACCATTTCTAATATCAATCAAAAGGTTACAATAAATTGCATAATAGCAAAAAGTGATGACAAATCATATTAAAAAGAAAATATCTTTCATCCTAACATCATTTTATTTAAAGACTAATAAATTGTAGAATTTATGGAAGTCAGTAAGTGTAACATACAGGCCAACTCTGCCTCAAATGATCTAAGAAAGCTTCAGTCAGCATAGGTATGTCCAGATCAGCTGTAAAGTAAGAATCCTGAGGCTGAGCTCCATATTTGCAACCAAGGTGAAGAGGATTATAACAAGTACCTCAATGAAGAGCAGCAAGTGAAACATACATTAAATATGTCTGGCTGATAATATGATTGATTTTTCACCAAGGTACTAACCAGCGGATGTTGACAACAGCTCTCAAACTGGTCCATTTTATCCAATCAGCTTATGAAAAAGCAGGTCGAAGAAGTTTCCTTACAGAATGGTGTCGAGGTAAATATATTGCATAATTTATAGCTAGGGTGTCGAGCAAGCAAAAGTGTTCTTACAGCCAGACCTAAAAAGAAGAAAGTCAATTAAAAAAAAAGAGCCTGCTAGATTGAAAACTCACAAGGGCAGCCTAGGAAAAAATTAAGGCCCAAATAAAAAATATAAAGCTCGCTAGTTTCAAAAATTCGCAAGGGTGGGCTAGGAAAAAATTAGAGTAATAAATGAATAAAGACCTAAATTGAAAACCCAGAAGGACAGTTTAGATAGTTACTGAAGCAGCAAATGACTTCCAGTCAGTCTTCTCAAAGAACCTATTTTGAATTGATCCAATCCAGAACATGTTTCAGCCAAAATCAAAGATACTTATGAAAATCCTTGTGAGCGGGGATTTTCAATCCACTCCCGGTGAAATGGTTCTTACGACTTGTAGACTCTTAATTTTGGCCCTAAGTTGGTACGGTCCTAATTAAAGAATGCCAAAATAAATTCAATCTGATTTACAACTTCTAATAAGTCGGTCCGATTTTAAAAGTCACAAACTTAACTACAAAACCCTAAACCAAGTCTTTTTTAGACGGTCCAGTCCAAATTAGTTCAAGTTGGGAGGGCCTAGGTCATGAGCCAAAAGCCATGTCGACCTGGTTGCCCAGGTCGACATGGTTTCCATTGTTTTTTTAAATTTAGTTTCCGAATTGAATTAAAATTGGTTTTAAGGATGGATTAATATTAGGGTTAAGGATTCTGAGTGAGGTTTTGGCCTATAAATAATAATGTTTTAGACTGTAATAGGGGTCGGCAATTAGATTTAGAGGAGTAAAACAACAAGGCAGAAAATAGCAGAAAATAAATTATCAACAATCGAGGAGTAAACAACCAACATTCATCAACCAACAAAGACAGTGATCACTATCTTTAATCTTTACTCGGCCAGAAATAAATATTGATGCAGGTAGTAGCTTGGAGTCAATAAACAATTCGGTGGAACCTTCAACGCAGATTTTGTGTCTTAATCTTGAATTTGCTTAAACATTCAATTGTTATATCATTTTTGTTCTTACTGGTTTTTATTTGTTTATTTTTGTTATCACTTTGATTCAATAGTCTAAATTGATAAACCCTAATTATATATCCTGTTCATTATTGTTTCATCCAATAGCTCAAAAATCTAGAGAATTCCAAATCCTAATCCGTCTTGTTAATCCAAAAGCCCGAACTATTTTCTTAATCATCTAAACCCTAACTTATTTTTTTGAAACTTCAAAATGTCTTCTTAATTCTCTAAACCCTAATCTTCTTTACAGTTTCTAGAAACTTTAATCTTAATTGTTTCTATAAAACTCTAAATTGTTTTCTTAAATCCTAAGATTGAATATGTTTTCCAAAATATCAGAAACCTTAAACTATCTTATTAATTCTCAAAATCCTAACCCCCCATGTCTTAATTCCTTAATTTTTCTAAACCCTAATTTTCTTAAAACCCAATCCAGTAAACCCTAGTTTTCCTAAACCCTAATTCTTAAAACATCAAAACCTTATGGCAAGTTCATCAACATCCTAAAGCCCTAATCCAATGAACCTAAAACCCAATCTAGTAAATTTAAAATCCTAATTTCTAACTCAGTAACCATAATCCTTAGAACCTAAAATCTTAAATTCCAAATCTCAAACCCTAATTTTATTTACTTGGTGAAATAAATTCCAATTTTAATTGTTTATTTGGTTTGCTATTTGTTATATGATGAATGATTTATTTTACTTATGACGTATGTTTTATTTTAGTTATAGCACTTGAATGATTTAATTTTACTTAATTATTTACTTGGTATTAAAATTGTAAGAGGTATGTTTCCATTATTGAGTACCTCATTAATTAATTTTCATGTAATTTAAATTATTTTTATATTTTGGAATTAATATAAAGGAGATGTTTCCACCTTTCGGTGGGTGTCCTATTTAGTTTTAGACATAGACGATGTAAGGACATATTTCCATCCTTGGATGGGTGTCCATTTATTTGCTTTATTTGGACATTGTTTTGATTTTAATATGATGATGCTTTATTTTAATTGTTGCATGTAGTGTGGATAATATTGCTATACTTAAGAATTTTATGATATTAAGACCTGCAAAGGTGGCCGGTTCCAATGAACCGGGCGTTCTGGGGGTGCTGGGCCATTTCTCACGTTCCCCACACATACCCAACTTTTCGAATCCATTAGGGAGTTAGGGATTCCTTAGGAATCGAGTCATCCACCCCTTTCTATTTTTTGGCCCGTCCGCGTGGTGACTCCATTTTCTTTGGGCTTAGAATCGTATTCTCTAAGGCCCCGAGCCTAAACAGTGCCGAAGTCGCAAGAACCATTCTACTGGGAGTGGGGGCAAAAATTCCCATGGCGACTCCACTGGGGATAAGAGAAGTTGATTCTGTTGGTCTTTATATTATTCTATTCTTTCTTATCATGATATTATCCATTGCATCATATTAGATTGCATCGTGTGCGTGAGTTAAGACGTCCATGTTACCCGTGTTGTGTTATGTAAGGGATACCATACTTTCACTCAAGGTATGGAGATCAAGCATGACATAACCACTCATGGCCTTGTACCATTTGGTATATACTTACTATGGGAACCTAAGCCTTTCAACCCAAAGACCAAAGCTCATAAAATTGGCCTAGTTACTTTCCTTAGGTTTTACCCCGAATGCTTATTGTTTGACTATGGTTAATTTATCTTGGTTTAAATCATGGCTTATTTGATTTGTTCTTTTTCTAATAAGACCTAAGTACATTGTGAGCTCAAATAAATTTTTTTTTAAAATCCAAAAGACCAAAGCTATTTTCAAAACTTTTCAAGATGGTCTTTGGACATAAGACTTTTCTAAAAATAAATAAAAATTCTTTTGCTCATGACCCAAATACTAAGCCCAAAATCCATTTTTTCTAAAATCTTTTTACAATGGGCTTAGAAACGAAATTATTTTCTTCCAACCTTTAAAAGAGCTTACAAATATTTAGGTCAATTATGAAGTACCAAAAATCAATTGTGAGCCTAGTTTATACTAAGAGTTATTAATCATGGGCTTGTTTTTGGCATGAATCATTAGTTACTTTTTCAAGTGAGAAATCTATTTATAATAAACCTCTTAATTTAGTTTAAATTCAATATAGCATAAAAGCTACATTACTTTGTTGAATGGATTAAAACCTAATTAATAGGAATTATCATAAACTAATTTCCATTTTTAAAATATAACTATTGGTTGAAACGTCTGAGGGAATTATTCAAAAATAAGATACCCCATGTTGGCATTTTGTTAACCATATGACCTAGGAAAAGAGACTTGCCATTCGTGTGTGGATGTTATAAGGTTGTAAGGAACGTCCTATTTATCCTTGTTTGTTTATTGTTTGCGCATACATGCATACATGACACATGCATCACATGATATATCATTAATCCTCTTTGGCTCATAGCCCTGGATTATGATAGTTCAAAAGCTAATGACAATTCGACCTACACCAGAGATGAAGAATCTAGCAATAACTCAATCTCTTTTTCACCAAAAGCAATGGAGCCCGAACAAATTCAAAGAATGGTGGATGACGTCCTCAATGCCAAGATGGAAGAAATAAAAGAGACCCTGGCCAAGACCATAAAGAATCAACTAGCTACAATTTTAGGGAACAATGTCGAAGCATCTGCTAGCACCAAGAACCCAAAGGACAAAGGGAAGGCTAAGGTTGGTGAAGTGGCTTTTGATGATGACAAGGTAGTCGTTGATGATGATGATGACTAGGCTCAATACTTCCAAGATCCTCAAGATAAAAAGAAGGAGCCAAAGGTTGTTGACAAGATAACTTTTGAAAAGACTGAAAATTCTAATATTGACAAGATTATTGTTGATTTAGAAAAGAAATTTGAAAAGAAACTGAAAACTGAAGATATGTCCGAGATCGACAAACTATTTGAACAAGATGAGGAGGTCCCTTATAAGTTCAAGATGCCTTCCTTCTCTAAGTACAATGGTACTGGAAATCCTCATCTCCATGTGAAGCAGTACATCACTGCTATGCAGTCTGCCCGAGCTACTAAAACTCAAACTCTGAGGTATTTTATGCTCTCATTGGACCCTATTGTCCAAAATTGGTTCAACACCTTAGAGGAAAGTACTCAAAAAGATTAGGACATGTTGTACAAGGCTTTCATTCAACAATATGGGTACAATGTCGAGCTGAAAGTTACCTTAATGGACGTTGAGTCCATTAGACAAAGGCCAAATAAGAATTTTGTGGACTATGTGAAAAGATGGAGAAATAAGGCTGCTTTGCTCAAGAAAATGTCCAATGAATCTGATCAAATAAGGATGATTGTGAGAGGGGTGTTGCCTAGTCTTCGTGAAAGGATGTCTTATACACTCATCCGTGATTTCAAAGATCTTCTCCAAGCTGAGCTGCAAATTGAAGAATGGGAATGGAAGAAGAATTTCTTTTCAATAAGAAGAAATGAGAAGGGGAATTATCAGCCTGGCAATCAAAGTACACAAAAAGAAACTGATTTTAATGCCACTAGTCAAAGAGGAATGAGGTGATTTTCAGAATTAGGGAAGCCGCTATCTTGGGTTCTTAATAAGCTACAAAAGAAGGGATTGTTACAACCCTTGACTCCTCGTCCTTTGCCTAATCCTCTTCCACCTAACTTTGATATTAATGCAATTTTCCAATTCCATCAAAGGCCTAGACACGAAACAGACAATTGTATGAAGTTGAGGCATGAGATCCAGAATTTAATTTATAATGGCAAGTTGCCTGAGCCAGACAAGCCCAATACCAAGAATAACCCTCTGCCTAGGTTCAACAAAGTGTCACCACCAGCAACTTTCATGGTGGGAGGAGGATTGGAGGAAGATCTTGTCTTATCCTCCTTTCAAGATGGGAATATTGAAGATATGAAAGGAGAAGAAGCTTAACTCAACAAACTTTCCTTAGCTTGAATGTTACTTTTCAATTTTGCTTTCTTTAATATCTAATTGGGACAATTGTGTTTTTCAAATTTAAAGTTATAAATTATTTTTGTCAAAATTTTTGTTGGTATTTGTTCAATTTGGTGCTCAACCAATGAGGAATTTAACTTGATATTTATAAATTAGCGTATCTAGGCATTATGATTCGAATGACTTTACTAGGTGAGGAAATTGCTCTATAGCATTGAGTTGTGTATGCTTACTTAGAGAGGGCTCCTGCATAATTACCTTTGTCGAGGTCCTAGTCAGTCTTAGAACATGCTTTGACAAACTTTTGAGCAAAATTGAACTCTGTTTATTTAAGAGAGAAATGATCTAAGCATTGTTTGACTAGCCAACAACTAGTATCCACCCAATTAAATATCAATCCTTAGTTGTCCCATTGAGCCTTCATAAAATTTTAGCTTTCATTTCATTGGCATATAACCCCAACAACCTACCCTGAGCTATTGTGATACTTTTGACAAGTCTTTTAATCACTAAGGCGAAGAGGCAAGAAGATCAAAGAAAGAAATGAATAGTCAAGATCATAAGGATAGTTGATGTTCTCAAGACCATAAGGGTAGTTGAAGTTCACCTAATATCTCCAGTCTATCAAGATAACATCAGAGTAACAAATGATTTATCCCAGTTAAAGGAGATTTATGTCACTCCACTCATCCATTATTAGAAACTCAAGTTGGTATGAATAAGACAACTCTTTTAGAGCTAGAACAAAAAAAAAGAGTAGAAAAAGAAGAGAAAAGAAAAAAAAAGAAGAGAAAAGAAAAAAATCCAAACAAAAAAAAGAAAGAAGAAAAGAAAATAAAACCCAAAAATGGTTCAGAAAGCCAACTGAGTTCTCTTTTACCTAAGGCAACAAAAGGCTTCCATTTGGTCTATAAGGACAGTTTGACTTGAATTAGTCTAACCCAACCAAAGATTCAATCAAAATTAGAAAAAAAAAGGGGAAAGAACATCTAGTTTTTGAAAGTCCTTAACAATCCTATAGAGAAGAAGGACAAAATGATAAATAAAGGGAAAGAAAAGGGAAGAGTAAGAAAAATAAAGAGAAAGAAGAGGAAAAAGAAGAAAGAAATGAAGACTGTCCCAATAAAGATTCAGGTTAACACAAAAAAAAAGAAGAATGTTCAAAGCTCTGTCTTTTCATGTTTCCAATTGGCTATGGCTCCAACAAAAAATCATGGTGTGAGGGTTTGTCCATTGTGTCACATTAGCTCCAATCTCAAACTGGCCTTCACTTAAACCTATGTCCCTTATAGACCCCATTTCAAGCCTATCAAAAACCTGTTGATCTCTCTTGGTAGGTAGAATCTATTAGTGGAGATAGTTTGAATAAGCATGCATATGAGATAGATAATATTCAAACTCAATGAGGTTTTTGGCCAAGTAATGTGTATGTGCCTATCTGAAGTGCAACAATTCTTACTTAAATAAAAATGATTCCCTAGTTTAGTATGGTAACTAGAGTTGTCATGTTATAGATATGTTAATTTGAAAATCGAGTCCTAAGGTAAATTGACATTAATTTGGCAAAGCCAACATTTGATTTCAAAATCAAAATTCAAAATTGAAAATTCAAATATATATATATATATATATATACAAAGCTTTCAAGTTAATGGGAGTATGTTGAACTATCGAACCTCGAAGGACACATTTGGCAAAGAAAATGATTATTGGCAAGGTCATGAAGAAGCTACCAATTGACATACTGAATCATAATTTGAAATGGATGTATCTCTACTATTTGGGGCCTCCATTATTCATATTTTCAACATCTTGAAGATAAAAGCCATAAATGTGAAGCATTCTGTCATTCCAATGCAATACCTGAACGAGCATCTGAAAGGAACCAATGAGAACACTTATGCTAATCACCTCGGTCTGTGAGTCGATGGAACCATTGTAAGTATTACTCATGCATATCATGCATACATGAGCATATCACGTATTTTTTTTCTTATATTATTTGTTCTTTATCAAAGTGAACAGCAAACACCTTGTGAAGTAAAGAATCAAAAGAAGATATCAAATTAAGGCGCATGGAAAGCCCATTGCTTGAGAAAGCTCCAGTAATTTTGCAAAGAGAAAAAATGCGTGCTTATGCAAAAAACTAGATAACAAAAATATCAATCAAAGCTTGCATGAAAAAAATCTTTGGTTTGAGCCTACACAGGGGGCAAAGTTTCTCCTTCTCAATTTTTTTTGAGTTTATATACCAAACATTTTCAAACTCACTTGCAAATATTTCGCCACGCAGGGGGCAAGGAGAAGATATGAGGGCCAACTAAAAATAGATGAATTTTTGCAAAAGGAAGAACAAAAGAATGGAACAACCAGTTAAGCCAGAATCCTCAACTGATAAAAGGTTAGTCAAATCCAATTCAATCTCGGGTCCAAGTACCCAGTCACGGGTCCAAGTACCCAAATTCAATTCAGTCACGGGTCCAAGTATCCAATCTAGGGTCTAAGCATCCAAATTCAATTCAATCTCGGGTCCAAGCACCTAATCTCGGGTCCAAGTATCCAAATCCAATCCAGTTTTGGGTCCAAGTATCCACTTTCGGGTCCAAGTAACCAAATCCAATCCAGTCTCAGGTCCAAGTACCCAAATCAAATTTAATCTCGAGTCTAAGTACCCAAATCAAATTCAATCTCGGGTCAATCTCGGGTCCAAGTACCCAATCTCGGGTCCAAGTATCCAATCTTAGGTCCAAGTAGCCAAATCAAATTCATTCTTCGGTCCAAGTAACCAATCACGAGTCCAGGTACCCAGTCTCGGGTCCAAGTACCCAAATCCAATTTAATCTCGGGTCCAAGTACCTAATCTCGGGTCCAAGTATCCAATCTCGGGTCCAAGTACCCAATCTTGGGTCCAAGTACCCAAATCAAATTCAGTCACGGGTCCAAGTACCCAATATCGGGTCCAAGTACCCAAATTAGATTTAATTACAGGTCCAAGTACACAATTTCAGGTCCAAATACCCAATCTCGAGTCCAAGTACCCAAATCCAATCCAATCACGGGTCCAAGTACCCAAATTAAATTCAGTCTCGGGTCTAAGTAGCCAAATCAAATCCAAGTATCCATCCTCATCCAAAATATGCTCAAAGTCATGTTGCTTCTCACTCTCTTCTACTGAAAGTCTCAAATTACTCAAGCAGGGGGCAAACACCCTTAATTTTGACTCTAAGTTGGTACGATCCTAATTAAAGAATGCCAAAATAAATTTGATCTAATTTAAAACTTCTAATAAGTCGGTCAAATTTTAAAAGTCACAAACTCAACTACAAAACCCTAAACCAAGTCTTTTTTAGATGATCCAGTCCAAAAAATTATAAAATGTGAAATTAGTTCAAGTTGGGAGGGCCCAGGTCATGAGCCAAAAGCCATGTCGACCTGGATGCCCAGGTCAACATGACTTTGGTCCATGTCAACCTGGTTGCCTAGATCGACATGGTTTTAATTGTTTTTTTAAATTTAGTTTTCGAATTGAATTACAATTGGTTTTAAGGACGAATTAATATTAGGGTTAAGGATTTTGAGTGAGGTTTTGGCCTATAAATAATAATGTTTTAGACTTTAACAGGGGTCGACAATTAGATTTAGAGGAGTAAAACAGCAAGGCAGAAAACAATGGAAAATAAATTATCAACAATCGAGGAGTAAACAACCAATGTTCATCAACCAACAAAGGCAGCGATCACTATCTTTAATCTTTGCTCGGCCAGAAATAAATATTGATGCAGGCAGTAGCTTGGAGTCAATAAACAATTCGGTGGAACCTTCAACGCAGGTTTTGTGTCTTAATCTTGAATTTGCTTAAACATTCAATTTTTATATCATTTTTGTTCTTACTGGTTTTCATTTGTTTATTTTTGTTATCACTTTGATTCAAGAGTCTAAATTGATAAACCCTAATTATATATTCTGTTCATCATCGTTTCATCCAATAGCTCAAAAATCTGGAGAATTTCAAATCCTAATCCGTCTTGTTAATCCAAAAGCCCCGAACTATTTTCTTAATCATATAAACCCTAACTTATTTTTTCGAAACTTCAAAATGTCTTCTTAATTCTCCAAACCCTAATCTTCTTTACAGTTTTTAGAATCTTTAATCTTAATTGTTTCTATAAAACTCTAAACTATTTTCTTAAATCCTAAGATCGAATATGTTTTCCAAAATATCAAAAACTCTAAACTATCTTATTAATTCTCAAAACCCTAACCCCAGTGTCTTAATTCCTTAATTTTCCTAAACCCTAATTTTCTTAAAACCCAATCCAGTAAACCCTAGTTTTCCTAAACCCTGATTCTTAAAACATCAAAATATTATGACAAGTTCATCAACACCCTAAATCCCTAATCCAGTGAACCTAAAACCTAATCTAGTAAATTTAAAATCCTAATTTCTAACTCAGTAACCATAATCCTCAGAACCTAAAATCTTAAATTCCAAATCTCAAACCCTAATTTTATTTTCTTGGTGAATTAAATTCCAAATTTAATTATTTATTTGGTTTGCTATTTGTTATATGATGAATAATTTATTTTACTTATGATGTATGTTTTATTTTAGTTATAGCACTTGAATGATTTAATTTTTCTTAATTATTTATTTAGTATTAAAATTGTAAGAGGTATGTTTCCATTATTGGGTACCTCATTAATTAATTTTCATGTAATTTAAATTATTTTTATATTTTGAAATTAATGTAAAGGACACGTTTCCACCTTTCGGTGGGTGTCCTATTTAGTTTTAGACATGGACGATGTAAGGACATGTTTTCATCCTTGGATGGGTGTCCATTTATTTGCTTTGTTTGGACATTACTTTGATTTTAATATGATGATGCTTTATTTTAATTGTTGCATGTAGTGTGGATAATATTGTTATACTTAAGAATTTTATGATATTAAGACCTACAAAGGAGGCCGGTTCCAATGACCCGAGTGTTGTGGGGGTGCTGGGCCATTTCTCACCTTCCCCACTCGTACCCAACTTTTCGAACCCATTAGGGGGTTGGGGATTCCTTAGGAATCCAATCATCTACTCCTTTCTTTTTCCTGGCCTCACCGAGTGGCGACTCTATTTTCTCCGGGCTTAGGCCCGTGTTCTCTAAGGCCCAAAGCCTAAACAGAGGCGAAGTCGCAAGAACCATTCCATCAGGAGTGGGGGCAAAAATTCCCGCTCACACTACTTCAGCACTATTAGGCTCAAGGCCTTAGAGAAATGGAGTCGCCACCCGGATGAGCTAGGAAAAAGAAAGGGGTGGATGACTCAATTCCTAAGGAATCCCTAACCCCTTAATGGGTTTGGAAAGTTGGGTACGTGTGGGAAAGGTAAGAATGACCCAACACTTTCATAACGCCCGGTTCATTGGAACGACCTCCTTTTCAAGTCTAAATATTATAAAATTCTTAAATATTATGTTATTATCCATACTACATGTGATTGAAAATAAATAAAGAATTTATTGCATCAAAATAAGTTAAAACAAAACAATAAATGTGCACCCATCCGAAGATGAAAATATGCCCTTTTAATGTTTAAATGTCTATAAAGAAAATAAAATAGGACACCCACCAAAAGGTGAAAACGTGTCCCCTACAATAGTCCTAAACCTTTAAATAAATTAAATTACCGAAAGTAAATAAATTAGAGAAATAAGGAACCCAAGAATGGAAACATGCCTTTTTCATCCTTGAAATTCGAATAATAAAATTAACAACACCCAACCATTCATAGCAAAACAAATAATCCAAATAATAATAATAAATTAGAGTTTAATAAAAGGTTAATCATAAATTACAATCTACAAATAAATATTGATCCCCATCGATGAGGGATCGCGTACGGTGATCCTGATAGCTGGTTAGCGGGCGGGGTCAAGGGGGCAGCACCCCTTGTGAGGGATCAGGGGCAGCGCTCTTGAAAGATAGACAGTTTACATGATATGATTTTGTTGGAAAATTAGGGTTTTTCCTAAACTATGGTTTTGAGTTTTAAAAAATTGGGGTTTCTGGTAATTAGGATTTTATAAATAGATGTAGGGTTTTAATTATTAAAACAAAGCTACTGTGATGTTAAGGTTTAAGAAATTACTAAGCTACTGAAATATTAAAACTTTTGGTCAAATAAGCTACTGAGATTGCATTAAAGAATTTTGACTACTGGGATATTGACTTATGATAAATATAAGGTCTCGTGGATAGATACTGGACAAATCAAACTCCAATATATATAACCTATTGTGAATTGTAAGTTGAACAGTCACTAGATATGCTTTAAACAAAATTGTTATGAATAAAATAATTAATATAACCTACTAGAACTAATTTAAATAAAGGGTAAACATATTTAATATTAAAAACCATTACCATAGTATTTAAGATTGAATTTAAAGTAATTAAATTTAGAATGTACTGTCGTTTGTAGGCTCCACCACAATTAAACATTCATCCAAGCTTTCACTTATAACAAAATGAATCGAGCAAAGCAAAGACAATATGCTACTGCCTTTGGGGTGTATTGTTTATGTGTGTATTTTATTGCTGCTAACTCTCTACTTCCTTGATAATCGTAGCTGCTGGGGTTTTTTAATTAATCATTGTTGCTTAATGTTTCCCTCAATCCTTGTTGCTCTTTTGATTATTCTTGATGCCTTTTATTAGCATTAAACCTTATTATTTATAGGCAAACCATCACTAAACCTAATCTGCGCAATCTGTCTTTAAAATGAATTCTAGCCTAATTAGGAAATAAATGGCCAGCCAAAACTTAAAATATGGACCATGTTGATCTGGTGTGCCAGATCAACATGGGCCAAGGCCATGTCGATCTGGGCAACCAGGTCAACATGAGCCTTTAGCTCATGTTGACCTGGGCCACCAGATCGACATAAGCCATGCTCATGTCGACCTGGGCCCTCCAAGTCGAGATGAGCAACAGCTCAAGTCACCTGCGGCCACCCCGACTCAAATTATTATTGTATTTTTAGTTAATAGACTAGATAGTTTCAATATGGGCCGAACAAATTTAATTTTAGGGCTTTAATTAGTTGAATTTACACCTTTCGAAATCAAACCAACTTATTTAAAAGTTGTAAATTAGGCTTAGATCTTTTAAAGTCAGATAGAATTTATTTTGGCATTCTTTAATTAGGATCGTACCAACTTAGGGCCAAAATTAAGGGGCTATAATCCTCCCTCCATTTACTCCGCAATGTCCAGCACTCAAGGATCAATACCACTATCAGAAGAAATAAGCAAGAATTGGCCAAGTTGACAGAATTAGAACATGCGCCCCCATACTTTCATGGGAGCCAAGCAGGATATGCAGAAATCAATCAAAGGACCAAGTAAAATTTTCTCACCTCTGGTTAATTGAAAAAAAATTCAAGTTTTGATATCTGGATAGCATATGCATTTTTTGTGAGAGCTAGAAAACAATATAGGCAATGCTATTTGGCAATCACTTGGATACCCAAGTATGGCTTCAAATTCTTCAATCATGGGACACAGCTCGAAGTTGTTAATCCTAAAAGTCCTAGATTCAACATCCTAAAAGGAAGCCATAACATGCAAAAAGGTTGATTTAATTTGATGTTTTGAAAAATACTTCAAAGTGTTGATAAAAGACCAAGATACTTATTCCCAATGAATAGCTTCAAGTGTCTTGAATAAACTCTTCATCTTCTTTAAATTTGCTTCAGTTATGGTGGGATGAATTAGAACTGTTTATTTTGGAAAATAGCGAGACGTGAATCATTGGTCTAATGGGGAAAGGAAGAAATGAGATTTAAATAGGTTATAAGTTAAAGACCAAACCGCACAAGTATAGAAAGAAGCAATACGCATTTTGGGTAGCCAATTCCTTAATGGTTTTATAGAAGTTTAATCCATGGCAAATCCATTAAAATGGATTTGTCATGGACACTGTGTATATATATAAGTATCACAGAAAAGTTAAAAAAAAAGCCCAAAAGTCAAAAAGTTAAGAATTAATTTATTTAATTACAGTGTTATTAGTCATTACATGTACTGTACAAGCTAATTAAATAACAAAGATCACTGAGACGGAGGAGGTGGCCTATAATCAAACATTGCTTTAAAGAACTCATCGCCCAAAGGAGGAGGTGGAACCTTGCTATCATTAGGCTGGGGTCCCCTTAATGAAGAAGCATCACCAGGATCTCTGAAACCTTGAAACTAAAAATCTCAAAAGCTCTCCTTCGACTAGCTATACAAGTCTTCAAAATGAGTAGCATTTTAATGGCTGACATCCAACTCTCAGTGGCTAGTGGCTAAATCTTCTTAAAACTTCTTATTTTATTTCTCGAGCATCCACTGTGAGCCAGAAAAGGAAAAGAAAAATGTAAGAACATGCATAATCATGCATACATATAGCATAAATTAACATAAAACAAGATTGCAGACTAGGTAATTCAAGTCAAAGCTCTGAGAATAGGATGGTATGTCAGCATAAGGAGATGGTGCTATAGGAGGAGCGAATGGAGAAGATTGCAGTTGAACCAGAGCAACATAGGATGGTCCAACCTCATGATCAAATGAACTGATGTCCTACAAGGTTCATAAAGATTTAGAGCAAGTAAAGATAAAGCGATCATGGACATATATTTAAATTCACTTGAAAAGTACCAGCTCTGGTGTCACCATAAGAATGAGATAAAGATCCTGCTATTTCTTCCTGGAAGCTATTGTCTTAATAATTGCATTAACCTGATAATAATACAAGTTGTTCCTCCTTATTCCTTTTTTTGTCACCAGTACATCGGAGATAATTTTCATTACTCCATCTACTGCATTTACAATGAAGCCTTTTTATTCTAGGACTCCTACATAGATGAGATTCTTTTTCAAACTCGGAACATATCGGACATTTGTTAGAGTTCTGATTAATCCATCATGATTTTTCAATTGGATGGAATCAATACCTTTTATCATACATGGATCGTCATTTGCTGTGTAAAAAGTTACACCTTCTAGTTCTCTAAAGTCAAAGAACCAATCCCGATTGGGACACATATAATGGCTACAACCTGAATCAAGTAGTCATATACTAGAAGAGCTTGTTGATGACACAACAACTAATAAAAGGTTTGAGTCTTCATCATCACACTCAACTACATTTGAATTTATGATAGCTTCTTCTTTATCAGATTTGCTTTTATTTCTCAGCTTGGGACAGTCTATCTTTCAATTCCCTTTCTCCTGACAAAAGACACATTCATATTTAGCCAGTCTGGATTTTGACCTTTCCTTCTTTTATCTCTTTTTGCTTTGAGAGAGACCTCTCACTATCAATGCTTTTGCTGCTCTACTTGTACTTTCTTTCTTGTCTTTCTTTTGCAGTTTGTAACTGTATAATATAGCAGTTACTTCAGTGAGAGTTACTTTAGCCTTCCCATGGAGTAGAGTTATTTCAAGAAACTCAAACTCCTTTGGAAGGGACCCCAACAACATCAAAACCAAATCTTCATCTTTGAAAGTCACATCTAAATTCATCAAATTGGCTACCAATTGATTAAAATTGGTGATGTGATCATTTATAGTGGTACCAAAAATATAAGTGAAGCCAAACAATCTCTTCTTTATATAAAGCTTATTCTGACTACTTTTCTTGAAAAAACTTTTCTCCACTGCCTTCCACAATTTACGTTCAAAAACTAACTTAGATAAAGTATACTTCTATTTTTTAGAAAGACACGATCATATTGTACCACACATTACACGATTGATGTGTTTCCAATTTTTTTATCAATGTCTTCTGGTTTCTCTTCTTCAATGGAAATATCTAGACCTTGCTGAAAGAGAGCATCTAGAATCTCACTTTGCCACATACCAAAATGGTATGCACCATCAAAAATCTCCACAGGAAATCTAGCATTTGACACAGTATTTCTTGACTAAATTGACAAAGTGGATGTTGTCTCCTTTATGCTGCATGATTTATTTGAGCCGTCTGTCATCTCTACATAAAAAAAATTATTTAATAGCTATCAAATGCAAAATGCCAATAATCCAAGAGAATATTTTTTGTTGTGGAAGATCAGACTAGGTTGCAACTACATAGTATACTTAGAAAACCTTCGCTCTGATACCAATTATTGTGAAAATTGAATTATTTTTTTACCAATAATATGTATAGTATGCGAACAATTACATCAATATTTATACTAAGAATAATCCCAAGAAAAAGAGGTGGGTCACAATGGGCACACTTAAATATCAAGTCTTTCCTTAGATATAATTTTTCTAGATATATAATTAATAGCACAAAATATCACCATAACTATACCTCAAAATAGCTATTAAATAAACAATAAATATAACATTATAATTTAACGAGGTTCGGCCAATTTTGCCTGCATCATTGAACTCCACCAAAATAATTTTACTAATACTAAAGAAGAAATACAAAAGAGAGAGAGAGAAGAAAAAAATAAAGCCTTATAAAGGAGAAGACTTAATTTTTTGGGATGGGTTCTAACTAAGGAAGAGGGGGTCCTTTTATAACTTAAAATCCCCTTCTCCTATCCCACATCTTTTCAATGTGGCATAGAAAAAATAGTCAAAACCTCACATGTATTTGGTAAGATTGTAGGTTCATGGTTAAAGAGCATTTACTCACATTTTGTGATAGCCTTAGTTGCTAAGAGTTTATCATTTTATTCATCAACAAAAAAAAATTAGTATGATAGACAAAGTCAAAGTTGTTACTACATAGTGGCCTTAAAAGTGAATCGCATATGAAATCACAAGAAATTATTTCTATTGAATGTGGAGATAAATGCAGCTGATACTAAAATGATTCAACATCCAGAAGCAACAGAAATGAATTCAGATTTATTGGTATGTTTTACAGGATTCTAACTCTCCATCTCATAAAGCCATTTGTTAATAACACAACCCAATGAGGGATCATATTCCTTGGTTCACAATTGCATGTAAATTGTTATAGTTACCCCTCAGTAGATGTCCATGAAAAAGTAAATAAATATCTCCTTGCAATTAACGCATACATCCTGCAAGATAATTTCATTGGATATAGATGAATTCAATTCATTGTACATATGAGTATGGTCTAATTAATCACATTTGGTTCACAAATATAAAGAAAAATTTAAACAACTTATGAAGGAGAACAATATCAATGAACACAATAAAAAATAAACTGGACAAAAACCAATAAGTATCAAAATGTTTGAAAATCATTTTCAAATTATGCTACGTTTATGGAAAGTTTCTTGTTTGAAATTTTAGTCTATCTTGATGTTGATATATTAAATAGCTAGTAATCGTTAACGTTGAGTAATATTGGTCCATCTAAATAATATTTATGTGAACTTAGTAGGAAAATTATAAAGTTTTTGAGTCCCTTTTAATCAATTAAAAAATTATTATTTTAATTTCCTTATTAACTAATGTAAAAAAAATAGTAATTATGGCTCCATTAAAATTAAGTTCTTTGTCCTTTCCTCATATTTTAAAATTTAGTAATATGTCAATTTATATTATATGTAACAATATATATATGCATTAAATTTCAAAAGAATAAGAATATAAAAGGGATGTATATTTAATTATATATTGGCATATGTTGATATAACAACAAATATATATTAAATTTTAAATGAATAAGAGTATAAAACTATTATATATTAGAATATGTTACATATAATAACATGTGCTTATTAAATTTTAAAAGAATAAGAGTATAAAACTATTATATATTTAGTTATATATCAGTATATGTTACATATAACAATATATACATATTAAATTTTAAAAGAATAAGAGTATAAACTATTATATATTTAGTTATATGTCGATATATGTTATATATAATAACATGTACTTATTAAATTTTAAAAAATAAGCATAAAAATAATATATGTTTAGTTATATGTCAATATATATTACATATAATAACATGTACTTGTTAAATTTTAAGAGAATAAGATTATAAAAGTATAAAAGTGATATATATTTAATTATGTGTCAGTATATATTATATATAACATCATATACTTATTAAATTTTAAAAGAATAAGAGTATAAAAGTAATATATACTTAGTTATATATTGGTGTATAAAAGTAATATATGCTTAGTTATATATTGGTGTATGTTACATATAATAACATATAACGAAATATATAATAGTTTTATACTCTTATTCATTTAAAATTTAATAAGTATATGCTAGTATATGTTACATATATAACATATACTTTTGAAACTTTAAAAGAATAAAAATATAAAAGTAATATATGTTTATTTATATGTCAATATATATTACAAATACCAGCATATGTGTGCTAAAATGTAAAAAAAAATAACAGTATAAAACTATAATATATTAAGTTATATGTCAGTATATGTTACATATAATAATATATATGTATTAAATTTCAAAAGAATAAAAGTATAAAATTATTATATATTTAGTTATGTGTTGATATATGTTACATATAATAATATATACTTGTTAAATTTCAAAAGAACAAGATTATAAAATTATTATATATTTAATTATATACCAGTATATGTTAAATATAACAACATATACTTGCTAAATTTTAGAAGAATAAGAGCATAAAAGTGACATGTATTTAGTTATATGTTAGTATATGATACATATAACAATAAATATTTATTAAATTTCAAAAGAATAAGAGTATAAAAATGATATATGTTTAGTTATATATCGGTATATATTATATATAATAATATATATTTGTTAAATTTTAAAAGTTGATATATGTTATATATAACAACATATATTTGTTAAATTTTAAAAGAATAAAAGTATAAAAGTAATATATATTTAGTTATATGTCAATATATGTTATATATATTAACATATACGTGTTAAAATTTAAAAATAATAGTATAAAACTGTAGTATATTTAATTATATCTCGGAATATGTTGCATATTATAATATACACATGTTAAATTTAAAAAAAAATGAGAGTATAAAAGTGATATATGTTTAGTTATATGCCGGTATATGTTACATATATAATATAGACTTGTTAAATTTCAAAAAAAATAAGTATATGAAAGTAATATATATTTAGTTATATGTTAATATATGTTATATAGAACATCATATACTTATTTAAATTTGAAAAAAATATGTGCATAAATATGATATATGTTTAGTTATATATCGATATATGTTATAATAATTTATATATATATATATTGTTATATGTGGGTATATGTTATATATAACTAGATATATATATATATATAAGTGTGAATTATATTATCTATTAAAAATATATTTTTAAATAATTTTTGTAGTATATGTTATTTTAAAAAATATAAAGTAAATAAAATATATAAGAATGTATGAAAAAAAATTTAAAATTAATTAACATAAATTATATTGTAAGTTAATTAATTAATTACTTTTTAATTATATAAAAATTTTTAAAATATTAATAAATGAGTAAAAGAAATGAAAAAAGATAAAAAAATAATTCTAAAAAGTTACATGGTACAATGAAATTTGAAAAAAAAAGTGGAAAGTAAGTTTCAACTATTGCTACAGTATCGTAGTCCATATCCTTTAAAAAAAATTGTTTTAATGAAAAAGTGAAAATAGTGTTCTGCATCTTTTACGGTATCTTTGTAAATATAAAGTCAAAATAACATAAATTTGAATTTTTTTTGAACTGTAAAATTGAAAAATAATTTATTTTGAGGTTATTTTTATAAATATTCCAAGTAAATATGCCCCTTTCATGTTTTTGGAATTTGTTTTAAAGTACTGTATTTTTTAAAGTTTTATTTTTTTAGCTATCCTTGTAATTGCCCTTCAATTTTTTCATAAGGGCTTATCAACTTGGGTAATTAAGGAGAGAATATATGAAATCAAACCATCATAGTAAAAATCCTTCTTGAATAAATGCCAGCAGAACATGTAGAAATTAAGCAGGATTCAATATATGCAAAGAGGAAAATTTTTATTGAGTTTTTTAATTTATTTTTCTTAAAAAAATGTAAACAGATTAATTTAAGGGGTAATCTTATAAAATTGTAAAATTTAAAAATATGATATTGTTGCCATGCAAGAATATGAATAACTGCGGTTGCTATGTGAGTAAAATTTGAGCAACAATTGTAAAATTTATAAATGTTTGTGCATAGTAACATGACAATATGTCACCCTTAATACATGGGTTTCAAATAGACATGGCCACGATTTAGGAACTGTCATTTTTAGTTTAGAAAATTCTTAAACCTAAACCGAACCTTATATAAAATGGTTCAAAGACGGTTTATGGACCGCTAATTTCAATTTGAACCCCAATTTGAAGGCGTTCAAGAGACAATTTTTGAGGTGAGAATTCTAAGAGACAGTTCAAAAGCAGTTTATAACAGTTCAAAATGGTTTTGAAACAATTTATGAAACGATTTACATGTAATTTTAATTAAAAGTTAAAAAAATTATTTTAGATTAAGACTAGTAAAAAATAAAAATATTAAAATTAATTTACTAAAAAAATAATAAAAATAAAACATAAGCAACATAAAAAAATTCTTTTACCGTATATTTATGCAATTATTGAATATTATCATTATCGTTTTAATTTCTTCAATTATATTTTTTTATGTCAATTATTTTTTTGGAATTTTGACAAAAATAACTAAAAAAACCATCAGTTTTACTAAAATATCATCTTCTAAATACTATTACCAAAATACCAGCTTTTATAATTAATTAAGCTAAAATACAAAAAATGCAAATCTGAGAAAAAGAAATAGCAGCTCCTCCAAAAAACGCAGAAAAGCAATCTGAAAAACTCAACTGCTCAAAAACATAGAAACAATGAAGTAGCGAATTAGAAGAAAATCAAATCTTCAAATTCAACTAAACAAAATCAAAAACTCGGATAAATCAAAACATACTACTTCTCCATTCAATCAAATTATAACTGTATATTCTAAAAATTTTGTGAAATTTCTTCTTATAAAGTGCAAAGCGAAGCCACTTCTTCGGCAAATTATCTCTTCTTCTTCATCTCATGGTTGTTGCTGCTGCTATTTGTTGATTTTTCAAATATTCGATTGAATTTCGATTGCTTTTGCAGCTCTTTTTTTTTAATTTTGTTTTGAAAAATTGCTTTTAATTAGTTTGCTGTAGCGATTTAGATTTCTTGAAGTCTAACAATGATTTTTATAATTTCTTAGAATTTTATGATCAATTCATATTTCTTGTTTGAAATACAAAGAAGTACCAAAATGATTTTGCATTATTTACAATCTAAATACATTAAACAAATTGATTTTTCCAATTTTTAGCAACTGCGATTTGATTTCAGAAAAACAAATCAATTGTATTATAACCTAATTTATTTAGCTAATATATTCTAACTTTTTTTTTAATTTCTAATTACAATGATGACTATAATACCAGTTTTGGTTCAGTTCAATGGGCATTGGAATAATGAAGACAATTTTGTTAATTTTCAAGTTAAAGGTATATTGATCCCTCTCACATGTAACTTCTCATACCTGATAGAAAAGTTAAGAAAAGAGTTGAATATAAACTCACAATACAACATTTTGGATGTGAAATATCAACTGCAAAAAGGGTATCCTGCACTAAAAATTGAGATGATAGTAGTTTGTTATTCTATTTGGAGCTTAGAAGCAAAGAAAGTAATTATACAGCTTATCCCTTATGCATTTCAGTCATTGAGAATGAAATTCAATTAGCAGAAGCAACTTCAACAAGCTCAGCAACAAACAATCTGCTAATTGCATATCACGAAGAACCAAATTATGATTCAATGGCATATGCAAAATTATTGAGCATAAATATTGTTGAAGAAATTAGCAACATTACAGAAGCAAGCATAGGAAAGAAGCAGAAGAAACATCAGTTTTAAGCAATAATATGAACATCGAAATCCAGCTGGGACAAACGTACAGAGACAAAGATACTCTCACTTCAACATTGAGTTTCTATGCAATAAATAACAACTTTCAGTATAAGGTAATAAAGTCTTGCCCAATCAACTATTTTATAAAATGTGTTGATGATGATTGCAAATGGTTTATTAAGGCTTCAAGAAGAGGGAAAACAAGAATGTTTATGATTAGAAAAATGACAAATGTACACACATGCACATTGCAAACAAGATTGAGTGAGAAAAGGAAAGCTACTTCAAAGGTGATAACAAAATATATCAAGAACAAGTACTTGAACATCAAAACAGTTTACACACCAGCATACATTATAAGAGATATGCAGCAAGATTTTTCAGTAAACATCAGCTATCGAAAAGCATGGAGATCAAAGGAAATAACAATGGAAAATCTAAGACGTAATCCAGCACAATCATAAATTTCATTACCAAGTTACTTGTATATGTTGCAGAAATCTAACCAAGGAAGTGTTGTTGAGTTGAAAAAAAATGAAAAAAAATGAATTCCTCTATTTTTTCATAGCATTAAATGCATCAATAAAGGGGTGGCAGCATTGTAGTCCCATAATTGTAGTTGACGAAACTTTTTTGAAATCAAGTTATGGAGGAACATTGATCTCAGCAGCAACCTAAAATGTAGTAGATAAAATTTTTCCACATGCATTTTGCATAGTGGATTCAGAAAATAATTCTTCATGGGAGTGGTTTTTTAGAAAGTTTAGAGAAATATATGGCATAAGGGAAGGAATCTGCATGGTCTCAGATCGACATGAAAGCATTGAAAGAGCAATAACAATGGTTTATCCAAAAGCAAGTCATGGGGTATGTATCTACCATTTGTTGAACAATATAAAATCAAAGTTTAAAAATAATCCAAAGTCTATAAGGGACTCATTTCTTGGAGTAGCAAAAGCTTACACTATATCTGATTTTGAATATCATATGAAAGAGCTAGACAAAGTTGATGTGCAAATAAGAGCCTATTTGACAAAATTAGGATTTCATAAATGGGCAAGAATGCACTCAATCAATAATAGGTACACAACAATGACATCAAACATAGAAGAATCATTAAATTCTGCCAACTATACAGCTCAGGAACTACCTATTTGTCAACTTGTTGAGTACTTGCGTAGCTTGATACAAGAATGGAGCTATAGAAATAGGAGTGATGCACTATGTACATTTACGCATCTCGTAAAAAGCAAGAAGATATACTGCAAAGAAATTATATAGATTCAATGAAGTTATAGGCAATTTCTATATAAAATTCTTATATTTAGAATATAATTCATTTATTACAAATTCATTGTAAAGAGGTTGCATGTCAATTTTTTGCAAGTTAGTTTATAAATGGTTTATATTCAGTATATTCTGGATTTATTATAATAAGTTGCAGATTCATTATCCAATGCTTAGGTTTTCTAATATTTTAATATTTTACAGGTGAAACCAGCAAAAGACAACATGTTCAATATCCTTGAATATGGAAAAGAACATTTTGTGAATTTAATTGAAAGATAGTGTACTTGCAAAAAATTTCAAATTGATGAAACTCCATGTATACATGCATTTGCTGTAATCAATCACTTGCATCTCAATCCTCATGACTTTTGCTCAAATTATTATACAAAGGAAATAATGCTACAGACATATGAAGCAGTAGTATATCTGGTAGAGAATGATTGTGCATGAAGCATCCCAAATGAAGTGAATGAAATTATTTTATTACCCCCTCAAGGAAGGACAAAATTCGGAAGGCCAAGAAAAAGAAGAATTAAAGCAATGTGGGAGAAGAAAATTCAAACAAAGTGTGGAAGATGTGGAGAAAAAGGACACAATAGAAAAATATGTAGAAACATAATAAATAATTGATTTCTTTTTTATTTTTTTTTCTACAATGATACATATAGAAATACAGCAAAGAATTAATGATTTTTTTTTCATTTTTACTACAATGATTCATTTTGTCATGTGTCGTTGTTTCTACATGGCTACTATCAATTTAAAAATTTATAAATAAAATATTCTTTTATATATATAAATTTGATAGCTATATTAATTAGAATATAAAATTATATTCTTTATATTAAAAAATAATTTAAAATAGAAAAAACTAAAATATATTAGAAAGAATTTTAGAGATAAATTAGTATTTTTACTTTGTTTTATTCTTACTGCCAATCCAACTTAAGAAATAGAATTACATAAAAAATTTATAAAGAGTTTATGATAAGATTACATTCAGTTTATAATGAGTTTATACTGAGTTTACATTGAACTTCTGGATAAATTAAAGTTTATGATAAATTTATATTCAGTTTATAATGAGTTTATAACAAATTTACATTGAGTTTCTTTACTAAAGAGTTTATGATAAGCATACATTCAGTTTACATTTAGTTTATAATGAGTTTATACTGAGTTTACATTAAGCTTCTGAGTTTATGATAAGCATACATTCAGTTTATATTTAGTTTATAATGAATTTATACTAAGTTTGCATTGAGCTAGAGTTTATGATAAGTTTATATTCATTTTATAATGATTTTATAACAAATTTACATTGAGCTTCTTTACTAAAGAGTTTATGGTAAGCATACATTCAGTTTATATTTAGTTTATAATGAGTTTATACTGAGTTTACATTAAGCTTCTGAGTTTATGATAAGCATACATTCTGTTTACATTTAGTTTATAATGAGTTTATACTGAGTTTACATTGATCTAGAGTTCATGATAAGTTTATATTCAGTTTATAATGAGTTTATAACAAATTTACATTGAGCTTCTTTACTAAAGAGTTTACGGTAAGCATACATTTAGTTTATAATGAGTTTACATTGAGCTAGAGTTTATGATAAGTTTATATTTAGTTTATAATGAGTTTATAACAAATTTATATTGAGTTTCTAGACAAATTACTAAAGAGTTTATGGTAAGAATACATTCAGTTTATAATAATAAGTTTATAACAAGTTTACATTAAGCATCTAGACAAATTAAAATTTATGATGAGTTTATATTCAGTTTATAATGAGTTTATAATAAGTTTACATTAGTCTTCTGGACAAATTTACTAAAGAGTTTATGATAAGAATACATTCAGTTTATTTTTAGTTTATAATGAGTTTATAATAAGTTTATAATAAGTTTACATTGGACAAATTAAAGTTTATGATGAGTTTATATTCAGTTTATAATAAATTTACATTGTACTCCTGGACATTCACTATAAGTTTATAAAAAATTTATGATAAGTTTACAGTGAGCTTATAATAAATTTATATTGAATTTATAATAAACTTTTTTATATAAACATATTTCATAAAAATAATCTGAACTTCTATTTCTAATATAAGAATAACTACAAAAAAGAAAATATGTTCTGTGACCTAGAAAAATAAAAAGAAAACACAATAAAAAATATGTCCTTTGTCCTAGAAATATAAAAGATAAAAAAAACATTACAAAAACTGCCTAATTTTTCTTTTTTCTTCTTATAGTTATCAACATTACAAAAACTGTCTACTTTTTCTTTTTCTTCTTATATTTATCACCTTTCGGTATCCTCCCGCTTTCTTCAGAATCACTTTCATAATTGTTCTTTTGCTTCTTCTTTGCATGATCGTATAGCAATGCACAAAGCCTATTTCTATGCAAATCCACATCAAAGTTACAAATTGGAATCTCCTTACTAGAAATGAAGTACTCAGCAAATGAAACAACAAAAATACCACAATCACTGAAAAAATAAAAAAGAGAACTATTAGATATAACAAAAAAATTAAAACTATAATTAAAAAATAAATATATTCATACTTATCACTTTGAGATGGCAACCTGTCAACATAAACAACTTCAAATGGATCAGTAAATGATTTTCTAACATATGCACTATCATTAAAGTCAATGTCCTTGCGAGCATCAAAGAATCCAACAACTTGAAGAAAGTGAGGTAAAAGGATACTATATGCCTCCATGACAGATTTAACCCCTTGTTTATAATGTGGACTTCTTGATGAATTTTAAACATACAACCTCCTATCCTTGAAGCTTAAATGAGCCAAAATGCAATGAAAATTTTCATTCAAATGAATAAAAAATAGCACATGGTCTACTGTCATCCATGGTTTATTACAATTCATGTAATACCCAGAAACATATTCAGCAACCAGATGTCTAGATTTTACAACAGAAAAATCCATCTTCTTCTTCGAAAATGTGGAATATAAACTTTGCAATCTCTGAAAAAAAAAGAACATCTGTAGTAGTGAACTGAAATGCCATATTAGGATAATACTTCCCATTTTTCCTCAAGTAATAAAAGATCACATTGATTTGCTGGAAAAAAAAACAAGCCAAAAACAAAAACATATGCAGTTAATAATTAAGGTTTACACATAATATATATATAGTTTACAATTAGTATAAATTTAGTTTACAGTAAGTATATTAATAGTTTTATACTCAGTTATCTCGAAAAAAAAAAAAGAACATATCGATGATGATAATGGCTTGCCACCATATAGCAAAGAATGAAACCACATCTTCTCATCAACAAAATCAATAGCAAAAGATAAAGGAGGATTGATTATATTATGTTTTGCTTGATACATTTTTCTCCTATTAAAAAAAATAAATAAAACATATATATAGAAAAACAAAAAAAAATTTAAAAATAAATACAGTTACTTGTTCTTCTGCAGCATCCCTTCATCAATCCAATAAAAAAAACTGCATTGCATTTGATAATCAAGAGGTTTTCCAATATTGTCATCCAATACATATAAACCTTTCACATAATAAGCAATCTTCTCATTTGTTTCACCAGAAGCAAATTCATTGATGAATAGAGATTTCAACACAGTAGAGGGCTTAATATCTCTTCTAATATATGGAGTTATGGCTAAAGAAAAATCGCCTCCAACATCCATATTTACCTTGAAAATGATAAGAAATAAAACTTATATAACAATATGAAATGCTAATTAAAAAAATAAAATCACACTAATAAAACTTCAATAAAATAAAAAACACAAATGTAAATGATTTACTTTCTTCACTGCAGATTCAACTATTTCATCCAACAAGGACAACTGATTTCATCAAGAAAGAAACTAGATAACTCTTGATCTGTCAATTCATCCTTGTTGAATTTCTCAAAACCATAAAGAGCAACCTTGATAAAGCATAAAAAAACTTAATAAGATGTTTTATAACAAAACATTCATTAATAAACAACAAAAATTAAAGTACTTGCTCATCAACATCTTTGCCATCTCCAGCATGACCATCATCCTCAATGCCACAATCAACCTCATCATGCTCTGTGTCACCATTTCCATTTCCACCATCTTCATCGTCTTCTCTACCATTTCCATTTTAATCATCTTCTCTAGGCAAAACAACATCAGAATTACCTTCATAAATAACTTCAATATCTTCATCTTCTTTATCTCCTTTAGCTTCTTCATGTAGATCAACATTTGGATTGTCTAAAAAATCATCACCCTAAAAAATATAAATTGTCCAATGAGTCTAACCAAATAATCAAAAATTATATTAAAGATGAAAGCAAAGTAATATATACACAAATTATGCCAAGTTTATAATACATAAACATAACAGTAAATAAAATATTATAAAATTAGTTTAAAATCAGTTTATAATTAATTTATACTACCAAAATTTAAAAAAATGAATAACACATAAGATAAATATATTCATGAATACAAATTTAAGATTCACCTCCAAATTCCCATCATTTTTACCGTGAAAGTTGGCTTCCTCAGTGGAATTTTTACTAAACTATACACAATAAAAAATATAAATAAATAAGAAAAAAATTACAAAATAGTATAGCTCTAAAAATATAAGAATGTAACTAAATAATTCAAAAAATAATATATTATACCTGAAAGTAACTTTTTAGCACTAACATCAAACTTCAATGAAAGCCTATCTATAGCTTCAAAAATCTTATCAAATTGGCTTTCTAAAAAGGCATTCAAATATTCTTTAAAAGAAATAAAATCTCTAGACAACTTAACTTGTCTATATGATAACAAATTTGTCTCCTTTTTAACATCAAAATTTGAGAAATCACTACCACTAACACTCATTTGCTCAAAAGAAGTAGATGGAGCAGAAAAACCCATTTTAGGAGGAGGTGAAACAAAGTCATCATCATCTTCCGTATCACCTTTCACATAATCATCAACACCTTTGCCTTTGCCCTTTACAAACAACAAATCCAAATTCATAATTTTTTCTCTTCGAAGGCAAATGTGTAACATTCTTCAACTTCAACTACATTAATACATAATAAAAAAATAATGAATAAAAAAAGTTTGATGACAATAAAATAAACAAATATGAAAATTATAAAATAACAAAGGTGCCTTCTTAGCAGAAACACTAAACAATTCTCTTTGAAGCTCTTTTATAAGAAGGTTATAGAGATGACGACCAATTCAAAATTCTACCTCTAGAATTATCATTAACAGAAACAACATATTTTCCATTGGTAAATGGGCAATACTCATAAAGCCATATCTGAAAAGCCATCGGGAAACCATTTAACCTATACATATAAGTATCTCTCTTTCTATCCTTATTCCTATTGAAACCATACTTCTTACCAAACATTTTACCCTTCAAAAAATCTAGTTTTTCCATAAACACATCCTTTCCCCAAGGATAATCTTCAAACTTACCACTCTCAATTAAATCAAAATGTAAATTACTAACAAAGTTACTTGGTGGAGAATTCAAAAGAAAGAAATTCAAAAAATATAAACAAGCAATTTTCACTGCATCATCATCACAATCCCATTTTTTGGACTTAAAAAACTCCACAACAGATTGTTTGCTATCTTTTTTTACATTTGGGAAGTACTTCTCCAGCAGCTTACTACTAACAACATCAAACACCCTATAGCACTCACCGGTGCTTTTGAAACCTGTAACAACAACAAATTTTGAAACACTAAACCTCAATTTCACACCATTAACTACAACCCATACCTCATTATGATTTAAATGTTTCACTTCTCGAAGCAACAAAGAATGGACTATCTGAGATTGGAAAATCAAATCAGGCAAATCTAAAAAATGACCAAAACATGTTTTATAAAACATTCCCAATTGAACTTCAGATAAATTCTCTTTCAATAATTTTATGACATTGTTGTCATAACTAGGGCTAATTTTACCATAAAAATAATCTTTTGGCTTCACCAAATAATCCCATTCATGCATAATCAATAATAATAATAATAATAATAATAATAATATATTTAAATGTAATAAAAAATAATCTTAAACTATTGTAGGATGAAAATGATTTCACACTTCAAAACATATAATTTAATTTAGAACATAAATTAAATGCAATGTAATCAAAACAATATAATCCAATAAATAAGTAAAGTCAAAATCAGAATTAATCCAGAAGAAGAGGAGGCCACCAATATTGGGTTTCAATGCAAATTCTGGAACAACTTTTGTGGTGCAAACTCAGGTGATAGGATCCTTTATACCTTTTATACACACACACACACACACATATATATATATATATATGTATTGTGAAAGGATAAATAAGCACTCATTTTTATCAATTTCCATTTTGAATCGTTGCTTTCAAATTGGGTCATTCATCTCTTTAACACATTTCCTTCAACATTAATAAAGGTGTCACTACAAACAAATTTTTTACCCCTTCAATGAAGTTTAATTTCATTTTTTGCTTAATTTAAACAGAGATATTGGGAGTTGCTTTTGGAAAACACTAAGATTATGTAAAAATTAAACCCTAACTATAGAATAAAAACTAAAAAATTAAAAAACTAAAAAGAAAATTACCTTGATTACAGATTTTGATTGTTCATCCATTGGCTCCTCAACATTAATTTTAGATTTTTTTGAATTTCTTTCTTCACCACCACCTCCTTTCATACCAGATTCAACAAAAACTATTTTCTTTGAAATACTAATTTCTCCAAGTTTCTCTCCTTCACTTTCAATGGCTTTCTTCTTCTCCAACTTATCAAACTCACTTTTTTCAAATTTTTTCATCACTTGTAAAGTAGTTTTAATCCTAACCATTATGAAACTCACAAAACGTAAACGCTCTTGTTTTAGCGATTTGTAAAATAGATGGTGTTGAGAGAAGAAAAACAGAATAAAATGAAAGATATCGTAAAAGGGAATGAAATAATGAAAATATGATAAATTGGTATAGAAAAATGTACAAATGAAAAAGATAAAAAAAAAAAAACCCCTTGTAAAAAAAAAAATTTTTTAAAAATGTATATGATATAATTTTTTCTATTTTTTGCATGATTCAAAATTTGATCCTTAACTATTTGTCATTTTTTAAAAAATCATAATGTAATAAAATTTGGAACAAAAAAATAATAATACATTAGATAAAAAACTAAAAATAATAAAAATAAATTTTGAATAGAAAATAAAATAAAATGAGTAAGATTATAATATAAAGAATATTTTAAAATAAGAGAATATAAATTGTAGAAAATATTAAAATAAATTAAAAAAATATAAATTGTAAAAAATATTAAAAATTATAATGTATATATACATTTAAAAATGAAGAAAAATTAAAAAATTAAAATTTAGATACGTAAAAATATTTAGATATATATGATATTTTTAAGGTTAATATAAAATTTAAAATAAATAAATAAATAAATAAATAAATAAAACAATTGCTATAGTCTAAAAATCAAAAATCTAAACCAAATCATGAATTAAAATTCAATTTCCGATTTGGCCATAGTTTCATTATTGACCGGTTCTAATTTCAGCCTCAACCAATTTAATTTCGATTCAGTTTCAATTCCAAAACAAACTGTAGTGAGAATAATTATATGCTACAACCGTTGCAGCAATAAATGCCTACAACGGACCAATGAGATTCTTACACGTAGATTAAATGCCTACAACAAACCAATGAAATGAATCATTTAATCTACGTGTAAAAATTTTATTGGTCCGTTGTAGGCATTTATTGCTACAATGGTTGTAGCATATAATTATTCCTGTAGTGATGCCTACCTTCAAATATAACAATAAATAATAATAATTGTTGCTTTGACAACAATGCCACCATTATTCCCTTAACGCATAGCCTTCGAATTATTAAATTAATTAATTGTTGATGTTGAAATCTGGTTCGTTACTCATAGAAATGTAATCAAGCGAATGGCAAGAAAACGTAGACAAGACTAATATAAAAATGAAAGCATTAAAAATGCAGTAGACATTTCTCATGACATCCATTTCCATCCTAACAAGCACAATAAGTAGCAAAATTGTAAAAACAAGTGCAACATATTTCAAGTTAAAAAAACTTAAATTGTTAAAATTCATCAACTCTTCCATATCACAATAATCTCAGCTCTTCCATATAATATCCTTAAACAGCCTAGCTTGTAAGAGTCCTCTAAGACAAAGCCACGAATAAAGCTTTTTCAAGAACATCATCTTAAGCTGAGGCGGGTAAAAATGCCCTTCCGGGTTGACGGTCAGCCAAGGGTCCATGACATCCAAGAAGCTATAAGAATGATACAATCACCATTAGCTTCAAAACATTTAGCAAATGAAAGGACAATTAAGAAACAACCAATATACTTCAGCCAAACAGCAGACAGATCATGCAGTATCTTCAATATTAACTCATCAAACAAACCATGTTGAGCAAGAAACTAACCTTAGCATTGACACCATCTGGCAAAATGCGGTTCTCCGCCTTCAACTTGACATAATCAGTACGGTTGAACTTGGTGAAACCCCTGGCGTATTTAAGACATTTAAGTCATAAGACAATAAGTTACTGAAGAAAGCTTCTAAGTTAACAGAAAGAAATATATATACTCACCACAATAGTTCGCTTCTATTTGATTAAGCTTGTAGATAGCATTAGTTTATTGAATATAATTTTCTTCTTTTAATATTGCAAGTAACAGATTGAATTGAGAATGTAAACATATACAAACAAATGCACGCTATTTACTGAACTAAACGAGTTGCATCCATCAATGCTCACATTTCATGGCATGTATTCATCATTAAATGCACATATCATTATCAAAAATTGCTCTAATTCATGAAATTAAAAAAAAAGGTAAAACAAAACACACCACTTCCTGCTGACAATGATCTTTTGGCGACCAGGGAACTTGAACTTGGCACGGCGAAGAGCCTCCTGTGCATGATGACTGTTGCTGTCCTTGCAACGAACAGACAGAAGAACTTGGCCAATGGCAACTCTAGCACAAGTTCCCTGAGGCTTGCCAAAAGCACCCCTCATACCAGTCTGAAGCCTATCAGCTCCAGCACACGAAAGCATCTTGTTGATACGCAAGACATGGAATGGATGTACCCTGACTCTCAAATGGAAAGCATCCTTTCCAGCATACTTGGCCATGTACTTGTTGCAAGCAATACGAGCTGCCTCAAGTGCTTCACTGGAGACATTCTCCTTTTCCCAAGACACTAGATGCACACAGAATGGGAATTCATCCACTCCTTTCTTCTTCATACCCACATCATAAATCCTGATCTTGGGGTCAGGCACACCACGGCAATAGCGTGATTTTGGGTATGGCTTATTTTTGATCTGGCGATAACACCTAGCAGGTCCTGTAAAAAACAGAAATAATAAAAGATTATCAATTACACAATACAAGCCCCAAAAATATCAATTACACAATATCATAAATATTATAACATATTATGTTTAAGATTACAATACAATTAAGCAATTCCAATAAAACCCTAAACAAGGACATTTGCAACAAATCAAATTCAAAAACAAGCTTAAAAAAAATTCTATTACTTTTCAAGAACATACAAAGCTAACATACACAGCTATACTCGCAGTAAGATTAAAAAAGAACATGTGCAAATAAATAGATAACCACTTTAATCTGTTTAAATGAATCGAATATAAAAACCAATAATTTCCAAATTCTAAACGATCAGATCAGATTAGGTTAGGTTAGAAACACTTACTCCTCCCCATGGCGGCGATGCCTCTGTTGAAACTGAGGCGAAAACCCTAGAAAATGAAAATGAGAGAGAGCAGAAGCGAAAGGCAGAAGAACCTTAACACGTATGTACGCTCGTTTATACCTGTGTGCTTGCGTCATCATAAATTTCATTTAAAATTCCGACCCGATATCCGTCCAGCCCGCAAACAATGATGGATTTTTCTATTGACCCGAAACTCACATACCGATCCTAAGGGCATCTCCAATGTCCCCCCTTCCCCCTTCCCCGGTTAAAATGTCACTAAAATAGCACGTAAGTATTTAGTGTTATTCAAATAAAAATTATTATTTTTATTAAAAATTATTATATTTATTATATTATTAAAATTATTTTTTATACTTATAAAATTTATTTTTGCTTTTTAAATAGAGGACTTCTAGTTGGCTACCAAAGTGGGACTGTCCTACTTTGATAGGAGGGAGCATGTCCCTTAGTTCCAGTCTCAAAAAGAGATGTGACTGAAAAAGCATTCTTGTTGAGGATACTCTAAAAACAAGCTTTTTTCAAAAAAAAAATGACAGTTAGAAAAAGAATTTTAAAAATAACCAAAAAAATTGAAAAATTACAAAAATAAAAAGGGTCATCTTCCCATAAAAAATAACGTTATTTTTTAGACATAGATATTGCATACGTTACAAATGTATTATGTACATATTAGTAATTTTTTTTCAAAAAAAATATAAAATCTAAGTTTATTTTAATTTTTTATAAAATAATAACTTTAAGAGAAAATATGTAACACCCCCATGCTCTATATAAGTACTATACATATACCTGGTATACATACAATACGTATATAAAGTATAAGAATGTTACTTTTCGTTTCAATTATTTTAAAACCTTTATCCAAATTCAAGCAATATTACATTAATTTAAAGAACATTTACAAATATCATGATTCTTATAAAAATACAACATAATTAAAATCACATATGTATGCATCACCTTCTAGTTGGTCTCGAGACACTCTTACCCTTCTTGTGGCATAACAGCTGAACTTCCAGATCAATCGCATAATCACCTGCGCGATTACACAACCGCGCTAAGCCCGAAAGCTTAGAAGTACAAATAAAAATAAAATATAAAATATATGCTTTACCAAAGAATCATACCTCATATTTTTAGCATCATGTTTTATTGTTCTTTTACCCCGTTTTCCTTTCTCAATGTATCCTTCATATATTCCCACAAATCTCATAAATTATATACATATTTACATGGAACATTCACAACACGATACTTACCCTTTCTATCTCATATACATAAACATATACATCATTTCAATAAATCACCATTCAATGACCTATCCAAACCTTCATGAAAACAATACTCACAAATTCCACATTCATATACATTTTACACATCATACTATATTTTCATAAAATCATATCTCAACAAAGCTCCTCAAGCCATATTCACTTTCAATATATTATTACATACATTACAAAATCATACTTCATAACATCATTTTATTCACAATTCGTTAATCATGAATCACACTTTCAACAAAGTCAGCCATAAATCCCATTATTCATTTATTTCAACATTTGAATATCACATTGACAACAAAGACAGACTCGGGCCCAAACAACACACTAATATGCCATTCAATTTTCAGAGTTAATGCTTTGGTTTAATTATCACATTTATCATTATCCCAACTAGGCTTTAAGGATTAGGCTCAACCAAGCTTCAAGGGGAACAAAGCATGCTAAGTATCAACCCAACTTGGCTTCAAGAACCAATCCAACCTAGCTTCAAGGGTTGTAACATCTCAATTAGGCTTCAAGAATTTGACCCAACCAAGCTTCAAGGGGAGTAAAACATGTTAAACTTCAACCCAACTTGGCTTCAAGGATCAATCCAACCTAACTTCAAGAGATTGTTACTAATAGGCATGCCACCAACAACAAACTCTGAAAATGGAATAACACATTAGTCACACAATTCATTTATTATTTCTTTATCAATATCATTCTCAATTATCATTATAGCCAATCACAATGGCTTCTCATCTCATTTGATTCATCATGGCCAATCACAATGGCTTCATATCACATTTGATTCATCATAGCCAATCACAATGGCTTCATATCACATTTGATTCATCATAGCCAATCACAATGGCTTCACATCACATTCTTATTCACAATAATACACTTTATTATTCAAGTATACATGTATAACATCAATTACATTAAACATCAATTAGGCACATCTATCATATCATTTCTATCATCACTCAATGGCATTGAACATTATCTAGGCATACATCAATCATAACATTACTTTCACATCATACAAACCTTAAACACAATTACAACACCATCTCTTTCAACACACTTACTCTTTTCTTCAATCCATCCTTAAAATCCATAATCAATTTACTCACGTACTCTTAAACATATCAAAATCAAACAACACACTCTTAAACAATCTATCAAACTCAAACACAACTTCAATTAAACCAAGAAATCAAAAGATGACTTACTTGAATTTCTTGCCAAATCTTCAAACTTCATCTTCACTCTTCTTAAAATCCTTAAGCAATTTGATGTGAAGATCAAAAATCACATCTCTCTCTCTCTCTCTCTCTCTCTCTCTCTCATCCACGAAGAAGAAGAAGAAGAAGAAAGAAAGAATCTTTTCTTTCTTTGTTCTTATCTCTTATATATATATAATAATAATAATAATAATAATATAATATTATTATTTCCAAAATATCTTCTTACTCCTTTTGACTTTCTTTCCTTCTTTCTTTTATTATTATTATTATTATTTAACTATATAAACTTACTCTTCCCTACACCACTTTATACATTATGTATATGTCATATATATATATTGCATTTATATTTCCCAAATACCATATGTATACATATTATCCTCCATATACATCCATTCCTTATACTATTTCCTTTTAATTAATTTATCTATCTTTCTATTTCCATAAAACATATACCTTAAATCCAAATACAACAATAACTCCAAAACTTTTGGGGTATATTTTGGGATATTACAATTCTCTCCCCCTTATATAATTTCGTCCTCGAAATTATTCAGTGTAGTATCAATTCATTCTTAACAAAACACCATCTAAATTTCATATAATATTAATCGTATTCTTATATTATGATTTCATCAAATCACATAACTTCTACTCTCCCCCTTTAGAGTTAATCCTCTTCTCTAAAATTCATAATTCACCATTGTATGGGTATATATATATATATATCTTTATATCTTATTACTTTCTCAACAAAGCAATCAATATAACTCATTACATCTCCAATGAATTTTATCTTTGTATTAGAGTAAGATTATCATTTTAACTCTTTATCGATATTCTCTTAACTTTAACCTCAAAAGTCATTAATTAATATCTTAACATTGATTATTCCATTCTTACAATCACTTTCAAAATAACATTTACCAAGCCTCAATGGATAACAATATCCTTACTTTCTTAAGCTTGCTTCTCACTTAACATAAATATTAATACAATACTTTTAAATTTACTTAACAGGTGAACAACATTTCCCTATTTCTCACCATGTACAATTGATATAATTCAATTTATTTATGTTCATTCATAAGCCAAAATATTACATCATACACATTACCATTTAAATTTTACATTTCCAATACAACTGCACGTATTAAATCTCAATATTGACGCGCAACTTTAGCGAATTCTAAATCAATCGATCTATCCCTCACAAAATACTTACATTTCAACCTTATTTGATTCAAAACAACAATTAACTTATCGAAATTTATCATTGGATTTCACAATATATATATATAATAATAGAACCTAATTCCATTAGGTCAAACTTATATTCAAATTCTAGTCTTTTCAACTTCATATATTCAATCAATAAGAATGATGCTTATAAATATACATTTCATTATTATTATAATTATATCCTCATCTCTCATACTCATTCAAAGTTTATCAATATAGCCAACAACTATGGCTTCATAAACGAACTTTTCCCCAACCAGGTCGGTAGTCCAAGTTCGGTTGCCCAACACAATGGGTCTGCATGTTTCCGCAAGAGGCAGATAAGTCCGCTCATTTATCTTTTCACAATTCATTTTTCATAATCAATTAGGCATTATACCTCAATTATAATTTATTTCCAACATAAAAAATCATGGTTTCTCATCACATCAAAATAGTATACACATATATCATCAACTATATTGAACATCTCATTATTCAATCATATCATCTAAACATGTTTCAATCATATTTACAATTTCTTCCCTTTTTATTATTTCTTCACTTCACATAATTATAATTAAATTTTTAACATAGAAATTATAAGATATAACTTCACCAATCATATCTTTTAACCATGTTTCTGGAAACATAGTTATCAATCTCACCAAAACTGTACTACAGTTATATCATCTTAGTTCTAAATCTGAAGATAATAAAACTAATCAACTAATCACACTAACCAAATCATATGACCATAATATATTAACAATCACGCTTGGGGTTTGTAAATCAATATTGTTCTTCTATTATTCGATTTCCAGCCTTTACGATTATAATGCTAAATTGTATCACAAAAATTATATATATATTTTCCAAACTTTTATTACACTAAGAGTTAACACATTTTAAATTCCATCTCAAAACAGTTTGCTTTTGATTATATGGTCGTTATTAACCTAACTCATGTTCAATAATATTATCTTTAACATTTCTACACCCAACCTTCAATCAGATACAAATCTTACACAAGTTTCCTTCATTACTACATTTCCAATCCATCTCTTCTAAAAATTTCTAATACCATATTCTTTCCTTACAATTTCTTATACTACACTTATACATAAAACATTTCCACGCACAATTACTTTGAGTTCCAAAACTTCTTATGATAGCCTCATTTAGTTATTGACATAACAATTTCACTGTTCAATATTGTTGTCCCAAGATGGCAACCAAGAGGGGGGGTCAAGAAATAATGACAATTTAAAAAACTCAACAAACAAGAAATGCGGAATAGAGAGTTGGTTGAGTAATGGAGGAAGATAAGAACACACAAGATTTATAGTGGTTCGGATTTACTTCAATCCTACATCCACTTCCTTAACAACTTGTTAAGGTTCCACTAGTCTTTGAAGTTTTTACAAGCTCACTTCCAACTTTGGTGTTTTCACAAGTTCACACCTAACTTCACAAGTGTTTTTCTAAGGCTCACACTTACAACCCAAACAAGAGTTTTACAAGGCTCACTCTCTCAACCTAAGTGTTTCCCAAGCTTACACTCAAACTTATACAATAGTGTTTTCAATGCTAACACCTAACATTCATAACAATTCAAATACAAGTTTAAGCAAAAGGAAATTTGTTGCTTGGCTATGAAAATCTTTTCTTAATAATGTTATATTTTTGTTTTCTCATGGAAACATTGTATTTATAGCCAATGTGGTCTTACTAGCCGTTATTGATGTTTTAATAATGTCTTGGCAGATTAGACCTTCTTTACTTAAACTGTCCGAAGCACTTCGCGGTCGCCCTTCATACAAGGATGGTCGCGCTCATGCTTCCTGCGGTCGTCCTTTTAACAAGGGACGGTCGCTACTTTTAAAAAATCTTCAACGGTCGAATTTTAGTGCTCTGCAGCTGGAATCTTGCCCATGATGTGTTTGTCGGACCGTTTCTTGCCCATGCTGTGTTTGTCGGGACGGTCGCGCATCACAAAGTGCGGTCGCCCTTTTTTGAATACTGAAGTGGGATTACAACGGTCATGTCACGTGTCACTTTCTGACAGAGCAAAAGAGATGTCCGCCATAATTTGAATCTTCGCGGTCGCCCTTGGTAGGTTTTCGCGGTCGAACTCACATTCTCGCGTCGAACTTCTGGACGCACCTGAGGACGCGAACACTACTGTCTCTTTGAGCAATTTCTTCTTGAATTGTTGGGCGGTCGCGACTTTAAATGAGACGGTCGCTAAAGTGGTAAGCGAGGTCGAATCATTCACCGTTCTTGTCACCGCGAACCTTACTGTGATTGTAATGATTTAAGTTCCTTGAGTAGCGGTCGGGCAAATATTAGGACTGTCGCTATTCTGTAGGAGCGGTCGCGACTGAGGTCGAACTTCTGACCGCGAAACCTACTGTGACAAGGTTTCATTCTGTAATTGCTTGGAGCGGTCGTATTCAGGTGAGGTGCGACCGCTATAATTGTTCTGTTTACTTTTAATTGAAGCAACCTAATCCTGCAACAAGATTTCTCAAACACAAGTTAAATAGATCATCCATTTGAGTTGTCAAGGATCAAAATTAAGATCATTTGTCTAACAATCTCCCCCATTTTGACTTTGACAATTCAAATGGAATGATGAGAAAAATAATAAGTCTAAAATACTCCCCCTTAACATATGCAACAATCATCGTTAAAAGCATTGTGATTAATAGTTTATCTTAGTGCAAAGGTTATTGTTTGATGCAAACATTTCTCCCCTATTGCAAATATTCAACATTATTGTTCTTATTCTTGTTTTCCCATTTTTGTATACTGTTACTTGGTTCATTCCACTTGGTTCATTCCATTTTGGTATTGTTCTCCCCCATTGGCATAGGCAAAATGAAACAAATGTTAAGCAAAACAAGCATATAAAAGTGCAAACAATGAAAGGGAATATAAACATTATATATATGAAAGTGGAGGAAAGTACAAAGAAGGATTAAAACAAGCATTTTAAAATGCAAAACAATAAGAAAAATCTAAGCTATTCTGAGTCATCATCTAACTCTAACTCTTCTTCAACTAAAGGAGCTTTCCCTTTATCTTGAGGTGTAACAGAGGCAGAGCTAGTACTAATGGACTCTTCTTCTTCAGCAACGCTTTGGGTGTGATCACTTATATCCCAATCTTCAAGATTGCATTGAGGCAAGTCCAATTTGCCTTGCATGTCATAAAGATCATGGTGCATGTGGGATATAAGGTCTATCCTCTTGTTTAAGTGCTGGAATCTCTTGGAGACACTTTTCTTGAACTTAGAGAGTTTCCTTGAGAGAGTCTTGATTGCTTAGAGGATGAGTTGTGTGGAGGATGAAGCAGTTTCTTGAGCAACTTTTGATGAAGTTGCTTTTGGGGGTAATTCCACAGCAACTTCTACAGAATCTCCCTCTTCCTCAATTGTATACCTTGGCCTTTTCTTTTGTTTGTCCATAACACCTTTCTTGCCAAAGGAGTATACATATGATCCTTCAATTTTTTTTACACATCCAGCATGCTCTAAGTAATCTATTGTGATAGCACTAGAGGCTAGAGTGAAAGGGCTTCTCAAAGTGGCTAAGTTTAAATCATTCAGAAGGTTTAGGTGCCTAGCTATTTGAGTAACTTGAGAGGATAGGAAGAAGGTACCAGTTCTTGTAACAGCATGATGATAAAAGGTATCAATCAAGAACTTGGTTGTGTTCATTTTGATGTTGTGGGTGAAAGCATAGAGAAAGATAAGGTCTCTCTTGGTTACTTTCTCATTCCCATCTGCTCTTTGGTGAATGGTATAGGTGATAATCCTATGGAGCATCCAGTGGGTGAGAGATTTGATGTGCCTGGCTTTAGATTCCTTTTCAAAGGAAGTTTCAATGGAAATTTCTCGCCAGAAATCAGAAAGGGTTGGGTTTGAGAAGATTTGGTCATTGTAGGAGGTTATACCTTCAGAAGGGAAGTTCCAAATTCTGCCAAAATCTTCAAGGGTTAAGAATTGATACTGATCAAAGAGTTTGAACCTAACCCCATACCACCCTAGTGCAGAGTTTGCACTCTTCTCTATCTGGAATGACATTAGAAACTCCTTACTTAGACTAGAGTAACCTACTTCTTCTGGAAAGACAAAATTTCTCCATCCAAGGACATCCAACAATCCTTCAATTTCGTCCTTGATGCCCAAGGCAGACAGCATCCCACCAAAAGGTGATTTGGTGCCTTCAACCTTCTTCTTCTTTAGCATGGCATACCTAATGTCTTCCTCAGTGGTTTGGTGATGAGGTTTGTGAATTTTTTCACCCCTTTTTGATTGTGGAGGAGATGGAGGTTCAACAACAGGTTCTCTAATGGTGATTCCTGGAACTCTCTTAGCTTGACCCTTAATTTTGGAAGTGGTTTTTCTTTTGGGAGCCATTAGATTAGAAAGAGTAGAAGTAAACTGGAAAACAGAGGGTGATTGAGATGTAGAAGTTTTTTAGGGTTTCAGAAGTAAGTTTGTGTGCTTTGATAGGCAAAATATCAGATAAACTGTTGCAAAACACTTTTAAATAGATGAAGTAAAGAAAATAGCCGTTTATGACTGTTGAGAGTTAAGAGTTGCGACCTGTCACACAGCCAACGGTTATAAATTTTCGAGCAGAGTGTACAAGGTGCGGTCGCAGATTTAACAAGGTGCGATCGCGAAATGGTGTACAGCGACCATTATTATGATCAGTACGCTCGCGAGTGAAGAAAACATCTGTAACGGTCGAAACTATTCAAATTGGTGCGATCGCGCACAAATTTTCTCGACCGCGCTCAGAGAATTTTATTGAATGAAACTAGCAGACGAAGTAGCGAGCGCAAAAGAACACTGGAGCGACCGCTACATACTCAAAAATAAAAGATTCAAGGAAAGATGGAAGATATTCTAAGTGTGTTAAGAAAAATTAATTTCATGCACATAGAAACTTTATTTTAAGGCAAAAATTCTAATTAACTCAAAGTGATTCCATCAATCATTCCTAAATTGAGTTTGATGAAGTTAAGTCTATCTTCATTCAAGGGTTTTGTAAAGACATCAGCAAGTTGATTTTCTGTATCTATGAATTCTAAGGTTATATTCTGATTTTGTACATTTTCTCTTAAGAAATGATGTCTAATATCTATGTGTTTGGATCTAGAATGTTGGATAGGATTCTTAGACAAATTGATAGCACTAGTGTTGTCACATTTAATGGAGATATTGTTAAACTTTTTACCATAGTCAAGCAATTGTTGTTTCATCCATAATACTTGTGTACAACAAAAACATGCTGCAACATATTCAGCTTCCGTTGTGGATAAAGCAACTGATGCTTGTTTCTTACTATGCCATGACACTAGACAATTACCAAGAAAGTGACATGCTCCTGTTGTGCTTTTCCTATCTAATATACTACCAGCATAATCTGCATCTGAAAATCCTATAATATGAAATGATGTGTTTTTAGGATACCAAAGTCCTAAATGTATTGTACCGCTCAAATATTTCAAGATTCTCTTAGTGGCATTCAAGTGTGATTCTTTAGGACTAGTTTGAAATCTAGCACAAAGACATACACTATACATTATATCAGGCCTAGAAGCAGTTAAGTAAAGTAGTGATCCGATGATACCTCGATATTTCTTCTCATCTACTGCTTTACCATTATCATCTTTACCTAATTTCAATGATGTGCTCATAGGAGTTTTGCTAGTTTTGCAGCCATCCATTCCAAATTTCCTGATGAGTTCTTTTGTATATTTGGATTGGTTGATGAAGATCCCATCTTTACATTGCTTGACTTGCAGTCCAAGGAAAAACTTGAGTTCACCCATCATGCTCATTTCAAATTCCCTAGTCATACAAGAAGCAAATTCTTTGCACAGGGCTTCATTAGTAGCTCCAAATATTATGTCATCCACATAAATTTGTACAATCAAAATGTTGTGCTTATCCTTTTTAACAAAAAGAGTTGTGTCTACTTTTCCTTTTGAAAAACCATTTTCAAGCAAATATGCACTAAGTTTATCATACCAAGCTCTAGGTGCTTGCTTTAATCCATATAAAGCTTTGGTAAGTTTGAAAACATGATCAGGAAATTTGTAGTTTTCAAAACCAGGAGGTTGTTCAACATAAACTTCTTCATTTATGAGTCCGTTTAGAAATGCACTTTTAACATCCATTTGATAAAGCTTAAAATTCATATGACATGCAAAAGCAAGTAATATTCTAATAGCTTCCAATCTAGCTACGGGGGCAAAGGTTTCATCATAGTCAATACCTTCTTCTTGATTATAACCTTTGGCTACCAATCTTGCTTTATTTCTAATGATGTGACCATTTTCATCAAGCTTATTCCTATAAACCCATTTGCATCCTATTATAGAATGATCTATAGGTCTAGGAGTAAGTTGCCAAACATTATTTCTTTCAAATTGATTAAGTTCATCTTGCATTGCAATTATCCAATTTTCATCATTTAAAGCTTCCTCAATAGTTTTTGGTTCAATTTGAGAAACAAAAGCAACATTAACATCAACATGATTAATTTTAGATCTAGTAGTTACTCCCTTTGATGTTTCTCCAATGATGAGTTCCTTTGGATGATCTTTCTTGTATTGCCAATCCTTAGGTAGATCTTGAGCCTTTTCTTCAAGTTGATTGATCTTTGGAGCATCAATAGATTCAAGAGGTTCAAGAGTGCCTGCAGGGTCATTGAAAGTAATACCTTTCTTTTGATCAAATTTAGATGATTCATCAAATACAACATGCATTGATTCTTCTATAACTAGAGTTTTCATATTAAATACTCTATATGCTTTGCTATATGATGAATATCCTAAGAATATGCCTTCATCTGATTTGGATGAGAATTTTCCAAGATTATCCTTGGTATTCAATATGAAGCATTTGCATCCAAATACTCTAAAATATCCAATTTTGGGTATTCTTCCATTCCATAGCTCATAAGAAGTTTTATTAGTTAAATGCCTTTTATAAACACGATTTGCAATGTAACAAGCTGTATTAACGGCTTCCGCCCAAAAATAAGATGGTAAATCATATTCATTGAGCATTGTTCTAGCCATTTCAATTAAAGTTCTATTTTTCCTTTCAACTACACCATTTTGCTGTGGAGTTCTAGGAGCAGAAAAATTGTGTGAAATGCCAATTTCATTGCAAAAGTTTTCAAAGTTTTCATTTTCAAATTCTTTGCCATGATCACTTCTAATAGATGTGATCACATATCCTTTTTCATTTTGAACTCTTTTTGCAAAGGTTTTGAAGTAATTAAAGGCTTCATTCTTTTGAGCTAAGAAATTAACCCATGTGAATCTAGAGTAGTCATCAACAAGAACAAATGCATATGATTTGCCTCCTAAGCTTGTAACTCTATTTGGTCCAAACAAGTCTAAATGAATGAGCTCTAAAGGTCTAGAGGTGCTTATAACATTCTTTGTTTTAAATGAGCTTTTATGTTGCTTACCATGTTGACAAGGTTCACAAATCCTATCTTTATCATATTTTATCTTAGGTAAGCCATCAACTAAATTCTCATTACAAATATATTTCAATTGATCCATACCAGTATGTCCTAGTCTTCTATGCCATAACCATGCATCATTATTAGTGGACATTAAACATGTATGATCAGAATGTATGCTTACATTGTAAGTGTTGTTTGTTCTAGTACCCTTAAATATGATAACATCATTTGAATTTGTGATTTTGCATTCCTTGGAATCAAACTTAACAAAGTATGCTTTATCACAAAGTTGACTAACACTTAGCAAGTTATGTTTCAAACCATCAACAAGCCATACATCTTCAATTAAATCCTTACCAATAGAACCAATGGAGCCAACACCAAGAATTTTACCTTTAGCATTGTTTCCAAAAGTTACGTTACCTCCATGTTTATAGGTAATACTTGTAAAGAGCTTTGCATTTCCAGTCATATGCCTTGAGCATCCACTATCCACAAGCCATGTGCTTTCATTGGTAGTAGATTTTAGGCATACCTGCAAGCCAATTGTGGTCATCCTTTTTTAGGTACCCACATATAGTTGGGTCCTTGATGGTTAGTAGAAAGAGTGCCTTCTAAATTTAGATGAGCTTTTCTTATATAACAATAGAAATTTTTGTGACCAAATTTCATGCAATATGTGCATTGCCATGGTATTCTATGCTTCTGCATTTTTCTTTTTGCATTATACATACAACTACAAGTATGTGATTTCTTTTGTACAAGTTTAGTAAACAACAATGCATAATTGTTTTTGGCTTTATCTCCTAGTGAACCGTAAGAAGTTCTTTTAGACTTGGTGCAAGCATGAACATCAGAAATTTTAGTTGTAGATGCTTTCACAAAAGTTGGTTTACTAGGTGCAATGTTGGTTGAGCCATTGAATCCTAATCCATATTTCAAGGAAGGTGATCTTTGATTATTAATTAATGTGTTCAATGCTTCCTTTCCTTTATGAAATCTGGAAATTGATTCTTTTAGTTCTTTTAGTTCATGCTTCAATGTCTCATTTTCTTTAATCACCTTTTCTAAGTCATGTGAGCTTTTATTTAATTCTCCTATTGTATTCATTAAGTGTTCATTTGAGGTTTTCAATTCTAAGGTAGAGTTCTTTAAGCATATAAAATCCTTTTCTAACTTAGAGTTTTTCTCTTTATAGAGCATCATTTTAGAGAAATATTTTTCTATTTTAGAATTCATGTGCTCAATCAAATCACTATCATTTATATCACTTATATCATCATGTGCTACAAGATCAAAGGATTGAGTACTTACCTCATTGGAGTCATCTTCAATAGCCATGAGACAAAGATTTGCAATTCCTTCCTCTTCTTCTTCTTCACTTGAGGAAGAGTCATCCCATGTGGCTTTGAGAGACTTTTTCTTTTCTTTATCCCATTTCCTTTTGTTTTTTAATTTGTAGCAATCCGACTTGATGTGACCGGTTTTTCCACATTCATAGCATTTTACCTCATTTTTCTTTTCTTTATCTTTGAAGGAGAATTTTGGAGGTGTACCTTTGTTTGCTTGTAGTCTTTTCTTCCTTTTCCATTCATTCATTCTTTTTGAGAACATTGCCATTTCATATTCATCATCAGTACCTTCATTGCTTGAGCTCTCATCTTCTTTGATTGCTTTGAGTGCAATTGGTTTTCTCTTTTCTTTCTCACCTTGATCTTCTTCTTTTTCACTGTGCAGCTCAAAAGTGAGTAATTTACCAACTAGCTCGTCGGTTCTTAATGTGCTGAGATCATGAGCTTCTTCTATGGATGATACTTTGGATTCAAAGTTCTTTCTAGCTCTTAGGGCTCTCAAGATTTTACTGTTTACATCACCTTGATCATATACCTTGCCATACTTCTTCAGTTCATTGACAATAGCAAGCAAGCGATTTGTCATGTCGGTGACATTTTCATTTGGTTTCATCTTGAATAGCTCATACTCATGAACATGCATTTGTTTCTTGGTAAATCTTACTTGAGTTGTACCTTCATGGTAGTTTTCAAGTGTTTTCCAAATACAATGTGCACAAGTTAAATGTTGAACTCTTCCACCTTCTTCTCTTGAAATGGAGTTCATCAAGATGGAAGCAGCTCTATTGTTCTTGAATCGATCTCTGATATTGCTAGTTGACCATTGAGCTTTGGGAAGTGGAACTTGAATACCGTCAACCTCATGAGTAGGAGATTTCCACTCATTTTCCACGAAATCCCATAGTTCAATCCCTTCACTGTCTAGAAACAAATACATTTTGTGTTTCCAGTATGAGTAATCCGTTCCATCAAAGTAGGGTCTAAGAATAGAGTTAAGATTTCCATGAGAGCTTGATGAAGAAGAAGTTGCCATTGTGGATCAGATTTCACAATTAAGTTTAAGAAATCTCAGGGCTCTGATACCAATTGTTGTCCCAAGATGGCAACCAAGAGGGGGGGGGGGGGTGAATTGGTTTCGTCAAGAAATAATGACAATTTAAAAAACTCAACAAACAAGAAATGCGGAATAGAGAGTTGGTTGAGTAATGGAGGAAGGTAAGAACACACAAGATTTATAGTGGTTCGGATTTACTTCAATCCTACATCCACTTCCTTAACAACTTGTTAAGGTTCCACTAGTCTTTGAAGTTTTTACAAGCTCACTTCCAACTTTGGTGTTTTCACAAGTTCACACCTAACTTCACAAGTGTTTTTCTAAGGCTCACACTTACAACCCAAACAAGAGTTTTACAAGGCTCACTCTCTCAACCTAAGTGTTTCCCAAGCTTACACTCAAACTTATACAATAGTGTTTTCAATGCTAACACCTAACATTCATAACAATTCAAATACAAGTTTAAGCAAAAGGAAATTTGTTGCTTGGCTATGAAAATCTTTTCTTAATAATGTTATATTTTTGTTTTCTCATGGAAACATTGTATTTATAGCCAATGTGGTCTTACTAGCCGTTATTGATGTTTTAATAATGTCTTGGCAGATTAGACCTTCTTTACTTAAACTGTCCGAAGCACTTCGCGGTCGCCCTTCATACAAGGATGGTCGCGCTCATGCTTCCTGCGGTCGTCCTTTTAACAAGGGACGGTCGCTACTTTTAAAAAATCTTCAACGGTCGAATTTTAGTGCTCTGCAGCTGGAATCTTGCCCATGATGTGTTTGTCGGACCGTTTCTTGCCCATGCTGTGTTTGTCGGGACGGTCGCGCATCACAAAGTGCGGTCGCCCTTTTTTGAATACTGAAGTGGGATTACAACGGTCATGTCACGTGTCACTTTCTGACAGAGCAAAAGAGATGTCCGCCATAATTTGAATCTTCGCGGTCGCCCTTGGTAGGTTTTCGCGGTCGAACTCACATTCTCGCGTCGAACTTCTGGACGCACCTGAGGACGCGAACACTACTGTCTCTTTGAGCAATTTCTTCTTGAATTGTTGGGCGGTCGCGACTTTAAATGAGACGGTCGCTAAAGTGGTAAGCGAGGTCGAATCATTCACCGTTCTTGTCACCGCGAACCTTACTGTGATTGTAATGATTTAAGTTCCTTGAGTAGCGGTCGGGCAAATATTAGGACTGTCGCTATTCTGTAGGAGCGGTCGCGACTGAGGTCGAACTTCTGACCGCGAAACCTACTGTGACAAGGTTTCATTCTGTAATTGCTTGGAGCGGTCGTATTCAGGTGAGGTGCGACCGCTATAATTGTTCTGTTTACTTTTAATTGAAGCAACCTAATCCTGCAACAAGATTTCTCAAACACAAGTTAAATAGATCATCCATTTGAGTTGTCAAGGATCAAAATTAAGATCATTTGTCTAACAAATATTATCCAAGTCCATTCTCATTTCTAATACCATTAAACATGTAATGGTATAAAATAATAAACATATTATATACACATTCATAGGTCACGCTTATAATGTGACTCACTTCCCACCTTTCTTACATATAATCATTTCATTCATGTCAAAAAGTTCATTTCACATATCCTTTTTATATATATACATAATTATTCAATTTATTAAATTTCTCTTTTGCATATAGTTTATACAAATTGAATATTTATCACTTTCCTTTGACTATTATCATTCTCATTCTTTTAACCTAACTTAAGTTATTCATTAACTTAAATAAATATATACACTCGACTTATAATATCATTTCACAAGGAGCTTCATCACATTTCCAATGTGATACCTCTCTCACATTTGTTTTCAAATATCTTTAACATATCTTCCATATTCATTTTCATCCTTTTCAATCAAATTACCTAAAGTAACTCATTTTCATTTGCTCAATTCCTTTTCTTTTATTTCAAACCAAATTTTCCTACTATCAATCTCATCCCCCAATTCTTAATACTTTCATGAGCACTACTATTCATTTCATATATCTCATGTATTAAACACATTAAACTATCAATATCTAAATGATCTTTATTCACATTCCATTAAAACTATAAATTTTCAACTTACTAATTTTCTTAAATTTCAATTTATTCATCTCATTCTCTTAATATCAACTTTAAAACATCTTATATATATATACCACAAAGCAACATCAAAACATATATGTTTCACAATTACTAAGCTCATTCCAAAAATCTAAATGTCACATATTACCACCATTTACATGAGCTTCTACAATATGCAAACATATCACATTTCTATCATTGAAATCATCATGTTTGCATTAAAATAATAGTATAAACAACACCAATATCTCTTTGTACTTAACCAACATCATTTTTTTTTAAAACAAAACCTTAACTTTTCATATCCACACCTTAAATTCTCACACTTAGTCTATACCAATCAACTCATTCAATAATTCACCGTACTCTTTTCATTTAAATAATATATCTTTCCATATTACCCATCCAACAATATTTCCTCTTTCTAGAAATCCAAACATAAAGTTTATTAGAAAGAGGTTCAAATAATAGAGGAAAGATTATATACTTTAATCTCAATTTTGTTTTTAACTCATTCCCAACTTTATTCTTCTAGCTATTTCTTTATATGTCAAACACATATCAATAATCAAATAAATTTTTTTTTAAAATTCCATATCATTTCTTCATGTCACAATCACTTTTCAATTATCAACATTTTAAAATTTGCTTTCATATAAAACCTCATTTACGCACTATCATCTATCTCCTGTAATTCAGATACATCACCAATCACATAATGCCACGTTCGAGACCAACCTAGATGTGAATGCATATGCATGTATTACTAATTGCATTTCAAAACTCTTCTTTTTAATTCTATTTAAACTCTTCAAAAATTTTCTTTTTAATTTCACTTAGGCCGAGAATCTCGAACCTAAGCTCTGATACCAAAATAATTGTAACACCCCCATGCTCTATATAAGTACTATACATATACCTGGTATACATACAATACGTATATAAAGTATAAGAATGTTACTTTTCGTTTCAATTATTTTAAAACCTTTATCCAAATTCAAGCAATATTACATTAATTTAAAGAACATTTACAAATATCATGATTCTTATAAAAATACAACATAATTAAAATCACATATGTATGCATCACCTTCTAGTTGGTCTCGAGACACTCTTACCCTTCTTGTGGCATAACAGCTGAACTTCCAGATCAATCGCATAATCACCTGCGCGATTACACAACCGCGCTAAGCCCGAAAGCTTAGAAGTACAAATAAAAATAAAATATAAAATATATGCTTTACCAAAGAATCATACCTCATATTTTTAGCATCATGTTTTATTGTTCTTTTACCCCGTTTTCCTTTCTCAATGTATCCTTCATATATTCCCACAAATCTCATAAATTATATACATATTTACATGGAACATTCACAACACGATACTTACCCTTTCTATCTCATATACATAAACATATACATCATTTCAATAAATCACCATTCAATGACCTATCCAAACCTTCATGAAAACAATACTCACAAATTCCACATTCATATACATTTTACACATCATACTATATTTTCATAAAATCATATCTCAACAAAGCTCCTCAAGCCATATTCACTTTCAATATATTATTACATACATTACAAAATCATACTTCATAACATCATTTTATTCACAATTCGTTAATCATGAATCACACTTTCAACAAAGTCAGCCATAAATCCCATTATTCATTTATTTCAACATTTGAATATCACATTGACAACAAAGACAGACTCGGGCCCAAACAACACACTAATATGCCATTCAATTTTCAGAGTTAATGCTTTGGTTTAATTATCACATTTATCATTATCCCAACTAGGCTTTAAGGATTAGGCTCAACCAAGCTTCAAGGGGAACAAAGCATGCTAAGTATCAACCCAACTTGGCTTCAAGAACCAATCCAACCTAGCTTCAAGGGTTGTAACATCTCAATTAGGCTTCAAGAATTTGACCCAACCAAGCTTCAAGGGGAGTAAAACATGTTAAACTTCAACCCAACTTGGCTTCAAGGATCAATCCAACCTAACTTCAAGAGATTGTTACTAATAGGCATGCCACCAACAACAAACTCTGAAAATGGAATAACACATTAGTCACACAATTCATTTATTATTTCTTTATCAATATCATTCTCAATTATCATTATAGCCAATCACAATGGCTTCTCATCTCATTTGATTCATCATGGCCAATCACAATGGCTTCATATCACATTTGATTCATCATAGCCAATCACAATGGCTTCATATCACATTTGATTCATCATAGCCAATCACAATGGCTTCACATCACATTCTTATTCACAATAATACACTTTATTATTCAAGTATACATGTATAACATCAATTACATTAAACATCAATTAGGCACATCTATCATATCATTTCTATCATCACTCAATGGCATTGAACATTATCTAGGCATACATCAATCATAACATTACTTTCACATCATACAAACCTTAAACACAATTACAACACCATCTCTTTCAACACACTTACTCTTTTCTTCAATCCATCCTTAAAATCCATAATCAATTTACTCACGTACTCTTAAACATATCAAAATCAAACAACACACTCTTAAACAATCTATCAAACTCAAACACAACTTCAATTAAACCAAGAAATCAAAAGATGACTTACTTGAATTTCTTGCCAAATCTTCAAACTTCATCTTCACTCTTCTTAAAATCCTTAAGCAATTTGATGTGAAGATCAAAAATCACATCTCTCTCTCTCTCTCTCTCTCTCTCTCTCTCTCATCCACGAAGAAGAAGAAGAAGAAGAAAGAAAGAATCTTTTCTTTCTTTGTTCTTATCTCTTATATATATATAATAATAATAATAATAATAATAATAATATAATATTATTATTTCCAAAATATCTTCTTACTCCTTTTGACTTTCTTTCCTTCTTTCTTTTATTATTATTATTATTATTATTTAACTATATAAACTTACTCTTCCCTACACCACTTTATACATTATGTATATGTCATATATATATTGCATTTATATTTCCCAAATACCATATGTATACATATTATCCTCCATATACATCCATTCCTTATACTATTTCCTTTTAATTAATTTATCTATCTTTCTATTTCCATAAAACATATACCTTAAATCCAAATACAACAATAACTCCAAAACTTTTGGGGTATATTTTGGGATATTACAAAATAACATCATTTTATAAAAAAAATTCAAAAAAGAACATTAATAATATTATTTTATAATATCATTTTATATTACAGATATATTATGTATATATTGTCTTCCAATTCTTATATGTTGGTTAATTATACACAAATATATATTATATATATTGTGAATATATTTATTGTCTTTCAGTTCTTATATATTGGTTAATTATAATGTGTATATTGTGTATATGTTACACATATATTATGTATATGTTGAAGATATATCGTGTTTCAATGTTTATATATAAACAAAAAATTAAAATAAAATAAATATAAATAAATAACATATATTAATTGAGAAAATATAAATTGATAAAAATAATAAAAAAATTACAAAATAAAATTTTTTTCTGAAATATTTTTTTGAACATGTAGAAGGCATTTTAGTTCAATAATTAAAAAAATATATAATATTACAGTCAAAGAACACCAAAATCAAAATAAAAAGAAAGTTATAAACAAAATTAAAATTAAAATTAAAATTTAAAAGTTAAAAATAAAAATTAAAAATTAAAATAATAATATTTTTGAAAACAGAACTTAAAAAATAGTAATACATATAATTTTCTCTTTTAGTTTTGAAGATAGGCTTTTTACAAAAAAGATAAAAAATAAAGTAAACATTATTTGAAGCGAGTAAGGAGGTATTTTTATAAATAAAAATTTTTTTTGAAGTATTCTGAAACTTTGTTTGAAGATGTAATAGTTTTAAAATTAAACATTGTTTAAGGTAATCATGTTAAAATACTAGTTATGGGGCTTGAAATTGATTGCATTTCTTTTCTTTTTTTTTTTTAAATAATTTTTAACTAAAAAAAAGGTTCAAACATAGAGAATAATAGTAATTGATAAAACACTAGTAATATGAATTTATTTTTAAAAATATAAAAATATTTCCATAAAAATCATAAAATTTATTTTCAAATAAATTTTATATATTATATGCATAAAAATAAAGCAAGAAAAAATTAAATTTGTCGTGTATACGTTGTGTGTACATCGTGTGCATGTTTGTGTTTATTGTGTATATACTAAGTATATATTATGTGCATATTATGTATATATTTATATATGTTGTGTGAATATAAAGTTAAAAAAATTTAAACAATTAAGTTCGTCATGTATATATATTGTTTATATTTATATATGCCTAAATTTGTTATGTATATATTATATGTATGTTATAAATATATTGAATTACAATTGATAATATATATATGCACTTTTTATATATTGTTTAATTATACTATATATGTTGTGTATATATCTGCGTTTTTTTGTGCATACTATATATATATATTTATTATATGTATATTGTATATGTATTATATATATATTTGTATATTTTATATGTATATTTAAATATTTTGCGTATATATTATGAATAAGAGAAAAATAAAACTATTCATGCGTAAAAAAAAAAAACAACACAACACAACGCCATAAACTCCATATAAAAGAAAAAAAAGTCAAATGTTGTATAAATAAAAATCAAAAGTATATATAAAAAAAACTAATAGGCATGAAAATGAAAATGAAAGATTCTCCCATTTCATGTAAATTCCCCTAAAAAATTTAATTTCAAAAATACTAAATTTTAAAAAAAATTATAAATACTTCAAACAATAGTTACTTCAATATTCATTTTTATTTTTCAAACTTTACTGTTAAATAAATATATTGTAGTTAAAATAATAAAAATTAGCATTGTAAATTACATTGTAAATATATAAAAGTGAAATTTTATTTTCAACATATAAATGTATTAATTTACTATAGAGGTAAAATTTTATTTTTGAAGTCAAAAAGGAAATAAAACTCACAAAATTTATATAAAAAGTATATATATAGAAATATGAAAATATTTTAATAAAAAGTACTAAATTTGTATATATTATGTATGTGTTATATGTATGTTGTCACATATGTTTGTATATGTTGTATATATATTCTAAATATGTTCAATTTCAATTCATAATATATATATAGATATATATATTTGTACATTGTTTAATTTTTGTAGACCCTTGAAGTTGACACCTTGTTAAGATTAGTTGTTTTAGATAATTTTTTTGGGCCTAAATGAAAAAAAAAACTGGCGAGAAATGTTAAGGACTGTTGAGCTTGCCAATAAAACTTGTGAGCACAACAATACCTCTAATTAACTTGCTCGATGGTCCAAGGAGTAGACAAGCTCGGGAAAATTGGTCAAATGATGGGCTGGCAAAGAATTATTGAGTTCGCTAGTTGGAACTAGCGGGCTATCATTTCAATTGTCAGTCCTTCCACCAAACTTCACAAAGCTATAAAATCAGACCTTTAGACTATGAACACAGGGGATGAACTTATCAAAATAACATAACACATATCAAAGTAACAATGTAAATATACCAAATCATGTTTAATGAGAATATAAATTATCAAAGTATTTACCAATCTTATTTACCCTTAAAATTAAGCCAAAATCACATTCCAAGCCTTAATTCCAACAAATTCTACATTCCTCCACTTTGGCTACTTTAGCTAAAACACTCCTAAACTAAATAATAAGCCAAATTATTTAATTTGAATCATATCAAATTGTTTAATTAGAATCATATTCATGCTTAATTTTTACCAAACAACCACTAATTACACAAATCCTAACCAACCTTCCAACAAAACCATATTTTCTCTACTATCTTACTCATATTCCACCATAACAAATCAATTTCCATCATCCAACCATAAAATCATCATATACTCATCAAAACAGTTTCAAAATAATCCATTTTAACAATTATATTCACCTCTATAAAAAAAATTCAAATTTCACATATTCATCCATAAACCCTAGTTTCACCAATTAAGCCGACCTTAACCAATTAATCATTAAAATCATAATATATTTATTGTATTAGCTTTATAACTACCTATTTTAATAATTAAAGCCAATTTTCTCTCACTAACCAAATTATACATAATCTTAAAAATAAAAAAAACAAACTTGAAAAATAGAATTCTTATTTGATTTATTATTTTCTCTTCAAAATCTACTTGATTTCTTTATAATTTTTGGTGAAATTGGTGTGCTTGATGAAATTAGGTTATTCCCCTTTCTCTCTAAAATTTTGGCCTCCTATAGAAGAAGAAGAAGAAGAAGAGTTTTAATTTTAATTTTTGTCTCCCTTTTCCATCCATAAATATATATATTTATATATCATTAATCAACTAATTAATTTAATATTATATACTTTATTATTTCTTTAAATCCCCACCATAAATTTATTTTTCTACTTTGATTTTTTTTCCTTTTTCTTTCGTTTCCTTTCCCATGTTTTTATTTGTTACTTTTTTTATATATATAATTTAGGTATATAGATATGTATATCATGTGTGTATGTATCATGTATATCTAATGTATGTATTATGTATATCTTAAGTATAGTTTATGTATATCCCTCTTCCAACATATTTAGTTATCCCTCCATATTAATTAATCTTATGTCCATTAAAATTATGGATGTTATATATAATATCGAGGCTAACGTGGAACCAACAATGAAGACATTCCAATGCACCTTACATCATCAATGTTTATTACCATGAAACACCATATTTGTTTTGACTGTTTGTGTGACATAATGTTGCCTTAACATGGATTAAAAGTGAATGCATGTACATAATGAATAAAATGCCAAGGTGAATGTGATAGTTTGATCTGTAAAGGTATTTGTTGATTATAATATGATTATTCACGTATGCATAACATAATATGAGTGAAATATGAACTACGGATGAGTCTTTGGGATTTTTTGACATAAAAATCATGTGAAACTAGGATTTACAATGAGGTAGAAGATGAATATTGTCGAGTCCACTAACTCTATTATCGAGCTCATCAATATCATTAGCCAACTCGACATTTTACCTTGTTCTCTCAGAAACTGCAACACTCTTATGCCATATATACATACAGTACATACATCTCATGTATATATAATACATATACAAAATATAAAAATGTCCTAAATCTTTTAATTTAAAAATATCCATAATTATAAGAAAAAATTTTAGACTTTATAATAAACATTTTAGTAAGTAAATAAGTATATACATCAATGATTTAATTATCAAAATACAAATTTTAAAGAAAAATCTTTGAAAAAAATTTGCCAGAGTTTTACTTGTATTTTGAACATAAAAAAATCAATTAACAAAACCTACAAAGAAAGCGGCACTTTGAAAAATCTACATGCAGACCCTTAATTTTTGACCCAGTCTGGTCCGATATATTTTATGTAGTCCAAAATAATTTTTGTGATATTTTAATAATATTTATTTTAGAATTTATTATTTATAATTTTTAATAAAAATAAAAATGGTAAAGTTAATAAAATAAATAAATAATAAAAAATAATAATAAAAATAAAAATTGGCGACGAAAAAATCGACGAAATTCGTCGCCGAAAGTTGAATTGGCCAGGCTAATTCGCCAGAAGGAATTTTCTGCGGCGAATTGGCTGGCCACAGAGCCCGTCCGCAGCAGCTCGCGGTTTTCGCCAGCAATTTTTTTCTCCAGCGTAATTTTTCAACGCAGTTTTTTCCGAAACCAAATTCTATTTGGTTTTAGTTTCTTTTCCTAATTGGTTTTAATTTCCTTAAACAAGTAGGAGTAGGTTTATGATTTTCCTATAAATAACACATTAAAACTCAAAATTAAGGGACTTTGGACTTGGATTGGATCGGAAAGATTAGTCTTTATTAGAGTAAAAAAGAGATAGAAAAACAATAGCACAAGAGATTAGCAACAAAGAAAGTAATCAACAATCCATTCAAAGGCAGCAACACTGCCTTTGTCTTTGTTCATCCAGAAACAAATTGTGGAGGATCCAATGAATGGAGGTTTGATTATAAATTTTTGATTTAATGTTATTTACAATGTTTTCATCGTTTGTTTTTTTAAGTAACCAAAATTATTAAACTTAATAATATATTTTACATTAAATCATACATTCATCCAGTAGCCATTAGTCAGTGATCAAAACTTCAAAACCCTAAAAGTATTTCTTCTGTTTCCAAAACCTTAAAACCTAAATTATCTTTTCTGCTTTTAAAAAATCTTAAAAACCCTAAAAGTGTTTCTTCTGTTTCCAAAACCTTAAAAACCCTAAAATTACTCTTCTGTTTCCAAAACCTTAAATCCCTAAAACTATTTTTCTTTTTCCAGAAACCTTAAGGACCTTAAAACTATTCTTCTGTTTCCAAAACCTTAAATCCCTAAAACTATTTTTCTTTTTCCAGAAATCTTAAGGACCTTAAAACTATTCTTCTGTTTCCAAAACCTTAAAACCCTAAAACTATTTTTCTTTTTCCAGAAACCTTAAAGACCTTAAAACTATTCTTCTGTTTCCAAAAGCTTTAAAACCCTAAAATTGTTTTCCCAACTATTTTCATCTACACCATAACCTTTTGTCCAAAATCTCTAAATGTTTTCTTAAATCTCCAAACCCTAGTTCTCTTTACATTTTCTAAAAATCATAATTATTTTTATAAAACTCTAAACTGTTTTCTTAAACCCTAAAACTAAACATGTTTTCTAAAATAACAAAAATCCTAACTTTCTCGAAAAACTAAAATAGTAAACCCTAAGTTTTCCTAAACCCTAATTCAGTGAACTTAAAATCTAATTTAGTAAATCTCTAAAGCCATAATCCAGCAAACCTAAAATCACAATCCAGTAAACATGAATCATAAACCTAATGTCTTAAGATTTCAAAACCCTAATTTCATGATGTTACCCTTAAACCCTAATTTGATTAACCAAAAAAAAATCTTACTAATTTCTTAAATGTATAAGACCCTAAATCTTTACAGTAGTCTAAATAATAACAATAATAATTCTAAAAATTCCAAAACCCTAATTATTAATTAAAGAACTCTAAATTAAGGCATAAACCTAAATTTGCATCTTTATTTACTTTATTTAATTTTAGATGTGATTATGGTATTTATTATATGTTTTGATGGTTGATTTATTTTCAATGCTTGATTTATTTAATTTATCATGAATGGATTATTTTTTTTTTATTTTTATGATTATTATTTATTTGTTTTAATATTAAAATTGCAAGAGGTATGTTTCCACTTTGTGGGTACCTCATTAGTTAAATATTATATAATTTAAATTGCTTTTATATTTTGGGTTAATGTAAAGGACATGTTTCCATCTTTCGGTGGGCGTTCTATCTAGTTTAGACATGGACAATGTAAGGACATGTTTCCATCCTCGGATGAGTGTCCATTTATTTGCTTTGTTTGGACCTTGCTTTGATTTTAATATAATGATGCTTTATTTTAATTGTTGCATGTAATATGGATATTATTATTATATTTAAGAATTTTATAATATTAAGACCTAAAAAGGAGGCCAGTTTCAATGAACCGGGTGTTGTGGGGGTGTTGGGCCATTTCTCACCTTTTCCGCATGTACCCAACTTTCCGAAACCATTAGGGGGTTGGAAATTCCTTAGGAATCGAGTCATCCACCCTTTTCTTTTTTCCGGCCCATCCGGGTAGCGACTCCATTTTCTTTGGGCTTAGGTCCGTGTTCTCTAAGGCCCCGAGCCTAAACAGTGCCGAAGTCACAAGAACCATTCCATCGGGAGTGGGGGCAAAAATCCCTACTCACAGTGGTGACTCTACTGGGGATAAGAGAAGTTGATTTCATTGGTCTTTATATTATTCTATTCTTCCTTATAATAATATTATCCATTGCATCATATTAAATTGCATTGTGTGCGTGAGTTAGGATGCCTATGTTACCCGTGTTATGTTATGTAAGGGATACCATGCTTTCACTCAAGGTATGGAGATCGAGCATGGCATAACCACTCATAGCCTCGTACCATTTGGTATATACTTGCTATGGGAACCTAAGCCTTTTAACCCAAAAACTAAAGCTCATGTAATTGACCTAGTTACTTTCCTTAGGTTTTACCCCAAATGCATGTTGTTTGACTATGGCCAATTTATCTTGGCTTAAATCATGGCTTATTTGGTTTGTTCTTTTTCTAATATGACCTAAGTACATTGTAAGCTCAAAATAAATTTTTCTTTAAAGTCCAAAAGACCAAAACTATTTTCAAAACTTTTCAAAATGGTCTTTGGACATAAAACTTTTCTAAAAAACAAATAAAAAATTCTTTTGCTCATGACCCAAATACTAAACCCAAAATCCATTTTTTTCTAAAATCTTTTTACAATGGGCTTAGAAACAAAATTATTTTCAAAAGAGCTTACAAATATTTAGGTCAATTACGAAATACCAAAAATCAATTGTGAGCCTAGTTTATACTAAGAAATAATTGATCATGAGCTTGTTTTTGGCATGAATCATTAGTTACTTTTTCAAGTGAGAAATCTATTTATAATAAACCTCTTAATTTAGTTTTAATCCAATATAGCATAAAAGATGCTTTAGTTGGTTGAATGGATTAAAACTTAATTAATGGGAATTATCATGAACTGATTTTCATTTTCGAAAATATAACTATTGGTTGAAACGTTAGAGGGAATTATTCGAAAAAGAAGATACCCCATGTTGGTATTTTGTTAACCATATTACCTAGGAAAAGAGACTCACCAATCGTGTGTGGAAGTTATAAGGTTGGAAGGGACGTTCTACTTATCTTTGTCTATTGTTTGTGCATACATGCATACATCTGCATCTCATATCATTGATCCTCTCTGGCTCCCAGCCTTGGATTACAACAGTTCAAAAGCTTACGACAATCCGACCTACGCCGGAGATGAAGAATCTAGTAATAACTCAATCATTTGTTCACCAAAAGCAATGGAGCTCGAACAAATTCAAAGAATGGTGGACGACGCCCTCAATGCCAAGATGGAAGAAATAAAAGAGGCCCTAGCTGAGACCATGAAGAACCAATTGGCTGCAATTTTAGGAAATCATACTGAAGCATCTGCTAGCACTAAGAAGCCAAAGGATAAAGGGAAGACTAAAGTTGGTGAAGTGGTTTTTGATGATGATAAGGTGATCATTGATGATGATGATGATTGAGCTCAATATTTTCAAGATCCTCAAGACAAGAAGAAAGAACCGAAGATTGTTGAAAGATCAGTTATGGAGAAAACTGAGACTTCTGATGTTGAAAATATGATCGCAGATTTAGAAAAGAAATTTGAGAAGAAACTGAAAACCGAAGAAATGTCCAAAGTTGACAAATTATTTGATCTAGACGAAGAAGTGCCATACAAATTCAAGATGTCATCCTTTGTAAAGTTTGATGGAACTGAAAATCCTCACCTCCATGTGAAGCAGTATATCACTGCTATACAGTCTGTCTGAGCTACTAAAGCTCAAACTCTAAGGTACTTTATGCTCTCATTGGATCCTGTTATCCAAAATTGGTTCAATACCTTAGATGATGGAACACAAAAGAGTTGGGATCTGCTATACAAGGCCTTCATCCAACAATATGGATAAAATGTTGAAATGGAAGTTATCTTAATGAAAGTTGAGTCCATTAGACAAAGGCCAAATGAGAATTTTTGGACTATGTCAAAAGATGGAGAAATAAGACTGCTTTGCTCAAGAACAGGCCTGATGAATCCGATCAAATAAGGATGATTGTGAGAGGTGTTGCCTAGCCTTCATGAAAGAATGTCTCATACACTCATCCGTGATTTCAAAGATCTCCTCAAGCTAGACTGCAAATCAAAGAATGGGAAAGAGAGAAGAATCATTTTTTAACAAGAAAGAACGAGAAAGGAAACTATCAATCTGGTAGCCAAGGCATGCAAAAGGTAGTTGGTATTAATGCTACTAACCAAGGAACAAGAAGATAGTTTTCAGAATTGGGAAAACCGATGTCTTGGGTTCTCAATAAGCTTCAAAGAAAGGGATTGTTACAACCCTTAAATCCTTATCCTTTGCCTAACCCTCTCCCACCTAATTTCAACACTAAAGCATTTTGCCAGTTTCATCAAATGCAACGGCACGACACGGATAGATGTGTTAGGTTGAGGCATGAGATCCAAAATTTGATTGATAGTGGGAAGCTACCCAAGCCCAACAAGCCAAACACCAAAGACAACCCATTACTGAAGTTCAATAGAGTACCACCACCGGCAACCTTCATGATTGGAGGAGGTTTGCATGAAAGTTTTGTCATGTCTTCTTTTCAAGATGTTGGTGGAGAAGCAACCAAAGAAGAAGAGGTATTTGGCGAAATTAAACAAGCTATGGTGGGTAAAGAAGTAGAAATTTGTGTTGTGAATGGGTTTTGGGATTCAATCGATAGTGATGACGATCTTGTATCCAAGAAGGAAGAATGGACCTGGTCCGAGCCCGAGGAAGATAAAGTAATGAACACTAGATCCGTTAAGCCTTATGCAAGGCCACCGCCTAAGGAGGTAGAAATTAATAAGGGAAAGGAAGTCGAAGTAGGGAATAAAGAAGAGGAAGATGATACCGTGCTCAAGCAATTGAAAAGAATCCAAGCAAGTGTTAGCATTTGGGACTTATTGGCTACTTCTAAAAAGCACCGAGAAACTATGGCCAATGCCTTAGCTAGCATGCCAATTTCCACTTCCATAACACCGGAGGAGCTGATCAACTTTATAAAAATTGAGGGAGTAATGAAATGTGAGGATATTCAAGAGAAGAGCAAAGTTAATATGGGAGCGATATCTTTCTTAGATGCGGATTTAAAAGAAGAGGGGAGAGATCACGTCCGTACTCTCTTTATCAAAATAGAAATCAAAGGGAAAAGGACTCCATGTGTAATGGCTGATGATGGGTCTGCCATAAATGCTTGTCCACTTAAAATATTGCCAAAACTAGCCATGTCAACAAGGGATCTAAACCAATCGAGGTAACCATTAGGGCTTATGACAATACCAAGAGATATGCCGAAGGAACTTTCAAAACTGCTGTCAAGGTTGGTCCAATTGAATCTATTGTTGAATTTGTTGTTTTGGACATACCTGTTACCTTTGCCTTACTCTTGGGACGACCATGGTTTCATCCTCTTGGTGGAGTTCCTTCCACCCTTCATCAAAAGATCAAGTTCCCTAACAAAAATGAGACAGTGTTCATCGAGGCTGAAGATAATGAGGTTGTTAACGCTCTAATGATTGAGAGGCCACTCAATGGTTTCCAAGTAGTTGTAATTTCTGATGTTGAAGTAGTGGACTCTAAAGTCTTAAATATGATGAAGAACATGAACTACCTTCCCGGAGCTGGTCTTGGAAAGGGCAAGGCCGGTTTGACAATGTTGCCAGATTTTAAAACTCAAACTTCCAAGAAGTGGTTGGGATATGATGAAGTCAACAAAGATGTCCAGCCAAAGAAGAATGAGAAGATGAGCTTTCTGCCACTTGAAAAAAATCTTTGTCAAAGCTCCAGACATGGGACCACTCCAAAGAAAGCCCGAGCCAATCATGTTCATGAAAAAGTTGATCCCGGGTTTTGAAATTTTTATAGATGTTGCTGAGCTAGTGGAGCACCTAAATACCCAGGTCCAAATGGGAAAGATGAGTGGTTTAGCCCTAGTTAAGAAGATAATTCGACAAGGTTACTACTAGTTGACTATGGAGAGAGATTGTATAGAGTTTGTAAAGAAGTGCCAACAATGTCAGATGTATGATAATTTGAATCACATGCCGCTTGAAGAATTACATTATATGTCTTCACCCTGGCCCTTTGCCACTTTGGATATCGATATTATAGGAGAGATACATCCAACAGCCTCAAACGGTCACCGTTTCATTGTAGTAGCAGTAGACTATTTTTCAAAATGGGTCAAAGCCGAATCCTTCAACAAACTGGGCACAAGTCAAATGGATAGATTTATTGAAAAGAACCTCATCTGCAGGTATGTGGTCCGGCACAGTGTGATATCAGACAATGGGATACAGTTTCAAGGAGCAGTTAAGGACTTATTCTCGAAGTACCAAATCCATCATCACCGATCCTCTCCTTATATACCAAAGGCTAATGGTGCGGTAGAAGCAACGAACAAGACAATTAAGCAGATCTTGTCCAAGATGACCAAGACATATAGGGATTGGTCAGAGATGCTTCCTTTTGCTTTGTAGGGATATAGAATAAGTGTGTGAACACCGACTAGAATGACACCATTCTCCTTGGTTTACAGGATGGAAGCAGTGTTGCCAGTTGAAATTGAGATCAAGTCGTTAAGAGTGATCTTAGAAGATGAACTGCCTGAAACGGAATGGGTAATGAGAAGATACATACAGTTAGCTTTACTAGAGGAGAGAAGGTTAAAAGCACTGTATCATCATCAATTGTATCAAAGGAAGATAGCTCGGGCTTATAATAGAAGAGTTAAGATCAGAAAACTCAAACTCGGGGATTTGGTGTTGAAACAATGTAAGCCTAACGCATCTGATCCAAGAGGAAAATTTAGGCCTAGATGGGAAGGGCCATACGTTGTGAAACCAGTCATGAATAAGGGTGCAGTGAAGTTATCAGACATGGACGAGAATGAGTTTAGTGAGCCATTGAACATTGACAGTTGAAGAGGTTTTATGTATAAAAAAAAGAAAAAAGAGAAAAAGAGAAGAGCTCGCTAGGCTGAAACCCGAAAGGGCGGCCTATACAAAAGTTAGAGCAGTCCGCTAGTTCTGAAAACCCGAAAGGGTAGGCTAGGCAATAATTAGGGCTAAATGAGAGAAAATTGTCAATTAGAAAACTCGAAAGGGCTAGTTGGCAGCAGGAGTGATCTTGTGTATGCTGGCTTTATGTTTGGTTATTCCCCAATTTAATAAAACAGAATTAATATTAAAATTGTTCTATGTGCACTGTTATAAGTATTTGACCATATATGGATGAAATGAATAAACACAATAGCAAAAGGTGATGACAAATTATAAAAGGAAAAGAAGCATCTCTTATTATTTCTTTTATTATTTTTGCATCCTAACAATGCATTTCCTAAAGAAATTTGACAAATGTAAAATCTATGGCAGACGATAAGTGTAACGTGCAGGCCAGCTTTGCTTCAGTCGATCCAAGTAGGCTTCAGTCAGACAAGGCATATCTAAATCGGGAGTGAATTCAGAACCTCGAGGCTCAACTCCATACTGACAGCCAAGTCGGCTGAGATCATAGCAAGTACCTTGACGAAGAGCAGCAAGAGGTACATGCATCAAGTATGTCCGCATGGTGATACGAGAAATCTTCCACCAAGGTACCAACCAACGAATGTTAACTTCAGCGCGTGAGTGGATCCAGTCAACCCAGTCAGCATGGGAAGAAGCAGGATGGAGTAGTTTCCTAGCAGAATGGTACCTTGGCAGATATCTGGCAAAATTCATGGATGGGGCATTGAGCAAACAAAGACGCTCCTGAAGCCAAATCTATAAGGAAAATTTTAATTAAAAAAGAAGTCCGCTAAGTTGAAAACCCGCAAGGGCAGCTTAGGCAAAAATTAGGACAGCTCGCTAGTTCCAAAAACCCGCATGGGTGAACTAGGCAAAAATTAGAGTAATTTATATAAAAAATAAATAAAAAAATTATCCGTTAAGTTGAAAACTCACAAGGGCAGCTTAAGCAAAAGTTAGGATAGCTCGCTAGTTCCAAAAACCCGTATGGGCGGACTAGGCAAAAATTAGAGCAATAAAAAATAATAAAAAAAGAAGAAGAAAGAAAAACCTAAATTGAAAACCTGAAAGGGCAGTTTAGGTAATTGCCTGAAGCAACAATGGACTCCCAGTCAGTCTCTTTGACAATCCTAATTTAAGCTAGTCTAATCCAACTAAAGTCTCAACTAAGATCACGGGAATCGGTGACAAGCCTCCTTCCATTTGGTCCATGATATCCAATACTCACGGATCAATATCGTCATCAGAGGAAACAAGCAAGAATTGGCCAAGCAAGCAAAGACAAAGCATACGTCCCCATGCCTTAGTAGGAGCCAAATGAGAAAGGCAAAAGTCAATTAAGGGACCAAGCAAAATTTTCTCACCTCTCATCAACTGTAGAACTTTGAGTTTTGAGATTTGAAATAACATCTGCATCTTCTGTTGAGTCTTGGAAATCAATATAGGTAACGCCATTTGTTGATTTTTTGGATAACCAAGGATGGCCTCAAATTCTTCAATCAAGGGACATATTTCAAAGCCATTAATTTTAAATGTCCTAGAATCCATATTCCAAAAAGAAGTCATGGCATGTAAAAAAGAATGGTCCAATTTAGCATTTTGAAAACACTTCAAAGTATCAATTTTTGACCAAGACCTTTGCTTCCAATGAATGGCATTCATATTCTCAAATAGAATTTTTATTTTCTTTAAATGGAGTTTCGGTCATTGTGGAAGGCGGAAGGAAAATTAGAATTGATAAAAGGAGTTTTTATGTTGAAGTGGAAAATCTCTTGGCTTCTGTATGAAATTATGGAGTGAAAAGTGATTTATATAGGAGGATTATACCATTCCAAATTGATAAGGAAAGCATGAGACCGTGATGCATGAGGAAAAAGAATTAGCGACGAAATTTCTTTAATTGCCGTGTTGCATTTGGTTTTAGTTAATTGGTGCGGCTGTGAATGTGAAAAGGAAAATTGTGGCGCAATAATGATGATAAAAAAAAAAGAAAAAAATTGCAGTAAAATAAACATTATATATTATCATTATTATTTTTATACTTATTTTACAATGTTTCCTCAATTGACACAATATATATACATCACTAAGAAGGAGGTGGTAGATCATCAAATAAAGCTCTGAAAAAAGCATCGCCTGTTGGAGGAGGAGGCATATCACCCGTCCCAAGTCCGCCTGAAGTAGGAGCACCAGAATCTCTATTACCTTGGAGTTTCGATCTATAACGGTCCTCATCAGAAGTAGACGAAAGGATCTCATGGTCATCAGTTTAAGGGCCTCTAGATGAAGAAGCACTAGGATCTCTCATCCCCTGAAATCGAAAGTCTCAAAAATTTTGCTCTAATTGACGGTACAAATTTTCAAAATGGGAAACCTGTTGACGACTAGCAGCCAACTCTTCTTGAAGTTTCTTGTTTTGTTCTTCAAGCATCCACTGTGAACCAGAAAGGAAAATAGTAAGAGCATACATAAATCATGCATACATATAGCATACATTATCATGGACCAAGAAATTCTACCAGGTAATTCATGTCAACGCCCTGTGGATGAGATGGCATATTCGATGGACTAGAATGAGCAAATGAAGGAGTAGTAAAAGAAGGTTCAACCTCATGATCAAATGGGCCAGCAGCCTGCAACAATTATTAAAAAAGTCAAAACAAGTTAAGAAAGAAGCAATTGCAATGGAAAAATGGTAAAAGTTTACCTGAGAAGTGCTAGCCCCGAGATTTGGAACAAACTCTCCTCCCTCTTCATGATGTTCCTCTTCATCTCTATCCTCATTTTTTTCAAAAATTTTTCATACGCCAATGGGAGATACGTCAAATTTCAAAAGCCCAATTTGAATAAACTGGGTATAAGATGCACCCGGTGGATAGAGAAAAGTTTCAACATCATAACCGTGCCGAGCCAACCACCATGCATCCTCCGGCATTGATGTAATATTCAAGGTATACTCCGGGCAACGCATCGGGATTCTCCGCTGCTCGGGACCAAGAAACCACTCATATACTCTCTATCCTAGAAACCAGCCACTGGACATAGGGCCGACGATGACTCGGAGAGTATGTTGAAAAGGCAGTGCGGCATTCATGGTGGAAGTCTAGTTTGTCCGCTCTTCTGTGTTCTACCAGGCCAAATTCACCTACAAAATGACATAAGGTAAGTAAACTTTCATATATAAATCTTAAAGTATACTAATACTATTTTACCTGGTCCCAGGTTAAGCAGCTCAAGACAAAGCGTTGGGTATGTACATGGTTAGAGCCGGGAACTTCTACACGATTTGACAACCAGAAATTTAATCTCGGATACCCGATCTCTCTTGGAAAATGCCAGGCACCTTCACAGGATTGTGCTCATATGCCTATGCCTACAACAATAATAAAAATCAAATTCATGCAAGAACAAGAATGGAATTGACATTGGTAGAAGAAAAGTACCTCGACAACCACCATAAAGCCAACAAAAGACTTTTTATTTCTACAAATTTTGTCAAGACTATGGTAAAGACAAGCAAGACTAGCTTTACCCCAGTCGTAAAGTGGTACCATCCTTATATAAGTAAGGGCCCTCAACACTGACAAATGAATGGCGAATTCGGTGCTGCCTAAAATGGTCGACCTGAGCAAATAGAACAAAAATCCTCGAGCATACTGTTGAGCTGTGTCTCTGTGAACCCGTCCTTCATAGTTCATCTAATAACTACGAACTGGCTCAATTTTATCATGAAAGGCCCTTTAAATGATGGTTCCATACCAATTAATTATCAAATTTCTTCAAACGTCAGAATATCATTGGTAAGAGGAACCGGAAGACCATCATACCGAATGCCGGTTATAGCAGCAAAGTCAATCGGACCAATTGTCATTTCTCCAATGGGCAAGTGAAAAGTATGAGTTATGTCCAACCATCATTCTGCAAGCGTCTAAACCACACTTCGGTCTATCGGATACTCCTTGGATGGTAATTGCAAGATAAAGTTCTCAAAACTGCAATCTCGGATAATCTGCCTTACCTGAGAAGGCGCTACATCATACCATTGTCGGGCTTTATAGACACACCCTCCGCCCCAAATAATGCAACGATCACGCTAACATAGAGCCAGATAAGTTAACACGAGGTAAGTATATCATTATATCAATATCACCGATTTTTTAGGCTAAATTAATTTATATTCTATTTTTTCTATTTACTTAAATTCTTAAATTAATATATTTTTTCTAAATTTTCTAAAAAAAAAAATATATGAAAATAAAAAACAAAAAAATATAAAAAAGAAAAAATATAGCCAGCAATTTTTTAACCAGCGCAATTTTCCAACGCAGTTTTTTCCGAAACCAAATTCTATTTGGTTTTGGTTTCTTTTCCTAATTGGTTTTAATTTCCTTAAACAACTAGAAGTAGGTTTATGATTTTCCTATAAATAACACATTAAAACTCAGAATTAAGGGACTTTGGACTTGGATTGGATCGGAAAGATTGGTCTTTATTGGAGTAAAAAAGAGACAGAAAAACCCTAGCACAAGAGATTAGCAACAAAGAAAGCAATCAACAATCCATTCAAAGGCAGCAACACTGCCTTTGTCTTTGTTCATCCAGAAGCAAATTGTGGAGGAACCAACGAACGGAGGTTTGATTATAAATTTTTGATTTAATGTTATTTATAATGTTTCCATCGTTTGTTTTTTTAAGTAACTAAAATTATTAAACTTAATAATATATTTTACATTAAATCACACATTCATCCAGTAGCCATTAGTCAGCGATCAAAACTTCAAAATCCTAAAAGTATTTCTTCTGTTTTCAAAACCTTAAAAACCTAAATTACCTTTTCTGCTTTTAAAAAATCTTAAAAACCCTAAAAGTATTTATTTTGTTTCCAAAACCTTAAAATCCCTAAAATTACTCTTATGTTTCCAAAACCTTAAAACCCTAAAACTATTTTTCTTTTTCCAGAAACCTTAAAGACCTTAAAACTTTTCTTATGTTTCCAAAACCTTTAAACCCTAAAACTATTTTTCTTTTTTCAGAAACCTTAAAGACCTTAAAACTATTCTTCTGTTTCCAAAAGCTTTAAAACCCTAAAATTGTTTTCCCAACTATTTTCATCTACACCATAAACTTTTGTCCAAAATCTCCAAATGTTTTCTTAAATCTCCAAACCTCAGTTCTCTTTACGTTTTCTAAAAATCATAATTATTTTTATAAAACTCTAAACTGTTTTCTTAAACTCTAAAACTAAACATGTTTTCTAAAATACCAAAAACCCTAACTTTCTCAAAAAAATCAAAACAGTAAACCCTAAGTTTTCCTAGTGAACTTAAAACCTAATTTAGTAAATCTAAACCCTAAAGCCATGATCCAGCAAACCTAAAATCACAATCCAGTAAACATGAATCATAAAACTAATGTCTTAAGATTCCAAAACCCTAATTTCATGATGTTACCCTTAAACCCTAATTTGATTAACAAAAAAAATCTTACTAATTTCTTAAATGTATAAGACCCTAAATCTTTACATTAGCCTAAATAATAACCATAATAATTCTAAAAATCCCAAAACCCTAATTATTAATTAAAGAACTCTAAATTAAGGCATAAACCTAAATTTGTATCTTTTTTTACTTTATTTAATTTTAGATGTGATTTATTATATGTTTTGATGGTTGATTTATTTTCAATGCTTAATTTATTTAATTTATCATGGATGGATTATTTTCTTTATTATTATGATTATAATTTATTTGTTTTAATATTAAAATTGTAAGAGGTATGTTTCCACTTTGTGGGTACCTCATTAGTTAAATATTATGTAATTTAAATTGCTTTTATATTTTGGATCAATGTAAATATAGACCCTTAATTTTTGACCCAATCCGGTCCCATATGTTTTATTTAGTCCAAAATGATTTTTGTTGTCTAATTGGTCCAAAATAATTTTTGTTAAATAATTTTTGCTTTAGTATTTAATTTTTATTAATAAAAATAAAAATAAACAAATAAAAATCAAAAAATAAAAATAAAAATAAAAATAAAAATAAAAATAAAAATAAAAATCGGAGTCGAAAAAATCTGCAGCAAAAAAACAGTCGCACAGGCCCGTGGGTTATTTCACCCGCAGGAAATTCCTGCGGGCGAAATCACTGTGCTATTTCGCTCACAGTTTTCTGCGGCAGTTTTTTTCGCCAGCGCATTTTTTCCTGCGGCAATTTTTTTCGGCAGCGCAAATTTTCCGACGCAAATTTTTCGAAACCTAATTCAATTAGGTTTTGGTTTCTTTTTTTTATTATTAATATTACTTACCTTAACTAATTAGGAATAAACAACCTCAAACCACTATAAATAAGGACCAAAGGCAATTGTTTTAGGGGGGGGGGGGAAATTTCACAGTGCTTGGAGAATTGGAATCCGAAGGTGAAGTGGAAAACCAAAAATTCAATTCAATTGATTTTTTAAAGGAGCAGCATCACGATTTAAGCAATTCAAAGGCAAAAAAGGTTGGTCTTTGGAGCTAGTTCATTCAAGAAGAATTGTTTTTTGAGGAATCATGAAAAGAAGGTATGTGTTAATTGATTTTCTTTAATTGTTTTTTACACAGTAGCAAATCTATGAAATTTAGGTTATTCAAAATTAAAAACCTTTGAATTTTAATTTAGTTTTTCTAAAGTTAAAAACATTAATCCGTTGCTTTATTTCCCAAAGAATTTAAAGTTATTAGTTTTATTTCTTCAAAACCTCAAAACCAAAATTTGTTTTCTAAATTTACAAAGTCTTAAAACATGTTATGTTTCTCACAAAAAAAACCCTAAAAACACTTTTTCCAATTATATAAATCTTTTCTATTTATAAAAACTTTAATTTGTTTGGTTTATTTTCATAAAACTTCATGAAAGTATCAAATTGATTTTTAATCCTAAAAGTTCCATGCATCACCTGTGACCCTAAATTCTAAAAATACTAAACCCAAATTCAACTTCCAAAATTCAAAATAATGAACACTAACCCTTTTAAAATCTTAAACCCTAATTTTTATGAACCCTAATCCTTTTAAAACATTAAAAAACATAAAAACATAAATTTTACACAGTAGCTTAAAAACACAATGAATCACCATTTAAAACCACAAATTAAAAGTGTTTTAAAGTCTCTAAAATCCTAGTTTCATGATTTCACCATTCAAATATTAATTTAGTTAATCAAAGAGTCTTACCAACCTTTTAAAACATAAAACCCTAATCTATTTTAATTTCATAAAAAGTCACAGTAGCTATAATTGAACTTTTATTTGCTTTATTCAATTCCATACTTGATTATACTTTGATTTATCTCTTATGCTTTAATTTAATTTCAATACTTGATTTATTTAATTTATCATGGATGGATGTTTATTTTATATTTTGATTAATAGCTTTGATGAATGATTTATTTATGGTGAATGATTATTTACTTTTATCAATTAATTTAGATTTCCAAAAGTTGTAAGAGGTATGTTTCCACTTGGTGGGTACCTCATTAGTTAAACATCATGTAATTTAATTTGCTTTTCTATTTTAGAACCTATGTAAAGGGCATGTTTCTACCTTTTGGTGGGTGTCCTATTTAGGCATGTGATGTAAGGACATGTTTCCATCCTTGGATGGGTGTCCATTTATTTGCTTTGTTTGGACATTGCTTTGATTTTAATATATTGATGCTTTCTTTTAATTATTGTGTGTAATATGGATAATGTTGTTATATTTAAGAATTTTATAATATTAAGACCTGTAAAGGAGGCCAGTTCCAATGAACTGGGCGTTGTGGGGGTGCTGGGACATTTCTCACCTTCCCCACACGTACCCAATTTTTCGAACCCATTAGGGGGTTGGGGATTCCTTAGGAATCGAGTCATCCACCCCTTTCTTTTTTTCGGCCAATCCGGGTGGCGACTCTATTTTCTCCGGACTTAGGTTCGTGTTCTCTAAGGCCCCGAGCCTAAACAGTGCCGAAGTCACAAGAACCATTCCACAGGGAGTGGGGGCGAAAATCCCTGCTCACAGTGGCGACTCCACTAGGGACAAGAGAAGTTGATTCCGTTGGTCTTTATATTATTATATTCTTTCTTATAATGATATTATCCATTGCATCATCTTAGATTGTATCGTGTGCGCGAGTTAGGACACCCGTGTTACCCGTGTTGTGTTATGTGAGGGATACCATACTTTCACTCAAGGTATGGAGATCGAGCATGGCATAACCACTCATAGCCTCGTACCTTTTGGTATATTCTTGCTATGGGAACCTAAGCCTTTTAACCCAAAGACTAAAGCTCATGTAATTGGCCTAGTTACTTTCCTTAGGTTTTACCCCAAATGCATGTTGTTTGACTATGGTTAGTTTATCTTAGTCTAAATCATGGGTTATTTGGTTTGTTCTTTTTCTAATATGACCTAAGTACATTGTAAGCTCAAAATAAAATTTTCTTGAAATCCAAAAGACCAAAGCTATTTTTAAAATTTTTTAAGATGGTCTTTGGACATAAGACTTTTCTAAAAGCAAATAAAAAATTCTTTGGCCCATGGCCCAAATAGTAAGCCGAAAATCTATTTTTCTAAAATCTTTTTAGGGGCTTGGAAACAAAATTATTTTCACCCAATTTTTTCTTACAAAGAGCTTGCAAAAATATTTAGGTCAATTATGAAATACCAAAAATCAATTGTGGGCCTAGTTTACGCTAAGAATAAATTAACCATGGGCTTGTTTTTGGCATGAATCATTAGTTACCTTTTTTCAAGTGAGAAATTTATCTATAATAAACCTCTTAATTTGGTTTTAATCCAATATAGCATAAAAGCTACTTTAGTTGGTTGAATGGATTAAAACCTAATTAATAGGAATTATCATGGATTGATTTCCATTTTTGAAAATATAACTTTTGGTTGAAATGTTCGAGGGAATTATTCGAAAGCAAGATACCCCATGTTGGTATTTTGTTAACCATATACCTAGGAAAAGAGACTCGTCATTCATGTGTGGATGTTATAAGGTTGGAAGAAACATCCTATTTATCCTTATTTGTTGATTGTTTATGCATACATGCATACATTTGCATCTCATATCATTGATCCTCTCTGGCTCACAGCCCTGGATTATGATAGTTCTAAAGCTTACAACAATCCGACCTACGCCGGAGACGAGGTATCTAGCAACGACTCAATCACTTGCTCACCAAAAACAATGGATCTTGAACAAATTCAAAGGATGGTGGATGAGGCCTTCAATGCCGAGATGGAAGAAATTAAAGAGGCCCTAGCTGAGACCATGAAGAACCAATTGACTGCAATCTTAGAAAACCATGCCGAGGCATCTGCTAGCACTAAGAAACCAAAGGAAAAATGGAAGACTAAAGTTAGTGAAGTGGTTTTTGATGATGAAAAGGTGATCATTGATGATGATGATGATTGGGTTCAATACTACCAAGAGGTTCAAGAAAAGAAGAAAGAACCGAAGGCTGTTGAGAAGGAAACTATTGAAAAGATCGAGACATCCGGTGTTAAAAAGATGATTGCTGATTTAGAAAAGAAATTTGAGAAGATGCTGAAAATCGAAGAGATGTCTAAGATCGACAAACTATTTGAACAAGATGATGAGGTCCCTTATAAGTTCAAGATGCCTTCCTTTGCTAAGTACAATGGCACCGAAAATCCCCATCTTCATGTGAAGCAGTATATCACTGCCATGCAGTCCGCCTGGGCTACTAAGGCTCAAACCCTAAGGTACTTTATGCTCTCATTGGACCCCGTCGTCCAAAATTGGTTCAATACCTTGGATGATGGAACACAAAAGAGTTGGGATCTACTTTACAAAGCCTTCATCCAACAATATGGATATAATGTTGAGTTAGAAGTTACCTTGATGGAAGTGGAGTCCATTAGGCAAAGGCCGAATGAGAATTTTGTGGACTATGTGAAAAGGTGGAGAAACAAGGCCACTTTACTCAAGAAGAGGCCCGATGAATCCGATCAAATAAGGATGATTGTGAGAGGGGTGTTTCCTAATCTTCGTGAGAGGATGTCTCATATGCTCATCCATGATTTCAAAGACCTTCTCCAAGCTGGTTTGCAAATTGAAGAATGGGAAAGGGAGAAGAGCCACTTTGTAACAAAAAGGAACGAGAAAGGGAGCTATCAACCTGGTAGCCAAAGCATGCAAAAGGCTATCGGTGTTAATGCTACTAACCAAGGAACAAGGAGACAATTTTTGGAATTGGGAAAACCAATGTCTTGGGTTCTCAACAAGATTCAAAGATAAGGATTGCTACAACCCTTAAATCCTCGTCCTTTGCCTAACCCTCTCCCACCTAACTTCGACACCAAAGCATTTTGTCAATTCCACCAAATGCAAGGGCATGTCACGGATAGATGTGTAAGGTTGAGACATGAGATCCAAAATCTAATTGATAATGGGAAGCTACCCTAGCCCAATAAGCCAAATACCAAAGACAACCCATTACCAAAATTCAATAGGGTACCCCCATCGGCAACCTTCATGATTGGAGGAGGTTTGCATGAGGATTTTTTCATGTCTTCTTTTCAAGATGTGGGTGGAGAAGTAACCAAAGAAGAAGAGGCATTTGAATAAGCTATGATGGGTGGAGAAGTAGCGATTTGTGTTGTCAACGGGTTTTGTGATTCAAGTGATAGTGATGATGATATTATACCTAAGAAGGAGAAGTGGACTTGGTCCGAGCCCGAAGAAGATGAGGTGATGAATACTAGATTCGATAAGCCTTACGCAAGGCCACCACCAAAGGAGATAGAAACTAATAAGGGGAAGGAAGTTGAAATAGAAGAAGATGATGCTGTGCTCAAGCAATTGAAAAGAACCCAAGCAAGTGTTAGCATTTGGGACTTATTAGCTACTTCTAAAAGGCACCGAGAAACTATGGCCAAAGCCTTAGCTAGCATGCCTATTTCTACCTCCACAACACCAGAGGAGTTGATCAACTTCATAAAAATTGGGGAAGTAATGAAATGTGAGGAGGTTCAAGAGAAGAGCGAAGTCAATATGGGAGCAGTTTCTTTTTCAGATGCGGACTTACCGGAGGAGGGGAGAGACCACATCTGCCCTCTCTTTATCAAAATAGAAGTCAAGGGGAAGAGGACTCCATGTGTCATGGTCGATGATGGGTTTGCCATAAATGTTTGTCCACTTAAGATATTGCCAAAGCTAGCCATGTCAACAAGAGATCTAAACCCAACCCAGGTGACAATTCGTGCTTATGACAACACTAAGAGGCATGTCGAAGGGACTTTCAAAGCGGCTGTCAAGGTTGGTCCAATTGAATCTATTATTGAGTTTGTTGTTTTAGACATACCACTTACCTTTGCCTTACTCTTGGAGCGACCATGGTTTCACCCTCTTGGTGGAGTTCCTTCCACCCTTCATCAAAAGATCAAATTTCCCAACGGAAATGAGACAGTGGTCATTGAAGCTAAAGATAATGAGATTGTTAACGCTCTAATGGTTGAGAGGCCTCTCAATGGTTTTCAAGTAGCTGCAATTTCTGATGATGAAGTAGTGGACTCCAAAGTTTTGAATATGATGAAGAGTATGAACTACTTTCCCGGAGCTGGTCTTGGAAAGGGTAAGGCTGGTTTGACAAAATTGCCAGATTTTAGAACTCAAGCTTTCAAGAAGGGGTTGGGATATGATGAAGCCAATGGTGTCCAGCTAAAGAAGAGTGAGAAGATGAGCTTCCCACCACTTGAAGAGATCTTTGTCAAAGCTCCAGATATGGGACCACTCCAAGGAAAGCCCGAGCCGATCATGTTCATGGGTAAGTTAATTTCAGGTTCTGAAATTTTTGCAGATGTTGCTGAGCTAGTGGAGCAAGTGAAGAAAGAGCTCACCCTATCAACCAACAAAGAATCCAATCCAAAAGAGAAGAATGAAGCTGCCCTGAAAGCCGAGAGGACTCCAGAAGAGATTGCTGCCCTGGTTGAAGAGAAGTTTGAAGACATCCTGCTTTATGATTCTGAGAACAATGATTGTGATTTTGATTTTAATTTGTCTGCTTTGTATGAGGATGATGATGTTTTCTTTTTCCAAAATGAATGCAATAAAGTCTGATTTTGCTTGCTTGTGTGATGTTTCTCCTGATGGTTGCATACATTCAAATAGCAGTTACATGAGCATCTTTAATATTAATTCTGTTAACACGCAATCATTAAATTTGGGAACAACTGAAAATCCTAAAAACATTAGCATAGCATCCGACCTTACTCCCGATGAGAGAGAGAGAGATTTGAAAAAATATTCAAAAAATATGAAGAAGTGTTTGCTTGGTCTTATGAGGATATGCCGGGGATAGATTGGGACATAGCCGAGCATCATATTCCTACTTACACTCACATAAAACCTGTCAAACAAAAGCTTAGGTGATTAAGACCTGAGTCGGCTGAATTGGTTAAAGAAGAGGTCACTATGCAAATACAAGTGAAGCTCCTTGAAGTGATAGAATACCTAGATTGGCTAGCCAACATAGTACCAGCGCCAAAGAAAGATGGGAGGATAGAGATCTAAACAAGACTTCCCCTAAGGATGATTTTCCTTTACCTCGTATAGATGTACTCATTGATAGTGCGGCCTCTAGCGTGCTACACTCATTTGTAGATGGATTTTTCGGATATAATCAAGTGTTAATGGCCCAAGAGGATAAAGCCAGAAATGCCTTCATTATTACATGGGGTATATTTTGTGATAGGGTGATGCCGTTCGGCTTAAAGAATGCTGGAGCAACCTATCAAAGGATGGCCACCATACTATTTCATGACATGATGCATATGTTAATGATATGATGGTGAAGTCGGATACGAGGGAGCAACACTTCCAGAATTTAGAATTGTTCTTCGATAGAGCTTTGAAGTATAAGCTGAGATTAAACCCGAAGAAGTGTGTATTCGGTGTTACTTCAGGCAAATTATTGGGACATGTAATTGGTCCGAATGGTATTGAGATAGATCCTGACAAAGTCAAAGCAATCAGGGATATGCCAGCCCCAAAGATGGAGAGAGAAGTTCGGGGATTCATTGGTAAACTGCAGTACATTAGCAGATTTATAGCAAAGCTCACAACAATCTGTGAACCTATCTTCAAGTTGCTTAGAAAGAATTAGCCGGTCGTATGGAATGAAGAATGTCAAAAGGCCTTTGATCGAATAAAAGAGTATTTGTTGAATCCACCTATTTTGAAACCACCTAAACTCGGCAAACCTTTATTACTATACTTAGCAGTAGAGGAAGAGTCTATAGGAGCCATACTGGCCCAAGCAGATGAGTCGGGGATTGAGCATGCCGTTTACTATTTGAGTAGAAAGCTCCTACCTTATGAAATTAAGTATAGTATCATTGAAAAGACATGTATAGCCGTGGTTTGGTCTTCTAAGAAGTTGCGACATTACTTTCAATCGTTTAGTGTGCAAGCAATTTCCAGGTTGGATCCAATGAAGTATTTAAGAGAGACATAATCTTTAATTGGGAAATATGGTCGATGGTTGATAATATTAGAGGAATTTGAGATCGAGTATGTAACCAGGAAAATAATCAAAGGTAGAACGGTGGCAGAATTCCTGGCTCAACAACCATTACCAGAAAGTGAAGAGGTAATTTTGGAGTTTCTAGATGAACATTTAGAAGCAATTGAAGTACAAGGGTGGAAAATATATTTTGATGGAGCAGTAAACAGGAAAGGAGCAGGTTTGGGAGTTATACTAGAGTCGCCCGAAGGGGAACTTATCCCTTTAGCCAAGAAGTTGAAATTTAGGGCAACCAATAATATGGTGGAGTACGAAGCTTGTATTTTCGATTTGGAAACCCTAATGATTATGAAGGTGGATAAGGTGGAAGTTTATGGCGATTCTTTGTTAGTTGTATCCCAAGTAAATGGAGAGTGGAAGTTGAAAGAAGAAAAATTGAAACCATGCCACCATTATTTGACCATGATGAAGAAGAATTTTAAGGAGTATAGGTTTATACACCTGTCAAGAGAAGAAAATCAGATGGCTAATGCCCTAGCCACATTGGCTTCGGTATGAGAAAATCCTACCAGCCTATTCCTTAAGCCTCTGATCTTGACCAGTTCATCAACTCCTTGCTATAAATATGAGACAATCATAGAAGTTGATACAAACCATGATGCGTGGTATGATACTATAAGGCAATTTTTGGAGGAAAGAGAATATTCGCCGGGGGCAACAAAGAAAGAGAGAAGAGCCATAAAGAGGTGGTCATTGCAATACATCACCTTCCATGGGGAGTTATATCGAAGATGGCCTGATGGAGTGCATTTAAGATATTTAAGAAAGCCTGAAGTGGAGCGTATCATGTTAGAAATACATGCGGGAAGTTGCGGTCCGCACATGAGTGGTTTGGCCCTAGTTAAGAAGGTTATTTAACAAGGTTACTATTGGTTGACCATGGAGAGAGACTGTATTGAGCTTGTAAAGAAGTGCCAGCAATGTCAGATGTATGGTAACTTGAATCACATGCCTCCTGAAGAACTACATTCAATGTCTTCACCCTGGCCATTTGCCACCTGGGGTATCGACATTATAGGAGAAATACATCCGACAGCTTCAAACGGGCACCGTTTTATTGTGGTAACAGTAGATTATTTTTCAAAATGGGTCGAAGCCGAATCCTTCAACAAGCTGGGTGCAAGTCAAATGGCTAGGTTTATTGAAAAGAATCTCATATGCAGATATGGGGTCCCGCACAGTGTGATATCAGACAACGGAGTATAGTTTCAAGGAGCAGTTAAGGATTTATTCTCTAAGTACCAAATCCATCATCATCGATCCTCTCCTTATAGACCAAAAGCTAATGGTGCAGTAGAAGCAATGAACAAGACAATTAAGCAAATTCTATCCAAGATGACTAAGACTTATAGGGATTGGTCGGAAATGCTTCCCTTTACTTTATGGGGATATAGGACGAGTGTGCGAACACCTACTGGGATGACATCGTTCTCTTTGGTTTATGGGATGGAAGCGGTATTGCCAATTGAAATCGAGATCAAGTCGTTAAGAGTAGTCTTGGAAGCTGAACTGCCTGAAACGGAATGGGTAGCAAGCAGATACACACAATTAGCTCTATTAAAAGAGAGAAGGTTAAAAGCACCGTATCATCACCAACTGTATCAAAAGAAGATAGCTCACGCCTACAATAGAAGGGTTAAGGTTAGAAAATTCAGAGTTGGAGATTTGGTGTTGAAGCAATGTAAGCCTAATGTATCTGATCCAAGAGGGAAGTTCAGACCTAGCTGGGAAGGGCCATATGTCATGAAACAAGTCATGAGAAAAGGTGCGGTGAAGTTATCAGACATGGATGGGAATGAATTTAGTGAGCCAGTAAACATTGACAGGTTGAAGAGGTTTTATGTATGATAGGATGAAAAAGAAGAAAAAAGAGCTCGCTAGGTTGAAAACCCAAAAAGGGCAGCCTAGGCAAAAGTTAGAGTAGTCCGCTAGTTTTGAAAACTCGAAAGGGCGGGCTAGGCAACAATTTGGGCTAAATGAGAGAAAATTGTCAATCAGAAAACCCGAAAGGGCTAATTGGCAACAGGAGTGATCTTGTGTATGCTGGCTTTATTTTTGGTTGTTCCCCAATTTAATAAAATAGAATTAATGATTAAATTTGTTCTATGTGCACTGTTATAAGTATTTGACCTGATATGGATGAAATAAATAATCATAATTGCAAAAGGTGATGACAAATTATAAATGGAAAAGAAGCATCTTTTATTACTTTAATTATTTTTTCATCCTAACAAAACACTTTCTGAATTGACAAATGTAAAATCTATGGCAGTCGATAAGTGTAACGTGCAGGCCAGCTTTGCCTTAACCGATCCAAGTAGGCTTCAGTCAAGCAAGGCATGTATAGGTCAGGAGTAAAGTGAGAATCACGAGGCTCAGGTCCATACTGACGCCCAAGTCAGCGAGGATCATAGCATGTACCTTGACGAAGAGCAGCAAGGGGAACGTACATCAAGTATGTCCGCATGGTGATACAAGAAATCTTCCACCAAGGTACCAACCAACAGATATTGACTTCAGAGCGTGAGTGGATCCAGTCAACCCAGTCAGCATATGAAGAAGCAGGATGGAGTAGCTTCCTAGCAGAATGATAACATGGCAGGTATCTGGCAAAATCCATGGAGGGGGTATCAAGCAAACAAAGACGCTCCTGAAGCTAAATCTGTGAAGAAAGAATTAAGAAAAAAAAAGAAAAAAAGTCCGCTAAGTTGAAAACCCGCGAGGGCAGCTTAGGCAAAAATTAGGAAAGCTCGCTAGTTTCGAAAACCCGCATGGGCGGACTAGGCAAAAGTTAGAGTGATAAGAGCATTTTTATACTTGTTTTTAGTATGATTTTAATGTGTTTTTAGTTAATGTTTCATTTGATTTTGGTTTAAAATTTGTTTTAAGTGTTTGTTTTAGGTTAAAGTGGAAAAACTCCCTTGGAGAATCAAAACAATGAAGAAAGAGCTTGAATCAAGCAAGACATGGCCAAGCCAAAGCAAACTTGGCTGTGTCCCTCAAAATAATCTCAAGACAGTGGATGACACGGGCAGGAGACATGGCTAAGCCACTGGCCATGTCTCACCTAAGGAAAAAAACCAAAGAGACCAAGCAAGAAAGGAAAGAAATGAAGGCAGTAACTGACACACCCAGGCGACACGCCCAAGCCAGTGGCCGTGTCACATGACACGGCCATAAGCTTGGCCGTGTCCCATCCCATGCAAAGAATAAAAGACAAGCAAGGAAGAAGCAAAATGAAGAAGCAGAAGGTGACACACCCAAGTGACATGGCCAAGCCAGTGGCTGTGTCACATGACACTACCACAAGCTTGGCCGTGTCACTCATTGAGAACAAAGAAAAGAAAAGAAAAGCAAGAAGGAAAGAATTGGCAGTGATGGACACGGCCAAATAGCTTGGCCGTGTCCCAAAGAAAGATGAGAGACACGGCCAAGCCACTCATGGCTTGGTCGTGTCACCCATTAAAAGTTGAATTCTCTTGCACGGTTTGAGGAACAAGTGGGGAACAACCAATTTGCTTTTGCCAAAAGAAAGATTAAAGAAAGAAAAAGCTTGTCTAAATGATGGAAAGAAAGATTAAACAAAGAGAATGTGGGAGACAATGATGAATGGGGTGAGTTGGAAGTGAGTTGGAAGCATGGCTTGGAGCTTTGGAGGGAAATAAAATGAGAAGAAGAGGGAGACTGAAAAAAAGGCTTCTGCAGAGGGCTAGAGTTTTGTGCAGAAAATAGAGAACAGAGGCAGAGAAGAGAGGTTTGAGAGGAGGAGGCTGTGCATACAGGTTTTGGGCAAGGAGGGAGTGACACTTTCCTTGACTCTTCATCTTCATCCTCCATTTCCATCCTCTCCAGCATCTCCATCTTCCATTGGCAACTCCTGGAGATTCAAGAAGCTACATTGAAAGGGGTTTTTCTATTTTCTCCTTTTAATTCATTTTAATGTTATTGTTGTTGTTGACTGTATTAAGTGTATTGAACATGAACTAAATCATTCCCTATCTAGATATTGAAGAACCCTAGCTTATTTATATGATTGAATGATTTTAATTGATGAAGTTGTTTTATTCTTATGATGCTTAATGAATATTACCAATTGATGATAGCATGCTTATTGATTGGTTGCCATTTTCATATTATTGACTTGAGAAAGCTTGATATGAATTGATTACTCATAAGGGTTGAGGATTGATTGGGGTGCTAGAGATAGACTTACAAGATCCTTTGGTTTATAGTTCCTTGTTCTTAATGCAAGATCTATTTAATTGTGTTTGAGAAGAGATTCCGACACTCTACTTAGTGATTAGGGATTAATTCGCTCGAGAGAGGTTTTAGTCTAAGTTAGAGGAATGCCAACTCAACTCATCAACTCTATCATGTAATGTAATTGAGGCTAGGGGGATTCAATATCTGGATAGTATCATTATCATCAATCCTTTTTACACAACACACAATTTATCTTTAAGTTCATTTATTAAAATTAGTTGTCTTTAATTATAAAACATCACAAAAAAAAACATTAATTTGCTAAACAACAGTTAAGATTTGCACTAGTGCTTGGCCTTGTCCTCAGTGGAACGATAACTCACTCACTACTTTATTACTTGGGCGACCCGTGCACTTGCGGTATTGCTATAGCGCAGCTCGGCGCGCATCAAGTTTTTGGCGCCGCTGCCGGGGACAATAATTTCAATACTAGTAATATAATTAAGACTATTGATTTAGTTTTATTTTTATCAAGAATGTTTGTTTATTTTCTGTAAATTGTTTGTGTGTTTTTCTTTGAATTGTTTGTTTGTTTTCTGTAAATTTGTTTGTTTGTTGTGTTTGAATTTTTTTATTTGTTTGTTTTCTTTAAATTGTTGAGTGCCTTTTGTAAAGATGCAGTTTTCAAGGCACGGGGAATTTTATGATGGGGACTGTTATTCTGAGCTTGCATGGCAACTCGCAAATTTAACGAATAAAGTTGATAGGCTAATTGCAAGCCGGGGAAGCCCACAAAATTGTACAGCATGTGGAAATGCAGGGCATAGTGCCAATATATGTTCATTTGGTTTCCAACGATACCAAGATTGGCAAGAAGAAGAATATGGTTACCAAAGTTTCCAACAAATGGGTGGTAATGACCCATATTCCAATTCTTACAATCCAAACTGGGAAAGCCACCCCAATTTTTATTGGGAAAATCAGCAGTACATTCCGCCTCAACAAAATTTTCAGCCTTGCCAAAGAAGTTCTTACTTTCAAGAATAATTTTCAGACCAAGATCACCTTGAGGAACCCACATTGGAGGATAGGTTAAATGCCTATATTCAAAAACTCACAATGAATCAAGATCACCTTGAGGAACCCACTTTGGAGGATAAGTTGAGGTCTGAATCTTTGCAAGAAACACAAAGGATATTGGATGCTCTGGTTGAGCAGATGGCACATCAACCCCAAGCACACCAAAAGGAGGAGTCTCCTAACCAATAGGAGCAATTTGAGGCAATCACAAATTTGAGGAATGAACAGGTAATATATAAAAATTTTTGTGATTTCTTTGATGTAGGGACCAATCAAGAAGAAAAAGGCGAGGAGATCCAACCTGACATAGAGGAGTTGAATCAAACAAAGGACGAGGAGAATTTGGAAACATCAACTTGGACAGAATTGCATGAACCTCCAAATCCTTTTATGCCACCAATTTCATTCCCATTTAGGCTGGAGGAAGAGAAAAAAGGTATGCATATTCCAGAACTCTATGACATGCCCCATTATGAAGATAGTGTAGACAAGCTTGAGGTAGCCATGACCTTAGAAGTAGAGCCTAATATGTTCAATTTAGAAATTGAGGAGAGCAAATTAATATTAAATGATGAGGTTGTGGAAAAGGAATTCAAATTGCTAAAGAGGATGAGAAAGAAATTCTACCAAACTTGGTTGAACTTCAAAAGACCCCAAAAATTTTAGAATTTGTTTTAGTTGGGGAGAACAATATGCAACCAATGATCGTCCCTCCCACTTTTGGGAGCTAGAAAGAATGAAAAATGAATATAACCATGTTGCATACTGAAAAACATTCTTACCAAGTCCCTATAGCGTTGGAGGATCACCCCATGACAGCTTTCACATATTCTCATTGGCCAATTGCTCATCCAAGGATGCTACCTAAGCTTTGCAACACATTGGGCACATTTCGAAGTTGCATGCTGTCCATCCTCTCAATCATGAACTCCAATTGCATTATGGGTGGAAGGAGCCCTACATATCATATATGGGAGTAGTGGAAATCAGGTTTCATTTAAACTCTCTTTTAGTTTATGCATGCTCACATTGAGGACAATGTGAAATTTTAAGTGTGGGGTGCATTTTGTATTTTTACTTTTAAGTTATTTTTGTTTAGGTTTAGTTAATGTTTTCTTTCAATAAATGAATTTTGGGAAAGTTCAATTATTATAAACATTGTTGATTGATGACCTTTGAATTTTTGAAGCATGAATTTGAGAATTGAGCAGAATTGGTGCTTATTGTCAATTTTGTTGGTTTTTCCTTGCATTACCATTAACCTAGTGAGACATTGAGCCATCAACTTATTATTCTTTTTGTGTGTGGACATCTTTGATTGATAATTTGCTAGAACTTGCTTTGACATGCATTTTAAGTTTACATAAAAATTCAATTTGGCATCAAGATGATTAAGGCAATTAGGTGAACCCACTTTGGATTAAAAAGACCAACCCTAATTTTAACCTTAGTTAGCCAATTTTGAGCCTATTTCGTTTCTCCTTTTCTTTATTTTTCACAACACTACCAGCCTTGAACCTTGTTGTTTTAACTCTTACCCTTCCATTAGGTCAAGAGCATTTTAAGAGCGTTTATGACCAAGTGTTGTGTCGAATTAAGTGTGGGGTTAAATTTAGTAGGTTTAAGATTGCAAAGCAAAATATAAAAAAAATCAAATAAAAAGAAGAAAAATAATAAGAAAAAATTGGTGTTCTTGTTAAAAGGGTTGGAATATGTTACAAGATGTAATAAGTGAGTTCCCTTGAAAAGTTCTATAAATGTCAAGGGGTAGATAAGAGGAAAGTGTTTTGGGACTGTTGGGTTATATATGATCGGTTACTTCATTCTTGAAGTGCTCTTGAACTTAATGATTAAGCTCACATTTCCTAAACACCATGCCTCTACCTTAGCCCCATTACAACCCAATAAAAGACCTTTTGATTGATGCTTGATTGTAATTAAGTGGTGGAAATTTGATAGATAAGCAAGCCTACGACAATAATCTTTCATTGATTGTTATGAGTGCAAACACCACCTTGATCAAACACTTTCTAAGAGTTGGTGAGGGAGTGACAATGTAGGTTATGCATGGAAAGCCACTTAATTGCATTGGTATCGATTTTGTTCGATTTGATATTGATTGCGGATTTAGGGATAGGGAAGTCTTGATATATTTTTATAACTCTCGAACTTGACAAAATTTTTGTGTTTAGTTTGTTTTAAGTTTAGCCTTGCTTGGGGACAAGCAAGGATTTAAGTGTGGGATATTTGATAAGAGCATTTTTATACTTGTTTTTAGTATGATTTTAATGTGTTTTTAGTTAATGTTTCATTTGATTTTGGTTTAAAGTTTGTTTTAAGTGTTTGTTTTAGGTTAAAGTGGAAAAACTCCCTTGGAGAATCAAAATAATGAAGAAAGAGCATGAATCAAGCAAGACATGGCCAAGCCAAAGCAAGCTTGGCTGTGTCCCTTAAAATAATCTCAAGACAGTGCTGACACGGGCAGGAGACACGGCCAAGCCACTGGCCATGTCTCACCTAAGGAACAAAACCAAAGAGACCAAGCAAGAAAGGAAAGAAATGAAGGCAGTAACTGACACACCCAAGTGACACGCCTAAGCCAGTGGCCGTGTCACATGACATGGCCACAAGCTTGGCTGTGTCCCATCCCATGCAAAGTATAAAGGACAAGCAAGGAAGAAGCAAAATGAAGAAGCAGAAGGTGACACACCCAAGTGACACGGCCAAGCCAGTGACCGTGTCACATGACACGGCCACAAGCTTGGCCGTGTCACTCATTAGAACAAAGAAAAGAAAAGAAAAGCAAGAAGGAAAGAATTGGCAGTGATGGACAAGGCCAAATAGCTTGGCCGTGTCCCAAAGAAAGATGAGAGACATGGCCAAGCCACTCATGGCTTGGTCGTGTCACCCATTAAAAGTTGAATTCTCTTGCACGGTTTGAGGAACAAGTGGGGAACAACCAATTTGCTTTTGCCAAAAGAAAGATTAAAGAAAGAAAAAGCTTGTCTAAATGATGGAAAGAAAGATTAAACAAAGAGAATGTGGGAGACAAGGATGAATGGGGTGAGTTGGAAGCATGGCTTGGAGCTTTGGAGGGAAATAAAATGAGAAGAAGAGGGAGACTGAAAAAAAGGCTTCTGCAGAGGGCTGGAGTTTTATGCAGAAAACAGAGAACAGAGGCAGAGAAGAGAGGTTTGAGAGGAGGAGGCTGTGCATACACGTTTTTGGCAAGGAGGGAGTGACACTTTCCTTGACTCTTCATCTTCATCCTCCATTTCCATCCTCTCCAGCATCTCCATCTTCCATTGGCAACTCCTGAAGATTCAAGAAGCTACATTGAAAGGGGTTTTTCTATTTTCTCCTTTTAATTCATTTTAATGTTATTGTTGTTGTTGATTGTATTAAGTGTATTGAACATGAACTAAATCATTCCCTATCTAGATATTGAAGAACCCTAGCTTATTTATATGATTGAATGATTTTAATTGATGAAGTTGTTTTATTCTTATGATGCTTAATGATTATTGCCAATTGATGATAGCATGCTTATTGATTGGTTGCCATTTTCATATTATTGGCTTGAGAAAGCTTGATATGAATTGATTACTCATAAGGGTTGAGGATTGATTAGGGTGCTAGAGATAGACTTACAAGATCCTTTGGTTTATAGTTCCTTGTTCTTAATGCAAGATCTATTTAATTATGTTTGAGAAGAGATTCCGGCACTTTACTTAGTGATTAGGGATTAATTTGCTCGAGAGAGGTTTTAGTCTAAGTTAGAGGAATGCCAACTCAACTCATCAACTCTATCATGTAATGTAATTGAGGCTAGGGGGATTCAATATCTGGATAGTATCATTATCATCAATCCTTTTTACACAACACACAATTTATCTTTATGTTCATTTATTTAAATTAGTTGTCTTTAATTATAAAACATCACAAAAAAAACATTAATTTGCTAAACAACAGTTAAGATTTGCACTAGTGCTTGGCCTTTTCCTCAGTGGAATAATAACTCACTCACTACTTTATTACTTGGACGACCCGTGCACTTGCGGTATTGCTATAGCGCAGCTCGGCGCGCATCATAGAGCAATATAAAAAAAACCTAAATTAAAAACCCGAAAGGGCAGTTTAGGTAATTATCTGAAGCAGCAATGGACTCCCAGTCAGTCTCTTTGACAATCCCGATTTAAATCGGTCTAATCCAACTAAGGTCTCGGCTAAGATCACAGGTATCGGCGACAAGCCTCCTTCCATTTGATCCATGATATCCAATACTCGTGGGTCAATATCGCTGTCAGAAGAAACAAGCAAGAATTGGCCGAGCAAGCAAAGACAAAGCATGCGTCCCCATGCCTTAGTAGGAGCCAAATGAGAAAAACAGAAGTCAAATAAAGGAGTAAGTAGAATTTTTTCACCTCTCATCAACTGAAGAACTTCGGGTTTTGGAATTTGAAATAACATCTGCATCTTCTGTTGAGTCTTGGAAATCAATGTGGGTGACACCATTTGTTGATTATTGGGATGTCCAAGGATGGCCTCAAATTCCTCAATCAAGGGACATATTTCAAGGCCATTAATTTTAAATACCCTAGAATCCGTATCCCAGAAGGAAGCCACGGCATGTAAAAAGGAGTGGTCCAATTTGACATTTTGAAAACATTTTAGAACATCAAGCTTTGACCATGAAATTTGCTTCCAATGGATGGCATCCATATTCTTAAATAGAATTTTTATTTTCTTTAAATAGTGCTCGGTCATGATTGATGAATAAAGGAGAATTAAAATTGCTAAAAGGAGTCTTCATGTTGAAAGAGAGACATTTTTGGTTTATGAATTAAAATATGGCATGCAAGGTGGTTTATATAAAAGAAAATAAACCTTTTCCAAAAGTGAAATGGAAAAGTTGATGGGAAAAAATAAGACCATATGGTCTAAGGAAAGGAAGTGGTCACAATTTCTTTTTCCACTTTGGATTTGGTTTAACAAAAGAAGTGGATATTAATTATGATGTACTATATATATAAAAATAATAATAAAAAATAAATAATTTTGGCAGTAACGAAAAAAAAATTGGCAGTAACGGAAAAACAAAATTTTGCAGTAACGAAAAATAATAAAAGATAAAAAAAAGGGGAAAGAAGGATTACAGTAAAGAGGAAAATTGTATATTTTTCATTATTTTACAATGTTTTACAATTGCTATAATATTTACATATCACTAAGAGGGTGGTGGTAGGTCACAAAATAAAGACTTGAAAAAGTCGTCGCCTGTTGGAGGAGGGGGCAAATTACTCGTCCCGGGATCATCCGAAGCAGAAGCACTAAAATCCCTATTGCCTTAGAGTTCCGATTTGTCACGGTCCTCATCAGAAGCAGACGAAAGGATCTCATGGTCATCAGTCTGGAGGCCTCTCAATGAAGAAGCACCGGGATCCCTCATTCCTTGAAATCGAAAGTCACAAAAATTTTGTTTGGATTGATGATATAAACTTTCAGAATGAGAAGCTTGCTGACGACTTGCCGCCAATTCTTCTTGAAGTTCCTTATTTTGTTCTTTAAGCATCCACTGTGAGCCAAGAAGGAAAAAGGTGAGAGCATACATAATCATGTATACATATAGCATAAACTATTATGAAATGAGGAACGTACCAGGTAGTTCATATCAATACCCTGCGGATGAGACATATCCGGCAGGCTACAATGAGCAAACGAAGGGGCAGTGAAAAAAGGTCCAGCCTCATGATCAAACGAGCCAACAGCCTGCAACAATCATTAAAGAATCAAAGGAAGGAAAAGCAGTTGCAAGGGAAAAGTGGTTAAAGTGCAAAAAACTCCCTTGGAAGATCAAAACAAGGAAAGAAGAGCATGAATCAAGCAAGACATGGCCAAGCCAAATCGAGCTTAGCCGTGTCACCTCAAAAGAAATTTTGGCAGAATATGACACGGGCAAGCGACACGGCCAAGCCACTGGCCGTGTCTCACCTAAAGGACAAAGTCAAGAAGGACCAAGCAAAGAAAGAAAAGAAACAGTAGGTGACACTGGCAAGCAACACGGCCAAGCCACTGACCATGTCCCATCCTGAGCCTAGAACAAAGAAAAACCAAAGAAAAGACACAGAAGCTGACACACCCAGGAAACAAGGCCAAGCCACTGGCCGTGTCACTCCCATCTTCAAAGAACAAAGAAGACCCCGATCTCCAAGGATGAAGATCCATTTTCAAGGGTGAAGACCCGATCTCCGAGGGTGAAGATCCATTCTGAGGGTGAAGAATCACTATGTATAGAACATCCGGAGCAGTCACACTTCTCAACTGATAAAAGGTTAGTCAAATTCATTCTCGGATCCAAGTACCCAATCTTGGGTCCAAGTACCCAAATCGAATTCAACCCAATCACGGGTCCAAGTACCCAAATAAATTCAAGCTTGGGTCCAAGTACCCAATCTCGGATCCAAGTGCCAATCTTGGATCCAAGTACCCAAATCAAATCAATCCCGGGTCCAAGTACCCAAATCAACTCGAACCGGGTCTAGAACCCAAATTTTTCTTTAGGTCCAGAACCTAGAATCATCCTCGAGTCCAGAACCCAAATTTTTCCTTAGGTCTAGAACCTAGAATTATCCTTGAGTCCAGAACTCGAACCAGGTCCAGAACCCAAATTTTCCTTAGGTCCATAACCTAGAATTATCCTTGAGTCCAGAACTCAAACCGGGTCCAGAACCCAAAATCTCAAACATCTCTAAAATTAGGTCTTATTGCTTTTCACTCTCTTTCACTAAAGTTTCAAATTTTTTCAAGTAGGGGGCAAACTATAGACCCTTAATTTTTAACCCAATCTGGTCCCATATGTTTTATTTAGTCCAAAATGATTTTTGTTGTCTAATTGGTCCAAAATAATTTTTGTTAAATAATTTTTGTTTAGTATCTAATTTTTATTAATAAAAAATAAAAATCGGAGTCTGAAAAATCGGCAGCAAAAAAACAGTAGCACGGGCTCGTGGGATATTTCGCTCGCAGGAAATTCCTGTGGGCGAAATCACTGTGCTATTTCGCTCGCATGATTTTCCTGCGAGCGAAATAGAATTTCTATTTCGCCCGCAGGAATTTCCTGCGGGCGACGCCCCAGCCCGCCTACTGCCGTAGTTTTCTGCGGCAGTTTTTTTCGCCAGTGCATTTTTTCCTGCGGCAATTTTTTCCGGCAGTGCAAATTTTCTGACGCAAATTTTTCGAAACCTAATTCAATTAGGTTTTGATTTCTTTTTTATTAATATTACTTACCTTAACTAATTAGGAATAAACAACCTCAAACCACTATAAATAAGGACCAAAGGCAATTATTTTAGGGGGGAAAATTTCACAGTGCTTGGAGAATTGGAATCCGAAGGTGAAGTGGAAAACCAAAAATTCAATTCAATTGATTTTTTAAAGGAGCAGCATCACGATTTAAGCAATTCAAAGGCAAAAAAGGCTGGTCTTTGGAGCTAGTTCATCCAAGAAGAATTGTTTTTGGAGGAATCATCAAAAGAAGGTATGTGTTAATTGATTTTCTTTAATTGTTTTTTACACAGTAGCAAATCTATGAAATTTAGGTTATTCAAAATTAAAAACCTTTGAATTTTAATTTAGTTTTTCTAAAGTTAAAAACATTAATCCGTTGCTTTATTTCCCAAAGAATTTAAAGTTATTAGTTTTATTTCTTCAAAACCTCAAAACCAAAATTTGTTTTCTAAATTTACAAAGTCTTAAAACATGTTCTATTTCTCACAAAAAAAAAACACTAAAAACACTTTTTCCAATTATATAAATCTTTTCTATTTATAAAAACTTTAATTTGTTTGGTTTATTTTCATAAAACTTCATGAAAGTATCAAATTGATTTTTAATCCTAAAAGTTCCATGCATCACCCGTGACCCTAAATTCTAAAAATACTAAACCCAAATTCAACTTCCAAAATTCAAAATAATGAACACTAACCCTTTTAAAACCATAAACCCTAATTTTTATGAGCCCTAATCCTTTTAAAACATTAAAAAACATAAAAACATAAAAACATAAATTTTACACAGTAGCTTAAAAACACAATGAATCACCATTTAAAACCACAAATTAAAAGTGTTTTAAAGTGTCTAAAATCCTAGTTTCATGATTTCACCATTCAAATATTAATTTAGTTAATCAAAGAGTCTTACCAACCTTTTAAAACATAAAACCCTAATCTATTTTAATTCCATAAAAAGTCACAATAGCTATAATTGAACTTTTATTTGCTTTATTCAATTCCATACTTGATTATACTTTGATTTATCTCTTATGCTTTAATTTAATTTTAATACTTGATTTATTTAATTTATCATGGATGGATGTTTATTTTATATTTTGATTAATAGCTTTGATGAATGATTTATTTATGGTGAATGATTATTTACTTTTATCAATTAATTTAGATTTTCAAAAGTTGTAAGAGGTATGTTTCCACTTGGTGGGTACCTCATTAGTTAAACATCATGTAATTTAATTTGCTTTTCTATTTTAGAACCTATGTAAAGGGCATGTTTCTACCTTTTGGTGGGTGTCCTATTTAGGCATGTGATGTAAGGACATGTTTCCATCCTTGGATGGGTGTCCATTTATTTGCTTTGTTTGGACATTGCTTTGATTTTAATATATTGATGCTTTCTTTTAATTATTGTGTGTAATATGGATAATGTTGTTATATTTAAGAATTTTATAATATTAAGACCTGTAAAGGAGGCCGGTTCCAATGAACCGGGCGTTGTGGGGGTGCTGGGCTATTTCTCACCTTCTCCACACATACCCAACTTTTCGAACCTATTAGGGGGTTGGGGATTCCTTAGGAATTGAGTCATCCACCCCTTTCTTTTTCCCGGCCCGTCCGGGTGGCGACTCCATTTTCTCCGGACTTAGGTTCATGTTCTCTAAGGCCCCGAGCCTAAACAGTGTCGAAGTCACAAAAACCATTCCACCGGGAGTGGGGGCGAAAATTCCCGCTCACAGTAAAGGACATGTTTCCATCTTTCGGTGGGTGTCCTATCTAGTTTAGACATGGATGATGTAAGGACATGTTTCCATCCCCGGATGGGTGTCCATTTATTTGCTTTGTTTGGACCTTGCTTTGATTTTAATATAATGATGCTTTATTTTAATTGTTGCATGTAATATGGATATTATTATTATATTTAAGAATTTTATAATATTAAGAATTGAAAAGGAGGTCGGTTCTAATGAACCGGGCGTTGTGGGGGTGCTGGGCCATTTCTCACCTTCCCCACACGTACCCAACTTTCCAAACCCATTAGGGGGTTGGGGATTCCTTAGGAATCGAGTCATCCACCCCTTTCTTTTTCCTAGTCGGGTGGCTACTCTATTTTCTCCGGGTAGGTTCGTGTTCTCTAAGGCCCTAAGCCTAAACAGTGCCGAAGTCGCATGAACCATTCCTCCGGGAGTGGGGGCAAAAATCCTTGCTCACACTACATTTATCCAATACTCCATTACTTCTCAAAAATTTTAGGAAATAATCAAATATATATATCAATATGTTTAAAAATGTACCAAGTCTACACATTTAGTCCAAACATTTTAAATTTACATCATTTCATATATATAAGCATAATGTACATAAATATATTAAATGTCACGAAATAAAAGTTTATATGACAACAGTAGGCTCTATACAATATTCATGTTTTAGAGGTATTGTTATGGTCTATTGTGACACCGAGGATTTAAGTGTCGCAACTGTCTCCTATTGACACCTTTGTGTCTAGCCATAAAGGCAAATATCATCCTCAACTGACACCCAGTATCTGCCCGAAGGCGCATTATATCATACTGATAATTCTCTAGAATACGACACTATACAATATCAATAACACCAACATATTTCTCTAGAACAAGATACTATACAAGGCTAACACACATTATTTCACATTTTTCATAATAAATTTTCAATCATATTGTCCCATTTATTCTTTTTCTTTTCCATAGTCATTCATAATTTCCTTCTTTTATCCATAACTCATCACATATTCAATATTATATGTCACATCTACAATGTGACTTCACTATCCATATACTTTGGGCATTCTTCACTTTTTCTGCGATTATCACATATTATTCATTTTAGCCATTACATTGGCCTAATATAATACACATCATGTATTTAACATCATTTCACAATCAACAAGGCAATACATTTAAATGCTCAAATAATAAAGTAGCATGACACATTTACTATTAAAATGTGCCAAGCTAATTTGAATACAAATGTATTTTAACTTATCAAAGTATGTACATACCTTAATCCAAGACAAATCCCAAGCTATAATCACCCTTTTCCCTTAACTTTTCAAAATTCTCTTCACTACTAGGTTTGGATAATTACTATTTACTCAATACCTAACCAAAATGTAAGTGCATATATGGTATTAGAACCACATTTCCACATACTTTAACTAGTAAACATCAATTTATCTCATTTTCTTTAAGTTTCCATTTTCTTTCCTAATGCACGTTAACTTTAGAATTCTATATTAACCAATTCCAAATTGCATCTTAGGTTAATTTCTATCATTAAAATCATAATTCTACTCATTTTAACAATTCAAACGTTAAATTCTACAATTCTATGTAATTTTCCAATTTTTTCCTAATATACTTTAATTCTAGAAAAGTATTCCAACCTAATCCAAATTATATTTCAAGTTTATTTCTGCCGTTAAAGTCATATTGTAACATGTTTTTAAGTAATTAAGCACAAATTATATCCACACTCTATCAAAGTGCCTTTAAAACCCTAACCTTCCTTAACTTTGGAAATATATTCTAACCACTTCCAAAATATAATTTATGTCCAAATATATCTTTAAAATCATATTCTAACACATCTTAATTAATTAAATTTAATTAAAACCCGTTCTTTACAAAAGTCCCATGGAAACCTTAAATTCAATACTAACCCATCCAAACTTTAACTAAACTTCAATAAATCAACCAATCAACTACAAAAATCTTTGTTTCCTCATCAAATTAATACCTTTCATACCCATTTAACAAATGATCTCATTACCCATCAAAATGTCATTTTACACATGTCCATATTTTCCCATAAAACCTTAATATAAGAAAGAAAGCTTACTAGTTTGTAAAGAAACTGCTAAAACCCACTTCAATCCTTTGAAATCCTTCCAAAATTTGATGTTGGTGAAGATGGAAGTTCCTTCCCTTTTCCTACAATGGTGAATGATTTTGATAAGAGGAAGAAGAAGATGGTGAATAGTTTTTTTTTTTTTTTAATTTTCCAACTTATTTTTACTAACCACATATTTATATATTTATATATTTAATTATTTTAATTAATTAATTAATTATTTATTTATTTATAAAATTAAATTTTAATTCGCCATTCAATATTAATTTCTTTTTGATTTAATTTATTAATTTCATTATTATTATTTTATTATTATTAATTAATATTTAATAAATATCTAACTTTTCATCATTTTTCACTATCCAAAATTACTTTTAATTTTTATTTATTTTAAAACTTTAATTTTCTATCTTTCACTCAAATTTTTTTTAATTTTAAAATTTTTTAACTTTTAATCTTTTACTATTCACTCTTTGACTTTTACCATTTACAATTTGACTTTATATGTTATATATATTTTCTTTATATCTCACATATACATTTGACATTTTCTTACTTCCAACACTTTATTTAATCCTCCAAATTATTTATTTAATTTAATTTAATAAAATTTTATTTTAATAAAATTTTTGAATGTTACATAAACTATTCACCATTTTAGGTCTGGCATGATTTAATCCTATTTACTTATCATCATCTTATATCTTGAATACCTTACATATGATTACATAGTTTAAACATGGTTAAATAATTAAAGGTGGCATAAAGTGAATAATTTGTTCCACACTTGCTTGTTACATCCTTCTTGCTCAATAGTCTAACTAGTGAGCTTGATGGTTTGACTAGCAAATAGGTGGGTCATGTATGCTCATTAATATGCTTCCTATTATTTGAACATGTGATGTCTCACTCGTCATACCAACTGGCTGGTTTCCAAGTTGGAATGATGAGCTCCACAATTAATTGATGTGATCGTTATTTCCTTCATGCCTCAAGGACTAATATCTTTTATTTTCAGTCTCTTTATTTACTTTGTAATTATTCTCATCCTACCTCATGCATACATATTTGCATCTCATTCGCATTCCTCTTTATTAGATATGATGTATTTAGGACAATTAATATAATTTTCTATTTTTTAGATCAAATGTAGTAGGTGACATATTTATGTAATTTTTATTCATTTATTTTCCTAAATTTTCTTTTTTTTGGAATTGTATTGGCATGTTTCCACTTCATGTTATTAAAGAATGAATTTATGTAAAAATAAAAAAAAATAAAGAATAACTATATCTATATTTAATTGATAAATATAAATAGTAAAACTTTTGAAAGGTTACAATTCTTAATGATTGAATACATCTAATATTTTAGCTAGAAAAATATATAGAAAAAGTATAAATACTCATTCCCATTTATTTTGAAAAACCTAAAGCATTTGTTTATATTTGAGAAAAGCTAAAATGCTTTTGGAAAAGAATTTTGGTGAAGAATTCTTTGGGTTTCAAGTTGCGAGTTTCAGTGTTGTAAACATTTTTATACAATTTTCCATTGTAATTGAAAGACCTACAGCAATCCATGGATGTAGGCAATATTGAGTCGAACCATGCTAAATTTGTTTGTCTATATTTTTTATTCTTATTTCACATTCTTAATAATATGATTTATCAAAAAATTGTAGAATTGCATAATTTTCTTAACAACTGGTATCAGAGCCTTGGTTGTGAATTTTGTTGATTTTTCAGTTAGAAATCTTGTTGGTTTAGCTTATTGACAATAGTGTTCTAATACACTATGGTTGAATAATCAAAAATAATATAAAGAAAATCATATTAGAGTACGAGTGATAGTTGTAGAAAATTGAAAAGTTTGATGGTGTAAACCTTAGATTTTGAAAAATGCATATAATGGATTATCTGTACTAGAAAAACAAGTATCAACTTCTTTTAAAAAGCAAACTGGTGGGCATAAAAGATGAAAAATGGGCTCATCTTGATAGACAAGCCCTTGGAGTTATCTGCTTGTCACTATCTTGTAATGTTGCTTTTAATATGGCAAAGGAAAAGACCATGATAGGTCTTATGGCTGCTCGCTCTAGTATGTATGAGACGCCATCAACCTCAAATAAAGTTTAGTCGATGATGCGATTATTTGATTTGCAAAAGATAGAATTCAATGTGAAGTTCAAAACCCAGTGGAGTTTAGTGGAAATTGAATTCAATGTGAAGTTCAAACAATAGTTGAAATTCTACTATTATGATCAATAATTTGTCAAGAAATGGTAAATTAAAGTTCAACAATGTTTGTGGTCTGATATTAAATGAAGAAATTTAGAGGAGAAAATCGGGGTGAAGCATCGAGCTCCTCAGCTTTGCACACAACATCAATAGGAGAACCTTTGATAGAATAAAATCATAGTAGATCAAAATCCAGATACAGAAAATCTAAATTTGGAAAGAAAGACATGAATTGCTACAATTGTGGTAAGAAAGGTCAGTTCAAAAGAGATTATCGAGCATTAAAGAAAGATATTGATGTACAAGAATTTGCAAATGTGACCGAGGGGGCTAGTGATGCTATGATTCTAAGCGTCAACAATCCAATTGAATCTTGGATTTTGGATTCAAAGGTATCTTTTCATTCTACTCCATGTAAGAGAAATTATTGAGAATTATATTAATGGTGATTTCAAAAAGGTTCATCTAGCTGATGATGAAACATTGAAGATCAAAGGAAGGGGATATATTAATATAAAGTTGCCAAATCAAACCATGTAAAAGCTACAAGGAGTGAGAAATATTCTTGTTCTTGAAAGGAATTTGATTTTTATGGGACAACTTGATAGTGAAGATTATTGTACAACCTTTTCAAGCTGTGAATGGAAGATTGCCAGGGGAGCATTCATCATTGCTCATTGTAAGAAGAATGGTACTCTCTATATAATCTCAAATTTAGAGAATATCATTACATTAATAGATGCTAATGGAAAATCAAACCTATGACATCAAAGGCTTGGCCATATAAGCGAGAAAGGGATAAAGATAATTTTTTCAAAAGGAAAGTTACCAAATCTAAAAGGTGTAGACATCAACCTATGTGAGGATTGTATCTTTGGCAAGTGAAAGAAGGTTAGCTTCTCGAAAGTTGGCATGAAACCAAAGTCAAAAAAGTTAGAATTGGTTTATATAGATGTATGGGGCCATCCCTAGTTTAATCTCTTGTAGGCTCACTATATTATGTCACCTTCATTGATGATTCCATAAGGAAGGTGTCAATTTATTTTTTGAAAAAAAAATGAAGTCTTTGATACTTTTAGAAAATGGAAAATCATGGTAGAAAATGAAATTGGTTTGAAAGTCAAGTGTCTGAGGTTTGACAATGGAGAAGAGTATAACGATCGTAAGTTTAGAGAATTTTATATAAATAATGGGATTAAGATTTAGAAAATAGTTCCCATGATACCACAGAAGAATGGTGTAGCAGAGTGCATGAACAAAACCCTGAATGAACATGTAAGAAGCATGAGAATACATGCTGGCTTACCTAAGATGTTTTGGGTTGAAGCCATTAATACTGCATCCTACCTAATAAATTATGGGCCTTTAGTTCCTTTGGATGGTGAAATACCAATGGAAGTTTGGAGCAAAAAAGAGGTAAACCTTTCACACTTGAAAGTCTTTGGTTCTATCTCTTATGTACATATTGATTCTTTTGAGAGAAGTAAATTAGACCCAAAGTCTAAAAAATATGTCTTTGTTGGATATGGTGGTGATGAGTTATGTTATCGATCTTGGGATTATGAAAAATTGAAAAGTCATCAAAAGTATAAATGTCATATTTAATAAGAATGTGATGTATAAAGCCATGTCAACCACTGAATCAAACAACTTTAGCATAGATGCTAAAAAAGAAATTTGTTGAGTTTGAGGAGATTTCTAGAAATGATGATCAAAATAGTCTTGAAGTTGTTCAAGAAGAACCAAGCACACCAAAATTGAGACACTTCTCTAGAATTCCTAAACTAGTACAATGCTATTCACCCTGTTTATATTATTTATTATTGACTAACAATGAAGAACCAGAGTGTTATAATGAAGAAATCAAGTGGAAGTCTTCCATAGATGATGAGATGGACTCTCTCATGTCAAATCAGACATGGAAATTAGCTGAATTACCACTAGGCAAGAAAGTGCTCCATAACAAGTGGGGTTTAGGATTGAATAGGAACATGTTGGAAGTAAGTGTTACAAAGCAAGGTTAGTTGTTAAAATGTTTAACAAAAAGAAGGTGTTGACTACATGAAAATTTTCTCTCTAGATGTGAAGCTGATTACAATAAGATTAGTATTAAAGATTTTAGTTGTAGAAAATTTATATCTTGAGCAGTTAGATGTAAAGATGACTTTTCTTCATGGTGGTTTGGAGGAGGAAATTTATATGAAGCAACTAGAAAGCTTTATAAAGGTAGGTAAAGAAAACCTGATATGCAGACTAAAGAAGAGTTTATGTGGTTTAAAATAAGCATCTAGGGTGTGGCATAAGAAGTTTGATAGTTTCATGAGTAGCGATGGTTTCAGACGGTGCCAAGCATATCACTGTTGCTACATCAAGAAGTTTGACAATAGCTACATTATTCTATTTTTATATGTAGACGACATGCTTGTTATAGTTTTAGACATGTAACAAATAATCAATTTGAAACAAGAATTGTCAAAGCATTTGAAATGAAAGATGTGGGTGCTACAAAGTGATAGAATCACGAGAGACTTGAAATTGAGGACTTCGATGTTGTCATAGGCTGAGTACATCAACAAAGTACTCTCTAGGTTCAATATACAGATTGCTAAACTAATGCGTATCCCTTTAGGTGTTCATTTCAGACTTTCCAAAAAGCAACCACAAATATCAGAGGAAGAATGTGCACACATGAAAAAGGTTCTATATGCCTGTAATTCTATGTTTGATATATGTCATGGTTTGTACCAGACCATATATTGCTAAAGCAGTGGGAACTGTCAACAGGTACATGAATAACCTAGGTAAGGAATATTGGGAAGCAGTCAAATGGATCCTTAGATATTTATGAGCCACCATATACAAGGCACTTTATTTCCAAGATAGAGATATAACACTAACATGCTACATTGATGCTGATTTAGCCAAAAATATAGACAATAAAAAAAAAGCACTACAGGGTCTATTTATATTCTACTAAGAACAAAAGTGAGTTGGATTTCTCAACTATAGAAGATTGTTGCTCTCCTAACAAGTAAAGTAGAATACATTGCTATTGTGGAAGCTGGCAAAGAGATAATCTAGCTATAAAATTTCTTGAAGGAATTTGGCAAGAAATAAGAAGATAATGTCTTACATTGTGATTGTTAAAGTGCTATTCATTTAGCAAAAAATACATCATTTCATTCTAGAATGAAGTACATACATGGGTGATATCATTTATCCGATCACTTCTGAAAGATGAGATTTTGAAGTTAGAAAAGATCAACAAAACTAAAAATCCAGTGGACATGTTAACAAAGGTGGTGACTATCGATAAACTAAAGTTATGTTCAACCTTAGTTGGCCTCCAAAAATGACAAGATGAAGAAAGAGTTGCTTCATTATCAAGATGTGAAGACAAATTGAAATTAGTCTCCAAGTGGGAGATTATTAAAGAATGGTTTTAAGTTAAAAAACCAAAAATAACTAGATCTATGTTTAATTGATAGATGTAAAAAGTAAAAAATTTGGATGGTTACAATTCTTAAAGATTTAATACCTCTAATATTTTAGCTAAAAAATCATATAGAAAAAGTATAAATATCCATTCCCATTTGTTTTGAAATCATACTAAAGCATTTGTCTATATTTGAGAGAAACACTTAAAAACATTTGGGAAAGAAGAATTCTTTGGGTTTTGGGTTGTGAGCTTAAGTATTGTAAACATTTTTGTACAATTTTCCTTTATAATTGAAAGATATGTAGAAATTCATCGATGTAGGCAATATTATGCCAAGCCACACTAAATTTGTGTATCTATATTTTTCATTCTTATTCTACATTCTCACTAATATGATTTATAAAAAAAATTACAGAATTGTAAAATTTTTCTTAACACTTAGTGGGTGGTTATCTATTCATTTTGCTTACATGCATACTTCATAACATAATATTATATGAGGATGTATATATATGAATATATGTGTTTGGTTGCTTTGGTGTCTTCCTTTCACACACTCCTTTTATATCGATTAGGGAATAATACTCCTAATAATTAAAGACTCAATAATGTGTGAATCTAAAAAGGAGGTTGATTCTAATTAACTAGGCATATGTGGATGCTAGTATCATCCCTACCTGTCTTCATGCATATCTAATTTCTTGAATCCATTAGGGAGTTTAGGATTTCTAGGAGTCAAATAACTATCCCCTTTCTATCCCACTTCTACTGAGTGGCGACTCCATTATCTTCAGGCCCAAGGTCATGATCCCTAAGATTAGGAACCTAATAGCGTTAAGGTCACAATTCTATCAAGAGCCCAGGGGAAAAACCCATACACAGTGGTGACTCCACTATTAATTCAAGTATTATTTTGTTTCCAATTATTAGGGATATTATTCTTGCATCAGTAGTTGCATATTTGTGTGGGTGCATTAGGATACTTATGTTGTGCAATGTAAGGGATAACATACATTCATTCAAGATGTGGAGGGCGAGCATTGTATAACCACCAGTATGCCTAGTACATTTGGGTATATACTGCAGGGACCTTGGCTTTTTCACCCTTATAACTCAGCTCATGTACAAACCTAGTAACTTCCCTTAGGTTAACACAATAACATTTGTTCTATAATTAATGGCTTTGGGTTTTAATTATGGTTTATGTTTCATTTATTTAAAATTTTCTAAACTGATTTAATTAAAATCATGAGACCATAAGTCATTTTAAAATTTAATTAAAAGCCCCAAGTTATTTTTAATTTTTTCCTAAGAAGGCTCGATCCCTAAAATCATTTTCTAGTAGACACATGATTTGATTGAATCAACTAAGAAAACAATTTGAATACATTTTGAGCCTAATCAAATCCAAAAGATCATTAATGATGGAACTTGTACAAGGTTTGGACCTCTTAATTATATTTTAAAGCCTGTAAAACCTGTTCTCAAATAATTTTTTATTAGGATATGGTTCTAACCAAACTAAGGATGCTGTTAAAACAACATTATGATTTCTTCAGTAGTATCATTATGCTAAAATTCATCATTGACTCACACTTACAAAATTAATTAATATGATCTAATATGCATATGTCGAGGGTGACTCTCATATTACATCAAAAATTAATTTTTGTAATTATGAGTCAATAATCATTTTAGCATAATTATGGAGGAATCCCCATGTGCCTTGGATGATATTCTAAGAAGAAAAACCATTAAGGACTTGTTTTTAAGATTTGATGGTACAATTAAAGGACAATTGGTGATAGCATTAAAATCGAAGCAGAATACCCTAGTTGGTATTTCTTCCAACCAAAGAAACTAAGGAAAGTGACTCCTCCTACATGTGTGGAAAGAATAAGGGTAGAAGGTCCATCTATATATCCTGTAATTCTTTTGCATATATTTATATTCATGGCATTTATTCATGTATACATGACACTTCATGCATATACCTAACTTGCACACCTGGAGTAGAGTAGTGTAGATGGCTTCAACAAGGATACAACTTGTGACACCTCTTCTAATAATAGTTTGATTGGCTTTACTTCAACAACCATGGATAAGGATAGAATTAGAAACTTGATAAGTGAAATGGTGGGTTATAAGATGAAAGAAATGAAGAAGTAGATGTTAGATCTTATTAAAATGATAGAGAACATGGGATTTCAAGGCACCACAGCTAAAGGATCAACTAGTAACATAAAGAAGAAGTGGAAAAGAATCTTGATAATGAAAGAGGATGAGAAAGAAGAGATGTATGATGAAACTGCTAAAAATCATAATTGAACTGGTCTCGCTCCAGTGAAAGATGAAGGTTCCAAGAAGTAAGCAATTAATGTTGAAAAGATGATATTACTTTCTCACAAAGATGAGGAAAATGTAAAAATTAGAAGAGTTGCTTTCTGGATGTGAGACTCTACCTCTAATTCAAGATGGTTGATATTCTAAAATTTGATGGAAGTGAAGACTTGAAGATCCATATGAGCTAATATATCACAATCATGAAGTCCAACCCAATCTCTAATGAACAAATCTTAAGGTGGCTTATGTTGTCCTTGGTATGGAAAGTGATCCAGTGGTATAGGTAATTGGATCCCAACATTAAAGGGAACTAGAAGTTACTACACAATCCATTTATATGACAACATGGGTACATCATAGACATGAAAGTCTAATTACTAGGTTGAATTCTCTGATGTAGAGACATAATGAGAGTTTCATTGATTACAAAAAGAGGTGGAGAGGGAAGGCCACCTTATTAAAAGACAAGCTTTTAAAAAGCAATCAAATCTGATTATTGATAAAAGGATCCCATCTAAGGAAGAAGTTGTCCACTATGCTAATCAAAGATTACCAAGAGTTGTATGACATGGGTTTGCAGTTAAAAGAACTAGAGAGAGATGAAGGTAGGTTCTTCTCCAAAAGGAAATCTAATTGTTAATTTAGGACTAACACCCAAAACCTCAAGAGGTAAACAATTTTGTCATTAGAAGATAGTTCTTCAACTTGGGAAGGCTGCTTTCCAAAGTATTCGAACACTTGAAAAATAATAGACTCTTGTTCCCACTAGAATTGAAACCTGCACCTAACCCATTACCACAAAATGTAAGCCTGGCAGTTTCTTTCAATTTTCCCAAATGCAAGGTCATGACACTAATCATTGTATGCACCTCAAACATGAAATCTAGAACCTATTTGATAGTGGGAACATACTTGAACCTACCAAGTTGAGCACCCAAAACAACCTATTGCCTAGAAACAATAACACACCAACACCATCCACCCATATGGTCAATTGCAAATTGGATAAAGCAACTATATTGGCTTCATTTGAGGACATTTAAGAGTCCTTGGAGAAATGTGTAGTTGCATTTGGAAAGGATGAGGTTTAGGTAATAATGATAAAAAATTTATGGGAGATAATTGATGCCTAGGAGAGTGAAGGAGGAAATGGTAGGCATGAATATTCATTTTGGGTGAAGGTAGACTCAGAACATGAGGTGAAAGTCATTAGATCTAGAAGCCTTCTACGAGGAATGCCAATATAGAAGAGGAAAAAGAGAAGAAAATCAAAAGAGAAAAGGAGGGAGAACAAACATTAGAGAAACTTAAAGAGAAAGAAGGAAAGGAAGACTCTATGTTGAAGCAACTAAAGAGAACCTAGACTAACCTTAGCATTTGGGATTTGTTAATTGTATCTCATAAGCATAGGCAAGCTAAGCATTAGCTAATGAGAAATTTTCATCTCTTGCTATGTACGAGCATATGATAGAGTTGCTGGTGATAAAGGATTACAAATTAGCAATGATAGAAGATGCTTCTGGGGTAATCACTTTCTTCGACATCGACCTTCTTGAGGACAATAGGGCCTTCTTATCGTCAGGACTCCTATGGTGGCATGCACAACTGAGCATAAAGCCAAACTTAAAGTGAAAATGAGAGTCCTAAAAGACCACATGAGAAAATGAGATAGCATTTTAGTAATCAGATTCGTGATTTGAACGTTCTCATGAAACACATTACACATCTTCATAAACGTTTTTGAGAAATTATCTAATTGGGTAGGCTAAGAGCTAAAAAGTCATTATACATGGCTATGAGGGATTCCTTTTTTACATCCACAATTGTATGAGTTAGTAGACAAGATGAGGGATATAGTATATGATAATTACAACTCTTGATTAAATCCTTTCTTAAAACTTATTATAACAGAGGTTAACATTTAAAAGATCTACAAGAGAAAATGGGATGACCCTTCATAGTGAGAGAGCACTTGTGGTCGAGAGATAAATTTATAAAGGCACCATTCATGATTTTCTAGTTGACTTACAGCATGATCTTTGGAACTTAACTTCAATTAGAAGACTATTTATAGCAGCGGCCCAGTCTAGACTTAAATGTCCTAGGCTATTTTGATTTACATTTTTTTTGAATATTTGATGGACATATTAGGCTGTAATTGTTTATTTGTTTTAAGGTTTATGGTTTTTCAACTATTAACTTTATTTTTGATTAGTGGAACATACATTTTTATTATTTATTATTTTATGGATGCATGGCATTAATTGTATTTTATAATTATTCAATATATAGTATTTACTTGGTTTGAATAATTTTTTGATATAAATTTGCATATATATTATATATTATATATTAAAGTTGATATTTGCGTATAGTCAAGACAATGATTGGAAAACCAGTGACCTTTTGACTTGAGAATCATATGCATGTTAATATTAATGTACAAATTGGTTTGTAAAAATGTAATAACTTGGCACCTTTGTTTAGGCCAATGTCTCTTGCTCATTTAACTCGTATTGTATTTTCATGCTTTAGATTTCATAGTTATCCCAGGATATCTTGGAACAACTAGAACAAGATGGAACCTTAGCCTAACATAGGCATGATAGAGATGTCTACACTGCTTATACCCTTGGTCAAATCACGTTGCTCAGTGCAATGGACAATGACATTATGAAGGAATTTTATAGTTTTGAGTATGCCAAAGACTGATGGGATGATCTTAAGGAGAATTTTGGTGGGATTTCCTTAACCAAGCTTGGTTCACTTACAATATAGTTTTATGCTTACAAGAAGCATCTTGAACATTTAGTGAGAAACCATCTTAAGTAAATGTCCAACATGATAGTGAGCTTCATAATGCTCATCATGTGTTGATTAAAGAGCAAAATATTTTGGCAGTTATATATTCCTTACCCAAGAGTTGGGGGCATATGCATATCTAGCTGACTAATAGCCTCCTAATCAAGACCTTTGTTGATACTACCCATCAATTGGAATCGGAGATCGATAGGCTTGCTGCTATGCAACTGAGTGTGAAAGAGCATTTAGTCTAAGCCACCCTAAATGGGAGTCATGGCATTAAGTGCAAGATAAATAATAATAAAGGTAAGGGCAAAGAAAAAGAAGGCTAGGACAATAAGAAAACTAAACAAAATAAGAGAAAGAGTCATAAGAAAAGAAACATTTACAAAGGTCAAATGTTTCAATTGTGGCAATTTGGGCCACCACGCTAAGGATTACACTGCACCTATGAACGTACAATCCATTAACTATTGTAAAAATGGTAATTTGTTTTAATTTTAGTATCACTAAATGAAACAAATCATTTATGGGTTATAGATTTAGGAGCAACCGACCATGTAGCGAAGGGTCATGAAGTCTTTGTTAAATTTTGTCAATTACCCACCAGGTCCAAATGGATCTTTGTGGGAAATAACTCATACATCAAAATGAAAGGCATTGTTACCTGTAAGCTTATTTTGTGTAGAAGCCAAACCTTGTTACTCCATGACATTCTCTACATCCTAAAAATAAAATGAAACTTAGTTTCTGTTATTGTTTTACTTAGATTAGGTTTCTCTTATAATTTCCATAATGACTCAGTACAATTGTATTTAGGCCAAAAGTTTTATGGCTTTGGGTACATTTTTGACAATTTCTTCATTTTGAATGCTGAATATTTCACTTCTTCTAATAAATGTTTTTCATGATTCACTACTTCTCATAACTATGATGATGATGTGAATGTTTGGCATTTTAGGCTAGGTCATATAGGCCAACACTGTATGGATAGATTAGCTAAGGCTAGTCTCCTAACAAATATTAACAATGTATAAACTATCTACTTGCAAATATTGTCTAGCATGAAAAGCTACAAGGAGACCTTGGGGTAAAGGCATAAGAGACTCTACCCCATTGTAATTAATATACTCTAACATTTGTGGTCCAATGAATGTGAGGGCTAGGCATGGAGCCTACTATTTCATTACCTTTATTGATTACTATATAAGGTATGGTCATATCTGTAATACCCTTATACCCTATATACACATAATACATATTCCCAACATATGTAAAATACACATACACGGTACAAAAATGTCACAGACCGATTTAATAAAAAATTTTCACTTTTCAAATTTAAAATCTTAAATACTTTAAAATGTATATTTAAATAACAAATAAAATATTATTATAAATTATAGATTATAAAATAAGCATTTTTCATAAAAATCTCTGAAAAAAAATTGTCAGAGTTTTGTCTGTAATTTGGATATTCCCAAAATTCAGACAAACACAACCTGCATCAGAAAACACTCCCAAATAATTTCAAATCACCATTTCACCCATACTCCTCAATTTCACCAAGTTTCTCAAACATTTATATATATATATATATATATAATTTAGAACACATTTAAACCACCATTTCAAATAACTTAACCCAAACATTCTTTATAGTTTACAATACATAAAATCTAAAAATATAATATAATATGCTTAATACCCAAAATATACAATAACATAAAATATATACATGCTACTGACAGTGTTTCTAATTTTGATATCAACTCTACAAGCAAAACCACAAGTCTAGAAGAACTCTCCGGCACAGCCGAATGTACCCTGTCACCTGCACGATGTAAATAATCATGCTAAGCCAAAAGTCTAGCGATAGAAACTTGATAACAATAAAACTTAAATGCAATGCCAATGCACAATGCATATGGATATCACATCATTCCATTTTCTCATACTTTTTAAATATTTCACATTCCACAATTCACATAAAAACAAACACAAGCATGGGCCCAAAGATAACTAATATGTTATTCAAATTTTAGAGTTACTATTTTGGTTTATAATGATACCATGTGTCTAGCCCCGAAGGCAAAATATCAATGTAATAGTCCAACTAGATCTAAGCTTATGACCCGGTCTTTTCACCCAGCCCAGTTTCAAAGACTTATTTTTGAGGCTTACGACCCGGTCTTTTCACCTCAAAAACATTTTCACAGTGATGCCCAGCATCTAGCTCGAAGGCCAATCATAGGCATGCCGCCAAACACAGAACTCTAAAAATTGAATAACATACTAGGCACACAATTTATTCACATTTCTTATTATCAATCTCTTTCTCATTGTCACATAATCAAGCTAGGCACATTGCCTTATTTTCTCATCTTTTCTCACTTTTCTCATTTATATCGATATCAATTTATTTCATTATGTTTCCACATATCTCATTACATTATACCACATTTTTGCATTTACAACACATTACCCAATTACTTTGGGTATTTCCACATAATTCACATATTAATCACATTTAATTTAATCTAGCCAATACTAATGGCTTTTTAACAATGCACTTAATGCATACACAACAAAAGACATTACCCAAACACTTTGGGTCATTTTCACATAATACACATATTTCACATTTTACACAATTTAGCAATTATCAATACCTTTTCATAATGCATTTAACACATATATGACATTACAAATGTCATAGCACATTATTCATACATTACCAATGTATCAAGTGGCTTAACACATTTTCCAACCAAAATGTGTTAAGCCCAAATGTCATGCAAACATAATCAATGTATTCAAAGTATGTACTTACCTCAAATAGCAACCAAAACAAGCTTAAAACAACCTCCAATCCTATCCTTCCAACTTGCCCTTCACCACTTGGATGAAGCAAATCAACCTTCCTCAATGCCTAAACCAAATGTGATAACAAATAATCATTTAGTATCACATTTAATGTCATTTCCAATATTAAACCATAATTAAACTCCATCCAAGCAAAAATCCAAAAGTTAAGGCTAACCTCACTTCAACTTTGGATTCTCATACTAGGCCATTCATTTTAATATATTAAGTTTATTTATATTATTAGAAACATATTTTAATACATTTAAACCATTTACATTACAAAAACACACTCTTATACACAAAACCCTAAAATGGCATAAGCTTCCCCCATTGAAGGTTTTCCATTTCAACACAATCCATTAATCATTTGAAACTTATATTCATCACTTATATCACCAAACAATAAGATTAAACCAATAAATTATACAATTCAACAACTTTGGAAAAATCATTTTCCAAAACCCTAAATCACACTTCCATTCTCAAACTCCAACCAAACACAACTAAATCCAATATTTGACTTTAAAATACTTGTTTAAGTACTAAAAAAACTCATTTAGAACCAATTTGCACAATTAAAAACCATGATTTCTTAAACCCTAAAAGTCGATAACCCTAAATTCTTTCTCTTCACCAATCTTTATCCAAATTCAACCATTTCTTCAATCCAACCTTAAAATCATTAATAACTGCCCAAAATAACTTCATACACACCAATTCTAACAATTTTAATATACTACTTAAAAATCCAACATCTCACATATTCAAAATTTTCATGGAAATCCAAAGAAAAAACTAAAGAACTTACTTTTTCAAGTGGAAATCACTAAAAATCCTCTTTGAACCTTTGAAATCCTTCAATTCTTGGAGCTAAGAAGAAGAAAAATTCTTGAGCTTTCTCCTATGGTGGTTCGGCCAAGAAGAAGAAGAAGAAGAAGACTATTTTTTTAATTTCTTTTTCCTTTCATCTTTTAATTATAACCATATATATTTATATTTTATAATAATTTAATAATTAATTATTTATTAAAGAAATTAAAAGACTAAAAATCCATCATCCATTCAAAAATAATTTATTTTTGAATTATTTTATTAAATTTAAATTTCTAAAATTTATTTACAAAAATACCATTGGACTTTAACTTTTCTTTCAAAAAGTGTTGACTTTTTATGTTATGTATATTTTACATATATATCACATATATATATATTTCACTTTTTCATTCACTACAAGAAAAATGCAGTTTAGCTACGGCCAATTCCGTAGCAAGTCCGTAGCTATTACCGGATTAGCTACGGAATTGTTACGAAAAATTTTCCGTAGCTAAAAACCCGTAGCAAAGCTTTTTTACCTACGGAAACTGTTTCCGTAGCAACTATAGCTACGGATTAGCTACTGACATTCCGTAGCAATAACCCTTCAAACTTTTCTTCAAAAATTTCGTAGCTAAACAAGTCCGTAGCTACGTTTCCGTAGTAATTCCGTTGCTAAGTTTGTTAGCTACGGAAACATAATCCGTAGCAGTTCCGTAGCTATACATCCGTAGTAATTCCGTAGCTAAGGTTGTTAGCTACGGATTATATTTCCGTAGCAGTTCCGTAGGTGAACGTCCGTAGTAATTCCGTAGCTAAGGTTGTTAGCTACGGAAATATAATCCGTAGCAGTTTCGTAGGTGAACGTCCGTAGTAATTCCGTAGCTAAGGTTGTAAGCTACGGAAATATAATCCGTAGTAGTTCCGTAGGTGAACGTCCGTAGCTAAGGTCCTTTGCTATGAAACAGTTCTGTAGTTACCATTCCGTAGCTAAATGCCTGTAGCAATTATGTAGCTAATTTCCAAAGCAATTCCGTAGCCAATAATACCACATTCTGTAGCAAATTCAATAGCATTTGCAAAATAATATTTTTATTAAACATGCTAAAATTAAACTCCAAAGAACAATTATAATTAAAAAAAAATCCAAAGTACTACAGGGGATAAGTGTTTAATCTCAAATGTAAATCCTAAAAATTCATATAATATTATACCTAAAGATATAGAAATAACAACGTAACTTAATATTTAATCATCAAAATAATTGTCATTTGGTGAACCTATATCAGCAGAGTCATCTGTAAGAGGTGGTGCAAATGATGCCCGCCATAGCCTTGATTCCTCTCGGTCTTCTTTTATTTCTTTGATAAGATTAACCATCATTTCTTCAAGCTTTGACTGTCGTTCATTCAAGTTATTAAGCGTTTCTTGTTGAGCAGTTGTAGTTGGTGCATTTGATGAGGAACTTGAAGCATATGACCCTCCCTTTGCTGATCCAAGGCCATAAATGCGATTCTTTTTTTTTCCTCCAGCTGCCTCGATGAATAACAGGTCCTCATCAAGATGAATGCTATTATCTTCTTCAGAATCCATCTCCGAGTTTTGTACAACAGTATCTTTAAGTTGCTTAAAATTCTCCTACAACATATATAAATGTACAATTAAAGTAAATTGTTTCAAAATTTTAAAATTATAATGAATCAAAAGAAATCAAACTTACATAGACAGTTTCAGCACGCTTATCGATGAACTCAGCTGGATCCCCTCTTTTATCTTTCTTAGTATGCATATTAAGAAAGATAACACTTTTTGAAGGTTCTCTTTTTTCGACATCTTTTTCCTTCTGCCAAATTGAAATGACCATTGAAACATAAATTAATTACAACGTATTGCATGCACAAACGGGCAGCATATGAACATGGAATCACGCCACACGGCGATCCAAATATAAGGATAAAACAAAACAAAATAAAAGGGAAATAGTCGCACAGCAGCCAACAACTAGGATTACATATATATAAGTAGGTTTATGAAATGTATGAATTTATGAAATCACAATCAGCAGCAAATATAGCCTGTAAGCAAACAGTAATTTACATTATTTCTTGAAAAGTAATTGTTTATGATGGAAAAAAAAAACTATACAGTCAACTCCATTAAATTGAGATTAATGTTTAATTGAGTTGAGTAGTAATTTTACCTCTTAGACTCTAACCTATGATGCTAAATATGCCATTATAACTGTCTATTATTTCCAAGTACAAAGCTTGATTGGTGGCAAGAGGAAAATATGTGGTCCATCCGGCAAAAGGTAATAAATTATATGTTCATTTTTTAATTTCATTTTTATTTTAATAGGTTAATGATGGTTGGGATTAAGGATAATTGTAGTTGTAATAGATAAAAGGTTAATGAATGCACGTCTGTCCTCAAGGCTTTTTGAAGTGAAACTCATATATATTTAAGTAAACTTTTTATTGATAAAATCATTAAAGCATATTATAACTGATTTTTTTTTGTTCTCACAAGATCTATTTAGAATTGATAATATTAAATGTCTTAGGCAGTTGCTCTGACAAACCATAATACTATTTACAGTCCTCATATGTTTGTGTTGCAGGATGGCACCTGAGGTCATGGAGCAGCTGCATGGATATGACTTCAAGTTAGTTTTTTATTTTCTTTCAAAAGTCTCTCCTTATAAGCTGATTGGATAGAAGTAATTTTGAACTATTTGGAAAATTTCCTACAGAGCTGATATTTGGTCTTTTGGGATAACTGCTTTAGAACTGGTCTTTTGGGATAATTGCTTTAGAACTGGTTAAAGAGACAAGAAGTTCTCTAAGGTACGCTTTCAACAAGCTAGTAAGTTAGTATCTTTGGTGTAATTATGCTGCATGACATACATCTTTTCTTTTCTTCTTCAGTCTTTTAAGCAGATGATAGCCAGTTGTTTGGTAAAAGATCCTTCAAAGTTCAAAGTGCACATAGATAATAAGCCGAGTTTCGATGCCAATTCAGCAGATATGGAGCTGGGTATATCAAATGTTCAATTCAGTTTGGAAACAGAATCATCAAGCAGAGTTTTGATGCCAAACGTTATGAACAACAATATAAACTGAACCGAAACAGTATTTCATACTCAATTAACATGCTATTCAGCTTGGTATCATAAGAACTACACACAACATATATTTCAAAGTAAACACAAGAGTATGAAATGGCAGCAACATAACAGACAGCAACATGGAAGCAATAAGAACTACACACAACATATATACAATGGCAGCAACACAAACAACAACAACCATTTTAAATGGCAGCAACATAACAGGCTTACCATGCGTCTTGCATGCTCCGTGAACGAAATTGATCCACCAGTGTGCCTAGAAAGACCAGTCCCTTGCCCTGCTACCTCAGATTTTCGATTTATAGATGCTTGGGTGGCTAATTTCACATACTCTGGAGTCTTCCATACTTCATGCCAAGCATTCCAAACATCTTCCTCAATGAATTCTGCTCGAGGTTGCCTTTTCCACTTGCATATCATGTCTTTATAGTGCGCCGCCGCTTTTTTAAGCCATGCACCTCTAACTAAACCTTCAATTTCAGCTTCCCATCGAAATTGTTTCTAAAAAAAAAAGAAGTTAAATTGAAAGTATTAAAAATTTACAAAGATAACACAATTAGCTATTAGTTGAATAATAAAATTAACTCATAGACCTTGAACTCTTTCCAATAGAAAGCCTTTATCGCGTTTGGTACACATTTCCATCGCCAACCCTCCTTCACCAACTTTTCTTTGAAGCTATTTGTAATTGCCTCACTTACTTTATGAGAAATCTCTGAAGGATAAAATTCTCCTTCTCCCTCTGTCGAAGCATATGTGATTAAGATTATTTTTTGTGCACTTTCCCTCCCATGAAAGCTAACACTATCAGACCTAGGTGTACCATTACTATCAACCATCCCTAGATTGTTATTTATTGGAGTAGAAGTAGTATTGTCAGCAGCAGGTTCAACAGTAGGGGCTATTGCTGGTGGAGAAGCATGAGGAGTTATGTTAGGTGCAATAGTAGGGGCTGTTGCAGGTGGATATGTTTGGTTTGTCATGTTAGGTGCAATGGTAGGGGCTATTGTTGGTGGAGTGGAAGGGGGAACTTCATCGCAATTTAAGAGAATTCTTGTTCGACGGGATAAAAAACTTCCATCCCATGGTTGACTGCTTGATGCAAATCCTCGACCTTTAGTCATCCCACGTCCTCTACCAACAGATCCTTTCCCTTTTCCTCTAGTCATAGCTATCATAACAGCATTAGAACATATTAGTAAGTAGATAAACAACTTTAGTGCTACAATCTAAAAAACAGAGATGCAATATAGACTGTAATATCCTCATTTATGCCCTAGAAGTTTTGCATATTGTTGTTGTTGTTATTGTTATATATTGGATTGAATATATGTGTTAAATTGTAAGAGAAAATAAATTGAGAAGAGAAAGTATATGTATATGTATTTTGGGAAGAAATAGGGTTTAGAGACAAATTTATATGTTGTGTATATGTTAATATATATGACATATAAAGTGGTCAAAAGGCTTGGTCAATGCAAGAGAAGATATTTATTTGAGATTGGTAAATTACTTAATTGGGCACATATAAGACAAAAAGATAATTATGTGAATAAGGGCACTTTGGTAATTGCTTGGATAAAATCACATGGTGGGTATTTAAAGAAGGTTTGACTTGTGTTTTCTTTATCATTTCTTCTTCTTCTTCTTGTTGATGGCCGGCCCTCCATATCCAAAGAGAAAGAAAGAGACAAGTGATGGTTTTGATGATTTCAAGCTTAAATTGAAGAAAGATTAAGTGTTCAAGTGTTGATTTAAGAAGTTTTTAACTAAGGTAAGATCTTTTCTCTAATTTCTTCAATTCTTTTGAAGTGGTATGATTAAGTTGCTTATGGTATGATTATAAGTATTGATTTTGCTTGATAGATGAGAAGTTGGGTTGGTGTTGGTGATGGAAGAGTAAGATTGGTGTTTAGTGAAATTGTTTCTGTTTTAGGATTAGTAAAGGTTGTGACTTGTATGATTTTTAATTAATTTTAGAAATATGTTCTTGAAGTGAATTTTTGATATGTTGTGCCTCTATGAGTCTAGAATGACTGAAAAATATGTTGATTCGATTTTGGAATGGTTATGAGTTTAGAAAAATTATTTTCATTAGACCTGTTCCAGCAGGTACCTTAACTGGGAGAGCTATACTTCGGGATTTTTAATAAAATGTAGAAAAATCATATCCAATTGAATTTTGGATATGTTGTTGCTTAGTGAGTCTAGTATTTGAGAAAAATAATTTAGAACCACGTTGATTGAATTTGATTTATGGAATTCACAAAGTTCAGAACTGCTGCCAGGATGCAGGGCATTTGGGGCAGTCTGGTTAGGTGAACTATTTGACCAAGATTTTGTGTTCATTTTGATCTGAAATTTTAAAGGGATGATTTTAAGATACAAAAATAAATTCTTTAAAAATTTTAGAATTTTTAGTCAAGTAGATTATTTTATACAATTTTTCAAAATAAGGATAAAATGGAGTTTAAAACCAGAATGTACTATTTATGGTTAGGGTTTTAATTCTTTGTTCTTCTTGCATTGCTTTGGTTCTCCAAAGGTAGGTTGGTCCTTAAACCTAACCCTAAACACTTTAAACACACTTGAATCAATGAATGTTATAATCAATTGTTCTTTGCCCTAATTGCATTGTTGAGATTGAACAATGTTATGTTGTGCATTGTGAATGGTAATGTGTTTCATGAGTAATGTGGAATGAAATGTTGATATTTATGAATGATGCTATGTGAGATATAAAGTGATCATGGATGAGATATATATATATATATATACTTGAATAATGAGATGTTATATTGTGAAATGAAATGTGAAGCCATTGTTATTGGCTAAGATGATGTAATTGAAAGAAAGAAGGCATGTTTGCCTAAATGTGATGAGAATTGAGAATGGAAATGAATTGTTTGTTTAATATGTTATTCAGTTTCAGAGTTCTGGATTTGGGTGGCATGCCTAAGAAATGATGAAAGGTAACAGTCTTGCCGGGTTGAGAACCTCCTCATAGGTGTTGAGTTGGTGGTCCAAGAGACTGGGTCTGTTACACTATGAGATATATGATTTGTAACAGTCTTGCCGGGTTGAGGATCTCCTCATATGTGTTGAGTTGATGATCCAAGAGACTGGGTCTGTTACACTATCCATGGATAGAGATACATGTATATACATTGCCTACGGGCGTGATTATTGTGACTATGAACCAAAGCAGTAACTCTGAACTCTGAATATCGTATTAAATACTTGTTGGGCCCATAGGTGTCAAGGTTATATGAATGTCCTAAATAATGTTATGAGTTTAATGAAATGAGATGTTGGTTATGGAGTATGATTGATTAATGTTGAAATGTGGTATGCTCATATGACTATGATTTGTGAAATGCATAATTGTGTGGTTAACTTTATATTTATGATGTTGATCTTATCAATAACATATGTGGCATTGCATTTCATTAAAGCATACCGTTAGCATGTTTTATCTTACTAAGCCGTTGGCTTAGCGCGATAGTGTTTAATCGCGCAGGTAGTAGAGTGGATAGAGTTGAACCCGAGAGTTCATCAAGACCTAGTGAGAGTAGACCTTGAAGAATCCATTTTGGGAGCTTAAAGATCAGAGCAGACTTGCCAATCATGTATAAATTTTATGTGTTGTAAAACTTGAGTTTTGATGTATATGAATTTGTAAATATGTAAATATTTTATAACTTCCGCTGTGTAATATTTAAATATGGGGGTTGTCCCAAAACCTTTATTTTATGTTGTACTAGAAGTGTAAATCCTTTTTGCAGGTTGTAGTTGAGGTTACAAGGGGGATTTATTGGGAGTGTACTGAGAATGATTTTGTTTGCATTGGTTTGTGTAAAATGTTTTTAAAAATAAGAAAAAAACCGGTTTTGTCGACACTTGGGACTCAATTTTTAGGCGAAACTATGGCAAAAAAATTTTGTAAAAATCGGAACTAAAATTTGACTAAGTAAAATTGGTAGCAACATTAGGTTAGTGTGGCGCCTCTACTCAGCTTAGATATGTAGGTTGGGAAGGGGTGTTACAATTGTTTTGGTATCAGAGCCTAGGTTTGAGATTCTCAACCTAGGTAAAATGTAAGAAAAAGACTATTTTTACTTAAAAAGTGAGTTTTTGAACAAAAATACATGTTTGGGATTGGCAGTCTCTGATCTTTAATAAGAGGTATTCTGTTGTGTTTGCAGACTTAGGTTGTGATGGATTCTCACTCTCGTCAGTCGATTGAGGGTAGTGCCGAGAGTATTGCTCCTGCTGAGGGAGCTAGAGTTGATAGTGTTGAGGAGGCACCTGCTTCGGTGTCGGGTAGACCAGCTGGGGAGGAGGTTCCGCCAGCCTGGTTTAGGCCTATGATGGAAGCTATGAGACAAGCACCTGTGCAACCACAGCCACCGCCACCACCCCCTCAGCCTTCAGTACCAGTAAGGCACTATGATAAGTTAAGGAAATATGGAGCAGAGGATTTCTTTGGTACAGTTGATCCGGCTGTAGCAGAACAGTGGCTTGATAGAGTTCAGAGGGTATTTGTGCAGTTGCAAGCCACTTCAGAGGAGAAGTTTGACTATGCAAGATCTTTGCTACAGAAGGATGCCTACGACTGGTGGAAGACAGTGCCCCATTCTATGGATGATCCTCTAACACTGTCTTACACTGATTTTCTGAGGGAATTTGAGTTGAAGTATACTCCTAGGGAGTATAAAGATGGGAAGAAAAGAGAGTTTCTAGATTTGAAGCAAGATCATCGGACCGTAACTGAATATGAAGTTGAGTTTATTCGACTGAGTCAGTATGCTGGGGGTATCATTGCTGATGAGATTGATAGATGTCGGCGATTTGAGGAGGGATTGAGACCCTCGATCATGTGCTTAGTGGCTGGATCCAGATATCAGGATTTCTCACAACTTGTGGCAGCAGCTCGAAGCGTAGAGCGAGCTCAAGTTATTGCAGCTGTTTCAGAGGAGGAGGTTAGGGTTAGAAGGCCCCAGTTAGAGGCAGGGTCTTCTTCTGCGAAGAGGGGTAGAGGAAGTTTTGTTCCTCGGAGTAGTAGGAGCCAGAGACCAGCGGGTAGGTCAGTGCAGTTCCAGAGGCAGAGATTTAGACCTGCAGCTTCAGTAGCGAGTGCTCCTACTCCTGGAGTTCAGAGATCCACCTTACCTTTGTGTAACCAGTGTGGTGGAAGACATGGGGGCGTTTGTTGGAGGCATAGTAGATCAGGGGTATGCTTCAGGTGTGGATCACCTGACCACTTTGTGAGAGACTGTCCTGAGAGGCAGGAGCAGATGTCAGTTGATTCTGCTGCTTCTCGAGCTAGTGTGAGGGGAGGCAGAGGAGGCAGAGGTGCCAGCCGAGGAGGTAGACCAGGATTCAGTTCTAGAGGAGGTGCTACATCCAGGGAGGGTAGACCAGAGGAGGTTGGATCTTCCCAGAGGATGTATGTTATGCAGAGGCAGCCAGATACATCGGCAGTCATAGCTGGTACTTTTTCTTTATTTAATACTCCAGTACTTGCTTTGATTGATCCGAGTTCCACGCATTCATATATTAGTGCATCTGTTTTGCCTGTATTTGATGTGCATGCTGAGTCCCTAGGATTTGATGTGTTGGTGACAAATCTGTTAGGGCATAGTGTGGTTGTGAGTAAGGTGCATAGAGATAGTGCAGTAGTGGTGCAGGGTGAGGAGTTCCTTGGAGATTTGATTGAGATGCCATTTAAGGAATATGATGTGATCCTAGGCATGGATTGGTTAGCTAGACATGGAGCTGTAGTTGATTGTAAAAAGAAAATTGTTTCTTTGAGAACGGGTGATGGTAGAGAGGTGATAGTATCTAACGAGCAGGAACAGCTAGCCTCCTTATTTGTTTCAGCTGTTGCAGCTAGAAGATTGATTAGGAAGGGGTGTGAAGCCTATCTTGCTCATGTGGTGGATACTAGAGTGAAGGGTTCTCCTATTGATAGTATTGCCACAGTTGCAGAGTTCCCTGATGTTTTTTCAGAGGAGTTGACAGGATTGCCTCCTGAGAGAGAGGTAGAGTTCGGTATCGAATTGTTGCCTGGTACCACTCCTATCTCGATTACTCCTTACAGAATGGCACCAGCAGAATTAAGGGAGTTGAAAGTGCAATTACAGGAGTTATTGGACAAAGGATTTATTCGCCCCAGTGTTTCTCCTTGGGGAGCTCCTGTGCTATTTGTGAAAAAGAAAGATGGTACTATGAGGTTGTGTATCGATTATAGGCAATTGAACAAGGTGACTATTAAAAATAAATATCCTTTGCCTAGAATTGATGACCTTTTTGATCAATTGAAGGGTGCAGCTGTATTTTCTAAAATTGATTTGAGATCTGGGTACCATCAGCTGAGAGTCAGAGCTGAGGATGTTCCGAAGACCGCCTTTCGGACCAGGTATGGGCATTATGAATTTCTAGTTATGCCTTTTGGTTTAGCGAATGCACCTGCAGCTTTTATGGATTTGATGAATAGGGTGTTTAGGCCCTATTTGGATCAGTTTGTAGTGGTCTTCATTGATGATATACTGGTGTATTCGCGGAATGAGGAGGAACATGATATGCATCTGCGGATTGTGTTGCAGATTTTGAGAGAGAGGCAGTTGTTTGCTAAATTGTCGAAGTGTGAGTTCTGGTTGGATCAAGTAGCTTTTCTCGGACATGTTGTTTCAGCAGAAGGCATTAAAGTTGATCCGAGCAAAGTTGAAGCTATATTGAATTGGAGTCCACCCAAGTCTGTGACTGAGATTAGAAGTTTTCTGGGTTTGGCAGGCTATTACAGGCGGTTTGTGAAAGGGTTTTCTTTGATAGCTACTCCACTCACCAGATTGCTTCGTAAGGGAGTGAGATTTGTGTGGACGGATCAGTGTCAGGCGAGTTTTGAGCAGTTGAGAGAATTGTTAACTCAAGCGCCTGTTCTTACTTTACCTGTTGAAGGTAAACCTTATGTGATCTACAGTGATGCTTCACATAGAGGTTTGGGGTGTGTATTGATGCAAGAAGGTAAAGTTATAACTTATGCATCTCGACAGTTGAAACCGCATGAGCTTAACTATCCAACTCATGATTTGGAATTGGCTGCCATTGTGTTTGCATTAAAGATTTGGCGCCACTATCTGTTTGGGGAGAAATGTTTCATCTACACTGATCACAAGAGTTTGAAGTATTTGGGTGTCCAGAAAGAACTCAATCTTCGTCAGAGGAGATGGTTGGAGTTGATTAAAGACTATGACTGTTTGATTGACTATCATCCAGGTAAAGCAAATGTTGTTGCTGATGCCTTACGTCGGAAGTCTTTAGCTGGTTTAACAATTTATTCGCTCTCGTTGCTTGTTGAATTGAGAGCTCTGCGTGCTAACTTTGTATCTTGTGATGATGGTGCATTGTTGGCACAATTGCATTTGAAACCAGTTTTATTGTATCAGATCAGAGAGGCTCAGTTGACTGATATGAAGATTCAGAAGATTGTTTCAGATTGTCAGAGTGAAAAGGGTAGAGATTTTATTGTGAAGAGCGATGGGAGTCTCTGGTTTAAGAACCGATTGTGTGTACCCGATGATGCTGATTTGAAAAGGGTCATTTTGGAAGAAGCTCATCAGTCTATGTTTGCTATGCATCCGGGTAATACGAAGATGTATCATGATTTGAGACAGCATTATTGGTGGATTGGGTTGAAGAGAGACATTGCTGAGTTTGTATCTAAATGTCTCACTTGTCAGAAGGTTAAAGCAGAGCATCAAGTTCCAACCGGGTTGCTTCAACCATTGTCAGTGCCAGAATGGAAATGGGAAAGAGTGACAATGGATTTTGTGTCTGGTTTGCCATTGACACAAAAGAAGCATGATGCTATATGGGTGATTGTGGATAGATTGACGAAGATAGCTCATTTCCTTCCGGTGCGGATGGATTACTCTTTGGAGAGATTGGCTGAGCTGTATATTCAGGAGATTGTGAAATTGCATGGTGTTCCAACTTCTTTAGTGTCTGATCGAGATCCCCAGTTTACTTCAAGATTTTGGAAGAGTTTGCATAGTGCTTTGGGTTCTCGACTACACTTCAGTACTGCTTTTCATCCACAGACGGATGGACAGTCAGAGAGGGTGATACAGATTATTGAGGACATGTTGAGAAGCTGTGTCATCGATTTCTCTGGAAGTTGGGATAGGTTTTTACCTCTTATGGAGTTTGCTTACAACAACAGTCACCAATCCAGCATTGGTATGGCACCGTTTGAAGCATTGTATGGCAGACGGTGTAGGACACCTCTTTGTTGGAGTGAACTTGGTGAAGGTAAAATAATTGGATCTGATTTGATTCAAGAAACTGAGGAAAAAGTGAAGTTGATCCGAGGTAGGTTAAAAGCAGCTTCAGACCGACAGAAGTCTTATGCAGATCTGAAGAGGAGAGACATTCAGTTTGATGTTGGAGATAAGGTGTTTTTGAAAGTATCTCCTTGGAAGAAGATTTTGAGGTTCGGTCGAAAAGGAAAATTGAGTCCTCGCTTCATTGGGCCGTATGAAGTGTTAGAAAGAGTTGGGCCAGTTGCATATCGACTTGCTTTGCCACCTGAGTTGAATCGTATTCATAATGTATTCCATGTTTCTATGTTGAGGAGGTACAGGTCAGATCCATCTCATGTGTTGCCATTTGAGTCTATCGAAGTGAGCCCAGATTTGACATTTGAAGAAGAACCAGTTGCTATCTTGGCACGTGATGTGAAAGAATTGAGGAACAAGAAAGTGCCATTGGTGAAGATTCTTTGGAAGAATCATGCAAAAGAAGAAGCAACTTGGGAAAGTGAGCAAACTATGCGAGAGCAATATCCTCAACTATTTCAGAGTTGATATCAGGTAATTTCGAGGACGAAATTTCTTTTTAGAGGGGGAGAATTGTAATATCCTCATTTATGCCCTAGAAGTTTTGCATATTGTTGTTGTTGTTATTGTTATATATTGGATTGAATATATGTGTTAAATTGTAAGAGAAAAGAAATTGAGAAGAGAAAGTATATGTATATGTATTTTGGGAAGAAATAGGGTTTAGAGACAAATTTATATGTTGTGTATATGTTAATATATATGACATATAAAGTGGTCAAAAGGCTTGGTCAATGCAAGAGAAGATATTTATTTGAGATTGGTAAATTACTTAATTGGGCACATATAAGACAAAAAGATAATTATGTGAATAAGGGCACTTTGGTAATTGCTTGGATAAAATCACATGGTGGGTATTTAAAGAAGGTTTGACTTGTGTTTTCTTTATCATTTCTTCTTCTTCTTCTTGTTGATGGCCGGCCCTCCATATCCAAAGAGAAAGAAAGAGACAAGTGATGGTTTTGATGATTTCAAGCTTAAATTGAAGAAAGATTAAGTGTTCAAGTGTTGATTTAAGAAGTTTTTAACTAAGGTAAGATCTTTTCTCTAATTTCTTCAATTCTTTTGAAGTGGTATGATTAAGTTGCTTATGGTATGATTGTAAGTATTGATTTTTCTTGATAGATGAGAAGTTGGGTTGGTGTTGGTGATGGAAGAGTAAGATTGGTGTTTAGTGAAATTGTTTCTGTTTTAGGATTAGTAAAGGCTGTGACTTGTATGATTTTTAATTAATTTTAGAAAAATTTTCTTGAAGTGAATTTTTGATATGTTGTGCCTCTATGAGTCTAGAATGACTGAAAAATATGTTGATTCGATTTTGGAATGGTTATGAGTTTAGAAAAATTATTTTCATTAGACCTGTTCCAGCAGGTACCTTAACTGGGACAGCTATACTTCGGGATTTTTAATAAAATGTAGAAAAATCATATCCAATTGAATTTTGGATATGTTGTTTCTTAGTGAGTCTAGTATTTGAGAAAAATAATTTAGAACCACTTTGATTGAATTTGATTTATGGAATTCACAAAGTTCAGAACTGCTGCCAGGATGCAGGGCATTTGGGGCAGTCTGGTTAGGTGAACTATTTGACCAAGATTTTGTGTTCAGTTTGATCTGAAATTTTAAAGGGATGATTTTAAGATACAAAACTAAATTCTGTAAAAATTTTAGAATTTTTAGTCAAGTAGATTATTTTATACAATTTTTCAAAATAAGGATAAAATGGAGTTTAAAACCAGAATGTACTATTTATGGTTAGGGTTTTAATTCTTTGTTCTTCTTGCATTGCTTTGGTTCTCCAAAGGTAGGTTGGTCCTTAAACCTAACCCTAAACACTTTAAACACACTTGAATCAATGAATGTTATAATCAATTGTTCTTTGCCCTAATTGCATTGTCGAGATTGAACAATGTTATGTTGTGCATTGTGAATGGTAATGTGTTTCATGAGTAATGTGGAATGAAATGTTGATATTTATGAATGATGCTATGTGAGATATAATGTGATCATGGATGAGATATATATATATATATATACTTGAATAATGAGATGTTATATTGTGAAATGAAATGTGAAGCCATTGTTATTGGCTAAGATGATGTAATTGAAAGAAAGAAGGCATGTTTGCCTAAATGTGATGAGAATTGAGAATGGAAATGAATTGTTTGTTTAATATGTTATTCAGTTTCAGAGTTCTGGATTTGGGTGGCATGCCTAAGAAATGATGAAAGGTAACAGTCTTGCTGGGTTGAGGACCTCCTCATAGGTGTTGAGTTGGTGGTCCAAGAGACTGGGTCTGTTACACTATGAGATATATGATTTGTAACAGTCTTGCCGGGTTGAGGATCTCCTCATATGTGTTGAGTTGATGATCCAAGAGACTGGGTCTGTTACACTATCCATGGATAGAGATACATGTATATACATTGCCTACGGGCGTGATTATTGTGACTATGAACCAAAGCAGTAACTCTTAACTCTGAATATCGTATTAAATACTTGTTGGGCCCATAGGTGTCAAGGTTATATGAATGTCCTAAATAATGTTATGAGTTTAATGAAATGAGATGTTGGTTATGGAGTATGATTGATTAATGTTGAAATGTGGTATGCTCATATGACTATGATTTGTGAAATGCATAATTGTGTGGTTAACTTTATATTTATGATGTTGATCTTATCAATAACATATGTGGCATTGCATTTCATTAAAGCATACCGTTAGCATGTTTTATCTTACTAAGCCGTTGGCTTAGCGCGATAGTGTTTAATCGCGCAGGTAGTAGAGTGGATAGAGTTGAACCCGAGAGTTCATCAAGACCTAGTGAGAGTAGACCTTGAAGAATCCATTTTGGGAGCTTAAAGATCAGAGCAGACTTGCCAATCATGTATAAATTTTATGTGTTGTAAAACTTGAGTTTTGATGTATATGAATTTGTAAATATGTAAATATTTTATAACTTCCGCTGTGTAATATTTAAATATGGGGGTTGTCCCAAAACCTTTATTTTATGTTGTACTAGAAGTGTAAATCCTTTTTGCAGGTTGTAGTTGAGGTTACAAGGGGGATTTATTGGGAGTGTACTGAGAATGATTTTGTTTGCATTGGTTTGTGTAAAATGTTTTTAAAAATAAGAAAAAAACCGGTTTTGTCGACACTTGGGACTCAATTTTTAGGCGAAACTATGGCAAAAATATTTTGTAAAAATCGGAACTAAAATTTGACTAAGTAAAATTGGTAGCAACATTAGGTTAGTGTGGCGCCTCTACTCAGCTTACATATGTAGGTTGGGAAGGGGTGTTACATAGACACTACTACCTGCTGCTTGATTTTCAATCTTATAGGCTGAGTGTTGCTGCTACTTGCTTTTCAATCTTATAACTCTTTACCTAAGCTAATTAGCCAAAACAAGAATCTTCTAGAGTGCTGCAAATAGCCTGTTTCACATACAAATAGTTAGCACCTGGAAAAGAAATTTAAGATAGAGAGGAGGAGGTACAGTCAAAGATCAACTCACACAAGTAGACCTTGAAAATTCCAATTATGAGCAAAAATATGCAAACAAGTGGCAGAATTCTTACCTTGAGTACTTCTATCCATACACATTAACCATTTATCATGTTTAGCTATATTTTGCAAACTTTGAGTACTTCTATCTGGTTGTATTTTGCAAACTTTACAACCAGATTTCAAGCAGATTTTGCAAAAAGGAGAAATTGATTGTAAACATAGAATAATAATTCAAGTACATTACCAACAAGCTTTAGACAGGCATTACGTGGCATCTAAAAATAATTGATCAATAATTACATTACGTAAGTATATTAATATTAAAAAGACTGTCAAAAATTTATTAAATTCATTTGCAGCTTCATCTTGAATTTGGAAATTTGATTTAGCAAATCATCTAAATGCCTGCAGACTGCAGTAATGTAACAAGAAAGGACATTTTTCAATAAAAATGAAACATGTATTGTCTTTTCACGTTTGCTAGTGCAGGGCATTAATATAAAAAAAAAATTTATCGCAAGGCAAGGCAAGAAAGAAAAATAATGGTATCAAATAAGCAAGTCATAATTCCAAAAAATCACTCAAAAATAAATTCAATACAACATGTGCTTAAATATATACTAGCTTATTCATCATCACTACTAATATCATTCGATTCGTCAATATCTTCATCAGAGAAGTCAGGCTCAACAAAACCATCAGGTTCTTCATCATTCTCATTTAATTCAATTTCATTTCCATCTGGATCATTTATTTGTTCAGATAAGTCCCTCTCGAGCGCAACAAAAGGTTGACCGACCACATCTTCTTGGAGAGGGGCATCAACATTCTCATTAAGATTTGATGAAATCGTCGGATGATTAATTATTGATCGTGCTTTAACTTTGATTACAGCCAACCAATCCACCTTATCTCTTCTAAGAGACGGATATGGCACAAAACAAACTTGCTCGGCTTGTGTGGCTAGAATGAAAGGCTCATACTTCTGAAATTTTTTTGTGTGATTAACATCTACCAGGTTATAACTCGGATGAACTTTCATTCCAGAATTAAGAGTTGGATCATACCAATCACACTTGAACAAAACTGTACGTTTTATAGGTAAATCTGGATACTCCACCTCTACAACTTCTATCAACCTACCATAATAATCACTTGATATTTCCGAGTAGTTTGTACCTCTAATACACACACCACTATTAGATGTAACTCTATTTGAGCTTCGTCCTTCTGTGTGAAATTTGTAACCATTTATGAAATACCCTGTAAACACATGAACAGTGTATAAAGGACCCAAAGCTAGATCCTTAATGAATTGATTATCCACATGATTTTCTGGATTATGAACCTATAAAGGAAAATGCAGTAAGATATATATCTCGAATCAATTAACAACATTGGCAGATATTGTTTAATTGACTAACTTACATGATCTTTGAACCAGGTGGGAAACTCAATCTCTAATCGTCTTTCAACCTCATACTCACTAAGATTGGGGAAGGAGGACCGAAGTGAGTTGGTAAACACACTAAAAAAAATTAAAATGACAAAAATTAATTAAAAGGGCTATAATACATCAATTAAACTTAAAGAGTATTAGTACTTACTTAATGAAAGGAGAAAGTTCCTCGCAATTTAGTAGAATATATAAGTGGGCTGCCTTTTTTTCAACCTCTGTTAATCTCCTTTTTTTCCCTCTTCCCAATGGACGGCCAATAGTTTTGAATATTGACAATGTCTCTTCCATGTTATCACACTCATCAATACCGCCATCATCATTCCGAGGTACTCTACAGTGCCTTGTATATATATGGTCTTCGAAGTAATAGGCACAAAAAGATGATGCCTCTTCAACAAAAAGATGATGCCTCTTCAAAAAGATATAGCCACTACAAATTATAAACCGGAAGATGTTGGACTGCAAGTAGCAATCTAATAAACTGAATTGCAGCATTTCCACCAACAAATGGGATCATTAATGTGACACTTTGCATATAAAATTGTAGAACATACTTGAGTAGGAATAAGCCGAGACCCAAATGAAGAAGCAAATTATCATGAAGATATGAATATCACAGTTATTACCAAATATCATGGAGTCAATCAGCAAGATACAAATTCACACCAATATGTTATTTTTCAAGCAGCTCAAAAACTAAAATTAGAAAAAAAAGGTGTGAGCAGCAGCTTATCAAACAGAATCGGCAAAATATTGGCAGCATCTACCCTTATTTATTGATAAATATAAGATGAAGGAGAAGAACTTAAGAAGAAGAAGAAGGGGGGAAAAACAAAAAGTAAGCAGTAAAAACACCAAATCAGAGATATGCAGATTTGAAGAAGAAGGAAAAAAAAAAGAGTAAACAGAGACATACAATGCGAGAAAGGAACACACCTGTAAGTTCAGTTGTTTTTGTTACCTTAAATCAGTTGATGAAGATGGGAAGCTACTTCTTGATGATGCTTTGGTAGAAAATCCAGAAAACTTCTTAATGAAATGCTGATTCTGTTACTGCAGCAGCTAATGGGATTTTTCTGTTCTTGGATCTGCAGCAGGTAGTGGGAGTTACCAGATTATTTATTTCATAATTATTTTATGAAATGACCAGATAAGAAAACAAAAGATGTCCAAATGTTTTAAGACTTTACAGAAAATGGAAATCATGTTTTAAGACTTTACAGAAGATGTCCAAATGTTGTTAGAATATATGTCAAATCATGAAATGTTTGGAGATTTCAGTGATAATCTACTAAAGGGTTCTGTATAAGGTTGAATCAAGGTAGCATTGCTACAGTAACTTTTGTAAGGGAACAGAAACAGTAATATAGATTGGAGCATAGAGACCATTAAAATTGAGAGCCACCGAGATTTATGGCCATCTCTTTATATATTAGAGAAAATGGAGTGGATCAAAAATTCACATTTAGCCATGTTGGTTGGTCAGTTGAAAAACAGTTTCACTATCTAACCTAAGATCAAATAGAACTAAATGCTCAAAAAAAAATTAACCCAAAACTAATCAATCATTTGATAAACCTGAGATATTTGAGCACGGTTAGTTTACATAGGGGTCAGCTTGATTTTATCTCTCATCAGCAGGCCACTTTTAAATTTTGAATAGACTTCTCTTTTTTATGTCTTAACTCAGAGTAATTGCAGCAACAAAATACACATCTCAAGTCAACAAGCTTATGATTCATACCCATGGCAGACACCCACTAATCAGATATAATTATGAAACCCCTTTTGAGCTACCCTGGTCCTTGTTCATGAGCATAATACAAGGAACCATGACCCTACCAGCCTTTTCTACTTTAGTTTATTGATGAATTTAACAATTGGAGATCAGTTGCATTTTATTGATACCAAAATGCTGGCAACTTTCTAATTAAAGGCTTGAACTAACAGGTCCAGACATTGATATGATTGTTACTGCCTACCTAAACATCAAGTTTTGAGGACCACAAAAGTTTTAATATCCATGCTTTCTTAAAAAAAAATTAAATGAAGAAAACCATTTTATAGGGATGCCCAAATACACGAGGATAAATAGAAAGACAATTCAAAGAAGGTAGTGGATCCTGTGAGTCTATGACTGTGCCTTGAACTAACAGATCCAGACATTGATATGATTGTTATTGTCTATCTCAACATCAAGATTTGAAGGCCACAAAGTTTTTCATATTCATGCTCTCTAGAAAAAATTAAATTAAGAAAACCATTTTATAGGGATGTCCAAATACCCTCAGGATAAACAGAAAGGCGGTAGAAGCTACTCGTTTCTGTGATAATAGAGAACAACTGATAAAACAGAAAGTTCTTGATCTCATTTCAACTTTCCTAAGAAAGTTTCAGAGAATTCAGGATGAAAATTGTCCATATTGCAACTGAACAACTAAAACTTCAGGAGTCTAACCTTGGAAATAAATAAGCCATTTTGCAAGGATATAGTGAATTAAGATCATACTACAAATATGGAAGATGCATAGACATTTTGGGAGTCTGTATCACATTATAAATTAAAGAAAAAGAGTAACATGTATTACAGCCCACCAATTGTTGAACTACATCCATCATTTTATGATTTCAATAGCTGCTCTTTTAATATTAGGAGATGTCTTTTAGGTTCAAGGATTGGAAAAAAAACCCAATGTATAAACTATAGATGCTACACTGTTTTCTGGGCCTACCCTGCACCTATCAGCGAGGGAGGCCAAAGTTGTTGGCATATTTGATCAAGGTTCCAAGAATTAGAATGTGCAATAAGACAACATGACTTTATAGCATGAAATCCCATATCGCATCCTAAGAATGTCATTACATTCCTTAAAACATTGATGGAAGATTCTGTGCTTACCTCCAAAGGCAGCACTTGCACCTGAAACCACTAGCAGTGGAGGAATCTGTTGCAAAAGCAACATAACATTTAAAGGATGATAGTTATCAATATTTAATCTGAGAAACAAGTGGAGGATCTGCTAATTACTGATAACAGAGAAGGAGCATCGGTCTATTCCGTCAAATAAAACAAACTAATTCACTAGATTGAGATCACAAACCTAGATGTAATACCTAACAGTTTCTGCCCCTAAATTGTGAACAAAATCAATCGATGTGAAAAAAAAACTGAATTACTCTAAAAAACAAAATAGGATTATATAAAATCAGACAAGAAAATAAAAATTCATTCACAAACCTAAATCTATTAACTTCATTCACGAATAACAGTCAAAACAACATGTTTGGCAGCCGAGAAAATGTAAGGAGAAAACAAACGAAGAGAGTATAATGTTCTATTCATTTTCTCAGAATCCAAACAGATCCGAACAATCAGTTAAGAGAAAGGGTGTAATTGAACCTTATAGCGATCCGTCCGTGGAGAAGACAGTGCTATGAAATCGAAAGAATAAGCAGAGACGATGCACAGGAGAGCTGGAGAAATTACTAGAGAGATTAGAATCTATTTTATAGGGCATGGAGTGAAACAAAGAAATGCTCTCAGTTCTCAGTTCTAAGATCTACCCTCGTGTGCTTGTATGCGAAACTAGCAAGGAAGAGGACGACATTCGGAAAAAAAAATTTCACAGTTCGCTTTTGGTAATCATGAGAGAGAGAGATTGATTGAGGAGAGCAGGCTGCAACGTGAAGGGGAAGATGGAAAGCAAACTGAGAAGGAACAAAGCAAAGGCAGATCAAAGCACGATTCTGAATTTTTTCCCCTTTTTTTAGAGGAAAGTGGGATTCTGAAATTTGCAAAGGAGGGAAGTAGAAAATTTTTAGCTACGAAATTTCCGTAGCAAAGGATAAATCCGTAGCAAAAATATTTTTCGTAGCACTATTTTCGTAGCACTATTTCCGTAGCAAATATTTTTCGCTACGGAAATTCCGTAGCAAAGGATAAATCCGTAGTTAAAACGCAGCTGAGGGAATGAGTAATATGTTTGCTACAGAATGGCTACGGAATCCTGCGTAGCTAAAAGACGCGCCACTGTGGCGCGAAAATAATTGCTACAGAAATCTGTTCCGTAGCTAACGTCGCTACGGAATAGCTATGGACTTGCTACGGCAATATATAATTTAATAAAAAAGGCAATTCCGTAGCTATGCCATAGCAATTCCGTCGCTATGTTGCTACGGAATCTGTCCGTAGCAATTTTCCGTAGCTATTTCACATTTTTCTTGTAGTGATTTAAAATCTCTTCATTTTTCATTTAAAACCATTAATTTAATTTATTCTATTAAATTATAATTTATTTTATGAAATTTCTAAAAATTAAAAATTTTCAAAAATTTGGGATATTACAATGTCTATTTGATTGACTATAAGTTTAAGGCTTTATGTTGCTTTAAAAGCTATTCAACTTAGTTGAAAGTCAATTAGGTAAGAAAGTCAAAGCGTTTTGAAATGATAAAGGTCATGGGTATTTGTTTGATTAGTTCAAATAAATGTGTGATAAAAAAGGGATAGAGCATCGGTTGACTATTCCATAAACACTGTAACAAAATGGTATTGCATAAAGGAGAAATCAAATGCTCCTAGAAATAGTTAGGTTGAAAATGGCTCAAGCTAACTTACCCATTGCCTTTTGAGGTGATGTGTTATTCATAGCCACCTATGGACTTAACTGTATGCCCTCTAATCCGGTTCCAACCTCTCCATATGATTTATGGATAGGTTGTCAACCTGATCTCAGCATCCTAAAACCTTAGGGATATGTATATACCTCACATAAGAAACTAGGCCCAAGAGGTAAAAAGAGTATCTTCATGAGATATTATGAACTAGCCAATGAATACGTCTTCAGATGTGAGCAATATAGAGAGAGTACAACCAAGTTTGAATCACGAGATGTCACATTCTTGGAGAATGATTTTCTTAAATGAGATGAATTAGATTAAGAATTCTCCTTATTCCAGGATGAGGATCAAAGCTCACACGGACCACTTCATTTGAGTGGGAGGAATTTGATGGAATTAACTCTACCAACTAGTCTAGATGAGAGTGATCCTAGTCCAAATGGGAAGGTAGATCCTAGTTCTAGTGGATCTTGATCTACTGAATATGCATATGCAACTTGGTGAATATGTTTCTCAAGATTGTGATTTGAGGCGGAGTAACCAAGAAACTATTCCTTATTGCTGTATTGACATTAAAGGTAGAGATAGGGTATTCATGATTGTGTTTTAAGATGACGATGAGCCAAAGAATTTCTAAGAGACTCTCAAATGCCCCACCAAGAATAAATAGGTAAAAGCAATGGAAGAAGAGTTAGAGTCCATAAGATCAAACTGAATCTAAATTTTGGTTGATCTTTTGAAATGAAGCAAAGCCATTATGTACAAATGGATTCTCAAAATTAAAAGAAAAGTTGATGGCAACATTGAGAGGTATAAGGCACATCTGATTGTAGAGGAGTATACATAATAGGAAGGAATAGACTTCTAATGGCCCTAATTTCACTAAAATATGAAAAGTAAATTAAATAAATAATTTGAAGGGTTAAATGAGATGTTGTAAGTAAGGAAATAACTAATGTAGATGTGAAAGATAAACAAAATATATGTAACATATAGAAGTCAAATGGTAAATAGTAAAAGTCCAAGGTTAAATAGTAAAAAAATTAAAATTAAAATAATTCAAAATTAAAATAATTTTGAATGGAATATGTAAAATTAGAATTTTTAAAACAAGTAAACAAACAAATAATATATATATGGTTAGAAATAAGAAGAAAAATAAAAAGACAAAACTCTTATTCATCTTCTTCTTCCTCTCTTCAAAGTGGCCGAATTCCTCCATGAGCAAAGGGAGATTTGTGCTTCTTCCAAACACTAATTTTTGCAAGGATTTTCAAGAAGTGAAGGAAGTTTTGGCAGATTATCAACTAATTAGTAAGTTCTCTTTTGAATTTGTGAAGTTTCTTTGGCATTTCAAATATGTGAGATTTGGATATTGAAGGAGGGTGTGATAATTGTCTAAATGGGCATAGATGATGTTAGTTTGATGTAGAGACAAGGACTTTGTGATTAAATGGTTATAACAATTAGGTTTGGCAGAAGTTTAAGAGAGGTAGTGATGAATTTAGGGTTTTGATGGAGAAGTGGTAAAGAATTAATGTTAATTGGATTTAATTGTTTAAATTATGTTATAATATGATTCTAATGGTATAAATGAACTTAAAACTCACTTTGAAATTTATTGGAATGGTTTTATAAAATTAAAGAAAATTAGGGCAAATTTTGAAAGTTTGAAGGAAATGGGATAAATTGATGTTTTTTAGTTAAAATACATAGAAATGTGATTCTAATTAATTATGTACACTCACATTTTGATTAGGTGGTGAATGAAACTCATATTTTGATTAGGTGGTGAGTGAAACTAAGTTATTTGGTTAAAGTGGTGAAGGACATTGTGAAAAGTAGTGAGAAAGGTGTGGTTTTAACTTGGAAGTTGCTTGAACAAAGGTAAGTACATACTTTGATAAATATGCATTGAAATGCATTAAAATGGCATGCTACATTGTATACTGATATTGACACTAGGCTACTTTGGTGTGTCTATTCACTTGTTTAGTGCATAGTTGTATATTTAAAGATATGATTTGCATAATGTATGAAGTTTTAAGCCATTTTAAGATGACAATTGGCATTGTTGGATGTGTTTGTGTGAAAAAGTACTTTGTATCAATTTAAGGGCATATTTCGGCCACATTGTATAAGTGGCATGAAACATGGTGCCTATGATAAAAATGTATGGTAAAGTGATGAAATAATGGAAAAAGTGCGAAAAAGATGAAAAATGATAAAATTGGCAAAGTTACATTAAAGTGTGAAACAATGCTTGTTACCTTATATAATATTCCATTCCAGGGATTTGTGTTTGGTTATATAGTTATGGAATTTGCCTTCGGGCTAGACACCAGGTCTCACTATTGATATACTTGCCTTCGGGCTAGAAGCTAGGCGTCAATTGTGAAAATGTTGCCTACAGGCTAGACATTGGGTGTCAATAGACCAAAATAATATCTCTGAAATCTGAATATTATATAGGGTCAGGGCCCAATGAATGTGGTCGTGTTATATGATGAGATTATATGAGTGATGCATGAATTTTGAATGCATTGGTATGCTACATTGTGTGTTTAGAAGAGAAAGAGGCATATTACATTATGTTTAGAATTTCTTATTTTATAAAGTATGTACCTCTAGGCTATTGGCTTTGCTCAATTTGTTTACCTCGTAGGTAACATGGTTGATATGTAGAGTTCTGCTAGACCAGATCAAGTATAGGACTTAGGGTATTGCTAACAGTATGCTTTTACCACAAGACTAGAGAGCCAACATTTCATGTAAATTTCTACTTTGTACTTTAGTAATTACATATAATAGGTTAGTATGTAATAATGTTATAAACTTAAAGATTGTTGAAGTGAATTAAGCATTTGAATACCATTTATATAAATATAAATATTATGTAATGATGGATGGTTTTGAGCCATTGGCCTTTCTTGGAGAAATGTTTGATTATATGTATATTAGGAGTGTAAAATCTTTTGCAGGTTGAATTGTATTTTTGAGAATGTCTGAAATACAAACAAAACTTTGGCGAATTTTTTTCAAAGATTTTCTTTAAAAGATGGTATTTTTGATAATTTAGTTACTACGTTATTTATCTAGGTACCTAATAAAATATATTATTAGTAATAAAATATTTTTATTTAAATTATGGAAATTTTTAAATGAAGAAGACGTTAACATTCTTATATTTTGTATGTGTATTTTATATATAAGGGGTATATGTACTGTGCATATATAATGTCTAAGGGTGTTATATTTATTTTGATATCAAAGCCTAGGTTTGAGGTTCTCAACCTAGGTGGGTTTTTAAGAGTGAGAAAGGAGATTTTAAATGTGGTTCAAAAATGTCATGCATGCATATGCACTGGCATTTAATTGGTCTCTAATGTGGCAATACTTTTTATGATTACAGATATAGGTTGTGATGACAACCTGAACACATGGATCTGGTGAGGGGAGTGTTGAGAGTTTTGCTCCAGAAGAGGGTAGAGCTGGAGCTAGTGCTAAGGTTGCTAGGAAGGCATCAGTATTAGCCAGACTAGTAGTCTAGGATGTTCTGTTGGTTTGGGTGTAGTAGATGGTAGAGTTACTATGTGAAGGCCCAATATAGCAGACTAGGAAGTATGATAAGTTAAAGAAATATGGGGCTATGGACTTCATTGGTACTGTTGATCTAGCCGACACAGAGCAGTGGTTGGACAAGGTTCAGAGGGTGTTCAGCCAATTACAGGCCACTATAGAAGGGGAGTTTGATTATGCCTTGTCTCTTTCGCAGGGGAAGGCCTACGACTGGTGGAAGATAGTTTTCTCATGGGTTGGCTGATCCATGGGTGTTGATGTATGCTAATTCCCCACTGGAAATGCTAATTCCCCACTGGAATTTGAGAAGAAATATACTTCATGAGAGTATAAAGAAGCTACGAAGAAAGAATTTCTAATTTTGAAGCAAGGTACAAAGACAATTATAGATATGAGAAAGATTTCCACCGACTGAGCAAGTATATGGGTGATATTATATCTGATGAGATAGATTAGTGTCAGAGATTTAAATTGGGGTTGAGGCCATCCATTATGTGCTGGGTGGCTGCAATATAGTACCCGAATTTCTCTCGAATAGTATATGCTACTTGTTGTGTAGAGAAGGCCCATACGCTTACAGTTGCAGCTATAGGAGAGGAGATCAGAGACAGGAGACCCCAAACTGAGGCAGGGACTTCATCTTCAAAGAGAGGTTGAGGGAGTTTCTTATTGAGGTTTGGTAGAGGCCAGAGGCAGCTTGGAAAATCATCTCAGTAGCAAAGGCAGAGGTAGGGGCCTATAGCTTTAGTAGCTAGTGCCCCAACTCCAGCATCATAGAAATCTAATCCATCCACCCTTGCTACATGCGATAGGAAACATTGGGGTGTTTAATGGAGGACAAGTACATCAACTTGTTTTAGGTGCTGCTCCATAGACTACTTTATCAAAGATTTTTTAGAGTCGCCAGAGACCAGTTAGGCAGAGACTGTGATTTCTAGACCTAGTGGCAGAGGGGGTCGAGGTTGTAGAGGTGGTGTTGGAGGTGGTAAAGTAGGGTCCAGTCAGAGGGGAGGATCCACAGCAGGGAGTAGATAGGAGTAGGATGGGTCACCACTGAGGATATATGTGATGCAGTGATGGCTGAATGCCTCAGATGTGATAGTTGGTACATTTTCTCTACTTGGTGTTTCAGTTCATGCATTGATAGACCCCAGTTTGACACATTCATACATCAGTGCATCCATCTTGCTTGTGAGTGATGTGCATTCAGAGTCCTTAGGATTTGATGTGTTGGCTACCAACCCTTTAAGGCATGGTGTGGTAGTTAGTAAAGTATATCGAGATAGTTAGGTGGTGGTTCATGATGTGGAGTTTTTCGGTGACTTGATTGAGATGCCCTTTAGAGATTATGATCTGATTCTGGGTGTGGATTTTATCTAGACACCAGACAGTGGTAGATTGTTAGCGGAAGCACGTTACCCTGAAAACACATGATGGAAAGGATATGGTGGTATCAAGTGAGCAGAGACACCTCTCATCCATGTTTATTTTAGCTATTTCAGTTAGGAGGATGATCCAGATATAGTGTACAACTTACTTGGCATATGTAGTGGATATTAAGGCTAAGTGGTCTAAGCTTGATAGTATTCCTATAGTGGTATAGTTCCCTGATGTATTCTCTGATGAGTTGCCAGGGCTACCACCAGTGCGAGAGGTGGAGTTCAATATTGATGTGATGCCTGGTACCACTCCTATCTCTATTAACCCTTATCGGATTGCACCTACAAACATGAAAGAGTTAAAGGTATTACTGCATGAGTTATTAGATAAAGGGTTCATTCACCCTAGTGTCTCAGTGTAGGAAGCACTAGTGTTGTTTGTTAAGAAGTAGGATGACACTTTGAGATTATATATTAATTACTAGCAGTTGAAAAAAGTGACTGTAGACCCTTAATTTTTTATCCAGTCCAGTCCAAAAAAAAAAATTAAAACAGTCCAAAATAATTTTTATAGTATATATTATTTATTATTTATTTTGATTTATTTTACTTATTATTTATTATTTATTTATATTATTTATTTTATTTATTATTCATTTATAAATATTCATTATTTATTATTTATTTTAATATAATATTTATTTTACTTTTCATTTATCATTTATTTATTTTTAAATATATATATAAATAAAAAATAAAAAAAATCGACAACGGCGGCAGAATCGGCGACGAAAGTCGCTAGCGACGAATTGGCTTGGGCTAATTCGCCGCAGGAACACCTGCGGCAAAATTACACCCCGCGAGCAAATTTTGGCAGCACCCAGCCCATACTTTTGCCCCCAGCTCGCCCAGCGCCAGTCTCGCCCGGGACTGCACGCAGTTTTTGCTGAAACCTTATTTTACTTGATTTTTGATTTTATTTCCAAAACAGTTTTTAATTTCTTTAACATACTAGGTTTTTTATTTATTTTAATTGCCTATAAATACCACATTAAAAATGCACACAAGAAAAGGGGAGGAGGAAGGGAATTGGTTCAAAAATTATTCGGACTTTTTAGCAACTGATTCAAGGACTAGAGGAAACAAGCAACAATAAAAGCAATAAGAAGTGATCAAGGCAACAAGCAATATTCTGCCTTGGTGTTAAACTCAAGAATTTTGCCAATAATTTTTGGTGGAGCCTTCAAACACAGGTATGTCTATTTAAATTTTGATTTTAACTCTCATCCAGTAGCAATTGATACATCAAAATTGATACTTGCAATTGAATAGTGGTTTTTAAATTTTTAAAATTCACAGTAGTTAACTTAAGAGCTTTAATCTATTTAATTTAAACCCTAATTTATTTTAAACCTAATCTTTGATTCAAACATCCAGTAGCCATATTATTTCTTTTATATTAAATATTTCTCAGTTGACTAATCCGGTAATTAAAAAACCCTAATTGTTAAACATAAAAACCTATGAAACCCTAATTTTATTCAAGAGACCCTAATTAATGTATAAACCCTAAATTTATATTCTTACTGTTTTATTTAAGTTAGATGAATGTTTATTATATATTTTGATTGATGTTTCAAATCCTTGATGAATAATTTACTTTTGATGAATGGTTGGTTATTTTTATTGATTTGCTTTGGTTGCAAAATATTGTAAGTGATATGTTTCCATGTTTTGTGTACCTCATATTGTGGGCATCGTGTAATTTAGTTTATTTTAAAGTTTTTGGATCAATGTAAAGAACATGTTTTCACCTTTCGGTGGGTGTCCTATTTAGTTCTAGATTTTAGATGATGTAAGGACATGTTTTCATCCTCGGATGGGTGTCCATTTATTTATTTTATTTGGACATTGTTGTGATTTTAATAAAGTATTTATTTATTCTTATGATCGCATGTAGTATGGATAATATCATTATATTTAAGAATTTTATAACAGTAAGACCTGCAAAGGAGGTCGATTGTGATGAATCAGGCATTGTGGGGGTGCTGGGCCGTTTCTCACTTTCCCCATACGTACCCAACTTTCCGAACTCATTAAGGGGTTAGGGATTCCTTAGAAATCAAATCATCCACCCCTTTCTTTTCCCCGCCCGTCCAAGTGGCGACCCCATTTTCTCTGGGCTTAGGCCCGTATTCTCTAAGGCCCCAAGCCTAACAGTGCCGAAGTCGCAAGAACCATTCCACTGGGAGTGGGGGTGAAAATCCCTGCTCACAGTGGTGACTCCACTGGAGATAAGAGAAGTTGATTCCGTTTGTCTTTATATTATTATATTCTTTCTTATCATGATATTATCCATTGTATCATTTAGATTGCATTGTGTGCGTGAGTTAGGACGCCTGTGTTACCCGTGTTGTGTTATGTAAGGGATACCATACTTTCACTTAAGGTATGGAGATCGAGCATGGCATAACCACTCATAGCCTTATATCTTTTGGTATATACTTGCTATGAGAACCTAAGCCTTTCAACCCAAAAACTAAAGCTCATGTAATTGGCCTAGTTACTTTCCTTAGGTTTTTACCGCAAATGCTTGTTGTTTGACTATGGTTATTTTATCTTGACTTAAATCATGGCTTATTTGGTTTGCTCTTTTTCTAATATGACCTAAGTATATTGTAAGCTCAAAATAAATTTTTCTTTAATATCCAAAGGACCAAAGCTATTTTCAAAACTTTTTAAGATGGTCTTTGGACATAAAATTTTTCTAAAACAAATTAAAAATTCTTTTCTCATGACTCAAAAACAAAGACAAAAATCCATTTTTATCTAAAATCTTTTTACAAAAGCATGTTTGCATTTCATCCAACCTTTAAAAGAGGTTACAAATTATTTAGGTCAATTATGGAAATACCAAAAATCAATTATGAGCCTAGTTTATACTAAGAATTATTAACCATGGGCTTGTTTTTGGCATAAATCATTAGTTACTTTTTTAAGTGAGAAATCTGTTTACAATAAAACTCTTAATTTAGTTTTAATCCAATATAGCATAAAAGCTACTTTAGTTGATTGGATGGGTTAAAACCTAATTAATAGGAATTATCATAAACTGATTTCCATGTTCGAAAACATAACAATTGGTTGAAATGTCCGAGGGAAGTTTTGGAAAACAAGATATCCCATGTTGGTATTTTGTTAACCATATACCTAGAAAAAGAGACTCACCATCCGTGTGTAAAAGTTATAAGGTTGGAAGGGACGTTCTACTTATTTTTGTCTATTATTTGTGCATACATGCATACATACATATGCATCTCATATCAGTAATTCTCTCTGGCTCACAGGCCTGGAGTACAGTAGCTCAAGAGCGTATGACAACCCCACACACGCCGGTGATGAAGAATCCAACATCAACTCAATTACTTTTTCACCAAAAGCAATGGAGCCTGAACAAATTCAAAGAATAGTGGATGATGCCCTCCATGCTAAAATGGAAGAACTAAAGGGGGCCCTAGCTGAGATCATGAAGAATCAAATGGTAGTAATTTTAGGGAACAATGTCGAAGCATCTGCTAGCACCAAGAAGCCAAAAGACAAGGGAAGGCTAAGGTTAGTGAAGTGGCTTTTGATGATGACAGGGTAGTCATCGATGATGATGACGATTGGGCTCAATACTTCCAAGATCCTTAAGACAAGAAGAAAGAATCGAAGGTTGTTAAAAGATTAGCTCTAGAGAAAACTAAAACTTCAGATGTTGAAAAGATAATTGCTGACCTGGAAAAGAAGTTTGAAAAGAAGCTAAAAATCGAAGAAATGTCCAAGGTTGACAAATTGTTTAAGCTAGATGAAGAAGTTTCATACAAGTTCATGATGCCATCCATTATAAAATTTGATGGAACTAAAAATCCTCACCTCCATGTGAAGCAGTATATCACTGCTATGTAGTATGCTCGAGCTAATAAGGCTCAAACCCTAAGGTACTTCATGCTCTCATTGGATCCTATTATCCAAAATTTGTCCAATACCTTAGATGATGGCACACAAAACAATTAGGATATGCTATACAGGGCCTTCATCCAACAATATGGATACAATATTGAATTGGAAGTTACTCTAATGGGGGTGGAGTCCATTAGACAAAGATCGAATGAGAACTTCATGGACTATGTGAAGAGGTGGAGGAATAAGGTTGCATTGCTCAAGAGAAGGCCCGATGAATTCAATCAAATTAGAATGATTATGAGAGGAGTGTTACCTAGCCTTCGTGAAAGGATGTCTCATACACTCATTTAGGATTTCAAGGACCTTTTGCAAGCTGGTCTACAAATCAAAGAGTGGGAAGAGAAAAAAACCACTTTTCAACAAGAAGGAATGAGAAAGGAAACTACCTGTCTGGTAACCAAAGCATGCAAATGGTAGTTGATGTTAATGGTACTGGCCAAGGAGGAAGAAAACAATTTTTAGAATTGGGGAAGCCGCTATCTTGAGTCCTCAATAAGCTATAAAAGAAGGGATTGTTACAATCCTTAAATTCTCATCCTTTGCCTAACCCTCTCCCACCTAATTTTGACACTAAGGCATTTTGTCAATTTCATCAAATGCAAGGGCACGACATGGATAGATGTGTGAGGTTGAGGTATGAGATCCAGAATTTGATTGATAATGGGAACCTGCCCTAGCCCAACAAGCCAAACACCAAAGATAATCCACTGCCAAGGTTCAATAGAGTACCACCACCAGCGACCTTCATGATTGGAGGAGGTTTGCATGAAAGTTTTATCATGTCTTCTTTCCAAGATGTGGAAGGAGAAGAAACCAAAGAAGAAGTGGTGTTTAGCAAAGTTGAACATACTGTGGTCGAAAAAGAAGTAGCAATCTGTGTTGTAAATGAGTTTTGGGATTCAAGCGATATTGATGATGATCTTGGACCCAAGAAGGAAGAATGGACCTAGTTCGAGCCTGAAGAAGATGAAGTGATGAACAATAGATCTGGTAAGTCTTATGCAAGGCCACCACCTAAGGAAGTAGAGGCTAATAAAGGAAAGGAAGCTAAAGTTGGGAATAAAGAAGAGGAAGATGACATTGTGCTTAAGCAGTTAAAGAGAACTCAAGCAAGTGTCAATATTTGGGACTTTTTGGCCACTTCTAAGAAGAATCGTGAAACTATGGCCAAGGCCTTGGCTAGCATGCCAATTTCCACCTCTATAACACTGGATGAGCTTGTTAACCTCATAAAAGTTGAAGGAGTAATGAAGTGTAAAGATGTTCAAAAGAAGAGCAAAGTTGACATGCAAATTGTTTCTTTATCAGATGCAAATTTACCGGAAGAGGGGGAGAAATCACATTCACCCTCTCTTTATCAAAGAAGAAGTAAAAGGAAAAAGAACCCCATGTGTAATGGTTGATGATGGGTCCACTATAAATGTTTCCCCACTTAAAATTTTGCCAAAGCTAGCTATGTCAACAAGGGATCTAAGCCCAACCGAGGTAACCATTAGGGCTTATGACAATACCAAGAGGCACGCCGAAGGGACATTTAAAGCTGTTGTGAAGGTTGGTCCAATTGAATCTATTGTTGAATTTATGGTTTTGGACATACTTGTTACTTTTGCTCTACTTTTGGGATGACCATGGTGTCATCCTCTTGGTGGAGTTCCTTCCACCCTTCATCAAAAGATCAAATTCCCTAATAGAGAAGAGATGGTGGTCATCGAGGCCGAAGATAATGAGGTGGTCAATGCTCTAATGATTGAGAGGCCTCTCAATGGTTTTCAAGTAGCTGCAATTTCTAATAATGAAGTAGTGGACTCCAAGGTCTTGAACATGATGAAAAACATGAGCTACCTTCCTGGTGCTGGTCTTGGAAAGGTCAAGGCTGGTATGACAAAGCTTCCAGATTTCAAGACTCAAACTTCCAAGAAAGGGTTAGGGTATGAAGAAGCTAGCAAAGATGTTCATCCAAAGAAGAATGAGAAGATGAGCTTCCCACCACTTGAAGAGATCTTTGTCAAAGCTCGAGACATAAGGAAAGCCTAAGCCAATCATGTTCATGGGAAAGTTGATCCTGGGTTTTGAAATTTTGCTGATGTTGCCGAGTTAGTGGAACAAGTGAAGAAAGAGCTCACCCTACCAGCCAACGAGGAGCCCGATCCAGAAAGGGAGAGGGAAGCTATCTTGAAAGCCAAGAAGACTCCAGAGGAGACTGCTGCCCTAGTTGAAGAGAAGTTTGAAGATGTTTTGCTTTATGATTTTGAGAACAATTATTTTGATTTTGTTTTAATTTGTCTGCTTTGTATGAGAATGATGATGTTTTCTTTTTCCAAAATGAATGCAATAAAGTCTAATTTTGCTTACTTGTGTAATGTTTCTCCTAATGGTTGCATATATTCAAATAGTGGTTACATGAGCATCTTTAATATTAACTCTGTCGATACACAATCATTAAATTTGGGAACAACCGAAAATCCTAAAAATATTTAAAAAATATGAAGATGTATTTGGATATGCCTGGAATAGATCGAGACATAGGTGAACATCTGATTCCCACTTATACTCACATGAAACCTGAAAAATAACAGCTTAGGCTATTAAGACCTGAATGAGCTGAATTGGTTAAAGAAGAGGTCACTAAACAAATACAAGTAAAGTTCCTTGAAGTGATAGATTATCTAGATTGGCTGGCCAACATAGTACCCGTGCCAAAGAAAGATGAAAGAATTAGGGTCTGTGTGGACTACAGAGACTTAAACAAGGCTTCCCCCAAAGATGATTTTCCTTTACCCCATATAGATGTCCTCATTGATTAGTGCAGCCTCTAGCGTGCTACACTCTTTTGTAGATGTATTTTTCGGATACAACCAAGTGTTAATGGCCTAAGAGGATAAAGCTAAAACTGCCTTCATTACTACATGGAGTATATTTTGTTATAGGGTAATGTCGTTTGGGTTAAAGAATGCTGGAGCAACCTATCAAAGGATGGCCACCACATTATTTCATGATAGGATGCATAAAGAAGTCAAAGTGTATGTTGATGATATGATGGTGAAGTCAGATACAAGGGAACAACACTTCCAAAACTTAGAATTATTCTTTGAGAGAGCAGTGAAGTATAAACTAAGGTTAAATCCAAAGAAGTGTGTGTTTGGGGTTACCTTGGGAAAATTGTTGGGACATGTGATTGGTCCAAATGGCATTGAGATTGACCTTGATAAGTTTAAGGCGATCAGGGATATGCCAACCCCCAACACAGAGAGAGAAGTTTGGGGATTCATTGGCAGATTATAATACATTAGCAGGTTTATAGCAAAGTTCACCACAATCTGTGAACCTGTCTTCAAATTACTTAAAAAGAATCAGCCAGTCATGTGCAATGAAAAGTGTCAAAAGGCCTTTAAGCGCATAAAGGAGTATTTGCTAAATCCACCTATGTTGAAACCACCTAAACTCAGTAAACCCTTGTTACTATACTTAACAATAGAAGAAGAGTCAATAGGAGCCATGCTAGCCCAAGAAGATGAGTCGGGGATTGAGAACGCAGTCTATTATTTGAGTAGAAAGCTCATACCTTATGAAATTAAATATAGTATCATCGAAAAGACCTGTATAGATGTGGTTTGGTCTTCTAAAAAGTTGTGGTATTACTTTCAATCTTATAGTGTGCAAGTAATTTCTAGGTTGGATCCGATGAAGTACTTAAGGGAGACACCATCTTTGATTAGGAAGTATGGGCGATGTTGATAATATTGGAAGAATTTGAGATTGAGTATGTAACCAGGAAAACAATCAAAGGTAGAGAGGTGGCACAATTCCTGGCCCAACAACCATTACTGGATAGCGAAGAGATAGTCCTGGAATTTCCTGATGAACATTTAGAGGCCTTAAAAGTACAAGGATGGAAAATGCATTTCGACAAAGTAGTGAATAGGAAAGGAGCAGGTTTGAGAGTCATACTAGAATCACCCGAGGGGGAGCTTATCCCTTTAGCCAAAAAGTTGAAGTTCAGGGCAACCAATAATATGGTGGAGTATGAAGCATGTATTTTTTGGTTTAGAAACCCTAATGATTATGAAGGTGGATAAGGTGCAAGTCTTTGGCTATTCATTGCTAGTAGTGTCCCAAGTAAATGGAGAGTGGGAGTTAAAAGAAGAGAAGCTAAAACCATACCACCATTACTTAACCATGATGAAGAAGAATTTTAAGGAGTGCAGGTTTATACACCTATCAAGAGAAGAAAACTAGATGGATGATGCCCTTGCCACATTGGCTTCAGTATGAAAAGTCCTGTCAACTTATTCCTTAAGCCTTTGATTTTGACCAGTTCATCAATTCCTTGCTATGAATATGAGAAATCATGGAAACTAATATGGACCATGATGCATGGTATGACACTATAAGACGGTTTTTGAAAGAGAAGGAATACCCGTTGGGGGCAATAAAGAAAGAAAGAAGAGCCATAAGGTGATGGTTCTTACAATACATCACCTTTCATGGAGAGTTATATCGAAGATGGCCTGATGGGGGTGCACTTAAGATGCTTAAGGAAGCCTGAAGTGGAGCATATCATGTATGAAATACACGCGGGAAGTTGCAATCCACACATGAGTGGTTTAGCCCTAGTTAAGAAGATAATTCGATAAGGTTACTACCTGCTGACCATGGAGAGAGATTGTATTGAGTTTGTGAAGAAGTGCCAGCAATGTCAAATGTATGGTAATTTGAATCACATGCCTCTTGAAGAATTGCATTCTATGTCTTCACCCTGGCCCTTCACAACTTAGGGGATTGACATTATAGGAGAGATACATCCAATAGCTTCAAATGGTCACCGTTTCATTGTAGTAGCGGTAGATTATTTTTCAAAATGGGTCGAAGCTAAATCTTGCAACAAACTAGGGGCAAGGAAAATGGGTAGATTTATTAAAAAGAATCTCATCTGTGGGTATAGGGTCTCGTACAGTGTGATATAGGATAATGGGGTGCAGTTTCAAGGTACAATTAAGGACTTATTCTCGAAGTACCAAATCCATCATCACCGATCCCCCCCTTATAGACCAAAGGCTAATGGTGTAGTAGAAGCAACAAATAAGACAATTAAATAGATTCAGTCCAAGCTGACCAAGACATATAGGGATTGGTTGGAGATGCTTCCTTTTGCTTTATGGGGATATAGAACAAGTGTACAAACGCCGACTGGAATGACACCGTTCTCTTTGGTTTATGGGATGGAGGCAGTGTTGCCAATTGAAATTAAGATTAAGTCATTGAGAGTGGTCTTGGAAGCTTAACTGCCTGAGATGGAGTGGGTAGTAAGCAGGTACACACAGTTAGCTTTACTAAAATAGAGGAGGTTAAAAGCACTATATCATCATCAACTGTATCAAAGAAAGATAGCTCGAGCCTATAATAGAAGGGTTTAGGTCAGAAAGTTCAAAGTCGATGACCATATGTTGAAGCAATGTAAACCTAATGTATCTGATCCAAGAGGAAAATTTAGGCCTAGTTGGGAAGGACCATATGTTGTGAAACAAGTCATGAACAAGGGTACTATCAAGTTATCAGATATGGATTGGAACGAGTTTAGTGAGCCAGTGAACATTGACAGGTTGAAGAGGTTTTATGTATATAAAAAAAGAGCTCGCTAGGTTGAAAATCCAAAAGGGCGACTTAGGCAAAAATTAGGACAGCTCGCTAGTTTCGAAAACCCTCAAGGGAGGACTAGGCAAAAATTAGAGCAATAGAAAAAAGACCCCTAAATTGAAAACCCAAAAGGGCAATTTAGGTAATTACCTGAAGTAGCAACGTCCCGGGCAATCTCCTTGACAATCCTGATTTAAGTTGGTCCAGTCCAACTAAAGTCTTAGCTAAGATCACGGGTATCGGTGACAAGCTACCTTTCATTTGGTCCATGATATCCAATACTCATGGATGGATATCACCATTGGAAGAAACAAGTAAGAATTGGCCAAGCAAGCATAGACAAAGCATACGTCCCCATGCCTTGGTAGGAGCCAAATGAGAAATGCAAAAGTCAATTAAGGGATCAAGCAGAATTTTCTCACCTCTCATTAACTGTAGAACTTCGGGCTTTGAAAGTTGAAACAACATTTGCATCTTTTGTTTAGTTTTGAAAATCAATATAGGCAACGCCATTGGTTGATTGCTTAGATATCCAAGGATGGCCTCAAACTCTTCAATCATGGGACATATCTTAAAGTCATTTATCTTAAATGTCATAGAATTCACATTCCAAAAGGAAACCATGGCATGTAAAAAAGAATGGTCCAATTTAATATTTTCAAAATACTTCAAAATATTGATTTTAGACCAAGATATTTGTTCCTAATGAATGGCTTTCATAGTTTTAAATAAACCTTTTATTTTCTGCAAATTGAGTTCTGTCATTGTTGACAATTGAAGGAAAATTAAAATTGTTAAAAGGAAAGTTGAAAATTCGTGGAAAATTTCCTAGCTTCTGTATGGGGTCATAGCATGGAAAGAGGATTTATATAGGGTGATTGGCCATACCAAAGTTTACAAGAAATGCCTTGAGACCAAGATGCGTAAGGATAGGAAATTAACGATGAAATGGTTTTGAGTTGCCGCGTTGCCTTCGGTTTTGTGAATCAGCGCTACTGTGAAATTCTAAATTTTGAGAGGAAGGACCAATGATTGTACCGTAGAAATAATAATGATTACAACAACAAAAAAAAAATAAGAAAGAAAAAAATTTGAATTGAAAGACAAAAGTTACAGTAAAAGTGCAAATTATAATTGTTATTATTATTATTATTATTACAATATTTTCTCAATCAATTAATACAATAATGATGGATCACTTAGAAGGAGGTGGCGGATCATGATCAAACAAAGCTTTGAAAAGTCATCACCTATTGGAGGAGGAGGCATATCATCTATCCCGAGTCCACTTGAAGAAGGAGCACCTGAACCTCTATTACCCTGGAATTTAGATCTGTAGCAGTCCTCATCCAAAGTATATGAAGGAATCTCATGGTCATCAGTTTGGGGCTCCCTAGAAGACGAAGCACCAGGATCCCTAATTCCCTGGAACCGGAAGTCTCGAAAGTCTTTCTCTGACTGATGATACAATTTTTCAAAATGGGTAACCTGTCGGCAACTAGCAGCTAACTCTTCTTGTAATTTCTTGTTTTGTTCCTCAAGTATTTAGAGTGAGTCAGAAAGGAAAGGATAAGAGCATTCATAATCATGCATACATGTAGTGTAAATCATCATGGATTAGGATAACCTACCAGGTAACTCATATCAATGCCTTGCGGATGAGATGGCATCTCCGGTTGATAAGAATGAGCAAATGGAAGAGCAACAGAGGAAGGTCCATCCTCATGACCAAATGAGCCAGTAGCCTACAATAATCATTAAAATAGTCAAAACAAGTTAAGAAAAGAGTAATTGCAATGGAAAAATGGTAAAAGTTTACTTGAGAGGTGCTAGCCCTGGGATAAGGGATGGACCCTCCTCCCTCTCCATGATACTTCTCTTCATCACTATCATCCTCTTCCTCGGGAATTTCCCAATTGCCAATAGGAGATACGTCAAAGTTCAAGAGTCCTACTCGAAGAAACTAGGTATATGATGCACCCGGTGGATGGAGAAAGGTTTTAACATCATAACCATGCTGAGCTAACCACCATGCATTCTCCAACATTGATGTGATATTTAAAGTATACTCTAGACAATTCATTAGGATCCTCCATCGCTCAGGACTAAGGAACCACTCATACACTCTCTCCCTGAGAAACCAGCCACTAGACACAGGGCCAGCAATGACTCGGAGGGTATGCTGAAAAGGCAGTGCGACGTTCATGAAAGAAGTCCAGTTCGTCCGCTCTTCCATGTTCCACCAAGCCAAATTGACCTATAAGATGACAAAAGGTAAGTGTGCTTTTTACATAAATTTTGAAGTATACTAATGTTATTTTACCTGGCCCCAAGTTAAGCAATTCAAGAGATAGCGCTGGGTGTGCACATGGTGAGAGCAAGGAACTGCTACACGATATGACAACTAAAAATTCAACCTCGGATACCCGACTCTCTCTCGGGAAATGCCAGGCACTCTCACAAGATTATGCTAGTATGCCCATCCCTGCAACAACAATGAAAATCAAATTCATACAAGTATAAGAATGAAATTGATAATAGTGGAAGAAAAGTACCTCAACAACCACCATGAAACCAATGAAAGACTTCTTACTCCTATAAATCTTATCTAGTCCATGATAGAGATAGGCAAGGCTAGCTTCACCCCAGCCGTAAAGCGGTACCATACTCATATCAGTAAGGGCCCTTAACACCGACAGATGGAGGCATATTCGGTGCTGCATAAAATGGTCGACCCAAGCAAATACAGTAAAAATCCTTGAGCATATTGTTTGTCTATTTCTCTATGAACCCACCCATCATAGCTAATCAATAACTCTGAATTGGCTCAATTTTTATCTTGAAAGGCCCTTTTAATGACGGTTCCATACCGATTAACTGTTAAATTTCTTCGTGTGTCAACATATCATTGGTAAGAGGGACCGGAAGGCCATAGTACCAGATACCAGTTATGGCTGTATATGGGTTGTGTCCATCTACCGCTCTGACAATGCTTGAACTACACTCCTATCTATCGGACACTCCTCATATGGTAATTGCAAGATGAAACTTTCAATATCGCACTCTCGGACAATCCATTTTACCTGAGAGGGTTCTATGTCATACCATTGTCGGGCTTTATAGATACACCCTCTGCCCTGGACAACACAGTGATCATGCTAACATAAAGCCAGGTAAGTCACATGAGGTAAGTATATCATCCTACCAATACCACTGATTCATAGCCTAAAATTACTCGTTATGTTCTATTTTAATTTATTTATTTATTTATTAAATTCTTAATAATAGTTCACTAATTAATTATTTTTAATATTTCCTAATCTTTAATACTATTAATAATTAAAAAAACTAATAATAAAATAAAATAAAATAATGAATACATATTTGTGCTATTAAAATATTAAGTTGCAATGTTACCTTAGTTTTTTTACTTGAACTGCGATGAAGTTGCATCTCAACTAGTAGACTTATAGTACCATTTTCATATCGTTGAATAAATTCTATCAACTCAGTATTGGATCGAGGCCCTGATCTTGAAGCATTCATCCTCTCCATTTGCTGATCAACTCTCTGCTCAACTCTCTGCTTACTATGAAAATATATGAATTTGTGAATGAATGTAAGTGTGCATGAGTATTGAAGAAATGAACCATTTATATAGGCAAAGTGCAAAGGAAAAGACAAAAGGCAAAAGGGAAAAATAGTATTTCTCGTGAAAAAAAGATCAATATCACTGTTGATAAATAGTAAATGAATAGTTAATGAATGGTGAGTAAATAGTGAATAAATAGTAAATTTAATTATTCAATTCAATTATTCAGATATTTGCATGTCTAAAAATATTTTCATACTTTTAAAATATTTTTCTGCGCAGGGGAGAAAAGGATATAGGTATGGTAAAAAATAGCTAAATTGTTTGCAAATTTCTTTAATATCCTACTGACTACAATCATTTTTTGCAGATAATCCAAATTTATTATTTCTTCAATTGTCTAGAACCCAAATTATTTTTAAGTCCAGAACTTATCTCAGGTTCAGAACCCAAATTATTTGAGTCCAGAACATACCCCGGCTCCAGAACTCAAATTATTTTTTAGTCCAGAACTTACCTTGGGTCCATAACCCAAATTATTTTTAAGTCCAAAACTTACCTTGGATGCAAAACCTAAATTATTTTTTAGTCCAAACTCACTCCGGGTCCAGAACCCAAATTATTTTTTAAGTCTAGAACTTACGTCGGGTCCAGAACCCAAATTATTTTTGAGTCCAAAACTTACCCCGGGTCCAGAACCCAAATTATTTTTGCGTTTAGAATCTAAATTATATTTTAAGTCCAGAACTTACCTCGGGTCCAGAACCCAAATTATTTTTGAATTCAAAACTCATCCTGGGTCCAAAATCTAAATTATTTTTGAGTCTAGAACTCACCTCGAGTCTAAAACTAAAATTATTTTTGAGTCCAGAACTCAAACCAACCTTGGTTACGGAGTCTAGTCTGGCTCTAAATCCAGTTAAAAATCACATTGCTTTTCACTCTCTTTTGCTGTAGTCTCAGATCACTCGTAAACCCTTAATTTTTTATCCAGTGCAGTCCAAAAAATTTTTAAAACAATCTGAAATAATATTTGCAGTATATATTATTTATTATTTATTTTGATTTATTTTACTTATTATTTATTATTTATTTATATTATTTATTATTCATTTATAAATATTCATTATTCATTATTTATTTTATATATAATATTTATTTTACTTTTCATTTATTATTTATTTAATTGCCCGCGCCCAGCCGACAATTTTGCCCCCAGCTAGCCCAACTCCAGTCTCGCCCAGGCCTGCGCGCAGTTTTTGTTGAAACCTTGTTTTACTTGATTTTTGATTTTATTTCCAAAATATTTTTTTAATTTTCTTAACATAATAGGTTTTTTATTTATTTTAATTTCCTATAAATACCACATTAAAAATACATACAAGAAAAGGCGAGGAGGAAGGAAATTGATTCAAGAATTATTCAAACTTTTTAGCAACTGATTCAAGGACTAGAGGAAACAAGCAACAATAAAGCAATAAGAGGTGATCAAGACAGCAAGCAATCTTCTGCTTGGTGTTAAACTCGGCCAAGAATTTCGCCAATAATTTTTTGGTGGAGCCTTCAAATATAGGTATGTGTATTTAAATTTTGATTTTAACTATCACCCAGTAGCAATTGATACATCAAAATTGATACTTGCAATTGGATAGTGGTTTTAAAATTTTTAAAATTCACAGTAGTTAACTTAAGAGCTTTAATCTATTTAATTTAAACCCTAATTTATTTCAAACATAATCTTTGATTCAAATATCCAGTAGCCATATTATTTTTTTATATTAAATATTTCTCAATTGACTAATCCGGTAATTAAAAACCCTAATTGTTAAGCATAAAAACTCATGAAACCCTAATTTTATTTAAGAGACCCTAATTAATGCATAAACCCTAAATTTATATACTTACTACTTTATTTAAGTTAGATGAATTTTTATTATATATTTTGATTGATGTTTCATATCCTTGATGAATAATTTACTTGTGATGAATGGTTGTTTATTTTTATTAATTTGTTTTGGTTGCAAAACATTGTAAGAGGTATGTTTCAATATTTTTGGTACCTCATATTATGGGCATCATGTAATTCAGTTTATTTTAAAGTTTTTGGAACAATGTAAAGGACACGTTTCCACCTTTTGATGGGTGTCCTATTTAGTTCTAGATTTTAAACGATGTAAGGACATATTTCATCCTCAGATGGGTGTCCATTTATTTATTTTGTTTGGACATTATTGTGATTTTAATAAAATATTTATTTATTATTATGATCACATGTAGTATGGATAATATCATTATATTTAATAATTTTATAATATTAAGACCTGTAAAGGAGGCCGGTTCCAATGAACCGGACGTTGTGGGGGGTGCTGGGCATTTTCTCACCTTCCCCACACGTACCCAACTTTTCGAACCCATTAAGGGGTTGGGGATTTCTTAGGAATCGAGTCATCCACCCCTTTCTTTTTTCTGGCCCGTCCAGGTGGCGACTCCATTTTCTCTGGGCTTAGGCCCATGTTCTCTAAGGCCCCTAGCCTAACAGTGCCGCAGTTGCAAGAACAATTCCATCGGGAGTGGAGGCAAAAATCTTTGCTCACTGTGACTATCAAGAATAAGTGCCCATTACCTTGTATTGATAATCTTTTGATCAATTAAAGGGGGTAGCTATGTTCTGCAAGATTTATCTGAGATCAAGGTACCATCAGTTGAGGGTTAGAGATGCGGATGTACCAAAGACTATTTTTTGCATGAGGTACGACCACTATGAGTTTTTGTTGATGCTTTATGGCCTGACTAATGCGCCTGCAACTTTTATGGATTTGATGAATCGGGCATTCAGGCCATACTTAGATCATTTTTTGGTGGTATTGATTGATGATATTTTTGTTTATTCGTATAGTAAGGAATATCATGTTAGGCATCTGCAAATTGTATTGCAAACTTTGAGGGAGAATCAGTTGTATGCCAAGTTGTCTAAATATGAGCTCTAGTTAAATCGGGTGGCATTCTTTGGACATGTTGTTTCAGCAAAGGGCTTTAGGGTTGATCTAAGAAAAGTATAGGAAATTTTGAATTAGAGTCCACCAAAGAATGCGACAGACGTTAGGAGTTTTCTAGGGTTGGCAGGTTACTATCGATGGTTTGTGAAGGAATTCTCCATGATAGCTATGCCACCACCAGATTACTATGGGAAGATGTGAAATTTGTGTGGACAGATCAATGCCAATCCAGTTTTGAGCAGTTGAAAGATATGTTGACACAATCTCATGTTCTTACTCTACCTGTGGAAGGTAAACTATATATGATTTACAGTGATGCTTCACATAATGGTTTGGGATGTGTGTTGTTGTAGAAGGGCAGAGTTATAGCATATGCTTCTAGACGGTTGAAACCTCATGAGTTAAATTATCTGACTCATGATTTGGAGTGGCAACTATAGTATTTGTATTAAAGATTTGGTGACATCAATTGTATAGAGAAAAATGCTTCATCTATACTTATCATATAAGTTTAAAGAATTTGGGTGTTCAAAAAGAGTTGAATCTTTAGCAGTGGTAGTGGTTGAAATTGATAAAAGATTATGTCTATTTGATTGACTACAACCCAGCAAGGCAAATGTAGTGTTGCAGATGCTTTGAGTCGAAAGTCCATGGCAGGATGGACTGCCTATTCTGTCATATTACTCATTGAATTGAGAGCTCTACATGCTAAAATCGAGATATGTGATGATGGTGCTATTATGGCTCAGTTGCAGTTGAGGCCATTACTACTTGATCAGATTAAAGAAGCACAGAGGATAGATTTAAAACTCCAAAAGATTATGGAGGATTGTTATAAGGGGGAGAGTAGGGATTTATTTTTTGAGAGAGGATGATAGCTTATGGTATAGGGAGAGGTTGTGTCTTCATGATGATGTTGAATTGAAAAGGAGGATTCTATAGGAAGCACATTGGTCTTCTTATGCTATGCACATTGTAAATACTAAGATATATCAGGATTTGAAGAAGTATTACTAGTGGTTAGGTATGAAGAAGGATATAGTAGAATTTGTATCCAGATGCTTCACTTGCCAGAAAGTGAAGTCTGAGCACCAAGTTCCTTTAGGGTTATTACAACCATTATCAGTTCTTGAGTGGAAGTGGGAGCGAGTGACTATTGATTTTGTAGCTGGACTAACTTTAACCTAGAGAAAGCATGGCACAATCTAGGTAGTAGTTGAAATAATGATGAACTCAGCTCATTTCCTTAAGGTTAGGATGGATTATTCTCTTGACAGGCTGGCTGAAATTTATGTCAATGAGATTGTGAGGTTTCATAGTGTCCTAGTTTCTTTAGTATCCAACCGAGATCTAAGATTCACATCCAGATTCTAGAAGAGTTTGCAAGATGCTTTGGGTACTCGGTTACACTTCAGTTTTACTTTCCATCTGCAGACAGATAGACAGTCAGAGAGAGTCATACAGGTTTTAAAAGATATATTTAGGAGTTGTATCATTAAGTTTACAGGAAGCTGGGATAGACATTTACCACTGATTGAGTTAGCCTATAACAATAGTTATCACTCCAACATTGGGATGGCACCTTATGAGGCTTTGTATGGCAGGAATTACATGACACCTTTATGTTGGGATGAGATTGAAAAAGGAAAGTTGGTAAGTCCTAACTTGATCAAAGAAACAGAAGAGAAAGTTAAGTAATTTAGGATCTATTGAAAGTAGCTTCAGAATGATAGAAATCCTACTTAGATTTGAAAAGGAAAGATATAGTGTTCAGTGTAGGTGATAATGTGTTCCAGAAGGTGTTCCCCTAGAAGAGAATATTGAGATTTGGTAGAAAGGAAAAGTTGAGTCCTCGTTTCATCGGACCATATGAGATACTGGAGAGAGTGAGACCAGTAGCTTACAGACTCGCTTTGTCACCTGAATTGGACAAAATTCATATTTTCTTCCATGTGTCTATGCTTTGAAGGTATAGATCAAGCCCATCTCATGTTTTATCAGTGAAATCTATTGAGATGATCTGACTAACGAAGAAGAACCAGCGGCGATCCTGGCATGAAAGGTAAAGGAGTTGAGGAATAAGAAAGTGCCATTGGTTAAGGTCCTATGGAGAAATCATTCTATCGAGGAGGTAACATGGGAGAGCGAGGAGATTATACAGAGCAATATCCTCAATTCTTCCAAAGTTGATATTAGGTAATTTCAGGGATGAAATTATTTAAGTGGGAGAGATTTGTGAGATTTTTGGGCGATGAAATTTTTCTTATGTTAGGAATTTCAAATACTTGAGATTTAGATTTTTAAAGGAGAGTGTGATAATTGTCTAAATGAGTATGTATGATGTTAGATTGATGCAGAGACAAGGATTTTGTGGTTAAATGGTTGAAACAATTAGGTTTGGTAGAAGTTTCAGAGAGGTAGAGATGAGTTTAGGGTCTTGATGCAGAAATAGTAAAGAAATAATGTTAGTTGGATTTAATTGTTTAAATTATGTTATAATATGATAATAATAGTAGAAATGAACTTAAAACTCATTTTGCAATTGATTGGAATGGTTTTCTAAAATTAAAGAAAGCTAGGGAAAATTTTGAAAGTTTGAATGAAATGGGATAAATTGATATTTATTAGTTAAAAATACAAACAAATGTGATTCTAATTAATTATGTACACTCATATTTTGATTAGGTGGTGAGTGAGACTAAGTTGTTTGGTTAAAGTGGTGAAGGACATTATGAAAAAGTGGTGCAAAAGGTGTGATTTTAGCTTGGAAGTTGCTTGAGCAAAGGTAAGCACATACTTTGATAAATATGTATTGAAATGCATTAAAATGACATGCTATATTGTATGTTGATATTGAACTAGGCTAATTTAGTGAGTGTATTCACACATTATGATGTTTAAAGATATGATTTGCATAATATATGAATTTTTAAGCCATTTTAAGATGGCCATTGGCATTGTTAAATGTGTTTGTGTAAAAAAGTACTTTGTGTCAATTTAAGGGCATATTTCAGCCACATTGTATAAGTGGCATGAAATATAGTGTCATATCCATGATTTTAGAGAAATTAAATAAGTATTTGTAGGTATAAGGTGCTGTATATATTTAATGTATACCTAGTGTGTAATATCCCAATGCATGCCCTAAAAGTTTTGATTATATTGTTGTTGTATATTGGATTGAATGTATATGTTTTATTTAAAGAGAAAAGGTTCTTTAAAGAGAGTGTATATGTGATGTATATTAGAATATATATAACATATACCTAGGTCAATGGAAAGTCAAAGAATGGAGATAGTGGAAGAAGATATTTGTTTGTGTTTGAATTTATAATTAATTAATAAGGAATTAATGAATGGAGGAGGTTTATTTGAATTGTTTAATATTTTAATTACTTGGATGAGAGAGTTTTAAGGAAAAAGGGAAATTTGACTTTGGGCTTCTCATTCTTCTTTCCTTCTCTTTGCCGTGGATCATCTTCTTCTTCTTTTCTTTGCATTGTTTGGTCGGCTAACAAAGGGAAAGAGAGAGCAAGAGAGGATTTGATGTGCTAAGCTCAAATTGAAGGAAATCCAAGTGATCCAGTTGTTGATTCAAGAAGTTTTATAACTTTGGTAAGTTCTCTTTTGATATCTTTGTTTATTTGAAATGATATTTGGATTTGATAGATGATTTTAAGAGTGTGTTGTTTGTTTGTGAGATGTTTAGAAGTGTTTGGTTGATTTGATGATGGATTTTGAGGATGGATTGAAGAAAAGAGTAAGTGGTTGGAAGAGATGATGTTGTATATGTGATGAGGGTTTTGAGATGATTATGTGATTTGTGTTTGATGTGTGTTTTGGTTTGATTTGATGTTTTTGTAAGTTTAAGGTGGGTTTTGAGTATGTGTTGCTAAAATTGTTTGAAGAGGATGTTGGTGTATAGAAGTGTGTTGTTGAGTGTTTGGTTGTTTTGATCGGAGTCTTGATTTGTGGTTAGGCGTGTCAATTGTGTTGGAGGCAGTAGGTTTGACACGACCAGTAACACGCCCGTGTTATTGAGCGTGTCATAGCTACTGTAAGATTTGAGAATTTACACGCCCAGGAACACGCCCATGTTGTTGAGCGTGTAAATGCTTCTGTGTTGTGGAGTTAGGGCATGGTCATGGACACGCCCGTGTGGGTGAGTGTGTCAGGGTTAGGGTTTGCCCTAATTAATTCCTAATTGGATTATCTCTTGTGTATCCCTAAGTAAGTATATGCTATTACTTTTGATTTAGGTCTTGAAGATAGTGATTGATCATTGATTTAAGAGGTAGAAGGATCTTGAACAAGGAATTGTTAAGAGTGGTGTGTTTTGCTTTTGAGGTAAGTACAAAACCTATATGATTGTATGTAAGTACAAATGTGGCATTACTACATTGTTAATTTATATGAGCAATGGGTGTTGTTATGTTTATATCAATGATGATATATAAATATATATATATATATATATGAATAATGTGAATGACATGATGATGCAAATGATTGTGTATATGAAAGATTGAAATGTTATGATGTGAATTGAGATGAAATGGAATATAAAGCCATTGTGATTGGCTATGTTAATTCATTTGAGAATGAAATTGATAACAAATTAATGAATGAGTTGTGTGGCTAATGTGTTATTCTATTTTCAGAGTTTGTTGTTGGTGGCATGCCTAATGATAGTAACAATCTCTTGAAGTTAGGTTGGGCTTGATCCTTGAAGCCAAGTTGGGTTGAAGTTTAACATGTTTTACTCCCCTTGAAGCTTGGTTGGGTCTAGTCCTTGAAGCCTAATTGAGATGTTACAACCCTTGAAGCTAGGTTGGGTTTGGTTCTTGAAGCCAAGTTGGGTTGAGACTTAGCATGCTTTGTTCCCCTTGAAGCTTGGTTGAACCTAATCCTTAAAGCCTAGTTGGGTATATGTGATAATGATAAATGTGATAAAACCAAAGCATTAACTCTGAAAATCGAATGGCATATTAGTGTGTTTTGGGCCCATGCTTGTCTTTGTTTATATGTGATTCATTGATGGCAAAATAATTAAATAATGAAATTCATGAAAGGACTTTGAGATGCGATATGCTTATATGATTATGATTTGTGAAAGGCAAAGGTTTGATGTTAGCTTTTCACTTATGATGTTGATATTAATGGAATGTGTGACATTGCATAGCATACAAGTATAATGTTAGCATGTTTTGTACTACTAAGCCCTCGGCTTAGCGCGATAGTGTTAATCGCGCAAGTGATAGAGTTGATAGAGTTGAACCCGAGAGCTCTTCGAGGCCGAGTGAGAGTAGACATTGAAGAGTTGATTTTGGGACTTAAAGATCAGAGAAGATTTGCCAATCATGTATAACTCTTTTAATATTTTGTAAAGTATTGTTTATAATGTGAATATATGTACATTTGTAAATATAAATATTTAAATGTTTTCCTATATGTAAATAGTTCTAAATTCCGCTGCGTATTAAGTAAATATATATATATATCTATTTTGTTTATATATTATAAGTTAATTACTTATTTTCTATAATGTATAATGAGAAAGATTATAGTATCATTGGAAATGTTTTGAATGTTAAGAAAATCAGTAGCATTCCTATATTCGATGTATGTATACTACATTGTGGTGTATGTAGTGTGCATGTATTGGATGTGGGGGTGTTACAATTGTTTTGGTATCAGAGCCTAGGTTTGAGATTCTCAACCTAGGTAAAGTATAAGAAAAAGAGTGTTTTGATTTTAAAACGTGGATTTTTGAATAACATACATGTTTGGTATTGGCAGTCTCTGATCTTTAATGAGAGGTATTCTGTTGTGTTTGCAGATATAGGTTGTGATGGATTCTCACTCACGTCATTCAGTTGAGGGTAGTGCTGAGAGTATAGCTCCTGAGGAGATTAGAGAGGGAGCTAGAGTGGATAGTGCTGGAGAGATACCTGCTTCTGTATCGGGGAGACCAGCTGGTGAGGAGGTTCCACCAGTTTGGCTTAGGCATGTGATAGAGGCTTTGAGACAAGCACCAGTGCAACCACCGCCACCACCCCTACAACCTTTGGTATCAGTGAGACAGTATGATAAGCTAAGGAAGTATGGAGCTGAAGATTTTATAGGTCCCATTGATCCAGCTGTAGCAGAGCAGTGGCTTGACAAAGTACAGAGAATATTTGTTCAGTTGCAAGCCACTCCAGAGGAAAAGTTTGATTATGCAAGATCATTGTTGCAAAAGGATGCATATAATTGGTGGAAGACAGTGCCCCATTCTATGGATGATCCACCAACATTGTCCTATGCTGATTTTCTGAGAGAGTTTGAATTGAAGTATACTCCGAGGGAGTATAAGGACATGAAGAAGATTGAGTTTTTGAGTTTAAAGCAAGACAACCGGTCAGTAACTGAATATGAGGTTGAATTTATTCGGTTGAGTCAGTATGCTGGGGGTATCATATCGGATGAGATAGATAGATGCAGAAGATTTGAGGAGGGATTGAGGCCCTCTGTCATGTGTCATGTGGCTGGATCTAGATATCATGATTTTTCCCAGCTTGTGGCAGCGGCTAGGAGTGTGGAGAGAGCCCAGGCTATTGCAGCTGCTTCAGAGGAAGAGATCAGGGTTAGAAGGCCCCAGTTTGAGGCAGGGTCTTCGTCTGTGAAAAGAGGTAAAGGAAGTTTTGTTCCTCGGGTTAGTAGGAGTCAGAGGCCAGCTGGTAGGTCAGTACAGTTTCAGAGGCGGAGATCTGGACCTGCAGCTTCAGTGGTGAGTGCTCCGACCCCGGTGACTCAGAGATCCACCTTACCCATATGCATTCATTGTGGTAGGCCACATGGTGGTACTTGTTGGAAGACTGGTGTAGCAGGGGTATGTTTCAGATGTGGATCTCCTGATCATTTTGTGAGAGATTGTCCTGAAAGACAAGAGCAGATGTCAGTGGATACTGCAGCTTCTCGACCTAGTGTGAGGGGAGGTCGAAGAGGCAGAGGGTTTGGCAGAGGAGACAGATCTGGGTTCAGTTCTAGAGGAAGTTCTACATCCAGGGAGAGTAGACCAGAGGAGGCTGGATCTTCTCAGAGGATTTATGTGATGCAGAAGCAACCAGATGCTTCAGCAGTCATAGCTGGTACTTTTTCTTTATTTGGTATTTCAGTACTTGCTTTGATTGATCCGGGTTCCACACACTCATATATTAGTGCATCTGTTTTGCCTGTGTCTGATGTGCATGCTGAATCCCTAGGATTTGATGTTTTGGTGACAAATCCGTTAGGGCATAGTGTGATTGTTAGTAAGGTGCACCGAGATAGTGCAGTAGTGGTTCAAGGTGAGGAGTTCCTTGGAGATTTGATTGAGATGCCTTTTAAGGAATATGATGTGATTCTAGGCATGGATTGGTTATCTAGACATGGAGCTGTGGTTGATTGCAAAAAGAAAGTTGTTACCTTGAGAACCAGTGATGGTAGAGAGGTGTTAATATTTAATGAGCAGGAACAGCTAGCATCCTTGTTTGTTTCAGCGGTTGCAGCTAGGAGATTGATTAGAAAGGGGTGTGATGCTTATCTTGCTCATGTGGTAGATACTAGAGTAAGGAGTCCTCAAATTGATATTATAGCCACAGTTGCAGAATTCCCAGACGTGTTTCCAGAAGAGTTGCCAGGGTTGCCTCCTGAGAGAGAGGTGGAGTTTGGTATTGAATTATTGCCTGGTACCACTCCTATTTCTATTGCTCCTTATCGAATGGCACCAGCAGAATTGAGGGAGTTGAAAGTGCAATTACAAGAGTTGTTGGATAAAGGATTTATTCGCCCCAGTGTTTCTCCTTGGGGAGCTCCTGTGTTATTTGTGAAGAAGAAAGATGGTACAATGAGATTATGTATCAATTATAGGCAATTGAACAAGGTGACAATCAAAAATAAATATCCTTTGCCTAGAATTGATGATCTCTTTGATCAATTAAAAGGTGCAATAGTGTTTTCTAAGATCGATTTGAGATCAGGGTACCATCAGTTGAGGGTCAGAGCTGAAGATGTTCCTAAGACAGCCTTTCGGACCAGGTATGGGCATTATGAGTTTCTAGTTATGCCTTTTGGTTTGACGAATGCACCTACAGTTTTTATGGACTTGATGAATAGGGTGTTTAGGCCCTATCTGGATCAGTTTGTGGTAGTGTTTATCGATGATATTCTAGTGTATTCGCGTAATGAGGAAGAACATGATGAGCATCTGCGGATTGTGTTGCAAATCTTGAGAGAGAAGCAATTGTTTGCTAAATTGTCAAAGTGTGAGTTTTGGCTTGATCAAGTTACTTTTCTCGGTCACATAGTTTCAGCGGAAGGTATTAGAGTTGATCCGAGTAAAGTTGAAGCTATTTTGAATTGGAGTCCACCAAAGTCTGTAACAGAAGTTAGAAGTTTTCTGGGTTTGGCAAGCTATTACCGACGGTTTGTGAAAGGATTTTCTTTGATAGCCACTCCACTTACCAGATTACTTCGAAAGGGAGTTAGATTTGTGTGGACAGATCAGTGTCAGGCTAGTTTCGATCAGTTGAAAGAAATGTTGACTCAAGCGCTTGTTCTTACTTTACCTGTGGAAGATAAACCATATGTAATTTATAGTGATGCTTCACATAGGGGTTTGGGTTGTGTTCTGATGCAAGAAGGTAAAGTTATAGCTTATGCTTCTCGACAGTTGAAACCGCATGAGCTAAATTATCCGACCCATGATTTAGAGTTGGCAGCCATTGTGTTTGCATTGAAGATTTGGCGACACTATTTGTTTGGGGAGAAATGTTTTATCTACACTGATCATAAAAGTTTAAAGTATTTGGGTGTCCAAAAAGAGCTTAATCTTCGACAAAGGAGATGGTTGGAATTGATTAAAGACTACGACTGTTTGATTGATTATCATCCGGGTAAAGCAAATGTTGTTGCTGATGCCTTGAGTCAGAAGTCTTTAGCAGGTTTGACTGTTTATTCGCTCTCGTTGCTTGTTGAGTTGAGAGCATTGTGTGCTAGTTGTATCTTGTGATGATGGTGCATTGTTGGCACAGTTGCATTTAAAACCAGTATTGTTGGAGCAGATTAAAGAAGCTCAATTGGTGGATGAGAAGATTCAAAAGATTGTTTCAGATTGTAGGAATGGGAGGAGTAGAGATTTTGTTGTGAAAGATGATGGGAGTTTGTGGTTCAAGAACAGATTGTGTGTACCCGATGATGTTAATTTGAGAAGGATCATTTTAGAGGAAGCTCATCAATCAGTATTTGCTATGCATCCGGGCAATACCAAGATGTATCATGATTTGAAATAGCATTACTGGTGGTTTGGTTTGAAGAGAGACATTGCTGAGTTTGTATCGAAATGTCTCACCTGTCAGAAGGTAAAAGCAGAGCATCAAGTTCCAACAGGGTTACTTCAACCTTTAGCAGTGCCTGAATGGAAATGGGATAGAGTAACCATGGATTTCGTGTCTGGTTTGCCATTGACACAAAGAAAGCATGATGCTATTTGGGTGATTGTTGATAGGTTGACGAAGACAGCTCATTTTCTTCCAGTTCGGATGGATTACTCTTTGGAAAGGTTAGCTGAGCTGTATATCCATGAGATTGTGAAGTTGCATGGTGTTCCAACTTCTATAGTGTCTGATCGAGATCCCCGGTTTACTTCAAGGTTTTGGAAGAGTTTACATGGTGCTTTGGGTTCTCGATTACACTTCAGTACTGCTTTTCATCCACAGACAGATGGACAGTCAGAGAGAGTGATACAGATTATTGAGGATATGTTGAGAAGTTGTGTCATTGATTTCTCTGGAGGTTGGGATAGATTCTTACCACTTGTGGTATTTGCATACAATAACAATCATCAATCTAGCATTGGTATGGCACCATTTGAAGCATTGTATGGTAGAAGGTGTAGGACACCTCTATGTTGGAATGAACTTGGTGAAGGTAAGATAATTGGTCCTGATTTGGTTAAAGAGACTGAAGAGAAAGTGAAAGTGATTCGAGATAGATTGAAAGCAGCTTCAGACCGACAGAAGTCTTATTCAGATTTGAAAAGGAGAGACATAGAGTTTAATGTGGGAGATAAAGTCTTTTTGAAAGTGTCTCCTTGGAAAAAGATTTTGAGGTTTGGTCGAAAAGGAAAGTTGAGTCCTCGTTTCATTGGACCGTATGAAGTTTTGGAAAGAGTTGGGCCAGTTGCTTATCGACTTGCTTTGCCACCTGAGTTGGATAGGATCCATAATGTATTCCATATTTCTATGTTGAGGAGATACAGATCAGATCCATCACATGTGTTGCCAATTGAATCTATCGAAGTAAGTCCTGATTTGACATTTGAAGAGGAACCAATTGCTGTCTTGGCACGTGAAGTGAAGGAATTGAGAAATAAGAAAGTGCCACTTGTGAAGATTTTGTGGAAGAATCATGCAAAGGAAGAGGCAACTTGGGAAAGTGAGCAAACAATGCGAGAGCAATATCCTCAATTGTTTCGGACTTGATATCAGGTAATTTCGAGGGCGAAATTTCTTTTTAGAGGGGGAGAATTGTAATATCCCAATGCATGCCCTAAAAGTTTTGATTATATTGTTGTTGTATATTGGATTGAATGTATATGTTTTATTTAAAGAGAAAAGGTTCTTTAAAGAGAGTGTATATGTGATGTATATTAGAATATATATAACATATACCTAGGTCAATGGAAAGTCAAAGAATGGAGATAGTGGAAGAAGATATTTGTTTGTGTTTGAATTTATAATTAATTAATAAGGAATTAATGAATGGAGGAGGTTTATTTGAATTGTTTAATATTTTAATTACTTGGATGAGAGAGTTTTAAGGAAAAAGGGAAATTTGACTTTGGGCTTCTCATTCTTCTTTCCTTCTCTTTGCCGTGGATCATCTTCTTCTTCTTTTCTTTGCATTGTTTGGTCGGCTAACAAAGGGAAAGAGAGAGCAAGAGAGGATTTGATGTGCTAAGCTCAAATTGAAGGAAATCCAAGTGATCCAGTTGTTGATTCAAGAAGTTTTATAACTTTGGTAAGTTCTCTTTTGATATCTTTGTTTATTTGAAATGATATTTGGATTTGATAGATGATTTTAAGAGTGTGTTGTTTGTTTGTGAGATGTTTAGAAGTGTTTGGTTGATTTGATGATGGATTTTGAGGATGGATTGAAGAAAAGAGTAAGTGGTTGGAAGAGATGATGTTGTATATGTGATGAGGGTTTTGAGATGATTATGTGATTTGTGTTTGATGTGTGTTTTGGTTTGATTTGATGTTTTTGTAAGTTTAAGGTGCGTTTTGAGTATGTGTTGCTAAAATTGTTTGAAGAGGATGTTGGTGTATAGAAGTGTGTTGTTGAGTGTTTGGTTGTTTTGATCGGAGTCTTGATTTGTGGTTAGGCGTGTCAATTGTGTTGGAGGCAGTAGGTTTGACACGACCAGTAACACGCCCGTGTTATTGAGCGTGTCATAGCTACTGTAAGATTTGAGAATTTACACGCCCAGGAACACGCCCATGTTGTTGAGCGTGTAAATGCTTCTGTGTTGTGGAGTTAGGGCATGGTCATGGACACGCCCGTGTGGGTGAGTGTGTCAGGGTTAGGGTTTGCCCTAATTAATTCCTAATTGGATTATCTCTTGTGTATCCCTAAGTAAGTATATGCTATTACTTTTGATTTAGGTCTTGAAGATAGTGATTGATCATTGATTTAAGAGGTAGAAGGATCTTGAACAAGGAATTGTTAAGAGTGGTGTGTTTTGCTTTTGAGGTAAGTACAAAACCTATATGATTGTATGTAAGTACAAATGTGGCATTACTACATTGTTAATTTATATGAGCAATGGGTGTTGTTATGTTTATATCAATGATGATATATAAATATATATATATATATATGAATAATGTGAATGACATGATGATGCAAATGATTGTGTATATGAAAGATTGAAATGTTATGATGTGAATTGAGATGAAATGGAATATAAAGCCATTGTGATTGGCTATGTTAATTCATTTGAGAATGAAATTGATAACAAATTAATGAATGAGTTGTGTGGCTAATGTGTTATTCTATTTTCAGAGTTTGTTGTTGGTGGCATGCCTAATGATAGTAACAATCTCTTGAAGTTAGGTTGGGCTTGATCCTTGAAGCCAAGTTGGGTTGAAGTTTAACATGTTTTACTCCCCTTGAAGCTTGGTTGGGTCTAGTCCTTGAAGCCTAATTGAGATGTTACAACCCTTGAAGCTAGGTTGGGTTTGGTTCTTGAAGCCAAGTTGGGTTGAGACTTAGCATGCTTTGTTCCCCTTGAAGCTTGGTTGAACCTAATCCTTAAAGCCTAGTTGGGTATATGTGATAATGATAAATGTGATAAAACCAAAGCATTAACTCTGAAAATCGAATGGCATATTAGTGTGTTTTGGGCCCATGCTTGTCTTTGTTTATATGTGATTCATTGATGGCAAAATAATTAAATAATGAAATTCATGAAAGGACTTTGAGATGCGATATGCTTATATGATTATGATTTGTGAAAGGCAAAGGTTTGATGTTAGCTTTTCACTTATGATGTTGATATTAATGGAATGTGTGACATTGCATAGCATACAAGTATAATGTTAGCATGTTTTGTACTACTAAGCCCTCGGCTTAGCGCGATAGTGTTAATCGCGCAAGTGATAGAGTTGATAGAGTTGAACCCGAGAGCTCTTCGAGGCCGAGTGAGAGTAGACATTGAAGAGTTGATTTTGGGACTTAAAGATCAGAGAAGATTTGCCAATCATGTATAACTCTTTTAATATTTTGTAAAGTATTGTTTATAATGTGAATATATGTACATTTGTAAATATAAATATTTAAATGTTTTCCTATATGTAAATAGTTCTAAATTCCGCTGCGTATTAAGTAAATATATATATATATCTATTTTGTTTATATATTATAAGTTAATTACTTATTTTCTATAATGTATAATGAGAAAGATTATAGTATCATTGGAAATGTTTTGAATGTTAAGAAAATCAGTAGCATTCCTATATTCGATGTATGTATACTACATTGTGGTGTATGTAGTGTGCATGTATTGGATGTGGGGGTGTTACAATTGTTTTGGTATCAGAGCCTAGGTTTGAGATTCTCAACCTAGGTAAAGTATAAGAAAAAGAGTGTTTTGATTTTAAAACGTGGATTTTTGAATAACATACATGTTTGGTATTGGCAGTCTCTGATCTTTAATGAGAGGTATTCTGTTGTGTTTGCAGATATAGGTTGTGATGGATTCTCACTCACGTCATTCAGTTGAGGGTAGTGCTGAGAGTATAGCTCCTGAGGAGATTAGAGAGGGAGCTAGAGTGGATAGTGCTGGAGAGATACCTGCTTCTGTATCGGGGAGACCAGCTGGTGAGGAGGTTCCACCAGTTTGGCTTAGGCATGTGATAGAGGCTTTGAGACAAGCACCAGTGCAACCACCGCCACCACCCCTACAACCTTTGGTATCAGTGAGACAGTATGATAAGCTAAGGAAGTATGGAGCTGAAGATTTTATAGGTCCCATTGATCCAGCTGTAGCAGAGCAGTGGCTTGACAAAGTACAGAGAATATTTGTTCAGTTGCAAGCCACTCCAGAGGAAAAGTTTGATTATGCAAGATCATTGTTGCAAAAGGATGCATATAATTGGTGGAAGACAGTGCCCCATTCTATGGATGATCCACCAACATTGTCCTATGCTGATTTTCTGAGAGAGTTTGAATTGAAGTATACTCCGAGGGAGTATAAGGACATGAAGAAGATTGAGTTTTTGAGTTTAAAGCAAGACAACCGGTCAGTAACTGAATATGAGGTTGAATTTATTCGGTTGAGTCAGTATGCTGGGGGTATCATATCGGATGAGATAGATAGATGCAGAAGATTTGAGGAGGGATTGAGGCCCTCTGTCATGTGTCATGTGGCTGGATCTAGATATCATGATTTTTCCCAGCTTGTGGCAGCGGCTAGGAGTGTGGAGAGAGCCCAGGCTATTGCAGCTGCTTCAGAGGAAGAGATCAGGGTTAGAAGGCCCCAGTTTGAGGCAGGGTCTTCGTCTGTGAAAAGAGGTAAAGGAAGTTTTGTTCCTCGGGTTAGTAGGAGTCAGAGGCCAGCTGGTAGGTCAGTACAGTTTCAGAGGCGGAGATCTGGACCTGCAGCTTCAGTGGTGAGTGCTCCGACCCCGGTGACTCAGAGATCCACCTTACCCATATGCATTCATTGTGGTAGGCCACATGGTGGTACTTGTTGGAAGACTGGTGTAGCAGGGGTATGTTTCAGATGTGGATCTCCTGATCATTTTGTGAGAGATTGTCCTGAAAGACAAGAGCAGATGTCAGTGGATACTGCAGCTTCTCGACCTAGTGTGAGGGGAGGTCGAAGAGGCAGAGGGTTTGGCAGAGGAGACAGATCTGGGTTCAGTTCTAGAGGAAGTTCTACATCCAGGGAGAGTAGACCAGAGGAGGCTGGATCTTCTCAGAGGATTTATGTGATGCAGAAGCAACCAGATGCTTCAGCAGTCATAGCTGGTACTTTTTCTTTATTTGGTATTTCAGTACTTGCTTTGATTGATCCGGGTTCCACACACTCATATATTAGTGCATCTGTTTTGCCTGTGTCTGATGTGCATGCTGAATCCCTAGGATTTGATGTTTTGGTGACAAATCCGTTAGGGCATAGTGTGATTGTTAGTAAGGTGCACCGAGATAGTGCAGTAGTGGTTCAAGGTGAGGAGTTCCTTGGAGATTTGATTGAGATGCCTTTTAAGGAATATGATGTGATTCTAGGCATGGATTGGTTATCTAGACATGGAGCTGTGGTTGATTGCAAAAAGAAAGTTGTTACCTTGAGAACCAGTGATGGTAGAGAGGTGTTAATATTTAATGAGCAGGAACAGCTAGCATCCTTGTTTGTTTCAGCGGTTGCAGCTAGGAGATTGATTAGAAAGGGGTGTGATGCTTATCTTGCTCATGTGGTAGATACTAGAGTAAGGAGTCCTCAAATTGATATTATAGCCACAGTTGCAGAATTCCCAGACGTGTTTCCAGAAGAGTTGCCAGGGTTGCCTCCTGAGAGAGAGGTGGAGTTTGGTATTGAATTATTGCCTGGTACCACTCCTATTTCTATTGCTCCTTATCGAATGGCACCAGCAGAATTGAGGGAGTTGAAAGTGCAATTGCAAGAGTTGTTGGATAAAGGATTTATTCGCCCCAGTGTTTCTCCTTGGGGAGCTCCTGTGTTATTTGTGAAGAAGAAAGATGGTACAATGAGATTATGTATCAATTATAGGCAATTGAACAAGGTGACAATCAAAAATAAATATCCTTTGCCTAGAATTGATGATCTCTTTGATCAATTAAAAGGTGCAATAGTGTTTTCTAAGATCGATTTGAGATCAGGGTACCATCAGTTGAGGGTCAGAGCTGAAGATGTTCCTAAGACAGCCTTTCGGACCAGGTATGGGCATTATGAGTTTCTAGTTATGCCTTTTGGTTTGACGAATGCACCTACAGTTTTTATGGACTTGATGAATAGGGTGTTTAGGCCCTATCTGGATCAGTTTGTGGTAGTGTTTATCGATGATATTCTAGTGTATTCGCGTAATGAGGAAGAACATGATGAGCATCTGCGGATTGTGTTGCAAATCTTGAGAGAGAAGCAATTGTTTGCTAAATTGTCAAAGTGTGAGTTTTGGCTTGATCAAGTTACTTTTCTCGGTCACATAGTTTCAGCGGAAGGTATTAGAGTTGATCCGAGTAAAGTTGAAGCTATTTTGAATTGGAGTCCACCAAAGTCTGTAACAGAAGTTAGAAGTTTTCTGGGTTTGGCAAGCTATTACCGACGGTTTGTGAAAGGATTTTCTTTGATAGCCACTCCACTTACCAGATTACTTCGAAAGGGAGTTAGATTTGTGTGGACAGATCAGTGTCAGGCTAGTTTCGATCAGTTGAAAGAAATGTTGACTCAAGCGCTTGTTCTTACTTTACCTGTGGAAGATAAACCATATGTAATTTATAGTGATGCTTCACATAGGGGTTTGGGTTGTGTTCTGATGCAAGAAGGTAAAGTTATAGCTTATGCTTCTCGACAGTTGAAACCGCATGAGCTAAATTATCCGACCCATGATTTAGAGTTGGCAGCCATTGTGTTTGCATTGAAGATTTGGCGACACTATTTGTTTGGGGAGAAATGTTTTATCTACACTGATCATAAAAGTTTAAAGTATTTGGGTGTCCAAAAAGAGCTTAATCTTCGACAAAGGAGATGGTTGGAATTGATTAAAGACTACGACTGTTTGATTGATTATCATCCGGGTAAAGCAAATGTTGTTGCTGATGCCTTGAGTCGGAAGTCTTTAGCAGGTTTGACTGTTTATTCGCTCTCGTTGCTTGTTGAGTTGAGAGCATTGTGTGCTAGTTGTATCTTGTGATGATGGTGCATTGTTGGCACAGTTGCATTTAAAACCAGTATTGTTGGAGCAGATTAAAGAAGCTCAATTGGTGGATGAGAAGATTCAAAAGATTGTTTCAGATTGTAGGAATGGGAGGAGTAGAGATTTTGTTGTGAAAGATGATGGGAGTTTGTGGTTCAAGAACAGATTGTGTGTACCCGATGATGTTAATTTGAGAAGGATCATTTTAGAGGAAGCTCATCAATCAGTATTTGCTATGCATCCGGGCAATACCAAGATGTATCATGATTTGAAATAGCATTACTGGTGGTTTGGTTTGAAGAGAGACATTGCTGAGTTTGTATCGAAATGTCTCACCTGTCAGAAGGTAAAAGCAGAGCATCAAGTTCCAACAGGGTTACTTCAACCTTTAGCAGTGCCTGAATGGAAATGGGATAGAGTAACCATGGATTTCGTGTCTGGTTTGCCATTGACACAAAGAAAGCATGATGCTATTTGGGTGATTGTTGATAGGTTGACGAAGACAGCTCATTTTCTTCCAGTTCGGATGGATTACTCTTTGGAAAGGTTAGCTGAGCTGTATATCCATGAGATTGTGAAGTTGCATGGTGTTCCAACTTCTATAGTGTCTGATCGAGATCCCCGGTTTACTTCAAGGTTTTGGAAGAGTTTACATGGTGCTTTGGGTTCTCGATTACACTTCAGTACTGCTTTTCATCCACAGACAGATGGACAGTCAGAGAGAGTGATACAGATTATTGAGGATATGTTGAGAAGTTGTGTCATTGATTTCTCTGGAGGTTGGGATAGATTCTTACCACTTGTGGTATTTGCATACAATAACAATCATCAATCTAGCATTGGTATGGCACCATTTGAAGCATTGTATGGTAGAAGGTGTAGGACACCTCTATGTTGGAATGAACTTGGTGAAGGTAAGATAATTGGTCCTGATTTGGTTAAAGAGACTGAAGAGAAAGTGAAAGTGATTCGAGATAGATTGAAAGCAGCTTCAGACCGACAGAAGTCTTATTCAGATTTGAAAAGGAGAGACATAGAGTTTAATGTGGGAGATAAAGTCTTTTTGAAAGTGTCTCCTTGGAAAAAGATTTTGAGGTTTGGTCGAAAAGGAAAGTTGAGTCCTCGTTTCATTGGACCGTATGAAGTTTTGGAAAGAGTTGGGCCAGTTGCTTATCGACTTGCTTTGCCACCTGAGTTGGATAGGATCCATAATGTATTCCATATTTCTATGTTGAGGAGATACAGATCAGATCCATCACATGTGTTGCCAATTGAATCTATCGAAGTAAGTCCTGATTTGACATTTGAAGAGGAACCAATTGCTGTCTTGGCACGTGAAGTGAAGGAATTGAGAAATAAGAAAGTGCCACTTGTGAAGATTTTGTGGAAGAATCATGCAAAGGAAGAGGCAACTTGGGAAAGTGAGCAAACAATGCGAGAGCAATATCCTCAATTGTTTCGGACTTGATATCAGGTAATTTCGAGGGCGAAATTTCTTTTTAGAGGGGGAGAATTGTAATATCCCAATGCATGCCCTAAAAGTTTTGATTATATTGTTGTTGTATATTGGATTGAATGTATATGTTTTATTTAAAGAGAAAAGGTTCTTTAAAGAGAGTGTATATGTGATGTATATTAGAATATATATAACATATACCTAGGTCAATGGAAAGTCAAAGAATGGAGATAGTGGAAGAAGATATTTGTTTGTGTTTGAATTTATAATTAATTAATAAGGAATTAATGAATGGAGGAGGTTTATTTGAATTGTTTAATATTTTAATTACTTGGATGAGAGAGTTTTAAGGAAAAAGGGAAATTTGACTTTGGGCTTCTCATTCTTCTTTCCTTCTCTTTGCCGTGGATCATCTTCTTCTTCTTTTCTTTGCATTGTTTGGTCGGCTAACAAAGGGAAAGAGAGAGCAAGAGAGGATTTGATGTGCTAAGCTCAAATTGAAGGAAATCCAAGTGATCCAGTTGTTGATTCAAGAAGTTTTATAACTTTGGTAAGTTCTCTTTTGATATCTTTGTTTATTTGAAATGATATTTGGATTTGATAGATGATTTTAAGAGTGTGTTGTTTGTTTGTGAGATGTTTAGAAGTGTTTGGTTGATTTGATGATGGATTTTGAGGATGGATTGAAGAAAAGAGTAAGTGGTTGGAAGAGATGATGTTGTATATGTGATGAGGGTTTTGAGATGATTATGTGATTTGTGTTTGATGTGTGTTTTGGTTTGATTTGATGTTTTTGTAAGTTTAAGGTGGGTTTTGAGTATGTGTTGCTAAAATTGTTTGAAGAGGATGTTGGTGTATAGAAGTGTGTTGTTGAGTGTTTGGTTGTTTTGATCGGAGTCTTGATTTGTGGCCGGACACGCCCATGAGCACGTTCAGGGTTTTTAGGCGTGTCAATTGTGTTGGAGGCAGTAGGTTTGACACGACCAGTAACACGCCCGTGTTATTGAGCGTGTCATAGCTACTGTAAGATTTGAGAATTTACACGCCCAGGAACACGCCCATGTTGTTGAGCGTGTAAATGCTTCTGTGTTGTGGAGTTAGGGCACGGTCATGGACACGCCCGTGTGGGTGAGTGTGTCAGGGTTAGGGTTTGCCCTAATTAATTCCTAATTGGATTATCTCTTGTGTATCCCTAAGTAAGTATATGCTATTACTTTTGATTTAGGTCTTGAAGATAGTGATTGATCATTGATTTAAGAGGTAGAAGGATCTTGAACAAGGAATTGTTAAGAGTGGTGTGTTTTGCTTTTGAGGTAAGTACAAAACCTATATGATTGTATGTAAGTACAAATGTGGCATTACTACATTGTTAATTTATATGAGCAATGGGTGTTGTTATGTTTATATCAATGATGATATATAAATATATATATATATATATATGAATAATGTGAATGACATGATGATGCAAATGATTGTGTATATGAAAGATTGAAATGTTATGATGTGAATTGAGATGAAATGGAATATAAAGCCATTGTGATTGGCTATGTTAATTCATTTGAGAATGAAATTGATAACAAATTAATGAATGAGTTGTGTGGCTAATGTGTTATTCTATTTTCAGAGTTTGTTGTTGGTGGCATGCCTAATGATAGTAACAATCTCTTGAAGTTAGGTTGGGCTTGATCCTTGAAGCCAAGTTGGGTTGAAGTTTAACATGTTTTACTCCCCTTGAAGCTTGGTTGGGTCTAGTCCTTGAAGCCTAATTGAGATGTTACAACCCTTGAAGCTAGGTTGGGTTTGGTTCTTGAAGCCAAGTTGGGTTGAGACTTAGCATGCTTTGTTCCCCTTGAAGCTTGGTTGAACCTAATCCTTAAAGCCTAGTTGGGTATATGTGATAATGATAAATGTGATAAAACCAAAGCATTAACTCTGAAAATCGAATGGCATATTAGTGTGTTTTGGGCCCATGCTTGTCTTTGTTTATATGTGATTCATTGATGGCAAAATAATTAAATAATGAAATTCATGAAAGGACTTTGAGATGCGATATGCTTATATGATTATGATTTGTGAAAGGCAAAGGTTTGATGTTAGCTTTTCACTTATGATGTTGATATTAATGGAATGTGTGACATTACATAGCATACAAGTATAATGTTAGCATGTTTTGTACTACTAAGCCCTCGGCTTAGCGCGATAGTGTTAATCGCGCAGGTGATAGAGTTGATAGGGTTGAACCCGAGAGGTCTTCGAGGCCGAGTGAGAGTAGACATTGAAGAGTTGATTTTGGGACTTAAAGATCAGAGAAGATTTGCCAATCATGTATAACTCTTTTAATATTTTGTAAAGTATTGTTTATAATGTGAATATATGTACATTTGTAAATATAAATATTTAAATGTTTTCCTATATGTAAATAGTTCTAAATTCTGCTGCGTATTAAGTAAATATATATATATATTTTTTGTTTTTATATTATAAGTTAATTACTTATTTTCTATAATGTATAATGAGAAAGATTATAGTATCATTAGAAATGTTTTGAATGTTAAGAAAATCCGTAGCATTCCTATATTCGATGCATGTATACTACATTGTGGTGTATGTAGTGTGCATGTATTGGATGTGGGGGTGTTACATAGTGTATACATTGTATATGCATATTATATACTAATTATTTTATATGTTTGATATATATATATTATATTTAATATATGTATAAGGTACATATAAGGTATACTTGATGTAAACATAGGATATATATTATATATATATATGAGTAAAATATATATTAAATATGTATTACATATACCTAGTATATACATTGCATAAACATATACATAAAAGTATATGTAATATATAAGTAACATATATATGACATATACATATGCATATCCATATCCATATACATATTATATAATTGTAATATAAATGAAATATAAACATATATGAATAAATAGTGGTGGGAAGATGATAAATGAGTAAATAAATAATAAAAATAATAAAAGAAGAAAGTCAAAAGAAGAAAGAAATCTAAGAGATATGCATATTGATTATTTGAAATATAAATGACATATATAAAACATATAAATATATATGGAATTTACAATACATATATATAAAGTATAAAACAATGTTGGAAAAGGCGACGACGACGACGACGACGACGACGACGACGATGATGATGATGATAATAATAATAATAATAATAATAATAATAATAAGAGAAGAAACAAAAGACAAAGAAGGGAATAAGTTGATTGGTTAGTATTAATTAAATTAATTAATTATTATATATTTAAGGATCGAAAAGTGAAAAGTTAAAAATTAAAAAATTAAAAATTAAAAAGATAATGGATAGTGGAAGATGATGGGAATTAGATATTTATTAAATGTTAATTAATTAATTAAATATATATACATGGCTAGGAATTAAAGAAGAGGAAAAATAATAATAACAATTTACTACATCTTCTTCTTCTCCATTTTTTTTACCCGATTTTGATGGTAGTCCAAATTGAAATTTTTTATTCCTTCAAATATTTAAAATATCACAAAAATTTCAAGGTTTAGTGGTGGATTTGGAAGTTTCCTATCATAAGGTAAGGATTTTCTTTTTCTTTTTCTTTTTAAAGAAGTTTCTCTTAATTTATGATTATTTAGAATATTCCTTTTTGAAGGAGTGTTTGTTAATTTATAAAATGGCTTTGAATAATGTTAATTTGATATAGAGTAAATAATTTTAAGGTTAGATTGTAGAAAAGATTAAGTTTGGTTGGGATTTGAGAGAGGTAGTAAGGGTGTTTAGGTGATGGAGGTTTTAGGTTAGAATGCATGTAATTTGAATTTAATTGATTAAATTGTGTTTAAATGGGGTTCTAATGATGTAATTGAGCTTAAAACTCAATTTGAATTGGGTTGAAATGGTTTTCTATAATTAAAGTATATTAGGGCAAAAATTGGATAGAATTATAAAATTTAAAGTTTAAATTGTTAAAGTGAGCAGAATTATAATTTTAATGATAGAAATTAACCTAAGATGTAATTTGGAATTACTTAGTATAGAATTTTAAAGTTAAAGTGCAATTAGTGTTTCTAACATGGTTGATGATAATTATGGTAATGGATGAGTTTAATGTTGTTTTGATATGTATGTATTGATTTTATGATTATAAATTGATTATGAGAGAGTTTGGTTAAGTTTAGGGTTATGGACCTACTATGTGAAATTAGAGTTTTTAATATGGATATTGATAATTATTTTAATGAGTTGAATTAGTATTGTTTTAATATAAATGTTATGATTTTAAGGTTGAAAATGTGATATGAGTATGTTTTGGTGAAGTTAATGTTAATAGTTACATTTTGTGAAATTTGGATTTTTGAAGAGATTTCCATAATTATGGAAGTGAATTATTTTAATGTTATATTGATGTATAGGTGATGTTTTTATAGTTATTTGTTGAAAATGAGTTTGATAGAATGAAGTTTGAATAAGGTAATAATGGTGAAAATAGTGTTTTGGTGGAATTCTTAGTGGAAATGATGTAAATGGTATTTGAATGATTAAAGTGTATTAAAATGAATTGTTAATGCTATGTTGAAACTTGTAATGTGGTTTAGGATTGATTAAAGTGGATTTGTAAAATCAAAGTGAAAAAGGACAATTAATGAAGTTGAAGTTGGAAGGTGATTTGAGCTTGGATATTATCATATTTAAGGTTAGTATATATATATTGATAGCCTTGCATTGATTGCATTTAAATTTGCTTAGCATATTGTGAATTTTGAAAATATGCTAAGTTACTTTGATATTGTAAGTCATGGTAAAAGTACATTATTGTTTGTAAAATTGTATGTATAAACTTTTGATAAATTAGATATGTTTGCATTAAATTTTGCCTAACACATTTTGGATAGAAAATGTGTTAAGCTACTTGGTAGCTTAAACATTCATGAACATTGTGTTATAACATGTGAATTGTTATGTATGCCTTTTGTGCATTATGAAAAGCCATTATTAATGGCTAAAATGAATGAAATATGAATTATGTACATTATGTGAAACTGACCCAAAAAACATTTGGGTAATGTAATTTTAGTGTGAGATGACATACATTGTGATGATATGATGAGATGCATGAATTAAAATGAATTGGCATTAATGTGAATGAGAAAAATGAGAAATGAGACAATGTTATTAGAAAAAGTGATTATGAAAAATATGAATTATTTGTGTGTCTAGTATGTTATTCAATTTTTAAATGTATTTGGTGGCATGCCTATAAGGTTATCCTCATTATTTTCCTGATACGTGATTTGCCTTTGGGGCTAGATGCTAGGCATCACTGATATATGATTTACCTTCGGTGCTACACACTTGGTGTCAATATGGACCAAAACAGTAACTCTGAGATTTGAATAATATAATAGTTTGCTTGAGCCTATACTGTATGTGTGTTAATGTGATGTTTAGGAAGAATGATAAGTGTTAAGTGAAGTGGAATTGCATATCACATTGTGAGATATTAAGCCATTGTAGAATGGCTAATATTTTTGTTTAATATAATTGGTAAAAATGCATTTTTGTGCACTTGGAATAGAAAATATGTCACACTAGGAACATGGCAAGAAAATATACTTGAATAATTGAAATTTGTGGAGAATATACAAATAATGTGTAAATTTTGAAAATGTGTAAAAATTGGTGAAAATGTGAAAATATGATAATAATGAAAATGGTGAGATAAAGAATATGTGTATGTTGTGATATGATGAATATGTTGTTAAGCCATTGAATTATGGCTTATGTTTAAGACGTGTATAAATTATGAAAATATAGTAAAGTTATGAAAAGTGCAAGTTATGCACTAAAATATAGAAGTGAGCCACATTTGCATTATCTATGATAATGGTTTGTGGAAACAATGATATGAGTTGAGATATGGAAATGTGTTGAAAAATGAATGTGTATTGTGTATATCTTATACATTATCTAGTTGCCGGAAGTTTACGCTTGGATGTTGGCATACCATATACCAAAAGAGATGAGACACTGGTCTCACAGAGATGTGGCTACGCCCGAGTTAGACACCAATGGTGTCAGAAATATACACTATGTGATAGGCCAATGCAATGAGCCTGGGACTAGATAATTGTATAAGAAGGTTAGGCTCAAGGTATGTGGTTGTTTATGTTTTAAAGAAAAGTAAAATTAATTGTTGTATTATTTAAATATGGTGCACGTTTTAATTATAATTTTGTTATGTCAATGCTGTATTATATATATATATATATAACTAAACTTTCGAGCTTAGCGCGGTAATGTATATCGTGTAGGTAAAGGAGTTACTGTTCAGATAGAGCCTGAACGTGGATGATATTTGGTGGCTTAGGATGACGCGAGACCAACTGTGCCATTTGCATTCATGTATAAATATGTTTTTAAGTATTTTGATTTATGTATATTAATATTTAGCATATGTGATAAAATATAAAGAATTGTTATATATATAATTATAAAAGTATTTAATTATGATAAATAATATTTGAGTTATGAACTTGAATGTGTATTTATGAATTGGTATTTTGGAGAATGGATGAAAACTATATTTTGGCAGTGTCTATTTCCACGCAGGTTATGTTTTTGATGATTTGGGAATTATTAAAATTACAGATAAAACTCTGGCGAAATTTTTTAAGAGATTTTCTTATAAATTTATAATTTTTTTTATATAATATCTAATATATATCTACTTATTGGTTAAATTAATTGTCTTTTAATGCATAAATATGCTATTTAAGTTATGCAGAATTTTGTTTTTCTAAGCAGCAGGATGGTGACATCCTTGTATTATGTATATGTACTCTACATATATAAATATATGTACTATATGTAGATAGGGTATAAGGGTGTTATATTTATTTTGGTATTAGAGTTTAGATTTGAGATTCTCGACCTAGGTGGCTTTTTAAAATGAGAAAGAGAAATTAAAAAAAAGTGAATTGAGTTTTAATACATGCATATACATATGCATTGGCACCTGTGTTGGTCTCTGATGTGGTAAAGTTCGTTCAATGTAACTGATATAAGTTTAGTTAGCGTCTGAGATGCATAGATTAGAATGACACAATGGAAGCATCATTTTAGAGATTTTAAATTAAGAGCCTTTGAATTTTTCACTTAAAAATAAAAAAAATTAAAATTAAAAAATAATTTAAAATTAAATTAAGATTTATGGTTGATTCAATAGATGAATAAGTGAAATTAAAGAAACAATCTAGGTTATGAAATAAAAAGCATCAGAGATGAGTATTATAGTTACTGAAAATTCTGCATATGTGCAGTGAAGTGATTTTGTCCGAATTTTGGGACCAATCTAGAGACATTATATGAGTTTAAAATTTTAATGAAAAGTTTTTCTATGTGTTAAAATGTAATGTATGAAATTTGATAATTTTTATATAAATGGTTTACTAAATTAAAGTGAGTTGAGGTTATGTATGTGATCTATATTTGGTTGCACAACTGAAATGTATTTATTAATATGTTATGTGGAAGTGGATGTTATGAGAAAAGTGATAAACATATTTTTGGATGTTTAAGGTGGATGTAAAAATTTAATGATGGATATATAATGATGCCATAATAAATGGATTTTAATTTATTTTATGAACGATATTTTATTGATTAGTCAAGACATGGTTCATTTGATTTAAGCATATATAATATATATCCTATGTATACATGAAGTATACCTTATATGTACCTTATACATATATTAAATATATAATATATATCCAACATATATAATAATTATTATATGATATGTATATACTATGTATACACTAGGTATACATTAAATATATACAACACCTTATACCTCTAAATACTTATTTAATTTCTCTAAAATCACTAATATGACACCATATTTCATGCCACTTATACAATGTAGCTGAAATATTCCCTTAAATTGACACAAAGTACTTTTTCACGCAAACACATCCAACAGTGGCAATGGCCATCTTAAAATGGCTTAAAAATTCATATATTATGCAAATCATATCTTTAAACATCTTAACATGTGAATACACACACTAAAGTAGCCTAGTTCAATATCAACATACAAAATAACATGTCATTTTAATGCATTTCAATACATATTTATCAAAGTATGTGCTTACCTTTGTTCAAGAAACTTCTAAGCTAAAACCACACCTTTTTCACCACTTTTTCACAACGTCCTTCACCACTTTATCCAAACAACTTAGTTTCACTCACCACCTAATCAAAATGTGAGCGTACATAATTAATTATAATCACATTTCTATATATTTTAACTATTAAATATCAATTTATCCCATTTCCTTCAAACTTTTAAATTTTGCCCTAGCTTTCTTTAATTTTAGAAAACCATTTCAATCAATTGCAAAATGATTTTTAAGTTTATTTCTACCATTAGAATCATATTATAACATAATTTAAACAATTAAATCCAATTAACATCAATTCTTTACTATTTTTGCATCAAAACGCTAAATTCATCTCTACCTCTCTAAAACTTCTATCAAACCTAATTGTTTCAACCATTTAACTACAAAATCCTTATCTCTGTATCAATATAACATCATACATACTCATTTAGACAATTACCACACTCTCTTTTAAAAATCTAAATCTCAAGTATTTGAAATTCCTAACACAAGAAAAATTTTATCACCTAAAAATCTCACAAATCTATCCCCCTTAAATAATTTCGTCCCAAAAATTACCTGATATCAACTTTGGAAGAGTTGAGGATGTTGGCTCTGTATAATCTCCTCGCTCTCCCATGTTACCTCCTCGATAGAATGATTTCTCCATAGGACCTTAACCAATGACACCTTCTTATTCCTCAACTCCTTTACCTTTCATACCAAGATCGCCACTGGTTCTTCGTAAGTTAGATCATCTCAATAAATTTCACTGATAAAACATGAGATGGGTTTGATCTATACGTTCAAAGCATAGACACATGGAAGGCATTATTAATTTTTTTCAATTCAGGAGGCAAAGCCAGTCTATAAGTCACTAGTCCTACTCTCTTCAATATCTCATATGGTCTGATGAAATGAGGACTCAACTTTTCCTTTCTACCAAATCTCAATATTCTCTTCTAGAGGAACACCTTCTGGAACACCTTATCACCTACACTAGACACTATATCTTTCCTTTTGGTGCGCGCTAGCTAATGCTATAGCAATACCGCAAGTGCACGGGTCGCCCAAGTAATAAAGTAGTGAGTGAGTTATCATTCCACTGAGGATAAGGTCAAGTACTAGTGCAAACCTTAACCGTTGTTTAGCAAATTAATAGTTGTGTGATGCTTTGTAATTAAAAATAACTAATTTAATAACTGAAAGTAAAGGGAAATTAAATGTTGTGCAAAAAGGATTGATGATAATAATACTATACAGATATTGAATTCCCCTAGCCTCAATGATATTTATGAACATCAATTCAGTTAAATCACATAATAGAGTTGAGTTGGCATTCCTTTAACTTAGACTAAAACCTCTCTCGAGTGAATTAATCCCTAATCACGTAGAGTGTCGGATTCTCTTCTCAAACACAATTAAATAGATCTTGTATTAAGAACAAGGAACTATAAACCAAAGGATCTTGTAAGTCTATCTCTAGCACTCCAATCAATCCTCAACCCTTATGAGTATTCAATTCATATCAAGCTTTCTCAAGTCAATAATATGAAAATGGCAACCAATCAATAAGCATGCTATTATCAATTGGAAATAAATCATTAGGCATCATAAGAATAAAACAACTCAATCAAATGATTCAACTAAATATAATTATTCAATCCATACAAATAAGCTAGGGTTCATCAATATCTAGATAGAGAAGGAATTAGTTCATGTTCAAAATCAGAAAAACAGAACAAGAGAAATGAGTAAAAGAAACCAAACAATCCATGGCGAATAATTTGTATTTCTTCACTTCAATCCTTGATTCTTGGTTTAGGTCTTGTATAAGATGTATCTCCTTCTTCAAACTCAGCTCAAGACTCTCTTCTTTGCTCCAGCAATTGGCACCTTCTCCCTTGTTTCAACCTCCACGTCCAAGCACCCCCAAAAACCTCTAAGAACTTCTCTTTTTAACTCTTCTTCAAAACTCACCCATGCCTTGCAACTCACACCACTCTTCTTTGTCTCCCACATTCCTTTTGTTTAATCTTTCTTTCCATCATTTAGGCAAGCTTTTCCTTTCTTTAATCTTTCTTTTGGCAAAAGCAATTGATTTTCCCCCACTTGTTCCTTAACTCGTACAAAAGAATTCAATATTTTTTTAGGTGACACGACCAAGCCATAAGTGGCTTGGCCGTGTCTCTCATTTTTCTTTGGGACACGGCCAAGCCACTTAGCCGTGTCCATCACTGCCTCTTCTTTCATTCTTTCTTTTCTTTTGTTCTCAAGGAGTGACATGGCCAACTTGTGGCCGTGTCATCTGACACGTCCACTGGCTTGGCCGTGTCACTTGGGTGTGTCACCTTCTACTTCTTCATTTTGCTTCTTACTTGCTTGTCTTTTATTCTTTGCATGGGATGGGACACGGCCAAGCTTGTGGCTGTGTCACCTAGGTGTGTTAACTTCTATCTTCATTTCTTTCCTCTCTTGGTTTTGTTCCTTGGGTGAGACACGGCCACTGGCTTGGTCGTGTCTCTTGGGTGTGTCAGCTACTGTCTTGGAATTCATTTGAGGGACACGGCCAAGTTTGCTTTGGCTTGGCCATGTCTTGCTTGATTCATGCTCTTTCTTCATTGTTTTGATCATCCAAGGGAGTTTTTTGCACTTTAACCTAAAACAAACACTTTAAACAAACTTTAAACAAAAATCAAATGAAATATTAACTAAAAACACATAGAAATCATACTAAAAACAAGTATAAAAATGCTCTTATCAAATACCCCACGCTTAATTCCTTGCTTGTCCCCAAGCAAAGCTAAAATCAAAACAAACTAAACACGAAAAATTTGTCAAGTTCAAGAGTTATAAAAATTGCATCAAGACTTCCCTATCCCTAAATCCGCAATCAATATCAAATCGAACAAAATCGATACCAATGCAATTAAGTGGCTTTCCATACATAACCTATATTGTCACTCCCTCACCAACTCTTAAAAGTGTTTGATCATGGTGGTGTTTACACTCATAACAATCAATGAAAGATTATCACCATAGGCTTTCTTATCTATCAAATCTCCACCACTTAATTACAATCAAGCATCAATCAAAAGGTCTTTTATTGGATTATAATGGGGCTAAGGTAAAGGCATGGCATATAGGAAATGTGAGCTTAATCATTAAGTTCAAGAGCACTTCAAGAATGAAGTAACCAATTATATATATAACCCAACGATCCCAAAACACCTTCCTCTTATCTACCCCTTTACATTAAAGAACTTTTCAAGGGAACTCACTTATTACATCTTGCAATGATTATTTCCACACATATTCCAACCCTTTCAACAAGAACAACAATTATTCTTATTATTTTTCTTCTTTTTATTTGATTTTTTTATTTTGCTTTACAATATTAAACCTACTTAATTTAACCCCACACTTAATTCAACACAACACTTGGTCATAAAAGCTCTTAAAATGCTCTTGACCTAATGAAAGGGTAAGAGGCAAAATAGCATGATTCAAAGTTAGTAATGTTGTGAAAAAGAAAGAAAAAGATAAATGGAATAGGCTCAAAATTGGCTAACTACGGTTAAAAATAGGGTTGGTCTTTTTAAGCCAAAGTGGGTTCAATTTCTCACTAGGTTAAAGGCAATGCAAGGAAAAACCAACAAAATTAACAATAAGCACCAATTCTACTCAATTCTTAAATTCATGCTTCTAAAATTCAAAGGTCATCAATCAACAATTTATAACAATTGAACTTTCCAAAATTCATTTATTCAAAGGAAACATGAAAAACATTAACTAAATTTAAACTAAAACAAGTAAAAGTAAACACACAAAATGCACCCCGCACTTAAAGATTCACATTGTCCTCAATGTGAGCATGCATAAACTAAGAGAGAGTTTAGATGAAATATTTTTTTTTTCAAACCAAAAAATACAGGAATTAAAGACATAAAAATCAAAGAACGAATAAAATGGTGGGTTATCTCCCACCCAGCACTTCTTTAACGTCGTATTAGTTGGACGTTCAGGGCAGATGTCCCTAGTCTTAGAGGTGTAAAACCTCCTTTAGGTCCTGTATTTCCCCTCCAAAGTGAAATTTGAGCATGTGCCCATTGACTTTAAAATCTCCTTTTTCCGGGTGAGTTATTTCAACCACTTCGTAGGGGAAAACTTCCTTAATAGTAAAAGGACCAGACCATCGAGATTTCAACTTACCTAGAAAGAGTCGAATCCTTGAGTTGTACAATAGTACCTGATCTCCCTCTTGAAACTCTTTCCGTTCCTTAATGTGAGCATCATGCCATCTCTTGGTACGTTCCTTATACATTCTCGCATTGTCATAAGCTTGCAATCTCCACTCGTCTAACTCGTTTACCTGTAATTTTTGCCTTTCACCTGCATAAGCTAGATCAAGGTTAATTTGTTTTATGGCCCAATATGCATTATGTTCTATTTCAACAGGTAAATGGCAATCTTTTCCATATACCAACCTAAATGGTGTAGTGCCCAAGGGAGTTTTGAATGCAGTCCTAAAAGCCCATAGAGCATTGTCCAATTTCTCAGACCAATCCTTTCGGGATCGCTCTATAGTTTTTTCCGGGATTCTTTTAATCTCCCTATTTGTGTTCTCAACTTGGCCACTAGATTGAGGATGATAGGGAGTAGCAAACCTGTGTGTAACTCCTAATCTTTTGAAAACTTTCGCAAGCTGAAAGTTACAAAAGTGAGTACCCCTATCACTTATAATTGCTTTTGGTGTACCAAATCAAGAAAACAACTTCTTCAAAAATTTCACCATAACCCTAGCATCATTGGTTGCCAAGGCTTGGGCTTCATGCCATTTAGATACATAGTCTATAGCTACAAGAATATATTTGATACCAAGGAAATTTGGAAAGGGTCCCATAAAATGTATCCTCCATACATCAAAGATTTCACAAACTAAAATCCCATTTTGGGGCATCTCATCACGAGATGAAATGTTTCCAGTCCTTTGGCATTGATCACAGTGGTTTACAAATTCGTAGCTATCCCTAAACAAAGTGGGCCAATAAAATCCTGATTCTAGTACCTTTTGAGCAGTCCTATTGGCTCCCATATGACCTCCAGCTGGTCCAGCATGGTATTGACTAAGAATGTCCATTGTTTCAGGCCATGCCACACACCGTCGGACCATGTGATCCTTACATAATCTAAACAGAAAGGGGTCCTCCCAAAAAAAATATTTTAAATCAGAAAAGAATTTCTTCTTTGCTTGATAAGTTAAGTCCTTAGGAAGTTCCCTAACAGCTAAATAGTTAGCAAAATCTGCAAACCAAGGTGTTTCAAAATTTAAGTTACTTATCTCACTTACCATGGCGTACAGCTGCTCATCGGGGAAGTGATCATCAATGTCCCCTTCTTCAAACCTCTCCAAGGTTGGATTCTCCAAGCGAGAAAGATGATCTGCTGCTAGATTTTCAGCTCCCCTCTTGTCTTGAATCTTCAAGTAAAATTCTTGCAACAACAAAACCCAACGGATTAGCTTAGGCTTAGCATCAATTTTTGCAAATAAATACCTTAAAGCCGAATGGTCTATATAAACAATCACTTTTGACAAGATTAGATATGATCTAAACTTGTCAAAAGCAAAAACCACAGCTAGCAGCTCTTTCTCTGTAGTTGTGTAATTAGCTTGAGCTGTGTTCAAGGTCTTGCTTGCATAGTAGATAGGTTGGAAGTATTTCTCCTTGCGTTGACCCAAGACTGCTCCCACTTCAAAGTCACTTGCATCGCACATTAGTTCAAATGGTAGACTCTAATTGGGAGCTACCATGATTGGAGCATGGGTCAATTTTTCCTTAAGAGTTGTGAATGCTCTCAAACATTCCTCATCAAAAACAAAATCCACATCTTTCTCAAGGAGTCTTGTTAATGGACGGGCTATTTTAGAAAAATCTCTAATGAACCTCCGATAAAAATTCGCATGTCCTAGAAAACTTCTGATGGTCTTCGCAGATGTGGGTGGTGGTAACTTCTCAATGATTTCTACCTTAGCCCGATCCACCTCAATGCCCTTGCTTGAAATTTTGTGTCCCAACACGATTCCCTCTTGAACCATGAAATGACACTTTTCCTAATTAAGCACTAGATTGGTTTCATCACATCTCATCAAGACTCTTTCAAGGTTTTCCAAACATCTTTCAAATGAGTTGTCATAGACCAAGAAATCATCCATAAACACCTCCATAATATCCTCTATAAGCTCATCAAAGATTGCCACCATGCACCTTTGGAAAGTTGCAGGTGCATTGCACAACCCGAATGACATTCTTCGATATGCGAATGTACCATATGGGCAGGTGAATGTAGTTTTCTCTTAGTCTTCCAGGGCAATAGGAATTTGGAAATAGCCTGAAAGACCATCCAAAAAGCAGTAGTACTCATGGTCGGATAACCTGTCCAACATCTGATCAATGACGGGTAAAGGAAAATGATCATTTCTAGTTGCATCATTCAATTTTCTGTAGTCAATGCAAACCCTCCAACCGGTAACTGATCTTATTGGGATCAGCTCATCATTTTCATTAGGGACCACTATCATCCCTCCTTTCTTTGGTACTACCTGAACTGGGCTGACCCAAGAGCTATCCGAGATCGGATAGAAAATCCCTGCATTAAGTAGTTTTATCACTTCAGTCTTCACTACATCTTTCATCTTTGGGTTTAGTCTCCGTTGTGGTTGCACTACTGGTTTGAATTCATCTTCCATAAGTATCTTGTGAGTGCAATAGGATGGACTGATACCCATGATGTCTGCTATCTTCCAAGCTATCACTTTCTTATGTTTTTGTAACAACTGGATAAGCTTCTCCTTCTGCTCAAAAGATAGGTGAGAACTCAGAATTATTGGCAGTTTCTTTTTCTCTGCCAGAAATCCATACCCAAGGTGATCTGGAAGAGGTTTCAGTTCCAAATTGGGTGGATCAATCACCGATGGTTTTGGCTTTTCTTCCTTTGGCATCTCAATAGTCTCATATGCCCTGCATTTGAACGATTTGCTTGCTTCAAGAAAAGCAAGCTGCTCCATTGCTTCTTGACCCTCAACATTTTCCTGCAATAAACACAACTCGAGAGGATCCTTGGAAACAATGTTAGTAACACAATTTACGGTCTCATGCTCAATAACATCATTGCATGATTCCGCCTCATCAAGTGAAAGTGAATGTTTCATGGTATCTTGTATCCTAAAAATAACTTTCTCATCACCCACTCTCAAAGTTAATGTGCCATCATGAACATCGATAAGGGCACGGGTTGTATTTAAAAATGGCCTACCAAGAATAAGTGAAACATCTGCATCCTCATCAATATCAATGACAACAAAATCATTGGGAAAAATAAAATCCTCGACTTTGACCAACACATCTTCTATAATGCCACGAGGGTGCACTACAGACTTATCAGCAAGTTGGATGGTCATGAGTGTTGGTTTAGGTTTACCAATGCCTAACTCTTTAAAAATTTATAGGGAATAACACTTATCCTAGCCCTCAAATCAGCTAATGCACTTTTAACCTCAAGGTTACCTATCAAACATGGAATGGTAAAACTACCTGGATCTTTTAACTTCTTAGGTAACCTTCTTTGCAAAATTGCCGAACTCTTTTCAGATAAATGCACTAAAGACACTTCTTCAAGTTTCCTTTTGTTAGAAAGGATATCTTTCAAAATTTAGCATACTTAGGCATTTGTGACAAAGCTTCAGCAAATGGAATATTAATGTGCAGTTGTTTAAAAAGTTCAAGAAACTTACCGAACTAAGCATCAATCTTGTCCTTGTTCAACCTTGCTGGATAGGGTGCTCTAGGTCGGTATTCCTTCAGTATGGGGCTGCTTTCTTGTGGCTGCTTATCTTTCTCACTTTCTAGTGCAGCTTTCTCTCCCGAAGTGACAGGAGGGTCATCTTCTTTTTCTTGTACTTCAGCCCCTTTCTCTGCCACTTCTTCTCTTTTTTCAACCACATTGCCCTTGATCTCTTTTCCACTCCTTAGTGTAATTGCTTTAAGTTGCTCTTTAGGATTTGCCTCAGTGTTGCTAGGTAAACTCCCGTGTGGTCTCTCACTGAGCATCTTGGCAATTTGCCCCACCTGACTCTCCAGATTATGAATAGAGGCTTGCTGATTTCTTAGGGTGGTTTCTGCTGATTGAAGCCTGGTTCCAGAATCTGCTATGAATTTTTCCATCATGTCCTTTAAATTGCTCTTTCTTGAAGGGGTAGTTTGTTGGTGCTGGGCTGCTGGAATCCAGGGGGAGGTCTTGGATTGTCCTAATTATTCCATGAGAAATTAGGATGATTTCTCCACCCTGGATTGTATGTGTTTCTGTAGAGGTTATTCTGCTATTGCCTTGGCATATTTCCAACATAGTCTACTTGCTCTTGCCTAGCAAACATGTTGCCACTTTGGCAATCTTGACTTTGATGTCCACCCCCACACCATTCACAAGACATCACTTGCATTACTTTCCCAGAAGAAGAGGCCAAAGAATCAAATTTTTTATTCAATGCTTCCAATTGGGCTGTCAAAGCCATCACAGGATCTAATTGATGTGAACCCATGACTTTTAGCTTTCCTTGCTCCCTTGGGGCTTGCAACTGATAATTGGTGATAGCCATGTCCTCAATTAAATCCCTTTCTTGTTCAGGTGTCTTGTTGTTTATGGTACCACCAGCTGCTGCATTAATGGATTGCTTACTTACGTAATTCAACCCATTGTAAAACGTTTGAATTTGAAGCCATAGTGGAAGTCCATGATGAGGACACCTTCTTAACAAATCTTTAAATCTTTCCCATGCATCATAAAGGGTCTCACCATCTTGCTGCAGAAAGGATGAGATATCATTCCTCAACTTAGCAGTTTTAGATGGTGGAAAGTATTTTTCTAAGAATTTTTCTGCCAACTGATCCTAGGTGGTAAAAGTCCCTAGAGGAAAAGATTTTAGCCACTTCTTTGGTCTATCTCTAAGGGAAAATGGGAACAACCTCAGCCTAATTGCATCATCTAAGACATTATTTATCTTGAATGTGTCACAAATTTCCAGAAAATTCTCAATATGTGCATTAGGATCTTCATCAGGGAACCCATTGAATTGACAAGTCTGCTGCACCATTTGAATTACATTTGCCTTTATTTCGAAGTTGTTCGTAGCAACTATCGGCCTCCGAATACTAGATTCAACCCCATTTAGATTGGGCTTAGCAAATTCCTGCATTGTTCTTGGTTCATCTCCTTCCATCACTTCAAATACTTCTTCTTGTTCTATTTCCAGATTTATTTCTATTTCAGCATCTTCCAGAACTGCCTCGCTTTCTCCTTAACGTTCTCTCTAGCTCTGGGTCTAACTCAAGCAGTTGGGATGAGCTAGCTCTGGTCATAAATGGGAAGAAATACCTAAAATGATAGTAAATAAGCAAGAACCAATGTTTAAAAAAAATGAAAGTAAAACTAAATCAACAGTCTTAATTATATTACTAATATTGAAACCGTTGTCCCCGGCAGCGGCACCAAAAACTTGGTGCGCGCGAGCTAATGCTATAGCAATACCGCAAGTGCATGGGTCATCCAAGTAATAAAGTAGTGAGTGAGTTATCATTCCACTGAGGACAAGGTCAAGTACTAGTGCAAACCTTAACCGTTGTTTAGCAAATTAATAGTTGTGTGATGCTTTGTAATTAAAAACAACTAATTTAATAACTGAAAGTAAAGGGAAATTAAATGTTGTGCAAAAAGAATTGATGATAATAATACTATCCAGATATTGAATTCCCCCAGCCTCAATGATATTTATGAACATCAATTCAGTTAAATCACATAATAGAGTTGAGTTGGCATTCCTCTAACTTTGACTAAAACCTCTCTCGAGTGAATTAATCCCTAATCACTAAGTAGAGTGACGGAATCTCTTCTCAAACACAATTAAATAGATCTTGCATTAAGAACAAGGAACTATAAACCAAAGGATATTGTAAGTCTATCTCTAGCACTCCAATCAATCCTCAAGCCTTATGAGTATTCAATTCATATCAAGCTTTCTCAAGTCAATAATATGAAAATGGCAACCAATCAATAAGCATGCTATTATCAATTAGAAATAAATCATTAGGCATCATAAGAATAAAACAACTCAATCAAATGATTCAACTAAATATAATTATTCAATCCATACAAATAAGCTAGGGTTAATCAATATCTAGATAGAGAAGGAATTAGTTCATGTTCAAAACCAAAAAAACAGAACAAGAGAAATGAGTAAAAGAAACCAACAATCCATGGCGAATAATTTGTATTTCTTCACTTCAATCCTTGATTCTTGGTTTAGGTCTTGTATAGGATGTATCTCCTTCTTCAAACTCAGCTCAAGATTCTCCTCTTTGCTCCAGCAATTGGCTCCTTCTCCCTTGTTTAAGCCTCCACGTCCAAGCACCCCCAAAAACCTCCAAGAACTTCTCTTTTTAACGCTTCTTCAAAACTCACCCATGCCTTCAAACTCACACCACTCTTCTTTGTCTCCCACGTTCCTTTTGTTTAATCTTTCATTCCATCATTTAGGCAAGCTTTTCCTTTCTTTAATCTTTCTTTTAGCAAAAGCAATTGGTTTGTCCCCCACTTGTTCCTCAACCAGTGCAAAAGAATTCAACATTTTTTTAGGTGACACGGCCAAGCCATGAGTGGCTTGGCCGTGTCTCTCATTTTTCTTTGGGACACAGCCAAGCCACTTAGCCATGTCCAGCACTGCCTCTTCTTTCATTCTTTCTTTTCTTTTGTTCTCAAGGAGTGACACGGCCATTGGCTTGGCCGTGTCACTTGGGTGTGTCACCTTCTGCTTCTTCATTTTGCTTCTTCCTTGCTTGTCTTTTATTCTTTGCATGGGATGGGACACAGCCAAGCTTGTGGCTGTGTCATGTATGGCCACTGGCTTGGCCGTGTCACCTGGGTGTGTCAGCTTCTGTCTTCATTTCTTTCCTTTCTTGGTTTTGTTCCTTGGGTGAGACACGGCCACTGGCTTGGCCGTGTCTCTTGGGTGTGTCAGCTACTGTCTTGGAATTCATTTGAGGGACACGGCCAAGCTTGCTTTGGCTTGGCCATGTCTTGCTTGATTCATGCTCTTTCTTCATTTTTTTGATCATCCAAGGGAGTTTTTTGCACTTTAACTTAAAACAAACTTTAAACAAAAATCAAATGAAATATTAACTAAAAACACATAGAAATCATAATAAAAATAAGTATAAAAAATGCTCTTATCACCTTTTCAAATCTGTGAAAGATTTCTGTCAGTCTGAAGCTACTTTCAATAGATCCTAAATTTTGAATGCATTGGTATGCTGCATTGTGTATTTAGAAGAGAAAGATGCATATTGCATTATTTTTAGAATTTCTTATTTTATCAAAGTATGTACCACTAGGCTTTTGACTTAGCTCAATTTGTTTATCGCATAGGTGACATAGTTGATAAGTAGAGTCCTGCCATACTAGATCAGGTCTAGGACTTGAGGTATTGCTAAAAGTTTGCTTTTACCACAAGACCAGAGAGCCAACATTTCATGTATATTTCTACATTGTACTTTAGTAAATGCATATAGCATGTTAGTATGTAATAATGTTATAAACTTAAAGATTGTTGAAGTGAGTTAAGCATTTGAATGCCATATATTCATATAAATTATGTAATGTTGGATGGTTTTGAGCCATTGGGCTTTCTTGGAGAAATGTCTGATTATATGTATATTAGGAGTGTAAAATCTTTTGCAGGTTGAATTGTGTTTTTGAGAATGTCTAAAATATAGACAAAACTCTGGCGAATTTTTTTAGAAGTTTGCTTTAAAAGTTGGTATTTTTGATAATTTATTACTACTTTTTTTTATCTAGGTACCTAATAAAATATATTTTTTGTATTATAAAATATTTTCTTTAAATTATAGGAATTTTTAAATGAAAAAGACATTAACATTCTTATATTCAGTATATGTATTTTATATATACGGGGTGTATGTACTGCATATATATCGGGTATAAGGGTGTTATAAGACAAGTATGAGACATTTTTTTCCTATTGTCAGATACACCTCAATAAGGTTGATTTTAGTAATTATGGCGAACCTTGATCTTGATTTGAATCAAATGGATGTAAAAACCATCTTTTTCAATGGAGAATTGGATGAAGAAATCTACATGGAACAACCTATAGGCTTCATCAACCAAGGCCAAAAAACAAAGTCTGTAGGTTGAAAAAGTCAATATATGGCCTTAAGAATTCTTCAAGACAATGATACATTTGCTTTCATAACACTATTCTATCAAATGGTTTTTCCATGATAGATGAGGATCACTGTGTCGACATCAAAAAGTAAAAGCAAAATTTGTTCTAATGTTGTTAAATGTTGACATCCTAATTGTGGAAAAATGACAAAGTGTTTTTGAACCAAATTAAAGAGTGGTTATCAACTAGTTTTGAAATGAAAGACATGTGTTGGCCAAATGCTTGGACAACAAACTCTATTTTGATCTTTAACAACCAAATTTAAGTGTACTAATATTTGTATTAAGTGTTTTTACCTCAGGATTTCATATGTTCTAAGTTCTCTATCTTTCATGGTTTGTGTGATCGCATAATGATACAAGACACCACACAAATGGATTATCCAATAGCTTCGTTACACAGTAGGGATCGTGGTCACAAGGATGGACTGCTATAACAATTGTATGACTGCACACCACACACAAAAAAACCACTATCTTGAGATGGAAAACAACTAGAGATGCAGTGGAATTCATATCTAGAGGTGTGGTGCTCACTTGGACTACCAAACATTTTATGTGACTGCCTCATTGTTTGAGAGATAACACAATCCTTGAAGGCAAAAGTGATCATTCTAGAAGAATAGTTTGCAGCGAGACATTATGGTGAGGGCAATGACTCAAGAAGCACTTGGTCACTACTTTCTAGACCTTGTACGACTGCGAGAATCAAAATTTCATAAAGAATCAGGAAAGTTTAACCGACCAATGAAGCAACACCATGTGAAAGAAGAATTTAAGAAGAAAAGTCAATTCTCATTTTGTACGATAGCACAAGGAAGTGTGTAACTGCAAGACTCGTAGAGGTGGCATGGAGTGGTTCTTATAGACCTATCAGATGCCATATAGACTAGCTATTGGAACAGTTAGTAGACACAATATTAATCTAATGACTGCGCTAATGCTAGGATGCTCGCATAACTAGTCTTGCGATTAGACAATAAGGGAATTGACTGCTAGACTCCTTTAACAACATTTAATGCAATAGTTTTTAGTTGGTGAGAAGCTTGAACTTTTTCTACCTAACTCCAATAGCTCTATAGAGTTAAAATGGTTATAAATAACTCACTAAACACCATTTATTGTAACTTTTAAGCATTTGTTACTTAAACTCTTGCAATTTATTTTTCATGAATTCCCTTGTAATCATTTTATTATATTTTTTGAGTTTTTGGGTGTGAACACTACAAAATAGTTTGGTGTGAGCTTGAAAATACTAAGTTAGAGAGTGAGCCTTAGGGAAAAAAAAACTCTTATAAGGGTTGTGAGGATAGCACAAACCTTATAAAGTTTAGTGTGATCTTGGGAAAACACCAAGTTAGGGTTGAGCTTATAAAAACCCAAGGATAATGAAAATACTCAATTATTTTATTGAGGAGTAGATGTAGGATTATTGAATCCAAACCACAATAAATTCTTATGACTTTCTTCTTCCTTAACCTTAACCTTTAATTTTATTTTAAACTCTTAATTCATATTTGTAAATTTGAAAAGCACTAATTCACACCTACTCTTCATGTTCCTAAGGACCAACAAGTGGTATTAGAGACTAATCAATCACAATTCAAGCTTAAGAGCATGATTTAATATCCATGGCAACCACTGCACCACCAACTACCTCTTCCTCTACCTCAACCCAACAAATAAACACCCATGGTAACCTCAACCCTCATCTTAGACCATATTTTGATGGAATCGACTACTCCATATGGAAATACAAGATGTATATGTTCGTAGATAGTGAAGGTATCAAATTTTGGAGTTTGTGATGAATGAGTGGAAGCCTTTGATGCAACATGTTGAAGGGGTAAAAGTGCCCATTCTTAGAGAATAATGTACCGAAGCCCAAATAAGAGCACTCTATAAAACCAATAAAGTCATTTCCAATCTTATAAATTCCATGTCAAGGGAAGAAGCAGGAAGAGTTCAACATAATACAAGTACTTATGGCATTTAGAAGACGCTTCAGAACTATCATAAGGGAAAAACTCAAGTGATGTCCAAGAAGATTCAAATGCTTGTACATGTGTATGAGCTCTTTAAGATGAAGCCTAGTGAGAACATTACAGACATGAAAAATCCGTTACTCTCTATTGTATCCGATTTGAAGAAGTTTGGAAAGGTTTATTCTCAATAAGATGTGAATAACAAGATCTTAAGGGCACTACCTAACAAGAACTTCGAATCCAAATTGTCATCAATTGAAGAAGCTCATGACTTATGTAAGCTTATAATTGATGAGCTTATTGGAATGCTTCTCACTCAAGAAATGACTTTTAAGAAAGATGAGGGCAAGGGTGAAAAAGAAAAGGAGAAGGGAATTGCACTCAAACCCATCAAGGAGATAAAGGAGAGTGAATGCTCTAGTTGGTAGTTAGAGTGGAGAAGATGATGAAGATGAAGTGGCATTCCCCTCAAGGTGGGTCCTTCTCCAACTCCAAGTCTTCTTCAAAATAAAAGGAGAAGAATAATGAAGAAAAGAGCATATGAACCTTAAGAGTTTAATGTTCCAAATTAGAAAAAGATTTTATTGATTAAAATTCTGCTTTGGAATTGAAAACCTCCAATGAGAAATTAAAAAGCTCATTGGATGAAGTTTTAAAAGATTCCACTAGTTTGGAAAATATTTCACATAAAAATAAATTTTTGAAAAATGAAATGGAGGAATTAAAAACTTCATTTCAAAGTTTCATAAGGGTAAGGAAGCTTTAGAAACCTTAATTGGTTCCCAACAAAGATTACCTTGCTCAAAGTATAGTTTAAGCTTTGAAGGCATCTTTCCATCCACCTCCACGACACCTACATTCGTTAAAGCCTCTACTCCTAATCATTTTGCATTGAGGTAGTAATAGATAAAAAGGCGCACATCAATCCTAACAGCCCCAAAGTATTTAATTAAGGCTCACAATGCTCTAGAGCAAGCCTCCAAGAGCTAATCATGCATTTATACACCGAGAATGCACAAAAGCACAAGTATGCACAAACACACTCACATACACAACATACATGTGCATGCCATTGCAATCAATATGATCTTCCAAGGTATCCCAAGAAAAGGATGTAAAAGCCTAGACCCATATATTAATGTCATTGTTGCATGAAATATGGGCACACTAATGTTTTTTGTTATATAAGAGAGGCTCACCTCAGGCTAGAGGATCATTCTAAGGCTAACCCTCTAGGACTCAATGCAAGGCCTTACCCGAGCACTGTGCTTGGCCAGCCAAAGGATGGGAGCCAAAATATTGAAATTGAGCTAAGTCTCACATGAAATTGTCGAGGTCACTCTGCCATCATAGGCTACGCTCGATTCAAGTAAAAATGATTTTGAGTTGACACTTAAATTTATTTTTTTAAAAAAGGAAAAATTTAAGAAAAACTTAAAAAGTTGACTCCAATTATATCCCATGAATAAAAATACTATCCTTTGACCAAAGAATGGACTCAAGAGCTAGGTTTAGGCTTATTTTAAGTAAAATATGTTTAGCCTTAAATTAAATAGAAGCTTACAATTTATATTTCATGAGAAATGAAAATTTAAAATTATGAATGACATTTATATCATATGAATAATATGAAAACATCCATCCATAAGTAAATAAAGATAAAGTATAAACAATTAAATTAAAGTTTACAATTCAAAATCCAAAAATAGGGGATCCCAACTCCAGCCCTATGGATTCTAGGTTGAGCACATATTTTCTAAAATAATTATATAAGTAAACAAAGTCTATATTAAAGAAGAAGGTAAGTTTTACAAAGTGGCCTTGATACTTAAACTAAAATTCTAAGTAGGCTTACATATCTCGTTTGAATGAAAATCAAAGCCCATGTAGCTCTAAACATTTTGAAATGGTTGGTTTGAACTCAAAATTGTGGTTTTCATAGTCTAACCTTGGCTGACCTAAGTCTAAGTTCAATCTTAGGTTTAATGTTTAAAACTAAGTCTAAGGTCCGATTTTAGGTTTAATGTTCAAACCTAAGTCTAATTCCAATTTTAGGTTAAGTGTTTAAACATAATTTCAATTCCAATTTTAGGTTTAATGTTTAAACATAATTCCAAATACAACATTAGGTTTAATTTTTAAACCTAAGTTCAAAGTTCAATTTTAGGTTTAATATTTAAATCTAGTTTTAAATCTAATTTTAGGTTTAATGTTTAAACCTAAGTCTAATTTTAATTTTATGTTTAATGTTTAAACCAAAGTCTAATTCCAATTCAAAGCCCTTTGTAAAAAGGTTTGTTTAAAAATGAATTTTGGGCTTTATATTTGGGCCATGAAGTAGAAAAAGGTTTTTGACCCATCTAAAAAAGGGTTCATATCCAAAGACCATCTTTGAAAAAGAGTTTGGAAATATTTTTTGGTCTTTTGGCTTCAAAGAATAAAATCATTTTGATCTTTAAAGAGTAGCTTTAACATTACTTTAGGCTTACACCATAATTATGTCATATTAGAAAAAGAACAAATCAAATAGGCCATGGTTCAAACCAAGATATATTAATCATAGCCAAACAACAATACCCACATAACGCCTGGTTCATTGGAACTGGCCTTCTTTTCAGGTTTATATATTATTAAATTCTTAAATATTATAAAATCTTTCACACTACATGCAATTAAAATAAATAATCATTGCATTGAAATCAAAACAAGTTTAAACAAAATAATAAATGGGCACTCATACGAGATGGAAACATGCCCTTACAATGTCCAATGTCCAAAAAACATGTAAAATAAAATAGGACACCCACCAATTGGTGGAAACACATCCTTTACATTAATCCAAAAGTCAATGTAATTTAAATTACATGAAACTTAATTAATAAGGTGCCCACAAAGTGGAAACATACCTCTTACAACTCTTGAAACCAACATAAACCAGTAAGACATTCAACCATTCATCATAAAAGTAAACCATTCATCACAAAGTAAATCATCCATCAAGACACATAATAAGTAAACATGTATTAACAATCAATTCTACATTTAAATATCATATTAACAGTAGATGTACAAATTAGGGTTTTATTGATATGAATTAGGGTTTAAGAAAATATGACTAATTTTTTAAGGTTTTAGAAAAACTCAATTAAGGGTTTAGAATTTTTAGAAAAATAGGATTAGGGTTCTTGGAAATAAAACAAAAGTTTTTGGTTTAGATTTAGGGTTTTAGACGTTGAAAAATAAATTAGGGTTTTGGAAATAAGGAAATTAGGTTTCTATATTAGGATTTAGGATTCTGAAGTAGGGTTTTGGAATTTTGGAATTTGGATTTGGGCTTGGATTATTTTATGGAAAACATATTAGGGTTTTGATTATATTAGAAAATAAGGGTTTTGGATATTATGTTACTGAATATTTAGGTTTGGGGTCATGGATTAAGGTTTGGGAAATTTAAGGTTTAAGGATACTAGGTTTAGGAGTTAGGGTTTCGAGATATTAGGTTACTGAATATTTAGGTTCGAAAATTAAGTTACTAGGATTAGGGTTCATGAATTAGGTTACTGGGCTTTAGTTTTATTAGATATAAGGATTTTAGTATTTAGGAATTAAGGTTTTAGGTTTACTGGATATTAGAAAATAATTTACAAATTAGGGTTTGGAAATTAGAAAATAGTTTAGGGTTTGGAAATTAAGAAACATATTAGGGTTTTATAAAAATATGATTATTGTAAGAGCATTAAGGCCACTTTAACATGGATTTTTTTTTTAAAATAATTGCATGGGATATGGCTACTGGATGTAATTAATAATTATCAATTGATTGCATTATCAAATAAAAACTCATTGAACATATTCAAGCAAAACCGTATAAAGCATGAATTTCATTATATTAACAAATGAACATTGTTATTATTTTAAAGAGTTTAGAAAACGAAACCTGCGTTGAAGGCTCCACTAAATTATTTATTGATTCCAAGCTACCACTTGCATCAATTGTTATCTCTGGTCAAGCAAAGATAAAGAGAGTGATTATTGCTTTTGGTGTGTTGATGGTGATGTTTTGTAAATCCTTGCAAATTGCTTTGTATGCTGCTTGATGATTGATAATTGCTTATTATTGATGAATGTTGATACCCGTTATTAGTATTAAATGTTATTATTTATAGGCAAAGAAAAGCTTAACCTTGAACCTAATCTGAGACTTAATATGAGACTTAAAAGGATTCTAGCTTGATTAGGAAATTAAATTGCCGGCAAAATTGATTCAGAATTAAGGTTCATATCGATTTGGTGTGCCAAATCGACTTGGACCCTCCATGTCGATATGGGCAGTGGCTTAAGTCGCCTAGACCCATCTCAACTCAGAACATTTTAAATCTTTGGTTCGAACAATATAAATTACAGTTAATTTGGGCTTTTTAATTTAATTTAGGCCTTTCCAAACTGGACTGGTCTATTTAATGTTGTAAATGAAGTTTAAGCCTTAAAATTGGGCCAAATTTAGTTTGGTCCTTTTTAATTAGAATCGTACTGGCTTAGAGCCAAAATTAAGGATATACAGTTACTTTTCAATACAATATGAAATAAGAGGTATTTATAGCCTCTAATAATAAACCCTAAACCTAGTTGCAAAAGGATAAAAAAAATCTTAACAAATTATTCAAATCCTAACAAAATAAAGAAACAAAATGAATCTAAAATTTGTTTAGAAAATTGGAAGCCAATTATCTATATGATAAAGTTTGTATCTAGGCTTGGTCTCTTCATAATAATTGTAGCTCTGGAAGTGTTGATGACTTTAAACTTTTGAATCACTTAATTTGGGCTTCAGAAGCTCAATTTATGGTATTTTGAAGTAAACTAGTATGAATAGAAAATACTTATCCGATCTGGATCCGTTATTTCAATTTTGCACAAATGTTTGGAGACCCAAACAAACTCGAAACTATACAAATAAGCCCATTCTGAAAATTTTGATATGTCTTCTAAAAATATTATGAAGATTGATTTCTCATTCTGGAACTCTAGGGTCATCAAATTCTCAAGTAAGCTTCAATGGTCAAATCTGTCCTAATCTAAAAATTACAAAATGTCCTTTTTAAGTCCTTTCACCTCTAATGCTTCCATAATCAACATTCTAGCCCTTGGATCTAGTCTCATATATAGTTTTGGGTCTTCAAAGTTTCCTTTTATAGGATTGCGTGCCTGTGCTTATGGTAGAAGTAAATCTTTTATGTTTGTAGGTGTGCCTAAAGTCCACAACCAAAGAGTGTGTTTGGCTAGTAGATAATGGATGCTCAAGGTACATAATAGACAATGCAAAACTCTTCACCACCTTATTAACTTAGAAGGGTGTTGGTTGCCTTAGTAGCTTGTTGACTTAATTGCAAGTGCATAAGTCGTCAACAAGTAATATAGTAGAGAGTTGAGCATCGTTCTTATGTGGAAAGCCATTAAACGTGTTATTATTTGGATGAACAAATTTTATTTTTAAGAATTAAAATTAAACTATTTTACAATAAAATGATTTGTGTTTTATTTTAATGATGATGAACTAAGGGCAGGAGTAATACCCCAAATACACAAAGTGTGGTAGATAATTTAAATTTAGGACGTGAAGGAAATTAATGCTAGAGTTAGTAAAGGAAGCATGTTAATAAAGGCACATACAAAAGTTGGAATAATAATAATAATAATAATAATAATAATAATAATAATAATAATAATAATAATAATAATAATAATAATGATAATAATAATAGATTGAGATATTTGATAGGATTAATTAGTAAATGTATACGTATATATACATATAAAAAAAAGAAAGAGGTGAAATAAATAAATAATAATCAGATTAAATATATATATATGAGTATTTATAAATAGCTTGGAATATAAATATTTATATTTGATTATTATGATTGGGATGCATATGTCGGCACATATGCATATCTGAATATATATATATATATATATCTTCAAACGAGAAAAAAAGAGAGATACATGAAATTTAAATAATAACATATGAGTAATTTTGGGCTTATAATTGGAGGTTAAGGGAATATAGAATAAGTACAACTAAATTAAAATATGGGTTAAGTAAATAGAAGTGGCGAGCTGAAATAACTCAATGGGCCCAAATATGACAAATATAAAAGATGGAAAGATGGTTAGAAGTTGGCTGAAATCTAACTAAATGAAAGAAACTAAACCAAATGTAACATCATTACCCTATATAGCTAATGGAAACAAATCAGAAAATATAACGCCTGTGACAAGAATGGTGGCTGTGTGCATGTAAAGTTAAGTGGAAGAAGTAAATTAAAAATAATAAAAGCTAAGCTTAATCGAGGTCAAGTATGGGAGAAGCAGGAAATGTAACGGATGGCAAGTAATATGCATGCAGGAAACATAATAAAAGCAGATATAAGGCGTGGATTTTGAGTAAAAACCGAGAGTTGTGAGAAGAGGAAAGAAGAGAAATTGAAAACTCTTTGATGTAGCAACTACTAGGATAAGAAGTTTTTCATGCAAAAGCTAAAATACAAGTTCTAAAGTCTCTACGAGGGAAAATAATCGAGAAAGAGGGAGGTTTAAGAGAAGAATCTGCATTATTTTGGGAGCTGCACTTGGTGGAGTTGGAGCTGCAAATTAAAAAGGAGCAATTAATCAAGAAAAGCAACAAGAGATGAGTGTTCAACACCTATAAAATGAATTTTGAGTGTTGTCTGTTAAAAAACTTCTCTGGAAAGGACATTTGTTTGGAAAATATGTTGAAAAAGAAAAAAATAAATAAAAATCGGTAATACATAAGACTGTGGATTATAGTAGCAGATTTTTTTTTATGAAAAGGTAGAGACATGCATGAGGATAAATTTTCCTTTATGAAGTAAAAAAAAAAAAGACAGAGTAAAGGAAAGAGATATAGAACATTAGCTTTGATAAAATGTACAGTAGAGAATATTATTAAAATTTAAACTGTTAATGGATTCTAAGATGAGCTAATAATTTTGTGCATAAGAGAAGGACTTCAGAAAAAAAAAACAATAAAAACAACATATACATTAAGTTTATAAGGGATATACTTGCTTGAGTTAAATTACAACTCATTTGATTTATATGACAGCAAAAATTAGGAAAAAGAAGCAGAAAGAAGAAATAAAGTGAGGATTAAGAAGATATGTTGGAATGAAATAAGTATATTACATAACTGGTAATGCTTTAAAATATGTATTCCTTGCATAACTGGTGATGTTTTAAAATGTGTATTCTTGTTCTTTTATGTTTTAAAATATTACAGTGTTGCATGTTGACTTTTGTTAGTTAGATAGTACTTGACAAATGATGTATGAATGGTGATAAATATGTGCTTGTTAAGTATTGATTTAATTTAGTATAACAACAAGTAAACATGATGAAAAGGTTAAATGATTAGGATGCTAAAAGAATGTAATTTAAGATTTTAGAATAAATTGGAGATTTTATGTTGTTCGATTGGAAGTAACAACAATTAAACAAAATGCAAATGTAAAATTAGAACACCAGCATGAATGTTTAATAAATGTGAATGTGCATTTCAAAAGAAAATATAGGAGAAATAATGTCCAAAGAAATAACTTATTTAAAATATCGTAAAAGAAAATTTTAAACTGTAGACCTTAATTTTGACCCTAAATTAATACGGTCCTGATTAAAGAATGCCAAAATAAATTCGATCCGACTTTAAAAGATTTAAACCTAGTTTATAACTTTTAAATAAGTTGGTCTGGCTTTAAAAGGCATAAATTCAATTGATTAATTTTATAAAATCCTAAATTTAAATTGTTCGACCTGAATTAACACTTTTCGGTCCATAAACTAAAAAAATTCAAGATTAATTTGAACCAGGGTGGTCGAGGCAACTTGAACCATTGCTCATGTAGACCTGGAGGGCCCAGGTTGACATGAGCATGGCTCATGTCGATCAGATGGCCCAGGTCGACATGAGCCAAGGCTCTTGTCGACCTGGTTACCTAGGTCGACATGAGCCTTTGGCTCATGTCGATCTAGTTGCCCAGATCGACATGACCTTAGCCCATGTCGATCTGGCACACCATATCGACATGGTTCTTGGCCTGCTGGTTTCCCAATTAGTGTAGAATTTGTTTAAAAGTCGGATTAGCAAATTAGGTTTATGGTTTTATTGGTTGTTTGCCTATAAATAACAAGTTTTAATGCTATCAACAAAAAGCAACAACGATCTAATGGTAGAAATTACCAGGCAACAATAACTAAAACGGCAAGCATCAAAACCCTAGCAGTATCAAACATTGAGTGAGAAGAAACACTAGACCATCAAACCAAGGAGGCAGTGGACGTCTGTCTTCATCTTGTTCAACCAAGATTTTTTTGTTGCCACGAGTATAAGGCTTGATCAACGTGAAATATTGGTGGAACCAATGACGGAGATTTGCAATCCTTTATTCAATTTGTTTTAACATTTACAGTAACTCATTCTTTAATTGTTTCCTTGAATTATTTTTTTCCTGCACTTTGATAAAAATATCCAATTGCTTTACTTGAAGCATGACTCGACAACCCACTTATTAATTTTAATTGATTTCTGTGATGTATTAATTGTTCATTAAACTATTCAATTGAATTCCAAAACAATTTGTCACAGTAGTTAAGAATTCCTAAAACCTTAATATCCCAATAACCAAACTAACTTTTAAAACCCTAATGGCCCGATGACCTATTTTCAACCCTAAAATAAGTTTTCAATATCTTTAAACCTTGAAAAAGCTTTTTAAACCCTAAAATAGCTTTTTAAACCCTAAAACCCCAAAACAACTTTTAAATCCTAAAAATCCTAAAACTAGTTTTCGAAACCAAAAATCCTAAATTTGTTTTATAAACCCTAATTTTGGAAAACCCTAATTTGTATAAATATAAAACCCTAGTTTAAATAGAAACCTAATTCCCCCAAGAAAACTAATTTTAAAAATCGTTTACCTTTTGAAAATGCTGCCCCCTTTACCCCCCCCCCCCCCCCCCCCCCCCCCGCCTGCTAACCGGCTAGTGGGACTACCGTATGTGATCCCTCCTCAATGGGGCTAATATTTCTTTGTGGATTGTAATTCTTTATGGTTTACTTTAATTTTCTTTTATTAAACTCTAATTTATTATTTTTGTGATAATTAAACTATATGTTTGGATTAATTATTATGTTTGGATGGTTTAATTGGTTAATTATTTATTTGGAGTTGTAAAAGTAATGTTTCCACTTTTGTGGGTGTCTTGTTTATTTAATTTGCTTTTATTTTATTTTATTTATATTTGGTGACCAATGTAAGGGGCATGTTTTCACCAATTGATAGGTGTCTCATTTAGTTTATCTTGCCTTATTTTTATGGACTTGGATATTGTAAAGGCATGTTTCCATTCTCGGATGGGTGTCTATTTTGTTTGGACTTATTTTGATTTTTAATACAATGAATATTTATTTCAATATCCGCATATAATATGGATAATATTATAATATTTAAGAATTTTATAATATCTAAACCTGAAAAGGAGTTCGGTTCCAATGAACCGGGCGTTATGGGGGGTACTGGGTTACTTCTCACCTTCCTCATGCATATCCAACTTTCCAAATCCAATATGGGGTTGGGGATTCCTTAAGAATCGAGTCACCCTCCCCTTTCTATTTTCTCGGCCCGTTCGGGTGGCGACTCCATTTTCTCCGGGTTTAGGCTTGTATTCTCTAAGGCCCTAAGTCTAACAGTGCCCAAGTTGGAAGAACCATTCCATCGAGAGTGGAGGCAAAAATCCCCGCTCACAGTGGCGACTCCACTAGAGGTAAGAGAAGTTGATTCTGTTGGTCTTTATATTATTGTATTCATTCTTATTATGATATAATCTATTGCATCATTTAAATTGCATTGTGTGCATGAGTTAGAGCGCCCGTGTAACTCGTGTTGTGTTGTGTAAGGGATATTATACTTTCACTCAAGGTATGGAGATCGAGCATGGCATAACCACTCATAGCCTCATATCATTCGGTATATACTTGCTTTGGGAACCTAAGCTTTTCAACATAAAGACTAAAACCCATGTAGTTGGCCTGGTTAGTTTCCTTAGGTTTATACCCAAATGTTTACTCTTTGACTATGATTGATATATCTTAGTTTGAATCATGGCTTATTTGATTTGTTTCATTCCTAATATGACCTAATTATATTGTAAGCCCAAAAATAAAATAATTTTTAAAAGCTCAAAAGATCAAAACTATTTTTCAAATTTTTCAAATGGTCTTTGGACATAAAAACCTTTTTCCAAGATGGGTCAAAAAATTATTTCTACCTCATGGCCCAAGCTCAAAGCCCAAAATCTATTTTTGAATAAATCTTTTCTCAATGGGCTTTGAAATAAAGCCATTTTTTAAAAACCTTTTGTTAAATGTGCTTACAACTAATCAGGTCAATTATGAAATATTTAAAATCAATTATGGACCTAGTTTACACTAAGACTTATTAATCATGGGCTTGTTTATGGCATGACTCATTGGTTTTTTTTTTTCAAATGGAGAAATCTATTTATAATAAACTTTTTTAATTTAGTTTTAATCCAATATAGCATAAAAGCTATCTTTTGTTGATCCAATGAATTAAAACTTAATTAATGAGAGTTATCATAGACTGACTTCTAAGTTTGAAAATACAATTATTCATTAAAACGTCTGAAGGAATTATTCGAAAATAAGATACCCCATGTTGGTATTTTCTTGGCCTTATACCTAGGAAAAGATACTTGCCATTCATGTGTGGAAGTTACAAGGTTGGAAGGTTCGTTCCTACTATGTTGAGTTGATTTGTTTATTTGTTATTTGTGCATACATACATACATGCATACATGCATTGCATTTCATATCATTGATCCTTTCTGGCTCACAGACCTGGAGTACAGTAGTTTAAGAGCTTACGAAAATCTAACCTACGTCAGTTACTCAGAGTTCAGTGAAAATTCAGTCAATTTTGCAAGAAAAGCAATGGATCCTGAGCAAGTTAAAAAATTAGTGAATGATGCCCTCAACTCCAAGATGGAAGAATTGAAGGAGACCCTAGCTGAAACTATAAAAAGCCAACTACTTTCACTATTAGAGGATAACAATGTTAAGGCATTTGCTAGTACCAAGAAGCCAAAGGACAAGGGAAAGGTTAAGGTCGGTAAGGTAGCTTTTAATGATGACAAGGTAGTTGTCGATGATGATGATGATTGGGCTCAGTGTTTCCAAGATCCTCAAAATAAGAAGGAAGAAAAGAAGGATATGGAGAAACTAAAACTGTGGATGTGGAGAAAATAATTGCTGATTTAGAGAAGAAGTTGGAAAAGAAGTTGAAGGTTGATGAGATGTCAGAGGTAGACAAGTTATTTGAACAAGATGAGGAAGTCCCTTATAAGTTTAAAATGTATGCTTTTGCTAAGTACAATGGTACCAAAAATCCCCATCTGCATGTCAAACAGTACATTACTATATGAAATCTATCTGAGTTACTAAAGCTCAAACTCTAAGGTACTTCATGCTTTCACTGGATCTTTTTGTGCAAAATTAGTTCAATACCTTAGAGGAGAACACCCAAAAAGATTGAAATTTACTATACAAAGCCTTTATTCAATAGTATGGGTACAATGTTGAGCTAAAAGTGAACTTGATGGAGGTGGAGACTATCAGGCAAAAATAAAATGGAAATTTTATTGACTATATGAAGAGGTGGAGAAGTAAGGCTGCTCTTCTTAAAAAAAGGCCCGATGAGTTTGATCAGATTAGAATGATAGTGAGAGGTGTCCTAACCAACCTTCATGAGAGACTATCTCACACTCTTATCAGGGATTTCAAAGATCTTCTCCAAGCTGGCTTGCAAATAGAAGAGTTGGAAAGGGAGAAGAATTGCTTTTCTAAAAGGAGGAATGAAAGAGGGAACTACCAATCTGGCAATCAGAGTGCACAAAAGAAATGAATGTCAATGCAACTATAGGCCAAGGGAATAAGAGGCAATTTTTAGAGTTGGGGAGACCTTTATCTTGGATTTTCAATAAGTTACAAAAACAAGGGCTATTATAGTTATTGGCTCCTCAACCACTACATGATCCTTTTCCACCAAACTTTGATGCCAAGGGATTCTATCAATTTCATCAAATGCAAAGACATGATACAGATAAATGTGCTCGATTGAGGCATGATATCCAAGATTTGATTGATAGTGGTAAGCTACTTAAGCTCAACAAACCCAACACTAAAAGCAATCTATTGCCTAAGTTTGGAAGAGTGCCACCACCAGGGACCTTCATGATAGAAGGAGGATTGATGGAAAGTTATGTCTTGACATCGTTTCAAGATGTAGATAGAGAAACTACTGAGGAGGGGGTTACTAGTTTTGACCTTTGCCCCTGACATGTCCAAGTAGATGAAGCATTTCCCGACTCATACTCAACAAACTTTTCTTAGCTTATTTGGTTTTTTTTATTTTATTTTCTATCTTTGATATTTTCTTAAACAATAATGTTTTTTAAATTAATATTGGTTAAACAAATTACTTTCATCAAATTTATGTTTATATTGGTCTTTGTTGTTCAACCGATGATGAGTCTACCTTGATATTCATAAAATAGTATATTTATGTGCTATGATCCGAAAGACTTTATGTAATATCCTCATTTATGCCCTAGAAGTTTTGTATGTTGTTGTTATTGTGGTTGTTTTAAATTGCAAGATTAAGAATTGAGAAAAGAAAAGTATTTGTGTTTTGGGAAGGATTTAGGGTTTAGAGAGAATGGTATATGTTGTGTATATGTTGATATATATAACATATAAATGGGTCAAAGAAGAGTCAAGGTGTTGGTTAGTGGAAGAAGATATTTTTGTGTTGAGTGTGTAAGTACATATATGGGCTTATATAAGACAAAAGGTTAGTTATATGTTTGAGGGCATTTTGGTAATTGTTTGGATGAAATGCATGGTGGAGATTAAAAGAAGGAAAGAGAGGTTGACTTGTGCATTTTCTTTTCTTTTCTTGAAGAGGTGGCCGGCTCTCCAACAACAAGGGGGAAAGAGAAGTGTTCTTGATGCTATACTCAATTGATGAAAGAATTGAGAGATTTGGTGAAAGATTTATGGAATTTCTTCATATAAGGTAAGATCTTCTCTTTAATTTCTTCAATTCTTTTGAAGTGGTGTGAGAAAGGAATTAGGTTTTGTTGGTGTGATGATGAGATGAGTTTGTGTTATGTTTTTAAGTGTTAAAATTGATTGTAAGTTAAAAGATGGAATTAGTGTTGGGTTGATTGTGAAGATTGTATGTTTAAATGGATGTTGTTTTTGAAAGATGAAAAAGGATGGTGATTAATTAGGGTTTTGAGATGGTGTTTGTTTAATTGTGATATTAATGTGTTTTAAAGTGATTATTGTAATGAATATGTGTTTAGAACATTGATTATGTTCATTTGAAGCATGTGGTATGATGTATATTGAGTTTAAATGCAATTTGGAAAGTGTTGGCTTTGGTTAGGGTTTTGATTATGGGTGACACGGCCAAAAGCTATGGGAAACACGGCCAAGACATGAAATTTTGAAGGTGTTGGATTGATTTTTGGGAGACACGGCCGTGTCCCCAAGCCGTGTTTGCTACTGCCAAAGTTTGGTTGAGAGACACGACCACAAGCTTGGCCGTGTCCCTTGCCCGTGTTGCTTACTGTCCAATTGGTTTGAGTGACACGGCCACAAGCTTGGCCGTGTCCCTCAAGTGGCTGCCCGTGTCCCTCAATTGTGTAGGTTAAGGTTTTACTTCCTTGTTCTTTTTACATTGCTTTGGTTCTTAAAGGGTAGGTTGGTCCCTAAACCTAACCCTAAACATTTTAAATACACTTGAATCAATGAATGATATAATCAATTACATGTGTAAGGTTCTAAAGCTATGAATCATATCAATTGTTCTTTACCCTAATTGCATTGTTGAGATTGAATAATGTTATGTTATGCATTGTAAATGGTAATGTGTTTCATGAGTAATGAATATTGAAATGTATATCAAAGATGCAATGATAATTCAAATAAGACATGATATGAGACAATGCCATTGTGGTTGGCTAAGATGTGATGCAATTGAAAGAAATAAGGCATGTTTGCCTAAATGTTGTTGAGAATTGAGAATGGAAATGATAATTGAATAATAAATGAATTGTGTGGCTAATGTGTTATTCCATTTTCAGAGTTGGTTGTTGGTGGCATGCCTAATAAGTGTAACAATCTCTTGAAGTTAGGTTGGATTGAATCCTTGAAGCCTAATTGAGATGTTACCACCCTTGAAGCTAGGTTGGGTTGGTTCTTGAAGCCAAGTTGGGTTGAAGCTTAGCATGCTTTGCTCCCCTTGAAGCTTGGTTGAACCTAATCCTTGAAGCCTAGTTGGGTTTATGATATTGATAAATGTGATGATAGAACCAAAACATTAACTCTGAAAATTGAATGGCATATTAGTGTGTCTTGGGCCCATGCTTGTCTTTGCTTAATGTTGATTATGAATGATTAAATGAATACTAATGAGGTATATGATAAGATGTTGAAATATGATATGTCTATTTATGTTGAGTTATGAAATGTAAAGGCATGTTGTTAGTTTTGCATATATGATGTTACATGTATAATATGGATTGAGAATTGGCATTGCATTGCATCAAAGCAAAACATTAGCATGTTTTATCTTACTAAGCCGTTGGCTTAGCGCGATAGTGTTTGATCGCGCAGGTAGTAGAGTTGGTAGAGTTGAACCCGAAAGTTCATCAAGACCGAGTGAGAGTAGACAGTGAAGAGTTGATTTTTGAGGACTTAAAGATCAGAGCAGACTTGCCAATCATGTATACTTCTTTTATATTTTGTAAAGTAATGTTTATAATGTAAATATGTACCTAATTTATAACTTCCGCTGTGTAATATTTAAATGTATATATGTATATCTAACATGTTTATATTTTAAGTCAATGACTTAATTTCTATAATGTATAATGATTAGGGTATTGTATCAAGTTTAAAATGTTTTGAATGTTGAAGAAAACCGTAGCATCCCTATGTTTGGTGCACTTATGCTACATTGTTGTGATTGTAGTGTGTGTGCATTGGATGTGGGGGTGTTACAATTGTTTTGGTATCAGAGCCTAGGTTTGAGATTCTCAACCTAGGTAAAATGTAATAAAAAGAATATTTTTACTTAAAAAGTGGTTTTAAATAACACATATGTTTGGGATTGGCAACCTCTGATCTTTAATAAGGTGTGTCCTTTTTTGTGTTTGCAGTGTAGGTGTTGATGGATCCTCATTTGAGACAATCGGTTGAGGGTAGTGAGGAGAGTGTTGCTCCTGAGGATGGAGCTAGGGTTGATAGTGCTGGTGAGGCACCTGTTTCTGGGTCGGGTAGACCAGTAGGTGATGAGGTTCCGCCAGCCTGGTTTAGGAATATGATGGAAGCTATGAGACAAGCACCTGTGCAACCACAGCCACCACCCCCTCAGCCTTCAGTACCAGTAAGGCATTATGATAAACTGAGGAAATATGGAGCGGAGGATTTCTTAGGCACAGTTGATCCAGCTGTGGCAGAACAGTGGCTTGACAGAGTTCAGAGAGTATTTGTTCAGTTGCAAGCCACCTCAGAGGAAAAGTTTGACTATGCAAGATCTTTGCTTCAGAAGGATGCCTACGATTGATGGAAGACGGTGCCCCATTCTATGGATGATCCTCCAACACTGTCTTACACTGATTTCTTGAGAGAATTTGAGTTGAAGTATACTCCAAGGGAGTATAAGGATATGAAGAAGATGGAGTTCTTGAGCTTGAAGCAAGATAGCAAGACTGTAACTGAATATGAGGTTGAGTTTATTAGATTGAGTCATTATGCTGGTGGCATTATTGCTGATGAGATAGATAGATGCCGGAGGTTTCAGGAGGGATTGAGACCCTCTATCATGTGCTTAGTGGCCGGGTCTAGATATCACGATTTCTCCCAGCTAGTGGCAGCAGCTCGAGATGTAGAAAGGGCTCAAGTGATTGCAGCTGCATCAGAGGAAGAGGTCAGAGTGAGAAGGCCTCAGTTTGAGGCAGGGTCTTCTTCAGCAAAGAGGGGTAGAGGAAGCTTTGTTCCTCGGAGTAGTAGGAGCCAGAGACCAGCAGGTAGATCAGTGCAGTTCCAAAGGCAAAGATATAGACCTGCAGCTTCAGTGGCAAGTGCTCCGACCCCTATGGTTCAGAGATCCACCTTACCTATCTGCATCCATTGTGGGAGGCCACATGGTGGTCCTTGTTGGAAGGCTGGTGTTGCAGGGGTTTGTTTCAGGTGTGGGTCACCGGATCACTTTGTGAGAGACTGTCCGGAGAGACAGGAGTTTATGCCAGTTGATTCTGCCGCTTCTCGAGCCAGTGTGAGGGGAGGTAGAGGAGGCAGAGGTGCCAGCCGAGGTGGTAGAGCAGGGTTCAGTTCTAGAGGTGGTGCTACATCTAGGGAAACTAGACCGGAGGAGGTTGGTTCTTCCCAGAGGATGTATGTTATGCAGAGACAGCCGGATGCATCGGCGGTCATAGCTGGTACTTTTTCTTTATTTGATACTGCAGTACTTGCTTTGATTGATCCGGGTTCCACCCATTCTTATATTAGTGCATCTGTATTGCCTGTGTTTGATGTGCATGCTGGGTCCCTAGGATTTGATGTTTTGGTGACAAATCCGTTAGGGCATAGTGTGATTGTGAGTAAAGTGCATCGGGATAGTGCAGTGAGGGTGCAGGGTGAGGAGTTCCTTGGAGATTTGATTGAGATGCCATTTAAGGAATATGATGTGATTTTAGGCATGGATTGGCTATCTCGACATGGAGCTGTGGTGGATTGTAAAAAGAAGATTGTTTCTTTGAGAACTAGTGATGGTAGAGAGGTGATAGTATCTAATGAGCAGGAACAGTTAGCCTCCTTATTTGTTTCAGCTGTTGCAGCCAGGAGATTGATTAGAAAGGGATGTGAAACTTATCTTGCTCATGTGATAGATACTAGAGTAAGAAGTTCTCCTATTGATAGCATTGCCACAGTTGCAGAGTTCCCTGATGTTTTTCCTGAGGAGTTGCCAGGATTGCCGCCTGAGAGAGAGGTGGAGTTTGGTATTGAATTGTTGCCTGGTACCACTCCTATCTCGATTACTCCTTACAGAATGGCACCAGCAGAACTAAGAGAGTTAAAAGTGCAATTACAGGAGCTGTTGGATAAGGGATTTATTCGCCCCAGTGTTTCTCCTTGGGGAGCTCCAGTGCTGTTTGTGAAGAAGAAAGATGGTACCATGAGGTTATGTATCGACTATAGGCAATTGAACAAGGTGACAATTAAGAATAAATATCCTTTGCCTAGAATCGATGATCTCTTTGATCAATTAAAGGATGCAGCTGTGTTTTCTAAAATTGATCTGAGATCTGGGTACCATCAGCTGAGAGTCAAAGCTGAAGATGTTCCGAAGACCGCATTTCGGACCAGGTATGGGCATTATGAATTTTTAGTTATGCCTTTTGGTCTGACGAATGCACCTGCAGCTTTCATGGATTTGATGAATAGGGTGTTTAGGCCCTATTTGGATCAGTTTGTAGTGGTCTTCATCGATGATATCCTGGTGTATTCGAGGAATGAAGAGGAACATGATATGCATCTGCGGATTGTGTTGCAGATTTTGAGAGAAAAGCAGTTATTTGCCAAATTGTCGAAGTGTGGGTTCTGGTTGGATCAAGTAGCTTTTCTTGGACATATTGTTTCAGCAGAAGGCATCAGAGTTGATCCGAGTAAAGTTGAAGCAATTTTGAATTGGAGTCCACCCAAGTCAGTGACAGAGGTTAGAAGTTTTCTGGGTTTGGCAGGCTATTACCGACGGTTTGTGAAAGGGTTTTCTTTGATAGCTACTCCACTCACCAGATTGCTTCGTAAGGGAGTGAGATTTGTGTGGACGGATCAGTGTCAGGCTAGCTTTGAGCAGTTGAGAGATATGTTGACTCAAGCGCCTGTTCTTACTTTACCTGTAGAAGGCAAACCATATGTAATCTACAGTGATGCTTCACATAGTGGTTTGGGATGTGTGCTGATGCAGGAAGGGAAAGTTATAGCTTATGCATCTCGTCAGTTGAAACCGCATGAGCTTAACTACCCCACCCATGATTTGGAATTGGCAGCCATTGTGTTTGCATTAAAGATTTGGCGCCATTATCTGTTTGGGGAGAAATGTTTCATTTACACTGATCACAAAAGTTTGAAGTATTTGGGTGTTCAGAAAGAGCTCAACCTTCGGCAGAGGAGATGGTTGGAATTGATTAAAGACTACGACTGCTTGATTGATTATCATCCAGGTAAAGCAAATGTAGTTGCTGATGCCTTAAGTCGGAAGTCTTTAGCTGGTTTAACAGTTTACTCGCTCTCGTTGCTTGTTGAGTTGAGAGCTTTGCGTGCCAGTTTTGTACTTTGTGATGATGGTGCATTATTGGCACAGTTGCAATTGAAGCCGGTTTTGTTGGATCAGATCAAAGAGGCTCAGTTGACTGATAAGAAGATTCAGAAGATTATTGCAGATTGTCAGAGTAAAGAGAGTAGAGATTTTGTTGTGAGGAATGATGGGAGCCTATGGTTCAAGAACAGATTGTGTGTACCCGATAATGCTGATTTGAAGAGGGTCATTTTGGAAGAGGCACATCAGTCGATGTTTTCTATGCATCCGGGTAATACCAAGATGTATCATGACTTGAGACAGCATTACTGGTGGATTGGGTTGAAGAGAGACATTGCTGAGTTTGTATCGAAATGTCTCACTTGTCAGAAGGTTAAAGCAGAGCATCAAGTTCCAACTGGGTTGCTTCAACCGTTGTCAGTGCCAGAATGGAAGTGGGATAGAGTGACCATGGACTTTGTGTCTGGTTTGCCTTTGACACAAAAGAAACATGATGCCATATGGGTGATTGTGGATAGATTGACTAAGACAGCTCATTTCCTCCCAGTTCGGATGGATTATTCTTTGGAGAGGTTGGCTGAGCTGTACATCCAGGAGATTGTGAAATTGCATGGTGTTCCAACTTCTTTGGTGTCTGATCGAGATCCCAGGTTTACTTCAAGATTTTGGAAGAGTTTGCACAGAGCTTTGGGTTCTCGACTACACTTCAGTACTGCTTTTCATCCACAGACGGATGGACAGTCTGAGAGGGTGATACAGATTGTTGAGGATATGTTGAGAAGCTGTGTCATCGATTTCTCTGGAAGTTGGGATAGATTCTTACCTCTTGTGGAGTTTGCTTACAACAAAAGTCACCAATCCAGCATCGGAATGGCCCCATTCGAGGCATTGTATGGCAGACGGTGCAGAACACCTCTTTGTTGGAGTGAACTTGGTGATAGCAAGTTGATTGGGCCTGATTTGATTCAAGAAACTGAAGAGAAAGTGAAGTTGATTCGGGGCAGGTTAAAAGCAGCTTCAGACCGACAGAAGTCCTATGCAGATCTGAAGAGGAGAGACATTCAGTTTGATGTTGGGGATAAGGTATTTTTGAAGGTATCTCCTTGGAAGAAAATTTTGAGGTTCGGTCGGAAAGGGAAATTAAGTCCTCGTTTCATTGGACCGTATGAAGTATTGGAAAGAGTTGGGCCAGTGGCTTATCGGCTTGCTTTGCCACCTGAGTTGGATCGTATTCATAATGTGTTTCATGTTTCTATGTTGAGAAGGTACAGGTCGGATCCATCTCATGTGTTGCCATTTGAATCTATTGAAGTGAGCCCAGACTTGACATTTGAAGAGGAACCAGTTGCTATCTTGGCACGGGAAGTGAAAGAATTGAGGAACAAGAGAGTGCCATTAGTGAAAATTCTTTGGAAGAATCATGCAAAAGAAGAATCAACTTGGGAGAATGAGCAAACCATGCGAAAGCAATATCCTCAGCTGTTTCGGCCTTGATATCAGGTAATTTCGAGGACGAAATTTCTTTTTAGAGGGGGAGAATTGTAATATCCTCATTTATGCCCTAGAAGTTTTGTATGTTGTTGTTATTGTGGTTGTTTTAAATTGCAAGATTAAGAATTGAGAAAAGAAAAGTATTTGTGTTTTGGGAAGGATTTAGGGTTTAGAGAGAATGGTATATGTTGTGTATATGTTGATATATATAACATATAAATGGGTCAAAGAAGAGTCAAGGTGTTGGTTAGTGGAAGAAGATATTTTTGTGTTGAGTGTGTAAGTACATATATGGGCTTATATAAGACAAAAGGTTAGTTATATGTTTGAGGGCATTTTGGTAATTGTTTGGATGAAATGCATGGTGGAGATTAAAAGAAGGAAAGAGAGGTTGACTTGTGCATTTTCTTTTCTTTTCTTGAAGAGGTGGCCGGCTCTCCAACAACAAGGGGGAAAGAGAAGTGTTCTTGATGCTATACTCAATTGATGAAAGAATTGAGAGATTTGGTGAAAGATTTATGGAATTTCTTCATATAAGGTAAGATCTTCTCTTTAATTTCTTCAATTCTTTTGAAGTGGTGTGAGAAAGGAATTAGGTTTTGTTGGTGTGATGATGAGATGAGTTTGTGTTATGTTTTTAAGTGTTAAAATTGATTGTAAGTTAAAAGATGGAATTAGTGTTGGGTTGATTGTGAAGATTGTATGTTTAAATGGATGTTGTTTTTGAAAGATGAAAAAGGATGGTGATTAATTAGGGTTTTGAGATGGTGTTTGTTTAATTGTGATATTAATGTGTTTTAAAGTGATTATTGTAATGAATATGTGTTTAGAACATTGATTATGTTCATTTGAAGCATGTGGTATGATGTATATTGAGTTTAAATGCAATTTGGAAAGTGTTGGCTTTGGTTAGGGTTTTGATTATGGGTGACACGGCCAAAAGCTATGGGAAACACGGCCAAGACATGAAATTTTGAAGGTGTTGGATTGATTTTTGGGAGACACGGCCGTGTCCCCAAGCCGTGTTTGCTACTGCCAAAGTTTGGTTGAGAGACACGACCACAAGCTTGGCCGTGTCCCTTGCCCGTGTTGCTTACTGTCCAATTGGTTTGAGTGACACGGCCACAAGCTTGGCCGTGTCCCTCAAGTGGCTGCCCGTGTCCCTCAATTGTGTAGGTTAAGGTTTTACTTCCTTGTTCTTTTTGCATTGCTTTGGTTCTTAAAGGGTAGGTTGGTCCCTAAACCTAACCCTAAACATTTTAAATACACTTGAATCAATGAATGATATAATCAATTACATGTGTAAGGTTCTAAAGCTATGAATCATATCAATTGTTCTTTACCCTAATTGCATTGTTGAGATTGAATAATGTTATGTTATGCATTGTAAATGGTAATGTATTTCATGAGTAATGAATATTGAAATGTATATCAAAGATGCAATGATAATTCAAATAAGACATGATATGAGACAATGCCATTGTGGTTGGCTAAGATGTGATGCAATTGAAAGAAATAAGGCATGTTTGCCTAAATGTTGTTGAGAATTGAGAATGGAAATGATAATTGAATAATAAATGAATTGTGTGGCTAATGTGTTATTCCATTTTCAGAGTTGGTTGTTGGTGGCATGCCTAATAAGTGTAACAATCTCTTGAAGTTAGGTTGGATTGAATCCTTGAAGCCTAATTGAGATGTTACCACCCTTGAAGCTAGGTTGGGTTGGTTCTTGAAGCCAAGTTGGGTTGAAGCTTAGCATGCTTTGCTCCCCTTGAAGCTTGGTTGAACCTAATCCTTGAAGCCTAGTTGGGTTTATGATATTGATAAATGTGATGATAGAACCAAAACATTAACTCTGAAAATTGAATGGCATATTAGTGTGTCTTGGGCCCATGCTTGTCTTTGCTTAATGTTGATTATGAATGATTAAATGAATACTAATGAGGTATATGATAAGATGTTGAAATATGATATGTCTATTTATGTTGAGTTATGAAATGTAAAGGCATGTTGTTAGTTTTGCATATATGATGTTACATGTATAATATGGATTGAGAATTGGCATTGCATTGCATCAAAGCAAAACATTAGCATGTTTTATCTTACTAAGCCGTTGGCTTAGCGCGATAGTGTTTGATCGCGCAGGTAGTAGAGTTGGTAGAGTTGAACCCGAAAGTTCATCAAGACCGAGTGAGAGTAGACAGTGAAGAGTTGATTTTTGAGGACTTAAAGATCAGAGCAGACTTGCCAATCATGTATACTTCTTTTATATTTTGTAAAGTAATGTTTATAATGTAAATATGTACCTAATTTATAACTTCCGCTGTGTAATATTTAAATGTATATATGTATATCTAACATGTTTATATTTTAAGTCAATGACTTAATTTCTATAATGTATAATGATTAGGGTATTGTATCAAGTTTAAAATGTTTTGAATGTTGAAGAAAACCGTAGCATCCCTATGTTTGGTGCACTTATGCTACATTGTTGTTATTGTAGTGTGTGTGCATTGGATGTGGGGGTGTTACACTTTACTAGGTGAGGGAGTTATTTTATAGCATTGAGTTATGTATGCTTACTTAGAGAGGGCTCCTGCATAATTGTGAGTGTTTAGGTCTTAGTCGATCTTAGAACATGCTTTGACAAACTTTTGAGGCGAAATTGAACTCTGCTTATTTAAGGGAGAGATGATCTAGGCATTGTTCGGTTAGCCAACAACTAGTATCCACCCTATTTAATATCAATCCCTAGTTTGTCTCCTTGGACCTTCATAAGTTTTTACTTGCTTTTCATTGGCTTATAAACCCTGATAACCAACCCTATACTATTGTGACACTTATGGCAAGTTTGATGATCACTAAAGTACTAAGGACTAAAGAAGATCCAAGAAGAGGATGCATAGTCAATACCACAAAGATTGTTAAAATTTACCTGAATTAGACTTAATATCTCAGGTTTATCAAGGCACCGAAGGATCCCTCCTCACTGAAGTAGACTCACTCTACTCCACTCATCCATAATCAGAAACATAGAATGGTGCAAACAAGACAACTCTCTTAGAGCTAGGACAAAGCAAAAAAAAGAGGAAAAGAAAGAAAAAAGAAAGAAAAAGAAAGAGAAAAGAGGGAAAAAAAGCAAAAGAAAAAGAAAAAGAAAAAAACAAAAATGGGGAGTTAACCCAAAAAGGTCAGTTTAGAAGGCCAACAAAGTTCTTGTTACCTAAAGCAACAAAAGACTTCTACTTAATTTACGAGGACAAATTGGCTTGATTTGGTCCAGCCCATCCAAAGACTCAATAAGAGAATAACCAATCTTGAAAGTCTTACACTGAATATTCCAAAAAGAAAAGACAAAATGATGGTCCTGAGTTTTTGCAAAAGGAAAAGATCAAGAATTCTTCCTAATGATGGAAGAACATTCAAGCTCTATACATGAAGTCAGGTGCCTGGAAGAATGAAATGCACTACAAAAAAACACGCTATCTGCGACGGACAGAATCCATCACAGATCCGTCGCAAATCAAGTCTTGCGACCGATCTGTGACCGATCTGCGACGGATACGATCCGTTAATAAAAAAGGCATCGCAATTTTCAATTTTGCGACAGGCCGTCTCAGATTGCGACGGATTTGCAACCACTCGGCGGTTGCAAATCTCGCGCTTAAATTTTCGAAGGTAAAGGGCAGCCGTCGCAGATTCCGTCTCAGATTTCCGTCACAGATTCCGTCACATATTTTCGTCGCAAATTCGTTGTAGATTCCGTCGCAGATTGCAGTCACAGATTCCGTCGCAGATTGTCGTCGCAGTATCTGTCGCAGATTCCGTCATAGATTTCAAATATCCGTCGCAGATTCGTAGCAAATCCGTAATATTGATTTTTATTGGAACTATTTGTATTATCAATTAATTTTATGAGAACTTTATAAATACATTTGGAACATTTAAACACAATCAAAAAAAACACTAATTATATTGATAAAAATAATTCTTTTATTAATCTCCAATAGAATAAAATATTTTACAATTTAACTATACAAGTGTTAAGAACACTACTATAAATAATCTATCTTGAAAATAACAATATAGATCTTCAATTATCATTTTCCATTGAATCATGACTTGCATCATCATCTAGCTTGGACTGAAGCTTTGCAACTGTTAAATAATTCATCGGAAGAACATGATATAAAGCCTGAAATTCTAAGAAGTGAAGTCAGTGCATGATGTGGGAAATAATTTCAAGAGAACTGTTATATGAAATGGCAAATGCAAATTTTATAAATTGGAAAATGCAAATTAAATGAAATGGCAATAATGATATACTTGAATTAAAAGCAACTAAGATTTCATAAACAGGTAATTTTAACCTTCATGTATATGTGGTCAGTGATCTGCACAGCTTTGTTACCATTTGGGATTGCTTGGCCATCCATTTCCTCTTTCACTAGATTTAATTCAAATTCGGATTTCTAGTATTGTTTTCCATCACAAAAGAAAAGAACTGTGAACAAAACAAATTCATAAGAAATGAACTTGAACTAATAGAATAGATGTAGAACCTTTTGTTTGTTTTTGGTGTAAGTATCTGCTCCAGTTTTTGATAAAAACCCTTCATTGACAAGCTTATCCATAATTTCTGAAATTCAATAAACAATAACCAATATAGAAGAGAATTAAGAAAAGAAAAACTGGAGATATTCCCTTTCCTGTTTAAGTGTTAACAAAGAATCAGTAGCTCCGATTACCTTCAGTCAAAGCCTGTAAAACCAAAATCAACATAATGAATCCGAAAATTTCAATCAGCTAGGTGCAACATGATTACTTTATTATACTAGGTGAAAAGATTGAAAATTTTAGGGAGAGGAGAAGAACCTCTTACCACTGATATATCTGGGAAATTGGAGAGAACATCATTAAGTCCTACAGTGTCAAGGTGATGAGCAGTGATCCAATCCTTCACCCTAGTCAATTGCTGTTCATCCTCCTCTGGATCCTGAGTATCATCTGCACCATATATAAAAGATAATTAGTCAAGGACTACGCTGCCCAGAGATGAACCTAACACCTTGAGGACCAATACATATATTTCAACTAAAAAATAAAAAGGAAATGAAATGTTGCGTTGCTAACTCCCATTATGATGTGAAGACTGTTCTGTAGTCTTCTTGTTCAGTTTGAAATGTTACCTTCATCAACCATGCCACTCTCTTCCTCTGGTTGCTCCTTGTCTGTCAAGATATGCAATAATTACTTCTAGCATCAAACTCTCCAAATACAGCAAGGTAACTGGAGTGACAGTGAATGTAATTACTAACTGGTGCAACTACACATCTATCTTCTTCTGATTGGTTAACCTAGATTTTGCAAGAAATACGATGAAAAATGTTAATATATACACGTTAAAATTACCATCTTATACATCATTGACTAATTCTCACTCTAATTCGATTAAATTCTCAAGGGGCAGCTAAAGCATAAAATTAAAAGAATGAAGTGAACTCTCACCTCACTGTCAGATTTAGAAGAATCATTCTTTTGTAGAGAATCAGCTCCCAAGCTCACCCCATCTTCTTCCATATCATCATTTTCATCTTCACACGGATCAAGCACACTCTTTACCTGTACAAATTACCAATTAAGGAAAAATTTGGCAGAAATACAAGCCTAAATCTGAATTGTAAACCATTAGGAAAATTTTAAGTCCTTACCTCGAGAGCAAGCACAAAATGCTTACTATTGACATTCCCGATCTCCATTTTGAGAAGCCTTTTATTCCATGGGTTATGTCCTTCCTCTTCTGAGCAGCTTCTGAAGAACGGAGGTTCATAATCTGCTGGCTGCATGGTCAAAATGTGCATCATATTCTTTTCTTATGTTGAATGGACTTATTAAATGGGAAGTGAAAAATATTTTGAAGCACTTCTCAAGTTCTTAAACCAATCGTTTTTTCCTCTATTCAAGAACAACGAAAACTTCATGCACGTTATAGAGGCAGCTCAAAAATTTTCATCACAATTATATCTGACCAGCCTTGAAACTGCCAAATTTATATAGAAGAAATAAATAGGCATAATAAATGACCTCAGGTGCTTGACTTAGAAATATCAGCAATAATGTTCCACATCATAAAGAGCAATTACTTGATTACAACTGTATATATATATATACTACTTTTAAGAATGCAGTTATCTGACATACCGTTACATCATCATAGTAGAGGAGTTTCATCAATATGGTACACTGAAATTGGAAATAAAAAATAGAACGATCAGATTTTTTGTAGCAAGTATACAGATACGCAGTCACACACCTATTGTGCGCATTAAAAGTGCAGATAGCTTGCAATAACCTCATCTGATTTGGAGTAATTTCTGTTTTGGAGTTACACATGAAGGTGCCTCCATGTTTCTTGTTTCCAATACGATTGATATTCATCAAAACCTCTTGATTCTCAGAATTAGAATAACTAAAGGAATCTGCAAAATAAAAACAGCTGCTATAAAAGGTAAAATAAATGAAACCGAAATCTCCCTAAGGAAAACCAATTAGCAAATTATGAGGTGATAACGATCAGTAGCTTACAGAAAGTGCAAAGTGCCATAAGAACAACATTATGAGCTATTTTTCTCAAAGATAGCTTGAGTATTACCTTTTCATTCCCAATTTGCCACATGAACAATGTGATGAATCAGAAGGCATACTTACATGCGTATTCTTCAATCAATGGGCCTTCTATTGCCTCACACACACAGAATAAAAGCGTTTTCAAGTATTTTTTTCTGCAATGCATCGCAGACACCTACAAAAAAGATAGCATGCAAGAAATTCACATTCAGTTAAACAAAACTGATGGTTGAAACCATCAAATATGTTTAAAAAGAAAATAGTGATTAATACTATCATTGAGAAACCACATGCCTTTCTCCATCCAATCAATCATTCTACGAGACTCTGCATCCATAGGCATCAATTTCTTGATCTTCATCTATGTTGATCACGTCATAATTTCAAGGAAAATAATGAATCAACATCTCACATACATGTGCTTATTGAAAAGCAAAATTACAGAAGAAAAAGCATACCTAGAGCAGGAACAGATTTATCATTGAAATACTTCTCCGGAAATATGCCTCTGATGTAACTTATATTGAATATGGCAATACGGAGCAGGTTCCTTGTCTAATTCAAAAAAGTTATATGATACAACACAAGATCAACTTAAGAGTTAGCAGAAACAAGTATCAGAACAAAATTACAGAGTCGATTTTTGATTTCAACTAATACTTGCTAATTTGAAATTTAGAGCGTCGTGGACTAGTTAACACATAGAAAACTGATAGCAAGTTACAATAAACAAAAATATAAATACAGAGATTGACTAAATTTCAACGGCTTCAAAGCGATAGGCTCCAACAAATCTATGAAGAAAATAATATGTTTATAAAATTTGCGGGAAACCAGAGGACCAACAGCACATTGAACTTATTTCAGCTCAAACTATCATATCCAGTAGGTATTTGAAAAAAATACATACACGGTCCAGATCTAAATGAATCCAAAAATTTACACACAAAGTTCGGAAGAGAGTCCTGCTCAGTGATCTCTGCTTCCTTAACTTTTTGTGCTACCACCTGAAACGGGGAATGGATGAAACACCATCAGATCAAGAAGAGAAATGACGATAAAAGAATTAAAGAAATGAACAAAGGTTGCAAATGAAGTAGAAAACGGAGGATTAAACAGAGATTTTCTCTTCTCACCATTGCTGTGGAGTTTTTAGAGAAGAGCTGATAATCCTAGAGAGAGAGAACTATGAGCGTTTTGACTTCGAAAATTTGAATCGAAATTTTAAAAAAAAATAGAAAGGAGTGGCGCTAGAAGCAAGGGAATTTGGGTGAGCAAATCTAACAAAGTAATAGTGAGCATGCAATGGTGAGCAAGCGGCTAACGAAAAAATCGATGGTGAGTAAGCGACTTGGCAGCATCGATGATGGCGATGGTGAGGGTTTGAGAGAGATATGAGAGGAAGTGAGCGGCGCAGGCAAAGAAGGCAAAGAGGAATGGAGAGCGAAATAAGGGATTTTTTTTAGAATAGAGATTAATTGGATTTTATACAAATCTAAAACGGCGTGGTTTTGGTGTTTTATATATATATATATAACTATTTTTTATATTTAGTTATTCAAATATAAAATTTTTTTTGAAAAGTATTCAAACATAAATTATATTTTTAAGTTTTATATATATTTATATTTTTACTTTATTTTGTAGTTAAATTATAAAATTATTTTTTATGTGTATATGTTAAATAATAAATAATAAATTAATATACAATAAAATATAATTTTATAATACTAATACTGGGATGTAATGAATTAATATTCATTATTTTATTTTTGCCCTTTAAATTATTAATGAGATATTTTGTGTTATTAACAAAATAATTATTGGTTATTAATTGAATATTTATTTTAACGAAATAAATGAAATTTATTATATTGCTTTATTAGTAAATGCTAATTAAATTTTATTTGACACTAAATGCTAATTAATTTATTCTATGCATATTTAAATTTGTTTCCGTCGCAAATTTGCTACAGATTTGCAACCGCTTTGCGACGAATACATATATATAGTCAAATTTTATTTTCGTCGCAAATCCGTAGCAAATGGGTAGCAAATTTGCAACGAATCTGCGACGGTAAAAATTTTCCGCAAAATTCTCGGCGGGAGTAATCCCGCCAACTTTAGCGACGAAATTTGTGACGAACAAAAATCCGTCGCAGATTTATTACGGATCTGCAACCGATTTGTGACGGCTTTCTCAAAATTCCTGCAACTTATTATTCTGTCGCAAATGCGTTGTAGATCCGTCGCACATTTGCGACGAAAATTTTTCGTTGCAGATTTCCGTCGCAAATGCCGAATATTTTTATAGTGAAATTTGCGACGGCAATAGACGGTAGCAGATCTCCATTGCAAATTGCTTTTTTTAGTGTTTTCTACAACCAATATGCGACGGAAAAAAATTTTGCGAAAAAATATACCCGGGTCTCTCTCGCGCCAAGTTTCCTCGCCAACTTTTGCGACGATTATTTGCGACGGACTGATTTTCGTCGCAAATCTGCGACGAATTTGCAACGGATTTGCGACCAATTTCTCAAAATTCCTCTGACTTGTCCTTCCGTCGCAAATCCGTCGCAGATCCGTAGCAAATTTGCGACGGAAACATGTCCGTCGCAGATTTTCGTCGTAAAATTCCGAATATTTTTATAGTGAAATTTGCGACGGCAATAGACGGTAGCAGATCTCCGTTGCAAATTGGTTTTTTTAGTGTTTTCTCTCTCGCGCCAAGTTTCCGCGCCAACTTTTGCGACGGAATGATTTTCGTCGCAGATCTGCGACGGATTTGCAACGGATTTGCGACCAATTTCTCAAAATTCCTCTGACTTGTCCTTACGTCGCAAATCCGTCGCAGATCCGTAGCAAATTTGAGACGGAAACATGTCCGTCGCAGATTTCCGTCGCAAATGCCGAATATTTTTGTAGTGATGGTGCCAAAAATTTAGGAATGCTTTCAACAACATACAGTTCCAACAAGGAAGTTTATAGTGTGAGGGTTTGCCAACAGTATCGCATTAGCTTCAATTTGAAAATGGTCTTCATTTAACCCATATCCCTTATAGACCTCATTTTAAGACTAATAAAGACCTGTTGAGATTATGTGAATAAGCATGCATATGAGATAGACAATTAGATCTTTGGCTAAGTAATATGTATGTGCCTATCTGAAGTGCAATAGTTCTTGCTTAAATGGAAATGATTCCCAAGTTTATTATGGTAACTAGAGTTATAATGTTATAGATATATTGATTTTGGAGAAATCGAGTCCTGAGGTAAACTGACACTGATTTGAAAAAGCCAACATTTGATTTTAAAAGAATATATATTTTCTTATTACATAAATCTTCAAGGGAAGTATGTTGGACCGCCAAATCTCAAAGGACACATTGGGCAAAATAAATAATCATTCTCAAGGTTATGAGGAAGCTACCAACTAATGTGTTGAATCATATATTGAAATGGATGTATCTCTGTGCTGCTTAGGCCCCAACACTCATGATTTCAACATCTTGAAAGTCATAAATGTAAAGTCTTATGCCATTTTGATGCAAGACATGAACAAGCATCTACAAGGAATCCATGGAGGCACTTCAGCTGGTTACCTCAATCTGTGAGTCAATAGAACCACTGTAAGTATTATTCATGCATATCATGCATACATGAGCATATTACACTGCATTTTTTATTCATTTTCAAAGTGAACAGTAGACACCTTATGAAGTAAACAATCAAAAGCATATATGGAATTAGGGGGCATAGAAGGTCCATTGCTTGAGGAAGATCCAGTCACTTTACAAACATGGAGATGTGTGCTTGTGCAAGGAACCAAACAAAATGCAAACATCAATCAAAGCCTGCATGGGAACAAAATCATTGGTTTTTTAGCCTATACAAGGGGCAAAACTTCCTCTTTTCAATTCTTGATTTTATACATGTACAAAATATTTTCAGACTCACTTTCAATATTTTACCATGCAGTGGGCAAAGAGAGGATATGAGAGCTAACTAAAAAATAACTAAATTTTTTGTAGAAGTAAGAACAAAAGAAGAAAGCCAAAACTCTCAAATGAGTGAAGCTTAGTCTAGCTAGAAGAGCTGAAGTCAATCCATTGAAGAATGGAACCAATTGGCTAGAAAAAAAGCCAAAATTCTCAAACAACAAAAGGATGATCAAGCTAGAAGAGCTTAAGTCCCGGGTCAAGCGCCCTAATCCAGTTTTGGGTTGAGCACCTTAATTCAGTCTCGAGTCGAACACCCTAATCCTATTTTGGATCAAGAACCCTAATCCAATTTTGGGTCAAGCATCCTAATCCAATTTCAGGTCGAGCACCCTAATCCAATTATGGGTTGAGCACTCTAATCCAGTTTCTGGTGGAGAATCCTAATCTAGTCTTAGGTCGAGTACCGTAATCCAGTTTTGGGTCGAGTACCCTAATCCAGTCTTGGGTCGAGTATCTTAATCTAGCCTTGGGTTGAGTACCCTAGTCCAATCTTGGGTCAAGAACCCTAATCCAATTTTAGGTTGAGTACACTAATCCAATCTTGGATCGAGTATCCTAATCCAGTTTCGGGTGGAGCACCCTAATCCAATCTCAAGTTCAGAGCCCAAATCTTTCTCTAGTTCAGAACTCAATCTGGGTCCAGAACTCAAACTAATATGGGTCTAGAACCTAATCTAATCTGGGTCCAGCACCTAAATCATCTCAGGTCCAGAACCCAAATAAAATCCAGCATCGGGTCGAGAACCCAAATTCAATCTCGGGTCCAAAACTCATCTTTGTCCAAAATTAGCTCAAGGTCATATTGCTTTCCACTCTCTGAATAAATTCCAGATCGTTCAACCAGGAGGTAAACTACAGACCCTCAATTTTGATCCTAAGTTGGTACGATCCTGATTAAAGAATACCAAAATAAATTTGATTAGACTTTAAAAGATTTAAACCTAGTTTACAACTTTTAAATAAGTTGGTCCGGTTTTGATAGGCATAAATTCAATTGATTAATTTTATAAAATCCTAAATTTAATTTGTTGGATCTGAATTAAGTCTTTTCAGTCCAAAAACTAAAAAAATATAAGAATAATTTGAACCGGGGCAGTCCAAACGACTTGAGCCATTGCTTATATCGACCTAGAGGGCCCAGGTCGACATGAGCCAAAGGCTCATGTTGACTTGGTTGCCCAAATTGACATGGCCTTAGCCCATGTCGATCTGGCACACCAGATCAACATGGCTCTTAGTCAGTTGGTTTTCTAATTAACTTAGAATTCATTTAAAAGTCGGATTAGCAAATTAGGTTTAGGGTTTTATTGGTTGTTTGCCTATAAATAACAAGTTTTAATGTTATTAACAAAAAGCAACAATGATCCAGAGGTAGCAATTATCAAGCAGCAATAACTAAAATGGAAAGCATCAAAACCCTAACAGTATCAAATATTGAGTGAGCAGAAACACCAAACCATCAAACCAAGAAGGTAGTGGACATATGTCTTCATGTTGTTCAACCAAGATTTTAATATTGGCATGAGTATAAGGCTTGATCAACATGAAATATTGATGGAACCAATGACGGAGGTTTGCAATCCTTAATTCAATTTGTTTTAACATTTACAGTAACGTATCCATAATTGTTTTATTGAATTATTTTTATTCCTGCACTTTGATAAAAATATCCAATAGCTTTACTTGAAGCATGACTTGACAACCCACTTAATTAAGCATGATTCATACTGATTTTAATTGATTTCTGTGACTATGTATTAATTATTCATTAAACTACTCAATTGAATTCCAAAACAATTTGTCACAGTAGTTAAGAATTTCTAAAATCTTAATATCCCAGTAACCAAAATAACTTTTAAAACCCTAATGACCCGATGACCTATTTTCAACCCTAAAATCAGTTTTCAATTTCTTTAAACCTTGAAACAGCTTTTAAACTCTAAAACCCTAAAACAGTTTTTAAATCCTAAAAATCCTAAAACCAATTTTTGAAACCAAAAACCCTAACATTTTTTTATAAACCTTTATTTTAGAAATCCCTAATTTGAATAGAAACCCCAATTCCCCATCAAAACTAATTTTAAAAATCATTTACCTTTCGAGGGTGCTTCCGCCTTGACCCCTGCCCGCTAACTGGCTAGAGGGACCGTCATACGCGATCCCTAATCAATGGGGCTAATATTTCTTTGTGGAATGTAATTTTTTGTGATTTACTTTAATTTCCTTCTATTAAACTCTTATTTATTCTTTTTGTGATAATTAAACTATATTTTTGGATTAATTGTTATGTTTGGATGGTTTAATTGGTTAATTGTTTATTTTGAGTTGTAAAAGGTATATTTTCACTTTGTGGATGCCTTGTTTATTTATTTTGCATCTTTTATTTTATTTATATTTGGGGACCAATGTAAAGGGCATGTTTCTACCAATTGGTGGGTGTCCCATTTTATTTATCTTATTTTATTTTTATGGACTTGGATATTGTAAAGGCATATATTCATCCTCGGATGGGTGCCTATTTTGTTTGCACTTATTTTGATTTTTAATACAATGAATATTTATTTCAATATCCGTATGTAATATGAATAATATCATAATATTTATGAATTTTATAATATCTAGACCTGAAAAGGAGGCCGGTTCCAATGAACTAGGCATTATGGGGGTGCTGGGCCACTTCTCACCTTCTCCATCCGTACCCAACTTTTCGAACCCAATATGGGGTTGGAAATTTCTTAGGAATTGAGTCATCTGCCCCTTTTTATTTTCCCAACCCGTCCGAGTGGCGACTCCATTTTCTTCGGATTTAGGTTCGTGTTCTCTAAGGCCCTAAGTCTAACAGTATTGAAGTCACAAAAACCATTCCACCAGGAGTGGGGGCAAAAATCCTCGCTCACATAAACTATATATGTGTATAATATGATAACCTTGACATTCTATAACTCTTGAGAATGATGCTTTTCTATGGAATAGGGGTAAAATTTAGGAACAATAAAACAAGAAAAAGGAAAGAGTTAAGCCTAATTCTATTGCTAGATACTTGAAATTAGTTGGACGTGATATACTAAAATTTCCAGTGATTGGAAACATATGGGAAATATGAAGAATTTATTGTTATACCTATGGTTAAGTAAAGGTTATTAAGTTTGTAAAAAACATATGAATAAAAATATATGTGTAACACATAATGGATTACACAGTGGGCAAATGAATTACACGTTGGTGGTTCTAGATTTCCATGACCATGGTTTTTGAATCTCTTTTGGAATTTTCCTTTTTCTTCTTTTTTTGTTTTGGCAGATTGAGTTTGAAGTCCATGGTCATGGAGATTTGATGGCCATGGGCGTGGCAATTGATTTCTCTATATTTTTTCTCATTTTTTTAAAATATTTTTTACCACTTTTAATTAAAATCTCGTATCTTGACCTTCCATGCTAGAATGTGTGAAATTTTAACTCCAAAAAAATCATCAAATTCAATTGAAAATAATTAAAAATAGAGTTAAAATTACATAAAATATTAATCAAAATACGACTCTATCAAACTCTATCAAAGGTGAAGTGTCACCTTTGGAAACAATGCTAAAGGTAAAATTATAGGCATTGTTCCATTGGTACACATGGTATGAATCTTATTGATAATGTATAGTTAGTTGATGGTTTGAAGCATAATTTATTAAGTGTTAGACAATTGTGTGAGAAAGGATATAAAGTCAATTTTGACACCAATGAGTACAATGTCCCATTTCATGATGGACAAGTTATATTCAAAGGAGAAAGAATTGGCAATGCCTATAAAATTGACTTACACCATGATACTAATGATAGTTTTAAGTGTTTAGTGTCCTTTAGCAATGATTCTTTTATCAATGATCCTTGGCTATGGCATAGAAGATTGGGATATGCTAGCATGGATCAACTCTAACACCTAAGTAAGAAGGAGCTAGTAGATGGGCTACCTAGGATGAAGTTTCACAAGGACAAAGTGTGTGGACCTTGTTAACTTTGGGAAGCAACATAAAAGTTCATTCAAATCAAAGTCTATTGTAAGTACCTCTAGAACCCCCCCCCCCCCCCTTGAACTTGCTCTTTTAGATTTGTTTGGACCTAATAGGGTAGCTAGCTTAGGAGGAAAGCTTTATGCATTTGTGTTAGTTGATGATTACTCTAGGTTTACTTGGGTTAATTTCCTTGCTTATAGTAATAAAGCTTTTAATGCATTTAAAATTTTTGCAAAAAAAGTTCTAAATGGAAAAGGCTACATGATTGCTTCCATTAGGAGTGATCATGGTAGAGAATTTGAAAAGGAAGACTTTGAAAACTTTGTAATGGACTAGGTATTTCACATAATTTTTTCACACCTAGGACCCCACAACAAAATGGGGTTGTGGAAAGGAAAAATGGGGCATTGGTTAAGAAGGCTAGGACTATGCTCAATGAGTATGAACTTGCCTTAAAATTTTGTAGCGAAGCTGTCAATACCACGTGCTATGTTTCCAATGGAGTTTTCAAAAAGCCTTTGATGAACAAAACTTCTTATGAACTATGGAATGGTAGAAAACCCAAGGTCTCATACCTAAGAGTGTTTGGATGTAAATGTTTCATATTAATAATATTTTCATCCATGTCAGATGAAGGTATCTTTTTTGGCTATTCCTCCTCTAGCAAAACCTATAGAGTGTTTAATAAAAGATCTCTAGTAGTAAAAGAGTCCACACTTTTTATTTTTGATGAATTCTCTAAGCTTGATCTTTGGAAAGGTACTTTGCTTGATGATCTTATAGGTTCCTTTGAGAAGCTTGAGGTGAATGATCCCCTAAAGTAAGATAAAGATGAGACACCTTAACAACTATTAAAGAATCAAAAGGATCTCTAAGAAGAGGCTACCTAAGAGCTGCCTAAGGAGTGGCAACATCGCAAAGACCATCCAACGGAGCTCATTATTGGTGATACCTCTAAGGGTGTAAATACTCCTTCTAAGCTTAGATATCTTGATTCCAATATAGCCTTTGTTTCTCAAATAGAGCCAATGACCATAGATGTAATACCCTTATACCTTTATACAAAAAATACATATACCCCATATATGTATATTATATATATAGAATATAATGGTATTATTGTAGTTCATAGTAGAATCGCTCTTATTTAATACCAAAAATTAAAGCTTTTCAAATATTTTAAATATTACAAGCATAATAATAAAATTTTATATAAAAATTAAACAAATCATTTTGAAATGCAATTTGATTAATTTATAAATGATAAATTTTAAAAATTTTTACCAGAGTTTTGTCTGTAATTTCATAAAATCCGAAATTAAAAAACACTCAACATGCATTAAAAGTACACTCCCAAAATCATAATTTCTCTAAATCCATCATTTCTCCAATTCTCTTCCAAACTTATAACACATATAAATAATGTATGTTTCATGTATTTTTAAAATATTACAAAATATTGTTTACTAAAACATATTTATAAAATGTTTATAATTTACATAACCAAAATGCATTAGAACTAAAGTATACATGCAATGCAGTGCAGCACTAGTAAGATGGGCCTCATGGAAAGCCTCTATAACTTCAATATCAACCACAAATTTAGACCTGCATAGGCCTATCATGACTCCTCTATTATGCAACTCTATGCAATACAATTCAACTGCGCTAAGCTAAAAAGCTTAATGGTACATACTTTGATAACTTAAAAAAAAACTAATTTAAAAACAATGAATTTTCTTTATGGCATAATATACATTTTTCTCAACTTAAAATGCAATGCTCAGATAAATAATTTATTGTCTCATAAATCGTATAAACACATCACATCAAAACACATTGGGGCCAATAAATCTTTACACAATCGTCAGGTTTTAGAAAGATTGACTTCTTAATCCAAAGGTCCGGCATTGGAGACTAAGTTTCATATGATACTAGTGTATCTCTCCCGAAGGCTGTCTCCTTGACACCAATGTGTCTCACTCGAGGGCATAATAATAGAAGTGATACTAGTGTATCTTGTCCAAAGGCATATAAAACATCATGACGTATCATTAGCATGTTAACTCGACAGTACCAAATTTAATACTCTTCAACAAGTAATTGTGCAGGGCAACTAATGACACAGTATCACATCACATTTTCACATTCTCATTTCATATCATTATTTTTCCACATTTTTCACAGTGTACATTATACTCCATAACAATAATGGGCCTCATTTAAAATGTCTCAAATCAACATATCATAATGGTTTTAAACTCAAAACAATTCTCAAGTCACATTTTTGTTAAATTACATAAGATATATGAATAATCTCATTTTAAAGTAAAACAACAAACTTTCAAAGTACCAATGTGGTTTTGCCAAACATGAACATTTAAAATTAATGTTATCAAAGTATGTACAAACCTTCCCTTGCTCCAAAATCAAACCAATTCCACCTTCCAAGCTTCCAATCCTAAAAGCCCTAAGTTTTAACTCTTGCTCTAATTAGGTCTAGCCACACCTAAGCCAAATAAAAGTTCAATCCTTCAAGTAAAATCATATTCTCACTTAAAATTACTGAAATTAACTATTAATTATCCTAATATTAATAAAACCCCATCAAAATTAAATTTTAAAACTTTCATAAATCCTAGTTTCATACGTTAAGCTCACTTCCATCAATTCACCACTAAATCAACATATATTCATCATATTAGCTTCATAACTATCTACTTTTTCAATCACATAATCTAGAAATTAAGGAAAACTAAGCTTAAATATAGAAAACTTACTTGGAACCTTGGTTTTTCTTCAAAATCCACTAGAAACACTTGGATTTCTATGGAAATTTGGTGTATTTAAGAAGAATAACCTCTCCCCTTTCTCTCTTTAAAAATCGGCTATGGATGGTGAAGAAGAAGATGATATTTTTTAATTTTTCCATCTTTATCCCTTTTATACTTAAATAATTAATTAAATATTAAATATTTTCTCTTTAATTTTCAACTATAAAATAATTTTCATCTTGCTTTGACTTTTATTTCATTATTTATTTATTTATTTTCACTTTTCAACTTAAATATGTTTATATATGTTTGTATACATTATGTTTATATTGTGTATATATATGTATATGGTGTATTTATTATATATATCTAGTGTATATATTATGTATCTGCCTTCCAACACATCTAGTTATTCCCTCATATTAATTATTTTTATATATATCAAAATTACGGATATTACAATATAGAAGGCTCTAAATGATGAATGCTAGGTGATTATTATGCAAAAAGGAACTTAACCAATTTGAGAGAAACAAAGTATGGGAGCTAATCCTCAAACCCAAGAACCATTCAATTATTGGATGCAAATGGGTGTGTATAGAAACAAGCTTGATGAGGATGGACTCATCACTAGAAACAAAAGCTCAATTGGTTGCCAAGGGATACAACCAAGAGGAAGGCATTGACTATGATGAGACATTTACTCCCGTACCTAGATTAGAAGTAATTAGGATTCTTCTTGCTTTTACATTTAATATGAACTTTAAACTTTTTTAAAAGGAATGTTAAAAGTGTATTTTTGAATGGTTTCACTACTAAGGAAGTTTATGTTAATCAACCTCCAGGTTTTAAGGATCATAAATTTTCTAATCATGTTTTCAAACCTACTAAAGCCTTATATGGTTTAAAATCAGCTCCAAGAGCTTGGTATAAAAGTCTTAGTTCGTATCTTTTAGAAAATGGTTTTTCTAAAGGCAAAGTAGATACAACTCTTTTCTTTTAAGAAAAAGATGCATGGCATTTTAATAGTGCAAATTTATATTGATGATATAATATTTGGTGCTACTAATGAGGCTTTCTGCCAAAAGTTTGCCCGTTATATGACTAACAAATTTGAGATTAGCATAATGGGTGAGCTCAAGTTCTTCCTTGGTCTACAAATCAAGTAATGCAAGGATGGCATCTTCATCAACCAATCCAAGTACCCCAAGGAGTTTCTCAAGAAGTTTGGGATCGATGGTTGCAAGGTTGGTAAGATGCCAATGAGCACATTCTTGAAATTGGATAAGGATTAGAATGGTAAGAAGGTTAATGAAAAGAAATATAGAGGTTTTATAGGATCCCTTCTTTACTTTACCGCTTTTAGGCCTGATATTATGCATAGTGTTTGTTTGTGTGTCAAGTTTCAGCATATGTAAAATATGCATATACGGTATTGTTAGAAAATCGAGAAGAATCTGCAACCCTTTTGCCGCAGCGGAAAACAAAAATTATCTTTCGATTTATTCCCAGGATCCATGTGATCCATTCAGTTCGATAAAAGAGATTCGAAACTAACCTTTTGTGTAGCTTCAAATCGATTAACAGATGCTGCCTTCTGAAGACGAACACCCTCTAGCGAAGTCCACACGAACGTACGCCGGTCTGAGTGCTAGCTCACCAACGGCAGTGGCTGAACCTTTTCAAAAATGAAACTAGGGTTTTTAGGTTTTTCTCTTCTTCCGTTTTCTTTCAAAACGAATAATGATCAGATCATAATCCCTCTAGCCCTTTTAAAACCGTTTAAAAGACTTTCCTTGTACAGCCTACGTTCTATGTGTGTGACCCGATAGGCTCATATTAACTGGTAGTGTATTTCAATCTCTATTGAAATGCACAAATCATAATTGGCCTCTAGCAAGACATTACGACTACCCAATTAATCATGAGAATCATTATAAATGAAAACCTGAAATAGTACATGCATTAATCCCTTTGTCACACGATATCTAGTTTGAACATAAGTCATAGTAAATGTCATACTTATATTGTCCAAACTTATGATTACTCGATCTCCAAGTTAACTGATAAACAAATAAGATTGATCTTATATCAACTTATTTGAGCACGGCCATGCATTTCTCAGTTACACTTATCGAGGGGCCTAGAAGATATCTCTCTCATAGAGAGGGACAAATTCCATCTTGATTGTTCATTTTCCTCTACATAATTTATACCATGTTCAAGCATAACCTTTATAATTATCTAGTTACAGATAACGTTTGATCGTGTCAAAACATAATATTCCTTATGTTGGAAACTATGACAATCTCAAGTCAAAGGATTAAATGAAAACTATTATGAGATACACTTATGACATTAAACCATGAAGTGATATCTATGTGGGTCTATCCAATACACTGTTCTCTAACATGTATCCATAATATTGATTTGTATCTTCATACCTATAATCATCTTATGATTATCAAATCAATATTACACTAGTTATATTTATTATTATCTCCATAACAATAATAAACCAGGGATATAATCATTATTATATATAACATGCAAACATAACAATGATAATAAAAACTTCTTTATTAATAATAAAATGAATAACATTAAGGTCCAAATCAATGGCCTAGGGCATATACACTAACAGGTATAAAAATGTCACAAACCGATTTAATAAAAATTTTCACATTTCTGTTTTAAGATTTCAAATACTAATATATAAAATAAATAATATACAAATATTCTTTGCTTGTTATAGGAATACAAAATAAATATTTTATATGAAAATCTCCGAAAAAAATTCGCCAGAGTTTTGTTTGTAATTTGGATGTTCCCAAAATTCAGCAAAATACAACCTGCATAAAGCAAACACTCCCAATAAAAATCAATTCACCATTTCACCAATACTTCTCAATTTCTCCATATTTTCTCAAAGTACTTATATATAGATATATAAATTAACAACACATATAAAATCCCATCTGAACAAATTATTCAAAAAATTCTTTATAATTTACATTATATACTTCCAAAAACATATCATAACATATATAATATCAAAATACATTGTAATATAAAATATCTACATGCTGGCAATTGGCTCTGATCTTGATGTACCCAAAAACAACTCTTCAAGCTCAATAAATACAAACCTAGACTCGACCAGGTCTAGTGGAACTCTCCGGCTCTACCAAATCATCCATGACACATACGCGAAGAATTACAATCGCGCTAAGCCGAAGCCTAGTGGTACAAACTTTGATAATAACAATAAAGCTCAATGCAATGCCAATGCACAATGCATATAGATGTCACATCATTCTACTTTCTTATATTTTTCAAATATTTCATAATCACAACTCATAGCATTATATTGCTCAATTGTATCACAATTCATAATTCACATTAAAGAAAAGACAAACATGGGCCCAAAAAGGATCTAATATGCTATTCAAATTTCAGAGTTATTGCTTTGGTCCATAATGACACCATGTGTCTAGCCTCGTAGACAATATATCCATGGATAATGTAATAGCCCCAGTCTCTTGGACCTCAACCCAGCTAGACCCTTAGGCCCAGTATCTTGGTCCTCAACCCGGCTAGATTGCTACAATTTTTGAGTCTTACGACCCAGTCTTTTCACCATTCCAGCATTTAGCCCGTAGGCATTCATAGGAATGCCGCCAAACTCAGAACTCTGAAAATTGAATAACTTACTAGGCACACAATTTATTCATATTTCTCATTATCAAATTCTTTCATAATTCCTTTATCAAAACTTTTCTCATTTTCTCATGATCAAACTAGGCACATTGCCTTATTATATCATCTTTTTCTCATTTTTTTCTCATTTATTCATTTTTCTCATTATTAATCTCTTTCTCATTGTCACATATTCAATCTAGGCACATTGCCTTATTTTCACTTTTTTTTTCTCATTTTTCACATCCTTCTCATTTTTCTCACTTTTATCAATATCAATTCATTTCATTATTCCACATATCTCATTTTTGCATTCACAACACATTACCCAATTATTTTGGCTATTTTCACATAATATACATATTTCACATTCTACACAATTTACCCATTATCAATGGCTTTTCACAATGCATTTAACACATATATGACATTACAAATGTCATAACACATTATTCATACTCAATCAATGAACCAAGTAACTTAACACATTTTTCAACCAAAATATGTTAAGCCCAAATGTCATGCAAATATAAACAATATATTCAAAGTTTGTACATACCTCCACTAGCAATCCAAAGCACAAGCTTAACACAACCTCCAATCCTATCCATCCAACTTGGCCTTCACCACTTGCATGAAGCAAATCAACCTCCCTCAATGCCTATATCAAATGTGATCATAAAAAAATCATTTAATATCACATTCTAAGGCATTCTCAACATCAACCCATTAAATTATTGTTTTGAGTTTATTTATATCATTACAAACATATTTTAACATGTTTAAACCAATTACATTAAATAACCACATGCTTATGTTCAAAATACTAAAATGGCATAACCTTCACCACTGAAGGATCTCCATTCCAACTCAATCCAATTATTATTTCAATCTTATTTCCACCACTTATATCATTAAATAACATGATTTAAGCACTAAAATCAAACAATTAATCATTCTTTAAAAATTCACTTTTTCAAAACCCTAAATCAATACTAGCATCTTCAAACTCTATCCAAACTTAACTAAATCCATCATTTGATTTTAAAATCCTTGTTTATGCATCAAAATAACACATTTGGAACCAATTTTCACAATTAAAACTCATGATTTCAAAAACTCAAATGTTTCATAACCCTAAATTCTCTCTCTTCACTAAACTCAACTTAAATTCAACCATTTCTTAAATCTAACCTTAAAATCATTAATAAACAATCAAAACAACTTCATTCATATCCAATTAAGCAATTAATCATGCTACTATGAAACCCAAAAATTCACATAACACACTTTTCCATAGACTAGGCAAAATTGGTAAAGAAGCTTACCAATTTATGAAGAATCTTCTGAAACTTCACTTAAATCCTTGAAATCTCTTCAATTATGGTTTCTTGGAAGAAGTAAAATCCTCTCTTGAAGCCATGAAAGTCGGCCTTGAAGGGAAGAAGAAGAAGATGATGAAAAAAAATGATTTTCTCTTTCCTCCCACTCACATTTTCAACCTTATATATATTATTATTTTAATATATTTTTAATTATTTAATTATTTATTTATTTATTTCAATAAAATCCCAAAATACTATCTTCCATCCAAAATTATTTATTTTTGAATTATTTTATTAATTTTAAATTTTTAAGATTTAATTACCAAAATACCCTTTTACTTTGACTTTTCTTTTAAAAAGTATTGACTTTTATATGTTGTATATATTTTACATATATATTACATATATATTCCACTTTTCATTTAAAATCCCTTCATTTTTCATTTAAAACCATTAATTTAATTTATCCATTTTAAATTATAATTTATTTTATTAAATTTTCAAAAATTAGAACTTTTCAAAAAATTTGGGATATTACACATATGCACAAGTAATGTGTATCTTATATACACATCAAATGTACCTTATATGTGTATTAAATATATTAATTATGTAATATATTAATCCAACATATACAATTAATATACCATATGTATATGTTATATATATACTCTAGATATATATATTGAGTATATATAAAATTTTATATCTCTAAAATTACGGATGTGACAGAGTCTCATTTGAATGCCACAAAAAAAATTAAAATATTTAAGTGGTTCATTGCATGTAGACCTATGGTATCCTAGGAACATATCATTTAACATCTAAACATTTTCATATGCCAATTTTGCCAGTAGTCCTTGATAGAAAGAGCACAACCAGGGCATGTCACTTCTTAGGTGATTGTCTAGTTTCTTGGTTTAGCAAGAAATAAGTTTCGGTTACTCTATCTACCGTGAAAGCCAAATATGTGGTTGCTTGCTTTTTATTGCACACAAGTCCTATGGATGAAGCAACAATTCCTAAATTATGGACAAGAGGTTGATCACATTCTTATCAAATGTGACAATCCTAGCACCATAAATCTATCCAAAAATCCCATCCAACATTCTAGGTTAAAACATATTGACTTAAGACATCATTTTTAAGACATAATGTTCAAAATTGTAATGTGGTTTTAAATTTTATAGACACTCAAAATTAACTTACAGATATTTTCGAGAAACCCCTTAATAAAGAAAGGATGAACTTTATCAAACAAAATCTTCGGATGCCTGATGGGAGCACCTTTATAATATCCCATATAGTACCCTAAAATTTTGGAATGCTTATTTGTGAGAATTGGATTAAATAATTTAAAGTGTATATATGACAAATGGAATAAGAGGAGATGTGTATATGTTGTATATATAAGGATATATAAAATATATATACAAGTCAATGGGTTTATTTTGGTCAAGAGATATTTTGATTATTTTATTAAATATTATTAGTGGAAGATGATGTAAGTGGGTTGATTATTTTATTGTTTAATTGCTAGGTGGAGAGTGATTTAAGGAGAGAGTGGTTGTTTACGGTTGACTTCCTTTCTTTCTTCTTCTTCTTTCATCTTCATCTTCTTCTTTCCTTCTAGTGAGCCGGCCACCCTTATCAACCAAAGGAAAAGAGATTTTATTGCTTCCAAACTCAAGAGATTGAAGGTTTTCAAGAGATCAAGTTGGAGTTTTAAGGATTTTCTTCAGTTTTTGTAAGTTTCCAACTTGTTTCTTTGTTTTCTTTTGAATTGTGTTTATGGGTTTGTTGGAATGGTTGTTGTAGATGTGTTTTTGATGTGTTTGAAGTGTTTTGTCTTGGTAACTTTGATTTTTGGGTTTGGATTGAAGAGAAAAGGGTTAAGTTTTGTGAAAGAGACAAGTTTGTGGATTGTGTAAGTTCAAGTTGTGAGATATGGTTATGATTGTGTTTTGATGTTGGTAATTGAGTTGTTTTAAGGTTTACTCAAGTATTATATGCCATGTTTATGGTTTTGGTTGAGTTTGTTTGGTGTTGATAAGGTTTTGGAAGATGTTTATTGGATGTGGTGTTTTGGGTGTCGATTTTAGGGTTTTTGGCCTGACATGCCCAGGAGCACAACCATGTCTTTGGGCGTGTCGTTGGTTCTATTTTCTGGGTTGTTGACACGAGCAGTGACACGCCCATGTAACTGAGCGTGTCACAGCTTCTGTGTAGTAGTGGCATTGACACATTCAGTGATGCCCATGTCACTGAGCGTGTCACAGCTACTATGTTGTTGGAAGATTGACAAGTGCAGTGACACGCCCATGTCACTGAGCATGTTAAAGCTTCTATGTTGTGAGTTTAGGACACGGTCTGGGACACGCCCATGTTGTTGAGCGTGTCAAGTGTAGAGTTTGCCCTAGATAGTTCTCTTCCTTATTTTCTTATGTGTATCTCTAAGTGAGTTTGTGTAATCACCTTTGGATTAGGTTTTGAAGAGTATTGAGTTGCCCTAGCTAAGGTTTGAGGGACATCCTGGTAGAGGAAGTTGATAGAGTGGTGTTGTTGCTTTAAGAGGTAAGTACAAACTTTGAATGATTGCATACATTTACATGACATTGGGACTCAACACATTTAGTGGAGAAATGTGTTAAGTTAATTGATATATTGTTGATGAATGAGTTATATATTATGATATGTGAAAACATAATGTAACAACTTGATATAGATACAAAAGAGAAGAATGAGAAAAGATGAGAAAATGAGGATATAATAAGGCAATGAGCCTAGTTGATTATGAGAAATGAATTGTGAAAGAAAATGATAATGAGATAAATGAATTAATTGTGTGCCTAGTATGTTATTCAATTTTCAGAGTTCTAGGTTTGGCGGCATGCCTATGAATTGCTGGGCAGGTGAAAAGACCGGGTCGTAAGCCTCAAAAACAGTAACAGTCTAGCCGGGTTGAGGACCAAGATACTGGGGCCCAAGGGTCTAGCCGGGTTGAGGTCCAAGAGACTGGATCTGTTACATTATATATGGATATATATTGCCTACGGGGCTAGACACAAGGTGTCAATATGGACCAAAGCAGTAACTCTGAACTTTGAATAGCATATTAGATTCTTTTGGGCCCATGCTTGTCTTTGTTTTAATGTAAATTATAAAATGTGATGCAAATGATTAATATGTTGAGATATAATGTAATGACTTGATAAATATTCATATGTATTATGTATGAGCATCGCATTGATCTTTATTGAACCAAAGTTTGTACCACTAAGCTTTCTGCTTAGCGCGATTATGGTTCATCGCACAGGTGACAGGGTAAATCCGGCTGTGCCGGAGAGCTTGTCTAGACCGAGTCAAGTCTAGGCTTGAGTTTGTAAGAGCAGTGTTGAGTTGTGGACATCAAGATCAGAGACGAACTGCCAACATGTATAAATTTCATATTTTTGTACTAATTGATTTTGATGTAATCATATGTATAATACACTGCATTTTCCGCTGCTTCTTAAACTATTGTTTTGGATAAACTTTTAGAGTAATGAAGTTTTATGAATATGTATTTTAACAAGGGATGTTTCATCTATTACTTTCTATATAATAACTTCAATGTTTTAAGTTTACTTATATTGATTTATGATGATTTGATTTTTAAAGTTTAAAGATTGGGTTGTTTAAAAGGGATCGTGACACCTTTGTATCCGGTATACGTATATTGCATATGCGGGTGTATGCGGTTTGCGGGTATGGGGTACGGGGGTGTGACAACTGTTTTGGTATCAAAGCCTGGTTTGAGGTTCTCAACCTAGGTAAATTATAAGAAAAAGAAAATTTTAATTTTTAAAATATGATTTTTAAATAAGATACATGCATTGCCACTGGCAGTTTCTGATCTTTGATGAGGTTTATTTTGCTGTGTTTACAGATATAGGTAGTGATAGCATCTCTGTCACGTCAGTCTGTAGAAGGTAGTGCTGAGAGTGTGGCTCCTGTTGAGGGTAGAGTTGGAGCTAGGATTGAGATAGCTGGAGAGGCACCTGCTCCTGTGCCAAAGAGACTAGCTGCTGATGAGATTTCGCCGGTTTTGTTAAGGCATATGGTAGATTTGTTGAGACAGGCTCCAGTGCAGCAGCTGTCACTGCAACCGCAGCCGCAAGTATCGATGAGGCAGTATGAGCAGTGGTTGGATAGAGTTTAGTGGGTATTCATCCAGTTGCAAGCCACTCCTGAAGAGAAATTTAATTATGCTAGATCTCTTCTACAGAGAGATGCATATGATTGGTGGAAGACGGTTCCCCATGCCACGGACGATCCACCGACATTGTCTTGTGGTGATTTTCTGCGGGAGTTTGAGCAGAAGTACACTCCGAGGGAGTATAATGATGCTAAGAAGATGGAGTTTTTGAATCTGAGGCAGGATAACCGAACGGTGATAGAGTATGAGGTGGAGTTCATCCGGTTGAGTCATTATTCTGATGAGATTATTTCAGATGAGATAGACCGATGCAGGAGATTTGAGGAGGGGTTGAGACCCTCTATCATGTGTATTGTTGCTGGTTCCCGATATCAGGATCTTTCCTAGCTAGTTGCAGCGGCCAGGAGTGTTGAAAGAGCACAGGGTATTGCAGCAGCTTCTACTGAGGAGGAGACTAGAGTTAGGAGACCCCAATTTGAGGCAGGGTCTTCATCTACAAAGAGAGGCCGAGGAGGTCAGTTTCAGAGGTTCAGTAGGGGCCAGAGGCAGCCTGTTAGGTCAGTACCACATCAGAGGCAAAGATCAAGACCTACAATTTTTATGGCTAGTGCACCGACCCCAATGGCTCAGAGGTCTACTCCACCTACATGTGTCCATTGTGTTAGGATACACGGGGGTGTTTGTTAGAAGATTGGTGGACCAGTTGTGTGTTTTAGATGCGGATCTCCTGACCATTTCATCAGAGATTGTCCTGAGCTACAAGAGGATAGGCAGACTGATTCTGCAGTCTCTCGACCTAGTGTCAGAGGAGGTCGAAGTGGTAGAGGTTTCAGTAGAGGTGGTCGACTTGGGTTTAGTCAAAGAGGAGGCTCTACATCCGGAGGCAGTAGGCCAGATGAGGTTGGGCCTTCTCAGCGAGTGTATGTGATGCAGAGGCAGCTGGATCCTTCAACCATCATTGCGGGTACATTTTCTTTATTTGGCATTTCTGTTATTGGTTTGATTGATCCAGGATCTACGCATTCATATATGAGTGCATCCATCTTGCCTGTGTCTGAATTGCATTCTGAGTCCCTAGGATTTGATGTCTTGGTGACAAATCCTTTAGGGCATAGTGTTGTAGTGAGTAAGGTGCACCGAGACAGTCCAGTTGTTGTTCATAATGAGGAGTTTCTTGGTGATTTGATTGAGATACCTTTTAAGGAGTATGATCTGATCTTAGGCATGGATTGGTTATCTAAGCATGGAGCTATAGTAGATTGTCAGATGAAGTGTGTTATCCTTAGAACCGGTGAGGGTAGGAATGTGATGGTATATAGTGAGCAGAGACAATTTGCATCCATGTTTGTTTCAGCTGTTTCAGCTAGAAGGTTGATTCGGAAAGGGTGTGATGCTTATCTTGCTTATGTTGTGGATACGAGAGTAGTGGGTTCTCAACTTGATAGTATACCCACAGTAGCTGATTTTCCAGATGTTTTTCCTGAGGAGTTGCCAGGGATACCCCCTGAGAGAAAGGTTGAGTTTGGTATCGATTTGTTGCCTAGTACCACTCCCATCTCTATTACTCCTAATCGAATGGCACCTGCTGAGTTGAGAGAGTTAAAGGTGCAGTTGCAGGAGTTATTGGATAAATGGTTTGTTCGCCCTAGTGTGTCTCCATGGGGAGCTCCTATTTTGTTTGTGAAGAAGAAGGATGGTACCTTAAGATTGTGCATTGATTATAGGCAGTTAAATAAAGTGACCATCAAGAACAAGTATCCTTTGCCTAGAATAGATTATCTCTTTGATCAGTTGAAAGGAGCAGCAGTTTTCTATAAGATTGATATGAGATCGGGGTACCATCAGTTGAGAATCAGAGAGGAAGATGTTCCTAAGACAGCTTTTCACACAAGATATGGGCATTATGAGTTTTTGGTAATGCCTTTTGGATCGACGAATGCACCAGCAGCTTTTATGGATTTGATGAATATGGTGTTTAGACCCTATCTAGATCAGTTTGTAGTAGTTTTTATCGATGATATTTTGGTGTATTCGCATAATAAGGAGGAGCATGACGAGCACTTGCCGATTGTATTGTAGACCTTGAGAGAGAAGCAGTTGTATGCTAAGTTGTCTAAGTGTGAGTTTTGGCTTGATCAAGTGACTTTTCTTGGTATATGGTTTCAGCGGATGGTATAAGAGTTGATCCGACTAAAGTTGACGCCATTTTGAATTGGAATCCACCGAAGACTGTGACTAAAGTTAGAAGTCTTTTGGGTTTGGCAGGCTATTATCGACAGTTTGTGAAGGATTTTTCTTTGATAGCTACTCCACTCACCAGCTTACTTCAAAAATGAGTTAAATTTTTATGGACAAATCAGTGTCAAGCAAGCTTTGAGCAGTTGAAGGAGATGTTGACGCGAGCTCCTGTTCTTACCTTGCCTGTGGAAGATAAACCATATGTGATTTACAGTGATGCTTCACATAATGGTTTAGGTTGTGTTTTGATGCAAGAGGGTAGAGTCATAGCTTATGCTTCTCGGCAGTTGAAGCCGCATGAGTTGAACTACCCGACGCATGATTTGGAGTTAGCAGCCATAGTTTTTGCTTTGAAGATTTGGCGACATTACCTTTATGGGGAGAAGTGTTTCATTTATACAGATCATAAGAATTTGAAATACTTGGGGTTCAGAGAGAGCTGAATCTTCGATAGAGACAGTGATTAGAGTTGATCAAAGACTACGACTGTTTGATTGATTATCATCCTAGTAAGGCAAATGTTATTGCTGATGCCTTGAGTTGGAAGTCTTTGGCAGGTTTGACTGCTTATTCGCTCTTGTTGCTTGTTGAGTTGAGAGCATTGCATGCTAGTTTTGAATCATGTGATGATGGTGCTTCGTTGGCTCAGTTGCTATTGAGGCCAGTCCTGTTGGATCAGATTAGAGAGGCTCAGTTGGCAGATGAAAGAATTCAAAAAGTTGTTTTGGATTGCCAAAAAGGGAGAGTTGAGATTTTCTGGTGAGGAATGATGGCAGTCTTTGGTACAAAGATAGATTGTGTGTTCCTAATGATGTAAGTTTGAAAAAGACTATTCTGGAGGAAGCACATCAGTCGATTTTTGCTATGCACCCTGGGGGTACTAAGATGTATCATGTTTTGAAGCAACATTATTGGTGGTCAGGTATGAAGATATGAATAGGGACATAGCGGAGTTTGTATCCAAATGTCTCACTTGTCAGAGAGTGAAGGCCGAGCACCAAGTTCCTTTGGGGTTGCTTCAACCTTTAACAGTGCCTGAATGGAAATGGGAGCTAGTTACTATAGATTTTGTGATTGGTTTGCCTTTGACTCAGAAGAAGCATGATGCCATTTAGGTGATTGTTGATCGATTAATGAAGACAGCTCATTTCCTTCCAGTTCGGATGGACTATTCTCTTGAAAAGTTAGCTGAGTTGTATATTAGTGAGATAGTGAGATTACATGGAGTCCCAATTTCTTTAGTATCTGATTGAGATCCTCGGTTTACTTCAAGATTTTGGAAGAGTTTGCATGCTGCTTTGGGTTCTCGGTTGCACTTTAGCACTGCTTTTCATCCTCAGATAGATGGGCAGTCAGAGAGAGTGATACAGATTTTAGAGGACATGTTGAGAAGCTGTGTAATTGATTTCTCTAAGAGTTAGGATAGATTCTTGCCATTGATGGAATTTGCTTATAACAACAGTCATCAGTCCAGTATTAGAATGGCACCTTATGAGGAATTGTATGGTAGAAGATGCAGAAGGCCTCTATGTTGGAACAAGATTGGAGAAGGTAAGTTGGTTGGTCCCGATTTGATTAAAGAAATAGAAGAGAAAGTGAAGATAATTCGAGATCATTTGAAAGTAGCTTCAGATCACACAGAAATCCTATTTAGATTTGAAGAGGAGAGACATAAAGTTTAGTGTTGGAGATCAAGTATTTTCGAAAGTGTCTCCTCGAAAGAGAATTTTGAGATTTGGCCGCAAAGGAAAATTGAGTCCTCATTTCATTGGACCTTATGAGGCACTGGAAAGAGTTGGACCAGTGGCTTATAGACTCGCTTTGCCACCTAAGTTGGATCAAATTCACAATGTCTTTCATGTTTCTATGCTTCGGAGGTACGGGTCAGACCTATCTCACGTTCTGTCAGTGGAGTCTATTGAGGTGAGTCCGGATCTGACTTTTGAGGAAGAACCAGTGACTATTTTGGCACATGAAGTGAAAGAGTTGAGAAATAAGAAAGTACCACTTGTGAAGGTTCTTTGGAATAATCATGCTAAGGAAGAGGCAACTTGGGAGAATGAACAATTGATGCGAGATCAGTATCCTTAGTTATTTCAGATTTGAGAACAGGTAATTTCGAGGATGAAATTATTTTTATAGAGGGGGAGAATTGTAATTTCCCATATAGTACCCTAAAATTTTGTAATGCTTATTTGTGAGAATTGGATTAAATAATTTACAGTGTATAAATGACTAATGGAATAAGAGGAGATGTGTATATGTTGTATATATGAGGATATATACAATATATATACAAGTCAATGGGTTTATTTTGGTCAAGAGATATTTTGATTAATTTATTAAATATTGTTAGTGGAAGATGATGTAAGTGGGTTGATTATTTTATTGTTTAATTGCTTGGTGGAGAGTGATTTGAGGAGAGAGTGGTTGTTTAAGGTTGACTTCCTTTCTTTCTTCTTCTTCTTTCATCTTCATCTTCTTCTTTCCTTTTAGTGACCCGGCCACCCTTATCAACCAAAGGAAAAGAGATTTTGTTGATTCCAAACTCAAGAGATTGAAGGTTTTCAAGAGATCAAGTTGGAGTTTTAAGGATTTTCTTCACTTTTGGTAAGTTTCCAACTTGTTTCTTTATTTTCTTTTGAGTTGTGTTTATGGGTTTGTTGGAATGGTTGTTGTAAATGTGTTTTGGTGTGTTTGAAGTGTTTTGTCTTGGTAACTTTGATTTTTGGGTTTGGATTGAAGAGAAAAGGGTTAAGTTTGGTGAAAGAGACAAGTGTTGTGGATTGTGTAAGTTTGAGTTGTGAGATATGGTTGTGATTGTGTTTTGATGATGGTAATTGAGTTGTTTTAAGGCTTACTCAAGTATTATATGGTATGTTGATGGTTTTGGTTGAGTTTGTTTGGTGTTGATAAGGTTTTGGAAGATGTTTGATAGATGTGGTGTTTTGGGTGTCGATTTAAGGGTTTTTGGCCTGACACGCCCAAGAGCACGGCCATGTCATTGGGAGTGTTGTTGGTTCTATTTTTTGGGTTGTTGACACGAGCAGTGACACGCCCATGTCACTGAGCGTGTCACGGCTTCTATGTAGTAGTAGCATTGACACATCCAGTGACACGCCCATGTCACTGAGCGTGTCACAGCTACTGTGTTGTTGGAAGATTGACATGTGTAGTGACACGCCCATGTCACTGAGCGTGTCATAGATTCTGTGTTGAAGGAGAATTGAAACATGCAGTGACACGCTGTGAGCGGGGATTTTCGTCCCCATTCCCGGTGGAATGGTTCTTGCGACTTCGGCACTGTTTAGGCTCGGTGCCTCAGAGAACACGGACCTTAGTCCAGAGAAAATGGAGTCGCCACCTGGATGGGCTGGGAAAAAGAAAGGGGTGGATGACTCGATTCCTAAGGAATCCCCAACCCCTTAATGGGTTCGAAAAGTTGGGTACGTGTGGGGAATGTGAGAAATGGCCCAGCACCCACACAACGCCCGATTCATTGGAACCGGCCTCCTTTACAGGTCTTAATATTATAAAATTCTTAAATATAATAACTTTATCCATATTATACACAATAATTAAAAGAAAGCATCAACATATTAAAATCAAAGCAAGGTCCAAGCAAAACAAATAAATGGACACCCATCCAAGGATGGAAACATGTCCTTACATCACATGCCTAAATAGGACACCCACCGAAAGGTAGAAACATGCCCTTTACATAGGTTCTAAAATAGAAAAGCCAATTAAATTATATGATGTTTAACTAATGAGGTACCCACCAAGTGGAAACATACCTCTTACAACATTTGGAAATCTAAACAAATTGATAAAAGTAAATAATCATTCATCATAAATAAATCATTCATCAAAGATATTAAATATCAATAGAAAGTAAACATTCATCTATGATAAATTAAATGAACCAAGCATTAAATTTAAATAAATTAAAGCATAAGAAATAAATCAAAGCATAATCAAATATAGAATTAAATAAAGTAAATAAAAGTCCAATTATAGCTTTTGTTTCCATTTAAGGCTCTTTATTTCATATGTTTAAGGTTTTGGAATTTCATAAGTTTAAGCTACTGTGACTTTTTAAAGAATTAAAATAAATTAAGGATTTTATGTTTTAAAAGGTTGGTAAAACATTTTGATTAAACAAGTTAAGGTTTGAATGGTGAAATCATGAAACTAGGGTTTCGGACACTTTAAAACACTTTTGATTTGTGGTTTTAAATGATGATTTCATAATTACTGTGTAAATTTAAAATATTTATGGTTTTATGGTTTTTAAAGTTTTAAAGGATTAAAGTTTAGAAAAAAATTAAGGTTTAAGGTTTTAAGGGGTTAGGGTTTATTATTTTCAGTTTAGGAATTGAATTAGGGTTTTAGAAGTTTTGAATTAGGGTTCCGGGTGATCTTAGAATTTTAAAATTTGGAAAAAACAATTGAATATTTTAGGGAGTTTTATGAAAATACACCAACGATTTAAAGTTTATAAAGCAAAAAAAAGGTAGTTTTTAAGGCTTTTGGAAAGAAACAGCATATTATTTAAGGGTTTTGAAAAGAAACATGTTAAATTAGGGTTTTAAGATTTTGATGAAACAAAAGTAGCAATTGTAAGTTTTTTTGGAAAATAAAGCAACAGAATAGTGTTTTTAACTTTAGAAAAATCAAATTAAAGGTTCTGGGATTTTTTTTTGTCTTTGAAGAATTAAGCTACTGTAAAATAAAAAAATCAAAAAGAATTTAGAATTCAAACCTTCTTTGGTGGGGTTGCACCAAAATTGCTTCTTGGATCAACCAAATCAAAGGCAGTTGATACCTTTGATGAATTGATGAATTGATTTTCGGCTCCTCAAAAATCAACTTGGTTCCACTACTTTCCTTCACAGATTCGGTTTCAAATTTTTTCCAATTTCCTCCTTAATTTCTCAATACCTTTCCTCTTTTTTGTGTTGTTATTTATAGAGGTTTTTTTATAGTTTTTTCCTAGTTACTAACGGCTTTCAATATTTAATAAGAAAAGGAACCGAAATCTAATTGTATTAGGTTTCGGAAAATTTGCGTCGGAAAATTTGCGCTGGCAAAAAAATCTGCCACAGGAAAAATTGCGCTGGCAAAAAAATCTGCAGCAGCTGACTGCGGTAGATGCGGGCAAGGTGCGCCTGCGGGCGAAATGGCCCCAGGCCATTTCTCGCAGCCCGACTTTTTTTTTTGAATTTTTATTTTTTATTAATAAAAAAATAGATAATAAAGCAAAAATTATTTAATTAAGATAACAAAAATTATTTTGGACCAATTAAAATATATTAGACAACACAAAAATTATTTTGGACTAAACAAAATATATTGGACCGAACTGGGTCAAAAATTAAGGATCTACGGTTTGCCCTCTGCTTGAATGATCTGAAACTTTAGTGAAAGAGAGTGAAAAGCAACAAGACTTAATTTTTGAGATGATGGAGGTTTTGGGTTCTGGACCCAGTTCCAGTTCTGGACTCAGGGATAATTCTAGGTTCTGAACCTAAGGAAAATTTGGGTTCTGGACCCGAACTAAGTTCTGGACTTAGAAATAATTCTAGGTTCTAGACCTAATGGTAAAATTAGGGTTCTGGACCCGAGCTAAGTTCTGGACTTAGGAATAATTCTAGATTTTGGATCTAATGATAAAATTTGGGTTCTGGACCCGAGCTAATTTAGTGAAAGAGAGTGAAAAGCAACAAGACTTAATTTTTGAGATGATGGAGGTTTTGGGTTCTGGACCCAGTTCCAGTTCTGGACTCAGGGATAATTCTAGGTTCTGAACCTAAGGAAAATTTGGGTTCTGGACCCGAACTAAGTTCTGGACTTAGAAATAATTCTAGGTTCTAGACCTAATGGTAAAATTAGGGTTCTAGACCCGAGCTAAGTTCTGGACTTAGGAATAATTCTAGATTTTGGATCTAATGATAAAATTTGGGTTCTGGACCCGAGCTAAGTTTTGGACTTAGGAATAATTCTAGGTTCTGGACCTAACGGTAATTTGGGTTCTGGACCCAAGCTAAGTTCTGGACTTAGAAGTAATTCTAGGTTCTGGACCTAAAGAAAATTTGGGTTCTGGACCCGGTTCTGAACTCATAATTTAAAAAAAATTAATTATTTTATTATTTTTTTAAGTATAAAAGGTAGAAAATAAACTTCTGGATTAAATAATATATTGATCTATTATTATGTCAAAAATCCAAATAAAAATTCTTTCATCAATTGTAACTTTATTTCAATTGAAATAGAGTGATTGAATTTCGTAATCATGAATAATGCCTTGTTTATCACATTATCAATTATAAAATTATGAGTTAGATTAGATCTTCTTAGATAATGCGTGTGCTTAATTGGTGTCTAGGACTAATGCTTCCTTTGCTTTACAAGCCACTAGTTATTAAGTTATCTTTTAATTATCAAATTTTATATTCTATGATACATGTAGCCATCAGTATTGTGGGGTTTTAGCATTCTTAGCTTAATAATTGCCATTCTTCACAAATTAAACCAAAAAAAAAAGATTGTATTTTACCATAATAATAACAATCATAATAATTGGCAAATACAAATAAGTAGAATGAAAATGGAAAAATTATGCTCTCTACCATCTTTTATAAAATTTTTTATTTTTATCAAAATTATTTTAGTCATTTTATAATAAACTCATAATAAATCTATAATAGTAAATTTATAAACTCAAAATAAATATATAATAAACTCATAAGAAATTATCTAAATATTGTATTTCTATAAAAAAAATTATAAATTATGATAAATCTGAAAATATTTTTAAAACTATGATAAATTTAAAATTTTTTTTTTGATAGTTTTATAAAGATTAAAATGAAAATTAGGTTGAGCTTGCCCAAATTTGAAAGTTTTCAGCCCCCTAAAAATTTTGGCATGAGCTTATGAATTTGAACTGAATCTGATAAATCAATTTAGAAATGGCATTAATAATATAATGGGCTTCAAAGTTAAAATGGTTTAGGCCATCTTAACAAGAAGCAAGCCCATTAATTCAATAATGGCCTTTTTTTAAAAGAAAAATAAAAAAAATATTTGTAGAAATACTTATTTTTCCTTTTTAAAAAATTCCATTTTTTAATTTTTAATTCCTGAAGTATTCCACTTTCTGAGAAAGATATATTTACTATTTTAGCTATACTAAAATCATACCCACACTTCAAAAGGTATATATTTAATATATTAATAATATAAAAAAACAAAATGGCCCTAGGCCATTTCTCGCAGCCCGACTTTTTTTTTGAATTTTTATTTTTTATTAATAAAAAAATTAGATAATAAAGCGAAAATTATTTAATTAAGATAACAAAAATTATTTTGGACCAATTAAAATATATTAGACAACACAAAAATTATTTTGGACTAAACAAAATATATTGGACCGAACTGGGTCAAAAATTAAGGGTCTACAGTTTGCCCCCTGCTTGAATGATCTGAAACTTTAGTGAAAGAGAGTGAAAAGCAACAAGACTTAATTTTTGAGATGATGGAGGTTTTGGGTTTTGGACCCGGTTCGAGTTCTGGACTCAGGGATAATTCTAGGTTCTGAATCTAAGGAAAATTTGGGTTCTGGACCCGAACTAAGTTTTGGACTTAGAAATAATTCTAGGTTCTGGACCTAATGGTAAAATTAGGGTTCTGGACCCCAGCTAAGTTCTGGACTTAGGAATAATTCTAGGTTCTGGACCTAATGATAAAATTTGGATTCTGGACCCGAGCTAAGTTTTGGACTTAGGAATAATTCTAGGTTCTGGACCTAACGGTAATTTGGGTTTTAGAACCGAGCTAAGTTCTGGACTTAGAAGTAATTCTAGGTTCTGGACCTAAAGAAAATTTGGGTTCTGGACCCGGTTCGAGTTCTGGACTCAAGGAAGATTCTAGGTTCTAGACCTAAGGAAGATTTGGGTTCTGGACCCGGTTCGAGTTCTGGACTCAAGGATAATTCTAGGTTCTGGACCTAAGGAAGATTTGGGTTCTGAACCCGGTTTGAGTTTTGGACTCAAGGATAATTCTAGGTTCTAGACCTAAGGAAGATTTGGGTTCTGGACCCAGTTCGAGTTCTGGACTCAAGGATAATTCTAGGTTCTGGACCCGAAAGGTTTGGATACTCGATCCTAAACTGGATTGGGATACTCGATCCTAACTAGATTTGGATACTCGATCCTAAATTAGATTGGGATACTCGATCTAAACTGAATTTGGATACTCGATCCTAAATTGGATTAGGATACTCAATCCTAAATTGGGTTCGGATACTCGATCCTAAACTTGATTTGGATACTCGATCCTAACTGGATTTGGATACTCGATCCTAAATTGAGATTGGGTACTTGGACCCGAGATTTGAATTTGATTTGAGTATTTGGACCCGAGATTGGGTACTTGGACCCGGGAATGAGTTTGACTAACCTTTTAGGTGAGAAGTCTAACTGCTCCGGCCGTTCTATGCATTGTGGTTCTTCAGCCTCAAAATAGATCTTTACCTTTGAAAATGGTTCTTCCTTCTTTGAGATCAGGTCTTCACCCTTGAAAATGGATCTTCATCCTTTAGACTTCAGGTCTTCACCCTTGAAAATGGATCTTCATCCTTGGGGATTAGATCTTCACCCTTGTAAATGGATCTTCATCCATTGAGATCAGGTCTTTACCCTTGTAAATGGATATTCATCCTTGGAGATTGGGTCTTCACCCTTGAAAATGGATCTTCATCCTTGGAGATTGGGTCTTTTTTGTTCTTTGAAGATGGGAGTGACACGGCCAGTGGCTTGGCCGTGTCTCCGGGTGTGTCAGCTTCTGTGTTTTTTCTTTGGTTCTTCTTTGTTCTTGGCTTAGGATGGGACACGGCCAAGCTTATGGCTGTGTCATATGACACGGCCAGTGGCTTGGCTGTGTCGCCTGCCAGTGTCACCTACTGCTTCTCTTCTCTCTTTGCTTGGTCTTTCTTGGCTTTGCCCTTTAGGTGAGACACGGCCAGTGGCTTGGCCGTGTCTCCTGCCCGTGTCATGTTCTGCCAAGATTTCCTTTGAGGTGACACGGCCAAGCTTGATTTGGCTTGGCCATGTCTTGCTTGATCCATGTTCTTCTTTCCTTGTTTTGATCTTCCAAGGGAGTTTTTGTACTTTAACCACTTTTCCCTTGCAACTGCTTTTCCTTTTTTCTCCAATTTTGATTGGATCTTATATCCTCTCCTTGCCCCCCCAAGGATTTTTTTCTTTCATGCAAGCTTTGATTGATGTTTTTCTTGTCTAGTTCTTTGCATAAGCACACATTTCTTCTCTTTGCAAAGTGACTGGGGCTTCCACAAGCGAATAGGCTTTCCATGCCCCCTTGATTCAATATCTTCTTTTGATTCTTTAATTCGCAGGGTGTTTGCTGTTCATTAAGACAAGAAAATGCGATGTAATATGCTCATGTATGCATGATATGCATGAATAATACTTACAGTCATTCCATCTACTCATAGATCGAGGTGATTAGCATAAGTGTTCTCATTGGTTCCTTTTTGACGCTCGTTCAAGTCTCACATTGAAATGATCAAAAGCTTTGCATTTGGCTTTTATCTTCAAGATGATGAAAACATGAGTGGTGGAGACCCTAAGCAGCAGAGTCAGGAATGCATCCATTTCCAACTATGTTTCAGCATGTCGGTTGATAGCTTCTTCATGACCTTTCCAATAATCATTCCCTTTGCCCAATGTGTCCTTTGGAGGTTCAACATACTTTCCTTAACTTGAAGGCTTTGTATGACAAAACATTTTTTGAATTTTTTTTGAATTTTTTGAATTTTGATTTTGAAATCAAATGTTGGCTTTGCCAAATCAATGTCAATGTACCTCAGGACTTGATTTTCCAAATTAATATATCTATAACATGACAACCCTAGTTACCGTACTAAACTCGGGAATCATTTCTATTTAAGCAAGAACTGTTGCACTTCAGATAGGCACATACACATTGCTTGGCCAAAGGTCTCATTTGAGTTTAAATATTGTCTATTTCATATGCATGCTTATCCAAACTATCTCCACTAATAGACTCTACCTACCAAGAGAGATCAACATGTCTTTGATAGGCTTGAAATGGAGTCTATAAGGGACATGGGTTAAAGTGGAGGCCATTTTGAGATTGGAACTGGTGTGGCACAATGGACAAACCCTCACACTACAAATTTCTTGTTGGAACTTTAAACAGTTGGGAGCAATCTTTCTAGACTCCAAATTCCTTCTATCTTCTTGGCATTAATCTGGATCTTTATTAGGACAGTTTTTGCCCTTGCAAAAAGTTTAAGACCCAAATCTGTTTCTTTTCTTCTTTTCCCTTTTCTTTCCACTTTATTTTTCTTACTCTTCCCTCTTCTTTCTCTTTATTTTCCTTACTCTTCCCTTTCTTTGAGCATTTTATCATTTTGTCCTTCTTTCTTGCAGGACTGTTAAGTACAAAACTTTCAAGAACTGAATGGTCTTTCTCCTTTTTCTTTGATTTTGATTGAATCTTTGGTTGGGTTGGACTAATTCAAGTCAAACTGTCCAAATGGAAGCCTTTTGCTGCTTCGGTAAAAAAGAACTCAGTTGGCTTTCTGAACCACCTTTTTAGGTTTTCTTTTCTTGTTGTTTTTTTTCTCATTTTTTTCTTTTCTTTTCTTTTCTTTTTTCTTTTTCTTTCTTTTCTTTTTCTTTTGTCCTTTTTCTTTTCTTCTTCTCCTTTTTTCTCTTCTCTCTTTTTTTGTTTATTTTTATATTTTTTTTGTTTGGTTCTAACTCTAAAAGAGTTGTCTCGTTTATACTAGCTTGGGCTTCCAATAATGGATGAGTGGAGTAACATAAACCTTTAGAGATAAATCATTTGTTACTCTAATGATGATGTTGTTTTGATATATTGGAGATATCAAAGGAAGTTCAACTACCCTTATGGTCTTGAAAACTTCAACTACCCTTATGGTCTTGAAAACATCAACTATCTTCATGGACTTGAGAACTTCAATTATCTTCATGATCTTGACCAATCATTGCTTTCTTTGATCTTCTTGCCACTTTATCTTAGTGATAATAAGACTTGTCAAAAGTATCACAACAGCTTAGGGTAGATTATTGGGGTTTTTAAGCCAATGAAAAGAAAGCTAAAATTTTATGAAGGCTCAAAGGGACAACTAGGGATTGATATTTAATAAGGTGGATACTAGTTGTTGGCTAACCAAACAATGCCTAGATCATTTCTCTCTTAAATAAATAGAGTTCAATTTCGCCTCGAAGGCTTGTCAAAGCATGTTCTAAGACTGACTAGGACCTAGACAAAGGTAATTATGCAGGAGCCCTCTCTAAGTAAGCATACACAACTCAATGCTATAGAGCAATTCCCTTATCTAATAAAATCATTCAAGTTATGATGCCTAGACACATTAATTTATGAACATCAAGCTAGATTCCTCATTGGTTGAGCACCAAAATGAACAAAGACCAACAAAAATTTTGATAAAAGTAATTTAATCAAGCAACTTTAAATTTGAAAAACACAATAGTCCCAAAATATTAAAGAAAGTAAGATTGAAAAGCAACATTCAAGCTAAGGAAAGTTCATTGAGTTAGGCTTCTTTTCCTTTCACATCATCAACATTCCCATCTTGAAAAGAGGATAAAACAAAATCTTCTTCCAATCCTTTTCCCACCATAAAGGGTGCTGGTGGTGGCACTCTTCCAAATTTAGGCAAAGGGTTGTCCTTGGTATTGGGCTTATCCGGCTCGGGTAGCTTGCCACTATCAATCAAATCTTGGATCTCATGCCTTAATCAGGTACACCTATCAGTCTCATGTCCTTGAGTCTGATGAAATTGACAAAAAGCCTTAGTATCAAATTTTAGGGGTAATGGACTAGGCAAAGGTCGAGGAGCCAATGGTTGTAACAACCCTTTCTTTTGTAGCTTGTCGAAGACCCAAGACAAAGGCTTCCCCATGTCTGAAATTTGCCTTCTATTTTCTTGACCAGTTGTATTGACATCAACTTCTTTTTGTGTGCTTTGATTGCCCTACTAGTAATTCCCTTTCTCATTCCTTTTTATTGAAAAGCGATTCTTCTCCCTTTCTCACTCTTCAATTTGTAGACCAGCTTGGAGAAGATCTTTAAAATCCCTTATAAAGGTATGAGACATCCTTTCATGGAGATTGGGCAGGACACCTCTCACGATCATCCTTACTTGATCGGATTCATCAGGCATCTTCTTGAGCAAAGCAGCCTTATTTCTCCATCTTTTCACATAGTCCACAAAATTCTCATTTGGCCTTTGTCTTATGGACGCTACTTCCATTAAGGTAACTTCCATCTCGACATTATACCCATATTGTTGGATGAAGGCTTTGTAAAGTAGATCCCAACTCTTTTGTGTTCCTTCATCTAATGTATTGAACCAATTTTGGACAACAGGGTCCAATGAGAGCATGAAGTACCTTAGGGCTTAACCCTTAGTAGCTCAGGCAGATTGTATGGCAGTGATATACTGCTTCACATGGAGATGAGGATTTCCGATGCCATTGTACTTTGCAAAAGATGGCATCTTGAACTTGTGCCGGACTTCTTCATCTAGCTTAAACAATTTGTCGATCTAGGACACCTCTTCGATTTTCAATTTCTTCTCAAATTTCTTTTCTAAATCAGCAATCATCTTTTCAACATCAGAAGTCTCGGTCTTTTCAATAGTTGCCTTCTTAACAACCTTCGGCTCCTTTTTGTCTTGAAGATCTTGGTAGTATTGAGCCCAATCATCATCATCAATGATCACCTTATCATCATCAAAAGCTACTTCATCAATTTTAGCCTTCCCCTTGACTTTCTTGGTGCTAGCAGATGCTTCGGCATTGTTTCCTAAAATTGCAACTAGTTGATTCTTTATGGTCTCGGCCATGACCTCTTTTATTTCTTCCATCTTGGCATTGAGGGCATCATCCACCAATCTTTGAATTTGTTCGGGATCCATTATTTTTGGTGAGCAAGTGATTGAGTCGTTGCTAGATACTTCGTCTTTGGCGTATGTCGGATTGTCGTAAGCTTTTGAACTTTCATAATCCAGGGCTGTGAGCCAGAAAGGATCAATGATATGAGATGCAAATGTATGCATGTATGCACGTATGCACAAAACAATCAACAAACAAGGACAAATAGGACGTTCCTTCCAACCTTATAACATCCACTCACGAATGGCGAGTCTCTTTTCCTAGGTATATGGTTAACAAAATACCAACATGGGGTATCTTGTTTTCAAATAATTCCCTCGGACGTTTCAACCAATAGTTATATTTTCAAAAATGGAATTCAGCTCATAATAATTCCCATTAATCAGGTTTTAATCCGTTTAACCGACTAAAGTAGCTTTTATGCTACTTTGGATTAAAACTCAATCAAGAGGTTTATTATAGATACATTTCTCACTTGAAAAAGGTAACTAATGGTTCATGCCAAAAACAAGCCCATGGTTAATTTATTCTTAGTGTAAACTAGGCCCACAATTGATTTTTGGTATTTCATAATTGACCTCAATATTTTGCAAGCTCTTTGTAAGAAAAGGTTGGGTGAAAATAGTTTTTTTTCTAAGCCCATAGTAAAAGATTTTAGAAAAATGGATTTTGGGCTTAGTATTTGGGCCATGGGCCAAAGAATTTTTGATTTGTTTTTAGAAAAGTCTTATGTCCAAAGACCATCTTGAAAAATTTTGAAAATAGCTTTGGTCTTTTGGACTTTAAAGAAAAGTTTATTTTGAGCTTACAATATTCTTAGGTCATATTAGAAAAAGAACAAACCAAATAAGCTATGATTTAGACTAAGATAAACTAACCATAGTTAAACAACATGCATTTGGGGTAAAACCTAAGGAAAGTAACTAGGCCAATTACATGAGCTTTAGTCTTTGGGTAAAAAGGCTTAGGTTCCCATAGCAAGTATATACTAAATGGTACGAGACTATGAGTGGTTATGCCATGCTCAATCTCCATACCTTGAGTGAAAGTATGGTATCCCTTACATAACACAACACGGGTAACACAGGTGTCCTAACTCACTTGCACGCTGCAATATAATATGATGCAATGGATAATATCATTATAAGAAAGAATAGAATAATAAAAAGACCAATGGAATCAACTTCTCTTATCCCCAGTGGAGTCGCCACTGTGAGCGGGGATTTTCGCCCCCACTCCCGGTGGAATGGTTATTGCGACTTCGACACTGTTTAGGCTCGGGGCCTTAGAGAACACGGACCTAAGTCCGGAGAAAATGGAGTTGCCACCCGGACGGGCCGGAAAAAAGAAAGGGGTGGATGACTCGATTCCTAAGGAATCCTCAACCCCTTAATGGGTTCAGAAAGTTGGGTACGTGTGGGGAAGGTGAGAAATGGCCCAGCACCCCCACAACGCCCGGTTCATTGGAACCGGCCTCCTTTACAAGTCTTAATATTATAAAATTCTTAAATATAACAACATTATCCATATTATACACAATAATTAAAAGAAAGCATCAATATATTAAAATCAAAGCAAGGTCCAAGCAAAAGAAATAAATGGACACCCATCCAAGGATGGAAACATGTCCTTACATCACATGCCTAAATAGGACACCCACCGAAAGGTAGAAACATGCCCTTTACATAGGTTATAAAATAGAAAAGCAAATTAAATTACATGATGTTTAACTAATGAGGTACCCACCAAGTGGAAACATACCTCTTACAACATTTGGAAATCTAAACAAATTGATAAAAGTAAATAATCATTCATCATAAATAAATCATTCATCAAAGATATTAAATATAAATAGAAAGTAAACATTCATCCATGATAAATTAAATGAACCAAGCATTAAATTTAAATAAATTAAAGCATAAGAAATAAATCAAAGCATAATCAAATATAGAATTAAATAAAGCAAATAAAAGTCCAATTATAGCTACTGTTTCCATTTAAGGCTCTTTATTTCATATGTTTAAGGTTTTGGAATTTCATAAGTTTAAGCTACTGTGACTTTTTAAAGAATTAAAATAAATTAAGGATTTTATGTTTTAAAAGGTTGGTAAAATATTTTAATTAAACAAGTTAAGGTTTGAATGGTGAAATCATGAAACTAGGGTTTTTGACACTTTAAAACACTTTTGATTTGTGGTTTTAAATGATAATTTCAAGCTTACTGTGTAAATTTAAAATATTTGTGGTTTTATGGTTTTTAAAGTTTTAAAGGATTAAAGTTTAGAAAAAATTAAGGTTTAAGGTTTTAAGGGGGTTAGGGTTTATTATTTTGAGTTTAGGAATTGAATTAGGGTTTTAAAAGTTTTGAATTAGGGTTTTAGGTGATCTTAGAATTTTAGAATTTGAAAAAAATAATTGAATATTTTTAGGGAGTTTTATGAAAATACACCAACGATTTAAAGTTTATAAAGTAAAAAAAAGTAGTTTTTAAGGCTTTTGGAAAGAAACGGCATATTATTTAAGGGTTTTGAAAAGAAACATGTTAAATTAGGGTTTAAAGATTTTGATGAAACAAAAGTTGCAATTGTAAGTCTTTTTGGAAAACAAAGCAACGGAATAGTGTTTTTAACTTTAGAAAAATCAAATTAAAGGTTCTGGGATTTTTTTTGTCTTTGAAGAATTAAGCTACTGTAAACAAAAAAAAATAAAAAAAAATTAGAATTCAAACCTTCTTTCGTGGGGTTGCACCAAAATTGCTTCTTGGATCAACCAAATCAAAGGCAGTTGATACATTTGCTTAATTGCTGAATTGATTTCCGGCTCCTCAAAAATCAGCTTGGTTCCACTACTTTCCTTCACAGATTCGGTTTCAAATTTTTTCCAGTTTCCTCCTTAATTTCTCAATACCTTTCCTCTTTTTTGTGTTGTTATTTATAGAGGTTTTTTATGGTTTTTCCTAATTACTCACGGCTTTCAATATTTAATAAGAAAAGGAAACCGAAACCTAATTGTATTAGGTTTCGAAAAATTTGCGTCGGAAAAATTGCGCTGGCGAAAAAATCTGCCGTAGAAAAAATTGCGCTGGCAAAAAAAATCTGCCGCAGCTGTGGGCGAGGTGCGCCTACCGGCGGGAGAAGGCCATTTCGCCCGCAGGATTTTCTTGTGGGCGAAATGGCCCCAGGCCATTTCTCGCAGCCTGACTTTTTTTTTGAATTTTTTTTATTAATAAAAAAATTAGATAATAAAGCAAAAATTATTTAATTAAGATAACAAAAATTATTTTGGACCAATTAAAATATATTAGATAATACAAAAATTATTTTGGACTAAACAAAATATATTGGACCGAACTGGGTCAAAAATTAAGGGTCTACACATGCCTATGTCACTGAGCATGTCAAAGCTTCTGTATTGTGAGTTTAGGGCACAATCAGGGATATGCCTGTGTTGTTGAGCGTGTCAAATGTAGAGTTTGCCCTAGATAGTTCTCTTCCTTATTTTCTTATGTGTATCTCTAAGTGAGTTTGTGTAATCACCTTTGGATTAGGTTTTGAAGAGTATTGAGTTGTCCTAGCCAGGGTTGAGGGACATCTTGGTAGAGGAAGTTGATAGAGTGGTGTTGTTGCTTTAAGAGGTAAGTACAAACTTTGAATGATTGCATACATTTACATGACATTGGGACTTAACACATTTAGTGGAGAAATGTGTTAAGTTAATTGATATATTGTTGATGAATGAGTTATATATTATGATATGTGAAAACATAATGTAACAAATTTATATAGATACAAAAGAGAAGAATGAGAAAAGATGAGAAAATGAGGATATAATAAGGCAATGAGCCTAGTTGATTATGATAAATGAATTGTGAAAGAAAATGATAATGAGATAAATGAATTAATTGTGTGCCTAGTATGTTATTCAATTTTCAGAGTTCTGGGTTTGGCGGCATGCCTATAAATTGCTGGTCAGGTGAAAAGACCGGGTCGTAAGCCGAGCCCAGCTGATAAATGTGAAATATGATGTTTTTGAGGTGAAAAGACCAAGTCGTAAGCCTCAAAAACAGTAATAGTCTAGCCAGGTTGAGGACCAAGATACTGGGGCCCAAGGGTCTAGCCGAGTTAAGATCCAAGAGACTGGGTCTGTTACATTATCCATGGATATATATTGCCTATGGGGCTAGACACAAGGTGTCAATATGGACAAAAGCAGTAACTCTGAACTTTGAATAGCATATTAGATTCTTTTAGGCCCATGCTTGCCTTTGTTTTAATGTAAATTATAAAATGTGATGCAAATGATTAATATGTTGAGATATAATGTAATGACTTGATATATATTCATATGTATTATGTATGAGCATCGCATTGATCTTTATTGAACCAATGTTTGTACCACTAAGCTTTCTGCTTAGCGTGATTATGATTCATCGCGCAGGTGACAGGGTAGATCCGTTTATGCCGGAGAGCTCGTCTAGACCGAGTCGAGTCTAGGCTTGAGTTTGTGAGAGCAGTGTTGAGTTGTGCACATCAAGATCAGAGATGAACTGCCAGCATGTATAAATTTCATATTTTTGTACTAATTGATTTTGATGTAATCATATGTATAATTCACTGCATTTTTCGCTGCTTTTTAAACTATTGTTTTGGATAAACTTTTGGGGTAATGAAGTTATATGAATATGCATTTTAGTAAGGGTTGTTTTATCTATTAATTTCTATAAAATAAATTAAATGTTTTAGTTTCTTCAGATTTTAGAAATGATGACTTTGATTTTATTGTAAAGATTGGTTTGTTTTAAAATAAACTGTGACACCCTTGTATCCGGTATACATATATCACATGTTGTGTGGGTGTATGCGGTGTGCGTATATGGGGTACGGGGGTGTGACAACCTTAATTTGAAAACATTGCATTTGTATGACATATGCATCTTTCACATGCATTTTAAATGATATATGTTGTTTTTGTTGAAACTATATGATGTTGATGTTTAGTTATTGTTTTGATGATTATTTGTATTCATATGTATGATTTTTTATTTGAATGATTTGTCTTAGTTGAATGAATTTGGACCAGATGTTAAATCATTATTTCTACATGTGCAAATCCTCTAACTACGCCTATTTTGATCATACAACATAGTCCATCATCAAAAACTATGATTTTACTTATTTTCAAAAACTTTTTTTGTCTCTTAAGATCTCTAGACATGATGAGTGGTCACAGAAGATGATGGCCTGATGGTCTTACTAGATGAAGGTATTGTGTGATCGAAAATTAGCTGGGGCGGTTGCAAGAATACAAAACATTTTGACCACTATCTGGTAGTGCTAGCTTGAGTGGTCATCGTACAGGAATGACTATCACTAGACATATCTCGCATTCAAATTCTTGAGTTACACGATTGCATGGCAGCACACAACCTATTACTTTGAAAAAATAAATCCTATGAAAAATTGCCCAATTTTGCCAATTTTTCCCTTAAATGGTCAAAAATGCCTAGTTTGTGAATTTTTGCTATAAAAACAAACTTTAAATGAATTTTTACAATTTTTAATCGCTCTAGAACTCCTTAATACTTCTTTTTCTCCCTAAAACTCTTCCAAGTCTTTCAAATCCTGAAAATCCTATATTATTTACTTTTGAAGATTGTTTGAAGTTCTTTGAAGAAATCTTTTGAAGAATTCCTATCCTCTTCTTTTATTTTCTTTGTTTTTGTGTGTTTTCTATTGGAATCATGACATCAAAAACTAAAACCTCCAGGAAGAAACTAACTTCCAAGGAAAAAGGAAAAGGGATTGTGAACCTGCCTTCACCACTACCCAGTAAGAGAGGGGAAAAGATTCATAAACATCATCATGCCTCTTCATCTAAAAAGGTTAGTTATGATAAGCTCAAGAAGAAAATCCTAGAACCCTCCAAGATGCCTAGTTAGGCTATGTTAATAACCCTAGGCATTAAGGATGAGATTTATAAGAGTTTAGATAGAATTGGTTGGAGGAAATTTATATTTCCTAACGAGTTAGGTTGTCCAAGCCTTGCAAAAGAGTTCCTTATGAGCTTCAAAATAGAAAGAGTCACAATGCAACCATTGGGTACTATGAGTTATATTTTAAAGTCTTTGATAAGTATTTTACGGTGTCCATAGATGACTTTGATAAAATTTAAGGATTTCAAACCAAGGGAGCGTTCTCCTATAATGAAGAGAGCTACCCCTTAAAGAATTATTTTAAATTTTAGAAGGATATTCCTATTGAGAATGCCTATGACAATCAAATCTCCAAAGCTAAACACTTTAAAACCTTACCCTTTTGCTCCTTCATAGAATTTTTACCAACACCATTCACCAAAGGGCCAATGGAAATAAGAAAGTCACTCAATGTGACTTATTCTTTATGTATGCCCTTGTTCATGGTTTTAAAGTTCAAACCACCAAAATTCCTCATTGACACCTTCATGCATTATGCAACTTACAAAATCGACACCTTCTTCTTTCATCCCAAATCACTCAAATTGCTAGACATTACAATATGCTCAATGAACTAAACCTAGTAACCTTGAGAGATCCCCTTGACCCCTCTACCAATGTGTAATATCCCAAACTATATCCTAAAATTTTCGGAATGCTTATTATTGTATTTGGATTAAATGTTATAAGTGTATATATGTTTAAGTGGGAAGGCAAGAAAGGAAAGAGGAGTGTGTATATGATGTATATATAGAGGTATATACAACATATACAAGTCAACTAATGATAATTATTAAATAATTTTATAAATGGAAATTAAATTAAGTGGAAGAGGATATTTATATATTTTATTATTTAATTGCTTGGTTGAGAGTTAAAGAGAGCTTGAGTGGTTATTAAGGTTGACTTTGCTCTCTTTCTATCATCTTCTTCTTCTTCTTTCTTTGTTTTGGCTGGCTATCTTCATAGCAAGAGGGAAAGAGAGATTTTGTTCTTCCAAACTCAAGATTTAATGGTGTTTCAAGAGATCAAGTTGGAGTTTGAAGGATTTTCATCATTTTGGTAAGTTTCCAACTGGTTTTCTTGGTTTTCTTTTGAGTTTATGTGTTGAGCTTGGTGTATGGTTGTTGTTGAGATATGTATGTATAATTATGGTGTATTTGAGAGTGTTTGGTCTTATTGGTTTTATTTTGGGTTTGGTTTGAAGGATAGGATAAGTTTGGTGAAAAGAAAGAAATTATTGTGGTTTGTGTATGTGTTGAATTGTGAAGATGGTTGTGATTGTGTTTTGATGCATGAAATTGAGTTGTTTTGATGTTATGCAAGTCTAGTATGGTTTATTGATGTGTTTGGTTAAGATTGTTTGGAGTGGAAAAGGGTAAAGTATGTGGTGTTATTGGTGTCGGAATCAGGATTTTTGGCCTGACACGTCCATGAGCACGGCCAAGTCTTTGGCCATGTCAATGGTTCTGTTTTGTGGATGGGTGACATGACCAGTGACACGCCCATGTCACTGAGCGTGTCATAGCTTCTATGTTGGAGTAGTATTGACACATCCAGTGACATGCCTATGTCACTGAGCGTGTCATAGCTACTGTGATGTTGGTGGATTGACACGTCTAGTGACACGCCCATGTCACTGAGCATGTCATAGCCACTGTGTTGGGGAAGGATTGACACGGCCAATGACATGCCCATGTCACTGAGCGTGTCAAAGCTTCTATGTTGTGAGTTTAGGGCACGGTTAGAGACACGCCTGTGTTGTTGAGCGTGTCATGTGTAGAGTTTTCCCTAGTTGGTTCTTGTTCTTATTTTTATATGTGTATCTCTAAGTGAGTGTGTATCATCACTTTTGGATTAGGTTTTGAAGAGATTGAGTTGCCCTAATCCAAGTGTTGAAGGATTTTTGGAAGAGGAGTGGTTAGTTTGGTGTGAGTTGCTCTTGAGGTAAGTACAAACCCTACATGATTGCATACATTTGCATAACTTTGGGACTTAACACATTTGGTTGTAAATGTGTTAATTAATCTATTACTTTGTTGATACATTTGATTAATGCTATGATTTGCATAATGTGAAAGATATAATGATCATTCAAAATGTATGTACAATGCAATTGGTTATGTATATCTTAATGATGAGATGTGAAGCCATTGTTGTTGGCTATAATGATGCAAAAGAAATATTTGGGGCATTGTTGCCTAGATGATTATGAGAAAATGAGAATGGAATTGATAATGAAATAATAAAAGAATTGTGTGCCTAGTATGTTATTCAATTTTCAGAGTTTTGTTGTTGGTGGCATGCCTAAAAGTAACAATCCCTTGAAGCTGGGTTGGGCTTGGTCCTTGAAGCCAAGTTGGGTTGATGCTGAGCTCCCCTTAAAGCTTGGTTGGGCCTAGTCCTTGAAGCCTAGTTGGGATGTTACATATGAGATGTTTCTCATTGTGATAATGATTCGCCTACGGGCTTGATAATGTGATTATTGAACCAAAATAGTAACTCTGGAATTTGAATAACATATTAGTTTCTTTTGTGCCCATGCTTGTCTTTGCTTAAATGTGAATCATGAATGATGAAACAATTGAATAATATAATGTAATATAAAGTTATGAAATATGGTATCCTTGTGTGTTGTTTCTAATTCTTGAAAGTATGATATTGGCATTTCATTGAATCATATTGTTATTGTGGTTTGTACCACTAAGCCGTAGGCTTAGCACGATTGTGGTTCATCGCGCAGGTGACAGGTTAGAATCGGAGAGTTCTGCTAGACCGAGTTGAGTCTAGGTTTGTGAAGTGTGGATTATTGGACTTCAAGATCAGAGACGAACTTCCAAACATGTATAAACTTTATATTTTGTAAATATTGATTTTGATGTTTATATGTATATACCGCTACATTTTCCGCTGCTTAATAAATAAATGTTTTATCTATTATGTTTTATAATATATCTTAAATGTTTTAAGTTTTCTTATATTGATGAAGAGAGATTGGTTTTCTTTAAAATAGACCGTGACATTCCTATATCCGGTATACGTATATTCCAGATGTAGGTGTACGTGATGTACGTATATTGGGTATAGGGGTGTTACAATTGTTTTGGTATCAGAGCCTAGGTTTGAGATTTTCAACCTAGGTGAATTGTAAGAAAAAGAAAATTTTGAATTTTAAATATGGTTTTTGAATAAGATACATGCTTTGGCACTGGCAGTTTCTGATCTTTGATGAGGCATATTCTGCTGTGTTTGTAGATATAGGCGGTGATGGCGTCTCAGTCACGTCAGTCCGTATATGGTAGTGCTGAGAGTGTAGCTCCTGAAGAGGGTAGAGCTGGAGCTAGGGTTGAGAGAGCTAGAGAGGCACTTGCTCCTGTGCCAGAGAGACCAGCTGTGATAAGGATGCTAAAGTATACTCTGAGGAAGTATAAGGATGCTAAGAAGATGGAGTTTTTGAATCTGAGACAAGATAATCGGACAGTGATAGAGTATGAGATTGAGTATATCCAGTTGAGTCATTATGCCGGTGGAATTATTTCAGATGACATTGATCGATGCAGGAGATTTGAAGAGGGGTTGAGACCCTCTTTTATGTGTATTGTTACTGGTTCTCGGTACCAAGACTTTTCTCAGTTGGTTGCAGTAGCTAGGAGTGTTAAGAGAGCACAGGGTATTGTAGCATCTGCTACTGAGGAGGAGACTAGAGTTAGGTGACCCCAGTTTGAGGTAGGGTCTTCATCTATGAGGAGAGGCAGAGGAAGTTTTGTTCTGAGGTTCAGTAGGAGTCAGAGGCAGCCTAGTAGGTCAGTTCAGTATCAGTAGCAGAGACCGAGACCTACAGTTTCTGTAACTAGTGGACTCCGGTGGTTCAGAGGTCTATTCCACCTACATGTGTCCTTTGTGGTAGGGCACATGGGGGTGCTTGCTGGAAGATGGGTGAACCAAGAGTATGTTTTAGATGTGGGTCACCAGATCATTTCATCAAAGATTGCCCTGGGTTACTGGAAGATAGACAGACTGATACTGCAGTTTCTCGACCCAGTGTCAGCAGAGGAGGTCGAGGAGGTAGAGGTTTTAGTAGAGGTGGTCGACCCGGGATTAGTCAGAGAGGAGGTTCTACATCCGGAGGCAGTAGGCCAGATGAGGCTGGGTCATCTCAACGAGTGTATCTGATGCAGAGGCAGCCAGATGCTTCAGCCATCATTGCAGGTATATTTTCTTTATTTGGCATTTCAGTTCTTGCTCTAATTGATCCAAGATCTACTCATTCATACATAAGTGCATCTATCTTGCCTGTGTCTGAATTGCATTCAGAGTCCCTAGGATTTGATGTCCTGGTGACAAATCCTTTAGGGCACAATGTGGTAGCTAGCAAGGTGCACCAAGATAGTTCAGTTGTGGTGCAAGATGAGGAGTTCTTGGGTGATTTGATTGAAATGCCTTTTAAGGAGTATGATCTGATCTTAGGCATGGATTGGTTGTCTAAGCATGGAGCTATGGTTGACTGTCAGAATAAGTGTGTTACTTTGAGAACTGGTGATGGTAGAAGTGTGATGGTATCTAGTGAGCAAAGACAACTTACATCAATGTTTGTTTCAGCTGTTGCAGCTAGGAAGTTGATTCGAAAAGGGTGTGATGCTTATCTTGCTCATGTTGTAGATACCATAGTAGTGGGTTCTCAGCTTGATAGTATACCCACAGTTGCTGAATTTCCATATGTTTTTCCTGAGGAGTTGCCAGGGTTACCTCCTGAGAGAGAGGTTGAGTTTGGTATCAATTTGTTGCCTGGTACCACTCCTATCTCTATTACTCCTTATCGAATGGCACCTGCTGAGTTGAGAGAGTTGAAGGTGTAGTTGCAGGAGTTGTTAGATAAAGGGTTTGTTCACCCTAGTGTGTCTCCGTGGGGAGCACCTGTTTTGTTTGTAAAGAAGAAAGATGGTACTTTGAGACTGTGCATTGATTATAGACAGTTGAATAAGGTGACTATCAAGAATAAGTATCCCTTGCCTAGGATTGATGATCTCTTTGATTATTTAAAGGGAGCAGCAGTTTTCTCTAAGATTGATTTGAGATCAGGGTACCATCAATTGAGAGTCAGAGCTGAAGATGTGCCTAAGACAGCTTTCTCTAAGAGGTATGGGCATTATGAGTTTTTGGTGATGCCTTTTGGGTTGACGAATGCACCAGCAGCTTTCATGGATTTGATGAATAGGGTGTTTAGACCCTATTTAGATCATTTTGTGGGGGTCTTTGTCGATGATATTTTGGTGTATTCGCATAATAAGGAGGATCATGATAAACACTTACGGATTATATTGCAGACTTTGAGAGAGAAGCAATTGTATGCTAAGCTGTCTAAGTGTGAGTTTTGGCTTGATCAAGTGATTTTTCTTGGTCATATGGTTTTAGCATATGGTATTAGAGTTGATTGTTTAGGTCATTTTTGTACTAGTTTTTAGTATGATTTTATGTGTGTTTTAGTTAATGTTTTGATTGATTTTTGTTTAAAGTGTTTGTTTTAGGTTTAGGTGCAAAAACACCCTTGGAAGATCAAAACCGGGCAAGAAAAGCATGAACCAAGCAAGACATGGCCAAGCCAAGCAAGACATGGCCATGTCCCTCAAAACTTCTTCAAGGCAGTAGCTGACACACCCAGAGACACGGCCAAGCCTCTGGCCGTGTCTCATTCAAAAGGCAAAACAAAGAACCAAAGAAAAGGAGAAAAAGAAGCACACAGGAAGTGACACACCCAGGTAACACGGCCAAGCCTCTGGCCGTGTCCCATTTCATGCCTTGGATACTTGAGCAAGCAAAGAAGGAAAGAAAAGAAGCAGAAACGGACACCATCAAGGGACATGGCCGTGTCCTCTGGCCGTGTCTCACCCTGTACCAAAAGAAAGAAAGAAAGAAAGAAAGAAAAGAAAGGTCCAGTGAGGGACACGGCCAAGAGACACGGCCGTGTCCCATGAAAAATCAAGAGACACGGCCAAGCCACTCTTGGCTTGGCCGTGTCACCTAAAGAAAGAGACCAAGAGACACGGCCAAGCTTGTCTTGGCTTGGCCGTGTCCCACCTGAAAAGTCAAAATTCTTTCAACATAGTGGGGGACAAAGTGGGAGACAAACACTATTGCTTGCCAAAAGAAATAGAAAACAAATAAAAAGTGGGGGACAAAAGGTAATGGGATGAGTTGGAAGGCATGGGTGTTGATTTTTGAATGAATTAAAAGGAGAGGAAGAGGAAAATGGAAAGAGTTCTTGGTTGTTCTTCAACAATTTCTGCAAAAATCGTGGGAGAGGGAGAGAGTGACACTCTCCCTTGTCCCTTCACCTCCAAACCTCCATTTCCATCCTCTCCACCTTCTCCATCTTCCATTGATAGGATCTTTTAGGTTCTTTGGGATAAATTGGGTTACAAGTTCTCAAAGGTTGAAGAAACTTCATTGAAGGGAGTGGTGACTTGAGAAAGCTCCATTCCATCTTCCAAAGGCAAAATCCATTGAAGGTTGGTGACTTGAGAAAGCTCCATCCAAAGGTTTGGTGACTTGAGAAAGCTCCATTCCACATTGCAAAGGGAAATCAACCATTGAAGAGGGCTTGAGTTCTTCATCAAATACATCAAGTGGAGCTAGGAGGAAGACTATCAATCCTACTCTTGGCATCTTCACAAGGGGTTTTTCTATTCTCTCTTTTAATTCATTTCTATTGTTGTTGTTGTATTAATAGAATTGATATTGCAATGGACAATTTGTAATTGTTTTGTATTGAGATGAATATTTGTTATAAATTGATGATGTTGAGCTAAATACCCATGTTTAGGGCTTGTAGTATATTTGGTTGAATGTTTTGATTTGATATTTAAATTGATGTTCCTTGTTGATTGGTTGATTGTATTGCATTAAATGCTAGGTTGATAGATTAGCTACCTATTGATCTTTGAATATTGGATGACGGACTGAGAGGTGAAATCCGGTATTGGAACTATATAATCGACCACCCTATGAATGAATTAGAAATATAAGTTCTAGGGTTTCGTTAATTTGGTCATGTAAAGGAATTGGTCATTGTTAATTCATGAATGTGAGAACTAATGGATTGGTATTTGACTAATTAATCTTAAGGAACAAATTAATTTACAAGGTTATGTTAATTGACAATTGAGAATTGAGCTTTGATTTAATGGACCTATGACCCTAGGCACCTTCCCAAGAACCAATTTGATCTTGTACACCCACACACATTACTCTCTACGCACGTTTAATTTAGGTTTAAATTAATCTCGCATATTTCATACAACAAACACTTCAGCATTTAAATACTTGTCAATCAAGCTATTACGAACCACACCTTCTTGGGGAAACGATCTTGGGGCGATCACCTTTGCTACAGCTACCTCGTATACTTGCGAGTGACGCTTTGTAGTAGTACTTAATTTGAGCGCAACAAGTTTTTGGCGCCGCTGCCGGGGATGGCTGTCGCAGTAGTAATAGTTTGATTTTTCTTTTCATTGTTTGTTTATTTTCTGTAAATTGTTTGTTTGTTTTGTTTTTCTTTCAATTTAATTGTTTGTTTGTTTTCTTTTAAATTGTTTGTTTGTTTTGTTTAAATTTTTGTTGTTTGTTTTCTTTGAGTTTCTAAGTGCCTTGTGTAAAGATGCAGTTTTCAAGGCATGGAGGAGTTTATGATAGGAACGATGATTCTAAAATGGCATGGCAATTAGCAGAATTGACAAATCAACTTAAGGTGCTAAATGCAAGAGGAAGAGCACCTATGCCACGCCAAGAGATATGCGCAGCATGTGGCAATGTAGGCCATAGTGCAAACACGTGTTCCATGGGTTTTGGACGATACCAAAAATGGCAAGAGGAAGAATATGACTACCAAGGTTTCCAGCAAATGGGAAGAAATGACACATATTCCAATCCTCATAATCCCAGCTGGATTAGCCAACCAAATTTTTCTTGGGAAAATCAACAGCAAATTCCACCTCAAAATTTTTTTCAACCTTACCAAAGAAATCCTTACTCTCAAGAACAATATTCAAATCAAGAGTACCTTAAGACACCCACATTTGAAGATAGTTTAAATGCCTTCATTCAAACTAGTGCACAAAACCAAGATAAACTTAAGGAACCCACTTTGGAAGATAGTTTGAATGCCTTCATTCAAATTAGCTCACAAAACCATGATCAATTTGAGAAATCCACAGTGGAAGATGATTTGAATGCTTACCTTCAAATAAGCACACAAAATCAGGAAGGGAGCAATGAGAGGTTTGATTCTTTGGAGGAATCATTGAAGAGGATGGAAATGCAAGTTGGGCAACTGACACATCAACTCCAAGCACAACAAGAGGAGGAATTTCCTAGCCAATTGGAGCAAGTCGAGGTAATCACAAAATTGAGGAGTGAACAGGTAATATATAACGATTTTTGTAATTCCTTTGATGCAGGGACTAATCAAGAAGACAATGGCGAGGAGATACTGCCCAACATGGAGGAACCAAGTCAATCAAAGGAGGAGGAGAATTTGGACTCATCAACTTCATCACATTTGTATGAACCTCCGAATCCTTTGCACTCAATTCCATTCCCAAGTAGGCTAAAAGAAGAGGAGCAAGGTAAGCAACTTTCTAACATCTATGATATGTACTCCCAAGGAGAAAGTGGAAATAACCTTGAGATGGGTATGTCTTCAGAAGAAGAACATGAAATGCCCAATGTAGAGATTGAGGAGTGTAAGCTAGTCTTAGATGTTGAAGTTGTTGAGAGGGGACTTGAAATTGTTAAAGTGGATGAAGAAGTGATTCAACCAAACTTGGTTGAACTTAAAGAGTCCCCAAAAATCATCTCTTCTACTCTTGGTAGTAAAGAAGAGCATATACTGGATAGAACCATGTTGCACGATGAACTAGGGTTTTACAAAGTTCCTATTGCACCGGAGGATTACCCTAAGATGACCTTCACATGTTTTCAAATAATGCTACTTAAGCTTAGCAATACATCGGGTATCCTTCAGAATTGTATGCTGACCATCCCTGCAGACATGAGCGACAATTGCATTATGGGTGGAAGGAGCATTGTACATCGCATATGGGAACGATGGAAATCAGGTTTCATCTAAACCCTCCCTGTAGTATGCATGCTCACATTGAGGACAATGTGAATCTTTAAGTGTGGGGTGCATTTTAGTGTTTTGTGTTTTTACTTTTAATTTCATTTTGTATTTTTGTTTAAGTTTAGTTAATGTTTTTAATGTTTTTCGTTGAATAAATGAAAAAAAAAAAGTTCAATTGTTATAAATTGTTGATTGATGACCTTTGAATTTTTGAAGCATGAATTTGAGAATTGAGTAGGATTGGTGCTTATTGTCAATTTTGTCGGTTTTTCTTTGTATTGCCATTAACCTAGTGAGGAATTGAGCCATCAACTTATTATTCTTTTTGTGGGTGAACATCTTTGATTGATGACTTGCTAGAACTTGCTTTGACATACATTTTAAGATTACATAAAAATTTCAATTTGGCATCAAGATGATTAAGGCAATTAGGTGAACCACTTTGGCTTAAAGAGACCATTAAAGAGACCAACCCTATATTCAACCTTAGTTAGCCAATTTTGAGCCTATTTTATTTTTCCTTTTCTTTCTTTTTCACAACACCATTAAGCTTGAACCTTGTTGTTTAACTCTTATCCTTTCATTAGGTCAAGAGCATTTTAAGAGCGTTTATGACCGAGTGTTGTGTTGAATTAAGTGTGGGGTTAAGTTTAGTAGGTTTAAGATTGCAAAGCAATATAAAAAAATAAAAATAAAAAATAAATAAAAAATAAATAAAAATACATATATGTAAATATATTAATAAGAATAATTGTTGTTCTTGTTGAAAGGGTTGGAATGTATCATTGCAATATTTAATAAGTGAGTTCCCTTGAAAAGTTCTTTAATGTCAAGGGGTAGATGAGAGGAAGGTCTTTTGGGATTGTTGGGTTATATATATAAATGGTTACTTCATTCTTGAAGTGCTCTTGAACTTAATGATTAAACTCACATTTCCTAAATATCATGCCTTTACCTTAGCCTCATTACAACCCAATAAAGACCTTTTGATTGATGCTTGATTGTTATTTTGTGGTGGAGATTTGATTGATAAGCAAGCCTATGGTAATAATCTTTCATTGATTGTTATGAGTGTAAACACCACCATGATCAAACACTTGTAAGAGTTGGTGAGGGAGAGATAACATTGGTTATGCATGGAAAGCCACTTAATTGCATGAGTGTCGATTTTGTTTGATTCGATATTGATTGCGGATTTAGGATAGGGAAGTCTTGATGCATCTTTATAACTCTTGAACTTAACAAAATTCATCTTGTTTAGTGTGTTTTGATTTTAGCCTTGCTTGGGGACAAGCAAGGATTTAAGTGTGGGGTAGTTGTTTAGGTCATTTTTGTACTAGTTTTTAGTATGATTTTATGTGTGTTTTAGTTAATGTTTTGATTGATTTTTGTTTAAAGTGTTTGTTTTAGGTTTAGGTGCAAAAACACCCTTGGAAGATCAAAACCGGGCAAGAAAAGCATGAACCAAGCAAGACATGGCCAAGCCAAGCAAGACATGGCCATGTCCCTCAAAACTTCTTCAAGGCAGTAGCTGACACACCCAGAGACACGGCCAAGCCTCTGGCCGTGTCTCATTCAAAAGGCAAAACAAAGAACCAAAGAAAAGGAGAAAAAGAAGCACACAGGAAGTGACACACCCAGGTAACACGGCCAAGCCTCTGGCCGTGTCCCATTTCATGCCTTGGATACTTGAGCAAGCAAAGAAGGAAAGAAAAGAAGCAGAAACGGACACCATCAAGGGACATGGCCGTGTCCTCTGGCCGTGTCTCACCCTGTACCAAAAGAAAGAAAGAAAGAAAGAAAGAAAAGAAAGGTCCAGTGAGGGACACGGCCAAGAGACACGGCCGTGTCCCATGAAAAATCAAGAGACACGGCCAAGCCACTCTTGGCTTGGCCGTGTCACCTAAAGAAAGAGACCAAGAGACACGGCCAAGCTTGTCTTGGCTTGGCCGTGTCCCACCTGAAAAGTCAAAATTCTTTCAACATAGTGGGGGACAAAGTGGGAGACAAACACTATTGCTTGCCAAAAGAAATAGAAAACAAATAAAAAGTGGGGGACAAAAGGTAATGGGATGAGTTGGAAGGCATGGGTGTTGATTTTTGAATGAATTAAAAGGAGAGGAAGAGGAAAATGGAAAGAGTTCTTGGTTGTTCTTCAACAATTTCTGCAAAAATCGTGGGAGAGGGAGAGAGTGACACTCTCCCTTGTCCCTTCACCTCCAAACCTCCATTTCCATCCTCTCCACCTTCTCCATCTTCCATTGATAGGATCTTTTAGGTTCTTTGGGATAAATTGGGTTACAAGTTCTCAAAGGTTGAAGAAACTTCATTGAAGGGAGTGGTGACTTGAGAAAGCTCCATTCCATCTTCCAAAGGCAAAATCCATTGAAGGTTGGTGACTTGAGAAAGCTCCATCCAAAGGTTTGGTGACTTGAGAAAGCTCCATTCCACATTGCAAAGGGAAATCAACCATTGAAGAGGGCTTGAGTTCTTCATCAAATACATCAAGTGGAGCTAGGAGGAAGACTATCAATCCTACTCTTGGCATCTTCACAAGGGGTTTTTCTATTCTCTCTTTTAATTCATTTCTATTGTTGTTGTTGTATTAATAGAATTGATATTGCAATGGACAATTTGTAATTGTTTTGTATTGAGATGAATATTTGTTATAAATTGATGATGTTGAGCTAAATACCCATGTTTAGGGCTTGTAGTATATTTGGTTGAATGTTTTGATTTGATATTTAAATTGATGTTCCTTGTTGATTGGTTGATTGTATTGCATTAAATGCTAGGTTGATAGATTAGCTACCTATTGATCTTTGAATATTGGATGACGGACCGAGAGGTGAAATCTGGTATCGGAACTATATAATCGACCACCCTATGAATGAATTAGAAATATAAGTTCTAGGGTTTCGTTAATTTGGTAATGTAAAGGAATTGGTCATTGTTAATTCATGAATGTGAGAACTAATGGATTGGTATTTGACTAATTAATCTTAAGGAACAAATTAATTTACAAGGTTATGTTAATTGACAATTGAGAATTGAGCTTTGATTTAATGGACCTATGACCCTAGGCACCTTCCCAAGAACCAATTTGATCTTGTACACCCACACACATTACTCTCTACGCACGTTTAATTTAGGTTTAAATTAATCTCGCATATTTCATACAACAAACACTTCAGCATTTAAATACTTGTCAATCAAGCTATTACGAACCACACCTTCTTGGGGAAACGATCTTGGGGCGATCACCTTTGCTACAGCTACCTCGTATACTTGCGAGTGACGCTTTGTAGTAGTACTTAATTTGAGCGCAACAAGTTTTTGAGAGTCAGAGCTGAAGATGTGCCTAAGACAGCTTTCTCCACAAGGTATGGGCATTATGAGTTTTTGGTGATGCCTTTTGGGTTGACGAATGCACCAGCAGCTTTCATGGATTTGATGAATAGGGTGTTTAGACCCTATTTAGATCATTTTGTGGGGGTCTTTGTCGATGATATTTTGGTGTATTCGCATAATAAGGAGGATCATGATAAACACTTACGGATTATATTGCAGACTTTGAGAGAGAAGCAATTGTATGCTAAGCTGTCTAAGTGTGAGTTTTGGCTTGATCAAGTGATTTTTCTCGGTCATATGGTTTTAGCATATGGTATTAGAGTTGATCCAAGTAAAGTTGCAGCTATTTTGAATTGGAGTCCACCGAAGTCTGTGAATGAAGTTAGAAGTTTTCTGGGTTTGGCAGGCTATTATCAACGTTTTATGAAGGGTTTTTCTTTGATAGCTACTCCACTTACCATATTACTTCGGAAGGGAGTTAGATTTGTGTAGATAGATCAGTGTCAAGCAAGCTTTGAGCATTTAAAGGAAATGTTGACTCAAGCTCCTGTTCTTACCCTGCCTGTAGAAGATAAACCATATGTGATTTATAGTGATGCTTCACATAGTAGTTTAGGATGTGTTTTGATGCAAGAAGGGAGAGTCATAGCTTATGCTTCTCGGCAGTTGAAGCCGCATGAGCTTAATTATCCGACGCATGATTTGGAGTTGGCAGCCATAGTGTTTTCTTTGAAGATTTGGCGACACTACTTGTATGGAGAGAAGTGTTTTATCTATACAGATCACAAGAGTTTGAATTATTTAGGGGTTCAGAGAGAGCTAAATCTTCGACAGAGACGGTGGTTGGAGTTAATTAAAGACTACAACTGTTTGATTGATTATCATCCTGGTAAGGCAAATGTTGCTGATGCCTTGAGTCGAAAGTCTTTGGCAGGTTTGACTGCTTATTCGCTCTCGTTGCTTGTTGAATTGAGAGCGTTGCATGCTAGTTTTGAATCATGTGATGATGGTGCTTTGTTAGCTCATTTGTAATTGAGACTGGTGTTGTTGGATAAGATTAAAGAGGCTCAGTTGGCTGATGAGAAAATTTAGAAAGTTGTGCCAGATTGCCAAAAGGGGGAGAGCTGAGATTTTCTTGTGAGAGATGATGGCAGCCTTTGGTACAAAGATAGATTGTGTGTTCTTGATGATGCAAGATTGAGAAAGATAATTTTGAAGGAAGCACATCAGTCGGTTTTTGCTATGCACCCTGGGAATACCAAGATATATCATGATTTGAAACAACTTTATTGGTGGTCAGGTATGAAGAGGGACATAGTGGAGTTCGTATCCAAATGTCTCACTTGTCAGAGAGTGAAAGCTGAACATCAAGTTTCAACAGGGTTGCTTTAACCTTTATCAATGCTAGAGTGGAAATGGGAACATGTGACAATGGATTTTGTGAGTGTTTTGCTATTGACTCAGAAGAAGCATGATGCCATCTGGGTGATTGTTGATCAATTGACGAAGATAGCTCATTTTCTTCCAGTTCGGATGGACTATTCTTTGGAGAAGTTAGTTGATCTGTATATTAGTGAGATTGTGAGATTGCATGGAGTCCCAATTTCTTTGGTGTCTGATTGAGATCCCCAGTTTACTTCAAAGTTTTGGAAGAGTTTGCATAATGCTTTGGGTTCACAATTGCATTTTAACATTGCTTTCCATCCTCAGACAGATGGGCAATCAGAGAGATTGATTATCATCCTGGTAAGGCAAATGTTGCTGATGCCTTGAGTCGAAAGTCTTTGGCAGGTTTGACTGCTTATTCGCTCTTGTTGCTTGTTGAATTGAGAGCGTTGCATGCTAGTTTTGAATCATGTGATGATGGTGCTTTGTTAGCTCATTTGTAATTGAGACTGGTGTTGTTGGATAAGATTAAAGAGGCTCAGTTGGCTGATGAGAAAATTTAGAAAGTTGTGCCAGATTGCCAAAAGGGGGAGAGCTGAGATTTTCTTGTGAGAGATGATGGCAGCCTTTGGTACAAAGATAGATTGTGTGTTCTTGATGATGCAAGATTGAGAAAGATAATTTTGAAGGAAGCACATCAGTCGGTTTTTGCTATGCACCCTGGGAATACCAAGATATATCATGATTTGAAACAACTTTATTGGTGGTCAGGTATGAAGAGGGACATAGTGGAGTTCGTATCCAAATGTCTCACTTGTCAGAGAGTGAAAGCTGAACATCAAGTTTCAACAGGGTTGCTTTAACCTTTATCAATGCTAGAGTGGAAATGGGAACATGTGACAATGGATTTTGTGAGTGTTTTGCTATTGACTCAGAAGAAGCATGATGCCATCTGGGTGATTGTTGATCAATTGACGAAGATAGCTCATTTTCTTCCAGTTCGGATGGACTATTCTTTGGAGAAGTTAGTTGATCTGTATATTAGTGAGATTGTGAGATTGCATGGAGTCCCAATTTCTTTGGTGTCTGATTGAGATCCCCAGTTTACTTCAAAGTTTTGGAAGAGTTTGCATAATGCTTTGGGTTCACAATTGCATTTTAACATTGCTTTCCATCCTCAGACAGATGGGCAATCAGAGAGAGTGATACAAATTTTAGATGATATGTTGAGAAGCTGTGTCATTGAATTCTCTGGAAGTTGGGATAGATTTTTACCATTTATGGAATTTGCTTATAACAATAGTCATCAATCTAGTATTAGAATGGCACCTTATGAGGCATTGTATGGTAGAATATGCAAAATGCCTCTATGTTGGAATGAAGTTGGAGAAGGCAAATTGGTTGGTCCCGATTTGATTAAAAAAACAAAAGAGAAAGTGAAAATAATTTGGAATCGGTTAAAAGCAGCTTCAGATCGACAGAAATCATATTCAGATTTGAAGAGAAAAGACATAGAGTTTAATGTTGGAGATAAAGTATTTTTAAAAGTGTCTCTTTGGAAGAAGATTTTGAGATTTGGCCGCAAAGGGAAGTCGAGTCCTCATTTTATTGGACCTTATGAGGTATTGGAGAGAGTTGGACCAGTTGCCTATCGTTTAGCTTTGCCGCCTGAGTTGGATAGAATTCACAATGTCTTCCATGTCTCTATACTACGGAGGTACAGATCAGACTCATCTCACATTCTGTCAGTATAATCCATTGAGGTGAGTCCGGATCTGACTTTTGAAGAAGAACCAGTTGCTATTTTGGCACATGAAGTCAAAGAGTTGAAAAATAAGAAAGTGCCACTTGCAAAGGTTCTTTGGAAGAATCATGCTAGAGAAGAGGCAACTTGGGAGAGTGAGCAAGCGATGCGAGATCAGTATCCTCAATTTTTTCAGACTTGAGATCAGGTAATTTCGAGGACGAAATTTATTTTTAGAGGGGGAGAATTGTAATATCCCAAACTATACCCTAAAATTTTTGGAATGCTTATTGTTGTATTTGGATTAAATGTTATAAGTGTATATATGTTTAAGTGGGAAGACAAGAAAGGAAAGAGGAGTGTGTATATGTTGTATATATAGAGGTACATACAACATATACAAGTCAACTAATGAGATTTATTAAATAATTTTATAAATAGAAATTAAATTAAGTGGAAGAGGATATTTATATATTTTATTATTTAATTGCTTGGTTAAGAGTTAAAGAGAGCTTGAGTGGTTATTAAGGTTGACTTTGCTCTCTTTCTATGTTTTGGCCGGCTATCTTCATAGCAAGAGGGAAAGAGAGATTTTGTTCTTCCAAACTCAAGATTTAATGGTGTTTCAAGAGATCAAGTTGGAGTTTGAAGGATTTTCATCATTTTGGTAAGTTTCCAAATTGTTTTCTTAGTTTTCTTTTGAGTTTGTGTGTTGAGCTTGGTGTATGGTTGTTGTTGAGATATGTATGTATAATTGTGGTGTATTTGAGAGTGTTTGGTCTTACTGGTTTTGATTTTGGGTTTGGTTTGAAGGATAGGACAAGTTTGGTGAAAAGAAAGCAAGTATTGTGGTTTGTGTATGTGTTGAATTGTGAAGATGGTTGTGATTGTGTTTTGATGCATGAAATTGAGTTGTTTTGATGTTATGCAAGTCTAGTATGGTTTATTGATGTGTTCGGTTAAGATTGTTTGGAGTGGAAAAGGGTAAAGTATGTGGTGTCGTTGGTGTCGGAATCAGAATTTTTAGTTTGACATGCCCATGAGCACGGCCAAGTCTTTGGGCATGTCAATGGTTCTATTTTCTGGATGGGTGACATGCCCATGTCACTGAGCGTGTCATAGCTACTGTGATGTTGGTGGATTGACACGTCCAGTGACACGCCCATGTCACTCAGCGTGTCATAGCCACTGTGTTGGGGAAGGATTGACACAGCCAATGACATGCCCATGTCACTGAGCATGTCAAAGCTTCTGTGTTGTGAGTTTAGGGCACGATTAGGGACATGCCCGTGTTGTTGAGCGTGTCATATGTAGAGTTTGCCCTAGTTGGTTCTTGTTCTTATTTTTATATGTGTATCTCTAAGTGAGTGTGTATCATCACTTTTGGATTAGGTTTTGAAGATATTGAGTTGCCCTAATCCAAGTGTTGAAGGATCCTTGGAAGAGGAGTGGTTAGTTTGGTGTGAGTTGCTCTTGAGGTAAGTACAAACCCTACATTATTGCATACATTTGCATAACTTTGGGACTTAACACATTTGGTTGTAAATGTGTTAAGTAATCTATTACTTTATTGATACATTTGATTAATGCTATGATTTGCATAATGTGAAAGATATAATGATCATTCAAAATGTATGTACAATGCAATTGGTTATGTATATCTTAATGATGAGATGTGAAGCCATTGTTGTTGGCTATAATGATGCAAAAGAAATATTTGGGGCATTGTTGCCTAGATGATTATGAGAAAATGAGAATGGAATTGATAATGAAATAATAAAAGAATTGTGTGCCTAGTATGTTATTCAATTTTCAGAGTTTTGTTGTTGGTGGCATGCCTAAAAGTAACAATCCCTTGAAGCTGGGTTGGGCTTGGTCCTTGAAGCCAAGTTGGGTTGATGCTGAGCTCCCCTTGAAGCTTGGTTGGGCCTAGTCCTTGAAGCCTAGTTGGAATGTTACATATGAGATGTTTCTCATTGTGATAATGATTCGCCTACGGGCTTGATAAATGTGATTATTGAACCAAAATAGTAACTCTGAAATTTGAATAACATATTAGTTTCTTTTGGGCCCATGCTTGTCTTTGCTTAAATGTGAATCATGAATGATGAAACAATTGAATAATATAATGTAATATAAAATTATGAAATATGGTATCCTTGTGTGTTGTTTCTAATTCTTGAAAGTATGATATTGGCATTTCATTGAATCATATTGCTATTGTGGTTTGTACCAGTAAGCCATAGGCTTAGCGCGATTGTGGTTCATCGCGCAGGTGACAGGTTAGAACCGGAGAGTTCTGCTAGACCGAGTTGAGTCTAGGTTTGTGAAGTGTGGATCAAATTCGATTAGATTTATTTCTGTAATAACACCTATCCAAAGTTATGCACATAACCAGGCTGGACGTTTAGAAACACCTCATAATTGTTCCACATGAAAAAATTAATTTCAAATATTTGAAAGATCAAATATAAAATAAATTTATCTAGTACTTTAGTTTTCAATTAGTGAATAAGAAATACATATTTATTTTGTTACAGAAAGTAGAATTTAGTTAGGCATTTGCATAAGATGCCTAATATTTTAAATCCTAAACATCATATGAAATATCTATTACTAAATCTATTAAATATTGAAAAATCAATTATATCCAACGATTGAGGATTGTGCGTGTTGCACAATATTATATAGAAATTGAGAACATAGAATAAAAATATTCTAATACTCTTATTATTTTTTAGTTAAAAATTAATTTCGTTGATTTTCAACCTAACGGTCCTATATTGTCATATGGTAATTTTTACCTATGCCACGGTAAAAGACTAATTGTCTAGTTTTATTATTTTATGATATAACACATGAGTAGTGTTATTGACCTTAATAATTGTTATTGTTGAAAATAATATTCTTAATTTGTTTTAATTAAGTTTTTTTCTTAAAAATTTTATTACATATCATAATAATAATAATTCAAAAACTCCTCTTTCTGTGTGCAAGTTCTCTGTCATATCTAGTTCATGTTTCTTATTCTTTTAGGGATGGGGGTGTGTTCTTAGTTGTTCCATGGAGTTAGAAAACGTTTTTGACAATATCAATCTTGATGACGATGAACTAGAAGCCTTTGATAGTGTTCCTGAAGAGAAGATAGTATGTTTGGTGGGCAAGCTTCTCACTGATCGCAGAATTAATTTTGGGGCTCTCCATGTAATGTCCCATCTAGGTTAAATTAAATAATGCATATAATTAATTAACCTAAAAAGGACAAAAGAAATGTATAAGTTAATTTTGGTCAAACCGAATGAGTAACTAATTATTTAAAGTCAAATTGAAATAATAAATACAAGAATATACATATGTACATATATTCGGTATGGAAATGACATAAATCAAGAAATTGAAATTTGTAATGTTAAATCCAATTTATTAAAAGTAAACTAGTTGGGCTAGAACTAGAGTATGGAATTTTGTTGTAAGTTAAAGGTTTAAATTAGATTACGTCCATAAAATTCGAATAAACAACCACCCTAATATATGAAAGAAACTTTAAAAAGAAAATGGACGTGTATGCAAATGAAGCCCAAAAGTGAAGCCCAAACTGTGATGCATATGCATGAGTATGCATTTGAATGATGATGATGATGATAGGTAGCACAGTCATTACTATGGCCATAATTAGTAATTATTCCATGTAATAAAATAATAAGAGTGGAAACTTAAAACCACTAGCCAAGTTGATGCTCTTGGAAGGAGGTAATGCAAGATGGCATAATGCATCCAAAAGGAACGACAAATGGCAAAAACAATCATTTTAACACACATTATTAACAATGATTTTATGAGTAAAATATTAATTTGTTAAATTGATGAAAGAAGCTACTATTGTGTCGTGTAAATGGAAGAAGGAAGAGAAATGACACGTGGCAAGTGATGATTTTCATGCATGCAATGTATGGCTTGTGAAAGACAAATGAGCAGCTTCTTACAAGCAACCTTTGCTAGTCTTTTATATAAACCCATAACCAAAGCCATGAAGAGCTTTTCATCCTTTGGAAACCAAGGCACTCTTAAAAATCTCTTAAATGAATTTTTAGTTTTGTTTTAGTTAAAAGATGAACTTGAGATTGAAGGACATTAAGAAAGGAAGTTCTTACAAATTTTGTTTTTTTTTTTTCTCTTAATTAGAAAGAAAATATTAAATTGAAAGATTTAACTTGATGATTGAAATTATATTTGGATGATTAATTTGATGATTGAAATTATATTTGGATGATTAATAATTATAATTGATGATCAAAAATAATGAAATAAAGGAATGTAATTGGAAATGATTATAGGTATGTAATAAAATCATGAGATATATATATATATATATATATATATATATGTATGTGTGTGATGATTGTTGAAATTTCTGTTTATGTTTTATAAAGTGGCTTGACTAAAATTTTAGACTGATTTAAAGAAGTTCAATGAATATAAAATTTTAATTGAGAAATTATCTATGTGTTAATAGTTATCCTATGGAATTTTATAATTTTTAAAGATATTTTACTATTTAATAAAAGTAGAAGAAGATAGATTATTAGAGTTATACTAGTAATTTAGAATCTATAGAGGTTAAAAAATCTATTTAAAAATTATAATACAACAATCCAGAAAAAATCTAAAATATTACATACATGATCATATATATGTTTACGATATATAGTTAAAATTTCATAAATTTTAATAAAGTTTTAATTATAGAAACAAATTCAAAAATTGATACTGCCAAAATAATGACTGTAAAATCAAAATTTGTAGGGTTGAGTAAACATAATTTCAAAACATAGCAAATGAACGTATAAAATTATGAAATTTTTGGTATAAGTTTCTATATATGTCTGTGTTATTTGATTAAAATTTCATAAATTTTGATATCTGAACAAAATGGGTAAATAGATACTATCAAGAGAAAGTGTTAAAGAAATAGAATATGTAAGTTTGAAACACCTAATTTTTAAATATAGTAAAAAAAAACTTAGAAAATGTGAAATTATATATATATATATATATTTGTCTAACTTTCATGGTTTAAATCTCATAAGTTTTGGTGAAGATTTAATAATGAAAGAAAAGTAGAAAAGTGAGACAGTTTTGTACAAATTAGAATTTGGCATTTTTAAAGATTGGTAAATAAATTAAGATTTAGTTAGTAAATGTATGAAAGAAATTATGAAAAGTTATATGTGGATCTATAAATGAATTAAGAATAAATATGGAGTTTTGATGAACTTTTAATCAAGGTTTCATAATTAAAATAAATAAAAGTATTATTTTATGATTACAAAATTACATTTGAGAATTTCATTAAAGTTATTATTTTTTTGTTAAATTGTCATTTATTGATTTCTTATGAGTATTTTAAGGTTAAACCATTTTCTTTAGATTATATATGATTACAAATATTTAAGAATTTATAAGTTTTAATAGTATGAGTTTTTCATAAATGATTTACTATGTTAAAAGAATATTTATATCTACTTAAGTTCAACATTATTATTGATTTTTACAAAGTAATTATGGGAACGATTATAATTGAGTTATTACTCTTAAAAGTGAGTTTTTGAGAATAAATGGATGACTTTTCATATAAAATACATATAAACTCTTAAACTAGGTCCTTATTATTCTGAAGGAATTTTAAATTAAGATTGAAAGAGATCTAAAAATTACAAAATAATGGTATATTTTTTTTTTAATTTTCTTTTCTTTTTTTTTTTCATCTTTCCCTCGTTTTTCCTCTTTCTTTTTTTTTTGTTAACCATTTACTTTTTTTTCTTTAACTTAAGCATATATATATATATCTAATTAATTATTTAATTAATTTAATATTAAGATATTATTAATCTTATTCCTATCCAAAATTAATTTTAATTTTCTTCTCTTTATTTATTTTTTTATTTATTCCAACTCATATATATGTTATATATCTTTACATACTTTTGCGTACATCATATATATACTATATATAAATTATGTATATATAGTATATATATTTATATATTTTATATTTATATCATGTATCTCTCTCTTCTAACATATTAATTAATCATCCACATTAATTATTCCAATATATACCAAAAATGTGGATGTTATATTTCTATCTCCCTTAAATAATTTCATCCTCGAAATTACCTATTCTAAACATACACCACCAAAATCTAACATCAATCTCAACTCCCTGTAAAATCAACTACACATTTATTATCACAATTATCACCATCGTTAACTAAATAATCTACACTCTCCCCCTTATGAGCATCCTGAATCATCTTCTGAAATTTCAAACCTCACTTTTGTGTTTCTCTAATCTGACTAAGCAATCATATCCTCGAAATAACATTTCAATCAAATAATCCAAGAATTCAATATCATGAATCACCACAGGACAGTCTTAGTGCACCTTACTAATTATTACACTATACTTCAAAAAAATAATAATTAACACATCTTACTTTAAAGATTCAATATATTTATCAACACACTTCTATTGTGCCACTCTGATCTATGCGTCCTAGATGTCATCTCAACTTATACATGTTACAACATACTCAAATGTTGTCACATCTGATACCAACATAAGTGCTAATGCATATGCATGTATCACAACTCAAATTACATTTTAAACATTCCCCTTTCTCTCTTTAAATCCATTTAGGCTTAGAATCTTAAACCTAGGCTTTGATACCAAAATAAATGTAACACCTTTATATCTTAAATATGCATAATACATATACTCTGTATACGTAAAATATATATCTAGGATACAAATGTACTATAATAAATATCTGTAAAATTTACCATTTAATAATAAAAATATAATTATGAAAAATGTAACATCAGTTGAATGCAAAATCTCTGGAAAAAAATTCACCAGAGTTTTGTTTATAATTTTAATAATCCACAAATCATCCAACATTCAACATGCACAAAGAAACACTCCCCAAGACAATATTTACTACCAATTTTCCAAATCACTACTTTATTAATTAATATATTAAGCTTGTAAATCTAAAACATTTCTCATTATAAGTATTTGTGTATATATATTCATAACATATTCAAAATCCATTAATATACATATAATATGATTCAATTGTATAAAAACCAACATACATATTAACAAAATTATACATATATGTTACACCATCCCAGTTGGTCTTATGGCTCACTTAATCTCCAAGTCCCAATCACAGTACAAATTACCCTAGTCTACACTTTTAATACCTGCGTGATACACAATACCGCACTAAGCCAGAGCTTAGTGGCACATACCTTGCCAATTTAAATAATTTAAAAATTCAATGCATGCTTTCATATTCACCACACTTTATGCTACCAACACGTAAACAACACTAGTAATCACATTCCTTATCTTATAAAATATTTAAATATCCTTAGCATGTAAATTTATTATTTGTTACACATTCCTAATTTTATAAAATACTTAACACTATTGCCTTAGAATTACCATTCATTAACACATTTATATATCAAACATTTCTCAAACATACATACATTGAGCCCAATAAATCTCTATATAATACCCAAGTTCTAGAAAAATTGATTTTTGGTCTATTACAACATCAATTTCACGACCCAGCTCTCCTCGGGTTTATTTTCAATCTCAATCTTATGATCTAGCTCTGCTTAGGTCTAATAACATATACAACACAAGGCCTAACTCTGATCAGGACTATCAACATACGCAAAACCAACATCAACTTTCTATGCATAGTCAAACACACATGACATATTTACACAACCACATTCTCTTTTCATCTCAAGACTTTTCGATACTTTTCAAGTGACTTTCACATTTCATCTCAATTTCCATTTCCTAAGTGACCATCTTATGCTATGATTACTTTCACATCACAATTTCATGTTCTCATTTCATTTGTCAATTTCTCATTATTTATATACATATATCACCTCACATAACATACACATTATCACATTGTATCAATTTTTATCATATTCACTCTTTTTCCACAACTTCTCATATTCTTCATATTCCTTAACTTTTTTCCACATTTCCTATTTTTATATTCAATTTTCACATTTTTACATCACATTTAACATAATGCACAATTCATACAAAATATATATAACAACTACCTTAGCCATAATATAATGGCTTAGCATATCATATTTCATATTTTTCACACACTTTTACTTAAAAATGTGCATTTATATAAAAATCAGTATCAAAGTGGCATGACACATTCACAAAGTCATAATATGTTATGCCAACTCAAATACAATTAACATATAAGTTGTTAAAGTATGCATTAACCTCGGAGATACCAAATCCCATATTAATTCACCACCCAAGTATTACTTCACCTATTGCCCTTCCTCTTTTTGATTTTACAATTCCACCTTACTCAATCCTAAACCACATTATAAATGAAAATATTCCATTAGCAACACATTTCAAGTCAAAGTAATCAACCAAACATTATACTCTTACTATCCAAATTCCACCAAAAACCATAATTTTCACTACTGCTTCTCTTAAACTTCAACAAAACCCATCCATTTTCACCATCCAACCGTAAATTCATTACTTTCACACCAAAATAACATCATCACAATTCATGATAACAATTATCTAAGCCTCAATAAAAATATCACTTTTCACAAAATCTAGTCATAAACCCTAACTTTACCAAATAAGCTTACCTTAATCAATTGATCACTAAATCATCATATACACATCCCAATCACTTCATAACTATCATCCTTTTGAATTAAAAACCATTTGCTCTCTCAACCATTTTAGACATAATCTTCAAATTAAATAAAAACAAGCTTAAATGAAAAAATTCTTACTTAATTCCTTGATAAATCTTCAAAATCACCTTAAATTATATGAAATCTTTGTGAAATTTGATGGATGTTGTGTAACACCCCTATACCCCGTATACGTACACAGCATGCTATTACGATCGTAATATACGTATACTGAATATAGAAATGCCACGATATACTTAACAAATGACTCATCCCTTTTACAAAAACATGAACAAATTTTAATCATTTAAAAGAAATTATAAAAGACAAAAGATAAAATGTTTATTTAAAAGCAGCGGAAAATGTAACAAATATTTACAAATATATATACATCAAAATTCGAGTTTTACAAAACATAAATTATATACATGTTTGGCAGTATGTCCTTGATCTTTAAGCTCCACTATCCACACCTCAAATCTAGACTCTACTCGGCCTAGAGGAACTCTCCGGTTCTTCCCTGTCACCTGCGCGATAAACCACAATCGCGCTAAGCCAACGGCTTAGTGGACAAACTACAAGGATATCATGCTATAATGAAATGCCAATGTCATATCATCCAACATACAAGTGATTCTCAAGAATCTCATATTTCATGACATTACCTTTCATTGTATCAAACATTCGTGTTATCAATTATAGGACATAGTGAACTCAAAACAAGCATAGATCTCAATATTTATTTATTCATCATTTATAAATCACATAGAAAACAAAGACAAGCAAGGGCCAAAAAAAAACTAATATGTTATTCAAAGTTCAGAGTTACTGCTTTGGTCCATATCATAATCATCAAGCCCATAGGCAACATATATAGATATATCTCTATCCATGGATAGGGTAATAGACCCAGTCTCTTGGACATCACCCACTAAACTCGAGGAGATCCTCAACCCGGCAAGACTGTTACCTATAACAGACCCAGTCTCTTGGACCTCAACCCGGATAAACCAAGAAGATCCTTAACCCGGCAAGACTGTTACTATAATTCATTTTTCACATTTATCATTTCACATTTTTCAACTGGAATCGGCTTACGACCCGGTCTTTTCACCTATCCAGTAATTCATAGGCATGCCGCCAAACTCAGAACTCTGAAAGTTGAATAACACATTAGACACACAATCTTTTCATTTATTTATATCTTTGCACATTTCTTTCTCAATTCATTTCTCATTTCATTCTCATAATCAATTAGGCAACTATGCCTCAATTATAATTTATTTGCATCATCATAGCCAACAATCATGGCTTCTTATCACATCAAGATATCATCATAACCAACAATCATGGCTTCTCATCACATCAAAATATCATCATAACCAACAATCATATCATTTACAACATTATAACTCATAACATTGATTTCACATCTCTTTATGTCTCAATTCTCATTTAAGTACTCACAATCAATTACATTGAACATCCATTAAGAATGATCATCATATATATATATATATATATATATATACATAACAATTTACCTTATTCATAGATTTAAAATTCTCAACATACATTATTCATATGCATCATCAATGTTCACATTATATCATACATCATATTATTAATAAGCATCAACAATACATTAAATTTCTTAACACATTTACAATCAAATGTATGTTAAGTCTCAACATCATATGAATGTATGCAATAATGTAGTTTGTACTTACCTTAAGCACCACTTATACAAATCTATACACTTCTTCTTCCAACAATTCTTCACTTCTTAAATTAGGGCAAATCACCTTCTTCCCAAACCTAGTCCAAAAATGGTACAATACATGAATTCCAATACAATTTATCACTTAATAACCTCATCTTAGACCTTTAGATCACAAATTATAACTAAATACCACATGTTAGAGCCCACGGCCGTGGCCACCCCAACCCCCACGGGCGTGGGTTAAAGAATGGTTCTACCTCCCTTGCTCCAAACCTCCACGGCCAGGGTTACAAATGGCCACGGCCATGGCAACCAAGGCCACGGGCGTGGCATCCAAAGTGCTACTGCTTCTGACCAAATTCACATATTCTAAGCTTACAACTCTAACAAACACAAACAACATGAAGATCTATGAAAATAATTGATCAAACTCAAGTTAAACATCACTCACCACTTCAAAACTCTAAAACCAACAACACTCTTACTCTTTCAATACCAACATCAACTTAACTTATCATCTTCAAACCAAAACCAACACCACAATCAATTAAATTAAACATATTCCAACATATAAAAATCAACACAACCCTACTTTCAAACATCAACCATCAAACTTTTACACAACTTCAAATAAACAAGAGAAATCAAGAGAGAACTTACCAAAATTGATGAATCTTCAAAATTTTCTAACTCAATCACTTGAATCTTCCTTCAATTTGAAACTTGGAACTCAAAACAACCTCTTGCTCTCTTGTCTTGGTGATGCCCGACCACCCAAAAGAAAAGAAGAAAATGAAAGAGACAAAACAAGCAAAGTCAAATTTCTCTTCTCTTTAAACCTCCACCAAGCATTCCAAATGAGAAATTACTTAAATACCCTCATCCATTTATTTTAACTTCCTTTCATTTACATGCCCTTTTTAGTAATTTCATACATAACAAAATAAATATCTTCTTCCTTTGACCATCCATTTGACTTGTGTATATGTTATATATATTCCCATATATACAACATATACACTCTCTTTTAAATTATTTTCTCTTTCCAATAACATATACATTTTAATTCAAATAAAACAACAATTATACCAAAACTTCTAGGGCACATTTTGGGATATTACAATTCTCCCCCTCTAAAAAGAAATTTCGTCCTCGAAATTACCTGATATCAAGTCTGAAACAATTGAGGATACTGATCTTGCATTACTTGCTCGCTCTCCCAAGTTGCCTCTTCTTTCCCATGATTCTTCCAAAGAACCTTTACCAATGGCACTTTCTTATTTCTCAACTCTTTTACTTCATGTGCCAAAATAGCGACTGGTTCTTCTTCAAATGTCAGATCCAGACTCACTTCAATGGATTCAACTGGCAAGATATGAGATGGATCCAATCTATACCTCCGCAACATCGAAACATGGAATACATTATGGATCCTATCCAACTCAGGTGGCAAGGCAAGTTGATAAGCAACTGGCCCAACTCTTTCCAAAACTTCATACGGTCCAATGAAACGAGGACTCAGCTTCCCTTTTCGACCAAATCTCAATATTTTTTTCTAAGGAGATACTTTCAAAAATACTTTATCTCCAATATCAAACTCTATGTCTCTCCTTTTCAAATCTGAATAAGACTTCTGTCGATCTGAAGCTGCTTTCAACCGATCCCGAATTATCTTTACTTTCTCTTCAATTTCTTTAACCAAATCAGGACCAATTAACTTGCCCTCTCCAATTTCATTCCAACATAAAGGCGTTCTGCATCTTCTACCATACAACGCTTCATATGGTGCCATACCAATGCTAGATTGATGACTGTTGTTGTAAGCAAACTCCACAAGTAGCAAAAATCTGTCCCAACTTCCAGAGAAATCAATGACACAGCTTCTCAACATATCCTCAATAATCTGTATCACTCTTTCTGACTGCCCATCTGTCTGTGGATGAAAAGCAGTACTAAAGTGTAATCAAGAACCCAAAGCCCCATGTAAACTTTTCCAAAACCTCAAAGTAAACCGAGGATCTCGATCAGACACTAAAGAAATTGGGACTCCATGCAACCTTACTATTTCACTTACATACAGCTCAGCCAATCTTTCAAGAGAATAATCTATCCGAACTGGAAGAAAATGAGCTGTCTTAGTCAATCGATCAACAATCACCCAGATAGCATCATGCTTCTTCTGAGTCAATGGCAGTCCAGACACAAAATCCATTGTTACTCTCTCCCATTTCCATTCAGGCACTATTAAAGGTTGAAGCAATCCTATTGGAACTTGATGCTCAGCTTTCACTCTCTGACAAGTGAGACATTTAGACACAAATTCCGCTATGTCTCTCTTCATACCAGACCACCAGTAGTACTGTTTCAAATCATTGTACATCTTTGTACTACCCAGATGCATAGCAAAAAACGATTGTTGTGCTTCTTCCAAAATGATCTTTTTCAAACTATCATCATCAGAAACACACAACCTATCCTTGAACCAAAGACTACCATCACTTTTCACATGAAAATCTCGGCTCTCCCCATTTCGACAATCTGATATAATCTTCTGAATTTTCTCATCCGCTAATTGGGCTTCCTTTATCTGATCCAACAATACTGGTCTTAACTGCAACTGAGCCAATAATGCACCATCATCACATACTTCAAAACTAGCATGCAACGCTCTCAACTCAACAAGCAACAAGAGCGCATACACAGCCAAACCTGTTAAAGACTTCCGACTCAAGGCATCAGCAACTACATTCGCCTTACCAGGATGGTAATCAATCAAGCAGTCATAGTCTTTAATCAGTTCTAACCATCGCCTTTGTTGAAGATTCAGCTCCTTCTGAACACCCAAATATTTCAAACTTTTGTGATCCGTATAGATAAAACATTTTTTCCCATATAAGTAGTGTCGCCAAATCTTCAAAGCAAACACTATAGCTGCCAACTCCAAATCATGAGTCGGATAATTAAGCTCATGCGGCTTCAACTGCCAAGAAGCATAAGCTATGACTTTACCCTCTTGCATCAAAACACATCCTAAACCATTATGTGAAGCATCACTATAAATCACATATGGTTTATCTTCCACGGGTAAAGTAAGAACAGGTGCTTGAGTCAACATTTCTTTCAACTGCTCAAAGCTAGCTTGACACTGATCCGTCCACACAAATCTAACTCCCTTCCGAAGCAATCTGGTGAGTGGAGCAGCTATTAAAGAAAAACCTTTCACAAATCGACGATAATAGCCTGCCAAACCCAGAAAACTTCTAACTTCCGTCACAGACTTTGGTGGACTCCAATTCAGAATAGCTTCAACTTTACTTGGATCGACTCTTATACCATCTGCTGAAACTATGTGACCCAGAAAAGTTACTTGATTAAGCCAAAACTCACACTTTGACAGCTTAGCATACAACTGCTTCTCTCTTAAGATCTGTAACAGAATCCGCAAATGCTTGTCATTCTCCTCCTTATTATGTGAATACACCAAAATATCATCGATGAAAACCACCACAAACTGATCTAGATAAGGCCTAAACACCCTATTCATCAAATCCATGAAAGCTGCAGGTGCATTCGTCAACCCAAAAGGCACTTACTAAAAACTCATAATGCCCATACCTGGTGCGGAAAGCTGTCTTAGAAACATCTTCAGCTTTAACCCTCAACTGATGGTACCCTGATCTCAAATCAATCTTGGAAAACACTGATGCTCCCTTCAATTGATCAAAGAGATCATCAATTCTAGGCAAAGGATATTTATTCTTAATATTCACTTTGTTCAATTGCCTATAATCGATGCATAACCTCATAGTACCATCCTTCTTCTTCACAAATAATACAGGAGCTCCCCACGGTGAAACACGAGGGCGAATAAACCCTTTATCCAACAATTCCTGTAACTGCACCTTCAACTCTCTCAATTCAGTAGGTGCCATTCGATAAGGGGTGATAGAGATGGGAGTGGTACCAGGCAACAAATTGATACCAAACTCAACCTCTCTCTCAGGGGATAACCCTGGCAACTCCTCAGGAAACACATCCGGAAAATTTGAAACTGTGGTTATATCATCAAGTTGAGAACTCCCTACTCTAGTATCCACAACATGAGCGAGATAAGCTTCACACCCTTTTCTAATCAACTTTCTAGCTGTTACAACTGATACAAACAAGGATGTAAGTTGTCTCTGCTCACTAGATACTATCACATCCCTACCATCACTGGTTCTCAAGGTGACACATTTCTTTTGACAATCTACCACAGCTCCATGCTTAGACAGCCAATCCATGCCTAAGATCAAATCATATTCTTTAAAAGGCATTTCAATCAGATCACCAAGAAACTCCTCACCCTGAACCACCACTGCACTATCACGGTGCACCTTGCTAACAACCACACTATGTCCTAAAGGATTTGTCACCAAAACATCAAATCCTAAGGATTCTGAATGCAATTCAGACACATGCAATATGGATGCACTTATGTATGAATGAGTAGATCCTGGATCAATTAAAGCAAGTACTGAAATGCCAAATAAAGAAAATGTACCCGCTATAACTGCTGAAGCATCTGGCTGCCTCTGCATCACATACACCCTCTGAGAAGATCCGGCCTCCTCTGGCCTACTGCCTCTGGATGATGATCCTCCTCTCTGACTATACCCGGATCGACCACCCCTACTGAAACCTCTGCCTCCTCGACCACCTCTGCTAACACTGGGTTGAGAGGCTGCAGACTCAGCCTGCCTATGCTCTTGCATCTCAGGACACTCCCTAATGAAATGGTCAGGCGATCCACACCTGAAGCATACAGGTGATCTACTATATCTCCAACAAACACCCACATGTCTTCCACCACACTGAACACATACAGGTAGAGTAGACCTCTGCATTACGGGAGTCGGGGCACTGGCTACAGAAGTTATAGGTCTTGGTCTCTGTCTCTGATACTGCACTGACCTACCCGGCTGCCTCTGACTCCTACTGATCCTCGGAACAAAACTTCCTCTACCCCTCTTCACAGATGAAGACCCTGCCTCAAACTGTGGTCTCCTCACTTTAGTCTCCTCCTCACTAGCAGCTGCTGCAATACTCTACGCTCTCTCAACACTTCTAGCTGCTGCAACAAGTTGAGAGAAATTCTGGTATCTAGAACCAGCCACAATACACATGATAGAGGGCCTCAACCCCTCCTCAAACCTTCTGCACTGGTCTATTTCATCAGAGATAATTCCCCCAGCATAGCGACTCAACCGGATGTACTCAATCTCATATTCTGTTGTCGTCCGGTTGTCTTGCCTTAAATTCAAAAATTTCATCTTCTTAAGATCTTTATACTCTCTCGGAGTATATTTCTGCTCGAACTCCCTTAGAAAATCCCCATATGATAATGTAGGCGGATCATCCATGGCATGTGGAATCGTCTTCCACCAGTCATAGGCATCTTTCTGTAGGAGGGATCTTGCATAGTCAAATTTCTCATCCGAAGTGGCTTTGCAACTGAATGAATATCCTTTGTACCTTATCCAACCACTGCTCAGCCACTGCAGGATCGGTAGTGCCTAAGAAATCTTCAGCCCCATATTTTCTCAACTTGTCATAATGTCTTACTGGCACTTGAGGCTGTGGTGGTGGTGGTGGCTGCACTGGAGTTCTCCTCAACAGTTCTACCACATGCCTAAACCAACCCGGCGGAGCCTCCTCAGCAGCAGATCTCTCTGGCACAGAAATAGGTGCCTCACTAACCCTCTCAATCCTAGCTCCCTCTCTACTCTCTTCAGGAGCTACACTTTCTACACTACCCTCAACAGACTGTCACGAATGAGATGCCATCTCTACCTATATCTGCAAACACAGCAGAATATTCCTCATTAAAGATCAAAGACTGTCATACCAAAACATGTATTTTACTCAAAAACCGACTTTTAAAATCAAAATATTCTTTTTCTTACAATTCACCTAGGTTGAGAATCTCAAACCTAGGCTCTGATACCAAAATAATTGTAACACCCCTATACCCCGTATACGTACACAGCATGCTATTACGATCGTAATATACGTATACTGAATATAGAAATGCCACGATATACTTAACAAATGACTCATCCCTTTTACAAAAACATGAACAAATTTTAATCATTTAAAAGAAATTATAAAAGACAAAAGATAAAATGTTTATTTAAAAGCAGCGGAAAATGTAACAAATATTTACAAATATATATACATCAAAATTCGAGTTTTACAAAACATAAATTATATACATGTTTGGCAGTATATCCTTGATCTTTAAGCTCCACTATCCACACCTCAAATCTAGACTCTACTCGGCCTAGAGGAACTCTCCGGTTCTTCCTTGTCACCTGCGCGATAAACCACAATCGCGCTAAGCCAACGGCTTAGTGGTACAAACTACAAGGATATCATGCTATAATGAAATGCCAATGTCATATCATCCAACATACAAGTGATTCTCAAGAATCTCATATTTCATGACATTACCTTTCATTGTATCAAACATTCGTGTCATAGCAAGTTCCTCCCAGGGAATTCCTCAAGTGCAATGTAGATGGAACTGTCTTACCGATAGGAACTCCGCATGAATGGGAGCAGTGTTCCGGGACCATCAAAGGCAGTTTGTTAAAGGTCTCACATGGCACAAAGTGGGTATTACTAATGCACATTTCTCGAAAGCTCTAAGTGTTAGAGAAGTATAGTCATGGATTAAAGGAAATAAGATAGGAAATGTGATAGTTGATACGGATTGTCTTGAGGTTTTTAGAGCATTTACATTGTTACCAAGCAATGACCCTGAATTTGGTTCTTTAATTGTTAATGGCTTATAAATAGATAGGAGCATTCAAGGTCTCTCCTTTTCTTGGGTTAGAAGACAAGCTAATAGAGCTGCTAATTTACTTGCTAGAGTTGCTCTTCAATATGCTAGTCCTTATGTGTAGAGTGTGACTCCTAATTTTCTTTTTTTTTTAGAAACTATCCATTCTGAGAGAGTTGTTGAGATCCTAGTTTAGCTGTACAGCGGAGGCCTATTGGTCAAAGTTAGATGATCCTCCTCTTCTCACCGTGTTTTTATTTTGTTGCTTTTTGACTTATTAATATATCTTTGTTTAAAAAAGGTTTTTCTTTCTTATTTTATACTCTTTATTTTCTTTTTCTTACCCTAAATTCTAGTCAACTACATTGAAAAAAAAAGTTTTTGATGATTACATTCTAAAAAGATTCTTGCTAAAATTTGATTATATGTATTATTTTATCTTTAATTAAGTCAAGACGCAAATAAAGAAATCCATCAGATCTTCTAAAAGGATTCTTGCTAAATTTTGATTATATAATATTATTTTACCTTTAATTAGGTCAAGACGCAAATAAAGAAATCCATCAAATCATCTAAAAGGATTCTTTGTATAAATTCAAGTTTTCCTTACCAACTTTATTTTGATTTATAATATTTCAATCATTTTTCCTTGGATTGGGTTTTAAATCCGCTTATTCTTGAGGGATATAAAATTAATATTTTCCAAACACCCACTGAAGGATTACTGCCCCCACTACATTCTAAAAAAAATCATTAGCAAAGTAATAACACATAAATAGTATGCATGGTTTCAGTTCGTACGACAGAATTTCAGGAAATTAAGCAGGATTCCATATATATAAAGAGGAAAATTTTTATTGAGATTTTTAATTAATTTTTCTTAAAAAATGTTAATAGATTGATTTTAATTTTAAGGATAATCTTAGAAATTGTAAAATTTTTTAAAATGAACATTAAAAATATGAATAACAATTGTTTTTATGCACGAATATGAATAACTATTGTTGCGCTGTTCTTGAGCTGTAATAACAATTGTTGTACGTTGACAATAAGATTTAAGCAACTGTAAAATTTATAAATGTTTTTGCACAATAACATTATTGCATGATAACTACTGCTGATATAACAACAATGTCACCCTTTATACATAGCCTTCCAAGTATAACAATTAATAATAACTGTTGCTACAACAATAATGCCACCCCTCATTTATTGTTGATGTTGAATCTCGTACACTGGTTCAACGGCAAGAGAGTGCAGCCGCACAAAAACTTAAAATTTTCTATAATCACAAGGATTAATACAAAAATGAATCCATAAAATGCAAAACATACATTCTCATGACATCCATTTCCATCTTAACCAGCACAATAACTACCGAACTCATAAAAGCACGTGCAACACATTGCTGAATAAGGAACTTAAATTGTTAAAATTCATCAAATTAATTCCAAAATCTAAATCACAATTATCTCAGCAATTCCATATAATATCGTTATACAGCATAACTAGCAAAAGTCCTCTAAGACAGAGACATGGAACAAAGCCTTTCAAGAACATCATCTTAAGCCGAGGCAGGCAAAAATGCTCTTCCAGGTTGACGGTCAGCCAAGGGTCCATGACATCCAAGAAGCTGAAAGAAAGATACAATCACCGTTCGCTTCAGAACATCTAGCTAATGGAAGGGTTATTAAGAAACAACTAATAATATATATCATGCAAACAGTACACAGATCATTCAGTATCTTCAATATTAACTTGTAGAACCAACCGTGCAATTGAACCAGAAACTAACCTTGGCGTTGACACCATCTGGCAAAATGCGGTTCTCTGCCTTCAACTTGACATAATCAGTTCGGTTGAACTTGGTGAAACCCCTGGCACATTTAAGACATTTAAGTTACATAAGTGTAACTTCTATGATAAATACACGCACCAAAATAGTTCACACAAATGCAAGATATTTACAAATCTACACAACATGCACTTCCATCAATGATCATATTTCATGGCATGATCTCATCAATCAATGCACAGATCATCAAAACGAAAGATTGCTCTAATTCCTGAAAATTTGAAGAATATTAATAAGGTTACAAAACATACCACTTCCTGCTGACAATAATCTTTTGGCGACCAGGGAACTTGAATTTGGCACGGCGGAGAGCCTCCTGTGCATGATGACTGTTGCTGTCCTTGCAACGAACAGACAGAAGAACCTGGCCAATAGCAACTCTTGCACAAGTGCCCTGAGGTTTGCCAAAAGCACCCCTCATACCAGTTTGGAGCCTATCAGCTCCAGCACATGAGAGCATCTTGTTTATACGCAAGACATGGAATGGATGTACCCTGACTCTCAAATGGAAAGCATCCTTTCCAGCATACTTGGCCATGTACTTGTTGCAAGCAATACGAGCTGCCTCAAGAGCTTCACTAGAGACATTCTCCTTTTCCCAAGACACTAGATGCACACAGAATGGGAATTCATCCACTCCTTTTTTCTTCATACCCACATCATAAATCCTGATCTTAGGGTCAGGCACACCACGACAATAACGAGATTTTGGGTATGGCTTATTTTTAATCTGGCGATAACACCTAGCAGGTCCTGATCAATAAAAGATTAATACCAGCACCCTAATTAAAAATCTTGGGGACCATACTTATTGAAATCCAAAGGAAATTCAAAATACAAACCGCAAGAAATCAGTTGCACAATATCATATTATAGCATATCATGTTTAAGATTAAAATAAAACACTAAACAAGGACATTGCAACCAATCAAATTCAAAAATCAAGATTAAGCAAATTCTTTTACAAATCAAGAACATATCAAGCTAGCATCCATAGCTATGCTCGCAACAACAAGAATATTCCCAAATAAATGGATAACCACATAAGCCTGTTTAGAAGATTAATCCCAGCACTCAAGTTCATGATATTGGGGACCAAAATTATACAAACCCGAAGGAAATTCAAAATAATAACTGCAAAAAATCAATTACATAGTATCATAAACATTACAGCATATTATGTTTCAGATTACCATAAGATCTATTCCAATAAAACCCTAAATTTGAACACTTGCCACCAATCAAATTCAAAAACAAGTATAAACAAATTCTATTACTTTTTCAAGAACATATAAAGCTACCATCACATCTATGCTCGCACTAAGATAAAACAAGAACATTTCCAAATAAATTGATAAGAACATAAATCTGTTTAAAAGAAACCAACACAAAAACCTATAATTTACAATTTCTTGACGATCCGATCGGATTAGTTCAGAAAAACTTACTCCTCCCCATGGCGGCAACACCTCCTCTGTTAAATCTACGGCAAGAAAATAAAATGGGAAAGACGAGGGAGCCACTGGCTTTCATTTATAGAGCGAGAACTGGAGAAACCCTAACACGTATGTACGCGGGTTTATACGTGTGTGCTTGCGTCATCATAATTTTTATTTAAAAAACCGACCCGACTTCGTGTCCAAGTTCATAGGTGGCCCACAACTAATATTGGATCAATTCCACCGGCATAGACTGAGGCCTTTTTAATTTTTCAGGAGAGACTAATTTATTTCTCTATGTTTATGTATGACTATGACTTGTTTTAGACGAAACAAGCTTTATGACCAGAGGTTTTGACAAAAATATCAAAAAATTAAAAAAAATTAAATTTAGTAAATTTTAAAAATATGTTTAAATTTATAAAAAATTATTATTAGTTTGCTAAATTTATATATTTTATTATAAGTTTCTTATAAATTTATTATGAACTTATAAATTTACATAAATTATTATGAGTTATTATAGATTTATTATAAATTTATTATGAGTTTATCATGGATACGTGAATTGATATAATTTATTATGAATTTATTATAAATTTATCATAAAATAATTAAAACAACTCTGATAAAAATATAAAAATTTTATAAAAAAAAAAAATGAAAGGCGTGATTTTTCTTAGGGGGCATTTGGTTTAAACTTTAGAATCAAAAATAAAATCGAAATCAGAATAAAATAAAATAAAATCTTAATCGAAATGGTTATTTATTATTTTTGTTTAGTTTACTTTAAAATCGAAATCGAAATAATTATTTATTTTTTATTATTTAAAAAATTTAGAGATATTATAATTAGAAAAAATTAAAAATAGATTTATTATATTTTATTTTAAAAATTCAAAAAAATAAGTTTTGATTTATTAAAAAATTATTTATTAAAAAATTTAGAGATATTATAATTAGAAACATGATAAAAAATATTAAATTGATTATATGTTATTTTAAAATTTTAATTTAATTTTATTAATAAAAAATTAAATTTATTTATTAATTTTATTTTAAAAATAAAAATATATATTTTTTGATTTTTGATTCATGTCAAGAATCAAATCTAATTAATAGAGGAGTAGTAGAGAATCATTCATTTTTTTTTCTGAGATAATGTGATTCTCATTATCCAATTCATTATATCCAACCAAAAAGCATCAATGAAAATAACTGATTCGTATTTCTATTTTCACCTCTGACTAAACGTCCGTTTATAATTATAGGTTAATTCAATAACTCCTTATTTACTTTTATTGAAAAAAAAAGTTTTTATTTTTAAAACCATATATGTGTATCAAAATTTTTTCACTTTTGCCTTTTAAAATAGTGAATTATTTTTATTTTTTCATTTTTAGTTTTTATTTATATTAGTTTAGTCATAAATAATTTTTTTAATATCGTATTCTTAATATACACATAAAAATATAAATACATAAAATATACAAATAACAAAACAAATAGCATCTACTATATCTATGAATATCTATAAAATATCTATCAAATATTCAAAGAATATTTTTAATATTTTTTAATATTTTATTCTCACAATTTTTGCATGATATGTATATAAAATACATATAACAACTACATAAAATAGATACAATATACATAATAAATATATAATATATACAAAATATCTATCAAATATTTATAACATCTACTAAATATACATAGAATATCTATATAATAAATTAATATTTTTAACTTTATTTTTTATGTGTATAATATGTAAAATTTATTTAAAAATAAATTTAATAATTTTTATTAATATATTTTTATATATTTTATTTTTTTGTGAGTATTATTTATTTTTTATAATTAAAATTAAAAATTTTTCTTCATAAAATTAATAAATTTTATATGATGAAAATATAATTTAAAAAATTTGTTATTTTATTAGAATATTTTTTTAATATTTTATTAGAAACTTTTTTTAACAGTGATGTTTAAAAAAAATTAAAGTAAAAGAATAAGTATTTTTTTTAAAAAAATCTTATTTTAATAAAAAGAGATATATTTTTTAAAAATTTACTTTAACTTTTTTAAAAGTAAAAGTGCTTTTGCTTTTGCAATATTTTTAAAATAAAATATATTTTTTAGATAGTTTTATAAATGTGTTTTTGATTATATGTCCAATTTGAGCAATCTAAGCTATTCTGATTTACGATATGAACAAAAAATTTTGAAGAAAATAAGAGATTTTATTATTGTTTTATAGTTATTTTTTTATTTTTGGATTTAAATTATAAATAAATAATTTACAATAATGAATTTACGAAAAAATTCACATATTAGACTTAAGATTTTTTTTTCTCCAGCACCATCCTAGCAAGAAAATCTGCCATCTATTACCGTCTCTATAAATATTTCTGACTTCAACATCCCACCTACAATCAATTAAAACTCTAATAGCAAGAATTAATTTTTTTAATTAATGAAAAGAAAATTTACAATTCTGAGTATATTTTTAATTAATTTTGAAAAATTAATCCCTAAACCTTTAAATTTTTTAATCTTTAAAATTCAGGAAATAGATTTTTATAAACTTAAATTCATTGTTTATTTTTATCTGATAATGATAATATCACCATTATCATCTTCATCTTCTTCGTAAACTCTATCGACATCTTATATTTGATTATTTAATATCATTTGTAATTAAAATATTTATAATTTACATTTTATAATATTATATATTAAACTTATATTTCACATTCAAATAGAATTTATATAAATTTAAATTATTAAACTATTGCTCATTATTTTACTATTTGTATTTTATGAATTTAGTTGAATTAAAAAAGAATAATAAAAAATTAAAGAAAAGGCAAATTATGAGTAGTAGATACTTGATTGACATGCTTTGATATGTATTTATTATTGGATATTACAACTTTAATAAATAAATATTTCAAAGAGCACTGATATTTTATATATTTTATATCATTGGATATCTTATATATATATAATAAATATTTTTATAATTGTATTAAATTTTAGTTATAAAGTTTAAAAATTAACAGTAGAAAACGTCAACTTCTATATTTGTTTAATCAGTCATTATACTTGATTTATGAATGTCAAACCAAATAAGCATTTTAATCAAGCGCCAAATTATTTTAATGTTTTTAGAATCTTAAAAAATATATTTTAGTGAAATAAGAAAAACAAACTAAAAAATATAACAAACTTTTTTCTAATGAATATCAGTAGGAAAAGAATCCCGGCCCATATGAGCAAGCAATCCTCTAAATGCTCTCTGCTATCATAAGGGAAAAAAAAAGGAAGAAAAAAATAGCTAATATATTAATTAACTTAATTAAATAGTAAATGTATTGTAATTTAAAACAAATGAAAGAAAATGTATCTATCAATATGCAATAAAGAAAATATTATATAATTTTCGAAAAATATGCAGGTAAAAGATTAAAAGACAAAAATTAAATTGAATGAAAATTATAGATACAAAATTATATTAAATTTAATTTTAATTTTAATTGAATGTTTGAATAAAAATTAAATTGAGTGTAATTTAAAAAATTATAATATTTAATATAAATGATTTGAGTTTAATTAAATATTAAATTTGTAAAATTTTAAATATATATTTGATTACATTATTCTAATTTGTATTTGTTCGAGTTTTAAATTCAAAATTTATAAATATAATTTTTGAATATTATATTAAATTGATTTTGAATATTTTGTTTGATTTAGTTTGATAATTGCACTCTTAATATATAATAATAATAATAATGATAATAATATATAATAATTAAATATGGTTTTTTTTTAACTTTGTTTAGATTTTTGTTATTTGGTTGCCGGATTGATTTTGAACGCTTTGAATGGAAAGTAATAATTTTTGTCTATGAAGTTAGTATTTAATAGATAATTAATAGTAATTGATGTGTGAACAATTAAATAACAACTCTACATGATAGATATTATGATACGTGTCTTTTGTATAAAAGAAACAAAAGCAAAAAAAATAAAAATAAAAGAAGGGGTAAAAGTGAAAATATAAAAATAAAATATGATTTTTTGGAATATCTTTTGCCACAATAAACAATAATTCTTGTGACTGTTTTAATATTTATACAATTGCATAATTTATATCATTTTGAATTTTATTTTCAAATTTACAACTATTTAATTTTTTATTATAATTTTTTATTTTTCATATACTTTTTGAAATTTTTATTTTTAAAAATATTATTCTTTGTATATCTCTTTTGCACCTCTAACAACCAATAAATAAAAGCACTGTGAGTTTACATGAACCCAAAAATGATAAAGAAGATTTGAATATGGAAATATGGTTGGATACTTATATTTATAAATGTTTTATATTTTTTGTTTTGATTTTTTTGTTCTCCAATTATAATGTATAGAGTTTTTTTTTTGCTTCAACTGTAATATATTTTACATGTTTAAGAATATTTTTTTCTTTTGTAAATTTTTTATATTACCTTTTCAATTTGTAGTTGTTGAAAGAGTATATTTTATTTTATTTTTAATTATATTTATTTTATTTTGATTAATTTGTGTTTGTATTATTTGTAATATATGAGTATTGTATATTTGAATAACACACATGCATTATATACATAATATATATACAATATAAACACAACATATATATTATAATTAAATAATATATAAAAAATACATATTTTTAAGAATTGAAATTCAACATATACACAACATAATTAAGCATACTAAAAATATATATATTTTATCAATTGAAATTCAGCATACACAAAATATATATATGACATACACATAATATAAACATGACATATACACATAACATATATATTTTATATATATCATAATTAAATAACATATAAAAATACATACTTTTAAGATGTGAAATTTAACATATATGCAACTATATACATGAATATACACAATATATATAGTATAATTAAACTTCATACAAAGATATTTTATTAATTGAAATTCAACATATACAGAACACATATATGACATATATCTAACATATAAAGGCCATACAACACAACATATACAAACTACATACGTAACATATATATGATATATATAACATCACATGACATAAAACATAGCATATACAATCATATGCACAATGTATACGAGCATGAGGAAGGGGGAAGGCCGTATTTTTATAAATCAAGTTCACTTTTCTGTATTTTTATAATTTTTTTAGGTTGTCATATGTTTTATAAGTATTTTTATTTTAGATTTGTTATTTAATTTTCCCTTATTTTATAGATAAAATTATACCATATACTTTTTTTTTCTATTTTCATTTTCGTTGCTATTAATTCTTTTATTTATAATTATTTTGTTTTTCCATTTATACTTTTGATTAAGTTTGTATTTGCAAAGAATACAACTTTTTTCTCATCTCCTTTACTCGTTTTTGGTCACCATTGCCCTTGTTTCAACTGTTTTCTCTATTCCATCAAAATCAAATTGGTGTACTAGGAAAAGAAGAAACATAAATCAAATGGCCTTTTTGAGAATTTTGATTATACTCACAATATACACCACATATAAATCACATATAAAAGAAGTATATTTTATCATTTGAAATTCAACGTATGCACAATATATACACCACATATAAACAATATGTAAAAGAATTATACATTTTTTAAATTGGAATTCAATATATACAAAATACATACACCAAATAGACACCAAGTATAAATAACATATAAAATAATTCAATATATACATCACATATGCAACACATAAGAATAATAAATAAAAGAAGCATATATTTTATGACTTAGAATTTAACATATACACCACATATAAAAACATATAAAAAAGTATAAATTTTATCAATTGGAATTCATCATATATGTAATATATACATGACATACAAGTCAAATATAAAATAATTATATATTTCATCACTTACAATTTACCATATAATACATTTAAGCAATATATAAATGATATAGATATATATACAATATATATACAATACATAAAAAAATCATATATTACATCGCTTGTAATTCATCATATAACATATATAAATAACATATACAGAACATATAAACACATATACTCTCATATACATGACATGTACATTACATATAAATTCAACATGTGCAACACATGTAAACAACATATACATCACACATAGTACATGTTGTCCCAAGATAACAACCAATGAGGGGAAGGGTGAATTGATTGATTTGAAGAGTGATGGTAAATTCAAAGTTCAAAAGCAAGTTATGAAGAAGATTAAATAGAGTATAGAAGAAAGAACACAAAGAGTTATAATGGTTCATGTTTACCTTAATCATACATCTACTTCCTTAATAACTTGTTAAGGTTCCACTAGTCTTGAGTTTTTACAAGCTTAACTCTAACATGGTATTTTCACAAGCACACACCAAACTTTATAATGGTTTGAGATCAATCCTCACAAGCCATATAAGAATTTTTTCCAGGCTCATTCTAACAACCAAAGTGTTTCTAAGCTCACACTCAAACTTTTGATGGTGTTTAATACTCACACCCAACACTTAATTAATACAAGTATAGATTTTGATACAAGAAAAGTGAAAGTATTTTGCCTTAGCTATATCAATTGTAATAACCCCTTAAACAAGAGATTTCTTAAGGTATTTATAGCCACTTTGGTCTAGCTAGCCGTTATGAGTAATGTGATATATTTTATCTAGCTAGTTTTTATGATAACAAACAGTTTCCACAAGAAGTGGTCATCCTGGCACAGTGGATGGTCACCCAGGTACATTGGGTGATTGTATGTTGTTCAGAGATGGTCGCTTCATTTAAAAATCTTCCAACGGTCAAAAGTTAGTACTTTGCTAGTGGGATCTTGCCCATCCTGTTACTGTCGGGACTGTCGCCCAAAGTTAGGGGACGGTCGCCCTTTTTGAATTTAAAACCCGCTCTTACAATGGTCATTAGACGTGTCACTGCTCCATTTGATAAAGTAAATTTTTGCCAAAATATGAAAGGTGCGGCCGTGCTAGTACTAAAATAGCCGTCGGATTAAACGTCTTGTGTCAAACTTCTAGGCATACCCAAGACTGCTAACACTACTACCAGTCCGTATGATTTTCTCTTAAAATGTATGGAAGGTCGCCTATGAGATGGGACAGTCACAAAATGATTCTGCGAGACCACTCCTCAGACCGCGCCGGTCACCGCGTTTCCTATTATGAATATTGGAGTTTTTGTCACTTGAGGTGCGATCGTCCTAATATCTGGACAATCGTGAATTACTCTGTCACGGTTGTCCCTCAGGTCAAGTTTCTTAATGCGAACCCTACTGTAACTCTGTTTGTTCTTCAAAGCTTCAAGGGTTGTTGCGCTTTAGTATGGGGTGACCTCTATTTTTGTCATGTTTTGGTAATATATTGAGTATTTTATTCTTGCACCAAGTATCTAAAAGATATGTTAAATGCATCATTCAATTTGAGTTCTAAATATCAAAATTGAGATTATTTGGCTAACAATCTCCACCTCTTTGACTTTTGGCAATCAAATGGAATGATGATGAAAGATAAATAAGATAATGAAAATCTTAATTTTAAGTTTTAAGTGATAAGTGATAATTGCTTCTTTTAATCTCCCCCTAAATGTATGCTTGCCCAAAATGTTTTGAAGATGTCATTTTAATTGCTTTTTTACTTGACTCTCCCCCTTTGACAAAGGCAAAAAGGAAATATAAAGGAGATTAAAGCATCTAAAAAATAAAATTCATTAAGAAAGAAAATTCATCCATTAGAAACAAAGTACATAAAGTACAAGAAATACAAGGACAATAGAAACAAAGAAAGAGCAACAAAAAAAAAACACAACAAAACAAAAACATGCAAAGAAACAGAAAACAAAACAACAAAGAAAAAGAAAGATCTAATCAGAATCTTCATCCTCTGGATCCTCTTCTTCCATTGGGGCCTTGCCCTTGTCAAGAGAAGGTTGCACACTATTGCTAGAACTAGAGCTATCACCATCTTCTAAGGATTCTTCTTCAAAAGGGCTTTCTACATGATCACTTACATCCTATTCTTTGAGATCACATTGAGGCAACTCCATCTTACCTTGCATATCATATAGTTCATGATGCATGTGGGTTAGAAGATCAATTTTCTTGTTTAAGTGTTGAAATCTCTTGGACACATCCCTTTTGAAGTGAGATAATTGCTTGTGAAGAGATTTGATGGCTTTTAAGATGAGTTTAGTAGGAGAGCTAATTTTGCTGGACTTGGAGGAAGAGGGTGTAGACCCTTAATTTTGACCTTAAGCTAGTTGATCCCAATTAAGGAAGATCTAGCTAAATTCAATTCAATTTTAAAAGTTTAAACCTAGTTTATAGCTTTGATTTAAGTCGGTCTAATTTTAAAAGACCTAAAATAAGCTGTTCAAATTTTCTGATACAAATCCAAGCCCAATTTGCCGCAGCCTTTGGCCACGGCTGCGGCGAATTGGGGCCCAATTCGCCACAGGCTTCGGCCATGGCCCTGGCGACTTGGCATGCCCAATTCGCCGCAAGCCCGAATTGGCAGCCCATCTAGCCAGTTTCAACGTTATTTCTCAACTTTGGGTTTGATTGCTTTCGGATTCAGTTTAAATCAGCTTCCGATTTTAACTATAATCTGATTAGCTTTAGGAATCTTCAAAGATTTAACCTAAGATGTTTTATATAAATACAGGATTAAAGAGCATAGCTTGAGAGCAACGAACATTGATTTGCAATCCAAAATAAATAGAACCATAAACTAGAAGGCAGTAGTATACTGTCTTCATTATGTTCAATCGAGATTTTACCATTGGTGTAAATACAAAGCTTAGATCAACATAAAATATTGGTGGAGCCAACAACGGAGGTTTGCAACCCCTTATTCAGTTCATTTTAAATTCACAGTACTTCATCCATTCTTGTTTCATTATTTTATTTCGTTCATGCACTCTTATAAAACATCCAGCAGGTAGCATCCTTTGGTTTTAATTCATATAGATTTTATTTGAAGCATGATCGATTGATGTTGGATTTATAATTTACAATGGGCTATATATTTGAATTCTTTTCATCCAGTAGCTCATTTAACAATCCAACAATTAGTTTATGCCTAATAAACTGCTTTAGCATCATAGTAAACTGTTTAATCAAATCAACATTAAGTATTTAATATCACAGTAGCTAAGTAATTTCTTAAAACCCTAATTAACCATAAACCCTAATCTTATTTTTCTAAATTTCTAAACCCTAATGTTGTTTTTATAAAACCTAAAACACTAATTTTGATTTCTAAAATCCCAAAACCTTAAATGTTGTTTTCTAAAACCGTAAAACCCTAATTTCTATAAATATAAATCCTAATCTTACATAGAAACCCTGATTCTCCAACAAAACTATTTCATGTAAATCGTCTATCTTTCGAGGGTGCTGACCTCGATCCCCCGCAAGGGGCACTGCCCATTTGACCTCCGCCCATTAATAGGCTAGCGAGACAACCATAGGTGCGACCCTTGTCATAGCATACTATATTTTCTTAATGAGATAATATTAAAATGTGTTTGTTTATTTTTTTAATTATTTAATTATTTTCATATGTGCTATATGTAGACCCTTAATTTTTGACCTAGTCCGGTCCAATATGTTTTATTTAGTCATAAATGATTTTGTTGTCTAATTGGTCCAAAATAATTTTTGTTAAATAATTTTTGCTTTAGTATCTAATTTTTATTAATAAAAAATAAAAATAAACAAATAAAAGTCAAAAAAATAAAAATAAAAATAAAAATCGGCGTCGAAAAAATCGACGATAAAAAAATCGTCGCGCGGGCCCGTGGGCATTTCGCCCGCAGAAATTTCCTGCGGGCGACGTCCGCTCCTCGCCTACTGTTGCAGCCAGCTGCGGCAAATTTTTTTTGCCAGCGCATTTTTTCCTGCAGTAATTTTTTCGGCAGCGCAATTTTTTCGGCGTAAATTTTTCGAAACCTAATTCAATTAGGTTTTAGTTTCCTTTTCTTATCAATATTATTTGCCGTGATTAATTAGGAATAAACCATATGAAACCTCTATAAATAAGGACCAAAGGCAATCAAATAAAGGGAGGCCGAAAATCAAAAAATTGGATAGTAGCTTGAAAAAGTCGAAACCAAATCAGTGAAGGAAAAGGAGCAATTCAATTTATTTTTTTTGGAATAGTAGGGACACGATTTAAGCAATTCAAAAGGCAGCAATTGTCTTTGTTTTAATTTATCCAAGAAAAATAATTTTTGGAGGAATCATCAAAAGGAGGTATGTATTAAATTCTTTGGTTTTTTTTTTCACAGTAGCATAATCATCATTTGGTTTCTTTTAATTCAAAAATTTTAGGACCTCAATTCACTTTTTTTAAGATTTAAAATTCTTAAATCGTGGCTTTATTTTCTAAAAGTTTAAAGCTATTAGATTTATTTCTTCAAAACACCAAAACCAAAATTTGTTTTCCAAATTTTCAAAACTCAAAATTGTGTTCTGTTACTTTCCCAAAAGCTTTAAAAATATCTTTTTCTTGCTTTATAAACTTTAAATTGTTGGTTTATTTTCATAAAATTTCATAAAATCTTCAATTGCTTTTTCCAAATCCTAAAAGCCAATGCATCACCGAAACCCTAAATTCTAAAACACTAAACCTAAATTCAACTTCAAAACCTAAAATAGTAAACCCTAACCCTTTAAAACTTTAAACCCTAACTTTTTCTAAACCTTAATCCTTTAAAACATTAAAAACCATAAAAACATAAATATTTTAAATTTACACAGTAAGCTTGAAATCACCATTTAAAACCATGAATCAAAAGTATTTTAAAGTGTCTAAAACCCTAGTTTCATGATTTCACCATTCAAACCTTAATTTGTTTAATCAAAGAGTCTTACCAACCTTTTAAAACATAAAAGCTCAATCTATTTTAATTCCATAAAAAAGTCACAGTAGCCTAATTTTATGAATTCCAAAACCTTAACACATGAGATAAAGAACCCTAAATGAAAACAATAGCTATAATTTGGATTTTTATTTACCTTATTCAATTCCATATTTGATCATGCTTTGTTTTATTTCTTATGCTTTAATTTATTTAAATTCAATGCTTGGTTTATTTTATTTATCATGGATGGATGTTTACTTTTTATTGATATTTGGTACCTTTGATGAATGATTTATTTATTATGAATGGTTATTTACTTTTATCAATTTATTTAGATTTTCAAATGTTGTAAGAGGTATGTTTCCACTTGGTGGGTACCTCATTAGTTAAATATCATGTAATTTAATTTGCTTTTCTATCTTAGAACTTATGTAAAGGGCATGTTTCTACCTTTCGGTGGGTGTCCTATTTAGGCATGTGATGTAAGGACATGTTTCCATCTTCGGATGGGTGTCTATTTATTTGTTTTGTTTTTTTTGGACATTGCTTTGATTTTAATATAATGATGCTTTCTTTTTATTGTGTGTAGTATGGATAATATTGTTATATTTAAGAATTTTACAATATTAAGACCTGTAAAGGAGGCCGGTTCCAATGAACCGGGAGTTGTGGGGGTGCTGGGACATTTCTCACCTTCCCCACACGTACCCAACTTTCCGAACCCATTAAGGGGTTGGGGATTCCTTAGAAATCGAGTCATCCACCCCTTTCTTTTTTTTCGGTCCGTCCAGGTGGCGACTCCATTTTCTCCGGACTTAGGTCCGTGTTCTCTAAAGTCCCGAGCCTAAATAGTGCCAAAGTCGCAAGAACCATTCCACCGGGAGTGGGGACAAAAATCCCCGCTCACACTATATTATTTTTTTCTTGCTTTATTCTTTTTCTTATATTTATATGCATTTTTAAAGAAAATTGTAAAAGGCATGTTTCCATCCAACATGGATGCCATGTTTATTTAGTTTATGTAATTTAGTTTATTTCAACGACTTTGTATTGATGTAGTGGACATGTTTCCACCTCTAGTGGGTGTCCCTTTTTTATTTACTTTGTTTTCTTTTTGTGGACATTTTTAAGGGCATATTTTTATCGCTCGATGGGTGTCCATTTATTTATTTGTTTGATTTCAATACAATGAATATTTATTTATTTTAATTTGTATGTAGTATGGATAATGATAATGCATTTATGCTATTGCAATGTTATCGTAAGTGCACGGGTCGCGCAAGTAATAAAGTAGTGAGTAAGATATCATTCCACATGAACAAGGTCAATTACTAGTGCAAATTTCAACTATTATTTAGCAATCCAATAATTTTTGTGATGATTAAAATAAAAGATGAATTACTTAATAAATTAAATTAAGAAAAAATGAGTATTTTCCTGCAAAAAGAATTGATGATAAAAATATTATCCAGATATTGAATCCCTCTAGCCCTAAAAATTTTATGAATATCAATTCAATTAAATCAAATAACAGAGTTGAATTGGCATTCCTCTAAATTAGACTAAAATCTCTCTCGAGTGAGATAATCCCTAATTACTAAGTAGAATGCTAGGAATCGCTTCTCAAGCATAATTAAATAGATCTTGCAATAGAAAGAAGGAATTATAAACCAAAGGATCTTGTAAGTCTATCTCTAGCATTCAAATCAACCCTCAATCCTAATGAGAATTCTATTCATATCAAGCTTTTTCAAGTCAATAATATGAAAATTGAAACCAATTAATAAGCATACTATTATCAATTAAAAATAAATAATTAAGAATTATAAGAATAAGACAACTCAATTAAATGATTTAATTTAATAAAAACTACTCAATCCATACAATAAAGCAAGGGTTCATCAATATATAGATAGAAATAATTTAGTTCATGTTCATAACTAGAAAACAAGAATAAAAGAAATAGGTAAAAGAATTCAAACAATCCATGATGAATGATTTGTGTTTCTTCACTTCAATCTTTGATTCTTAATTCAGATCTTGTATAAATTGGATCTTCACCTTCAATCTCAATTGCTAAACTCTTTTTTTCTAAAGAAGTCGACTCTAAGTGATAAAAACTCAATACCTAATTTGCACTTCAGTTTAGATTTTATACCCCAGAGATTTAACCTTACATGCCTAGTGACACGACCATGTCACTGGGTGTATCGATGATGTTGTTTTTTCAACGTTGATGATAGGGTAACGACACGACCATGTCTCTGGGCGTGTCGTAGCTACTATAATGTTGGATTAATGACACAGGTAGTGATACACCCATGTTGTTGGGCATGTCGAAGCTTCTATAAAGTGGATTAACAACACAGTCATTGACACGCCTATGTCATCGAGCGTGTTACTTGAAGAATTTGCCCAAAATAGCACTTTTTCTTGTCTTTCATTTGTAATTCTAGCCTAAATGACCATAAGGCCTCAAAGTGTAAAAGATTCCTAAAATCAACCCTAACAAGCACTTGAATAAACAAATTAAACTCAATTTGATAATAAATATACTAAGAAATAGGGGCAAAAAAATCATTAATTATACACTTATCAAATTTTCCCACACTTGAGTTTTTGCTTGTCCTCAAGCAAACTAAATCACTATAATGAGAAGAAATAAAGGACCCCTCTATATCCAAAAGGAAAAAAAAAGTTTTACAATACTCGAATCAGAAAACCTGACATTCTCAACAAAAAACTAATTCTCAAACCTAACAACTGAATTAAGAAGTTTCAAAAAAAAAATTCACGGATCTAAAATTTAAAAAGCCAGAGTTAAAAGATTGAGCATAAAATTTCAAGAACTCAAACGTCATGAATAAAATAAGAAAGTTTAGGTTTTCTCTTAAGTTCTTTTATTATTTTCTTTAAGAAGCCTGACTTATTTGAACCGATATTAGCTTTTTGACGTGAAGGTAAATATTTGTGATGCGACCCTCGGTTACTTAGTAATCACCATTCAAATGGCTACTAACACTATTTATGATTCCAACTCCTTTGTTTCAATTCAAGAGTTAAAATCAGCGAAATATGGATTAATTTTCAAAGCTCCTTATGCAGATTTTTTTTTATTTTTTGTTTTATTTTTTTATTGTAAAAATACTCAAGTGGTCAAGAACTTAAGATACTAAGTATGTCCTACTAAGTTTGACTCAAGTATCTGAGAAATTTTAACATGCTCAAAAATATAACTAAGGTTTTAAACTTTAGGTGTGCAATTCTCATCAATCAACTATCTAATTATGATTATCACATTCAGTCCTTAGCAATTGATTAAGATAGCCGAGTCAACCTTAACAAAATATTTACATTTGGTAAATCAACCGTTAATTTAATATAAAGAGAAACCATTTCAATTCATACTATTATGGCAATCTATTTTACTTGAACCCAAAAACAAGTTAAAGAAATTGAATGAGACTAATGAAGTAAATGGCAAGAATGAAATAAATAACAATAAAACTCAATCTAGAAAATGTACCTCTCCCCCACATTTAAGGCTCACATTGTCCCCAAAATGTGTAAAAGAAGAAAACAACAAAAGAGAGAGAAAACTGCCCTGTCATGCCCATGAATTAACATATAGGAATAATGGTTCCAAAAATGGTGCGAAGGTGAATTAGCTACAGAAGAAAGATTGACATGCAAAATTGTGAAGATTTGTGTATATACATAAAAAGATAGAAAGAAATAAATATAGAAGTAAAATAAAAAAAGAAAAGGAAAAGAAACAAAAATGCAAACTAGTGAAAAAGTACAGCCATCCATACTCAAGATGATTTGGAAGGGTCTTGAGTTCCAAGTTGGGTGGATCAATCACAGATGGTTTTGACTTATTTTCTTTTGGCATCTCAATGGTTTCATATGCTCGAAACTTGAATGATTTGCTTGCTTCAAGATAAGCGAGCTGCTCCATTGCTTCTTGGTCCTTAACATTATCCTGCATTAAACACAACTCAAGGGGATCCTTGGAAACAACGTTAATAATAAAATTTATCATTTCATGCTCAATAATATCATTGCATGAATTCGCATCATCGAGTGTAAGTGGGTGCTTCATAGCATAATGTATATGAAAAATAACTTTCTTACTTCCCACTCTCAAAGTCAACATGCCATCATGGACATCGATAAGGGCATAGGCAGTATTTAAAAATGGCCTACCAAGGATAAGTGAAACATCTGTGTCCTCATCTATATCGATGACAACAAAGTCATTGGGGGAAAATGAAATCTCTGACTTTTACTAACACATCCTCTATAATACTACGAGGGTGGACTATTGACTTATCAGCAAGTTGAATGGTCATAAGTGTTGGTTTAGGCTCTCCGATACCTAACTATTTAAACATATTGTAGGGCATAACACTTATGCCAGCCCCCAAATCAGCCAATGCACTTTTAACTATCAAACATGGGATAGTAAACTACCATGATCTTTTAATTTCTTAGGTAACATCTTTTGTAAAATTGCTGAACTTTTTTTTGACAAATGCATTAAAGATACTTCCTCAAGTTTGCATTTTTTAGAAAGGAGATCTTTCAAAAATTTAGCATATTTAGGCATTTGCGATAAAGATTCGTCAAATTGAATAGTAATGTACAGCTGTTTAAAGAGCTTAAGAAACTTACCAAACTAAGCATCCATCTTGTCCTTGTTTAACCTTGCTGGATATGGCACTCGAGGTTGGTATTCCTTCACTATTGGATTAGGCTCTTGTGGTTGGTTGCCTTTCTCATTTTCCACTACAGGCTTCTCTCCCAGAGTGATAGTAGGATCATCTTCTTTTTCTTTTATTTTTGTCTCAATTTCTTCCTCAATGACTTCTTCTCTTTTCTCAACCACACCACCCTTAATTTCTCTTTCACTCCTTAGAGTGATTGCCTTTAGATGCTTCTTTGGGTTTGCCTCAGTATTGCTGGGTAAACTCCCTTGCGGTCTTTCACTGAGTAACTTGGCAATTTGCCCCACCTGGTTTTCCAAATTGTGAATAGAGGCTTACTGATTTTCTAAGGGTGATTTCAGTTGATTAAAATCTATTTTTTGAAGTTGTTATGAACTTCTCCATCATGTCTTCCAAATTACTCTTTCTTAGAGGAGCAGCTTGTTGGTGTTGAGGCTGCTGAAATCCAGGAGGAGTTATTGAATTGTTCTTATTATTCCAGGAGAAATTAGGATGATTTCTCCACCCTGGATTATATGTGTTACTGTAGGGGTTGTTCTACTATTGCCTTGGCACATTCCCAACAAAATCCACTTGCTCTTGTCTAGCAAACATATTGCCACTTTGGCAATCTTGACCTTGATGTCCACCCCCACACCATTCACAAGACATCACCTGCATTGATTTCCCCGAAGATGAGGCTAAAGAATTAATCTTCTTATTCATTTCTTCTAATTGCACTGTCAAAGCCACCACAGGATCCAATTGATATGAACCAGTGATTCTCAGTTTTGCTTGTTCCCTTGGAGCTTGCCATTGATAATTGGTAAGGGTCATATCTTCAATCAAATCCCTTGCTTCTTTAGGTGTCTTATTATTTATGGTATCTCCAGCTGCTGCATTAATGGATTGCTTGCTTACATAGTTCAATCCATTGTAAAAAGTTTGAATTTGAAGCCATAGTGGAAGCCCATGATGAAGACTTCTCAATATATCTTTAAAACTCTCCTAAGCATCATAAAGGGTCTCACCATCTTGCTAAAGGAAGGATGAGATATCATTCCTCAACTTGGCAGTCTTGGATGGTGGAAAGTATTTTTCTAAGAATTTCTCTGTCAACTGACCCTATATGGTAAAAGTACCTAGGGAAAAAGATTTTAGCCATTTCTTCGGTCAGTCTCTAAGTGAAAATGGGAACAACCATAGTCTAATTGCATCATCTGAGACATTATTTATCTTGAACATGTCACATATATCCAAAAAATTCTCAAGATGTGCATTAGGATCTTCATCCGGAAACCCATCAAACTGGCAAGTATGCTACACCATTTGAATTACATTTGGCTTTATTTTGAAGTTGTTCGCAACAACTGTCAGCCTCCGTATGCTAGAATCACCCCCATTGAGAGTGGGCTTAGCAAATTCCTGCATTATTCTTGGCTCAGTTCCTTCCATCACTTCAAGTTCTTCTTCTGAGCTTGAATCTTCCAAGTTTGTTTCTGCTTCTGCCAAAACTATTTCCCTTCCTTCTTTTCACTTTCTCTTCAATGTTCTCTCTAGTTTTTGATCTAATTCAAGTAAATGGGAAGAGCTAGCTCTGGTTATAAACAAGAAAAAGTAACTAAAATGACAGTCAACAAGCCAGAACCAATGCTAAAAATAAATAAAATAAAAGCTAAATCAACAATCTTAATTATATTACTAATATTGAAAATCATTTTCCCCGACAATGGTGCCAAAAACTTAATAATGTATTTATGCTATTGCAATGTTACCACATGTGCACGGGTTGCGCAAGTAATAAAGTAGCGAGTAAGATATTATTCCACTGGGGACAAGGTCAATTACTAGTGCAAATTTAAATTATTGTTTAGCAATCCAATAATTTTTGTGATGATTAAAATAAAAGACAAATTACTTAATAAATTAAATTAAGGAAAAATTGATTATTGTGCTGCAAAAAGAGTTGATAATAAAAATACTATCCACATATTGAATTCCCCTAGCCATAAAAATATTAATGAATATCAATTCAATTAAATCAAATAATAGAGCTGAATTGACATTCCTCTAAATTAGACTAAAACCTCTCTCCAGTGAGTTGATCCCTAATCACTAAGTAGAATGCTAGGAATCTCTTCTCAAGCATACTTCAATAGATCTTGCAATAGAAAGAAGAAATTATAAACCAAAGGATCTTGTAAGTCTATTTCTAGCACTCTAATCAATCCTCAATCCTAATGAGAATTCTGTTCATATCAAGTTTTTTCAAGTCAATAATATAAAAATTACAACTAATTAATAAGCATGCTATTAGAAATTGAAAATAAATAATTAAGAATTATAAGAATAAGACAACTCAATTAAATGATTTAATTTAATAAAAACTATTCAATACATATAATAAAGCTAGGGTTCATCAATATCTAGATAGAAATAATTTAGCTCATGTTCATAACCAGAAAATCAAAACAAAAGAAATAGGTAAAAGAATTCAAACAATCCATGATGAATGATTTGTGTTTCTTCACTTCAATCCTTGATTCTTGATTCAGATCTTGTATAAATTGGATCTTCACCTTCAATCTCAGTTGCCAAACTCTTTTTTCTTCTAAGGAAGTCGGCTCTAAGTGATAAAAACTCAATACCTAATTCACACTTCGGTTTAGATTTTATAGCCCAGAGATTTAGCCTGACACGCCCAGTGACACGACCATGTCACTGGGTCTGTCGATTATGCTATTTTTTCAATGTTGATGACAGGGGCAACGACACGACCATATCTCTGGGCATGTCGTAGCTATTGTAATGCTGGATTAATGACATGGCCAGTGACATGCCCATGTCGTTGGGCATGTCGAAGCTTCTGAAATGTGGATTAATGCCACGGTCATTGACATGCCAGTGTCATTGGGCGTGTCACTTAATGAATTTGCCCAAAACAGCTCTTTTTCCTTGTCTTTCATCCGTGATTTCTGCCTAAATGACCATAAGGCCTCAAAGTGTAAAAGATTCCTAAAATCAACCCTAACAAGCACTTGAACAAACAAATTAAACTCAATTTGACAATAAATATACTAAGAAATAGGGGTAAAAATATCATCAATTACACACTTATATGATAATATCATAATGTTTAAGAATTTAATAATATTTAGACCTGAAAATGAGGCCAATTCCAATGAACCGGGCATTATAGGGGTGTTGGGCCACTTTTCACCTGTAACATCCCCTGATAATTCATATTATAACTATCAGAGAATGTCACTCAATATACTATCAGTACTCTAATCAATTCAATGATAGTTTCCTTTTAAAATGTTACTAACAAAAAATCTTCAAATAATAATAATAAAATTTGTATAATACAACACTTATAAATTCAATATTTAAACCAATCTCCAATATCTTCAATAATTCAAATAGTAATTATAAATTAGATAAACATCATAAGTTCATCAAATCAAATAAATATATAATACATTACTTTATTTGATAATCATTCACTAGAATCTCAAACTTAATCCTCTAACTACATATATTCCTTTCATGTTTATAAATTTGTACAATTTCTCAAATAGCCAAATTAAATTGTATATATACATTTCATAGCTTATGAGTATAATATACAAAAGATCACTATATGTACTATAGGTAATTTCCTAAGATCCTTAATTCCACTTCTTAACTTGCTCCGATGACCTAATACCTGTGTGTCAGAAAATAATTCTAACACTCTAAGCAAAGCTTAGTGGTGCTCGTATAAACATATTTTATCACTTAATATTAAAGGAAAATACTTATGGAAATATAGTAATAACACTCAGTTTTAAAAAAATTTTAACATATTAACTATTTTCAATAACAAACCAGCATAATGTTTTGATTACACAAAATAATAACTTTAACTCTATAAAAGTTATCATGCTACACTACACTTTTGGGATTGCAACTTTTCTTTTTTTGAATCATTATATACACTTTCAATCATTACAACACTTAGAAAGTTATTGATCAATTCAATAACTTCAGCATAATATTTCTATTTTGAGCATTAGAACTGTCACTTATAAACCTTAATTTATACATTACCAATCGCTTTCATATTGCAACACAGTAAGTCGATTTCAAGTAAATGACTTATATTATTATTTTGCATTTCTTCCATTAGTCACAATGTCATATTCATATATATTTTCAATTTAGATAACTTCATTAAATATGCCCATACATATTAAACTCAGATCATAGGTTTGGATAACACGTTAGTGTAGCAATTTTAATGCCAAATCTCAAGAATGTATAATGAAAATTATGCCCACTGACACTGATGACACATTGTGTCCATTAATGGCATGAGGTGTTCACTATCACTATAGCTATCCTTTATCTAGTTAGCCATTTAATCCAAAGCTAGATCTAAAATTAGTATGATTTGGGCAATTCATTAGTTTTAATTATCATTGAATTATGTATATCACTTCAATGGAACAATTCTTTGATCAACACTTTGTATTACACATATTTATCATACATTCAAAATTTATTACACTACTTGATAGGGTTGATTTCAAAAATCCTTTACACTTTAAGGCCTTATAGTTATTTAGGCCGAAATCACGGATGAAACACAAGAAAAAGAGCCATTTTGGACAACTTTCTTCAAGTGACACGCCCAAATACATGGGCGTGTTATTTGCCCATTTCACAGTAGCTTGGACACGCCCAACGACATGGGCATGTCACTGGGTGTACCATTTATTTTGTAATTCAGTAACTATGACACGCCCACTGACATGGGCGTGTCACTGGCCATGTGAGGCAAAAATTCTGCATTTCACACACTTAACCATTTTAACTCAATATATTCAAAATCTATGATAATAATGAATCAAATCTAATTTTTTTTTTAACATAGAAGAGTCTACATCTAATACTTTACTCAAACTTCAATTAATCAAACCTTCAAATGTCACTTATGGCTAAAACAACATCAAACTACCCAATTCTTATAAAGATTGAATTAAGAATCATACTCACCACATATAAGTTCTTTTAATTTATTTTTCACTCATCAATCCATTTAATCAATATTTTCAAGAAATAATTCATTATAAATGACTCAATCAATCACTTCAAACATTTAAACTCATAGAAATTCAATTATTTGCAAAGTATAATACATAAGCACATACCTCTTTCAATTTCTCTCTTCTTCTCTCTTTTTCCTCTTTTTCTTTAATCACTTGTTGATAATCTCACCTTTTCTAGCTTATTCTTTTAAAAATTTATAATCATATGTAATCTACTCTCAATTTTATTTGATTTGCAGAAAGGAAGATGAATAAAATAAGAAAGATGGTGGAGTTGATGGTGTTTGGCATGGAAGATGGGAGAAAGGAGAAGAAGACTTTACACACACACACATGTCCACACACACATATATATAATATATTTAATCTAGTGTGGCCAATCTCATTTTAACTATGGTGCATCCTCTTTCTTATCCTCTGATTCTAATTCGATATTTAGTCTCGTAAAACTGTAAAAATAATTTTTTAAGTAAATTTTGAGATATACTATTCACTATTATCTTCTTATAGCATTTATCCATATTACTTTTATCACTATACACTATCAATTTTTCAATATTAGTTAAAAAGTTTCCTGTTTAAAATCTTGAACATTACATCACCTTATCCATGCATACCCAACTTTTTAAACCCAATAGGGGGTTGGGGATTCCTTAGGAATCGAGTCATCCACCCCTTTCTTCTTTCTCAGTTCATCCGGTGGTGACTTTATTTTCTCTGGGTTTAGACTCGTATTCTCTAAGGCCCTGAGCCTAACAGTGCTATAGTCGTAAGAACCATTCCACGGGGAGTGGGGATAAAAATCACGGCTTATAGAGGGTTTGTGAGGTATTTCTACTGCAACGTCCATGGATTCATCTTCTCCTTCAATGGTGCATCTAGGCCTCTTATTGTGTCTATCTACTACACCCTTTTCCCAAAAAAGAAAATATACATATGTGCCATCAATCTTTCTAACACAACCAGTATATTCTAGGTACTCTATTGTGACAACACTATAAGAAAGGTCAAAAGGATTTCTCAAGGTAGCTAGTTTGAGGTCATTCAACATATTCAAGTGCCTAGCTATTTAAGTGATATGTGAGTAAAGAAAGAAGGTTCCTGACCTAGTGGTTGCATGGTGATAGAGGGTATCTATCAAGAATTTAGGTGTGTTGATGTGTATGTCATGAGTGAAAGCATAGAGAAAAATCAAGTCCCTTTTGGTGATTTTTTCATTTCCGTCAGCCTTTTGGTGGATATTGTAGATTATAATCCTATGAAACATCCAAAGGGTGAGTGATTTAATGTGTCTAACAATTTTCTATAGAAATTTCTTGCCAAAAGGAAGAGATGGTTTGGTTTGAAAAGGCTGTGTCATTATAGGAAGTAGGCCCACCAGTTGGAAAGTCATAAATTTTTGCAAAATCTACTAAGGTTAAGGCACGATATTGATCAAAAAGCTTAAATCTAATCCCATACCAACCTAAGGCAAAATTTTTACTCTTTTCTATTTAGAAAGAGATCAAAAACTCTTTACTCAAGCTAGGGTATCCTACCTCATCAAGGAAAAAGAATTTTCTCTAGCCAAGAACATCTAAAAATCTGTCAATTTCATCCTTGATGTTGAGTGCTATGAGCATGCCTCCAAAGGGGATTTTAGTTCCTTCCATCTTTTTTTTTCTTAAGCATGACATATCTAATCTCTTCCTCAGAGGTTTGGTAATGTGGTTTGAGGACTTTCTCACCTCTTTGAGGTTGTGGAGGAGAGGGAGGAGCTTCTCTTTGATCCTTAATCACAACACCTAATGGTTTCTTCCCTTTTCCCTTTCCTTTAGATGGAATCTTCTTCTTGGGAGCAATTAGTTAATTGAGAGAAGAAAAGAAACATAAAATAGAGTATGTTGAGAGTAGAGGGGTTCTAAGATGAGTTTAGTGTTTGAGGTCATGTTTATAAGATTAAAGTGATAAAAGAAGTATGTAACTGAAGTTTAGTAGGTATAAATAGAGAAAATATGAAAAACTAGCCATTTCTACCTGTTAGAGAGTGAAAAAATGAAAATTGACGGACAACAAACAGTTATAAAATGTTGCGTAGAGTGCACAGGGCGCGACCATCTTTTTGCATAAGGATGCCCGCTAATGATCATGGTGCGACCATTATACAAGGTGGGAAGCTCGCTACCATCTGTCCTATTTCTGCAACTATTTACTGAAGGTTTATTTAGGATGAAACAAATCATTAGAATCGCGACCGCGAGATAGGTCAGGATGACCGCAATAACAAGAAAAAAAAGTAGAAAGAAAGAAGAGAAATAGAATTTTGTATGAACAATTTATGATCAAAATTGATGGTTTTAATTGATCATAAAACCTAGCATACACAATAATATTTAACACAATTTATTGAATGCACATGGTTTATTCATTCAAGGAGTTTCCATTAATCATTCCTAAGTTATGCTTGATGAAGTTTAGTCTATCTTCATTTAATTGTTTTGTAAAGATATCAGCAAGTTGGTTTTGAGTGTCTGTAAATTCTAAAACAATATTTTAGTTTTGAACATTGTCTCATAAGATATGATGCCTAATGGCTATATATTTAGACCTAGAGTGTTGAATGAGATTCTTAGATAAGTTAGTGGCCATAGTGTTATCACACTTAATAGGAATATGATCAAACACTTTTTCATAATCAATCAATTATTGCTTCACCTATATAACTTGTGTACAATAAAAATATACAGCAACATATTCGGCTTCTGCGGTAGATAAAGCAAATGACACTTGTTTCTTGCTAAACCAAGAAATCAAGCAATCGCCAAGAAAATGGCATGCACCAGTAGTGCTCTTTCTATCTAATATGCTACCCGAATAGTCAGCATATGAAAAACCAAAAATGTCAAATGATGTATTTCTAGGATACCAAATTCCTAAGTGCAATATACCATTCAATTATTTTAAAATTCTTTTAGTGGCATTCAAATGTGATTTTTTAGGGCATGATTGAAATCTAGCACACAAACATATGCTATACATTATATCAGGTCTAGAGGCAGTTAAGTAAAATAGTGATATGATAATATCTCAATATTTCTTCTCATCTACTGCATTACCACTTTCATCTTTGTGAAGTTTCAAGGATGTGCTCATAAGAGTCTTGATAGTCTTGCAACCATCCATTACAAATTTCTTGAGGAGTTCCTTTGTGTACTTGGATTGGTTGATGAAGATCCCATCCATGCATTGCTTGATTTGTAGTCCGAGGAAGAATTTAAGTTCACCCATCATGCTCATTTCAAATTTCCTAGTCATACAAGAAGCAAATTCCTTGCACAAAGATTTATTAGTAGCACCAAAAATAATGTCATCAATATAAATTTATACAATCAAAATGTTATGCATTTTTTGACAAAAAAAGTTGTATCAACTTTGCCTTTTGAAAAACTATTTTCAAGCAAATATGCACAAAGTCTATCATAGCAAGCTCTTGGTGTAATACCCCCTACATAATCTACACATTTAACTACATAGGAGATGTCACAGGAACACATAACTAATCTATAAGGATAATATATATAATAAATCTCAAAATATATTCATATGATATAATTATATTCCATTCCTGTAATACATATGTATATTTGTTTAATTTATAAAATTTTCTATTATTAACTTACATTATTATAATTCTCCTACTACCCTCAAATTTATACAATTGTCATACAAAATTATAAAGTATTGCTATATGAACCATACAAACTATAATATTTATAATATTGTTCATTGAACCTTTATGATGCAGTTGATCAGGAATGTATATCTCTCACTCTACAGTCTTAACTCTTTTATTTTGATCTGCGTGTCAGAAAAATAAATCGAACACGCTAAGCAAAGCTTAGTGTTGCTTATGTATTTATAATATGTAATAAATTGAAAGGAAAGATAACTTTACATAAATATAGAAACAATAGAAATTAACATTTTAGAACATTAAATGAAAAATTAATAAATTCATTGGAGCATAAAACACTGAACATGACTAAATTTAGAATTTGACTGGCTTAACAATAATCACATAACACATTATTTTCAATATAAATAATCTCTTTAAATTTGCCCATGCACACATAACTCAGATCATAGGTTTGGATAATGGGTCACTGTTGGCAATTTAATGCCCAATCTCAATAATATGGCCAAAGGCCTAATAATGCAAATATGTCTACCGTCACTATAGACACAATGTGTCTATAAATGGCATAATGTGTCCACTATCACTATGGATATTCACCATCTGTTTAGCCATTCAATACCAAGTTAGATATGATTAGGGTAATTCATTAGTTTATAGCTAACACTGAATTGTGTATATCACTTCAATGGAACAATACTTTGATCAACATTTAATATTGCATATATTTATCATATATCCAAAGTTTATCACTCTTTTCCATACTTTTAACACATATACATGAATTCTCAATACAAAGATGAGAAATATAAACATATAAACCTCATACTATGTCTGCATATCACAAAATACAAGCCTAAAACATCATCCAAGTACCCCACGGCCATGGCATCTCAAGACCATGCCCGTGGGAATACAAAATGAAGCTGCCAAATACCTTTGTAGATGATAAGTGTATAATTGATGATATTTTTGCTCTTATTTCTTAGTATCTTTATTATCAAATTGAGTTTAATTTGTTTGTTAAAGTGCTTGTTAGGTTTGATTTCAAGAATCTTTTATACTTTGAGGTCTTATGGTCATTTAGGCTGAAATCATGGATGAAAAACAAGGACAAGAGCTATTGTGGGCAAATTCTTCAAGTGACACGCCCAATGACATAGGCGTGTCAATGACTGTGTCTTTTGCCCACCTTACAAAAGTTTTGACACTCCTAATAACATAGACGTGTCACTGCCCGTGTCATTACTCTTGCATTATAGTGGCTATGACATGTCCAGAAGAATGGTTGTGTCATTACCCATGCCATCAACATTGAAAAATAGCATCATCAACACACCCAGAGACATGACCGTGTCATGGACGTGTCAGGCTAAATCTCTGATTATGAACATGAACTAAATTATTTCTATCTAGATATTGATGAACCCTAGCTTTATTGTATGAATTGAATAGTTTTTATTAAATACTTTACTAACACTTCAATTAATCAAACCTTTAATCATCACTCATGGCTAAAAACAACATCAAACCACCCAATTCTTATAAAGGTTGAAATAAGAATCATACTCACCACATATAAGTTCTTTAAATTTATTTTCACTCATCAATCCATTTAATCAATACTTTTAAGAAAGAACTCATTATGAATAATTTATTCAACCAATTCAAATATTTAAACTCATAAAAATTTAAATATTTGTAAATTAAAATACTTAAGCACATACCTCTTTAAAAATCCTTCTTTCTCTCTCTTTTCTTTGGTCACTTGTTGATAATCTCACTTATTCTAGCTAATTCCCTTAAAATTTTGTAATAAAGATGGATCTTGATTATTGTTACGCTCGAATTAAGTACTACTACAAGCGTCACTCGCAAGTATACGAGGTAGCTGTAGCAAAGGTGATCGCCCCAAGGTCGTTTTCCCAAGAAGTTGTGGTTCGTAATAGCTTGATTAAAGTAATTAAATTAAAAGCAAGAGTTTGTTGTTTGGAATTGTAAAAGAACAATTTAAACCTAAGATTAAGGAGTGTAGAGTTGATGTATGAAGGTTGTACAAGATCAAATCGATTCTTGGGAATATGCCTAGGGTTATAGGTCCATTTAATCAAAGCTCAATTCTCAATTATCCATTAACATAACCTTGTAATTAATTTGTTCCTTAAGGTTAATTAGTTAATTACCAATCCATTAGTTCTCACATTCATGAATTAACAATGACCAATTCTTTTATATTTGCAAATTAATAAACCCTAGAACTTATATTTCTAATTCATTCATAGGGTAGTTGATTGCATAATTCCGATATTGAATTTCACCTCTCGGTCCTTCATTCAATATCTAGAGATCAATAGATAGCTAATCTATCAACCTAGCATACAATCCAATGCAATCAACCAACAACAAGGTATATCAATGGAAATATCAAATCAAAGCACTCAATCAAACATACTACAAACACTAAGCATGGGTTTTTAGCTCAACATCATCAATTTAAAACATTCATTCAACTCAATATAAATCAAATACAAATTGTTCATTGTAACATCAATTCTCTTAATATGACAAAAACAATATTGGAATGAATTAAAAGAGAGAATAGAAAAACCCCTTGTGAAGATGCCAAGAGTAGGATTGCTAGTCTTCCTCCTAGCTCCACTTTGATGTTTGATGAAGAACTCAAGCCCTCTTCAATGGTTGATGTCCCTTTCGCAATATGGAATGGAGCTTTCTCAAGTCACGAACCCTTCAATTGATTGTGCCTTTTGAAGATAGAAAGGAGCTTTCTCAAGTCACCAATCCTTTCAATGAAGCTTCTTCAACCTTTAAAAGCTTGTTAACCCACTTGATCCTAAAGAACCTCAAAGATCTTGTCAATGGAAGATGGAGAAGATGAAGATGGAGGATGAAGATGAGGGACAAGGAGAGTGTCACTCTCTCCTCATCCCAATTGTATTTGCCCTCTCCTTCTCTTTTCTTTTCTCTAACTCAAACCCTAGTCGACCTCTCTTTTTTTTGAAAACCCTAATTCTATTATTTATACGAAACCTTCGCTCCAAAAAAAATCCGCGTTTTCTTTAATCCATGAGTGACACGGCAAAGCTCAAGTGAACTTGGCCGTGTTTGAGGTGATTAGAGGGACACGGCCACAAGCTTGGCCGTGTCCCCTGAGGGTGTCCTCTCCTGCCTGCATATATGTTTCTTTGGAAGCTTGGCCGTGTTTGAGAAGTTTGGAGGGACACGGCCACAAGCTTGGCCGTGTTCCCTGAGTGTGTTCGCTTCTGTGTGATTTTCTTCTTTTCTTCTTTGGAGTGGTGAGTGACACGACCAGTTTGGAGGAAGCTTGGCCGTGTTTGACAAATTTGGAGGGACATGGCCACAAGCTTGGCCGTGTCCCTTGAGTGTGTCAGCTTCTGATCTGTTGGCTTCCTCCTTAACTTGGTATGGGACACGGCCACAAGCTTGGTCGTGTCCTCTGCATGTGTCATTGTTTTCTTCCTCTTGGTTCCTTGGTCTCTCCTTCCTCTCTTGATCCTTGCATATTAACCTAAACCAACACTTAAACAAACTTTAACCAAAAATCAAATAAACATTAGCCAACAGCACATAAACACCACACTAAAAACTAGATCAAAAATGACATAAACACTGAAATAAACTAAAACTACCAAAATTGATGAAAATACTAAATAAACATATTAAAACTAACAAAATACCTAAAGAAAACAATAATTATCATAATAAATAAGACACAATTCTATAACAAAAACTAATAAAATAATTATCGCTTAAATTTGATGAAAGAAAGAAAAAGAAAGAAGTTTGATGGTGATGATAGTAGATGGCGTAGATGAAGATGGAAGAAGAAATGGGAAGTCTCTACACACACATGTATATATATTTATAGGTTAATCATGTGAGGGTATGCTCACAATAACTATGGTATACCCTCATTCTTAACCTTTGATTCTAATTTGATTTTTAATTCCGTAAAACTGTAAAAATAATTTCTTAAGTAAATTTTAAGATATACTATTCATTATTTTCTATTTATATCATTTATTCAAGTTACTTTTATCATTATACACAATCAATTATCAATATTAGTTTAAAAGTTCACTATTTAAAATTTTAAACATTATAATTCTTTCCCGCTAAAGAAATTTTATTCTCGAAATTTACCTGTTATGGCAATAAACTATTTAATTCACAAATAACCTTAAATTTCACATAAAATCAATTATTTTATCAATTTACATAATTTTTTTTGATATCACTCAATGTAACACTTTCAGAATAATCTTATTATAGAACTACAGAGGATATAACTCTACACACTTACACTATTCAGGCTCAATTCAGTAATTACTTTTAATTATCTTTAGAAATTTTTAAGAAATTTTGTTTCAATTTATCATTTTTATGTCTTAATTCGATATAGCATTCTTAATTAATCTCACATTGAAATACTACAAATATAATTTTAATTCATTATCAATTACTTTGTTTAACACTCTTTCAATAATTTTATAATCAATTACAGTAACACTTTAATGATTCTTCTTTTCAATACAATTTATATCATTACATTCTACTACTGCATATATATACATATCTCTTCCTTTTCCTCATATACTGAACTTTAAATCCTAGTTTCGGATAGCGGGTCACTGATGACAAATAAATGCCCACTGTAATAATATGGACAAAGGCCCACTATGACACGAATGTCCACTGTAAAGAATGGGATCAAAGATCCTCTATGATGCAAAGCATCCACTATTAGCATAAAAGCCAATATCACTGGGTCATAAAAATATCCTTTATGGCACAGAGTGCCCACTATCACTATGGCATAAAATACCTATTGTCACTATAGATATTCACCCTTTAGCTAATCCGAAAACTAGATATAACATTAGTATAATCGGGCAATACATTTATTTCACTGTTTCAAATTATTTAACCATAATATCTTTTGGTGTAGAACAATTCCTCTTTAAATTGTTTATTTATCAGTGTGAATTTATATGATACAAATAATTATTTCAAATACACTTAACATAAAAATGAATGTATTTCTCTATCATATTTATTTCTCAATCTTTATCTTACAAATCACTTCCATGATTTCATTGTAATAAAGAAATCTAGATAGATTTCCACACTCATTTATTCTTTTTTTTAAATGTTATAAACCCACAAACTATTATTTCATTTAAAAGAGTATGTGCACATGTATATGATGATTTCATTATGTTTAACACACATACACACACACACATATATATATATATCTATAATTTGATCCTTGAGATATCATTTCACTAGTAGAATTAACTAATTTCAAATCTCACTAGATTCTTTCCTTTTCATATTATTAATTTCTTTCTTTCTATTATCATCAATCAGTATTAGTCAACTCTTTAACACTTCTATATATATAATCTGTGTCTTGTCTTCAATTACCAAATAATGTTACTATCAAATATACCATAAATAAATATTATGTGAATCTCACATTCTTACTTCCACTAATCATTCAATTCATACATATAACTGTTTGCTTTCTTTATCTTACTTTCCAAATTATTTAAAATCATTAATGATTGATCAAGCTATCATTCTTTTTACCTTATTTATTTATTTTTTAATTATCTTATTTCTTCATGAATAATGTAAAATCTACTAATCACTTATAATCATTTTTTATCCTTTCTAACATTACACTCATTTCAAATATCCAATTACAATTATCCATACTTTTCTCAAGTTTCCCCACTTTTAAGTTTCATCATCTAATGGATTAATCTCGCTTCAATCTTATAAATAATCTTTCAGTAATTATAAATACTTTCAAAAGTTGTTCAATAATTCACTACTAATTTCACCCACTTAAACCTATTTTGTGAAGGTATAAGAAAGTAGAGATACACATGGACATATGCATGACCGTATAAATGATCATGCACATCACTATCGAAATATCTTTTTAAAGTTTTGAATGATAGAATTTTTGCACAGGTAGATGCATGACTATATGAGCGATCATGCTTATCACTATTAGAATTTCTTTTCAAAGTTTTGAAAAATAGCAATATATATATATATAGACAAATGCATGATCGTACGCATTACTATTGGAATATTTTTTTTTTGAAGTTTGAAGGGAAAACATTTACATGAGTGGATGCATGACCATGTAGGATATCATGCATATTACTGCTAAAATTTGTCACCGCGATCTAATCCATAAATAATCAATAATTTAACTCAAATAAATCAAGAAAGTAGAATCTTGCCCTTCAAAACACAATTAAATTCAAGTCTAGTCTTCCATAACCCTAAATCATCACATAAATTTTTATATGTTTAATTTAAACATGATTTCAATTAAAAACTAATAAATTCACTCTTTTTATACCAAAACAATAGTTTTAATTTCAAAGAAATAAAGCTTTAGCCTCAATTATTTACAAATCATTCAATAGACATTTTTTTTATAAATCATTTCACTTTATCAAGTAACAAGCTTCTTTAGTTAAAAAATTCAAGATTAATTCAACTAATAGTGTCACGACCCAATTTGTACATATGTACAGTATATCCATGTACAGTACATCTGCGTACAGTCAGAGGAACCATCCCGAGAAGCTACTCAAGAGCGCGAAGTGAAGGGAAGTTCTATAGATTTGAAAGGACCTATTTGAAAAGATTACAAAGTTTTGGGGAGGTGACTGTAATTACCAAAAGTTGTTCCGGAGGTCCTTAATAGTGCACATAACAGACTCTAGAAATGGGAAGTAGAGAAAAATCAGACAGTAACGGTGCGACACGGTTTTTTCCGAAAAAGCACGGTTTGGAAGATATAGGGGATTTTGACCAGGGGCATCATGGTCATTTTTAAAAGTGTCTCGAAAGTAATAAAGGATCTCAAAAATGAAAAGTAGAGGAAAAACTGAGTCAAAAAGTGTACCACAGCATTCGGCGAAAGTGCGCGGTTTAAAAGTTACGAACGAGTAACCGCCGGAGGGTATTTTGGTCTTTTCACACCTTAGACCATAAAATTACAGCACAATGAGGTTGAGGGGCCAAAATATAATTAAGATGAAGTCCAAGGGCTTGGGTTGTAAATAAATTAAAGAAGGAGACATTTGGACCAATGAGAATTGGCCATTTTCTCACATATGTGTACCAATGGGAAATCAACATCTACACCATGACCTATCAACCTCTCTTGGCTGCCATTTGGAGGAGAGAACACCACAAAAATAAAGCCAAGAACTCTCTTTGCTCTTGCTTGGCCGAAAATAGGAGGAAGGGAAAAGAGAGAGAGATTGTTTTTTTTCAAGTAGCTAAATTTGGAGAATTGAGAGAGATTGCAAACTTGGGTGGAGAATAAGATTTTGAGGTAAGGAAATTCATCTATGGTTCTATTTCTTTCATTGGTTATAGTATTTGTAAGATAAAAATGAAAGAATAAATATGATGATTATAGAAAATTTAAGAAGTTGAAGAAAAGTGAAAGAGGTGATTTGCACATATAAGATTAAGGATAAAAAGGATGACTAGTAGTTTAGTTAGCAAAAGAAGGCATGAAGCACTTAAATTTTATTATGTTCTTGACATGGATTTTATGAAAATTATAGGAAATCAAGAAGTGAGAGAGAAGGAAGCAAAGAAGACATAAAAGAACTAGAAACAAGTGAAAAGAATTAAGGTTTGGTACTTAAATCATTGCCTTTTCAGTTAATTCACATATTTTGCATTATGGGACTTTTGAAATGGTTTGAAATGATGTTATTATGTGTGGTAAATATGTGAGAAAGTGCTCTTGAACCATTTGTAATCAATTGATTGTGAAAAGAATGAAAACAAAACAAACTAGCTAAATTTATGCAATTATTCATAAACTTTGATGAGTTTTTAATCACTCCTTTGGTTTGATTTTTGGAAGAGGGACCCTTAGTCTTTCAATGGTACCACAAAAGGATTCTAAAAATCAATTTTGCAAGAAAAAAATGAATTTCCCTCAAGTTTGGAAAATTGGGCCGAATGGTCCCTTTTGGACACCATTCTGCAGCTTTCATTTTGGGCAGTCCTTTGAAGGGGCAAACGAAAGAATTTTTCGACGAAATTTTACATGCATTTAGTTAACTTATGAAAGTGTGTTCCTGCAAAAATTCAGCCAAAAATAAGTTTGTTTACTTGGTCAAAACCGTTGCCAAAGTTGACTGATTTTCAGCAGTAAAAACAGATTTTACCATTTAGTTGTCGCGCGCCATTGCGTTGCCGATTTTACGCGCCGCGCTACTATTCCTTTGGTCATTTTTCTAAATGTGTTAAAAGTTGAATATTATGATATGGATTGATGTTAAATCATATTTTCTAAATGTGTTAAAATTTGAATATAATGACATGAAGGAGAATTGGAAATGATTAGAAAGGCATCATGACAAGCTATTCCGACAATACATGCATTATGGACAAATCATGGCTTATTGAATATCATGATCAAAGTAATTTAATAAATTATTTATGCTCTACTTGGTTATGACAGAATCCTTGAGATAAGGGTATGATGCATCATACTATTACTGCAGTACTGCTTATGACATGATATGATATTCCGGCTGAAGGCCGATGATTGCAATGACATGATCAATGATGCAATGATAATGGCCATTGGCACATGTGCAAGAATTATGATGAAAGATAATGAAATATGATCATGACGAGATATGTTTATCATGACCCTTCCTTATCCGCTGAAGTTCTGTTAAACCAGTAGAGCAACCAAAATGATAAAAGCGAGAAAAATGATTTAAATTCAAATTATTCAGTCAAGCCTTTTTACCTTTTGTGTTTTGTATTTATTCCTTTCAATTATATAAAGTATATAAATGTATGTTCAAATCATTCTTTCATTTTATTTATTTATTGCAATGATTTAAGTACCCACTAAGCAATTGCTTAGCGAGTTTAGTTTCTCTCTAAACTCGTAGGTTAAACGAGGAGACGAGATTTCAGCATGTCCTGCGCAGCTGGCCTTGACTACTACTTTGGGTAGGAGTTTGGATATGATTGATTGTAGCAATATGGCATGTACATAAGCTTGTATGATCTAGCAAATAAATGTATAATAATGAAAAGCTAGAACACGTACACTACTAGTAATCTAATAAATCTTATTTGGGTTTAGCACTTATGTATGCAAGTATAGAAGTGTGAATTCTTCTTGCAGGATTGTAGTTGAGGTTATAAGGGTGGATATATTGGGAGTGTGCTTGAGTTGAATTGTGAAACAAAATGTTTTTCAAAAAATTAAAGAATAAGTTTTGGCGACACTTGGGACCTCCATTTTTAGGGGAGGTTATGTAAATTTTTTTTTTAAATTTTGCACTTAAAATTGGCTAAGTAAAATATTAAGACACAACCACCATGAGTTAACAGTCCATCTTGGTCTATAAACATAGGCTAAGATGGGGTGTTACATTTAGTGGTATCAGAGCACCGGTTTAGCCGGTCCTGGAAAATTCAACATAGGAGGATACACATTTTATGTTGGGAGTGGCCATTACCAATGTAAAATGGGATATCTTATAGTAGATAAGAAATGAGAGCATATATCATTTAGGTACGAAATGTCGGTATAGTAGAAGAATATTATAAATACATAAGTATATGAGGTACATGTGATAAAGGAAAATCTAATAGTGATTACGTACATGCCATATAGGAAAGTTAATGTGTTGAGTCAAGCCAGCTGCTAATTCTTATCATGATATATGTATATGGTATAAGGTTGCAAGAGGCAGAATCACAAAGAGTTATAGATCAAGAGAAGGAATCACATGCTTTCGTACCCAAAAATGTAGAAATGGGTCTTGGACTTATGCCACGACCCGCAACGGTGGCTGTGGAAGGCCCCGAAGTTTATTTAAGATAGATGACAGTACCATTGCAATAAACGACAAGAATGGTACCTGTTGCTACCAAAAGAGAAAGGAAGTCCCCAATTGAGAAGTTAAGGAAATATGGGGCTAAAGAATTTAAGGCTTGTAGGGAAGAAGGATTTGAAGAAATTGAGTACTGTTTGGACAGTACCAGTAGGGCATTGGAACAACTGAGATGCACGCCAGATAAAAGATTTATTTATGCCATGTCCCTTTAGGTAGAAGAAACATACACTTGGTAAAACATACTTAAACGCAAGGAGAAATGAGTTTATATATCTACATCAAGGAAGAATGACAATATCTGAGTATGATAGAGAGTTCACCCGCCTCAGTAAGTATGCAAAGAAAATGATAGAAACAAAGCAAGAAAGATGTCAAAGGTTTTGGAAGGATTAAATAATGGAATTAAAGTACAATTAGTAGTCATGGACGTGTTTGAATTTTCAAGATTAGTTGTGAAAGTTTTAGGTAATGAGAGGGTATACATAGATTAGAGAAGTAGACACCAATGCATGCAACAAAAGAGAGTACAAACTTAAAGCTTAGGAAGATTTCGACAAGTTGAGAAGAAGTTTAGAAGTGAAGATAGTTTTGCACAGTAAAGCTGGCAATCGCAAAGCCAAGGATCCGGCCGAGGTTCAAGGCGCCAGACATCCGTAGCCAGTATACCAGGGTCCTTATAAGGGGGTTCCAGGAGAAGGTTAGATAGGCGTATATGAATATGAAAATGTATATAAGAAAATGAAATTTGAAGAATGGAATAAAAAGAGGAACAGAATAAGTGGATAAAAGAAAAGTACGTAAAATGTTAAAACCAGACAGTAAGAGATAAAATAGATAGAACTTAGATAACAAAGATGAGTGAACAGAAATAAGTATATGAGAAATTCTCATGTCCGACCATTAGAGAATATGTACAGTAACCCCATGTACAAAATTCACATAAGCAGATGAAGTAAGCGCACTAAGGAGATACTGCTGACTCGACACCGTCGTGTTGAAATTTAGCAGGAAACCGGAGTTAAACGTGCTCGACCAATGATGATGGGTGACCATCCCGTGAAGTCTTAATAAGGTAGGTGACAGATTATATGAGTAGAAACTAGATGAAACCTAATCAAAACACAGTATTGTGATTTTTCCTGAAAATGCCCCAATGTAATCATCAAAATTAAGAAATTATAAGAAGAAGATATATGAGATTTATGAATTCAGGAAATGATGGAAAAAAAAAGAGAGAGAGAAGAGAAAGATAGAAATTAAGAACCAAAGAGGTAGAAAGTGCAGAATTAAAATCAGATTAAAAAGGAAAGAATGAAAGTAATAACAACCCAAGGACTAGGTAAAGGAAAAAGGAAAAAGTAACAATTCAAAAATTACTGGAGGATTGGAAAGAAATATAGATTTGAAGGATATATTACTCCTCTATGCAAACACTGTGGATGAAGACATAAGAGTGAATGCTGGTATTTAACAGATGGATGCTGGGAATGCGGGGCACCAGATCGTGTTAGGGTAAACTGCCAGAAAGACAAATGAATGCACCCGCACCGACAGAAAAATCACGGCCCGCTTTTGGCCGAGGATGAAGCAGGGGAAAGGAAAGTGATTCGAATTTTCAAAGAGCACAATCAGAGACCGTTGACTAGCTCAATTCAAGTACACCAGCCAGAGCCTATGCAATGAAAATTTAGAAGAATTACCAGTAGGATATGTTAAGTTTGAAACATTAGTTATAAATCCGTTAAGAGATGAGGTAGTTACACACAAGTGATTAAAGAATGTTCTATAGAGTTACATGAAAATGCATTTCCAGAAAATTTAATAGAGTTACCATTCCGAGAATTTGACATAATGTTGGTATTGGATTGGCTAACAAGGCATAAAACAGTGGTCGATGATAAGAAGAAAGAGAGTAACACTTCATACTCCCCACAATGAGGAAGTGACGGCAGTAGGAAAGAGAGCCAATTACCTAAACAACGTAACAACAGCAATTACAACAAGGCATTCCATACAAATGGATGTGAGGCACACTTGATAAGCACTATGGAAGTAAGAAGAATGTGATAAAGATTCAAGAGGTATCAACAATGTGTGATTTTCTCGATGTTTCTTTAGACGAGCTACCCGGATTATCACCTAAGAGAAAAGTAGGATTCACTATAAATGTATATCCGAGAACTGCACCGGTGTTGGTTGCCTCATACCGAATGGTACCAGCGGAACGTAAAGAAATGAAAATGCAATTATAGGAGCTACTCGACAAGGGTCTTATACGGCCAAGTGTTTCTTCATGGGGCACGCCAGTACTCTTCGTCAAGAAGAAAGATAAATCCTTAAGGTCATATGTGAACTATAAGTAGTTGAATGAGCTTACAATTAAGGATAAATATCCATTACCGTCCATCGATGATGTATTCGACCAACTTAAAGGAACCAAGGTCTTTTCAAAAAAAAAATATATATATATATATATATATATATCACCGACTGGGATATCAGCAGCTGCGGATCAAAGGAAAAGACATTCCAAAGACTACATCTAGAACTCAATACGGACGTTATAAGTTCCTTGTAATGCCTTTTGAGCCCACAAATGTGTTAGTAGTATTCATGGATTTAATGAATCATATCTTTCATCCATACTTTGACCAATTTGTAAATGGTGTTCATAGATGACACCTTCATTTATTTAAGGAACAAAGAAGAATACGATCGATACTTTTGCATAGTATTGCAAATGTTGCGAGAGAAGCAGTTGTACGTCAAACATGACAAATGCAAGTTTTGATTGGAAAAAGTGACATTATTAGAACACACCATATTAGCATAAGGCATTAAAGTAGGTCTTAAGAAAACAAAAGCCATTTTGTAATGGAAAACACCAAAGACAGTAATAAAAGTAAGAATCTTCTTAGGACTAGCTGGGTACTATTAATGTTTTATAAAAAGGTTTTCCATTATTATCATCCTAATGATAAGGTTGTTTCAAAGGAATGCCAAACTCCAATGGACTGATAAATGTTAGAGGAACTTTGAGAAACTAAAGGAAAAGTTAACGAATGCTTCAATACCCATACGGCCGTGTCCAGCAAAGAATTTGTGATATATAGTGATGCTTCACACATCGGTTAAGGTTATATGCTTATTTAAAAGGATAAAATAGTCGCATAAGTCTTTTAATGATTTAAACCATACGAAAAAAAAAAAATAATAATAATAACCCGGCACACTGTTTGGAATTAACAGTTATCGTATTGGCTTTCAAGATTTCGAGATATGATTTATATGGAGAAAAGTGTTATATTTATACAGACGCAAACGTTTAAAATATCCGCCAACCCAAGAGGACCTCAATTTATGGTAAGGAAAGTAAGCCCACGTTTTGGAAATAACAGCTAAGTTATAAATTATCATCTAGGAAAAGCTAACGTGGTGGCCGACGCACTTGGTGGAAAATCGATACCAGCCTTAGGCGCTATAAAGATCAGTTTAAGACCAATGGAAGAGGAAGTACTAGTAGTAGAAATGCAATTATAAACTATGTTTCTTTTCAAGAAATTCATCAAGTGCAAAAGGAAAATGAACAAATATAAAAATGGATCAAGCAAGTGCAAGGAGGAAAGGATATAAAATTCTAAATTTCTAAGAACAGTAGTTTGTATTATGACAATAGAGTAATGATACTAACAATGGGAGACATAAGAAAGAAATTTTTTTTTTTGAAAAGCATATAGTAGTCTCTACGCAATGAATCCAGGAGTTACAAATGTATCAATATTTAAAGAAGTTTTAATGGTAGCCTGGAATGAAGAGAGATATTGTTGATTTTATGACCAAATGTTTAATATGTCAACAAGCAAAAGCAAAATATCAAATACTATAGGGACTGTTACAACTAATTCCCACTCTGGTATGGAAATGGGAATATATCACTATGGATTTTATCATAGAACTACCAATGACACGAGGCCAGCATGATGTTGTTCGGATAATCGTTGACTGCCTAACTAAGTTAGCTCATTTTCTACTTTTACTAATGGATTATTCAATAGATAAGTTGGTGGAAATGTACGCCAAGGAAATTGTACGATTACACAAGATTCCAATGTCTATCATTTTAGGCAGAGGTCCACAGTTCACCATGAATTTATGGAAGAAGTCGCAAACAGCTTCTGAAACCCAAACAAATTATAGCACTGCCTTTCACCCGTAAACAGATAGACGATTTGAAAGAGTAATCCAAATTTTTGGAGGACATATTAAGAGTATGTGTTATAGAATTTAAGGGTGGCTAGAATAGGTATTTGAGTTTAATTGAATATGCATATAACAACGACTATTAATTCAGCATACGGTGACGCCCTATAAAGAATTATACGAAAGAAAACATGGAACACCAGAGTGTTGGACCAAATTAAGTAAAGACAAGATAAAATCATATGCGTGTAGGTAGAAGCAAAATCATATGCCAACTCGAAACGAAGGGACATAGAACTCTAAGTGGAAGCCAAGGTTTTTCTTAAGACTTGCCCATGAAAGAAGGTATTAAGATTTAAGCAGAAAAGTAAGTTAAGCCTTAGGCTTATTGGACTATACGAGATCATTGAATGCATAGATCAATAGCCTATCGGTTAACTCTATTACCAGAACTGAACAAAATACATAATGTTTTTCACGTTTCAATGATAAGGCAATATCGTTGAACTTCACACACGATATAAAGACACAAAACATCAGAGTCCATTCTGACCTAAATTATGAAGAAGAACCAATAGAAATTTTAGCACAAAAAGTCAAAGGATTAAGAAATAAGAGAATTTCCTCCAGTTAAAGTGCGGCGAAGGAACCATAGAATGGAAGAGATAATTTGGGAAAGAGAAGGAATAATGAGGATGGGAGCCTAAATTTTATACCCGATTGGCTTCGGGACGAAGCCTAAATTTTAGAGGGGAAGAAATGTCACGACCCAATTTGTACATATGTACAGTATATCCATGTACAGTACATCCGCGTACAGTCAGAGGAACCATCCCGAGAAGCTACTCAAGAGCGCGAAGTGAAGGGAAGTTCTATAGATTTGAAAGGACCTATTTGAAAAGATTACAAAGTTTTGGGGAGGTGACTGTAATTACCAAAAGTTGTTCCGGAGGTCCTTAATAGTGCACATAACAGACTCCAGAAATGGGAAGTAGAGAAAAATCGGACAGTAACAGTGCGACACGGTTTTTCCCGAAAAAGCATGGTTTGGAAGATATAGGGGATTTTGACCAGGGGCATCATGGTCATTTTTAAAAGTGTCTCGAAAGTAATAAAGGATCTCAAAAATGAAAAGTAGAGGAAAAACTGAGTCAAAAAGTGTACCACAGCATTCGGCGAAAGTGCGCGGTTTAAAAGTTATGAACGAGTAACCGCCGGAGGGTATTTTGGTCTTTTCACACCTTAGACCATAAAATTACAGCACAATGAGGTTGAGGGGCCAAAATATAATTAAGATGAAGTCCAAGGGCTTGGGTTGTAAATAAATTAAAGAAGGAGACATTTGGACCAATGAGAATTGGCCATTTTCTCACATATGTGTACCAATGGGAAATCAACATCTACACCATGACCTATCAACCTCTCTTGGCTGCCATTTGGAGGAGAGAACACCACAAAAATAAAGCCAAGAACTCTCTTTGCTCTTGCTTGGCCGAAAATAGGAGGAAGGGAAAAGAGAGAGAGATTGTTTTTTTTCAAGTAGCTAAATTTGGAGAATTGAGAGAGATTGCAAACTTGGGTGGAGAATAAGATTTTGAGGTAAGGAAATTCATCTATGGTTCTATTTCTTTCATTGGTTATAGTATTTGTAAGATAAAAATGAAAGAATAAATATGATGATTATAGAAAATTTAAGAAGTTGAAGAAAAGTGAAAGAGGTGATTTGCACATATAAGATTAAGGATAAAAAGGATGACTAGTAGTTTAGTTAGCAAAAGAAGGCATGAAGCACTTAAATTTTATTATGTTCTTGACATGGATTTTATGAAAATTATAGGAAATCAAGAAGTGAGAGAGAAGGAAGCAAAGAAGACATAAAAGAACTAGAAACAAGTGAAAAGAATTAAGGTTTGGTACTTAAATCATTGCCTTTTCAGTTAATTCACATATTTTGCATTATGGGACTTTTGAAATGGTTTGAAATGATGTTATTATGTGTGGTAAATATGTGAGAAAGAGCTCTTGAACCATTTGTAATCAATTGATTGTGAAAAGAATGAAAACAAAACAAACTAGCTAAATTTATGCAATTATTCATAAACTTTGATGAGTTTTTAATCACTCCTTTGGTTTGATTTTTGGAAGAGGGACCCTTAGTCTTTCAATGGTACCACAAAAGGATTCTAAAAATCAATTTTGCAAGAAAAAAATGAATTTCCCTCAAGTTTGGAAAATTGGGCCGAATGGTCCCTTTTGGACACCATTCTGCAGCTTTCATTTTGGGCAGTCCTTTGAAGGGGCAAACGAAAGAATTTTTCGACGAAATTTTACATGCATTTAGTTAACTTATGAAAGTGTGTTCCTGCAAAAATTCAGCCAAAAATAAGTTTGTTTACTTGGTCAAAACCGTTGCCAAAGTTGACTGATTTTCAGCAGTAAAAACAGATTTTACCATTTAGTTGTCGCGCGCCATTGCGTTGCCGATTTTACGCGCCGCGCTACTATTCCTTTGGTCATTTTTCTAAATGTGTTAAAAGTTGAATATTATGATATGGATTGATGTTAAATCATATTTTCTAAATGTGTTAAAATTTGAATATAATGACATGAAGGAGAATTGGAAATGATTAGAAAGGCATCATGACAAGCTATTCCGACAATACATGCATTATGGACAAATCATGGCTTATTGAATATCATGATCAAAGTAATTTAATAAATTATTTATGCTCTACTTGGTTATGACAGAATCCTTGAGATAAGGGTATGATGCATCATACTATTACTGCAGTACTGCTTATGACATGATATGATATTCCGGCTGAAGGCCGATGATTGCAATGACATGATCAATGATGCAATGATAATGGCCATTGGCACATGTGCAAGAATTATGATGAAAGATAATGAAATATGATCATGACGAGATATGTTTATCATGACCCTTCCTTATCCGCTGAAGTTCTGTTAAACCAGTAGAGCAACCAAAATGATAAAAGCGAGAAAAATGATTTAAATTCAAATTATTCAGTCAAGCCTTTTTACCTTTTGTGTTTTGTATTTATTCCTTTCAATTATATAAAGTATATAAATGTATGTTCAAATCATTCTTTCATTTTATTTATTTATTGCAATGATTTAAGTACCCACTAAGCAATTGCTTAGCGAGTTTAGTTTCTCTCTAAACTCGTAGGTTAAACGAGGAGACGAGATTTCAGCATGTCCTGCGCAGCTGGCCTTGACTACTACTTTGGGTAGGAGTTTGGATATGATTGATTGTAGCAATATGGCATGTACATAAGCTTGTATGATCTAGCAAATAAATGTATAATAATGAAAAGCTAGAACACGTACACTACTAGTAATCTAATAAATCTTATTTGGGTTTAGCACTTATGTATGCAAGTATAGAAGTGTGAATTCTTCTTGCAGGATTGTAGTTGAGGTTATAAGGGTGGATATATTGGGAGTGTGCTTGAGTTGAATTGTGAAACAAAATGTTTTTCAAAAAATTAAAGAATAAGTTTTGGCGACACTTGGGACCTCCATTTTTAGGGGAGGTTATGTAAATTTTTTTTTTAAATTTTGCACTTAAAATTGGCTAAGTAAAATATTAAGACACAACCACCATGAGTTAACAGTCCATCTTGGTCTATAAACATAGGCTAAGATGGGGTGTTACATTTAGTGGTATCAGAGCACCGGTTTAGCCGGTCCTGGAAAATTCAACATAGGAGGATACACATTTTATGTTGGGAGTGGCCATTACCAATGTAAAATGGGATATCTTATAGTAGATAAGAAATGAGAGCATATATCATTTAGGTACGAAATGTCGGTATAGTAGAAGAATATTATAAATACATAAGTATATGAGGTACATGTGATAAAGGAAAATCTAATAGTGATTACGTACATGCCATATAGGAAAGTTAATGTGTTGAGTCAAGCCAGCTGCTAATTCTTATCATGATATATGTATATGGTATAAGGTTGCAAGAGGCAGAATCACAAAGAGTTATAGATCAAGAGAAGGAATCACATGCTTTCGTACCCAAAAATGTAGAAATGGGTCTTGGACTTATGCCACGACCCGCAACGGTGGCTGTGGAAGGCCCCGAAGTTTATTTAAGATAGATGACAGTACCATTGCAATAAACGACAAGAATGGTACCTGTTGCTACCAAAAGAGAAAGGAAGTCCCCAATTGAGAAGTTAAGGAAATATGGGGCTAAAGAATTTAAGGCTTGTAGGGAAGAAGGATTTGAAGAAATTGAGTACTGTTTGGACAGTACCAGTAGGGCATTGGAACAACTGAGATGCACGCCAGATAAAAGATTTATTTATGCCATGTCCCTTTAGGTAGAAGAAACATACACTTGGTAAAACATACTTAAACGCAAGGAGAAATGAGTTTATATATCTACATCAAGGAAGAATGACAATATCTGAGTATGATAGAGAGTTCACCCGCCTCAGTAAGTATGCAAAGAAAATGATAGAAACAAAGCAAGAAAGATGTCAAAGGTTTTGGAAGGATTAAATAATGGAATTAAAGTACAATTAGTAGTCATGGACGTGTTTGAATTTTCAAGATTAGTTGTGAAAGTTTTAGGTAATGAGAGGGTATACATAGATTAGAGAAGTAGACACCAATGCATGCAACAAAAGAGAGTACAAACTTAAAGCTTAGGAAGATTTCGACAAGTTGAGAAGAAGTTTAGAAGTGAAGATAGTTTTGCACAGTAAAGCTGGCAATCGCAAAGCCAAGGATCCGGCCGAGGTTCAAGGCGCCAGACATCCGTAGCCAGTATACCAGGGTCCTTATAAGGGGGTTCCAGGAGAAGGTTAGATAGGCGTATATGAATATGAAAATGTATATAAGAAAATGAAATTTGAAGAATGGAATAAAAAGAGGAACAGAATAAGTGGATAAAAGAAAAGTACGTAAAATGTTAAAACCAGACAGTAAGAGATAAAATAGATAGAACTTAGATAACAAAGATGAGTGAACAGAAATAAGTATATGAGAAATTCTCATGTCCGACCATTAGAGAATATGTACAGTAACCCCATGTACAAAATTCACATAAGCAGATGAAGTAAGCGCACTAAGGAGATACTGCTGACTCGACACCGTCGTGTTGAAATTTAGCAGGAAACCGGAGTTAAACGTGCTCGACCAATGATGATGGGTGACCATCCCGTGAAGTCTTAATAAGGTAGGTGACAGATTATATGAGTAGAAACTAGATGAAACCTAATCAAAACACAGTATTGTGATTTTTCCTGAAAATGCCCCAATGTAATCATCAAAATTAAGAAATTATAAGAAGAAGATATATGAGATTTATGAATTCAGGAAATGATGGAAAAAAAAAGAGAGAGAGAAGAGAAAGATAGAAATTAAGAACCAAAGAGGTAGAAAGTGCAGAATTAAAATCAGATTAAAAAGGAAAGAATGAAAGTAATAACAACCCAAGGACTAGGTAAAGGAAAAAGGAAAAAGTAACAATTCAAAAATTACTGGAGGATTGGAAAGAAATATAGATTTGAAGGATATATTACTCCTCTATGCAAACACTGTGGATGAAGACATAAGAGTGAATGCTGGTATTTAACAGATGGATGCTGGGAATGCGGGGCACCAGATCGTGTTAGGGTAAACTGCCAGAAAGACAAATGAATGCACCCGCACCGACAGAAAAATCACGGCCCGCTTTTGGCCGAGGATGAAGCAGGGGAAAGGAAAGTGATTCGAATTTTCAAAGAGCACAATCAGAGACCGTTGACTAGCTCAATTCAAGTACACCAGCCAGAGCCTATGCAATGAAAATTTAGAAGAATTACCAGTAGGATATGTTAAGTTTGAAACATTAGTTATAAATCCGTTAAGAGATGAGGTAGTTACACACAAGTGATTAAAGAATGTTCTATAGAGTTACATGAAAATGCATTTCCAGAAAATTTAATAGAGTTACCATTCCGAGAATTTGACATAATGTTGGTATTGGATTGGCTAACAAGGCATAAAACAGTGGTCGATGATAAGAAGAAAGAGAGTAACACTTCATACTCCCCACAATGAGGAAGTGACGGCAGTAGGAAAGAGAGCCAATTACCTAAACAACGTAACAACAGCAATTACAACAAGGCATTCCATACAAATGGATGTGAGGCACACTTGATAAGCACTATGGAAGTAAGAAGAATGTGATAAAGATTCAAGAGGTATCAACAATGTGTGATTTTCTCGATGTTTCTTTAGACGAGCTACCCGGATTATCACCTAAGAGAAAAGTAGGATTCACTATAAATGTATATCCGAGAACTGCACCGGTGTTGGTTGCCTCATACCGAATGGTACCAGCGGAACGTAAAGAAATGAAAATGCAATTATAGGAGCTACTCGACAAGGGTCTTATACGGCCAAGTGTTTCTTCATGGGGCACGCCAGTACTCTTCGTCAAGAAGAAAGATAAATCCTTAAGGTCATATGTGAACTATAAGTAGTTGAATGAGCTTACAATTAAGGATAAATATCCATTACCGTCCATCGATGATGTATTCGACCAACTTAAAGGAACCAAGGTCTTTTCAAAAAAAAAATATATATATATATATATATATATATCACCGACTGGGATATCAGCAGCTGCGGATCAAAGGAAAAGACATTCCAAAGACTACATCTAGAACTCAATACGGACGTTATAAGTTCCTTGTAATGCCTTTTGAGCCCACAAATGTGTTAGTAGTATTCATGGATTTAATGAATCATATCTTTCATCCATACTTTGACCAATTTGTAAATGGTGTTCATAGATGACACCTTCATTTATTTAAGGAACAAAGAAGAATACGATCGATACTTTTGCATAGTATTGCAAATGTTGCGAGAGAAGCAGTTGTACGTCAAACATGACAAATGCAAGTTTTGATTGGAAAAAGTGACATTATTAGAACACACCATATTAGCATAAGGCATTAAAGTAGGTCTTAAGAAAACAAAAGCCATTTTGTAATGGAAAACACCAAAGACAGTAATAAAAGTAAGAATCTTCTTAGGACTAGCTGGGTACTATTAATGTTTTATAAAAAGGTTTTCCATTATTATCATCCTAATGATAAGGTTGTTTCAAAGGAATGCCAAACTCCAATGGACTGATAAATGTTAGAGGAACTTTGAGAAACTAAAGGAAAAGTTAACGAATGCTTCAATACCCATACGGCCGTGTCCAGCAAAGAATTTGTGATATATAGTGATGCTTCACACATCGGTTAAGGTTATATGCTTATTTAAAAGGATAAAATAGTCGCATAAGTCTTTTAATGATTTAAACCATACGAAAAAAAAAATAATAATAATAACCCGGCACACTGTTTGGAATTAACAGTTATCGTATTGGCTTTCAAGATTTCGAGATATGATTTATATGGAGAAAAGTGTTATATTTATACAGACGCAAACGTTTAAAATATCCGCCAACCCAAGAGGACCTCAATTTATGGTAAGGAAAGTAAGCCCACGTTTTGGAAATAACAGCTAAGTTATAAATTATCATCTAGGAAAAGCTAACGTGGTGGCCGACGCACTTGGTGGAAAATCGATACCAGCCTTAGGCGCTATAAAGATCAGTTTAAGACCAATGGAAGAGGAAGTACTAGTAGTAGAAATGCAATTATAAACTATGTTTCTTTTCAAGAAATTCATCAAGTGCAAAAGGAAAATGAACAAATATAAAAATGGATCAAGCAAGTGCAAGGAGGAAAGGATATAAAATTCTAAATTTCTAAGAACAGTAGTTTGTATTATGACAATAGAGTAATGATACTAACAATGGGAGACATAAGAAAGAAATTTTTTTTTTTGAAAAGCATATAGTAGTCTCTACGCAATGAATCCAGGAGTTACAAATGTATCAATATTTAAAGAAGTTTTAATGGTAGCCTGGAATGAAGAGAGATATTGTTGATTTTATGACCAAATGTTTAATATGTCAACAAGCAAAAGCAAAATATCAAATACTATAGGGACTGTTACAACTAATTCCCACTCTGGTATGGAAATGGGAATATATCACTATGGATTTTATCATAGAACTACCAATGACACGAGGCCAGCATGATGTTGTTCGGATAATCGTTGACTGCCTAACTAAGTTAGCTCATTTTCTACTTTTACTAATGGATTATTCAATAGATAAGTTGGTGGAAATGTACGCCAAGGAAATTGTACGATTACACAAGATTCCAATGTCTATCATTTTAGGCAGAGGTCCACAGTTCACCATGAATTTATGGAAGAAGTCGCAAACAGCTTCTGAAACCCAAACAAATTATAGCACTGCCTTTCACCCGTAAACAGATAGACGATTTGAAAGAGTAATCCAAATTTTTGGAGGACATATTAAGAGTATGTGTTATAGAATTTAAGGGTGGCTAGAATAGGTATTTGAGTTTAATTGAATATGCATATAACAACGACTATTAATTCAGCATACGGTGACGCCCTATAAAGAATTATACGAAAGAAAACATGGAACACCAGAGTGTTGGACCAAATTAAGTAAAGACAAGATAAAATCATATGCGTGTAGGTAGAAGCAAAATCATATGCCAACTCGAAACGAAGGGACATAGAACTCTAAGTGGAAGCCAAGGTTTTTCTTAAGACTTGCCCATGAAAGAAGGTATTAAGATTTAAGCAGAAAAGTAAGTTAAGCCTTAGGCTTATTGGACTATACGAGATCATTGAATGCATAGATCAATAGCCTATCGGTTAACTCTATTACCAGAACTGAACAAAATACATAATGTTTTTCACGTTTCAATGATAAGGCAATATCGTTGAACTTCACACACGATATAAAGACACAAAACATCAGAGTCCATTCTGACCTAAATTATGAAGAAGAACCAATAGAAATTTTAGCACAAAAAGTCAAAGGATTAAGAAATAAGAGAATTTCCTCCAGTTAAAGTGCGGCGAAGGAACCATAGAATGGAAGAGATAATTTGGGAAAGAGAAGGAATAATGAGGATGGGAGCCTAAATTTTATACCCGATTGGCTTCGGGACGAAGCCTAAATTTTAGAGGGGAAGAAATGTCACGACCCAATTTGTACATATGTACAGTATATCCATGTACAGTACATCCGCGTACAGTCAGAGGAACCATCCCGAGAAGCTACTCAAGAGCGCGAAGTGAAGGGAAGTTCTATAGATTTGAAAGGACCTATTTGAAAAGATTACAAAGTTTTGGGGAGGTGACTGTAATTACCAAAAGTTGTTCCGGAGGTCCTTAATAGTGCACATAACAGACTCCAGAAATGGGAAGTAGAGAAAAATCGGACAGTAACAGTGCGACACGGTTTTTCCCGAAAAAGCATGGTTTGGAAGATATAGGGGATTTTGACCAGGGGCATCATGGTCATTTTTAAAAGTGTCTCGAAAGTAATAAAGGATCTCAAAAATGAAAAGTAGAGGAAAAACTGAGTCAAAAAGTGTACCACAGCATTCGGCGAAAGTGCGCGGTTTAAAAGTTATGAACGAGTAACCGCCGGAGGGTATTTTGGTCTTTTCACACCTTAGACCATAAAATTACAGCACAATGAGGTTGAGGGGCCAAAATATAATTAAGATGAAGTCCAAGGGCTTGGGTTGTAAATAAATTAAAGAAGGAGACATTTGGACCAATGAGAATTGGCCATTTTCTCACATATGTGTACCAATGGGAAATCAACATCTACACCATGACCTATCAACCTCTCTTGGCTGCCATTTGGAGGAGAGAACACCACAAAAATAAAGCCAAGAACTCTCTTTGTTCTTGCTTGGCCGAAAATAGGAGGAAGGGAAAAGAGAGAGAGATTGTTTTTTTTTCAAGTAGCTAAATTTGGAGAATTGAGAGAGATTGCAAACTTGGGTGGAGAATAAGATTTTGAGGTAAGGAAATTCATCTATGGTTCTATTTCTTTCATTGGTTATAGTATTTGTAAGATAAAAATGAAAGAATAAATATGATGATTATAGAAAATTTAAGAAGTTGAAGAAAAGTGAAAGAGGTGATTTGCACATATAAGATTAAGGATAAAAAGGATGACTAGTAGTTTAGTTAGCAAAAGAAGGCATGAAGCACTTAAATTTTATTATGTTCTTGACATGGATTTTATGAAAATTATAGGAAATCAAGAAGTGAGAGAGAAGGAAGCAAAGAAGACATAAAAGAACTAGAAACAAGTGAAAAGAATTAAGGTTTGGTACTTAAATCATTGCCTTTTCAGTTAATTCACATATTTTGCATTATGGGACTTTTGAAATGGTTTGAAATGATGTTATTATGTGTGGTAAATATGTGAGAAAGTGCTCTTGAACCATTTGTAATCAATTGATTGTGAAAAGAATGAAAACAAAACAAACTAGCTAAATTTATGCAATTATTCATAAACTTTGATGAGTTTTTAATCACTCCTTTGGTTTGATTTTTGGAAGAGGGACCCTTAGTCTTTCAATGGTACCACAAAAGGATTCTAAAAATCAATTTTGCAAGAAAAAAATGAATTTCCCTCAAGTTTGGAAAATTGGGCCGAATGGTCCCTTTTGGGCACCATTCTGCAGCTTTCATTTTGGGCAGTCCGTTTAAGGGGCAAACGAAAGAATTTTTCGACGAAATTTTACATGCATTTAGTTAACTTATGAAAGTGTTTTCCTGCAAAAATTCAGCCAAAAATAAGTTTGTTTACTTGGTCAAAACCGATGCTAAAGTTGACTGATTTTCAGCAGTAAAAACAGATTTTACCATTTAGTTGTCGCGCGCCATTGCGTTGCCGATTTTACGCGCCGCGCTACTATTCCTTTGGTCATTTTTATAAATGTGTTAAAACTTGAATATTATGATATGGATTGATGTTAAATCATATAAAATGACATGAATGAGAATTGGAAATGATCAGAAAGGCATCATGACAAGCTATTCCGACAATACATGCATTATGGACAAATCATGGCTTATTGAATATCATGATCAAAGTAATTTAATAAATTATTTATGCTCTACTTGGTTATGACAGAACCCTTGAGATAAGGGTATGATGCATCATACTATTACTGCAGTACTGCTTATGATATGATATGATATTCTGGCTGAAGGCCGATGATTGCAATGACATGATCAATGATGCAATGATAATGGCCTTTGGCACATGTGCAAGAATTATGATGAAAGATAATGAAATATGATCATGACGAGATATGTTTATCATGACCCTTCCTTATCCGCTGAAGTTCTGTTAAACCAGTAGAGCAACCAAAATGATAAAAGCGAGAAAAATGATTTAAATTCAAATTATTCAGTCAAGCCTTTTTACCTTTTGTGTTTTGTATTTATTCCTTTCAATTATATAAAGTATATAAATGTATGTTCAAATCATTCTTTCATTTTATTTATTTATTGCAATGATTTAAGTACCCACTAAGCAATTGCTTAGCGAGTTTAGTTTCTCTATAAACTCGTAGGTTAAACGAGGAGACGAGATTTCAGCATGTCCTGCGCAGCTGGCCTTGATTACTACTTTGGGTAGGAGTTTGGATATGATTGATTGTAGCAATATGGGATGTACATAAGCTTGTATGATCTAGCAAATAAATGTATAATAATGAAAAGCTAGAACACGTACACTACTAGTAATCTAATAAATCTTATTTGGGTTTAGCACTTATGTATGCAAGTATAGAAGTGTGAATTCTTCTTGCAGGATTGTAGTTGAGGTTATAAGGGTGGATTATTGGGAGTGTGCTTGAGTTGAATTGTGAAACAAAATGTTTTTCAAAAAAATTAAAGAATCAGTTTTGGCGACACTTGGGACCTCCATTTTTAGGGGAGGTTATGTAAATTTTTTTTTTAAATTTTGCACTTAAAATTGGCTAAGTAAAATATTAAGACACAACCACCATGAGTTAACAGTCCATCTTGGTCTATAAACATAGGCTAAGATGGGGTGTTACAAATAGTAAAACAAGTATCATACAAGTACTAACCTCATTCAAGAGCCTTAATCATCCGCTTTTATCCACTTCCCTTGATGTTTTAAATGATTTCCTTAAATAATCACTTATAATCTAACTATTTTCTCATAGAAACTCCAAATTATTTTCAAAGGTTCATAATGTTTAGATAAATAATGAAGAAAGAAGAAGAAACTGGAGAACTCTTTATATAGTAATTAATTTGTTTTTTATATACTTACTCATACCGAAACTTTGGTTTACCTCCTTTCTTTAACTTTTATCTGATAATGACTTGATTTAAGATCAATCTTAGAGAAAACACCAGCTTCCTTCAATTGATCAGACAAGTCATCAATCCTAGGTAATGATATTTATTCTTAATAATCACCTTATTCAATTGCCGATAATCTATGCACAATCTTAAGATACCATTTTTTTCACAAATAAAACCAGTACAGCCCAAGGTGATACTCTAGATCTGATAAAGCTCTTATCAAGTAATTTTTGGAGTTGTAGTTTTAACTCCTGTAACTCTAGAGGTGCTATTAAATAGGTGTCGTATTCAAACTACATCAATAATAAATTCTACCTTTCTCTCCAATGGTACTCCAGATAATTCCTTTGGAAAAATATCTAAAAACTCACATACTATAAGTATGTCTCCTAATGCTTTACTTGAAGGTTATGCATCAATAACATAAATAAAGTAAGCTTTACACTTTTTTCTTAGTTAACCTTCTAGCCTTAATTGCAAAAATCAAACCAGAAGGATAAATTTATTTTTCTCCTTGAATCGCAATTTCACTAAAACCTGGAATCTTAAAAGTCACAACTTTACTATAATTACTTGATGTCAGGACAACAAATCCATTCCCAAAATTATGTTAAAATCATGTAATGGAAGTTCAATCAAATAAGCAAGAAGCTCTATATCATAAACTCTAATTGGACAATTTTGGTATACTTTGTTTACCCTCACACTATGATCTAAAGGGTTAGTGACTTCTATTTCATAATCAAGTTTATCAGCACACATATTCTTCCTTGAAACCATAGCTATACATATAATTATTAAAAGATCAACTGCATTGGACACTTATTCAATTATATAGTTTACATAGCAATGACAGTTATATTTCTCTTTTGTCATAACCCCACAAATTTAGAACCACCTAAACCGGTGCTTTGATACCACTAAATATAACACCCCTACATAGTCCACACATTTAACTACATAGGAGATGTCACAGGAACACATAACTAATCTATAAGGATAATATATATAAAAAATCCCAAAATACATTCATATGATATAATTATATTCCATTCCTGTAATACATACATATATTTGTTTAATTGACAAAATTTTCTATTATTAACTTACATTATTATAATTCTCCTGCTACCCTAAAATTTATACTATAATATTTATAATATTGTTCATTGAACCTTTGTGATGCAGTTGACCAGGAACGCATATCTATCACTCTGCAGTCTCAAATCTTTCAATTTGATCTGCGTGTCAGAAAAATAAATCTAACATGCTAAGCAAAGCTTTGTGTTGCTTATGTATTTATAATATGTAATAAATTGAAAGGAAAGAGAACTTTACATAAACAAATTTAGAAACAATAGAAATTAACATTTTAGAACATTAAATGAAAAATTAATAAATTCATTGGAGCATAAAACACTAAACATGACTAAATTTAGAATTTGACTAGCTTAACAATAATCACATAACACATTATTTTCAATATAAATAATCTCTTTAAATTTGCCCATACACACAGAACTCAAATCATAGGTTTGGATAATGGGTCACTGTTGGCAATTTAATGCCCAATCTCAATAATATGGCCGAAGGCCTAATAATGGCAAATATGTCTACCGTCACTGCAGACACAATGTGTCTATAAATGGCACGATGTATCTACTATCACTATGGATATTCACCCTCTGGTTAGTCATTCAATACCAAGTTAGATCTAAAGTAAGTATGATTAGGGCAATTCATTAGTTTATAGTTAACACTGAATTGTGTATATCACTTCAATAAAGCAATACTTTGAGGAACATTTAGTATTACACATATTTGTCATATATCCAAAGTTTATCACTCTTTTCCATACTTTTAACACGTATACATGAATTCTCAATACAAAGGTGAGAAATATAAACATATAAACCTCATACTATGTTTGTATATCACAAAATACAAGCCTAAAACATCATCCAGGTACCCCACGGCCGTGGCATCTCAAGCCCACACCTGTGGGAATATAAAATGAAGATGCCAAATACCTTTGTAGATGATAAGTGTATAATTGATGATATTTTTACTCCTATTTCTTAGTATCTTTATTGTCAAATTGAGTTTAATTTGTTTGTTCAAGTGCTTGTTAGGTTTGATTTCAAGAATCTTTTACACTTTGAGGCCTTATGGTCATTTAGGCTGAAATCACAGATGAAAGACAAGGAAAAGAGCTATTTTGGGAAAATTCTTCAAGTGACATGCCCAACGACATAGGCGTGTCAATGACTGTGTCTTTTTCCCACCTTACAGAAGCTTTGACACACCCAATAACATGGCGTGTCACTGCCCATGTCATTAATCTTGCATTACAATAGCTATGACACATCCAGAAGCATGGCCGTGTCATTGCCCATATCATCAACATTGAAAAACAGCATTGTTGACACACCCAGAGACATGGCTGTGTCACTGGGCGTGTTAGGCTAAATCTTTGGTTATGAACATGAAAATTATTTCTATCTAGATATTGATGAACCATAGCTTTATTGTATGAATTGAATAGTTTTTATTAAATAGTTTACTAACACTTCAATTAATCAAATCTTTAATCATCACTCATGGCTAAAAACAACATCAAACCACCCAATTCTTATAAATGTTGAAATAAGAATCATACTCATCGCATATAAGTTCTTTTAATTCATTTTTCACTCTTCCATGTTCTTTTAATTCATTTTTCACTCATCAATTCATTTAATCAATACTTTTAAGAAAGAACTCTTTATGAATGACTTAATCTACCAATTCAAACATTAAAACTCATAGAAATTCAAATATTTACAAATTAAAATACATAAGTACATACCTCTTAAAAAATCCTTCTTTCTCTCTCTTTTCTTTGATCACTTGTTGATAATCTCACTTATTCTAGCTAATTCCCTTAAAAATTTGTAATAAAGATGGATTTCCCTTGATTCTTGCTTAAATTTGATGAAAGAAAGAAGAAGAAAGAAGTTTGATGGTGATGATAGTAGATGGCGTGGATGAAGATGGAAGAATAAATGAGAAGTCTCTACACACACATGTGTATATATATATATATAGGTTAATCATGTGAGGGTATGCTCACAATAACTATGGTGCACCCTCCTTCTTAACCTTGATTCTAATTTGATTTTTAATCTCGTAAAACTGTAAAAATATTTTCTTTAGTAAATTTTAAGATTCACTATTCACTATTTTCTATTTATATCATTTATCCAAGTTACTTTTATCGCTATACACAATCAATTATCAATATTTATTTAAAAGTTCACTGTTTAAAATTTTAAACATTGCACTTGGAGCTTGTTTCAATCCATATAGTGCTTTGGTAAGTTTAAAAACATGATTTGGAAGTCTATAATCTTCAAAATTGGGAGGTTGTTCAACATAAACTTCCTCATTAATAAACCCATTTAGAAATACACTTTTAACATCCATTTGAAAAATTTTAAAATTCATGTGACAAGCAAATGCAAGTAATATCCTAATAGCTTCTAATCTAGCAATGGAAGCAAATGTCTCATCATAGTTAATGCCTTCCTCTTGGTTATACCCTTTGGCTACCAATCTAACTTTATTTTTGGTAATGAGACCATTTTCATCAAGCTTATTCTTATATACCCATTTACATCCTATAATTGGATGATCTATAGATCTAGGAACAAGTTCCCACACATTATTTCTCTTAAATTGGTTGAGTTAATCTTGCATAGCAATCACCCAACATTCATCACTAAGAGCCTCCTCAATGGTCCTTGGCTCAATTTGAGAAATAAAAGCAACATTAACATCTAAGTATTTAAGTTTGGATTTAGTATTTACTCTCTTTGATGTAACACCAATGATGAATTCTTTTGGATGATCCTTCTTGTATTGCCAATCTTTGGGTAGCTCTTGAGACTCTTATTCTTGTTCATCAAGATTTTTCTTTGGAACATTAGTTGTTTCTTATTGTTCAAATGTACCTACAAAATCATCAAGAAGACTACCTTTCCTTTGATCAAGTTTAAAAGATTCATCAAAAACAACATGCATTGATTCTTTAACTACTAGAGTTCTTTATTAAATACTCTATATGCTTTGCTAGATGATGAATATCCTAAAAATATGCCTTCATCCGATTTGGATAAGAATTTTTCAAGATTGTCCTTAGTATTCAATATAAAGCATTTGCATCCAAACACTCTAAGATATGAGATTTTGGGTATTCTCCCATTCCATAGCTCATAAGAAGTTTTATTTATCAAAGGCCTTTTGTAAACACGATTTGAAATATAACATGTGGTATTAATGGCTTTCGTAAGCTGGTAAATCATACTCATTGAGCATTGTCCTAGCCATTTCAACTAATGTTTTATTTTTCCTTTCAACTACACTATTTTGCTTTGGTGTTCTAGGAGCCAAAAAATTGTGTAAAATACTATACTCATTGCAAAAATTTTCAAAGCTCTCATTTTTGCCATGATCACTTCTAATAGATGTGATTACATAACCTTTTTCATTTTAAACTCTTTTTGCAAATATTTTAGAATGATTGAAGGCTTCATTCTTTTAAGATAAGAAATTAACCCATGTAAATCTTGAGTAATCATCAGCAAGTACAAATGAATATAACTTGCCACCTAAGCTAGCAACTCTATTTGGTCCAAATAAATCCAAGTGAATAAGTTCTAAGGATCTAGAAATGCTTACAATGTTTTTAGATTTGAATGAACTTTTGTGTTGCTTACCAAATTGACAAGGTTCACATGTCCTATCTTTATCAAATTTTACTTTAGGGAGACCATCAACTAGTTCTTCTTTACCAATGCATTATAGGTGGTCTATACTAGCATGTCCTAGTCTTCTATGCCATAACCAAGCATCATTACTAATGGTAGTCAAACATTCAAATGCATAATTGGAATATAGGTCAATTTTATATGTATTGCCAATTCTAACTCCTTTGAATGCAAGTTCACTATTCGAATTGGTAACTTTGCATCATTTAAAGTCAAAACTTACATCATATTCTTTATCACATAATTGACATACACTAAGCAAATTGTGTTTCAATCCATCAATAAGCCATACATTTTCAATCAAATTTTTACCAAGCATGCCAATGGAACCAATGCTAATAATTTTACCTTTCGCATTATTTCCAAAGTAACATTACCTTCATGGTTGAAAGTGAGTCTTTCAATTATCCGTCATATGCCTTGAGCATCCACTATCCACAAGCCAAATGCTTTCATTCATAGTAGATCTTAGGCATATCTCATTAGAGTCATTTTTATCCTCATTAGCCATGAGACATAGATTAGCAATTCCTTCCTCCTCCTCTTCTTCTTCTTCACTTGAGGAAGAATCATCCCATGTAGCTTTGAGTAATTTTTTCTTTTCTTTATCCCACTTCTTTTTGTTCTTTAACTTAAAGCAATCCGATATGATGTGACCAGATTTGCCACATTTATAATATTTCACTTCATTCTTTTTATCTTTATCTTTAAAGAAGGATTTAGAAAAATGTACCTTTGTTAGCTTACAATCTTCTCCTTTTCTTCTGATCACTTATTCTTTTTGAAAAATTGCCATGTCTTCTTCATCTTCACTATGTTTATTACTTGAGCTCTCAACTTCTTTGATTGCATTGAGAGTTATTGCTTTCCTTTTCTCCTTCTTACCTTGTTCTTCTTCCTTTTCATTATATAGTTCAAAAGTGAGTAGCTTTCCCACAAGTTCATCGGTTCTTAAGGAGCTAAGATCATGAGCCTTTTCAATAGAATAAACTTTTGATTCAAAGCTCTTCCTTGCTCTAAGAGCTCTCAAGATTTTGCTATTGATGTCACCTTCATCATATACCTTGCCATATTTCTTTAATTCGTTGACAATGGCAAGCAAGTGATTCGTCATGTCGGTTACATTTTAATTGGGATTCATCTTAAACAACTCATACTTATGTACATGAATTTGCTTCTTAGTGAACCTTACTTGGGTAGTACCCACATGATAGTTCTCAAGAGTTTTCCAAATACAATGTGCACAAGTGAGCTGTTGGATTCTCCCACCTTCTTCTCTTAATATTTAATTCATCAAAATGGAGGCTGCTCTATTGTTCTTGAACTGATCTTTCATATTAGCACTTGACCATTATGATTTAGGAAGAGGAACTTGGACACCTTCAACTTCATGAGTAGGAGGTTTCCACTCATTCTCAACAAAATCCCATAGCTCAATTCCTTCACTATCTAGGAACAAATACATCTTGTGTTTCCAATAGGAATAATCCATTCCATTGAAATAGGGTCTAAGGAATGAGTTTAGATTTCCATGTGTAGAGGTGTTTATTGGTGGAATGGTTGCCATTTTGGATCAAATTTCGCAATTAAGTTAAGAAATTTACTAGCTCTGATACCAATTGTTGTCCCAAGATAACAACCAAGAGGGGAGGGGCTGAATTGGTTGATTTGAAGAGTGATGGTAAATTCAAAGTTCAAAAGCAAGATATGAAGGAGATGTAGAAGAAGATTGAATAGAGTATAGAAGAAAGAACATAAAGAGTTATAATGGTTTGGATTTACCTTGATCCTACATCCACTTCCTTAATAACTTGTTAAGATTCCACTAGTCTTGAGTTTTTACAACCTTAACTTTAACATAGTGTTTTCACAAGCTCACACCTAACATTACATGATTTGAGATCAATACTCACAACCCTTACAAGAAATTTCCTAGGCTCACTCTAACAACCTAAGCGTTTCCAAGCTCACACTCAAACTTTTGATGATGTTTAATGCTCACACACAACACTTAATCAATACAAGTATAGATTTTGATACAAGGAAAGTGAAAGTATTTTTCCTTAGCTATATCAATTGTAAGAACCCCTTAAATAAGAGATTTCTTAATGTATTTATAACCACTTTAGTCTATCTAGCCATTATAAGTAATGTGATATATTTTATTAGGTTAGTTTTTATGATATCAAAGAGTTTCCACAGGGAGCGGTCGTCCTAGCATAGTGGATGGTGGCCCAGGCACATTGGGCAGTCCTATGCTGTTCAGGGATGGTCTCTCCTTTTAAAAATCTTCCAACGGTCAAAAGTTAGTGCTCTGCTAATGGGATCTTGCCCATCCTATGATGATCAGGATGGTCACCCAAAGTCAGGGGATGACCGCCCTTTTTGAATTTAAAACCTGCTCTTACAACAGTCATTCCACATGTCACTGCTTCATTTGATTATAACATCATCAAATAATCCTATATTAGAACTATTAGAAGATGCTACTCTAAACACATTTTGTTTTGGCTCAGTTCAACATTTACGTTTCAATAAATATGGATAACACTTAGATAAAAAATCAAAACAATTACTTCTGCACTTTTCACTACTTAAAAATTCAAACATTTATTATAATAATCTTAAAGTTCTCTTTGAATTTCTATCATTCAAACAAATCCCAATAACGTTAGTAAGAATTCATTAAAGAAATATCATCTGATCACTACAAACAACTTTATACCATCTTTAAATGTCTTGAATGAACTATACAACTTTTAAATATATTAAATCACTAGACGATATACGGACAGCTCACATATATAGTCTTCGTAAAACTTCATTTCATTCTGAAAATAATCTTTATAATCTTTATTCACCAATTCTTAGTCATTCACTGTTCCATGGTACCTACGTGTCAAAAACATTCTAACATGCTAAGCTCATTGCTTAGTGGTGCTTATATAAATATATTTTACCACATAATATTAAAGAAAATATTTATAAAAATATAGTAATAAAACTCAATTTTAACAAAACATTTCAATATATTAAGTATTCTCAATAACAAACTAATACAATATTTTGATTACACAAAATAATAATTTTAACTTTATAAAAACCAATCATGCTACATACATTTTCGGTATTGCAATTTTACCTTTATTAAATTATTTCATTTAAGACTTGCTTTTGCATTTGTTAACATTACTCTTATTACACTTACTGTGTTATTTAGTAACTCTTACTTCTCATATTTATGTATAGGATATATACGTTCAATTTTATACTTTAGCACTTTGATTTAGTACTATAGTTTGGTACACTTTGTTTCAATCATCACTATATGCACTTTCAATTATTATAACACTTAGAAAATTATTGATTAATTCAATATTTTGAACATGATCATTTCATTCAGTGCTTTAGCAATTTTGTTCAAAGTGTTATTATATACATTATCAATCACTTTCACATTGAAACACAGCAAGTCAATTTTAAATAATTGACTTATAATATTGTTTTGCATTTCTTTGTATATTCATAACATCATATTCACATATATTTTCTTACCCTTATATACTGAGCTGTAAATTCTAGGTCTAAATAGCGAGTCACTGATAGAAAATAAATGCCCTATGTAAGTATATGGCCAAAGGCCCACTATAGAGAAAGGGACCAAAGGTCCTCTATGACACAAAGCGTCCACTAACGGTTTAGATGCCTATATCACTAGGACATAAAAGTGTCCTCTATGGAACAGAGTGCCCACTTTCACTATAGACGTCCACCATCTGGCTAGCCATTCAACCCAGAAACTAGATTTAACATTAGTTTAATCGGGCTATGTATTTACTTCACTGTTTTTAAGCTAATTTCTTAATTGTAATATCTATTATTATAAAACACTCTCTTTAAATTGTTTAATTATCACTGTAAATTTATAAGATATGAGCAATTACTTCAAATACATTTATCATACAAACATATATCCATTATATTTACTCATAAATCTTTACCTTTCAAGTCACTTCCATGTTTCCAATATAATGATGAAATCTAAATAGATTTCCACTCTTACTTGTTTAATACTTTTTTTTAACATATTAAGAATTCACAACTATTCTTTCACCTTAAGAGTATATGTACGTATATATAATGTATTCACTATGTTTAACACACTCACATATATCGATATATATAGATATATAGATACATTTCACTAGCAGTGCATTTCCATACTATAAACTTTTACTAATTTCTTATGCATAACGTTTATTTTCTAAATATATATATATCACTAATTTGATCCTTGAGATATCATTTCACGAGAAAGAATAAACTATTTTGGAATCTCATTAGATTCTTTATTTTCACATTATCAATTCCTTTTTATATATTTTCATTAATCAGTATCTATCAATTCTTTAACATTTTTATATACACTCCATGACTTGTCTTCAATCACTAAATAATATTACAATCAAGTATATGATGAATATATAATATGTATATTTCATATTCTTATTTCCATCACCCAATCACTTCTTCCAGATATTTCTTACTTTCCTTGATTGTCATTAAGGTTTAAACACTATACTATCTAAGTTTTTAGGACATGGGCATATGGTACATTGATGCCACGCCCGTGCGTTTCAATTCACTACTATCTCTTATAAGAGAAATTACTCAATATAGTCATGTCAATGTTTAGACATGCCCATGGGTTCTATTTTGCCACTGACACTTTATGATAAAATTAAGAGACATGGCCGTATCAATGTAATTGACATGCACGTGCATTTTATTTTATTTCCGCCTATCTATATAATCTTTAAGAAAACATTCTCTAATATTCTCATAGTCAATTAAACTCCAAAATCATTAATTCACCATTAACTTCATTCACTCAAACCAAGCATATAATGTCCAAAAACACAATCAAATCTAAGTATAGATTATCATAAGTCAATCAATTAAATTAAATTCACACAAACACCATACTTTTTTCTCTCCAAGTTAACTTTTGTTGTTTCACTTCTCTTTATGATACTTTCATTCTTTCTTTTCCTTGTGTTCTTCAACTTTTGCATAATTATATAAATACTATTATTTCATACACTTCACATAGCTCACATGAACCCAATTTATCTATGTACTCCTCATTCATTGGCTTCTTTCATTTCTTATTCACCAATAAAGTAACTCAACATTGTAATGTTCTTTATCATGTTACTAACTTAATACTCATTTTGATTATCAAAGGACTTATAACAAAATCTCCCTACACAACCATTACCTTTTAAACTCATTTTATCATATATACTCACTTTTATCTTAAATAATTGATTAACAATTATTTAAGCTCCTAAGGTGGTCTAATTTTGGTATGGTTTGGGCAATTCAATACATAACACTGTAATTAAACATCACTACAGTTCATTTATAAGATTCTTAGTGATGCACTTATATTTTTATTTGATTTTAATATTGAAATACGCTTATTCGGTATTGGTTTTTTATGTTCATATATATATATATACATATACAAAAGAATATAATTTTCTTCGTAGAATATTTGATTTTGAGCATTTAGAGCAAGAATGGAACAATTCAAATGGAAAAGAGTGGGATTGGAGACAAAAGGTTCATCATGGGCATGTTGAACAAATCAGCATAGGCGTGTTAACAAAACTAAATCTGTCAAAAATTTCAACATATGCGTGTCGAACAAATCAACATGGGCATGTTAATAAAACTAAATTTGTTAAAATTTCAACATGGGCGTGCTGAACAAATCAACATGGGCGTGTTAATAAAACTAAATCTATTAAAATTTCAACATGGGCATGTTGAACAAATAAGCATGCCCATGTTGGAATGAATTACTTAATTTTCAATTGTTTATAATAGTAACTATTCACTAAAGCCTTAGAAACAAATTTTGAAACTTTAATACAATATAAATTCATCTTTTTGTGAGATCAAACCTATTCCAAATCTCACTTTGAGTTAAAATAATCATCAACACACCCAATTCATAGAAACATCAACCAAAAACAATCTTTTCTCTAAAAAGGATCCATACCCATCTTTTAACCAAAATCAAAATCAATTAATACTTTACTAGTTTAATCATTCATAATTATTCAATTAACTAGTGTAAACATTAAAATTCAAAGAAAACCCATAAAATAATAAATTATAAACATACATGCACTTACAAAGAGACTTGTTTCAATAATCACTTTCTTGAAAGCAACTTTAATAGATTTCTTTCATAGATAATAACTTTAAATCAAAACATAACTATTATTTGATGATCAAAATCATAATATAATCAAATAATAGCAAAACATATAATATACAAGCACTAACCTCTTTACATCACTTCCTTCTTTCAATCTTTTAAGATTCTTGGGAAATTCAATCTTTCCCCTTCACTCTCTCTTTCTCTCTCTCTTGATTATTTGTGAATAATCTTGTCTACTCTAGTGATTTTTCCTAAAACTTGTAATTATATGTGATTTCCGCTTTGATTCTTGTTCAATTTGATGAAAGAAAGAAGAAGAAGAGTGAAGTTTGATGGTGGAGAAAAAAGTAGCGTGAATGAAGATAATGGATAATGGAAGAAGACTCTAGATTTCCCCTTTTATAATATATAATGACTTGATTAAGTGTGGGCAAGCTCACAATAGCTATGGTGCACCATTTCCTTAAATTTTTATTCTAACTCGATTTTTAGTCCAGTAAAACCGTAAAAATAGTTTCTCTAGTTAATTTAAAGTACAACAATTTATATCTCACACCTTAATTCAATAAAATTTCTTCTAACGTCATAAGGGCATGTTGCGCTCTAATAAACACTACTAAAGCTACACTCACAAGTATACGAGGAGGCTGTAGTATTTCGGTGAACACCTCAAGGTTGTCTCACAAGGAAGCTAGATAAGCTAATTATTTATCAAATCGTAAATAACAAATTATCAATTAATAGTCTTTGATTTATAAAATTAAATTGCTGAATAACTAACGAAAACAGAAAGGAATTTAATTAATAACAACGAAAGAAAACTGAACAAATATATTGATTCACTTAATAGAAAAGCCTAGGGTTTGCATTTCTCTACTAATTTATATGTATGAACGGCTATTCCTCTCAACTAATTTAATTTCAAAGATCAGATTTCAAGCAACTTAATTAATCAAATTAATGAAATAAGCTCTCGCATTCAATCCTTTTTCAATTAATCTTACTACAATCAAAATGATCTTTTCCTTAGGTTTATATTTCTAATTCACCTAAGTCCCTAATTAAATTATTCCAATATTAGATTTCATTTCTCAATCCTTCATCTAAATACCTAAAATACATAATTGGTGTCCAATCAATTATATATTAACATTAATCCATTCAATTAAGGATAAAAGAAATAAATCAATTAAGAGAAATAACCAGTTCATACAATCATAGTAGATTCATACAAACCCTAGACTAGATCAAAATTAGTTTATAGTAATGCAATCAATCAAATTCATCTCATTAAAATTCAAAGAAATTAATTTAGACATTAAAGAATTCATAAATAAAATTTCAATGAAACTTAAGAGATAGAGTTAAAGAACAAAACCCAATTACAATTCTCCTTTGGCTTCTGAAGAATCTCTTGCTCAGATTTTTTCTAAAAGAATAACATAATGGCTAGAACTAATTTGATCTAGAGTGTGTGAATGAAAGTGAAATCAATCTTTGATAGTTTTCTAGTTTCAGAGAAAATTCTCCAGAGAAAAATAAAGCATGGCTCCAAAGTATCTATCCCCCCTTCCTCTTGCCCTAATCTTCTTATCTATTTATACAAATCCCCTGGCTAAAAATTCACACAAGCTCATATTTGGGTGCTAGGTGTGACACGGCCACAAGCTTGGCCGTGTCACATGGGTGTGTCACCTTCTACTTCTCGATTTTGCATGTCTTTTCTTTGGCATGAGATGGGACACGGTCAGTGGCTTGGCCATGTCATGTGGGTGTGTCAGCTTATATTTCTTTTCTTTGGTTTGTCCTTGTTCTTTGGCTTAGGATGGGTCACTTGAGTGTGTCAGCTTCTGTTTCTCCTTGCTCTTCTTCGTACCTTGGAGATGAGAGTGACACGGCCAAGCTTGCTGGCCGTATCACTTGCTGCCATTTCTTTCCTTCTTTTCTTTTCTTTATTTGGTTTCTTTAGTTTTGGTCTTTAGGTGGGACACGGCCAGTGGCTTGGTCGTGTCTCCTGGTCGTGTCAAGCCCAGCCAAAATTTCCTTTGAGGTGACACGGCCAAGCTTTATTTGGCTTGGCCATGTCTTGCTTGATTCATGCTCTTCTTTATTTATTTTGATCTTCCAAGGGAGTTTTTGCACTTTAACTTAAAACAAAAATAAAATGAAACATTAACTAAAAATACATAAACATCATACTAAGAACTAGTACAAAAATGATCTAAACACTGGGATAAATTAAAACTACCAAAATGCTGAAATCACTAAATAAACAGATTAAAACTACCAAAATGCATGAAGAAAACAGTAATTATCATAATAAATAAATAGCAATTTGACAAAAACTAATAAAACAACTACCCCACACTTAAAACTTTGCTTGTCCTCAATCAAATTTACGTGGCATAAATTAAAAACTCAATTAACCTTAACTATAATTCAAGTATATAAGATGAAATCCTTTAATACTCAGCAATAAATAAATGCAATTTACTTCAATCAAGATTTTCTTAACTCATTCATTAATTCAGACATAACAAATCTCATCTCTCATCTAAGTGTTTCTCTCAATTTCAAAGGTTAATTCACTCAAACCAATCATGGTTGTATACTGCCATAAACTTGCTTAATTATCCTATCTCTCTTACTAATTTTTCTCTAGAAATAATCCGAAGGTCTTTTCGTTTGGATGCAATGGGGCTAAGGTGAAGGTGTGAGAAAAGACATTTAAGTTGGAACATTAAGAAATGGAGCATCTAAATTAGACAATAATCTTGCATAGAAACTCGTAACTCCCTCAAATGGCGTATTCACCAACCCTTGATAGTCTCAAATATTTGCATACTAAAAGAAAATTAAATGAGTCGAAATTCCTCTTTGATGACTAATGCTAGAAAATATATGAATTTTGTATATATATATATATATATCTTCTCTTTTTATTTTTATTTATTTTCTTTTTTTTATATATATACAAAATATAAAAAAATGCATTGAACATCTAGCTCAAATGTAGAAGAAAAGAATAATCGACTCTTAGTCAAATACAATATGCAAAGTATGCATTTCAGCCCCAAATCTTACTAAAACAATACTATATTTTTTTAATTTTTTTTGTTTACCCCATACTTATCAATTAAACCACTCCTATTGTCATATCATAAGAAACTCCATTCCTTAATGAAGGTATGATAATAATAGAAAAATGTTGAGTTGTTCATTGTGTTGATCAATCAAGAAAAGGTCAAGGCTCAACTTGGCTCACTAAGGAATTCACAATTAAGGGAGGTCTTTTTAAGCTAAAGGGGGTAATCCTAATTTGCCTTCATCATTTTAAAACTTGAGATGAAATCATAATGTGAGTTCAATTAGTATGCAAAAGCAAGCTCTAGAGATATAAAATCATGAAGGTGCACACTTAAGAAAAGAAAATTGATTGACAATAATATTCAATCTATGAGGCTCAAAACTCACAAAGGGTGGGTTCTCAGAGATTTATATGTCATGAATTACAGAACGTAAAAATTGATCCTGAATGAATTCACATGCTAATCTCTATGCTAATACTAAAGGCTCAAATGTAATGCTAGAATCACAAAAAAGTCAATAAATTTCCAACAATTATGCCATGAAAAACGTACAATATAACTCACAAAGAAAACAAAAAAAAAATTAAAGAAAAGCTTAAAAATTACCCCACACTTATGAGTTACATTGTCCTCAATGTAAACAAAAGAAAAGATAGAAAGAACCTCCTTTGTGTCACGCATAGTGGATCTTTTGTACAGAAATTCATTAAGCTTTTCATTATGAACAGATAATCAACATGAAAGAAAACAACAACGACTTCAGCATAAACATGTGATCAAGGAAAGTTAGAACTGGATGGCCCTCATTTTCTCAATTAAACTCAATGCTCCTGGCCTGTTCTCTGCAAGAATAAAAACACTTCCAATCTCCAAACCATCAAGCCTTAAATAAAAATATAAGGGAAAATAAATAAATAAACTGAAGATACTAAACTAAAATGATAAAAACGATAACAATGGGTTGCCTCCCATCGAGCGCTTCTTTAACGTCTTCTTAGCTGGACGTTTCTGCAAGAATTAAGGATCGTAGATCAAAGTACTATCGACAATCCTTACTTCTTGGAACCCCTCGTTATATGGTTTAACTCTCTGTCCATTTACTTTAAAAGTTTTATTCGTTCGAGAGTTAAGTAATTCTATAGCACTAGAAGGATATACCTGAGTTATTTCGAAAGACCGCTCCATCGAGACTTGAGTTTTCCTGGAAATAGTCGGAGCCGAGAATTAAAAAGCAAGACCTTCATTCCTGGGCTCAATGTCTTTCGTACTAAAATTCGGTCATGAAGTGCTTTAGTACGATCCTTATAAATCCTCGAACTCTCATATGCCTCGTTCATTAGTTCATCTAACTCCAAAATTTGCAAAAAATGTTCTCTCTTTACCTTGTCCAAAGCTAAATTTAGAGTCTTAATTTCCCAATATGCCTTGTGCTCTAACTCCACTGGTAAATGACAAGCCTTATCGAAAACCAATCGGTATGGACTCATACACAAGGGAGTCTTGAAAGCAGTTCGATATGCCCATAATGCGTCATTCAATCTACTTGCCCAATCCTTCCTTGATGAGTTGACTGTTTTTTTCCAAAATTCCTTTGATTTGCTTGTTGGATGTCTCAACTTGTCGCAGTGAAGGTCAAGACAAAATTGAAGAACACTAAGTTGTTCTTCCTCAGGTACACACCTGCGAACTATCTCATCTTTGCATTTCCGGAATAGGTAAGGTTCATCCTAGAAATAGAACTTACTCATGTGCGAAAACCTTTTCTTTTCCTGAAATGGCATGTTAGAACACAAAAGACCACAAGCAAGATAGTTAGCAATATCTGCAAACCATGGTGAATTCATTACCACAAACAACTGCTCATCAGGAAATGCTTCTAGATTTCTATGAACACAATCAGATGCAAGATTTTCATCAGAGGAAGGTAACCTAGATAAATTATCAGCTACAACATTTTCACTTCCCTTAGTATCTTTGATTTGAAAATCAAATTCTTGCAATAATAACAGCCATCTAATTAAATGAGGTTTAGCATGTTGCTTGGTCAAAAGATATTTTAAAGCTGTGTGATCTGAATGCACAATAATTTTAGACCCAATCAAATATGCTCTAAACTTATCTAAGGCAAAAACAACAGCTAGCATTTCTTTTTTAGTTGTTGTGTAATTAACTTGTATGCTACTTAGGGTCAAACTAGCATAATAAATCACTTTCAAAAATTTCTCAACCCTTTGCCCAAGGACAGCTCCTATTGTATGGTTGGATGCATCACACATAATTTCAAAAGGTAAGGACCAAACAGGAGCTATAATTATCGGTGCGCTAGTCAATTTTTCCTTAAGGGAATTGAAAGCTTGTATGCATTGTGCAGTAAATACAAATGGAACATCAGTTCCAAGCAAATGACACAATGGTTGGCTTATTTTAGAAAAATCTTTAATAAACCTCCGGTAAAAACCTGCATGCCCTAGAAAGCTTCTTATTCCCTTAACAGAAGTAGGTGGGGGTAACTTAGCAATCAACTCTACCTTAACTTTATCCACCTCAATCCCTTTACTAGACATAATATGGCCTAACACAATGCCGTGAGTAACCATGAAATGACTTTTTTCCCAACTCAAAGTGAGATTACATTCAATGCATCTTTCAAGCACAAGAACAAGTTTACTGAGGCAATTATCAAAAGAGTAACCAAAAATAGAAAAATCATCCATAAATACCTTAATAAAGTCATCTATCATGTCTGTGAAAACAGACATCATGCATCTCTGAAAAGTTGTAGGCGCATTACACAAGCCAAAGGGCACACGCCGAAATGCAAAAGTCCCAAAAGGGCAAGTAAAAGTGGTCTTGGATTGATCCTCTGGTGCTATCGGCACCTGATAATAACCTGAAAGTCCATCCAAAAAGCAATAGTATGAGTGTCCAGAAAGTTTATCCAACATTTGATCAATAAAAGGAAGAGGGAAATGATCTTTCTTTGTGGCATTATTTAACTTCCTATAGTCTATACACATTCTCCTCCCAGTGGTAGTCCTAGTAGGAATCAATTCATTCTTTTCATTTTTTACCACAGTGATTCCTGATTTCTTAGGCACTACATGTACTGGGCTAACCCACTCACTATTGGCTATCGGGTATATCACTCCTTCATCAAGCAATTTAAGCACTTCCTTCTTAACCACTTCACTCATGTTTGGGTTAAGGCGCCTTTGGGTCTCTCTTACAGGTTTAGCTCCCTCTTATAAGATAATTCTATGCATGCACATTGAAGGGCTAATACCTTTAATATCACTCAACCCCCATCCTATAGCTCTTTTCAATCTTTTTAATTCACTCACCAACCTCATCTCTTCCCTTTCACTAAGTTCGCTAGAAATTATCACAGGTAAGGTGTCGTGATCTCCTAAAAACACATATTTCAGGTTTTTAGGCAACTCTTTTAGCTCTAACTTAAGTGAAGGATTATTCTATTCTTTTTGGATGGAGGGGAGCTCGAATGATGGTTCCTCTTTAAATTCCTCTATTTTAGCACTTTCTAATATATCAAGGCAACTAGCTACTTCTGAGTCAAAAATATCCAAGTTACGATCTAAGGTCAGTGCCAGCTCCAATTTATCCGAAGAACTTGTTTGTAAGAAAACATCTGAAACAACTGCGTCAATACAATCAATTAAAGAGCAATCCTCATATAATGCAGTTATAGGAATAGGAGAAGTGTTAAAAAATAGGAAATACAACCGTTTGTCCCAAGACAGTCATTGACAGTTTACCATTTTTAACATCAATCAAGGTGCTGGTCGTAGCCATAAAAGGCCTACCCAGTAGAATAGTGTGTGCGGATGGTGTAGGGTTATCTCCTCCCATGTCAAGGACTATAAAATCCATGGGCACTATCAACCCACCAACCTTAACTAACACATCGTCTATAATTCCTTTCGGGAATCTAAGAGATCTGTTAGCTAATTGCAAGATCATTCTAGTAGGTTGCAGTTCCCCAAGTTCTAATTCAAGATACACAGAGTAAGGCATCAAATTAACACTGGCTCCTAAATCACACATGCCATCAGTCCCCTTTCCATTACCCATAGTAATTTTAATTATGAAGGTGCCAGGATCCTTTAGCTTCGGAGGTAGTTTATGTTGCAAAATAGCACTAGCTACTTCTGATACTATCACCTTTTCATTTGGCTCATACCTCTTTTTCTTAATGTTCAATTCCTTGAAGAATTTGGCATAAGCCAGCATATTTTTTATTGCTTCAAGTAGAGGTAAGTTAATACTTACCTTAGACAACATGTCGAAGATGTCAAAAAATTGCTTATCTTGTTTATCATTCTTCAACCTGCTGGGGAATGGTATAGGTGTCCGGTAAGGATTACTTGCCTTGAGTAAATCTGCTAAAGAAGACTGCTCCATTGATTTTTCTCCATCACTCTTGTCCTCTGGTTCTCCTCTTTTTTGTTTTCTTGATCACCTGCATTCACAGAATTATTTCCAACACCATTATTTATTACCTTGCCACTTCTAAAAATAGTCACTGCTTGTGCTTGCTCAGGTTGACAAAAAATTTTCTTTTCTGTTGAATCTACATCTGTTGTGCAAGTTGTCCCACTTGGGTCTCCACTTTCTTGAAAGACGATTCCAATGAATCCAACCTTTTGTTATTCATCTCTTGATTCTTGGTACTGGCTTGGATAAAAGCATGTAAACTATCCTCCAAACTGTATATCTCAGACTGCCCTTGATTTGAAGATTGCCCTAGCGGTTGATTTTGTCTTTGGAGCAAATGGAAAGGTTGTTGGGAATTATTTGTTGCCCATGAAAAGTTTGGATGATTCTGCCAACCAGGATTGTAAGTGTTTGAGAAAGGATCATTCCGAGCCCTTAGTTGATAACCCTCCATAGCGTTAACTTGCTCAACCTCATTTCCATAAGACTCATATGCAGAGGGGCATATATTTGCTCCATGCCCAAAAGTTCTACAAATTCTACACACTTCTTGAGTGGGTGAAGAAGCATTGTTCTTCATGTTCAGCATCTGCACTTGTCTTGTCAATTCAACTATCTGATTGACTATCTCACTGTTGGCTTCCACTTGATTTACCCCTTTACTTCTTCGTCTTACACTTTTTTTTTGGGAATTAGCTCCCAACATTTCAAAGATATCATAAGTCTCTTCTGCTGTCTTTTCTCCCATAGCTTCCCCAGCTGCATTATCAACAATATTCTAAAATTGCTGGGTTAGACCATCGTAGAAAAACTGATTCATCAATTGAAGTGGGTAGTGGTGGTGTGGACACTGGATTAACAACATCTTAAACCTATCCCAAGCCTCATGAAATGGCTCTCCATCCAATAGAGAAAATGTAGCTATTTTTCCTCTTAATTCAGCTATATTCTGATGTGAGTAAAATTTGCACATAAACTTGTTATATACTTGCTCCCAAGTTGTCAAAGAATTTTCAGGTAACATCATAAGCTAGCATTTTTCCCTATCCTTTAATGTGTACGGAAAACACCTCATCCTCAACTGGTCTTTTGTTAGTCCTCCCAATGGAAATGTGTTGAGTGTGGAGTAGAAATCCTGGATAAAATTCAGAGGATCCTCATTTGGAACTCCATAGAAAGATGGCAGCATGTTATAATGGATATTCTTCAACTCGTAATTTCTTGCTGCATCTGTCAATCTTATACATGAGGTGGCAGTCCCAATGACAGGTCTAGCAAAATCCCTCATAGTTCTTTGCCTTTCGTCTCCCATATTGGTAGATTGCGTAGTATCTGACTCAAAATCAGAAATTTCCTACTCTGTATCAAACCCAGTATACAATTCAAGCTCTTCGCAGCTCCTTTTCACTCTTTGAATTTCTAAAATAAATGGGCAAAGCTCTCCTCCGAGTGATCTCCTACCTTGCATAAAAGAAATTTCTGAAAGAAGGAATTATTTAAAGCAAAAGAAAAATAAAATAAAATATAAACAATGTAAAATAATTTAAAATATATATGACTAATAAACAATTATGCCAATTAGCTTCCCCGGCAGCGGTGCAAAAAACTTGTTGCGCTCTAATAAACACTACTAAAGCTACACTCGCAAGTATACGAGGTTGTTGTAGTATTTCGGTGAACACCTCAAGGTCGTCTCACAAGGAAGCTAGATAAGATAATTATTTATCAAATCGTAAATAACAAATTATCAATTAATAGTCTTTGATTTATAAAATTAAATTTCTGAACAACTAACGAAAACAGAAAGGAATTTAATTAATAACAATGAAAGAAAACTGAACAAATATATTGATTCACTTAATAGAAAAGCCTAGGGTTTGCACTTCTCTACTAATTTATATGTATGAACGGCTATTCCTCTCAACTGATTTAATTTCAAAGATCAAATTTCAAGCAACTTACTTAATCAAATTAAGGAAATAAGCTCTTGCATTCAATCCTTTTTCAATTAATCTTATTACAATCAAAATGATCTTTTCATTAGGTTTATATTTCTAATTCACCTAAGTCCCTAATTAAATTATTCCAGTACTAGATTTCATTTCTCAATCCTTCATCTAAATACCTAAAACACATAATTAGTGGCCAATCAATTATATATTAATATTAATCCATTCAATTAAGGATAAAAGAAATAAATCAATTAGGAGAAATAACCAGTTCATACAATCATAATAGATTCATACAAACCCTAGACTAGATCAAAATTAGTTCATAGTAATGCTATCAATCAAATTCATCTCATTAAAATTTAAAGAAATTAATTTAGACATTAAAGAATTCATAAATAAAATTTCAATGAAACTTAAGAGATAGAGTTAAAGAACAAAACCCAATTACAATTCTCCTTTGGCTTCTGAAGAATCTCTTGCTCAGATTTTTGCTAAAAGAATAACGTAATGGCTAGAACTAATTTGATCTAGAGTGTTTGAATGAAAGTGAAATTAATCTTTGATAGTTTTCTAGTTTCAGAGAAAATTCTCCAGAGAAAAATAAAGAACGGCTCCAAAGTATCTATCCCCCCTTCCTCTTGCCCTAATCTTCTTATCTATTTATACAAATCCCCTGGCTAAAAATTCACACAAGCTCGTATTTGGGTGCTGGGTGTGACACGGCCACAAGCTTGGCCGTGTCACATGGGTGTGTCACCTTCTACTTCTCGATTTTGCTTGTCTTTTCTATGGCGTGAGATGGGACACGGCCAAGCTTGCTGGCCGTGTCATGTGACACGGCCAGTGGCTTGGCCATGTCAATTTCTGTTTCTTTTCTTTGGTTCTTCCTTGTTCTTTGGCTTAGGATGGGACACGGCCAGGCTCCTGGCCGTCTCCTGGCCATGTCATGTGACACGGCCAGTGGCACATGACACGGCCAGTGGCTTGGCCGTGTCACTTGAGTGTGTCAGCTTTTGTTTCTCCTTGCTCTTCTTCATACTTTGGAGATGAGAGTGACACGGCCAAGCTTGCTGGCCGTGTCACTTGCTACCATTTCTTTCCTTCTTTTCTTTTCTTTCTTTGGTTTCTTTAGTTTTGGTCTTTAGGTGAGACATGCCAGTGGCTTGTCCGTGTCTCCTGGCAATGTCAAGCCCTGCCAAAATTTCCTTTGAGGTGACACTGCCAAGCTTGATTTGGCTTGGCCATGTCTTGCTTGATTCATGCTCTTCTTTCTTTATTTTGATCTTCCAAGGGAGTTTTTGCACTTTAACCTAAAACAAACACTTAAAACAAACTTTAAACAAAAATCAAATGAAACATTAACAAAAAATACATAAACATCATACTAAGAACTTGTACAAAAATGATCTAAACACTGGGATAAATTAAAACTACCAAAATGCTAAAATCACTAAATAAACATATTAAAACTACCAAAATGCATGAAGAATATAATAATTATCATAATAAATAAATAGCAATTTGAGGACAAAAACTAATAAAACAGGCATTTTCATAAATTTATATCACTTTATTGGCAACATCGATTTCAACCAAACCTAAAATAAATTCTCAAATTTCTAAGTCATTTCCATCACTATACATAATCCATTATCAATATTTATAAGAAAATCATAGTTTAAAATTCCAACAATTACATTGACAAAGTAATTTTTCCAAAATATGAAAGGTGCGGTCGCGCTAGTTGTGAGTGGGGATTATTGCCCCACCTCCGGTGGAATGGTTTTTGCGACTTCTGCACTGTTTAGGCTCGGGGCCTTAGAGAACACGGACATAAGTTCGGAGAAAATGGAGTTGCCACCCGGACAGGCCGGGAAAAAGAAAGGGGTGGATGACTCGATTCCCAAGGAATTTCCAACCCCCTAATGGGTTCGAAAAGTTGGGTACGTGTGGGGAAGGTGAGAAATGGCCCAGCACTCCCACAATGCCCGGTTCATTGGAACCAGCCTCCTTTGCAGGTCTTAATATTATAAAATTCTTAAGTATAACAATATTATCCATATTACATGCAACAATTAAAATAAAGCATCATTATATTAAAATCAAAGCAATGTCCAAACAAAGCAAATAAATAGACACCCATCCGAAGATGGAAACATGTCCTTACATCATCCATGTCTAAACTAAATAGGACACCCACCAAAAGGTAGAAATATGTCCTTTACATTGGTCCAAAATTGTGAACCTCTGTTTCCACCCAAAAAGGATTTGGATGAACATTCACTTGTTGTTAGGAGTCGCCACTCAGTTTTTTCTATTCAAAGCGAAAAACTAAGAAAACACTTGTTTGACTCCAATAATGCATCCAATGTAAAGGTTTCTAATCTACGAACCCAAGGAGGATTCGGGGACTATGTCATGCATTTGATTAACTTGCCAAAGAAGAAATGAACCTAAAAGGAACACAGAAAGGAAGACAAACAGATTGTTAGTAGATTGTGGACTTGCTATTCGGGGTGAATCCCAAATATGCCTACATACTCTCATTTTTTTATGAGAGATCAAAGCCCATGTAGTTCGGAAAAGCCTATTTAAAGGCAATTATGCATTTATGCATGTGTGTGTGTATGCTTCGTGCATTGTCGGGCTTTTTGCCAAAATTGTGAGATTTTGAGCACTTAGTGCTAAATTTGATAAAATTTGGGTACTTGGTACCAAAAGAAAATGCAATTTAGGCTTCATGCCAAAAGGTTGATTTTAGTTGAGATCGGCTTCATGCCAAAGATTGATTTTAATTTGGATAGACTTCATGCCAAAAGAGATTAGGTCTTTGACCCAAAAAGAAATTAAGAAGGAGATGTAGTGCTTATGATATGCCTGAATTGACAAAGGATAAATTAGGATATTACCTTGTTTAGGGTTCTCCCACTTCGTAGTTCCAGATCTCGTTTTCTCGGGCCTTGGATTATGATTCTTGATTACGGTTTTTTTAATTATTTTGATTTAGATTAATTCCTGCAGCACAAGGTTAGATTTATGCAAAGAAAAGTCCAAGAGAAGTTCTTAAGCGTATGGAAAATAGAGAGTTCGTCCGCCCGAAGCCCACCCGAAAAGCCAACACCTCTTCTGAAAATTCTAGGGCTATTTATAGTGAAAATGGACCAAATTCGGACTTGGACGGCGGTCGGACCGCCGGGATGGCAGTTGGCACCCGTACGGCGGTCGGACCGCCGTGGATGTGACTAGCCGGAAAAATGGAAAAGACAAAAACAACGGCGGTCGGACCGCCGCCCTCGGCGGTTCTGCCCCCAAAACAGCACATCGGGTCGCATGATTTTCGATCAAACTGATTTTTCGGGAGCTACAGACCTCCAAAAAATATTCCAGAACCATATCTGTGATCCTCGCGTCATACCGGACATTTCAAGTACCATGAAGACATACTTTCGGTGAACTTTACCGTGGACCTCTGGTCCGGCTCGGTCATCAGCAGTCTGAGAAAATCGATTTTTCGAGCCTCAAAATTCGAGTATTCACAATTGCCCCCCACTGGGGTCCATAAAAATGATTTATGGGACTCAGTGGTCGTCAGAAACGAGGATTTTGAGCGAGGTGCAAAAGACCCGCGTTTTCACCTTTTCCTTATAAATAGGCTCATTTCCATTTCATTTTCATTTGCTTTCATTCCTTCTTCTTCTTTCCTTTCCTTCAAACTTTCTTTCGACGATGGATTTCACTGGCCTAGAAGACTTCGAAATCCCACTCCCTTCCTGCAATCTTTTACTCGAGGAGGAGAAGCACAGCTCCCGGATTGGCTCCTATGAGGTAAGTACCTTCCCTTTTACTCATCTAGTATGCATGCTTAGGAATTTTATTTATTTCTAGTAAGGAACTTAGAAACAAATTTTAGGAATCTTTCCTTTACATGTACTTGAATTAGCTCTAGTAATGAATCAGGAGTAATACCATGCTTCACTAAGTTCTGCTATCAGTAATTATTTCTAGTAAAGGACTTAGAAATAATCCTCTAGGAAGTCACACCCGGCTGGGGATAGAACTTAAATTTTTCTGAAGTTGCCCCCCAAATTATCCACAATAATGAATTAGAAAATCCCTCTCTCTGCTTTTTTAGGACACTGCGATTAGGATATCCATCGCCGAGAGTCCCATGAGCACTATTTCGGCTTACATCTTTGATGCCGGGCATCCGGTGGGGGATCTTATCATACCTACTTTCCTCCACCGTTTGAGGACTATAGATGTGGGCAGAGATATCCACAGGGAGTTGATCTGCGCGCTGGCCGAGCGATGGTGGCCCACTACTGATACCTTTCATTTTGCTTGGGGGGAGATGACGATGACGCCTACCGACTTTTCCATCATTTCTGGGATTCCCTTCGGCGTTGAGATGGTGAAGTTCTATGATGACTTGCGGCATGACATTTCTTCAGCCGACATGGTCACTTTGATCGGGGTTGACTATCCTCGACATCAGGCACCTCGCTGCATTCAGCGGAGGTGGCTTGTAGAGCAGGCGCCATTCATCTATGCTTGCTACGAGGTAGGCGATATTACTGCTGATCAGGTGGCCAGGTTTACCTTGATTATCCTGTTTGCTAGCTCCTTCTTAGCAAACAGGAAGGACGCAGTGAGTCTCAATGTGCTGAAGAGCCTACTCGACCTGACACGAATTCAGACATACGATTGGGCTAGCATGATGCTATGTAGATTGTATGATGACATGTCAGACCTCTGCTATACCCGCATTGCTCCATGTGGCCTGTACTACTTCTAGGAGGTAATGTAAAGAACATTTCTTTTATCTTATATATGTTGACATACACCAACTCTGATATCTTCTTCATCTTTTCCAGACTTGGGCTTACGAGTACTTTCCTGGTGTCGCCCCTTTTCTTCGTGAGCCACCTGCCCCTGTAGATCCTCTTTCTCCCATTGCTTGGAGATGGTATAAAGAGAGGGTAGAAGCACTAAAGAGGAAGCTTCCTATCAGAGAGCTGAGATCGTTCTTCGACAGCTGCTCCATGAACTCGGTAAATACTTTATCCTCATCCTTATTTATTTTATTAGAGAAAATGATTCACTAACATAATAAATTTTTACAGGTTGTATTTACAGCGATGTCTAGCAGGCTGGTAGAGTGGATTGCTCAAGATCACAGCTTTCAGCGATCACAGTTCCTGACTCACCGTCGATTCATACTTCCCCATCCAGAGTATCGACGGTATTATCTCACTGAGAGAGTGACTTTCCAGATTGCCGATTTCCGTTCAGCTCCCCTGGATCCCCCTGATGATATGCTATCTCTGACGCTTCTGCCTGTTACTCCATCCCAGTATGAGGGTGATCCCTTCGAGTCGGCCTATGCCCCGGATGATGATTATGATTTCTACTGTCTTCAACGACTGATTCCACGCATTGGGACACGGTTCGACCCTGCACCACCTTATCGGTCCTCCCATTCTTCGGCTCCCACTACTAGCACTCCGGGAGACCATCCCTCTTCCAACTGGCGAGCTGACAGACCTTCTTCCTCTAGGGCTGAGGCTTCCGCTTTCAGGGCTGGACCATCACACACTGGAGCAAGCAGCAGTTCATCACATTTGAGGCCTCCTCCATCTATTCTTGCGGCTACCGGTCAATTGGACCCTACTTTGGCCGACCTGAGGTTGCCTTATGGTGTTCGTTATCGTGCACCCGACGGTTGGATGACCCGATCAATTAGTGTGGAGGGTGTACCATATCGGAGCCTTGCTCACATCACTCAGGTATTCTTTTAGAACTTTTCATGAAAAGGATTCACAAAGTTCTCTTGAAATTGACTGTGATTCTATGTCTTTTTTGCAGGTACCTGCGGGCCTAGTTGCTGACATGGCGGCACTGATCACTGCTTTGTCGGATGAGCTGTCTGGTGCTTGGACTAATAGTGCTTATGAGAGGCAGAACCGGCCGCAAAGACGAAGAGCCCGGCGCTGATTTTTCATACTTGTCTTAAATTATATTTGTCGTATTTGAATTATTCTCGCTTTGTACTTTGTACTTTCCATGTTTTCCACCCGTTATTTGAACTTAGATACAAACCTACATTTATTTGTTAGTATTGACAGCAAATATGTATGTATGATGCTTGTTTTTTAGAAATCTATTTTCAAAATAAATCCCTGAAACAACCCCCAAAAATAGCACCTAACAGGGCCTAAACAGGGCCAAAACACAAGAATTCCACAAAACATCAAAAACAGGAATTGAAACTGGGTTGGTGGCGGTCGGACCACCGGAGGCGGCGGTTGAGCCGTCGAAATCGGCGGTCGGACCGCCATCTGGGCCAGGGCTATATAAAAACGAAGTTGAAGTGCATTTTTAGGCCAGAAAACAGGTTTTTCACTGCAGGATTTTATTTTTCTCTCAACAATGAACCCTCTTTTTAATCATGTGATGCATAACTGGACCAAGAGCCTCCATAATGTTGAAAGGATCAACATGGGAAGATATGGATTGAAAGCTGTTGCCACCCTTAGGGGTGTAGCTGTGGATTGGGATTTCTTGCATGCTTGTATCAGATTTTGGGATCCCCAAGCCCACGTTTTTAGATTTGGTGCCCGGATGGAGGAGATGTGTCCTCTTTTTGAGGAATTCTGCTCAATTATTGGATGTGACCCAAATGCCCCTCTTGTAAGGCATGAGGTTCAAGTTGGCTATGTGGGGTCTTTTCAGAGGCTTTTCAACTTTACAAGGCCTCAAGCTCAAGCTATGATTGCAGATGAGAATAAGGCGATGCTGCTTCCTTTGATTGATGAATTCCTGACTGCTAATTTTGAAGATGAGATTCAACTGAAGCATAGGATGCGAGCTTTTGTTTTCTGCCTGTTAGCTGGATTTCTTTTCAACCGTGACCCTGGCTTTGGAGATTTAAAGCTTTGCTCCATGATTAGGCAAATGGAAGAACTTAACTGCATTGGTGGTATGATTCTGGCTGAGACTATTTAGAGTCTTGACAGAACTGCACTCGGATTTGAAAATTGGACTATTACTTCGATCATTCTTCAAGTAATTCTGTTATACTTTTTGCTTCTTCTCATTTCATCACCTCTCTTTTTCCTTGTAAATAGAAAGGATCTATTTTTTTTCAGGTTTGGCTGAGAGACCATCTCCGAGTGGTTGCCGCTCCCCATGCCTTGACTTATAACCCTTCTCAGTACCGCACTAGAAGAATCCAGGTTTCTTTTCCTTCTTTGGCTAAGTGGACTATCTGGTTGTATGAGCTTGGACCAGAAGAATTGCTATGGTACATCTCTTGGTATGGAATTTCTCGATTCATGGAGGCAAATGCAATGCATAACCATGTCTACCTTCTTGGTTTCACTCATAGTACATGGTATAGTGCTTCTCGCGTCCTCAGACAGATGGGAATTGATCAGAGGGTTCCTCTTCCTGTTGGGCTTACCATTGCTTCCCCTATTACTCCCGGAGTTACTCGAGCTGTTCTACAAACTTGGGTTAGGAACCATCAGATGATCAGGCCTTTTGCAGAGCCTTCCCTTATTCAGCCTACTCCAGAGTATAGAACTTGGTTTATAGCCGAAGTTTGGTCAATTGAAAAGCCAAGGAGGCATGCATTGCTGCAGGAGTTGGAGGGAGAGGATGTGGTTCCTCTTAACGAGGGGAAGATAGATGTTGCAGAAAGTTTCGGAACTAAGGAAGATACCGAAGACTCTGCCCTAGGATTTAGATCCTAGGGTTGACTCTATTGTCTGCTTTTTTGGATTGCTTTTACCTTTTTGGTTCATTGGATGTTTAGGACTTATGGTTTGACTCTTTTCATGGAATGAATGACTCTTTTTGTAATGAATGATTCTTTTTTAGAATGAATGACTCTTTTTGGAATGAATGACTCTTTCATTTGCTTTCCAAGCATTATCTACTTTATTTACTTGCTTTAATTTTTGCCTAAGCTGTCCTTTCGGATTTTCAACTTAGCGAGCTCTTACCCATTCTTGCCTAAGCCGCCCTTTGCGGGTTTTCAACTTAGTGGAATTTTTTTTTATGTTGGCAAAAGAAAAATGAATCAATGGTTTTCATTAAAATTTAGACTGTGCTTAAGGAGAGCTGCCTACATATCTCGAATTAGTTTGCGAGAATCAGGTCTAATGTAGTTCCTTACAATGCATGATTATACATAATATTTCTTTAATTGATCCAGATTGCATGGGTTTGTGAACTCCAGACCATCCAAATCAGACAAGACGATGGCTCCGCCGGAAAGTATTTTCTTTACAATGTAGGGTCCAGCCCAATGAGGACGAAACTTCCCACGAGGATCTGTAACTGGTGTTCTGATCTCTTTCAGAACCAAACAACCTTCTTCCAACTTTTGATCTTTGACCTTTTTGTTGAAATGTCTGGCCATTCGCCTCTGATACCCTTGAATCTGATGGAGAGCTTGAAGTCTTTTTTCATCCAAACCCAACAATTGATGATGATAATTGCTAATCCATTCAGCTTCATTTATCTGACTTTCTTGAATTATCCTCGCCAATTGAACTTCCAGTTCAATGGGGAGTACTGCTTCCATTCCGTACACCAGTGAATACTGGGTTGCCCCAGTATGAGTTCTAATTGATGTTCTATATCCCCACAAAGCCAGTGGTAACTTCTCATGCCAACACCTATGTTCCTTGATCATTTTTTGTATGATCACCTTTATAGACTTATTTGCTGCTTCTACAGCTCCATTTGTTTAAGGTCTATAAGGAGAGGACTTATGATGCTGGACCTTCTTATCCTTTAAGAGTTTAGCAAATTCTGCTTGGAAATGAGTTCCATTATCAGTGATAATCTCAAATGGTGTTCCATACCGACAAAGGATGTTGGTTCGGACAAACTGTGCTGCCTTTTTGGCGTCTAATTCTGTATAGGAAGCTGCTTCAACCCACTTTGTGAAGTAATCCACCACTACCAAGATAAATTGATTTCCATTCAAAGCTCTCATATGTATTTTGCCAATTATATCTATTCCCCAAGTAGCGAAGGGCCATGGAGAAGTGATTGGATTCAGGGCAACGGGAGGTTGCTTCTGCAGCTTAGCAAATATCTGACACTGGTGGCATTCTTGCACAAACGCCACACAGTCTGTATTCATGGTGGACCAATAATATCCTAGATTGGCTATTTTTCGAGCCAAGGCGATCCCATACATATGCGGTCCTGATTCGCCACCATGCACCATTTCCATTATCCGCTTAGCCTCTGCTTCATTCACACACCTTAGGTGCATTCCATTCCAACTTCTTTTGTAGAGGATATCTCCATTAAGAATGTAACCTGTTGCTAGCTGCCTTATTGCTCTCTGATCAACCCTTGATGATCCCTCCGGGTAACTTCCATCCTTGAGATAACTCTTGATATCCCAGAACCATGGTTTACCATCGGCCAAATGCATTACGTGGGCAGGTTGCTTCTGAAGTTGAACTTTCAATGGACGAATGGCTTTCCCCTCCTTGATATTGATCATGGAAGCTAAAGTAGCCAGGGCATCAGCAAACTGATTCTTTGCTCTTGGGAGATATTCGAAGGACAGATCATCGAATTGTTGTGCCAAATGATCAAGGCGTTGTATGTAAGGAACCAAACGCTCTTCTCTTATTTTCCATTTCCTTAAAGCTTGTGATACTATTAAAATAGAATAACCATAGACCTTTAGGTTCTTAATCCCCAATCCCAGGGCGGCTTCGAGCCCATTGATGCAAGCTTCATATTCTGCTTCATTGTTTGTGCAGCTAAAGTCAAGTTTAACTGCAAAGGGAATGTATTCTCCACAAGGAGTTTTGAACACAATCCCAATTCCATTTCCATGATAATTGGATGTCCCATCAAAATACATCTCCCAAACACTTCTTTCCACATTCAAGAGGTCTTTGTCAGGGAAATTCATTTCTCGCATCTCGTCTTTTACGGGTAATTCTGCTAACTGGTCAGCTATTGCCCCACCTTTCACAGCTTTCCTTTGAATGAATTTTAAGTCAAAAGCTGCCAATGTTGACACCCACTTTGCCATTTTGCTGTCCAAAACAGGCCTCTCCATAAGGAATTTCAAGGGACTCTGCTCTGCGATGACACAAGTAGTGTAAGAAGACAAGTAGTGCTGTAACTTCGTGCAGGTCCAATACAACACTAAACACAACTTCTCAATCTTGTTATACTTTAACTCATAGTCCAGCATCCTTTTGCTGAGGTAGTAAATTGCATTTTCTACCTTTGTTCCTTCGGCCTCTTGAGCTAGCATTGAACCCATGGCTTCATCTGTTACGGACAAATACAAGAGTAGAGGTTTTCCCATTCTGGGAGGTTGTAGAATTGGTGGACTTAACAAGTATTCTTTAATCTTGTCGAAGGCCTTCTGGTAGTCTTCATTCCATTCTTGTGAAGCACCTTTCCTTAGTAGCTTAAAGATAGGACCACAAGTCTCTGCCAACTGCGATATGAATCGACTGATATACTATAATCTACCTAGCAAACCTCGAATTTCCTTTTCTGTTCTTGGTGGAGGCATTTCCAGAATAGCCTTTGACTTTGCTGGATCAATTTCTATTCCTTTCTTGTTGACCAAATATCCCAAAAATAAGCCTGATGTTGCACCAAAGAGGCACTTTACAGGATTAAGCTTCAAATTGTACTTGCGAAGTCTAAGGAAAAACTTCTCAAGTGCTTCAACGTGCTCTTCTGGAGATTTCGAGTTGACAATCATATCGTCAACATACACTTCTACCTCTTTGTGAATCATGTCATGAAAGACTATTGTCGCCATCCTTTGGTAGGTAGCCCCTGCATTTATCAATCCAAAAGGCATAACCCTGTAGCAGAAAGTGCCCCATTCTGTAATGAAAGTTGTCTTCTCTTTGTCTGGTGGGTGCACCATGATCTGATTGTACCCAACCACAAGGTCAGTCATGGAAACCATCGTATGTCCAGCCATCCTGTCTATTAGCAAATTGATATGTGGTAGCGGAAAATCATCCTTGGGACAAGCCTTATTCAAATCTCTATAGTCAACACACATCCTGACCTTTCCGTCTTTCTTCGGGACCGGCACAATGTTTGCTAACCAGGAAGGGTAGACAATTGGTTCTATGAACTTATTATCTAGTTGCTTGGCAACCTCTTCTTTAATTTTCAAAGACCATTCCGGCTTCATTCTTCTCAACTTCTGCTTAACCGGCTTTGCATTGGGGTATAACGGAATCTTATGAACTGCTATGGCTGGGTCTATTCCCGTGACATCACTTGTCTTCCACATGAAGCAGTCGACATATCTTCTAATGCACTCAACAACCTGTTCTTTATTCACACAATCATATGCAATGTATGTATATTCATTTTCTTTGCCAATTATTATCTTTTCATTTATTTCTTTTATTTCATTTATTTCATTTTTGCTAGAGCATACTTGGAAAACAAAAGACACAGGGTAACTAAGAACTTGAACAGTTTTATTAATAATGGCGGAGTCATCCTCCAGAGTTACATTATATTCGACATCAGGGTTCTCTATTCCTGAAGCTAAGGAAGACTCAGAACTGGACTCTGACTCGGTGTTTGACTCAAGATTTGACTCGGTACAAGACTCAGGTTCAGGGTATGACACATGACTAGGTTTGACTATAGCTGCTTGTCCCTCCTCGGCATACCAGTTCATCAGTGGTCCATCTATTGTCTTGATCAGCTTTGTGAAGTCCCTTTTGTCTTCAAAATTGGTTATCATAGCAACCTCATCAAAGAGACTAGGCCGCATGAAATCTTCCACTTGTGGGTCAGTTATAGGTTCTGGCTCTTCTTCCTTTATGACTAAAACATCAGCGAACATCTCAAAACCCGGTAGCTTCTTTCTAGTCATAGGAGAATAAAATGGCTCTTGAAAACCACAGTAAGGAACTGCTTTTCCATGTTTGCAAAAGTGACCGTTCAGAGTTCTAAAGTAAGGGCGCATTGTGAGGCTTTTTGCCCCCCAAGTCTTCTTTTTCTTCTTCCCATGCTCAAACTCTTCTATTTCCTCATCTGTGGGTTTGTACCCCAAGCCAAAAGTTTCCTTATTCTCAGGCTCTTCCCATAGCCGCACTATGGATGATTTCCTCCCAGACCTTATCATTTCCATCCCGGGTAGCAGACCTACCCTTAGCATCATTCCCACCAGGCAATTGACTTGGACCTCCCCAAAGTCATATAGGATAAATGGCCCTTTGGGCCTTTCTCCTTCAATGCATTGAACAGTGTCATAATGGAATTCAGTCAAGGCCATAGCAGTTTCACCAGGAACAACCTCAAAAAGAGACTGATCCGTGGTTTTCTTGTTGATTTCACATGTGTCTCCTTTAATAGTGATGATTTTTCCTTCAAAAGGGAACTTAAGTTTTTGATGTAATGAAGAAGGTACAGCATTATTCTGATGAATCCACGGCCTTCCAAGGAGGAGATTAAAGCTCGCGGGTACATCAATGACCTGGAACGACACTCCCATTTTTACCGATCCAATAGCAATTTCCAGAGTAGCAACACCCAAAATTTCTCTTCGAGTGTTATCATATGCTTTAACAATTTGATTAGAAGGTGTAAGATCTGTAGCCTCCAATCCCAGACAGCTTGCTACTTTCAAAGGACATACATTTAAGGCTGACCCATTATCAACGAGAACCATGGGCACAATCTTTCCCCCAGTTTGTAAGGTGATGTATAGAGCATTATTGTGTTTCATGCCATCTTCTGGTAGGTCTACATCAGAAAACCGGATACTCAATGCCTTGGTTGATTGGGTCAAAGTGGCCACCAAAGCTTCTGGGCTTATGTCTACTGATGTATCAAGTTGACTCAAAGCTTTACTGAGAGCCTGACGGTGTGGGAATGAGGAAGCAAGGAGCTCCCAAATTGACACCTTAGCTTGAGTTTGTTTAAGCTAAGTGAGGACAGGGTCTTCCTTTGGTTCTGGCATCTTCTTATATGGGTGATTTAGGGTTTTAGGGGCTTTCCCCAAGTCAAGTGGCTGATATTTCCTTCCACTTCTTGTCAAAGCATCGACCTCTTTAGCGAGGTCATTCAGATCTAGCACACATACTTCATTCATTTCCAAGAGAAGTTTGAAAGGATCAAACAACTCTTCTTCCACAATGATGGCGTGGATGGAATGATTGGGCAAAGGGTTAGTATTAATGTTTGGTTGACTCCTGAGAGGAATGATGTCACCACTATCCACCAGATCTTGGATGCGGTTTTTCAGAGTCCAACAAGCATCTGTCCTATGCCCATTTCCTTGGTGGTATTCACAGTACTCATTGGCCCTATAATTGGAGGGTAATGGGTTTGGAGGAGGCCTTGGGTCCAAAGGATTCAAGTACTTTCTTTCCACGACCTTTTTAAACACCAGATGAAGGGGCATCCCAAGGTCGGTATATTGCCTTCTTGGCTGATTTCTCTGCCCAAGATTGCCCACACGTAAAGGATTCGCAGGGGCAATATTGGCCACTTCATTGACCTTGCTTGAGGAAGTAGCTTGGCCCTATTTCTTATACTTTGAAGTAGCTCCTTCATCTACTATCTTACCCAACTGTATCAAATCTTCTACCTTAGTTGCAGTCGCAATGAGCGATTTGAAAGTAGGTAGGTATTGCGTTTGCAGTTGAGCTTGATATGTAGGCCTTAAATTCTTGATTATAATATCAATCTGCTCCTGTTCTGAAGGGCAATTGATCATTTGGGCAGCCTTCGCCCTCTACCTCGTAAGGAACGAGGAGAAGGGTTCATTGTTGTTTTGCTTGGTAGTCTCAAGCTCCCTTCTAGTGACATCTACCTCAATATTGTAGTGGTATTGAGTGTTAAATGCATTGCATATGTCTTCCCAGGTCTTAATCTTGGCACGATCCAGGCTTACAAACCATTTAAGGGCAGCACCAGTCAAGGATTGTTGGAAGAGTTGAGCAAAGAGCTCGTCATTTAAACCCCAAGGGCTTAAGGCCCCCACATACATCTTCAGGTGGGTTTTAGGGCAAGTAGTCCCATCAAATCTGTCCATCCCAGGCATCTTGAATTTTGGAGGCAACCTAGCTTGGGGAAACAAGGATAAGGAATCCATGTCTACCACCTCTTTATGAGTTTTCATGGCAGTGATTGACCTTTCAAGCAATTCAAGTTTCTTTTTTAGTTCATCAGTTTCAGTAGCATTCTTAGAGGGTGGATCCTCCAAATTGATGACAGGGGTATTATTCTGAGCAGTCATGGGGGTACTAGTTTGTCCCACAATAGGTTCCTTCCCTAGATTTTCAGGAGTAGTGGCTGTCTTTGGTGCCCCTGCCAATTCGGCCAAGATGGCTACCCTTTGGGCGGTCAAGGCTTCATCAATTCTTTCTTGCATCCTAGCTTCAATCTCCTTAACCTGTCCATCTAGCAAGGCCTTAATCTGTTCAATAGTAGCCATTTCAGTAATTGGAGTAGTTGGTGAAGTTGGGGTAGTAGGACTTGTGGGTGATTGCACAGTTGGAGTTGGTGTAGCTTGTGTAGGTGAAGGCACACGGATAGTGGGTACCTGCAAGTTTAAGGGTAAAGGATCAGGGTAGTGTGTAGGGTAGGAAGACTCTTGGTCCACTTGTATATATCAAAAGGTTTTCCCCAAAACAATGTTGTTATGTTGCATGAATGCACCTCATCACATCATAATTCATTTTAATGGAATGTGGCACTATTATTGGGTACACACAACCTAAGGGAGGGTTCTATTGTTACATGAAAAATAGAGAATAGGCTTATAATAGGGACCCTTGAGTCTTGAGTAAGATATACCTAACCACATGTGAAACAAAGAGTTTCGCGTGGGTCCAACAGTACGTTTACTCATGGGCCACTCCAAAAGGATTGGAATGGTTTGCGACAACAGGGAGGACGCTTTGGCTGTCCGCCGGCATAATCAAGGAGACCTGCCGGTCAGCGCTACTTGCTATCCAGACTCAGAATTTTGAACAGAAAGAGAAGAAATTCATTTAAAAATAAATTTTTTATGCAATGGAGGAAAATGATTCCCCCATATAATGCAAGAGAAAAAGATTCTCTAAATGACAAAACAAATGCACAATTAATCAAACAAGGGGTCCATAAAAGGAAAAAGATTCCTTTTGTCAATTTTATTCCAATATCCTTAAGGAAAGGATATATATTGCTAAGGTACCCTGCAAAATAAATAAAAGTACCCTGAAGAAGGGCAAATTAGTCAAATAAACAATAGTAGTCTACTAGGATCCCATAAATCATTTTTATGGTCCCCAGTGAAGTCGCCAAATTGTGAACCTCCGTTTCCACCCAAAAAGGATTTGGATGAACATTCACTTGTTGTTAGGAGTCGCCACTCAGTTTTTTCTGTTCAAAGGGAAAAACTCAGAAAACCCTTGTTTGACTCCAATAATGCATCCAATGTAAAGGTTTCTAATCTACGAACCCAAGGAGGATTCGGGGACTATGTCATGCATTTGATTAACTTGCCAAAGAAGAAATGAACCTAAAAGGAACACAGAAAGGAAGACAAACAGATTGTTAGTAGATTGTGGACTTGCTATTCGGGGTGAATCCCAAATATGCCTACATACTCTCGTTTTTTATGAGAGATCAAAGCCCATGTAGTTCGGAAAAGCCTATTTAAAGGCAATTATGCATTTATGCATGTGTGTGTGTATGCTTCGTGCATTGTCGGGCTTTTTACCAAAATTGTGAGATTTTGAGCACTTAGTGCTAAATTTGATAAATTTTGGGTACTTGGTACCAAAAGAAAATGCAATTTAGGCTTCATGCCAAAAGGTTGATTTTAGTTGAGATCGGCTTCATGCCAAAGATTGATTTTAATTTGGATAGACTTCATGCCAAAAGAGATTAGGTCTTTGACCCAAAAAGAAATTAAGAAGGAGATGTAGTGCTTATGATATGCCTGAATTGACAAAGGATAAATTAGGATATTACCTTGTTTATGGTTCTCCCACTTAGTAGTTCCAGATCTCTTTTTCTCGGGCCTTGGATTATGATTCTTAATTACGGTTTTTTTATTATTTTAATTTAGATTAATTCCTGCAGCACAAGGTTAGATTTATGCAAAGAAAAGTCCAAGAGAAGTTCTTAAGCGTATGGAAAATAGAGAGTTCGTCCGCCCGAAGCCCACCCGAAAAGCCAACACCTCTTCTGAAAATTCTAGGGCTATTTATAGTGAAAATGGACCAAATTCAGACCTGGACGGTGGTCGGAACCGCCGTGGATGTGACTAGCAGAAAAATGGAAAAGAAAAAAATAACGGCGGTCGGACCGGCCCCTTCGGCGGTTCTACCCCCAAAACAGCACATCGGGTCGCACGATTTTCGCTCAAACTGATTTTTCGGGAGCTACAGACCTCCAAAAAATATTCTGGGACCATATCCGTGATCCTCGCGTCATACCGGACATTTCAAGTACCATGAAGACATACTTTCGGTGAACTTTACCGTGGACCTCTGGTCCGGCTCGGTCGTCAGCAGTCTAAGAAAATCGGCTTTCCGAGCCTCAAAATTCGAGTATTCACAAAAATATAAAAGCAATTTAAATTACATGATATTTAACTAATGAGGTACCCACAAGGTGGAAACATACCTCTTACAATTTTAATACTAAAATAACCAAGTAATAATAATAATAAAGAGAATATCCATCCATGATAAATTAAATAAATCAAGCATTGAAATTAAATAAATCAACCATCAAAACATATAATAAACTACAAATCAAATTTAAAATTAAATAAAGCAATAAATTTGTAATTTTAGAATTTGCATCTTAGAATAGGGTTTTTGGAACATAGGGTTTTGGATCGTAGGGTTTTAGATTGAGGTTTCATCATTTAGGATTTAGGGTTTTTTTAGGGTTGCTGCGATTATGAAATTTAGGGTTTAAGAAATTTTAAGGTTTCTATGAAACTAGGGTTTAGGAATTAAGTTATTAGAATTAGGGTTTGGGTCTAGGTTTGGGAATTAAGCAACTGGAGTTAGGGTTTTAGGTTTTCTGGAATTTAAAGAATTCTAATATTTTAGAATTTGATTAGGGATTTGGTGTTTTGAATTTGGAAAATAGATTTTATAAATTTAGGTTCAGAATTTAGAAAATCTTTTAGGGTTTTGGAAAATTAAGAAAACAATTAAGGTTTTGGGAATTAATAAAATGATTCAAGGTTTTGGAAAATTGGAAAGCATATTAGGGTTTTGGGAATTAATAAAATGATTTAAGGTTTTGGAAAATTGGAAAGCATATTGGGGTTTTTAGCAACTGGGCAATTAGATTAGGGTTTTGATAATGTTTTGTGATTATATGAACATTAAACTCAAATCATATTGTTTAAATTAAGTAATCAAGACTACGAGGTTTAAGTTAACTACTGGACCTAAACAACTTCTTAATCTTCAAACTCCTCTGTATAAATTAAATAAGTTATAACTCAAGGATGAAACTACTGTGAATTCAAATAAATTAAAGAATTAAATCAAACCTCCATTTGTTGGTTCCACCAAATTATTTTCTAGATGAACAATAACAAAGGCAATGTTGCTGCCTTTGATGGGGTTGATGATTGATGAATGTTTGCTGGGTTGATGATTAATGAATGCTTGCTGCTAATCTTCTCTATTTGTTGCCGTCTCTCTTTAATGTTCCTCCTCAGGTTTCTTCTCTAGGGTTTTTGTTTTTGTTTTTTTCGTATCCTTTGTTCTTGTTTTAATGTGGTATTTATAGAAAAATAAAGAGTCCTAATCCAATTTTAATAAGGAAATATGAATTATTTAGGAAACATTAAAAAACTGGGTAAAACAAGGTTTGGTCAAAAAATCGGCAGCGCACGGGCTGTCGGGCTCGTCGGCTGTGCTGGCAAAAACAGGCACAGCGGGCCAATTCGTGCAAGAACTGGCTGCGGTGAGTTGGGCAGTGCCCAATTCGCCCCAGATGCCATCTGTGGCGAATTTGGGACAGCCCAATTCGCTGCAGATAATTTTTGCGGCGAAATGGGAGGAGCGGCAGCGTTGCCGCGCGACGCTCGCCGATCCGTCCTATTTTTTATTTTTTCTATTTTTTATTTTTATTAAAAATAACTATTAAATATTATTAGTAATTAAAATATTATTAAAATAAATAAAATACCATAAAAATTATTTTAGACTATTGGATTTGAATGGGTAAAAAATTAAGTGTCTACAGTTTGCCCCTTGCTTGAACGATCTGAGACTACGACAAAAGAGAGTGAAAAGCAATAAGACATAATTTTGATGAGATGGTTTCTTGAATTTGATTTGGGTACTTGGACCCGAGGCTGAACTTGATTTGGGTACTTGGACACGAGACTGGATTGAATTTGGGTACTTGGACCCAAGATTGGGTTTGATTTGGGTACTTAGACCAAAGATTGGGCACTTGGACCCGAGATTGAATTTGATTTGGATACTTGGACCTGAGATTGAATTTGATTTGGGTACTTGGACCCGAGACTGGATTAAATTTGGGTACTTGGACCCGAGATTGGGTACTTAGACCCGAGGTTGAATTTGATTTGGGTACTTGGACCCGAAATTGGATTCTTGGATCCGAGATTGAATTTGATTTGGGTACTTGGACCCGAGATTGGATACTTGGCCTCGAGATTAAATTTGGTTTGGGTACTTGGACCCGAGATTGGGTATTTGGACCCAAGATTAGGTACTTGAACCCGAGATTAAATTTGATTTGGGTACTTGGACCAGAGATTGAATTTGATTTGGGTACTTAAACCCGAGATTGAATTTGATTTGGGTACTTGGACCCGAGATTGGGTTTGATTTGGGTACTTGGACTCGAGATTGGGTAGTTGGGCCCGAGATTGGGTACTTAGACCCGAGATTAAATTTGATTTGGGTACTTGGACCCGAGATTGGATACTTGACCTGAGAATGAATTTGATTTGGGTACTTGGACCCGAGATTGGATACTTGAACCCGTGACTGAATTGAATTTGGGTACTTGGACCCGAAACTGGATTAGATTTGGGTACTTGGACCCGTGACTGGGTGCTTAGACCCGAGATTGAATTGGATTTGGGTACTTGGACCCGAGATTCAATTGGATTTGGCTGACCTTTTATCAGTTGAGGATTCTGGCTTAACTTGTTGTTCCATTCTTTTGTTCTTCCTTTTGCAAAAATTCAGGTATTTTTAGTTGGGCCTCATATCTTCTCCTTGCCCCCTGCGCGGCAAAATATTTGCAAGTGAGTTTGAAAATGTTTGGTATATAAACTCAAAAAATTAGAAAGGAGAAACTTTGCTCCCTGTGTAGGCTCAAACCAAAGATTTTTTCCATGCAAGCTTTGGTTGATATTTTTGTTGTCTAGTTCTTCGCGCAAGCATGCATTTCTTCTCTTTGCAAAATTACTAGAGCTTTTTCAAACTCAAGATTGAAGGATGTTTCAAGTGATCAAGTTGGAAATCTAAGAGTTTTCATCACTTTTGGTAAGTTTTCCACTTGATTCCCTTGTTTTCTTTTAAGTTTGTGTTGTGGGTTTGGTGTTTGATTGTTGATGGTATATGTATATTTGATTATGGTGTATTTGAGGGTGTGTAATCTTCTTGGTGTTGATTTTTGGGGTTAGATTGAAGAGAAAGTGTTAGGTTTGGTGGAAGAGCAAGTGTTGTATTTGAGTTGTGTGCATGTGATGGTTGTGAATTGGTGTTTGATGTATATTTTGAATTGTTTTAGTGTTTTTGCAAGTTATTATGGTTTATGGGTGTGTTTAGTTAAGTTTGTTTGAAGTGGAAAATGGTGGAAGTAAGAGGTTTGTTGGATGTGTTATTGTTGTTGCCGGAATCATGATTTTTGGCCTGACACGCCCATGAGCACGGCCAGGTCTTTAGGCGTGTCAATGACTCTGTTTTCTGGATGGGTGACACAAGCAGTGACACGCCCATGTCACTGAGCGTGTCATAGCTTCTGTGTTGTAGTAGCATTTACACTTCCAGTGACACGCCCATGTCACTGAGCGTGTCATAGCTACTGTGTTGAAGGAGGATTGACACGGCCAGTGACACGCCCATGTCACTGAGCGTGTCAAAGCTTCTGTATTGTGAGTTTAGGGCACGGTCAGGGACACGCTCGTGTTGTTGAACGTGTCATGTTTAGAGTTAGCCCTAGTTGGTTCTTATTCATATTATCTCATGTGTATCTCTAAGTAAGCGTGTATTATCACTTTTGGATTAGGTTTTGAAGAAAGTTAAGTTGCTCTAATCCTAGTGTTGAAAGATTTTTGGAAGAGGAGTTTGGTGGTGCACTTGAGGTAAGTACAAACCCTACATTATTGCATACATTTATATGACTTTGGGACTTAACACATCTGGTTGTAAATGTGTTAAGTAATCCATTACATTGTTAATATATTTGATTAATATCATGAATTGCATAATGTGAAAGATATGATGATCATTCAAAATATATATCCAATGCAATTGGTTGTGCATACCTTAATGATGAGATGTGATGCCATTGTTGTTGGCTATAATGATGCAAATGAAATAATTGGGGCATGGTTGCCTAAATGATTATGAGGAAATGGGAATGGAATTTATAATGAAATAATAAAAGAATTGTACGTCTAATGTGTTATTCACTTTTCAGAGTTTTGTTGTTGGTGGCATGCCTAATAGTAACAATACCTTAAAGCTTGGTTGGGTTTAGTCCTTGAAGCCTAGTTGAGATGTTACAACCCTTGAAACTAGGTTGGGTTTGGTTCTTGAAGCCAAGTTGGGTTGATGCTTAGCATGCTTTGCTCCCCTTGAAGCTTGGTTGAGCCTAATCCTTGAAGCTTAGTTGGGATAATGATAAATGTGATAATTGAACCAAAATATTAACTCTGAAAGTTGAATGGCATATTAGTGTCTTTTGGGCCCATGCTTGTCTTTGTTTAAACGTGAATCATAAATGGTGAAACAAATGAATAATAAAATTTAATGTAAGGTTTTGAAATATGATATTTTTATGTATTGTTTATAATATTTGAATGTGTGACATTGGCATTGCATTGAAGCATACTGTTATTGTGGTTTATACCACTAAGCCTATGGCTTAGCGTGATTGTGGTTCATCGCGCAGGTGACAGGGTAGAACTAGAGAGTTCAGCTAGACCGAGTCGAGTCTAGACTTTGAAGTGTTGATTGTGGGCTTAAAGATCAGAGACAAACTGCCAAACATGTATAAATTTTATGTTTTGTAAACATGGATTTTGATGTATTTATATATGTAAATACCACTACATTTTCCGCTGCATAATGAATAAATGTTTTATCTAGTATAGTTTATAATATAATATGAAGTGCTTTAAGAATTTTTTTTATATTATTTCAAAAAAAAAATTTGGGTTATCTAATATAAACGTGGCACTCCTGTATTCGGTATACGTATATTATAGGTGTAGTAGTATGTAGTGTGCGTATACGGGGTATAGGGGTGTTACATCTATTTTGGTATCAGAGCCTAGGTTTGAGATTCTCAACCTAGGTTAATTGTAAGAAAAAGAAAATTTTGATTTTTAAAATATTGTTTTTAAATAAGATACATGTTTTGGTATTGGCAGTCTTTGATCTTTGATGAGGTATATTCTGCTATGTTTGCAGATATAGGCAGTGATGGAGTCTCAGTCACATCAGTCTATAGAAGGTAGTGCAGAGAGTGTAGCTTCTGAAGAGGGTAGAGATGGAGCTAGGATTGAGAGAGCTGGAGAGGCACCTGCTCCGGTGCAAGAGAGATCAGCTGCTGATGAGGTTCCGCCGGTTTGGTTACGGCATGTGGTAGAATTGTTGAGACAAGCTCCAGTGCAGCCACCGCCACCACAGCCACAAGTACCAGTGAGGCATTATGATAAATGGAGGAAATTTGGGGCTGAAGATTTCCTTGGTACTACAGATCCTGCAGTAGCTGAGCAGTGGTTGGATAGAGTTCAGAGGATATTTATTCAGTTGCAAGCTACTCCTGAAGAGAAATTTGATTATGCTAGATCCTTATTGCAGAAAGATGCTTATGATTGGTGGAAGACAGATCCACATGCCATGGATGATCCACCGACTTTGTTTTATAGTGATTTTCTGCGGGAATTTGAGCAGAAATATACTCCGAGGGAGTATAAGGATGCTAAGAAGATGGAATTTCTGAATCTGAGACAGGAGAATCAGACAGTGACAGAGTATGAGATTGAGTATATTCGGTTGAGTCACTATGCCGGTGGGGGATTATTTCTGATGAGATTGACCGGTGTAGGAGATTTGAGGAAGGGTTAAGGCCCTCTATTATGTGTATTATTGCTGGTTCTCGGTATCAAGATCTTTCCCAGCTTGTTGCAGCAGCCAGAAGTGTTGAGAGAGCACAGGCTATTGCAGCAGCTGCTACTGAAGAGGAGACCAGAGTTAGGAGACCCTAGTTTGAGGCAGGGTCTTCGTCTATGAAGAGAGGCCGAGGAAGTTTTATTCCAAGAGTCAGTAGGAGCCTGAGGCAGTCAGGTAGATCAGTTCAGTATCAGAGGCAAAGATCGAGACCTACAGTTTCTGTAGCGAGTGCTCCGACTCCAGTGGTTCAGAGATCTATTTTACCTATATGTGTTCATTGTGGTAGGGCACATGGGGGTACTTGTTGGAAGACGGGTGGATCAGGAGTATGTTTTAGATGTGGGTCACCAGCTCACTTTATTAAAGATTTCCCTGAGCTACAGGACGATAGACAGACTGATACTGCAGCTTCTCGACCCAGTGTCAGCAGAGGTGGTCGAGGGGGCAGAGGTTTCAATAGAGGCGGTCGACCCGGGATCAGTCAAAGAGGAGGCTCAACATCCGGAGGCAATAGGCCAGATGAGGTTGGGTCTTCTCAGAGAGTGTATATGATGCAGAGGCAATCGGATGCTTCAGCAGTCATTGTGGGTACATTTTCGTTATTTGGCATTTTAGTTCTTGCTTTGATTGATTCAGGATCTACTCATTCATACATAAGTGCATCTATCTCGCCTGTGTCTGAATTGCGTTCAGAGTCCTTAGGATTTGATGTCTTGGTGACAAATCCTTTAGGACATAGTGTTGTGGTGAGTAAGGTGCATCGTGATAGTTCAATTGTGGTGCAAGGTGGGGAGTTTTTGGGTGATTTGATTGAAATGCCTTTTAAGGAGTATGATTTGATATTAGGCATGGATTGGTTGTCTAAGCATGGAGCTATGGTAGACTGTCAAAAAAAGTGTGTTACCTTGAGAACCGGTGATAGTAGAAGTGTGATGGTATCTAGTGAGCAGAGACAACTTGCATCCTTGTTTGTGTCAGCCGTTGCAGCTAGGAATTTGATTAGGAAAGGGTGTGATGCTTATCTTGCTCATGTTGTGGATACCAGAGCAGTGGGTTCTCAACTTGATAGTATACCCACAGTTGCGAAATTTCCAGATGTTTTTTCGGAGGAGTTGCCAGGTTTACCCCCTGAGAGAGAGGTTGAGTTTGGTATCGATTTGTTGCCTTATACCACTCCCATCTCTATTACTCCTTATCGAATGGCACCTGCTGAGTTGAGAGAGTTGAAGGTGCAGTTGCAGGATTTGTTGGATAAAGGGTTTGTTCGCCCTAGTGTTTCTTTGTGGGGAGCACCTGTTTTGTTTGTGAAGAAGAATGATGGTACTTTGAGGTTGTGCATTGATTATAGGCAATTGAACAAGGTGACCATTAAAAATAAGTACCCTTTGCCTAGGATTGATGATCTCTTCGATCAGTTGAAGGGAGTGGCGGTGTTTTCCAAGATTGATTTGAGATCAGGGTACCATCAGTTGAGAGTCAGAGCTGAAGATGTTTCTAAGACAGCTTTTCGCACAAGATATGGGCATTATGAGTTTTTAGTGATGCCTTTTGGGTTGACGAATGCACCTGCAGCATTTATGGATTTGATGAATAGGGTGTTTAGGCCCTATCTAGATTAGTTTGTGGTGGTCTTCATTGATGATATTTTGGCATATTCGCATAATAAGGAGGATCATGACAAGTATCTGTGGATTGTATTGCAGACGTTGAGAGAGAAGCAATTGTATGCTAAGCTGTCGAAGTGTGAGTTTGGCTTGATCAAGTGACTTTTTTGGGTCATATAGTTTTAGTAGATGGTATAAGAGTTGATCCGAATAAAGTTGAGGCCATTTTGAATTGGAGTCCACCGAAGTCTGTGATCGAAGTTAGAAGTTTTCTGGGTTTGGCAGGCTATTATCGATGATTTGTGAAAGGTTTTTCTTTGATAGCTACTTCACTTTCCAGATTACTTCAAAAGGGAGTTAGATTTGTGTGGACAGATCAGTGTCAAGCAAGCTTTGAGCAGTTGAAGGAAATGTTGACTCAAGCTCCTGTTCTTACTTTGCCTGTGGAAGATAAACCATATGTGATTTACAGTGATGCTTCACATAATGGTTTAGGTTGTGTTTTGATACAAGAGGGTAAAGTCATAGCTTATGCTTCTCGGCAATTGAAGCCTCATGAGCTTAATTATCTGACGCATGATTTGGAATTGGCAGCTATAGTGTTTGCTTTGAAGATTTGGCGACATTATTTGTATGGAGAGAAGTGTTTTATCTATACAGATCATAAGAGCTTGAAATATTTGGGTGTTCAAAGGGAGCTGAATCTTCAACAAAGATGATGGTTGGAGCTGATTAAAGACTATGATTGTTTGATTGATTATCATCCTGGTAAGGCAAATGTTGTTGCTGATGCCTTGAGTCGGAAGTCTTTAGCAGGTTTGACTGTTTATTCGCTCTCGTTACTTGTTGAGTTGAGAGCGTTGCATGCTAGTTTTGAATCATGTGATGATGGAGCCTTGTTGGCTCAGTTACATTTGAGACCAGTGTTGTTGGATCAGATTAAAGAGGCTCAATTGATTGATGAGAAAATTCAGAAAGTTGTGTCAGAATGCCAAAAAGGAGAGAATCGAGATTTCTATATGAGAGACGATGGTAGCCTTTGGTTCGAGGATAGATTGTGTGTTCCTGATGATGCTAGTTTAAGAAAGATTATTTTAGAAGAAGCACATCAATCGGTTTTTGCTATGCACCCTGGGAGTAATAAAATGTATCATGATTTGAAGCAACATTACTGGTGGTCAGGTATGAAGAGGGACATAGCGGAGTTTGTATCTAAATGTCTCACTTGTCAGAGGGTGAAAGCTGAGCATCAAGTTCCAATAGGGTTGCTTCAACCTTTATCAGTGCCTGAATGGAAATGGGAACGTGTGACAATGGATTTTGTGATTAGTTTGCCATTGACTCAGAAGAAGCGTGATGCTATCTAGGTGATTGTTGATCGGTTGACGAAGACAGCTCATTTTCTTCCAGTTAGAATGGACTATTCTCTTGAGAAGTTGGCTGAGCTGTATATCAGTGAGATAGTGAAGTTGCATGGAGTTCCAATTTCTTTGGTGTCCGATCGAGATTCCCGGTTTACTTCAAGGTTTTGGAAGAGTTTACAAGGTGTTTTAGGTTCTCGATTGCATTTTAGCACTGCTTTTCATCCGCAGACAGATGGGCAGTCAGAAAGAGTGATACAGATTATAGAGGATATGTTAAGAAGCTGTGTCATTGATTTCTCTGGAAGTTGGGACAAATTTTTGCCATTGATAGAATTTGCTTATAACAACAGTCATCAATCTAGTATTAAAATGGCACCTTATGAGGCATTGTATGGTAGAAGATGCAGAACGCCTCTATGTTGGAATGAAGTTGGAGAAGGCAAATTGGTTGGTCCTAATTTGATTAAAGAAACGGAAGAGAAAGTGAAAATAATTCGGGATCGGTTGAAAGCAGCTTCAGATCGACAGAAATCTTATTCAGATTTGAAGAGAAGAGACATAAAGTTTGATGTTGGAAATAAAGTATTTTTGAAAGTGTCTCCTTGGAAGAAGATTTTGAGATTTGGCAGAAAAGGGAAACTAAGTCCTCGTTTTATTGGACCTTATGAAGTATTAGAAAGAGTTGGACCAGTTGCCTATCGAATTGCTTTGCCACCTGAGTTGGATAGAATTCATAATGTCTTCCATGTTTCTATGCTGCAGAGGTACAGATCAGATCCATCTCATGTTCTGTCCATTGACTCCATTAAAGTGAATCCGGATCTGACTTTTGAAGAAGAACCAGTTGCTATTTTGGCACATAAAGTGAAAGAGTTAAGAAATAAGAAAGTACCACTTATCAAGGTTCTTTGGAAGAATCATGCAAAGGAAGAATCAACTTGGGAGAATGAGCAAGCGATGCGAAATTAGTTTCCTTAACTGTTTCAGACTTGAGATCAGGTAATGTCGAGGACGAAATTTCTTTTTTAGAGGGGAGAATTGTAATATCCCAAAGTATACCCTAAAAGTTTTGGAATATTTATTGTTGTATTTGGATTAAATGTATATGTTTAATGGAAAGAGAAATGAGGTAAGGGAAGAGTGTATATGTTGTATATATAGTGATATATACAACATATACAAGTCAAAGAAATGGAAGTCAAAGAAGATTAATTAATTATTTTAAATTAATTAAATTAATTAAATGGAAAATTGAATTAGTGAGTGGATGAAGATATTTGATTATTTTAATATTTAATTACTTGGTGGAGGTTTAAAGAGAAGAAGTGGTTGACCTTGCCATTCATTCTTTTTCTTTTTCTTCTTTCTTTGTTGTTGGCCGGGTATCACAATAGAAAGAGAGGAAAGATAGATTTTTCTCGTCCAAACTCAAGATTGAAGGATGTTTCAAGTGATCAAGTTAGAAATCTAAGAGTTTTCATCACTTTTGGTAAGTTTTCCACTTGATTCCCTTGTTTTCTTTTAAGTTTGTGTTGTGGGTTTGGTGTTTGATTGTTGATGGTATATGTATATTTGATTATGGTGTATTTGAGGGTGTGTAATCTTCTTGGTGTTGATTTTTGGGGTTAGATTGAAGAGAAAGTGTTAGGTTTGGTGGAAGAGCAAGTGTTGTATTTGAGTTGTGTGCATGTGATGGTTGTGAATTGGTGTTTGATGTATATTTTGAATTGTTTTAGTGTTTTTGCAAGTTATTATGGTTTATGGGTGTGTTTAGTTAAGTTTGTTTGAAGTGGAAAATGGTGGAAGTAAGAGGTTTGTTGGATGTGTTATTGTTGTTGCCGGAATCATGATTTTTGGCCTGACACGCCCATGAGCACGGCCAGGTCTTTGGGCGTGTCAATGACTCTGTTTTCTGGATGGGTGACATGAGCAGTGACATGCCCATGTCACTGAGCGTGTCATAGCTACTGTATTGAGGGAGGATTGACACGGCCAGTGACACGCCCATTTCACTAAGCGTGTCAAAACTTCTGTATTGTGAGTTTAGGGCACGGTCAGGGACACACCCGTGTTGTTGAACGTGTCATGTTTAGAGTTAGCCCTAGTTGGTTCTTATTCATATTATCTCATGTGTATCTCTAAGTAAGCGTGTATTATCACTTTTGGATTAGGTTTTGAAGAAAGTTAAGTTGCTCTAATCCTAGTGTTGAAAGATTTTTGGAAGAGGAGTTTGGTGTTGTGTGAGGTGCACTTGAGTTAAGTACAAACCCTACATTATTGAATACATTTATATGACTTTGGGACTTAACACATTTGGTTGTAAATGTGTTAAGTAATCCATTACATTGTTAATATATGTGATTAATATCATGAATTGCATAATGTGAAAGATATGATGATCATTCAAAATATATATCCAATGCAATTGGTTGTGTATACCTTAATGATGAGATGTGATACCATTGTTGTTGGCTATAATGATGCAAATGAAATAATTGGGGCATGGTTGCCTAAATGATTATGAGGAAATGGGAATGGAATTTATAATGAAATAATAAAAGAATTGTACGTCTAATGTGTTATTCACTTTTCAGAGTTTTGTTGTTGGTGGCATGCCTAATAGTAACAATCCCTTGAATCTTGGTTGGGTTTAGTCCTTGAAGCCTAGTTGAGATGTTACAACCCTTATTCGGTATAAACCGTGGCACTCATGTATTCGGTATACGTATATTACAGGTGTAGTAGTATTTAGTGTGCGTATACAGGGTATAGGGGTGTTACACAAACCTAGTTACCGTACTAAACTCGGGAATTATTTCTATTTAAGCAAGAACTGTTGCACTTCAGATAGGCACATACACATTACTTGGCCAAAGGTCTCATTGAGTTTAAATATTGTCTATCTCATATGCATTCTTATTCAAACTATCTCCACTAATAGACTCTACCTACCAAGAGAGATCAACAGGTCTTTGATAGGCTTGAAATGGGGTCTATAAGGGACATGGGTTAAATGAAGGCCATTTGTAAGTTGGGGCCGATGTGACACAATGGACAAACCTTCACACTACAAATTTCTTGTTTGAACTTTAGGCAGATGGGAGAAATCTTACTAGACTCCAAGTTCCTTCTATCTTCTTGGCATTAATCTAGATCTTGATTAGGATAGTCTTTGCCCTTGCAAAAAGTTTGGTACCCAAATTCGTTTCTTTTCTTCTTCTCCCTTTTCTTTCTTTTTCTTTTTCTTACTCTTCCCTTTCTTTGAGCATTTTATCATTTTTTCCTTCTTCCTTGCAGGACTGTCAAGTATAGAACTTTCAAAAACTGGGTGACCTTTCTCCTTTTTCTTTGATTTTGATCGAATCTTTGGTTAGGTTGGACCAATTCAAGTCAAACTATCCTTATAAATCAAATGGAAGCCTTTTGCTGCTTTAGGTAAAAGAGAACTTAGTTGGCTTTCTGAACCGTTTTGGGTTTTATATTTTTTTCCTCTTTTTTTTCTTCTTTTTTTCTTCTTTTCTTCCCTTTTTTTCTTTTATTTATTTATTTATTTATTTTTGGTTTTAGCTCTAAAAGAGTTGTCTTATTTGTACCAACTTGGGTTTCTTGTAATGGATAAGTGGAGCGACATAAATCTCCTTTAACAGGGATAAATCATTTGATACTCTGATGTTGTCTTGATAGATTGGAGACACTAGGTGAACTTCAACTACCCTTATGATCTTGAGAACATCAACTATCCCCATGGTCTTGATAGCATCAAATATCCTTACAGTTTTGGCTATGCATTCCTTTCTTTGATCTTCTTGCCTCTTCACCTTAGTGATCATAAGACTTGTCAAAAATATCACAACATCTCAGGGTAGGTTGTTAGGATTTGTAAGCCAATGAAAAGAAAGCTAAAATTTTATGAAGGGTCAAAGGGACAACTAGAGATTGATATTTTAATTGGGTGGATACTGGTTATTGGCTTATCAAATAATGCCTAGATCATCTCTCCCTTAAATAAGCAGAGTTACAATTTCGCCTTGAAAGTTTGTCAAAGCATGTTCTAAGATTGACTAGGACCTAGACAAAGGTAATTATGCAGGAGCCCTCTCTAAGTAAGCATACACAACTCAATGCTATAAAGCAATTTCCTCATCTAATAAAGTCATTTAAGTCATGATGCCTAAATATATTAATTCAGGAATTATCAAGCTAGATTCGTCATTGGTCGAGCACCAAAATGAACAAAGACCAACAAAAATTTTGATGAAAGTAAATTATTCAAATAAACTTAAAATTTGAAAAACACTATTGTTCCAATTAAATATTAAAGAAAGAAAAATAAATAGAGTAATATTCAAGCTAAGGAAAGTTTTTTGAGTTGGAGTCGAAGATACTCCATTTATTTAGACATATCAAGGGCAAGGATTTTTTTCCATCATCAAGGATCATTGCTTCATCATCCACAGTTAGTCCAAGCTTGCTTAGTAGCATATCATCTTTAGCAGCTTCTCTATCCATATCATGACAAGGTGACAAGATAAAACTCTTCATGAAGGTTGTAAGCAATGGTGCCCTTCCAAATTTAGGCAGAGGATTATTCTTAGTGTTGGGCTTATCAGGCTCAGGCAGCTTTCCACTGTCAATTAAATCTTGGATTTCATGCCTTAATGGAACACATTTATCTATCTCATGCCCTTGCATTTGATGGAATTGACAGAAAACCTTAGCATCAAAATTTGCTGGTAGAGGCTTATGTAGAGGCCGAGGTGCCAATGGTTGTAGCAAATCTATTTTCATTAGATATTCTAACATCTTTGACAAAGGTTCCCTTAAGTCTGAAAATTTATACTTCTTTGTTGGCTCAGTTGTTGTATTTTTCTCAACACCTCCTCTTTCCCTTTGACTTTTCCCATTAGGGTGATAGCCGCTCTTATTGCTCCACTTAGATAGCACATGGTTCGGTTGGTCTTGTAGAATAGGGATTGATCTCTCATTTTTCATTCGATCTCTATCAGTAGATATGTTCTCCAAGGATGCTGCCTTAGCATTATTGACGAGCTCCAAAATTTCAACCAATTGATCTTGTAGCTCGGCCATCCTAGCTTTGACAGCTTCATCGATTATATCCCTTAGCTGTTTTGCATCCATCCTTCCAATGAAACGCTTGAATAAAAAATCACTGTTGTAGGTGATATCGTTGTATGCTCTTAAACTACTGTACTTCAGGTCTATGAGCCAGAAAGGATCAATGATATGAGATGCAAATATATGTATGCATGTATGCACTAACAATCAACAAACAAGGATAATTAGGATGTTCCTTCCAACCTTATAACATCCACACATGAATGGCGAGTCTCTTTTCCTAGGTAATATGGCTAACAAAAATACCAATATGGGGTATCTTGTTTTCGAATAATTCCCTCGGACGTTTCAACCAATAGTTATATTTTCAAAAATGAAAATTAGTTCATGATAATTCCTATTAATTAGGTTTTCATCCATTCAACCAACTATATTGGATTAAAACCAAATTAAGAGGTTTATTATAAATAGATTTCTCACATGAAAAAGTAACTAATGATTCATGCCAAAAACAAGCCCATGATTAATAATTCTTAGTATAAACTAGGCTCACAATTGATTTTTGGTATTTCGTAATTGACCTAAATAATTTGCAAGCCCTTTATAAGAAAAAGATTCGATGAAAATAATTTTGTTTCTAATCCCATTGTAAAAAGATTTTAGAAAAAACATATTTTGGGCTTTGTATTTGGGTCATGAGCAAAAGAATTTTTAATTTATTCCAAAGACCATCTTGAAAAGTTTTGAAAATAGGGACTTTAATGAAAAAATTTATTTTGAGCTTACAATGTACTTAGGTCATATTAGAAAAAGAACAAACCAAAAGCCATGATTTAAGCTAAGATAAATTAACCATAGTCAACCAACAAGCATTTGGGGTAGAACCTAAGGAAAGTAACTAGGCCAATTACATAAGCTTTAGTCTTTGGGTTAAAAGGCTTAGGTTCCCATAGCAAGTATGTACCAAAAGGTACAAGGCTATGAGTGGTTATGCCATGCTCGATCTCCATACCTTGAGTGAAAGTATGATATCCCTTACATAACACAACACAACACAGGTAACACGGGCGTCCAAACTCACACACACAATGCAATCTAGTATGATGCAATGGATAATATCATTATAAGAAAGAATAGAATAATAAAAGACCAACGGAATCAACTTCTCTTATCCCCAGTGAAGTCGCCACTGTGAGCGGGAATTTTTGCCCCTACTCTTGGTGGAATGGTTCTTGCGACTTGGGCACTGTTTAGGCTCGGGACCTTAGAGAACACAAACCTAAGTTCGGAGAAAATGGAGTTGCCACCCGGATGGGCCGAAAAAAAGAAAGGGGTGGATGACTCGATTCCTAAGGAATCCCCAACCCCCTAATGGGTTCGAAAAGTTGGGTACGTGTGGAGAAGGTGAGAAATGGCCCAGCACCCCACAACGCCCGGTTCATTGGAACCGGCCTCCTTTGCAGGTCTTAATATTATAAAATTCTTAAGTATAACAATATTATCCATATTACATGCAACAATTAAAATAAAGCATCATTATATTAAAATCAAAGCAATGTCCAAACAATGCAAATAAATGGACACCCATCCAAAGATGGAAACATGTCCTTACATCATCCATGTCTAAACTAAATAGGACACCCACCAAAAGGTAGAAACATATCCTTTATAGTGGTCCAAAATATAAAAGCAAATTAATTTACATAATATTTAACTAATGAGGTACCCACAAGATGGAAACATACCTCTTACAATTTTAATACTATAATAACCAAGTAATAATAATAATAAAGAGAATATCCATCCATGATAAATTAAATAAATCAAGCATTGAAATTAAATAAATCAACCATCAAAACATATAATACAAATCAAATTTAAAATTAAATAAAGCAATAAATTTGTAAATTTAGAATTTGCATCTTAGAATAGGGTTTTTGGAACTTAGGGTTTTGGATCATAGGATTTTAGACTGAGGTTTCATCATTTAGGGTTTAGGGTTTTTTTTTAGGATTGTTGGGATTATGAAATTTAGGGTTTAAGAAATTTTAAGGTTTCTATGAAACTAGGGTTTATGAATTAAGTTATTGGAATTAGGGTTTGGGTCTAGGTTTGGGAATTAAGCAACTGGAGTTAGGGTTTTAGGTTTTCTAGAATTTAAAGAATTTTGATATTTTAGAATTTGATCAGGGATTTGGTGTTTTTAATTTGGAAAATAGATTTTATAAATTTAGGTTCGGAATTTAGAAAATCTTTTAGGGTTTTGGAAAATTAAGAAAATAATTAAAGTTTTGGGGATTAATAAAATGATTTAAGGTTTTGGAAAATTGGAAAGCAGATTAGGGTTTTGGGAATTAATAAAATGATTTAAGGTTTTGGAAAATTGGAAAGCATATTGGGGTTTTTAGCAACTGGCAATTAGATTAGGGTTTTGATAATGTTTTGTGATTATATGAACATTAAACTCAAATCATATTGTTTAAATTAAGTAATCAAGACTATGAGGTTTAAGTTAACTACTGGACCGAAACAACTTCATAATCTTCAAACTTGTGTATAAATTAAATAAGTTGTAACTCAAGGATGAAACTACTGTGAATTCAAATAAATTAAAGAATTAAATCAAACCTATGTTCGTTGGTTCCACCAAATTATTTTCTAGGTGAACAATAACAAAGGCAATGTTGCTGCCTTTGATGGGTTGATGATTGATGAATGTTTGCTGGGTTGATGATTGATGAATGCTTGCTGCTAATCTTCTCTGTTTGTTGCCGTCTCTCTTTAATGTTCCTCCTCGGGTTTCTTCTCTAGGGTTTTTATTTTTTTTTTCATCTCCTTTGTTCTTGTTTTAATGTGGTATTTATAGGAAAATAAAGAGTTCTAATCCTATTTTAATAAGAAAATATGAATTTTTTTTGAAAAAATTAGAAAACTGGATAAAATAAGGTTTAGTAAAAAAATTGGCAGCGCGCGAGATGTTGGGCTCGTGGGCTGTGTTGGCAGAAATTGCACTGGCAAAAATGGGTGCAGCGGGCCAATTCATGTAAGAACTGGCTGCGGCGAATTGGACAGTGCCCAATTCACCCCAGATGCCATCTGTGGCGAATTTGGGACAGCCCAATTCCCCGCATATAATTTCTACGATGAAATGGGCCGCGTGGCAGCGCTGCCCCGATCCGTTCGATTTGTTATTTTTTTCATTTTTTTTATTTTTATTAAAAATAACTGTTAAATATTATTAGTAATTAAAATATTATTAAAATAAATAAAATACCACAAAAATTATTTTGGGCTATTGGATTTGAATGGGTCAAAAATTAAGGGTCTACACTAGTACTAAATTGTAGTTGGATTGGACGTCTCGCATCGAACTTCTGGGAACACCTAAGACCTCAAACACTATTGCCAATCTGTATGATTTTCTCTTAAAATGTATGGACGGTCGCCTATGAGATGGGACGGTCGCGAAATGGTTCTGCAGGACCGCTTCTCAGACCGTTCTTGTCATCGCATTCCCTACTATAGTTTTTGTCACTTGAGGTGCGATCGTTCCAATATCTAGATGATTGCGAATTGCTCTATCATGATCATCCCTCAGGTAGAGTTTCTTACTGCGAACCCTATTGTAACTCCATTTGTTCTTCAAAGCTTCAAGGTCGCGCTTTAGTCTGGGGTGACCACTATTTTTATCTTATTTTGGCAATATATTGAGCATTTTTTCCCTACACCAAGTATCTAAAACACATGTTAAATGCATCATTTAATTTGAGTGATGAAGATAAAGATATAGTATTTGGCTAACAATACACATATATAAAAATATATATTCCATTACTTACAATTTTCATATAATATATATATAATATATACATGATATATATACAAAATATACATAACACATACAAGCATGAGGAAGGAGGATTCATATTTTTTATAAATTAAGCCTGTTTTTCTGTATTTTTATAATTTTTCTAAAATGATGTATTTTTTTTGAAAATTATTTTCCTTTTTAGATTAGTTATATAATTTTATCCTTGTAATATAGAAAGTGCACCATTATTAATTTACAAGCAAATAAAAAAAGAATATTATAAATATAAATATACATAGTATTAAAAACAATTTACAATCACATATTATAAAAATATTTATAATAAGATATGCCTAATTTTTACACTTTTTTGAATTGAAAAAGTAACTGAAATTAGCAATTTGAATAAGTGAAAATATATTACTAGTTTTATTTTAAGAAAAAGGAAAAAACTATAAATTTAATTATATAAAAGTAATAAATAAATAAATTAAAATTTGTTAGCCAAATAATCTCAATTTTGATCTTTAGCACTCAAATTGAATGATGCATTTAACATGTCTTTAAGTTACTTGATGTAGGAATAAGTTGCTTAAATATAGCTAGAACATGGCAAAAAGTATAGTCACCCTAGGCAAAAGGACAATCGCCCTTGAAGCTTTGAAGAACAAATTGAGTCACAGTAGGGTTAGTGGTCAAAGTCTCGACCTTAAGAGCGACCGTGATAGAACCATTAGCGACCATCCATGAAGTGGGATGATCGTACCTCAAATGGCAAAAAATTCATCATTCACAGTAGGAAACACGGTGACAGACGCAGTCTGTGGAGTGCTCTCTCTATACCTTATCACCACCGTCCCTTCCCAAAGGCGATCGTCCATACCTTTTTAAGAGAAAATCACAAGGATTGGCAGTAGTGTTCATGGTCTTGGGTGCACCCAAAAGTTTAATGCGAGACACCCAATTTGATCATTATTTCAGTACTAGCGCAACCGCACCTTTCATATTTTGGCCAAAAATTACTTTGTCAAATGAAATAGTGCCACGTGAAATGAACGTTGTAAAGCAACTTTCAAATTCAAAAAGGGTGACCATCCCCTGACCTTGGACGATAGTCCCAACAACCATAGAATGGGCAAGATTCCACCAGCAGAGCACTACATTTTACCATTGGAAGAATTTTCAAAAGGAGCGACCGTCCCTGTGCAATGGACGACCGTCCAACATGCTAGGGCAACCATTCCCTGTGCTAGGACAACTGCTCTCTGAGAAACCTTCTTGATATCACAAGGACCAGCGTACAAAAATTCATCACATGACTTATAATGCTAGTTAGACCAAATTGGCTATAAATACCCCAAGAAACATCTTGGTCAGGAGTAATTTTTTTATTGTAAAAGCCTAAGCAATATACTTTTATTTCCATTTACTAGAATTAACATTTGAATTGTTAAAGCGTTGGGTGTGAGTATTAAACACCATCAAAAGTTTGAGTGTGAGCTTAGAAACACTTAAGTTGTTAGAGTGAGCCTGGGAAAACTCTTGTAAGGGTTGTGAGGATTGATCTCAAACTATTATAAAGTTTGGTGTGAGCTTGTGAAAACACCAAGTTAGAGTTAAGCTTGTAAAAACTCAAATCTAATGGAACCTTAACAAGTTGTTAAGGAAGTGGATGTAGGATCAATGTAAATCCTAACCACTATAAATCTTTGTATTCCTTCTTCTATACTCTACTCAATCTTCTTCTACATCTTCTACATTTCTTATTTTTGAACTTTGAATTTATCATCACTTTTCAAATCAACCAATTAACTTCCCTCTTGGTTGCTATCTTGGGACAAAAAAATTTAAACTAAATTAGTATAATAAAAATATCTTTCAATGGGTAAGAAAATATATTCAAACTAAAGTCAAATAATACAAAAGTCTAAATCCAATTATAATTAATATTTTGCATATTTCAATTTGTTCAACTAAAAGATTTAAGGTATATTTTATATTAATATTTTAAAATTTTGAATATCAATTATTAAAAAATATATTTTTGAAATAAAATTTTTCATATTTTAATAATAAAAATTAAAAGGGTATGTATCTTTAAAATTATACATTACATCTATATTTTATAAATAAAATTTGGGAAAACAATGAGTATTTTGAGGCTATCACATCATCATTTTTTTAAAAAAATCTATTTCACATTTTAAATTAATTTTTATTTAGTTTTAATAATTTATATAAAATTTTAAAATTTAATAATTAATAAATTATATTTATGACTTAGATAGGATGGATAATGGAACTTAGATAGGGCTTGATTCTAGACACCAGAATTTTGGATCTAATTTTGTAGGAAAAATTGCAAAGCCCTGTAGGTCGAAGTTGTTCTATGGTTTAAGAAGCATTAAACTTAGGGACAATAACACTGTTGGTGAAATCAATGCCTGGAAATAAAAAAAAGTTTGAGTTAAAAAAATTATGGACTGCTTTCAATAAATTATTCTTGATTACAATTTAGAATTTTTGAGAAACCAGGAAATCCTTTAGCCCTGGACCTTTATAATAGCCAAGCTCAAAGACTACCCTATGAATTTCATCCTCAAATGGAATAGAACAAAGTGAAATATTAAGGGGAACCATGGATTTTTTTAAAGCCTTGACTACCACCTCATCCTAATACTGAGTAGACCTAACAACATATATGTAACACCACAGGATTTTTGATATTGTAAAAAAAAATTAATTTGAAGGTAAATTAAAGTATTGAGAGATGTATATATGTAGTATATACCCAATATATACCTAGTGTATACATAATATATAACCCACATATACTAATTAAATATGTTGAATTTATAATATATACATGATATACCCCTAATGTATATATGATGTATATATGGAATACGCATTACATATACAATATATATATGTAGGCAAAAATATACATAACATATAAGTAAACTATATAAGACATATAAATATACATGGAATATACAATGCATATAAATGAAGTATAAAATGGTGTTGGAAAAGTTGATGATGATGATGATAATTATGATGATGATGATGATGATGATGATGATGATGATGATGATGATGATGATGATAATCATAATAATGATAATAATAATAATAATAAAAGAAAGTCAAAAAAGGAAGAAAGATTATTGGTGAAAATTAATTAATTATTGATTAATTAGGATAAAGATGAGAAGTAATGGAGAAAGATATTATTTTTTCTTTTTCTTTTTCATTTTGAAATGTGAAAATTGTGTGTGTGTGTGTGTGTGTGTGAGAGAGAGAGAGAGAGAGAGAGAGAGAGGAGTATAAGTTGATTCTATACATCAAATACTACAAGAGATTCAAGGGATTTAAGTAGATATTGAAGGTTTAGGAAGTATTCAAGTAAGTACTCATCTTTAAGCTTATTTTTATGTGATTTTGAGATTATGTTTGGAATGTTTAGAGAGAGTATGTTTTAATTGCTAAATTTTATAGAAATGATATTAAAATGATGATTAAATGGTGAGTATATGATGAATTGATAGTTAGCTGATTGAAATTGATAAAGTTGGTAAATTTAGGGCTATAGGTAAATACGTGTGAATTAGAATTTTGGTGTGGGGTTATAATTGTGGAAATGGATGAATATAATATTATTTTAATATATATATATATGATAATTATATGGTTAGAAATTGGTTATGAGCAAGTTTGGACAAAGTTGAGATTTAGGGTTTATGGTGTGTTATGCAAAATTTGGGTTTTGCATGGAAGTTGAGATAATTATGGAAATGAGTTGATTTGTGGTTATTTTTGTATGTAAGTAATGATTTTAAGATTAACTGTTGAAAATGAGATTGGTAGAATGAATTTTGAATAAGTAAATGGTGAATTTAGATTATTTAATAGGGTTTTGATGAGAATTGTACATATAATAGTAATTTAGTATACAATGAGTATGTAAGTGACTTTAAATAAATAACGTTGCCTATTATTGAACTATATATGTGTAGGCTAAAGTGAAAAGAGAGGTAAAGTTTAAGGTTTGTCTTGGGAAAAAGAAAAGAGGTTAGTATATATTTCCAAAACTTATATTTGTATTAAATGTAAGTGGGCATTATGTATATATAATATTATTTTAATATGTATATGCATATAGGCTATGCATTGTGGCATAGTTATGTGCTGAGTGTCACATTGGACAATAGTCCAATGTAAATTGATGTTTATGCATGATATATGTGAGATATATTTATGTTATGTGATATGATGCCCAATATGGACATATTTGTGACTTGTAATGAATTATGGAACATGAGACACATTGTGAATATGACACATGGATTTGTAAATTTGATGAGCTAAAAATATGAAAAATCAAGGAAAAAAAGAATGAAAATAATGAAAAATTGACAAGATATGAGAAATGTGAAAAAACAATATGGAGTGAGTCACATTATGAATGTTACTCAAGGATATGTAGTGTGGTATGATGTGATGTGTATTATGTGTATACCTTGCATAATGTTATATTTCAGAATATCAAAAATGGTACTATACTGACGAGGTAGCCTTCGGGTGAATTATATGACACTTGCCTTCGGTGTCGAGGGATGGCGGTCTTCAGATGTTTTATGTGATATTTGCCCTCAGTGTCGATAGAGGCGGCTTACAAATGATTATATGACACTAGCCTTAGTGTCCATAGGAGCAGCCTTCGGGTGATTTATGTGACACTTGCCCCTGTGTCAAGATGGATTAAATTGATATCCTTAAAACTTAGGTATTGTACAGGAACTAGCTAGCCCAACGTGTAAATGTGTGTGTGTTATCATAGTCATATGATATTAGTTATGGTTTATGAAATTGAACTTTGAAATTTATATTTATGATTATTATATATGTACCACTAGGTTGTTTAGCTTAATGTGGTTGTGTGAATCGTGTAGGCAAGAGAATAGATGATCAGAGAAATTCAGGTCATAGGTGATATTTGAAGTTCTGAGGTGCCATAAGACCAACATAACCGACTGTGTAACACCCCGATACCCTATATAAGTACTGTACATATACCTTGTATACATACAGTAAGTATATAAAGTATAAGGATGTCACTTTTTGTTACCTTTTAAAAACCTGTAACAAAGTTCAAACCATAATACATTAATTTACATAATATCTACAAAATCATTGTCTTTATCAAAACTTCATTTATACATATACATATCCTCTTGTCAAAAATACATCAAAATTAAAAGTTATACATGTATGCATTACCCTCTAGTTGGTCTCGACAAACCTTTACTCTTCTCGTGGCATAACGAAACACTTGTATCTTCCACCAAGCTACCTGCGCGATTATACATCCGCGCTAAGCCCGAAAGCTTAGTAGTACAAATATAAAATATAAACATACATTATAGATATGCTAATAGATAATAATATATCAATTCAATGTACAATTAGTTCTTATCATGTTTTTCCTTCTTGATTGCACCTTTCATACATATTGACAAATTTCATATATTATATACATTTAAACAAAACATTACCACCAACCACAATCCATTACTAATACTCATATTCAATTTATCAATATACATACATTATATATCATACCAATCAAGAGTCACATTTCCAAAGAAGACAATTCTTATCACCAAACACAATTCATCATTACCACTCACAATCAATACACACACCACATATCATACTTCAAAACATTAGTTTGTTCACAATTCACTAATCATAAATCATATTTCCCACAAAGGCAATTATTACCATCAACCATCATCCATCATCCATCACTAATATCCACAATTCATATATCTCATTTACAACAAATGACAGACTCGGGCCCAAAAGACACTAATATGCTATTCGACTTTCAGAGTTAATGCTTTGGTTTAATTATCACATTCATCAATATCCCAACTAGGCTTCAAGGATTAAGTTCAACCAAGCTTCAAGGGGAACAAAGCATGCTAAGTATCAACCCAACTTGGCTTCAAGAACTAATCCAACCTAGCTTCAAGGGTTGTAACATCTCAATTAGGCTTCAAGGACTAGACCCAACCAAGCTTCAAGGGGAGTAAAACATGTTAAACTTCAACCCAACTTGGCTTCAAGGATCAAGCCCAACCTAACTTCAAGAGATTGTTACCATTAGGCATGCCACCAACAACAAAACTCTGAAAATGAATAACACATTAGATACACAATTCATTGATTATTTCATCATCAATATCATTTTCAGTTCTCATCATTATTTAGGCAAACATGCCTCATTTATCACAATTGATTCATCCTCTAGGCAAACATGCCTCATTTATCACAATTGTATCATCATAGCCAATCACTATGGCTTTATATTCCATTTAAGTTATCATTGCCAATAACAATGGCTTCATATCACAATATATCTCAAATCACATTTCATGTTTCATCATTGATATATGCAACATTAATTACATTGCTAAACAAACATGTCATTAATCAATCATACCATATAGGCATACTTCAATCATGTCACTCAATCATACATAATCCATTTCATTACACATGTATCTTAAATTCATTGTCATATAATCCATGTGTCTATTTATTTCATTTTGACCATCATTATCAATCATGATAACATCACATTTCATCATTTCTCAAACACATTAACACCATTCATTATTCAAACATTTATCATAACAAATTGCATTGCACGTACCTTTCTTTTTGGATGATCATTATAGCTTTCACACTATACCAATGACAACATTAGTAACATTGAATTAATCAATATAATAATCTACTTAACACATTTATACTAAGGGTGTTAAGTCTCAAAATCATATAAAAGATTACATCTATGTAAGTTTGTACTTACCTCAAGAACTACTCCCATCACCTATATCTTTCCTTTCCCAAGAATTCTTCACATTAGGTTAATGTAACACAATTTCTTCAAAACCTAATCCAAAGATAGTTATTTCCATAAGAACATAAGAATGATAATCAATTAGAGCAACCTCAACACAAGACACGCCCACCAACACGGGCACCAACACGGCCGTGTCCATCACTTACCTTTCACACAGTAGCTAACACACTCAAGGGACACGGCCAAGCTTGTGGCTGTGTCACCCAACACATGCTCCAACACGGCCAAGACTCCCTTAGCTTGGCCATGTCTCTCAACCAAAAGAGGCAGTGACAGACACGGTCAAGGGACACGGCCAAGCCAGTGGCCGTGTCTCTCAACACCAAAATTCCAGTAGCAGACACGGGCAAGTGACACGGCCGAGACAGTGGCCGTGTCTCTCCAAATCGATCCAACATGGCCGTGTCTACCCTAATCCTGGCCGTGTCTCACAAAGAATGAAGATTTCCAACGAGGCCAAAATCATATATTCAATATATTTCAACTTCAATAAACATAAACATACATCATTCAATCAACTCTCCATCTCATATATATTAAACCTTACTAACCAATTTCAATAATCCATCATCAACCTCACAATTAACCTTATTAATATCATCTAACTATCAATTCAACATATCAATACTCTTAATCTTCCATTAACATCACCATCACACCAACCATATCAAATCCAACTCAAACAATAGAAATCAAGACAAAGAATTGAATACTTACTTGAATATCTTGTCAATTCTTCAATCTCTACCTTCAATTCTCTTAAAACCCCAAGATTTTGATGAAGATCATCACCTCTCTTTAACTCTCTCTCTCTCTCTCGTGCAAGAACCAAAAGGAGAAGAAGAAGAAGAAAGACAAATCTCTTTTCTCTTCTCACGATAGCCACACAAATATAAAAATAATAATAATAATAATAATAATAATAATAATAATAATAATAATAATAATAATTTCCAAAAGAAAATTACCTCAATGCCCTTTAACCATTTATTCTAACTCTCTTATTGCTCAAATTCCCATTTAAGTACTTTCACACTCAATAAGATAAATATCTTTTCCCCTTGACTCTCCATTTGACCAACTTATATGTTTTATATACTAACATATATACAATATATACATTCCAATTACACAATCATTTTCTTTGCACAACATATATATACCTTTAATTCAAATCACACAACAATTGTATTAAAACTCCTAGGCATATATTGGGATATTACAGACTGCATTCATGTATAATTGTGTTTTGTGTTTAGCGTTTTTTGATAATGTATATAAATTTTTAATATCTGTGTTTGCGAAGAGAATTTGGGATCATGGTATCTGTATGTAAATAAGAATTTAATAAAGATAAATAATTTGAACATGTTTTGAATGTGTTTTTAGAGATTGAGAAGATTTGAGCAAATGTGGACTACTGGGAGTAAAATTTTTTATGCAAGTTGCACGCTTGTTGTTTTGGGGAATATTGAAATTACAGATAAAACTCTGGCAAAATTTTTTCATAGATTTTTTTTCTTATAAATTTTTTAATTATATTTTAACTATTAATATGTTTTAGAAGGTAGTTTTATAGTAAATTATCATACCTCTCTAGTATTCTATATATGTACCCTCTGTATACGAGATATATGTATTACAAGTATATAGGATATAAGGGTGTTACAGTATAAGTTTGAAAAATAGTCGAATACTAAGCACCTAATTAATCCTCCCATTTTACCCAATGTCCATCTTCATTCTTTAGTTCAACAATAGATTCTAGTTGTCTTCTTTGGATGGTGGTGGCATGAAAGAAATGGATGTTTCTATCTCCTATAATAAGCCATTTAATTCTAGATCTCTGAAACTAGAAACTTTCTTCTATACACCATTGAGATTATAGTTCCTCAAGTAATACATTTTCTTATTCATAAAAATTATTATCTTTAGTCATGGAATAAAGATGCTCTAATTCCAATTTCAGCGTATCAATACATCTCTTTACATCAAGGTTGTTTGTTATATTTCATATTTTTTAATTTTTAGGCAATTTTGTGAAGTTTCTATTCAAGAATAGAAAGGTCAAATCCTCAAGCAGGAACATACCAAGTTTGATTAATTACCTCTTCACAATCTTTCTTTTCCAACCATTCTAATTCAAATTTGAATCGAATATTCTAAAATTAGCTAAGAAAGTAAACATGAGTATTAGAGGCTTATGGTTTGAACCTAAGAAAGATCCATAAATAATTGAGCCTTTATGAATTTAGATCTCCAATTACAATTTAATAGACCTCTATCTAAACATTGTTGTATATTTCTATCACCTCCTGTATAGAGGTCTAAAAGTTGTAAATTATTCATCCAGTTAATAAAATAATCACTCCAAAAGAAATACACAAGTTAAGGAAATATATAAGAATTATTAATCCAGTTAAGGAATAAAATTTCCAGGATTAAGAGATACAAGTTGAGTAAAAACCTCCTTCTTTTCACATTTACAAGGACATACATATACAAAAGTAGCTATAAAAGAATTGAAATTTGGATCGTAAATAGTAGTATGAATAAAGTTGAAACCTTAACAAATTGTCTGAACCATCCAATTCTCTAACCACCATTGAGCCAATCACCTACTGAACCTCAAGGATCTATGTAATCTTCAAATTGATAACCAATTTTCTCCTATGAATTTCCATATATCTTCTCTACTATTTGGTCTTTGACAACAAAAATTAAGTTAGGGCAATTCTAAAACATATAATGTTTGGGTGCTTTTCTTATCAAGACTTGCCCAAAGCCTTGGTAATTCCACACTATGGTTGTCATGGCTCCTAGGTGGCTTTGGGCAAGCCATCAATGCCATGAATAGAGGAATCATGCGAGATAAAGGACTCTGAGTCTTCCAATGACAAGAAGGCTTAGGTGAATTAGATGGTCTCAATGGTGAGTCAATTCCTAGAGTGAACTTCGAACAATCCAAATCTCCACCAATAACAACATTTGAGAGAAAATCATTTAAGTTTTTCAATGAATTAATTAGGGACACACTATATGTCACATATGTTCTCAGAGGCGTGATGATCATATGGTCCAAGTAGACATAAAGTCATCAAGCACCACAAAAACCCATATCTATTTCAATTCTCTACACAATTTACATCAATTATTTAATATAATAGCTAAGCAACCTAGTAAGCCCATTCAATTTTCACATACCCATAGTTGAGCTATCCTATATGAATACATCAATATCTCATATTTGCATTCATAAAATCTTAATTTTAACTCTTATTTATTGAACTCTTTTCCACTTCCTTGCCAAGCCTTTGCATTGACTCCCCTTTTAACTATAATGCCACTATGCTATACAACTTATATGAATCAAACTATAACTACAAAACTACCACAAATAATCTAATGAGCTATTAACTCAGTGAGATAATAACAACCTGAATAATAAAATAATTAGTACATGTAATGTAAATGTTAGGTCAAGGAATGGAACAAGGTATTAGGTAGCTCACAATTAGCTTTTTAGGGTTACCAATGAAGCTCAATCGAAGACTCGCGGTTTTCTATATCAAGGAGTTCATACTCACAATGAGGAAGTAAGCTCATTGTTGCCATACTTATCAAACAAGAGAATCTTAAGAGTTAAGTTATAAAAGCACTTATCATATTAAATAAGTAGTCATGTAAATTCATAATGGCATATATCACATATCAATAGGCTTGAGGGTAGTAACTTCTTTTTTTATCACATAACTTTGTGTGCACATAGCTTAGTGTTTATCTCCCACTAGGGTTGAGCTCTATCATATATCTCCTGTTACCCAAACTCATGAAGGATCATAATATATTAATGTTACATTAGCAAATAAAATCATGATATCATTAATAGAAGGTGTGAAAAGAGGACCAAGATTCAATCTCCTTTCTTTATATTGAATTAATAAGTCTAAGAGTAGGCAATGTAATGGCAAAAGGGAAAAGAAATGCTCACTTGGACAATCAACAAATGAATGAATTCTATTTAAATGGAGCAAGAAAATATCTTCAGTGAAATGCAAACGTTAATGAGATCTTACAAGTTCAGAAGCAAATCACCACATCCAAGAAAAGAGGTGAATGTTATATATGTCACCTTAGCGTCTTAGCATCTTTTTACCTTAGCTTAGCACTCGACCTTAAACTTCTAAGCTTTCTAACACTTTTTATTTACTTTAAGACATTCATAGCTCTTTTATAGCCTACATAAGAATTACAAACATATAAATTCTATTCTAAGCAAATGGAACTTATTCAAAATGTTATTAATAAATTAAACAAAGTCATGGTTGTGAGATCCTAGAAGTTAGGGAAACCTTTGGTCCGAAAGAAATAATGGTTTTTACGATAACCATAAATCATGCCGCGAGACATAGATAGCAGGGGCAATTTATATGGTGTTCATGATAGATTAACAAAAATGGAATTGAAGCTATAATGAGTTTCATGATTACACTTACGGTCACTATCGTAGTCTTGAAAGGCCCCTCATGGCTATTCAAAATTTTGTTTAAGAGACACAATAAGGATCACACCTTTGATTGCAGTCATGAGATAGAGGTTTATAAGGCATGTTGTGTTTACTTTTGAGTTTCCAAATTCTATAATATAAATTCTTTATCGTTATTTACTTATAATGCTTAATTAAAATCCTTAGGTTTATTTTTAAGAGTTTTATGCTCCTTTAATTATATTATCTTAATGTAGTTTGTTTCATTCATCTCAAAACTTTAATTCAATTCACCTTAAGTCTTGGCTTAGTTCTTGTTCAACAAGTTTTAAATAAATCATACTTACTGTGCTATGTTGTTTCAAGTTTTTCCTTGTTCCTTTTAATATCAAGTTTCTCAATAATCAATTCACTATTAAGCAACCATCTCCATTAAACTATTTCAAATAAGAATAAAAGATTTATCTTAGTGAACAACCCTCAAGAAAGGTCGATGAAGAGTGTTTGTTTGGTTCTTTGAGCTTTCTATCTCTGTCTTGTTCAACCTTAACTCATAAATAGTTCAAGCTGATACATGCTTCACTCCATAATCTTTCATGAGTTTTGGAGAAGGTTCAAGAAGGTAAAATAAGTAGATGTAGAAGTGAGATGAGGCTTTAGTTCTTTGCTATTTGCACTTAGGCTTCTCAAGATTTTCCTCTTCTCTTCATAAGCTATCATAAGTGACGATTAATGAAGAAGAAGAAGATATGGGCTTGATTATTTTTTGGCCAAGATTTCATACTTTTTCTCTTCTTTAATTTCATGATTACATAACACTAAATCTAACTTAGTTATTTTCTTAAGGCACATAGGAGATTAAGTGGCAAGATTAGAGTGTAAATGGAACTTGGCTTGGCCTATTTCCTTTGGTCAAGGGGAAAATTTCTATTCCCTTCTTCTTTCTTTAATTTTTTTATGCTACCATTCTCCTTTTAGTCTTCCTTCAATTAAGTTATACCCTAGGGTTTTATCTCTCTTATTACAAGCTTCCCATCATTGCTCTAATTATACATATACAAATGCTTTTCCAATTCTTATTATTTAATGTAAGTCATTATCATTAAATCAGATCAAATTAAATTACTTGATATTAACTTGAAATTTTTAAAATATAGGGTTTTTCTTAATTCCATGTTTTTGGATTTTGTTGAGTTCCAATTTTAGGGTTTGCTAGTTACATGACTAACTCCGCACGGATCTCACATGCCTAAGGCAGGGATGTTACACTATATTCTGGGATTCTAAGTTCTTCTTGCACTAGAGTATTGAACTTGGTTTTCTTAAAATTGGCTTCATCATCATCCAATTGTTAGAAACTTCTCTTAAAGTGATAATTGGGTATTGAAGTGGTACAAATGTCTAAGTGGGTTCTCCTTTCACTAATCTTTTTCACTTAAACTTTGGGCTTTAAAAACTAATTCTTTTGAGCTAATTGGGTTAATTATTAGCCCAATAATGGTTGGATACACTAGGGGGGAGAGACTCATTAATACAAGTATAGCCTTGTTCTATGAACAAACAATTAACCCCTTTTCCTTGGTTAATTTCATCAGATTCTCAAGGTGATAAGTCCTTACCCTTGTCAGGAGCTATAGCAAAATCATCATTGCTTGTTGTTGCCTGAGTCTAAGAGCAATTAAAGTAAGCCTAATAGGCTTCAACTGTTGGATTAATAATCTCCTTTAGTGGCATTTAAACTATATGTTTCTCCTTATTGCCATTATTATCTTCATTAGAATGGCTTCCTAAAGAAGGAAGAGCCAAAATGGAAGTTTTTGGCGCTGTACTCTGAATTCTTTCTTTGTTGTGAGAGTAGAAGAACTTGTTGGAGCTTCCTATTGATGAAGCTTTAAGCCATGGACAGAATAAAGAGCCATTATTATTGGACTTTGCATTGCTTTATTTTTTAGAACACACGTGGGTTGCATGCCCTAATTGACCATAATGGAAACAAAAATCTCCTAGTTTTCATAGTGGAAGGAGACCCATTCAGGCTTTTTGTCTAATCTTTTGTTGAAAAAACCTAGTGAAAGTGGCTCATCAACATCAACAAATACATGAATCCGAAAGGAGTTCCAACCTATCTTCCTTTGATTGTTGTTCTCTAAACCAATCATTCCTCCAAAGAGAATATTTATCTTTTAGGCATTTTCTTTTGTCAAGAAAATTGAGTATGCTGTAGGCTCTTATCAAGAGGATGATAAAGTAAAGTTAAATTTATCAATGGTTTGATCCAAACCCCATCTCTTTAGGACAATCAAGGAATTAGCCACATTCCATGTAGCCTCTTCTAATACATGCAAAACATCCTCTTCATAATGGAACTGGAAGACAAAAACATTCTATGCTCTTTTTGGAATTCAAAGTTCCTATAACTTCCAAGATTTCTCTCATGTAGATTTAATTATACTTATAGTAAAGGACTTCTATGAGATAATTTTCCCCGTCCAAAGATTACGAGCATTTGCAAAGTCACTTGGATTAGGTTGGAGAGCATGCTAATGACTCAATTTTCGGTATCAGTTCTTCAAGTTGTTCATGAATATCTTAATAAAGAAAAAGAAGTATTTATTGTAAACTAGAGAGGTGGACACATAAGAAAAGATAAGTTTGATCAAAGCAACTAGGATTGAATGATGGTTAAAAAGTAAATTGGCATTTAATACAATAAAAATGTGCTTCAACAGACTTTTCAAAGAGAGAGAGATTATGTGACTCCTCCTCTAGCTTATCTTTAATTAAAGTCTTTTATTATTTGCTAAATTATTCAAAATTTAAATTAAATAAGTTTAATAGATATCTTTGTGAATGAGTAAAGTGTTTCAGTTTGAAAAAAAAATATATTAAATTTTGAAATTTGAACATTTTCAAATTTAAATTTTAGGGGTAGATATATTTTTAATAAAATAATTAATAATTTATATATATAAATTATTTAATAAAATATTATCTATTTTGAATGACTAATAAAGAGTTAACAATATTAATTAATTAAATTGGTTTGTGTGAGACTTGACCCCATACAATTAGTTGGTCATTTCACTTAAAATGAGAAAAGTATTATGAATAAGTGTTTCATGGGAAAAATGGAATTTTATTTTATTTATTTCTTTTATAGAAAATTAGATTTTGTAATATGTGCATTGCATGTGAGACAATTTCTTTATTAACTCGACAAATAATTTATTTCTTATTAGGATTTATATAGAGAAAATTACATCATATACTTCTTTTTATTTTTAATTTTATTGTTCTTATTGTTCTTTTTCATTTTTAACTTTTGTGTTTATAAATGTTTTGTATTTTTGGTTTGATTATTTTAGTTTTTTAACTATAATGATAGAGGATTTTTTATTCTACAACACTTTACATATTCGATAAACTGTTTCAAACAAATCATTTTTCCTATTACAAATTCTTTCAATTATTGTTTTTCAATATATATTTTCTTGAATGTGTATATCTCATTTTTTGAGTTGTATTTGTTTGGTTTTGGAGGCTTGAAGAGTGAAATTTGTTATTATATGTCATGTATAAACAATATGTATAGAACATATACATAACATATCCAACATGTAGATAACATATGTAGCTCATAAACAATTTTTATAAAATATATAAAAACAACATATAAACAGCATGTACCAAACATATGAATAACTTATACACAATATAAACAATATATATAATGCGTGAGATGAAGTGTGAGATAAGATAAGTGGCATATTTTTGCAATTGAAGCAGCGACTGGCATAAAATTAAATTTTTTTTGAAACTTTATATATTTTAAAATACTTTTGCTTTATAGGTTAGTTTTATAAATATCCCTTGCATCAAACAAAGTAAATTAGTAGGGTAATAGTTCAAAATTTCAAATTTACTGGAATAAAATCCAAATTATTGTGGGTTAATATAAAATAAGAGTGTTAAAATGGGTCATGATACGTGAACACGATACGCTTAACACGTAAAATTAGCAGGTTAATATTGATTTTAAACGAGTTAATATCATAAACGGGTTGACCCACTTATGACATAAACAAGTCGTGTAGCGGGTTGAGATGCGAACCCGCTGCAACCCGTTTAACTAAAATGATATAGTTTTATACAACTCAAAACTATATCATTTTGTTATTATTTGCTTTAAGAAAATAAAAATAAGTGTTATATATTTATTATTATAATTTTATTATTATATGATGTATTATTATTTATTTTAAAATATTTTATTTAATTTTTTAATTATTCTTATTAAAAATATATTAATTTTATTTAATTACTAATTTATTATTTTTTTAATTTAATTATTAATTAATTTAACTTTTATTATTTATGAATTTTAGAAATCATTTTCTTAAATTAAATATTAAAAATTAAATAATTTTATGATTTAAATAATCTAATATTTTATATCAAATAACTTTTTTAATGTAGAATTTAGAACATAATTTATAAAAGAAAATATAATAGAAAAAATAAATAGAAAATAAAAATAATATTTTCAAAACTTTTATTACAAAATTTGTCTTGAACAACTATATAGTATTTTCTTAACTTTTTTATTTTTTTACTAAGTTTTAAAACTAAAATATAATAAAAACTTATTATTTATTTCATATCAATTATGTTATATATTTTTTTTGTATTTTTAAGAAATTTTAATATATTTATATTTTAAAATTATTTTAATCATAATTTTGTTATATTAATTAATTATTTAAGAATATAAAATTATTATAAATTAAAAATATTATATGGGTTAAACGAGCCGTATCGAGTTGTGTAATCCATATGTAACTCATTTAATTAAACTTTTCATACGTGGCGTATCCGTGTAATCCATTTAATTTTCATTCATGTAGATACGATTAATAAATAGATTGTATTCTCATTAACCTTAATCACGCCATCAGATTAAGTCAACCCAACACAAACACGATCTGTCAACTTATTTTGATATCCCTAATATATAATGTTTTTGTAGGATTAATAATATAAATATATTAAATTTATATGTAGTATTTTAATTTTTTAGAAACTGAGCGAGGTTAATTGACCCAAGCCAATCTTAGGCAGCTAAACGAATCTTAATATTAATATTTTACAACAAAGTTACAACTAAGACTACCATATACAAAAAGTTTGGAAAAAGAAAAGAGTAAGACTTCCCTGTCCATATTTCCACCATTAATGTATGGTCAGTATGGTTTAAAATAGGGATATTTAATAAAATAACCTAAAACGTAAAGTCTTTTTTTATTTTATGGTATTTGAAAAAAAAAATAAATTTACACTACTTTCGCTTTTTGCTTACAAACATACGGTAACACTTTTTTTTTTTTCACTTTTTCGTTGAAAACACTATACCTGACGTCAACTTTTACCGCTTTTTCAATTTTCATTCTACTTTTTTGTTGAAACTTGTAGCTGTTCATAAATATTTTTTTTATCTTTTTTAATCTTACTCATTTATTAATATTTTAAATTTTTATATAATTAAAAAATAAATAATTAAATAACTTAGAATATAATTTATGTTATTTATGTTAATTAATTTTATTTTTTATTACATACACTTTATATTTTTTATTTAATTCATATTTTTTTTGAATAACATATGCTATACAAATTATTTAAAAATATTTTTTAATATATAAGATAATTCACATTTTTATATACATATATCTAGTTATAATAATAATAATAATAATAATAATAATAATAATAAAATTGAGAGAGATTGTTGGTTTTCAGATTTAAAAAAGATGAATGAAGAGAGATTTGAAAGATTTTGAAAGAGAGAAAAGTTACACTTTTTTTTTAAAATAAAATAGAATATAATAATATATTTAATTAATAAATAATACATAAAAAAGATTATTTAATTGGTTAGTATGATTGTGGGAGCATAAGAAAAGAGAAAAGAGAGAGAGAGAGAGAGAGAGAGAGAGAGAGAGTACTCAACTACCGTTGGATTCATCTTGAGATGATGAATCCAAAAAGAGGTGACTCGCTGCCACCCGATGTCAGAGAAAACCACACCTTCTATCCGAAGTTGAAGCCTTTACTAGATTCTGAGCACATTTTTTGGCCAACTCCGACCTCCCTTCTCGACAAGATAGGTACCATTGGACTCCTTTCTTTCAAAGCTTTCATTTGGTACCTCATTTGTAATTTTTAGACTAACTTAAATTTGGTCAGAATCCAGCCAAAGCAGCAGCTTTCGACGCCGTTTTGGATATATATTTTTAAACTCTTCTCTCTGAGAAAAATGTGTTGGTACATAATTTGCCATCGGATTCTTCCGATAAAATATTTCGGTGACAATCCAACGAGAGACTAGTGAGTACCTCCAACAAGAGACCGGTGAGTACTTTTAGAGAGATCTGTTACATGTTAAATATTTAATTTCACCCAATATGAAAACTATATAATTTATGAGAATAATAATTAAATTTTTAAAGTCCGATTCCACTTTAGTAAATTAAATTGAGTGATATTAATTATATTAGTTGTTTGTATTTTCAGAACCAATTAAGAATGACTTGTATTGAATTTTCAGTCAGATTTTTAGTCATAAAATATCTATTTCTAAAATCTAAAATTAGTATCCTATTATTTTTATAATATTTTATTTCATAGATAGTTCAGTATCAAACCGTACTGCTCTAGAGCTAAGTCATTGACTGAGTTCAATTTCTCTGCTTAAACTGTGAGCGATACTCTCTAATATATTTTTTTGTCTTTCATTCATTTTCATATAATGAGTGTATATAAATTATTATGCATGCATTATTTAAAATTTTAGAATTTCAGCATTTGTCTATGATTACTCATTTTTGTGATGAATATGATTTGTGGTTGCTAGATGGAATTGGGATGACATGGGATCACATAAGATGTGATTTGGATTATGAATATGAAATGATATGATATTATGATGATAAGTTTAGGGCTGGCATGATGCCGTGGGTTTTTTTATGTTCAATGTACTTATCAATTGGGTAGCGCTGCTTGACTAAGGCTGTGACAATAGACACTATATATATTGGATTCTCAGAGACCATGTTAGATGAAAAGAGCCAAATAGAGGAATTAGCTCCTTGGTTTGAGGTTTAGAGTGGTTCCTATGCACTAATTTATATTATTGAATGATTATTTGCTTTATTGTGTGTTTGGCCTGATGCATGAGTATCCTTTAGAAAGGATTAGAATAGGACACCCAATTTGTATATTAGCTGGTATCACTCACTGAGTTGAGAAGCTTATCCCTGTCTCACTACTTTTTTTAGGTTTTCTGGATGAGCTTCTAAGAGTAGCTTATTTAGTAACCCTGCATCTCTTCCTCTCCAATGGAATTTGTTTATGAATTCACTAGATATGTCATTTATTATGTAACGTATTTGTACTTTAGAAACTTCACAAATTTCATATTGTTGAGATTATATGACTTGATATTGCACTACAAGAAAGAGTCAATTTAGCGATGATTTTTTTTTCATCGTTAAATAGCAAAGAATTTGCGGCAGATTTAGTAAAAAAAATTTCCCTAGCTAAATCTAAAGCTAAAATTTGGCACCCAATTGATGCTAAAATTTTAGCGATGGGTTACAATTTTCGTCGCTAAATCTATAGTTAAATTTAGCACTAATTGTTAGCACCAAGATTTTAGCAATGGAAGTAAAATATCTATCTCTAAAAGTTTATTCTAAAAATTTAGTGACAAATATGCTAACTTTTATCGCTAATTAATAAAAATATTTATTTTTAAACTAGAAAAAATATAATTTCATCGTTAATTCTTAATTTATGAAAATATTAGGTCAAATTTTAGCGATGGATAATTCTGTGGCTAAATATGCTCTATAATCCATCGCTAAAATGCTTTAGCAATGGATAATTCCGTTCCTAAAATTAAATTTAGTGAAAAAAAAGGGGGGAAAAAGCCTGCTCTTATAATCTGTCGCTAAAATCCTTTAATTATAACTTAAAATCTTCTTCTTTCTTTTTCTTTTTCATTTCTTTCTTCTCTCTCTTTCTCATTTTCTTTCTTTCTCCTTTATCTTTCATCTTTCTATTTTTTCTTTTTCTTTCTCATTCTTCTCTCTCTCTCTCTCTCTCTCTCTCTCTCTCTCTCTCTCTCTCTTCTTCCTTTTAGTTTTTTTTTTCTCTTGCCGCCAGTCAGAATTCTCACCGATTATCATTCTACGATTGAAAGTATGTGTATAATTTTTTTTCAACTAATTTATTTTATTTTTTTAAATTTTTAAAATAAATAGGGTATTTTGTTGAATAAAGAATATATAAAATAAATAATATTTAGAAATTCTCTGGTTGAGTAATTTATTTTTGAGTTGAATGAATTATTTGATAGAATATAAATTTTAAAATAAATTAATTAATTGATTGAATAAATAATTTTAGATTTTTTTGGAAATTATTTGATAAAATAATTTATGTTTAGAATGATTAAATTATTTGTTAGAATAAACAATTTATTGAATAAGTAATTTTTTGAATAAATAATTTATAGAAATTATATGGTAGAATAGTTTATTTTGAGAAAATTGTTAAAGAAAAAGTTTTTGAGAAATTATTTGGTAAATATTTTTTTTATATTAATAAATTATTTAATAGAAAAAATAATTTGTAGAATATGTTTTTTTTAAAAATTATTTTTAAAATATAAAATTAATTATTTTTAAAGAAATAAAATAATTTATTTATTTCTTTTAAAAATAATTAATTTTATTTCTTTAAAAATAATTAATTTTATTTTTTTAAAAATAATTTTTTAATTTAAAAATTTAGTGAGTGATTTACTGTAGGTAAATGCATCTTCAAATTAAAGACAACAAATATAGTTAGTGACAAAAATCCATTGCTAATTGCCGATAACATTGAAAGTTTGTAGCTAAAATTTTAGTGACTATAATTATAGCGACAAAAGTCATTCCATCGCTAATTTGTCGCTAATAGCGATTAGTAACAAATTTTTTTTGTCGCTAATTCTCATTTTCTTATAGTATTGTATTTTGAATGATTGATGTGATGATTCAGATATTTCTGTAGTTATGATGGTTCAGGTTGACTGAAGGGTCTAGTGCCTTAGATTTCTCTCTCTTTAGTGTCGGTCATGTGCCCTTAAGTTTAAGTCATGATGTAACACCCATATACTCTATATAAGTACTATACATATACCCTGTATACATACAATACGTATATAAAATATAAGGATGTCACATTTCATTATTGTTTAAATCTCTTAAACCTTAGTTTCATAATAATGATACATTTGTAATTAAAGAATATTTACAAAACCGTTATACTTTTGATTATATTACATATATATAATTTACATTGTCTTTTCTAAAATTCACTTATGTACATACACATTTTTATCAAAATGCAGCATAATAAAATTATACATGTATGCACCACCTTCTAGTTGGTCTCTAAATACTCTTACTCTTCTCGTGGATAACTATTTGACTCCCAGATCAACCATCTACTCACCTGCGCGATTTATACAACTGCGCTAAGCTTGAAAGCTTAGTAGTATAAATAAATATTACATACATATATTACAGAAATTCATACTCATGTACTAACATCATTTATCATCATATTCTTATCATGTTTTCCATTTTCAATGTCCTTTTCATATCTTTTCACTAATTTCATAATTTATATATATCTTTAACATTAGTCACAATTTGATGGCTTATCATAATATTCATGAAACAATACACACAATTTCCAGATCCATATACATATTACACATCACATTATATTTCCATAATCTCATTTTCAATATCAAGACTTAGCTTTGCTCAAGTCTTTCAACAATTCATTTCTCATCATTTAGCATATTTTCTTAAGCCACATTCCTTTTCAGTAATTTATTTATGTATTGTGATCATATCATTCCATGATCACCATCATATATCTCATAATATTATATCTTATTATATTACTCAATTGTTCCACAATTCATAATTCACATAAAAGAAAACACAAGCATGGGCCCAAAAGAATCTAATATACTATTCAAATTTCAGAGTTACTACTTTGGTCTATAATGACACTATATGTCTAGCCCCGTGGTAATATATCAATGCAATAATCTAACTAGGTCTAAGTTTACTACCCGGTCATTTCACCCAGCCTAGCTTCAAGGATTTATTTTTGAGGCTTACGACCTGGTCATTTCACCCCAAAAATATTTTCATAGTGACGCCCAGCGTCTAGCCCGTAGGCAAATCATAGGCATGCCGCCAAACACAGAACTCTAAAAATTGAATAACATATTAGGCACACAATTCTTTTATAATTCCATTATCAATATCTTTTTCATTATCTCAAGATCAAGCTAGGCACAATGCCTCAATTATCTCATTTATATTAATATAGTCATCACCAATGTCTTTACATGCCATCTTCAATGTATACATAACAAATTACATTATTCATACATTTTGAGACATTATCATATTTTGCACATAGCTACTTTACATATAATGCATTTGTAAAATCATACAAATCATAGCATATTACTCATGCACCAACAATGTAGTAAGTAACTTAACACATTTTCCAACCAAATGTGTTAAGTCCAAATGCCATGTAAATATAAGAAATTATTCCAAGATTGTACTTACCTTATGAAACACTCCAAAATAAGCTTTAAAACTTTCTCTAACCTTTTCTTCCAAGTTGCCCTTTAACACTAAGGTTGGGCAAACTACTCTCTCTCAATGCCTATACTAAATGTGATTATAAACAACCATTTAGTATCACATTCTAAGGCATTCTTAACATTCAAATCATTTAAATAGGAATTGCAAATGAAAAACAACAAAAGAGTTATTCTCAAGTGACACGCCCAACAACACGGGCGTGTTAATGACCGTGTCATAACTCATTCATACAGAAGCATTGACACGTCCAATGACATGGGCGTGTTACTACCCGTGTCATTCATTCTGCCTTACAAAAATATTGACACGCCCAACAACACGGGCGTGTTCATGGCCGTGTCAATTATCTTTTCTCACAGTAGCCACGACACGTCTAATGACATGGACGTGTTAATGGTCATCAATGTTAAACTCAGCACCATTGACATGCCCAACGAGATGTCCGTGTCACTGTCGTGTTAGGCAAAAGTTCTGCATTTTGAACTCTCAACCATACAAACACAATCATTCCAAAATCAATACTACAACACCCTTAATCATCATCTTAGTTTATATTCATAATTCACCTATCAATTCAACACTTACATAACTCCAACATATCATAATAATAATCATTATATAATTCATTTATAGAATCATCCTTGTATCAATTTACTCAATTCCCAACTCATTTATACCAAACTCTTACTCTTTTTCTTATCACCCTTGTTCCTCAATTTCAACTACTCATCATCATCCTCACAAATAATTATATTTTCATCATCTAAGCACCAATTCAACATATATATATACTTTAATATTTCATTATCATCATAATATTCAATTAATCATCATTGCCTCTCACTAACCATATCACATATAAACTCAAAATCTATAACAATCAACTCAAAGAAAAGAGTACTTACTTGAATTCTTTGCCAAATCTTCAATATCCACCTTCAATTCTCTTAAGACTCTCATGAATTTGGTGTGTATATGAACAAAATCAAACTCTTATCTCTCTCTATATTTCCACATTCAAAAAGGAAGAAGAAGAAAGAAAGAAAGAAAGAAAGAAGGAAAGAAAGACAGAAAGCTCTCTTTTCAATTTCCTCCTTACCTTATATATATATAAATAATATAATTATTTCCACCTGGTATTTGTCCTTCTTTTGACTTTCATTTCTCCTTTTCTCATGTGATTATTATCATTATCATTATTATTATTAATTATTATTAATTATTTATTTATAATTTACTTTTTCTACACCAATGTATACATCATGTATATATGATGTATAAGTTGATATATGTATACGTCTTACATATTGTATTTATATTTCCCATATATTTCAAATACAATATATAAATATATATATAACATCATTCATACACATCTATTTCTTATTATATTTTCTTTACCTAATTCACCAACATACTCTCTCATAACTACTATTCCAAAGTACATCAGAAATTGGGGTATTACACGTGACAAAGTTGATATTAAAGCATTTGGTTTCTTTTCATATGAAAAAGAGATTTTGCAGTGTATTAGGTCCTCACAAGTCTTTTTATATTTTCTTTGTAACACCCTTATACCCTATATACGTACAATACATACACCCAGTATATATAAAATACGCATATATGATATAAAAATGTCACAATACGATTTAGTAAAATTTTCACTTTTCTAATTCAAAATCTTAAATACCTTAAAATATGTATTTATCAAAAGCACATATAAACCCACATCTTAAACTTTATTTAAAATATTATTTTTAATTTACAATATATATATACACCGAAACATAGTAGAATATAGGTATTATCAAAATGTAATATAATATACTTAATAACAAAATATATACATGCTGGCAGTATCTCTGATCTTGATGCTAAAAAATCAACTCAAATCTAGACCCGACCCAGTCTAGAAGAACTCTCCAGCTCTACCGGATCTCCCCTGTCACTTGCACGATGAATCATAATCGCGTTAAGCCAAAAGTCTAATGGTACAAACTATGACAATAATAAAACTCATATGCAATGCCAATGCACAATACTTATTTATATCATGTCACCGTGTGACATACCATCTCATTTTAAATATATTTTTCAGTCATCTTACAATTCACATAAAAACAAACACACGCATGAGCACAAATAATTTAATATATTATTTAAATTCCACAGTTACTATTTTGGTCCATATTGACAACCAGTGTCTAGCCCGAAGACAAGTAACGCCCAGTGTCTAGTCCGAAGGCAAGTGATGCCCAGCGTATAGCCGGAAGGAAATTCATAGTGATGCCCAATATTTAGCCCAAAGGAAAAGCATATATCAATGATACCCAACGTTTAGCCCAAAGGTAAATCAAATAATTGCACAAAAGCTAGCCCTAAAGGCAAATCAAATTATTGCTCAAAAGCTAGCCCGAAGGAAAATAATATGGATAACCTCATAGGCATGCCACCAAACACAGAACTCTGGAAATTGAATAACATACTAGGCACACAATTATTTCATATTTATCATTATCAATCTCTTTCTCATTTTGTCATAATCTATTGGGCACATTGCCTTATTTTCTCATTTATTTCAATGTCATATCATATAATATCATCATTTCTCATATCTCAATATATCATTACAATATATCACATTTTATGCAATTTAGCCATTACCAATGGCTATTCAGAATGTCTTTAATGCAATCACAACAAACCACATTACCCAAACACTTTGGGTCATTTCACATATTGCACATATTTCACATTATTCAATTTAGCCATTATCATTGGCTTTTCATAATGCATTTAATGCATTATTAACAAATCACATAACATAGCACAATTTTCATGCATATCCAATGCATTAAGTAACTTAACACACTTTCCAACCAAAATGTGTTAAGCCCAAATGTAATGCAAACATAACCAAATTATCCAAAGTTTGTACTTACCTCTAAAAGCAACCAAAAGCAAGCTCAAACACCACCTTCAACTCTTGGATTGGGCAAAACAATTCTCCTCAATGCCTATACCAAATGTGATCATGAATAATCATTTAGTATCACATTTAAAGGCATTTTCAATCTAAACTTTCCACATTTTTAATACATATACATGATCTCTCAACACTAGAATAAAAACCACAAATGAAAAACAAGGAAAAGAGCTATTTTAGGCAAATTCTTCAAGTGACACGCCCAATGACATAGGCATTTAATGACCGTGCCATTTGTCCAACATATAGAAGTTTTGACACGCTCAATGACATGGGCGTGTCACTGCCCGTGCCACTAATCCTACCTTATAGAAGCTTTGACACGCCCAATGACATGAGCATGTCACTGTATGCATACTAACATTGAAAAACAGCATTGTCGATACACTCGATGACATGGCTGTGTCACTGGGTGTGTCAGGCTAAATTCTTGATTATCACAACATAATTGTCACATATCTAAAGTTACATAACCCTCAATTCTCTCTCTTCACCAAACTCAACTTAAATTCAACCATTTGTTTAATCTAACATTAGAATCATTATTAACTACTCAAAATAACTTCATACCTATATACGTACAATACATACATACAGTATAAGTAAAATATGCATATACAGTATAAAAATGGCATAATTCGATTTAGTAAAATATATATTTATCAAAAGCTCGTATAAACCCACATCTTAAACTTTATTCAAAACATTCTTTTTAATTTATAATATATATACAAAAAAACATAGTAGAATATAGGTATTATCAAATTTAATATAATATACTTAATAACAAAATATATATATGCTGGCAGTGTCTCTGATCTTAATGCTAAAAAATCAACTCAAATCTAGACCCGACCCAGTCTAGAAAAACTTCCCGGCTCTACCGGATCTCCCCTATCACTTGCGCGATGAATCACAATCGCGCTAAGCCAAAAGTCTAGCGGTACAAACTATGACAATAATAAAACTCATATGCAATGCCAATGCACAATGCTTATGCATATCATGTCACCATGTGATATGCTATCTCATTTTCAAAATATTTTTCAGTCATCTTACAATTTACATAAAAACAAGCACAAGCATGGGCCCAAATAATCTAATATATTATTCAAATTCCAGAGTTACTATTTTGGTCCATATTGACACCTAGTGTCTAGCCTGAACGCAAGTAACGCCCAGTGTCTAGTCCGAAGGCAAGTGACGCCCAGCGTCTAGCCCGAAAGTAAAGCATATATCAGTGACGCCCAACGCCTAGACCAAAGACAAATCAAATAATTGCTCAAAAGCTAGCCTCGAAGGCAAATAATAAGGATAACCTTATAGGCATGCCGCCAAACACAAAACTCTAGAAATTGAATAACATACTAGAAACACAATTATTTCATATTTCTCATTATCAATCACTTTCCCATTTTCTCATAATCTATTATGCATATTGACTTATTTTCTCATTTATTTCAATGTCATATCATATCATCTCATCATTTCTCATATCTCAATATATCATTACAATATATCACATTTTATGCAATCTAGCCATTACCAATGGCTATTCACAGTGCCTTTAATGCATACACAACAAACCATATTACCCAAATACTTTGGGTCATTTTTACATATTGCACATATTTCACTTTATTCAATTTAGCCATTATCATTGGCTTTTCATACTGCATTTAATGCATTCTTAACAAATCACATAACATAGTACAATGTCATGTATATCCAATGCATCAAGTAACTTAAAACACTTTTCAACCAAAATGTGTTAAGTCCAAATGTAATGCAAACATAACCAATTTATCCAAAGTTTGTACTTACCTCTAAAAGCAACTAAAAGCAAGCTCAAATTCCATCTTCAACACTTGGATTGGGAAAAATAATTCTCCTCAATGCCTATACCAAATGTGATCACGATAATCATTTAGTATCACATTTAAAGGCATTTCCAATCTAAACTTTCCACATTTTTAATGCATATACATGATCTATCAACACAAGAATAAAAACCACAAATGAAAAACAAGGAAAATAGCTATTTTGGGCAAATTCTTCAAGTGATACACCCAATGACATGGGCGTGTCAATGACCTTGCCATTTGGCCACCATACAAAATCTGTGACACACCTAATGACATAGGCGTGTCACTGCCCGTGCCACTAATCCTGCCTTATAGAAGCTTTGCACGTCCAGTGATATGGGCAAGTCACTGCAGATGTCACTAACATTGAAAATTTGTATCATCGATACACCCAATGATATGGCCATGTCAGGCTAAATTCCTGATTATCACAAAATAATTGTCACATATCCTAAGATACATAACCCTCAGTTCTCTCTCTTTACCAAAATCAACTTAAATTCAACCATTTGTTTAATCCAACCTTAGAATCATTATTAACTACTCAAAAAAACTTCAGACCTACCAATTCCAACAATTAAATCATACTATTACAATAAGTTAAACTTCACATATTCATATCTTTAAGACAATCCATGAAAACAAGTTGAAAACTTACCAATTCAAGTGGAAATCACCAAATCTTCCCTTGAAACCTTGAAAATCCTTCACCTTAGGAAGCAGAAGAAGCAAAAATCCTCTCTTTGATGGCTATGGAAAATCGGTTAAGGAAGGAAGGAAAGAAGAAGAAGAAGAAGAAGACCAAATAGTTATCTCTCTCCATCCACTTTCAATATCCACCTAGTATATATATTATTTAATTGATTGACTCCAAAATATCATCTTCCATTAACAAAAATTTACTTTTAAATTATTTAAATAAACTTTGACTTTTGACTTTTATTGATTTTGTATAGATTATGCATATTTTGTATATATATATATATATCACATATACATTTCACTTTTTCATTTAAAATCTTTTCATTATTCATTTAAAATTATTTATTTAATTTATCCAATTAACTTATAATTTATTTTATTATTAAATTTCCAAAAATTAGGGATTTTTAAAAAATTAAGATATTACATTCTTTGTTTTCCATATTTGCGTTATCGTTTTATTTTGCTAAGTCAATTTGTTTGCCATTACCTTTATATAATTCTATATTGGCTTATCCAATTCGATTAAAGTTTCCTATTCCTTTTCAGTAAGATGAGTGAGCATACAACTAGAGCCGGTGCAAGAACTCAAGCAGCTGCTAGAAAGTAATTCATTAAACAACATCTGCTGACATTTTATGGTGATGAGGAGCAGGTTTATGACTTCCTTGATAAAATCTGAGAGCTTGCAAGGAGTTGAGTTGTACGGATACTAGATCCACCTATTTCACTGGTCGAAGGCTTGAGGGTCTTACACAGGCATAATATAAAGACTGCATATGACCCTGATATCAAGAGTTGACTTGGGAGGATTTCTGAAGGGAGTTTCTAGCTTGGTTTGCTCCTTTCAAATTTATGCATTGAAAAATGATAAAACTTGAAAGTTTAAGAAAAGATGAACATACTTCAGTGGCAGAGTTCACCACCAAATTTTTGGGGTTGTGTAGGCTTAAGGAAGTTTAGATATTCAAGGCTTTGGGTAATGATTACACCTCTTTACTTAGTGGACGTCAGGGTTAACCTTTTAGTGAGTTGGTTGATATTGCCTGGGATATATAATTCACTTTGTAAGAAAGGACAAAGAGATATAAAGGACTTATTCAATAGGGAGGTTGTATCACAAATTTTCTAGCCCTAGTGTTACTTTCCAGATGGGTACTCATACTTTAGAGTCATGGAGTTCGTTTAGGCATAAGGACAAGACTAAAGGTGGTTCCACACATGGTTGAGGTTATAGTGGCAGTAGTGGGGGATCTAGCTACAGTGGGTCAGGCTCCGATTTTGGCACCTCTACCTATGCTAAATGTGGTAAAGCCTACCAGAGCCAATGTATGTAAGGATTGAGTGTTTGCTTTAGATGTGGCCAACCGGGTCATTTTGCACGGGACTGCCCCTCAGTAAGAGGATAAAAAACTTATAATCAATGGTTCACTTAGGGTTCCATGGCTAATGTAGGCTAGCCTATGTAAACTTCTTTTCCTTCTCAGTCTAAGGGATGGATGAGTAGCCAATTTGGTGGTGATTTTAGAGATACGGGCAGAGGACAGAGTCATAGTCAAAGCTCAAGCTATTTAGGCAAAGGTAAAAATCAGGGACAAACTTGAGTTTTCATCAGGGTTTTAAATCTTGGAATCAATCGTGGAATTAGAATTGGTTACGGTGAAATGAAATCAAACTGAGTTAGCATGAAATGGCTTGAATCGATTATTGCTCTCATGAATACAGATGCAGTTGCTGAATCAGATGAGTCGAATAATAAAATCAGTGAAACAGAATGAATTAGACCATAACAAAATAAAAAATAAATATTTTTTACAATATATAAATTAATAATATATATTAAAATTGATCCATAATAATAATAAAGATCGAATTGTTATCAAAAGTTATTTAAAAATAACAATATAAAAAATAATTAAATAGTTTTTAATAATAATTAAACACATGTTACAATTTTTTACATAGTAACATTACTAAATTAGAAATAATAATAAGAATAATAAGAATAATAAGAATCATAATCATAATAGATGTTTACTTAATGATTAAAAATAAAGAAAAAAAATAATCAAATTCAAAAATATATACTATAAAATAAAAATATTAACTGCTTAAAATTATATTAAATAAGCTAATTTACTACCAAAGAGAATGTCGAGGAGAATCTTGATTATTTTGTTCATCATCATAATAATTTTGATTTTGGTTGTTCTACCTTGTATGATATGAGTCTGATTGCTGAAATGCATATGAGAATACTTCAAATTAATTTGCTAAATTTGAAGTTACATTACCTTGTGGGTCTAAAACATTTTGAGTTTTACCAAAATTGTTACTTGGATAGTTAGAGAGAAATGTGCTACTTTCAGAAGAACATTCATCTATAAAATATCCAACCCATCCCTAAGTGTGTTGACTCCAATAATCACTCAACCAGTTATAATATGACGATAGATTATATGGGCCTAAAATAAATTCTATTTGATTGAAAGTATCACCGTATGTTGAGCTACCATAACCCATCTCCCCATAATTATGCATAGAGATACGCTCCGGCCCACTAGATTTATTATCGTAGAGTAGATTTCTTTAAAACCCAGCTAAAGGAGAAACTAGGTTAAGGGAATGAGAATGAGAACTACTATGTTGGCATATTTATCACTATGACTAGATCGATAACCATATGGTTTTCTTGATCCACTATAACTACTATACATAGTTCCACCTAAATTACCACCTTGATAAGCATTATCATTGTCAATACCATTATTATCATATTTATCATTGTCATTGTCCTTCTCATTCTTGCTATCTTCCTATTTCTCCTTGTCATTGTCTTCCTCTTCCTCATTGTCATTGTCTTCCTCTTCATATCTGCCAATATTACCATTGCCAATTCTTTTTTTATGATGGCCTTCATAGATGTTTAGTTAAAAGGGGGTGAAACCCCACCTAATACCTCGATAGAAGTAAGATTGACTTCTTGTCCCTCATCATCTTCATCATAAGCCAATCAAAATCGTCATCATTAAGAAATAGAGCTTTTATTTCCTGCAACTATGGAGACAATGCATCTAATTTTTAAAAAATGTAATCTAAATTTGTTGGATTATAATTTTTCATTATATCTTCTCAATTTCAGCTTCATATTATAATGCATATAGATTAGGGAATGCAACAATCTATTCCTAGTCTTTGTGTGAATCAAACTAAAAGTGTTCCAATTGCATTCACAATTTGATGATGAGGTGGTTTAACTTAAAACTCGAATAACAATCTTCTGTAATTTTGGAACACATTCCCTATAATGTATCCACCATTTAGTTGCATTGGAATATCAAATGAAAAAAAAATATTTTATTATATTAACTAAACATATTTAGATGCATGAAATAAATTTTGATGATTTTACCCAGATAAGAAAGGGCAATTGCCTTGTGCACGAGCGAGGTACCAAAAGATCCTTCCTTATTGTAGACCCTTAATTTTTGACCTAGTCCGGTCCAATTATTTTGTTTGGTCCAAAATAATTTTTGTGTTGTCTAATATATTTTAATTGGTCCAAAATAATTTTTGTTATCTTAATTAAATAATTTTTGCTTTAGTATCTAATTTTTATTAATAAAAAATAAAAATAAACAAATAAAAATCAAAAAATAAAAAATAAAAAAATCGGCGACGAAAAAATCGGCTACGAAAAAATTATTGCCGAAAGTCAGCATGAGCCCGTGGGCATTTCGCCTGTAGGAATTTCCTGCCAATTTTTCCGCAGCAGTTTTTTTCGCCAACGAAATTTTTCGACGTAAATTTTTCGAAACCTAATGCAATTAGGTTTCGGTTTCCTTTTCTTAATAAATAATGTATGCCGTGAGAAACTAGGAAAAAATCATAAAAACTTCTATAAATAAGGAGGCAGAGAGAGGGAAAAGAATCAGAAATTAGGACAAAAATTGGGAGAGTTTGGAAACCGAATCTGTGAAGGAAAACTTTAATCAAATTTGAATTTTTGAGAGACGAAGAAGCAAAGCATTAACAAATCATCAAAGGCAGCAACTGCCTCTGTTTTTGTTCATCCAAGAAGAATGATTTTTGGAGGAACCATCAAAAGGAGGTATGTATTAATTGTTATAGTTTTTCACAGTAGCTAAGATGAGAAAATTATGTCTTTCAAAATAAAAAATCCCAGAACCTTAATTCCCTTTGTTCAAAGTTTAAAAACACTAATTCGTTGTTTTATTTTCCAAAAAGACTTAAAATTGTTATTTTTACTTCTTCAAAATCTTAAAATCCTAATTGAACATGTTTTCAACAAAACCAAAATTTGATTCTGTTTCTTACAACAAACCCTAAAAACACCTTTTTTTTATTTAGATAAACCTTAAATCGTTGGTAAAACTTTCATAAAATTATCAATTGCCTTTTCCAAACACTAAACCCAAATGCAACTTCCAAACCTAAAACAATGAACCCTAACCCCTTTAAAACCTTAAACCCTAATTTTTTCTAAACCCTAATCCTTTAAAACTTTAAAAACCATAAAACACAAATATTTTAATTTCACACGGTAAGCTTGAAATCACAAATCAAAAGTATTTTAAAGAGTCCAAATTCTAGTTTCATGATTTTACATAACAAACCCTAGTTTGGTTAATCAAAGAATTTTATCAACCTTTTAAAACATACTCTTAAAGTCACAGTAGCCAAATTCCATTAATTTCAAAACCCTAAACACATGAAATAAAGAGCCCTAAATGGAAACAATAGCTATAATTGGAATTTTATTTGCCTTATTCAATTCTATATTTGATTATGCTTTGATTTATTTCTTATGCTTTAATTTATTTAAGTTCAATGCTTGGTTCATTTAATTTATCATGGATGGATGTTTACTTTCTATTGATATTTAATATCTTTGATGAATGATTTATTTATGATGAATGATTATTTACTTTTATCAATTTATTTAGATTTCCAAATGTTGTAAGAGGTATGTTTCCACTTGTGGGTACCTCATTAGTTAAATATCATGTAATTTAATTTGCTTTTCTATTTTAGAACCTATGTAAAGGACATGTTTCTACCTTTCGGTGGGTGTCCTATTTTGGCATGTGATGTAAGGGCATGTTTCCATCTTCGGATGAGTGTCCATTTATTTGTTTTATTTGTTTGGACATTGCTTTGATTTTAATATAATGATGCTTTCTTTTAATTATTGTGTGTAATATGGATAATGTTGTTATATTTAAGAATTTTATAATATTAAGACCTGTAAAGGAGGCCGGTTCTAATGAACCGGGCGCTGTGGGGGTGCTGGGCCATTTCTCACCTTCCCCACACGTACCCAACTTTCCGAACCCATTAGGGGGTTGGGGATTCCTTAGGAATCGAGTCATCCACCCCTTTCTTTTTTTCGGCCCATCCGGGTGGCGACTCCATTTTCTTCGGACTTAGGTCCGTGTTCTCTAAGGCCCCGAGCCTAAACAGTGCCAAAGTCGCAAGAACCATTCCACTGGGAGTGAGGGAAAAAATCCCTGCTCACAGTGGCGACTCCACTGGGGATAAGAGAAGTTGATTCTATTGGTCTTTATATTATTCTATTCTTTCTTATAACGATATTATCCATTGCATCATATTAGATTGCATCGCGTGCATGAGTTAGGACGCCCGTGTTACCCGTGTTGTGTTATGTAAGGGATACCATACTTTCACTCAAGGTATGGAGATCGAGCATGGTATAACCACTCATAGTATCGTACCATTTGGTATATACTTGCTATGGGAACCTAAGCCTTTTTACCCAAAGACTAAAGCTCATGTAATTGGCCTAGTTACTTGCCTTAGGTTTTACACCAAATGCATGTTGTTTGACTATGGTTAGTTTATCTTAGTCTAAATCATGGCTTATTTGGTTTGTTCTTTTTCTAATATGACCTAAGTATATTGTAAGCTCAAAATAAATTTTTCTTTAAAATCCCAAAGACCAAAGCTATTTTCAAAAATTTTCAAGATGATGATGACTGGGCTTAATACTACCAAGATGTTCAAGAGAAGAAGAAAGAACCGAAGGTTGTTGAGAAGGAAACTATTGAAAAGACCGAGACATCCAATGTTGAAAAGATGATTGCTAATTTAGAAAAGAAATTTGAGAAGAAGCTGAAAACCGAAGAGATGTCCGAGATCGATAAACTATTTGAACAAGATGAAGAAGTCCCGTACAAGTTCAAGATGCCATCCTTTGCAAAGTACAATAGCACCAAAAATCCTCATCTCTATGTGAAGCAGTATATCACTGTCATGCAGTCTGCCCGAGCTACTAAGGCTCAAATCCTAAGGTACTTTATGCTCTCATTGGACCCTGTTGTCCAAAATTGGTTCAATACCTTGGATGATGGAACACAAAAGAGTTGGGATCTACTTTACAAAGCCTTCATCCAACAATATGGATATAATGTTGAGTTAGAAGTTACCTTAATGGAAGTGGAGTCCATTAGGCAAAGGTCGAATGAGAATTTTGTGCATTATGTTAAGAGATGGAGAAACAAAGCTGCTTTACTCAAGAAGAGGCATGATGAATCCGATCAAATAAGGATGATTGTGAGAGGGGTGTTGCCTAATCTTCGTGAGAGGATTTCTCATACACTCATCCGTGATTTCAAAGACCTTCTCCAAGCTGGTTTGCAAATTGAAGAATGGGAAAGGGAGAAGAGCTGTTTTGCATCAAAAAGGAACGAGAAAGGGAGCTATCAATCTGGTAGCCAAAGCATGTAAAAGGCCGTCGGTGTTAATGCTACTAACCAAGGAACAAGAAGACAATTTTCGGAATTAGGGAAATCGATGTCTTGGGTTCTCAATAAGCTTCAAAGAAAGGGATTGCTACAACCCTTAAATCCTCGTCTTTGCCTAACCCTCTCCCTCCTAATTTTGACACTAAAGCATTTTGTCAATTTCACCAAATGCAAGGGCATGACATGGATAGGTGTGTGAGGTTGAGACATGAGATCCAAAATCTAATTGATAATGGGAAGCTACCCAAGCCCAACAAGCCAAACACCAAAGACAACCCATTACCAAAATTCAATAGGGTACCACCACCAACGACCTTCATGGTTGGAGGAGGTTTGCATGAGGATTTTGTCATGTCTTCTTTTCAAGATGTGGGTGGAGAAGCAACCAAAGAAGAAGAGGTATTTGGTGAAATTAAACAAGCTATGATGGGTGGAGAAGTAACAATTTGTGTTGTCAACGGGTTTTGGGATTCAAGTGATAGTGATGATGATATTGTATCCAAGAAGGAGGAGTGGACTTGGTCCGAGCCCGAAGAAGATGAGGTGATTAACACTAGATCTCGTAAGCCTTATGCAAGGCCACCACCTAAGGAGGTAGAAACTAATAAGGGGAAGGAAGCCGAAGTAGAAGAAGATGATGTTGTGCTTAAGCAATTGAAAAGAACCCAAGCAAGTGTGAGCATTTGGGACTTATTAGCTACTTCTAAAAAGCACCGAGAAACTATAGCCAAAGCCTTAGCTAGCATGCCAATTTCTACCTCCACAACACCAGAGGAGTTGATCAACTTCCTAAAAATTGAGAAAGTAATGAAATGTGAAGAGGGTCAAGAAAAGAGTGAAGTTAATATGGGAGCAGTTTCTTTTTCGGATGCGAACTTACCGAAGGAGGGGAGAGACCACATCCGCCCTCTCTTTATCAAAGTAGAAGTCAAGGGGAAGACGACGGTCCACCATAAATGTTTGTCTACTTAAGATATTGCCAAAGCTAGCCATGTCAACAAGAGATCTAAACCCAACCGAGGTAACAATTCGTGCTTATGACAACACTAAGAGGCATGCCGAAGGAATTTTCAAAGTCGCTGTCAAGGCTGGTCCAATTGAATCTATTGTTGAGTTTGTTGTTTTAGATATATCGGTTACCTTCGTCTTACTCTTGGGGCGACCATGGTTTCATCCTCTTAGTGGAGTTCCTTCCACCCTTCATCAAAAGATCAAGTTTCCCAACGGAGATGAGACAGTGGTCATTGAAGCTGAAGACAATGAGATTGTTAACGCTCTAATGATTGAGAGACCTCTCAATGGTTTTCAAGTACAATTTCTGATGATGAAGTAGTGGACTCCAAAATCTTGAATATGATGAAGAACATGAACTACCTTCCCGGAGCTGGTCTCAGAAAAGGTAAAGCCGGTTTGACAAAGTTGCCAGATTTTAGGACTCAAACATCCAAGAAGGGGTTGGGATATGATGAAGACAATGATGTCCGGCAAAACAAGAGTGAGAAGATGAGCTTCCCACAACTTGAAGAGATTTTTGTCAAAGTTCCAGATATGGGACCACTCCAAGGAAAGCCCGAGCTGATCATGTTCATGGGTAAGTTAATCCAAGGTTTTGAAATTTTTACAGATGTTGCCGAGCTAGTGAAGCAAGTGAAGAAAGAACTCACCCTACCAACCAGTAAAGAATCCAATCCAAAAGAGAAGAATGAAGCTGTCCTAAAAGCCAAGAAGACTCCAGAAGAGATTGCTGCCCTGGTTGAAGAAAAATTTGAAGACCTCCTGCCTTATGATTCTGAGAACAATGATTTTGATTTTGATTTTAATTTGTCTGCTTTGTATGAGGATGTTGATGTTTTCTTTTCCAAAATGAATGCAATAAAGTCTGATTTTGCTTACTTGTGTGATGTTTCTCCTGATGGTTGCATACATTCAAATAGCAGTTATATGAGCATCTTTAATATTAATTCTATTAACACACAATCATTAAATTTGGGAACAACTGAAAATCCTAAAAATATTAGCATAACATCCGACCTTACTCCTGATGAGAGAGAGAGATTTGAAAAAATATTTAAAAAATATGAAGAAGTGTTTGCTTGGTCTTATGAAGATATGTCAGGGATAGATCGAGACATAGCTGAGCATCATATTCCAACTCACACTCACATAAAACCTGTCAAATAAAAGCTTAGGCGATTAAGACCTGAGTGGGCTGAATTGGTTAAAGAAGAGATCACTAAGCAAATACAAGTGAAGTTCCTCGAAGTGATAGAATATCCAGATTGGCTAGCAAACATAGTACCTATGCCAAAGAAAGATGGAAGGATAAGGGTCTGTGTGGATTATAGAGATTTGAACAAGGCTTCTCCTAAGGATATTTTCCTTTATCTCATATAGATGTCCTCATTAATAGTGCAGCCTCTAGCGTGTACACTCGTTTATAGATGAATTTTCCGGATACAATCAAGTGTTAATGGCCCAAAAGGATAAAGCCAAAACTGCTTTTATTACTACATGAGGTATATTTTATTATAGGGTGATGCCGTTCGGCTTAAAGAATGCTGGAGCGACTTATCAAAGGATGGCCACCACACTATTTCATGACATGATGCATAAAGAAGTTAAAGTATATGTTGATGATATGATGGTCAAATCGGATACAAGGGAACAACGCTTCCAAAACTTAGAATTATTCTTCGATAGGGCTTTGAAATATAAGCTAAGATTAATCCTGAAGAAGTGTGTATTCGGTGTTACCTCAGGTAAATTATTGGGACATGTAATTGGCTCGAATGGTATTGAGATTGATCCTGACAAAGTCAAAGCAATCAGGGATATGCCAACCCCAAAAACGAAGAGAGAAGTTGGGGATTCATTGGTAAACTGCAGTACATTAGCAGATTTATAGCAAAGCTCACAATAATCTGTGAGCCTATCTTCAAATTGCTTAGAAAGAATCAGCCGGTCATATGGAATGAAGAGTGTCAAAAGGCCTTTGAGTGAATAAAAGAGTATTTGTTGAATCCGCCTATTTTAAGACCACCTAAACCCGGAAAACCTCTATTACTATACTTAGCAGTAGAAGAAGAGTCAATAGGAGCCATGTTAGCCCAAGCAGATGAGTCAGGGATTGAGCATGCAGTTTACTATTTGAGTAGAAAGCTCTTACCTTATGAAATTAAGTATAGTATCATTGAAAAGACATGTATAGCTGTGGCTTGGTCTTCTAAGAAGTTACGGCATTACTTTCAATCATATAGTGTGCAAGCAATTTCTAGGTTGGACCCAATGAAGTACTTAAGGGAGACACCTTCTTTGATTGGAAAATATGGTCGATGGTTGATAATATTAGAAGAATTTGAGATTGAGTATGTAACCAGGAAAATGATCAAAGGTAGAGCGGTGACAGAATTCCTGGCCCAACAACCATTATCAGATAATGAAGAGGTAATCTTGGAATTTCCAGATGAACATTTAGAAGCAATTGAAGTACAAGGGTGAAAAATGTATTTTGATGGAGCAGTAAACAGGAAAGGAGCAGGTTTGGGAGTTATACTAGAATCGCCCGAAGGGGAACTCATCCCTTTAGCCAAAAAATTGAAATTTAGGGCAACCAATAATATGGTGGAGTACGAAGCTTGTATTTTTGGTTTGGAAACCCTAATGATTATGAAGGTGGATAAGGTGAAAGTTTATGGCGATTCATTGCTATTAGTATCCCAAGTAAATGGAGAATGGGAGTTGAAAGAAGAAAAATTAAAACCATACCACCATTACTTGACCATGATGAAGAAGAACTTTAAGGAGTGTAGGTTTATACACCTATCAAAAAAAAGAAAATCAGATGGCTGATGCCCTAGCCACATTGGCTTCGGTATGGGAAAACCCTGTTAGCCTATTCCTTAAGCCTCTAATCTTGACTAGTTTATCAACTCCTTGCTATGAATATGAAACAATCATGAAAATTGATACAGACCATGATGCGTGGTATGATACTATAAGATGGTTTTTGGAGGAAAGAGAATACCCGCCAGGGGCAACAAAGAAAGAGAGAAGAGCCATAAGGAGGTGGTCATTGCAATACATCACCTTCCATGGAGAGTTATATCGAAGATGGCCTGATAGAGTGCATTTGAGATGTTTAAAAAAACCTGAAGTGGAGTGTATCATGTCAAAAATACATGCGGGAAGTTGCGGTCCGCACATGAGTGGTTTGGCCCTAGTTAAGAAGATTATTCGACAAGGTTACTACTGGTTGACCATGGAGAGAGATTGTATTGAGTTTGTCAAAAAGTGCCAACAATGTCAGATATATGGTAACTTGAATCACATGCCTCTTGAAGAATTGCATTCAATGTCTTCAACCTAGCCATTTGCCACCTGGGGTATCGACATTATAGGAGAGATACATCCGACAGCTTCAAACGGTCATCGATTCATTGTGGTAGCAGTAGATTATTTTTCAAAATGGGTCAAAGCTGAATCCTGCAACAAACTGGGTGCATGCCAAATGGCTAAATTTATTGAAAAGAACCTCATCTGCAGATACGGGATCCCACACAGTGTGATATCAGACAATGGGGTACAGTTTCAAGGAGCAGTTAAGGATTTATTCTCGAAGTACCAAATCCATCATCATTGATCCTCTTCTTATAGACCAAAGGCTAATGGTGCGGTTGAAGCAACAAACAAAATAATTAAGCAAGTTCTGTCCAAGATGACCAAGACTTACAGGGATTGGTCAGAGATGCTTCCCTTTGCTTTGTGGGGATATAGGACAAGTGTGCTAACACCTACTGGAATAACACCGTTCTCTTTGGTTTGTGGGATGGAAGCAGTATTGCCAATTGAAATTGAGATCAAGCCGTTAAGAGTAGTCTTGGAAACTGAACTGCTTGAAACAGAATGGGTAGCAAGCAGATACACACAGTTAGCTCTACTAGAAAAGAGAAGGTTAAAGGCACTGTATCATCATCAACTGTATCAAAAGAAGATAGCTCAGGCCTACAATAGAAGGGTTAAGGTAAAAAAATTCAGAGTTGGGGATTTGGTGTTGAAGCAGTGTAAGCCTAATGTATCCGATCCAAGAGGAAAGTTCAGGCCTAGCTGGGAAGAGCCATATGTCGTGAAACAAGTCATGAACAAAGGTGCGGTTAAGTTGTCAGACATGGACGGGAACGAATTTAGTGAGCCAGTAAATATTGACAGGTTGAAGAGGTTTTATGTATGATAAAAAAAGAGCTCACTAGGTTGAAAACCCAAAAAGGGTGGCCTAGACAAAAGTTAGAGCAGTCCACTAGTTTCAAAAACCCGAAAGGCCGGGCTAGGCAATAATTAGGGCTAAATGAGAGAAAATCGTCAATTAGAAAACCTGAAAGGGCTAATTGGCAATAGGAGTAATCTTGTGTATGCTGGCTTTATATTTGGTTGTTCCCTAATTTAATAAAACAGAATTAATGTTAAAATTATTCTATGTGCACTATTATAAGTATTCGACCAGATATGGATGAAATAAATAAACACAATAGTAAAAGGTGATGACAAATTATAAATGGAAAAGAAGCATCTTTTATTACTTTAATTATTTTTTCATCTTAACAATACACTTTCTGAATTGACAAATGTAAAATCTACGGTAGTCGATAAGTGTAACGTGCAGGCCAACTTTGCCTCAGCCGATCCAAGTAGGCTTCAGTCAAGCAAGGCATGTCTAAGTAGGGAGCAAAGTCAGAATCACGAGGCTCAGCTCCATACTGACGGCCAAGTCGGCGAGGATTATAGCATGTACCTTGACGAAGAGCAGCAAGGGGAACGTACATCAAGTATGTCCGCATGGTGATACGAGAAATCTTCCACCAAGGTATCAACCAACGAATATTGACTTTGGAGTATGAATGGATCCAGTCAACCCAGTCAACATATGAAGAAGCAGGATGGAGTAGCTTCCTAGCAGAATGATGATGTGGCAGGTATCTGGCAAAGACCATGGATGGAGTATCAAGCAAACAAAGACACTCCTAAAGCCAAATCTGTGAAGAAAGAGTTAAAAAAAATAAATAAATAAAAAAGAAAAAAAGGGGTCCGCTAAGTTGAAAACCCGCAAGGGCAGCTTAGGAAAAATTAGGACAGCTCGCTATTTCCGAAAACCCACATGGGCGGACTAGGCAAAAATTAGAGCAATAAATAAAAGAATTAAAAAAAAGGAAGAAGAAAAAAGAAAACCTAAATTGAAAACCCGAAAGGGCAGTTTAGATAATTGCCTGAAGTAGCAATGGACTCCCAGTCAGTCTCTTTGACAATCCTGATTTAAATCGGTCTAATCCAACTAAGGTCTCAGCTAAGATCACAGGTACCGGTGACAAGCCTCCTTCCATTTGGTCCATAATATCCAATACTCGTGGTTCAATATCACCGTCAGAAGAAACAACCAAGAATTGACCGAGCGAGCAAAGATAAATCATACGTCACCATGCCTTAGTAGGGGCCAAATGAGAGAGGCAAAAGTCAATCAAAGGGGCAAGTAGAATTTTTTCACCTCTCATCAACCGAAGAACTTCGGGGTTTGGAATTTGAAATAACATCTGCATCTTCTGTTGAGTCTTGGAAATCAATGTGGGTAACGCCATTTGTTGATTATTTGGATATCCAAGGATGGCCTCAAATTCTTCAATCAAGGGACATATTTCAAAGCCATTAATTTTAAATATCCTAGAATCCGTATTCGAAAAGGAAGCCACAACATGTAAGAAGGAGTGGTCCAATTTGACATTTTGAAAACATTTTAAAACATCAAGTTTTGACCATGAAATTTGCTTCCAATGAATGGCATCCATATTCTTAAATAGAATTTTTATCTTCTTTGAATGATGCTCGGTCATGGTGAATGAATAAAGAAAAAATTAAAATTGTTAAAGAGAGTCTTCACGTTGAAAGAGAAAGAATTTTGGTTTTTGTATTGAAATATGGCATGAAGGGTGATTTATATAAAAGAAACAAACCTTTTCCAAAAGTGATAAGGAAAAGGTGATGGGAAAGAATAAGACCATATGCCATAAGGAAAGGAATTAGTGGCAATTTCCTTTACCACATTGGATTGGGTTTAGCAAATGATGTGTATTATAAAATTATGATGTACTGTAATAATAAAAAAAAGGTGTTACAGTAAAGAGGAAAATTGTATTTTTTTTTATTTTTGTACAATATTTTACAATCGCTACAATATTTACCTATCACTAAGAGGGTGGTGGTAGGTCATCAAATAAAGCCTTGAAAAAAATCGTCGCCTGTTGGAGGAGGGAGCAAATCACTCGTCCCGAGTTCGCCCGAAGCGGGAGCACCAAAACCCAGCAAATTACTCATCCCGGGATCACCAGAAGTGGGAACACCAAAATCCCTATTACCTTGAGGTTCTGATCCGTCATGGTCCTCATCAGAAGCAGACGAAAGGATCTCATGGTCATCAGTCTAGGGGCCTCTTGATGAAGAAGCACAGGGATCCCTCATCCCCTGAAATCGGAAGTCTCGAAAATGTTGTTCGGATTGATGATATAAATTTTCAAAATGAGAAGCCTACTGACGACTTGCAGCCAACTCTTCTTGAAGTTTCCTATTTTGCTCTTCGAGCATCTGCTGTGAGCCAAGAAGGAAAAGGTAAGAGCATACATAATCATGCATACATATAGCATAAGTTACTATGAAATAAGTAACGTACCAGGTAGTTCATATCAATGCCCTGCGGATGAGATGGCATATCTGGCGAGCTAGAATGAGCAAATGAAGGGGCAGTAAAAGAAGGTCCAGCCTCATTATCAAATGAGCCAACAGCCTGCAACAATCATTAAAGAGTCAAGAAAAAGAAAGAAGTAGTTGCAAGGGAAAAGTGGTAAAATTTTTACCTGAGAAGTACTGGCCCCGAGATGTAGAACAGACTCTCCTATATTTCCATGATGTTCCTCTTCATCTCTACCCTCATTTTCGTCGAAAATCTCCCGCACACCAACAGGAGATACATCAAAGTTCAAGAGTCTTATTCGAATAAAATGGGCATAAAATGGACCTGGTAAATGGATAAATGACTCGGCACCATAACCATACCGGGCCGACCACCATGCATCCTCCGAAATTAACATAATATTTAAAGTATATTTCGGGATTTGCATTGGAAACCTCCGCCGCTCTGGACCGAGAAACCATTCATAAACTCTCTCCCCGAGAAACCAGCCACTAGACACTGGGCCAGCAATAATTCGACGAGAATGTTGGAAAGACAGTGCAGCCCTCATCAAAGGAAACCAGTTTGCTCGCTCTTCTGGGCTCCACCAGGCCAAATTCACCTACAAAATAACATAAGGTAAGTAAAACTTTCACATAAAATTTAAAGCATACTAATGTTATTTTACCTGGTCCCAGGTTAAGTGGCTCAACACATAGCGGTGAGTATGCACATGATGAGAGCCGGGAAAGTCCACACGATCAGACAACCAGAAATTTAATCTTAGATGCCCGACTCTCTCTCGGAAAATATCGGGTACCCTCACAATGTTATGTTCATATGCCCATATCTACAACAATGATAGTAAAGATCAAATTCATGCAAGAAAAGAGTGGAAATAACATTGGTGAAGGAAAAGAATACCTCGATAACCGCCATCAAGCCGACAAAAGACTTCTTATTTCGGCAAAGTTTATCAAGACCATGGTAAAGACACGCGAGACCAGCTTCACCCAGCCAGAAGATGGTACCATTCTGAAATAAGAAAGGGCACTCAACACTGATAAGTGAATGGAGGATTCAGTACTGCCTAAGATGGTCGACCCAAGCAGATATAACAAAAATCCTCGAGCATACTGTTTGGCCCTGTCTCTGCCAACCCGTCCTTCGTAGTTCATCCAATAACTACAATTTTTTTTTATTTTTATCTTAAAAGGCCCTTTATATGATGGTTCCATACCAATTAATTCCTGAATTTCTTCAAATGTTAAAATATCATTGGTCAGAGGGACCGAAACACCATCATATCAAAGGCCGGTTATGGCGGTAAAATCGACCGGACCAATTGTCATCTCTCCAATAGGCAAGTGAAAAGTGTGGGTTGTATCCAACCATCGCTCTGTAAGTGTCTGGACTACGCTCTGGTCTATTTGATATTCCTCGGATGGCAATTGTAAGATGAACTGCTCAAAGCCGCAATCTCGAATAATCCACCTTACCCGAGAAGGCACTACATCGTACCATTGTCGGGCTTTGTAAATACACCCTCTAGCCCGAATAACGCAACGATCATGCTAACACAAGACCCAAGTAAGTTAATACCAGGTAAGTACGTATTATTCTATCTACTTAACTTAATTTATTTTTCACAATAAAAATAAACAAATAAAAATTAAAAAATAAATATAACAAAAAAATACAACGAAAAAATCAAGAGAAATAAAAAAGAAAATAATAATTACCTGGCTCTTTTGATTGGAACTGCGATGGAGCGGCATTCCGGCCAATATATCTAAATTTTCATCTTCATGATGCCGAATAAACTCCAATAACTCGGTAGTAGACTGAGTCCCTGACCTCGAAGCATGCATTGTTTTTGAAAAATATGTGCTAAAATTGAAAGAAATTTGAGAAAATTATGAAATTGAAATCATGCTGTGAAATGAAATGAAGGAATGGTGGCTTTTTATAGAGAAACGACAAGCAAAAAACTAAATTCAAAACTGTTCATGAATAGTAATTTTTTACTATTCATGAATAGTAAACTTTACTATTGATGAATAGTATATTTTACTATTCATAAATAGTATTTACTATTTATAAATAGTAAATACTATTTGATACTATTTGCTAATAGTAAATTTACTATTTATAAATAGTAAATAGTGCATGAATAGTGACTACACAGTAAATAAACAGTAAATTCAATTATTCACTTTGATCATTCAAATAATTGCGGATATATAAATATTTTTACACCCAGGGGGCAATAAGAAGAATTATGCATAAAAATTAGCCAAACTTTTTAAAATAAAAAATTATTAGCTCGGGTCCAGAACCCAAATTTTCTTTAGGTCCAGAACCTAAAATTTGTTTCTAAGTCCAGAACTTAGCTCGGGTCCATAACTTAAATTTTCGTTAGGTCCAGAACCTAGAATTATCCCTAAGTCTAGAACTTAGCTCGGGTCCAGAACCCAAATTTTCCTTAGGTCCAGAACCTAGAATCTTTTCTAAGTCCAGAACTTAGTTCCGGTCCAGAACCCAAATTTTTCTTAGGTCCAGAACTTAGAATCTTTTCTAAGTCGAGAACTTAGCTCGGGTTCGGAACCCAAATTTTCCTTAGGTCCAGAACCTAGAATCTTTTCTAAGTCCAGAACCCAAATTTTTCTTTTGGTCCAGAACCTAGAATTTATTTCTAAGTCCAAGAATTTAGCTCGGGTCCAGAACCCAAATTTTCCATTAGGTCCAGAACCTAGAATTTATTTCTAAGTCCCAGAACTTAGATCGGGTCCAGAACCCAAATTTTCCTTAGGTCCAGAACCTAGAATTATCCTTGAGTCCATAACTCAAACCAGGTCCAGAACCCAAAACCTCCACCATCTCAAAAATTAAGTCTTGTTATTTTTCACTCTCTTTCACTAAAGTTTCAGATCATTCAAGTAAGGGGCAAACTGTAGACCCTTAATTTTTGACCCAGTCCTGTCCAATATATTTTGTTTGGTCCAAAATAATTTTTGTGTTGTCTAATATATTTTAATTGGTCCAAAATAATTTTTGTTATCTTAATTAAATAATTTTTGCTTTAGTATCTAATTTTTATTAATAAAAAATAAAAATAAACAAATAAAAATAAAATAAAATAAAATAAAATAAAAACGAAAAAATCGGCGATGAAAAAATCATCGACAAAAGTCAGCGCGGGCTCGTGGGCATTTCGCCCGCAGAAGTTGCCTGCGGGCAAAATGGCTCGCAGGCCTGTTTCGCCCACGACAGCTTTTTTGCCAGCGCAATTTTTCCTGCGGAAATTTTTTTCTCCAGCGCAATTTTTCCGTAGCAGTTTTTTTTCGCCAGCAAAATTTTCCGATGCAAATTTTCCGAAACCTAATGCAATTAGGTTTTAGTTTCCTTTTCTTAAAAAATAATGTATGCCGTGAGCAACTAGGAAAAAACCATAAAAACTTCTATAAATAAGGAGGCAGAGAGAGGGAAAAAAACAATCAGAAATTGGGACAAAAATTGGGAGAGTTTGGAAACCGAATATGTGACGGAAAACTTTAATCAAATCTGAATTTCTGAGAGACGAAGAAGCAAAGCATTAACAAATCATCAAAGGCAGCAACTGCCTTTGTTTTTGTTCATCCAAGAAGAACAATTTTTGGAGGAACCATCAAAAGGAGGTATGTATTAATTGTTATATTTTTTCACAGTAGCTAAGATGAGAAAATTGTGTCTTTCAAAATCAAAAATCCCAGAACCTTAATTCCCTTTGTTCAAAGTTTAAAAATACTAATTCGTTGTTTTATTTTCCCAAAAGACTTAAAATTGTTATTTTTACTTCTTCAAAATCTTAAAACCCTAATTGAACATGTTTTTCAACAAAACCAAAATATGATTCTGTTTCTTACAACAAACCCTAAAAACACCTTTTTTTTATTTAGATAAACCTTAAATCGTTGGTAAAACTTTCATAAAATTATCAATTGCCTTTTTCAAACACTAAACCCAAATGCAACTTCCAAACCTAAAACAATGAACCCTAACCCCTTTAAAATCTTAAACCTTAATTTTTTCTAAACTCTAATCCTTTAAAACTTTAAAAACCATAAAACACAAATATTTTAATTTCACACAGTAAGCTTGAAATCACAAATCAAAAGTATTTTAAAGAGTCCAAATTCTAGTTTCATGATTTTACATAACAAACCCTAGTTTGGTTAATCAAAGAATTTTATCAACCTTTTAAACCATAAAATCCTCAATCTATTTTAATTCTCTTAAAGTCACAGTAGCCAAATTCCATTAATTTCAAAACCCTAAACACATGAAATAAAGAGCCCTAAATGGAAACAATAGCTATAATTGAAATTTTATTTGCCTTATTCAATTCTATATTTGATTATGCTTTGATTTATTTCTTATGCTTTAATTTATTTAAGTTCAATGCTTGGTTCATTTAATTTATCATGGATGGATGTTTACTTTCTATTGATATTTAATATCTTTGATGAATGATTTATTTATGATGAATAATTATTTACTTTTATCAATTTATTTAGATTTCCAAATGTTGTAAGAAGTATGTTTCCACTTGGTGGGTACCTCATTAGTTAAATATCATGTAATTTAATTTGCTTTTCTGTTTTAGAACCTGTGTAGAGGATATGTTTCTACCTTTCAGTGGGTGTCCTATTTAGGCATGTGATGTAAGGGCATGTTTCCATCTTCGGATGGGTGTCCATTTATTTGTTTTGTTTTGTTTCGACATTGCTTTGATTTTAATATAATGATGCTTTTCTTTTAATTATTGTGTGTAATATGGATAATGTTGTTATATTTAAGAATTTTATAATATTAAGACCTGTAAAGGAGGCCGGTTCCAATGAACCGGGCATTGTGGGTGTGCTGGGCCATTTCTCACCTTCCTCACACGTACCCAACTTTCCAAACCCATTAGGTGATTGGGGATTCCTTAGGAATTGAGTCATCCACCCCTTTCTTTTTCTCGGCCCGTCCAGGTGGCGACTCCATTTTCTCCAGATTTATGTCCGAGTTCTCTAAGGCCCCGAGCCTAAACAGTACCGAAGTCGCAAGAACCATTTCACCGGGAGTGGGGAAAAAAATCCTCGCTCACACTTATCTTGAAATGTGAACATCTACATATTATTGAATAATAATTGTTAGTTTATTAGTAAAAACCAATCAAAAAGATAAATATTTAATGCAATCGCAAATAAGTACTTGTAACAGAGCTTTGGCTTGTGCTTCTTCATTAGGTTCCAATTTTTTAATCACTTTTCGAACTCCCATCATTACATCAACATTTCTATGACATGATATTCGTGATTATATTGATATTAGGGATTGAAGTAATAACCTAAAATAAAATTTTTCAAAAGAAGTTAGATTTAGATAATGAAAATTTATAGTTAATGTAATATATAATTAAAAAAATGCACAAAATTTGTTGATATATGTTAAGTCACTTACCAGCGGAGTGCAAATCATGATCCAATTGAAAATTCCAACTTGAAAAAATGATTTTTGAATAATTTCTCCAATACCATCAATTTTATTTAATTGCAAGTTTAGCTCGATCAACTGCCTCATAAATAAAACCTATCGTTGGCTTGTCATCCCAATCTACCAATCTCAAACATTTAGAAAGGTCACTTGAACTTTTAATATTTCGTTTGCATTGGATCAAAAATTTCTACCTTCTCTACTTTCACCCAAAATTATATCACGAATATCAATGGTAATTCTATTGGTCATTCTCCCATATCTAGAACTCACCTAAGCTTCTGATTCAAACATATGCTTCAAATTATGATACCGGGTCTTAGAATTTCTCTTCCATCAGTGAATTTATTATATAATTTTCCATCCAATTATGATTGTATATGAACTGGGTGATTTGCTTTATCTGCTAAATAACTTCACTTTCCATACTTCTCTTTCCAATATTCTCCAAAATCAAATCAATGCAGTGAGCGCTATAAGCTATCCAATATAAATGTTTGTATCTCCTATAATCATTTTTCTAGCATATTTAACTGTAGCATCATTGTCAGTCACAATTTGGATAATCCTATCCTCACCAACTTCTTCTATTAATTTCTTCTTCAATTTAAAATAATAGTGTGTATCCTTCTTCAGTACATCAGATGCATTAACTGACTTATGAAAAACTATGTCACAATTTGAATATATGAGAAAGTTAATTAGAGTGTCCAAGCATCACATCAGATGGACACACCTCTCTCTTTCCATATTCCACCAAATGAAGCAATGCACTCCTTCGGGAAGCTAAACCTTTAAAAGTTCATATGGTGTTGGTGGCAGAATATTAGGACTCACCTTATATGCAATTAGTAATAATGGTGCCGTTCAAGGGGATGCTACAATATGGAAAGGTAATCAATTATGAATAATAAAATGACCCATTATATTAGTCAGTTTATCTTTATTTTTCTTAAACTGGCATGTGTTTATTGTAGATTATTTCTTCTTGTCTCTTTCTGCCTCCAAATCAATCTCAACAACTCTTAACATTTTTGTTGGTATAGACAAGTCATAATATTTATTTATTTTGTTGATCCCTCAACTCTGACAGATGCAGAATGCCTCATTGAAGGTTTTAAATTTCTTTTTGTACTAGAACCACCTACATTATAATTATTGCATCTATTTCTTTTTATATGAATCCATTTCAAGCTGTATCATACTTTCTCGTCTTGCCTATTCAAATTCAGAGTCGCCATCATCATCATCAGTGTCCTCAACATTAATATGCATAATTTCCTCTTCTAAGGCTTGTTTTTGTGCTTTTTTTATTTTTATTTTTTTCTGCAAAGTCTGCTAGGAATTTTTTTTCATATCTATCCTAATTTCTTTTGGTACTTTAGGATAAGTTGAAATATCATATGATATTACAACTAAGTGTTGCTTAAAACGTGTTATCCCACTAGTCACCAATCCTCCATAAAATTTGCAATATATTTTCGATCTAGGTTGTTCAGTGGGAGTAGCAAATCTCCAACCAATATTATCACTTGGCTTTCAGTTTGTATTACGTTGTTTTGCTCGATTGCGTGGCATATTTGCTATACATAACCAAATTAAAAACACTGAATTTTTTATAAATACAAGTATATAAATTTATTTTAAAATTCCAAGTCTTAATAATTGTAATTTTCTTTTAAATCATAATATATAATTAATAATATTTTATAAATTTAAACATACATTCTACTTATATAAAAAAATAATTCTAAATTTTTTTTTAGAAGATATCATGCAAATAAAATTAAAAATAATTCTAAAATCAATTAACTAAGTCCATATCATTTAATCAATCATGAATAATTATTTAAATTTAAACACATATTCTACTTATATAAAAATAATTTTAAAATTTTATGTTTAGAAGATATCAAGCAAATAAAAGAAAAAAAAATTTAAAACCAATTAACTAAGTCCATATCATTTAATCAATGATGAATAATTATTTAAATTTAACACATATTCTACTTATAGCAAAAATAATTCTAAAAATTTATTTTCTCAGATATATGCCAATAAAACAAAAAAAATTATATAATCTAACTTTCTTAATTTTTAATAAATAATATTAAATAAATTTTGTTTACAAAATAATAATAACGTATAATTTGGTGTTAAACATTAACCAACTTTTGATTTCTTCCAAAGCTTTTAAATACTTCATGTTCTAAATAGCATATATTTTTTTTTTTTCAAAAACTTCTCTCTTCCTACTAGCAACAAACAAAAAAGAATAGATCGATATGCAACTAATATATTTATGGTCAAATTTATGTAGGTTAGCTTAAAAATTGCAAATAAAATATCAAATTGAAGCTCATGAAAAAATAGTCTCAGTGGCAATTGTCTCACAAAAAAAGGTTAGAATAAGCTGAAAAATTGATCGAAAAGTGTCACCAGCGGTCTTAATCAGACAATGCGTCCATCCTCCTCCGACATCATCCGATGACGATTCAACTATCCTAAGAATATTCATCAATGGCACAATCAACCTAGTCAGTGCATGTCACTCTCCGATCATCAGAAGTGGGTGGATCTGGGAAATGGTTGAAGGCACTGTTTGGTCTCTCTCAAATCTGCAGATAGCTTGCTCTTAATAGTGATTGGTCAAATTTCTCTCTCTCTCTCTCTCTCTCTCTCTCTCTCTCTTCACTGATTGGTCAAATGATTTTTATATACATTCATTACATTATTGATTTATATAAATTTTAAAAGAAGTAGTAAAGCAAGTATAGGTAGTAAGCCTAATAGTAAACTCACTTAAACTTTCATCAAATATCTTAGGTTTGAGCCACTGCTTTGCTGCATTTTTTTCCTTTTCTATTTTATTTTTATAATTTAAATATTTTATCATTAATTAATTATTTTTTTTTCAATTTTTAATATTTATTTATTAATTAATATTAATATTAATATTATTTATTTATTTATTTATTTTTTTCGTATTTTTTATTTTTTTATTTATTAATTGTTTCAATTTCTTCTTCTTCGAGTTTCTTCCACAACAAACCAGTTTGCCCAAACTCAAATTTTCAATCTCTTGTTCTTCTTTTCCTATAAAACCAAACCACCCTCTCTTCTTCTTCTTCTTCTTCTTCTTCAATTCTCTCTCTCTCTCTCTTTTTTTTTTTTTTTACTTTTGCAAAAACCAATTAACTAAACTACCATATCAAAATATCTTCTTCTTCCTTCCAAAGTCGATTCATCCATAAGCAAAACACTTCGAATTGGCCTATTTGACGATTCAATGATTCTTAGAGGAAATTCATGGTGATTTATAAGATTTAGAAAATCCCATCCCTAAATTAGCATAAATTATATTGGGAACCTTTAAATCCATTAAATATTGGTTGTTCCAATTTGAAACTACAGATATTTAAAACCATGGTTTCACCCTTACCCATTAGGATGCTCAAGCCTCTAACGCAATGGTGACAGGTAATCTTTCTATATGTTCTTTAGAGGCATGCGTGTTGATAGATATGGGTGTTACATACTCCTTTGTGTCCCCTAGATTTGTAGTAAAACTTGACATAATACCTACCTGTTTAGAGTGTCCCTTATTTGTTGCAACTCTTATGAGTAATTCCTTGTTGATAGATACAACCTTTATGTCTTGTCAATTTCTAGTAGAGGGAAGAATTCTACCTGCTAACTTGATTTTTCTCGATGTGATGGATTTTGACATATTTCTTGGTCTAGATTGGCTATCAACTTATTATGCCACCTTTGATTATTGTAATAAAGAGGTCATCTTTCAAATACCGGGTGATTCATGATTTTCTTTTAAAGGGGACAAAAGTACTATACCATATAGCATTGTCTCAGGCATTAATGTCAGAAAGATATTGCACTGTGGCTGTCAAGGGTATTTATCAGTCATCAGAGATGTCTCTGCAGATGTTGAAAAGTTAAAAATTGTGCCAATGATGAATGAATTTTCACATGTTTTTCCTAAAGAGTTTCCAGGATTGCCTTTTAAAAGTCACAAAATTTTGTATCGATGTAGTTCTTAGCATAATTCCTATATCTAGACCACCTTATAGGATGGCCCATGCAGAGTAGAAGAAACTCAAAGAAAAATTGCAAGATTTTTTGGATAAGGGATTCATATAACCTAGTACTTTGCCTTGGGGCACTCCTATGTTGTTTGTGAAGAAGATGGACGGTACTATGCATCTTTATATTGATTACAGGCAGTTGAACAAGGTTACAATAAAGAATAAGCATCCCCTTCCTAGAATTGATGACTTGTTCGATGACCTTCAGGGTGCTCAATGTTTTTCCAAATTTGATCTTAGCTTGGGATATCATCAATTGAGGATCAGGAAGGAAGATATACCTAAGACAATAGTCAAGACTCGGTATAGTCATTATGAATTCTTGTAATGTTTTTTGGAATCACTAATACATCAGTTGTGTTCATGGATTTGATGAATAGGGTGTTCAAGCCATTCTTGGATCATTTTGTTATTGTTTTTATTGATGATATCTTGGTATATTTGTTTTGATCATATATGTATATATATTTAGGTTAATTTTATTGGCTTCAAGTTAATTTTTCTCTTAATTTGTGTTTAAAGTTTGCTTGAAGTGTTTGATTTAGATGGAAGCTCAAAAGAATGAATTGAAGGATCAAAAAAGTGGAAAAAGCATGTGACACACCCAAGAGACACGACCAAGCCGTTGGCCGTGTCCCTCATCCAAGGCAACACACATGACACGGCCTGAGTTAACAAGCCAATGGCCGTGTCCTTCAAAACAAATTGGTAGAAGCAGACATTGGGAGAAGACACTACCAAGCCACTGGTCGTGTCTCACTTGATGAAGCCAAGAGTGAAACCAAAGAAGCAAAGGCAAATGTGAACACACCCAAGAGACACGACCAAACCATTGGCCGTATCACATGACACAGCCAAGGCCTTGGCCGTGTCTCATCTAAAGAACAAAGCAAGGATGGAAGCATAGTGGAGAACACACTCAAGAGACATGGCCAAGACACTGGCCATGTCCCATGACACGGCCAGGGCCTTGGCCATGTCTCACACGAAAAAGAAAGGAGATTTTGAGGTAGCCATGGACACATACTTGGCCGTGTCCATAAGAAAATGAGTGACACGGCCAAGTCACTCATGACTTGGCCGTGTCTTGTGAGAATTCTTTCAATCATTTTGCACGAATTGGGGGACAAGATGGGGAAAAATATGTGATATCTTTTAAAAAAGAAACAATAAAAGATCAAAAAGTTTGCCTAATTTATGGAAAAAAATTATAAAATAAAGAAAAAGTTGAGAGACAAAGTATGGTGTGTGAGTTGGCAATAGATGGATGTTTCTTAAAAAATTAAAAGAAGATGAGAGTGGAGAAGTATATACACGTTGGCTATTTTTGAAGAAGGGGTGCTGAGTTTTGTTCTTGATTTTTCAAGAGGAAAGACATCATTTTCTCTTCATCTTCATTCCCATTCATCCTTCATTTCTTCCATAGATAAGAGCCAATCAATATTGGGGATTAAATTGAGTGAGCAAGTGTCTTAGACAATTAGGGTTTGAAGAAAGCTTGATTGGAGATGAAGCTTGAGAAAGTTACATTCCATCCTTCAAGAGGAAAGCCATTGATTTAAGGAGCTTGAAAGTTGTTCATCACACATCAAGGTGGAAGCTAGGAGGAAGACAAGTAGTCCAACTTTTGGCATCTACAAGGGGTTTTTCATATTCTCTCTTTTGATTCATTTCTATATTATTGTTTTTTTATTATGAACACTAATATTACAATGTATAATTTCGATTTGATGAATATTGAGATGGATATTTGTTTTAAATTGATGATGAGCTAATTCACTCATGCCTTGGGTTGTAGTAGATTTAATTAGATGACTTGATTTGATAATTCCATTAGTATACCTTGTTGTTGGTTGATTGCATTGGATTGAATGTTAGGTTGATAGATTGGCCACCTATTAATCACTTAATATTGAGCGATGGACGGAGAGGTGAAATTCGATATTGAAACTATGTAATCAACTACCCTAAGAATGAATTAGAAATATAGGTTCTAGGATTTATTAATTTGCAAATTCAAAACAATTGGTTGTTAATTCATGAATGTGAACACTAATAAATTGGTAATCACTAATTAAACTCAAGGAACAAATTAAAATACAAGGTTATACTAATGGATAATTTGAGAATTAAGCTTTAATTAAATTGATCTACAACCCTAGGAACCATTCCTAGAATTGAATTGATCTCATACAACTACCACTCATTTTACTTTTAAATTAAATTCGCTTTTCACCATTCCAACATATCACACTCTTGCTTTTAAATTTACTTGTCAATCAAACTATTGCAAACAATTCCTTCCTTGTGAGACGGCCTTAGGGCGATCACTGTTACTACAACTACCTTGTATACTTGCGAGTGTCGCTTGTAATAGTAATAAATCGAGTGCAACAATATTCAAGGTCGCTAGCAAACCATGCACATCATTTGAGAATGGTTTTACAAACTCTAAGGAATCATCAATTATATGCTAAGTTTTCCAATTGTTAATTTTGGTTATATAGTGTGACATTTTTGGGACATGTTGTTACTAAGGATGACATTATGGTGGAACCTAAAAAGGTTAAAGCTATTACAAATTGGTTATAGCCAACAACTGTTATCGAGGTTTGTAGTTCTCTAGGATTGGCAAGATATTATTGTCACTTTGTTTAGAATTTCTCAAGGATAGCAGTTTCTTTAACTCGATTAACTCATAAGAATGCCAAGTTTGTGTTGACTGAAGCATATGAGGACAGTTTCCAAAAATTGAAGGATTGTCTTGCTTTTGCTCTAGTGTTAGCCTTGCTTCAAAAATGGGTGGTTATACCATTTATTATGATGCTTTAAGAATTGGTCTTGGGTGTGTATTGATGGAACATGGTAGAGTAATTGCTTATGCCTCTCGTCAATTGAAGAAATATGAGCATAATTATCCTACTCTTGACATAGAAATGGCAACAGTAATCTTTGCACTGAAAATTTGGAGACATTACTTATATGGTGAAACTTGTGAAATATACTCAAATCACAAAAGCCTGAATTATATCTTGATCATAGGGATTTAAATATGAGGCAGAGAAGATGGATGGAATATCTAAAGGATTATGATTGCATTATCCTTTTGTAACCCTAAATACGTATAATATGCATACCCTGTATATATAAAATACATATCTAAGGCATAAAGATACTACAGTAATTACATTTAGAAACCCTCACTTTAATATTAAAAATAATTTATAAATTATAAAAGAAAATTCTCAGGGAGAATTTCACAGGAGTTTTGCCTGTAATTTTAATATTCCCCAAAAGCAAATAACATAACATGCGAATAAAAATTTAACACTCCCAACAATTCCATTTCATTTAAACATCCTCCCAATTGTCCAAAACATTACCAAAACACACTCAAATTATTTATCTTTATTTATATATATATAAACCATAATTCCAATTTTTTGTTTAATACACAAGTGTTGAGAATCAAAATACATAAACTGAAATACTTATAAACCATAATTTTACATGTATGAAATCGACATTGTTGGTCTTATGGTACTAAAGATCTCTAATGATCACCCATAGCCTGAATCTCTTTGGTGAGCAATTCTCTCACTTGCGTGATTCATACAATCGCGCTAAACATACAACATAGTGGTATATATTTCCGCGGTATATATTTTCGCAACAATATATATATATATATACATTTAAAAACTTATCCTCATAATGTAATTTGAAATATCAAGATAATTATCATTTGTTCTATAATTCATTCATCACAGATATATATATATATATATATATTCAATCTCACTAACACATACACACATTCACACATACACACATTGGGCCCAATAACCCTTATACAATTATCATGTCCCTTTATCACATCAATTTCACTACCCAGCTTTGATGAAATCCATTTTTAGTTTTAATCTCATGACTTAGCTATGCTCAGGTCTGTCAATGCATGCATAATCAATCTCTACAGTATTGGACAAGTAATTGTATAGGGTTAACAAACACACATAAACACATAATATTTTGTCACACTTTTTAGCACATTTTCCATTTCCCAAGTGATCAACCTTATCATGACCACTTCTACATCACACTTTTATGTTCTCATTTCATTTGTCAATTTCCCATTATTTCATAACCAATTACCACATTATCAACCATATAACTTAACACATTATTCATTTTTCATCTTTTTCAACCATTTTAAGCATATTTCACTTTAAGTACATAACCATTATATAGCCATTCTACAATGGCTTACCTTTACAATTTCATACATTAAACACATTCTTTATTTGTATAATACTCATATCCTACCAATACCAAAATGAATGTGACATAACACATTCACATACCACAATGTGTTATGTCAACAATAATTATATTAAAACCATATTTAATTAAATTATGTACTAATCTTATTTAATTCCCAAATTCCCTTCAAAACTCTTTCCAAGTCAAAATCCTAAACTCCACCACTTTTACCACTTTGGCCTACACACACATAACCCAACAACAAGCAATATTATTCATTTAAAATCACTTTCTATGCTCAATGTATATTAATCTATCATTATTTATACAAATTTCCATCAAAATCCCATTAAAACCTCTTATAACAATTGAACTTTTCAAAATTCATTTATTCAAGAAAAATATTATATTACCAAAACTCAACAAAAATAAGTTAAAAGTAAAACTTTGCACCCCACACATAAAGATTCACATTGTCCCAATGTGAATATGCACAATGTAAAAGGGAAAGAGTTAGGTAAAACTTGCATTCTATTGTTTTACAGTGTGAGACAAAGTGCTACTTTATCCTTACCAACAATAAACATTAATTGTTAAAAAAACAAAATAACGATAAATAGAAGATAACAAAACATAAGGTTTTAATAACTAAAAATAGTAACTGAAACATCTGAAAAATAGAAAATAAATAAATAAATTAAACTTTCAATAAGTTGAAGCTAGTCGAAGCTATTGTGGTGGAGGTTGTGACGATGATGCAGTCGAGGGATGAAGGCTGAAAATCTTGGCCAAGTTGCTGTTGATGAGCTCCAATGTTTGAGTATCTTGACATGATTGCGATCAGCTTTGTTCTCTAGGGCTTCTATCCTGTTAATCAATTTATAATTTTTTCGAACTGGGGTATCTTCTCCAAATTCCTCATCAACTCTTTGTCATTTTTTTTCGGTCCCCCCTTTGTGATTGGTTCACCAAAAGCCATCACATATGAGCCTCCACTCTTGGTTATCATACACATTTTCTCTAGAGTGGTAATATTAAGCAAGTCACTGCCCAAAATCCTTTGCATGTTGCAACTATTAGAATCAAAGTCTTTATCAAGAGCCATGGCAAGGATGGTTATCAATCCACCAATACAAATTGCACCCTTTTTTATGTGCCACATTATCAAAAACTTCTACTAACCAATATCTAGTGCTCACAGATGTAGCATTATTAGCATAATTTAAGAAAAATAGCTCACTAAGTTCAACTACCCCAGGACTTTCCTTTCTAGTAAAAAAGCTACAAGCCATGAATCGGTGCAAGTATCTCAATGTAGGGTTTTTCAATTTAGTTGCTTTGGCCGATTTAGCCACATAAATTCTGCATGATCTTAATGCTCCCTATGCAAATTATTGCTTAAAGTCCTTAGGTACAGTTCTTTCCCCCTCTTAATTAAAACTAAATATGTCATTCAAGCACTTAATATCAATCATATATGATTTGCCGTTCAATTTGAATCCTAGCGTAGTGCAAAGCTTAGATACATCTCTTTCTACTTTAATAGAGGAAAGAAACTCAATAGTTAGCTCTTGAAATTGCAAAGGTTTAAGGCTGATGAATTTCTCCCAATCTAGGTTCTTCACATACATAGTGGAATTTTCCCTAATTTGTAAAGCATTGAGAGGAAGAATCCCCGAGCTTAAAAGGTCAATCTTCTTTAAGAAGATGAAGAAGATGATGGAGGTTGCTTTCTTCTATGGTGAGACACCATCTTTGTTCTTAGTATCTTGTTCTTGCTAGAAATGGAACGAAAGAGTGTTTAATGGTGTTTTGTTGAAGAAAAATCAAGAAATGTGATGAAAATTTTGAGTTTTGGGGGATGGGTTATGTCTTGGCTGTGCTAGTGTCGGTGGAGGAGAAGGAAAAAATGGAGTTTTAGGGTTTGAATGAGAGAGAAGTAGGGAAGAGGGTCAGGTTTTAAAAGTTTTAAAATGAGTGACATGGCTAAGTTGTACTTGTCTTAGCTGTGTCGTGGGTTGTTTGGATTGGACACGACTATGAACACGGTCAAGCTGAGTGGCTGTATCCAGTTCTGTGAGATCTGGTCTTCAAAGGATGGAAGGGGACACTACCAAATTGTTTTCCTTGTCTTGGTCATGTCACAAGATATTAGGCTTTGTTTTCTACTATGTAAAAATAGCATTTGGGAAATGGCAATGACATGATCATTGACACAGCCATGTCATCTGGCCATGCCTGCTACTGTCAATTTAAACATTTTGAACAAATTATTGTTTTGGTCGTGTCTTCTCTGTCTTCGTTGTGTCTCTAGGTGTGTAAGCTCCTACCCAATTTTGTTCAACCTTTTTCCTTCATTTTCTTCTCTTGAAACTTAATCACAACAAATATACCCATCAGAGTACCTATTCCATTCAATTTATTAACAACTTTCAGAAACCAAAATGAAAATTTAGAAATCCAAAGTACGGAGAATTAATTAAGAAGAGAAATACAAACTGATAGGTTGCCTCCCATTGAACACTTCTTTAACATTGTATAGCTAGACGTGATTGCGCTAGGCATCAACAAGTACCATACTTTCAATGGGTCTTGCAACCTCAAGCTCATCCAAATAGGGTTTCATCCTTTGGCCATTTACCTTAAAAGTCTCTTGGGTTTTTAAGTTCAATAGTTCAACAACTCCATACGGGAATACCTGAACCACCTGAAACAGCCCACTCCAACGGGACTTTAATTTCCCAGGGAACAGTCTCATTCTTAAATTAAACACAAGGACCTTCATCCCGGGCTCAAAATTTCTTCTTAAGATCATTTTATCATGGGTTGCCTTAGTCTTCTCCTTGTAGATCTTTAAGCTCTCATAAGCCTCATTTCTAAGCTCATCCTATTTAGAAATTTGCAACATCCTTTGTTCCCTTGCCCATCTAAGTCCATATTTGTAGCCTTAATTGCCTAATAGGTTTTGTGCTCTAATTTCACTGGCATGTGACATGCCTTTCCAAAGACTAGATGATATGGAATCATTCCCAAAGATGTTTTAAAAGCTGTCTGGTAAGCCCAAAGTACTTTTGGAAGACTGATTGCCCAATCCTTCTTGGTGACACTCACTGTTTTCTCTAAAATTTCCTTGATATGCTTATTAGAGATTTTTACTTAGCCGGATGTTTGGGGATGGTAAGGAGTGGCCACTTTGTGTCGAATATCCATCATGGTCCTCAGCTTTTCAAACACTTGTTGCAAAAGTGGCTTCCTCCATCACTAACTATAGCCTTAGGGGTTCCAAACCTACTAAAAAATGTAATCTTTCAAAAATTTTAAAATAACATTAGCATCATTGGTCTGAGTGGGGATAACCTCTACCTACTTGGACACATAATCAACTGCAACAAGGATGTACTCGAACCCAAAAGATTTTGGAAATGGACCCATAAAATCAATACCCAAACATCAATAATTTCAACCATAACAAAGGTAGAGAGAGGCATTTCATTCTTTTTACTTATGTTTTATACTCTTTGGCACATATCACATCTCATACAAAAATTATAAGCATCTTTAAAAAGAGTAGGCCAATACAAATCACTTTGAAGAATTTGCTTGGTGGTTTTCTTACCTCCGAAATGTCCTCCACAATACATGTTCTGGTAGAATTGCAGCACTTGCAATTGTTCTTCCTCTGGCACACATCTTCTGATTATCTCATCCCTGCAGATTCTAAACAAATATGGCTCATCCTAAAAATAATACTTACAGGAATGTAGAACCTCTTCCTAGCCTGAAATTTCAAGTCTTTCCTAACAACACCACAAGAAAATATTCTCAAGAGTAATTTATGCATCATAATCATTAAGGGTAGCCTAGAAAGATGGTCAGCCACTATATTTTCACTACCCTTCATATCCTTGATTTCTACATCAAACTCTTGTAGTATAAGAACCCATCTAATGAGCCTAGGTTTACCTTGTGGTTTGGTTAACAAATATTTTAAAGCCATATGGTCTGAAAATACAATGACTTTGATCCTGTCAAATAGGATCTATACTTATCAAATGCAAACAACACAACCAATATTTCTTGCGCAGTGGTTGTGTAAGTTACTTGTGCATCATTCAAACATAAACTTGCATAATAAGTTACATGCAAGAGTTTATTCACCCTTTGTCCTAGTACAACTCCTATAGCATAGTTTGAAGCATCATACATAATTTCAAAGGGCAAATCCCAATTAGGAGCAACAATCAAAGGGGCATAAGCTATTTTTTCTTTCAAAATGTTAAAAGCTTTTTAGCACTTATCATTAAAGACAAATGGAACATCTTTTCCAAGAAAATGACACAAAAGATGTGATATTTTTGAAAATTCCTTTATGAACCTTCTATGAAATCCAACATATCCCAAAAAATTTCTAATTCCTTTAACAGATATGGGAGGTGGCAAATTAGCAATCAAGTCAATTTTGGCCTTGTCCACCTGAATGCCCTTACTAGATACAACATGCCCAAAAACTATACCATGATCTACCATGAAATGATTCTTTTCCCAACTCAAAGTTAAATTGCATTCAATACACCTTTCAAGTACAAGAATCAATTTTTCAAAGTAATCATCAAAGTAAGTGCCAAAACAGAAAAATCATCCATAAATACCTGCGAGTGGGGATTTTTACCCCCACTTATAGTGGAATGGTTCTTGCGACTTCGGCACTGTTTAGGCTTGGGGCCTTAGAGAATATGGACCTAAGTCCAAAGAAAATGGATGACTCGATTCCTAAGGAATCCCCAACCCCTTATTGGGTTACGAAAGTTGGATACGCATGGGGAAGGTGAGAAATGGCCCAGCACCGCCACAACCCCCGGTTCATTGGAACCGACCTCCTTTACAGGTCTTAATATTATAAAATTCTTAAATATAACAATATTATCCATATTACATGCAACAATTGAAATAAAGCATCATTATATTAAAAATCAAAGCAATGTCTAAAGAAAGCAAGTAAATGGACACCCATCCGAAGATGGAAACATGTCCTTACATCGTTCATATCTAAACTAATAGGACACCCACCCAAAGGTAGAAACATGTCCTTTACATTGGTCCAAAATATAAAAGCAATTTAAATTACATAGAACTTAATTAATGAGGTACCCACAACGTGGAAACATACCTCTTACAACATTTGGAAATCAAAATAAATCGATAAAAGTAAATAACCATTCATCATAAATAAATCATTCATCAAAGATATCAATCAAAATATAAAATAAACATCCATCCATGATAAATTAAATAAATCAAGCATTGAAAATAAATCAAAGCATATAATGAACTACACAATCAAATCTAAAAATAAAGCAAGTAAAGACACACATTGAGGTTTACTGTTTCTATTTAAAATTCTTTAATTAATATATTAGGGTTTTGGAATTTTAGTATTTTAGTATTTGTTTAACCTAGTGTAAAAGTTTTGAAAAATTGGAATGAATTAGGGTTTCATGAATCAAATTAGGGTTTAGGAGTAACATTATTAAATTAGGGTTTTAGGATATTAAAACATTAGGTTTATAGTTCTTGGTTACTGGATTGTTATTTTTAGGCTTACTGTGTTGAGTTTTAATATTTAGGTTTATAAGATTTTAAATATTAGGGTTTTGAGGATTTGGGTTTATGAAAACTAGAGTTTACATATTGGTTTTGAGGGAATTAGGGTTTTTAGTGTTTCGAAAAATACATTTGGTTTTAGGATTTGAGAAAACAATTTATAGTCTTATAAAGCTTTCTGTGATTTTTTAGAAACTGTAAGATAAATTTAGGGTTTGGATATTTAATAAAACATCTGGGAATTTTGGAAAAATGTGAAAGGAAAACAGTTTAGGGTTTTTTAAAAGCTTCTGGAAATAGGAAAAATGTTTTAAGGTTTTTGGAAACAAAAGAGTATTTTTTAGGCTTCTTAAGGTTTAGAAAAGACAGAACTAGGGTTCTTAAATTTTAGAAGAAACAGAATTAGGGTTATTGAGTTTTTAAAAGAAATAGAAGGAATGTTTTAAGATTTTTGAAAAACAAAGAAACGAATTAGGATTTTTAAGGTATTTAGAAATAGAGGAAATCATTTAAAGTTTTTGGAAACGAAGATCAAGTTATTACATCTTCAAAGATCAAAGTTTTGTGTATATGATCTTATGAATAAAAAAAAGCGAAACTACTGTAACAAAATAAAAAGAAATTAGAGATTTAAACCTTTGTATGTTGGTTCCAGCAAAAAGTTATTTTCTGGATGAACAAAGACAAAGGCAAGATGGCTGCCTTTGATGGATTGATTGCTTACTTGCTTATTCTCCTATAAAAGCTCCGATTATTTTACTGCCAAGTCTCTTTATTAAGATTTTTTTTCTCTTTTTTTTCTCGATTGTCCTCCCCTTTTTCTGTTTCTTTTTAGTGTTATTTATAGGAAATTTTGGAAGATTAATTCCAATTGTTTAAGGAATTTATCATTAATTAGGAAAAGGAAACCGAAACCAAATAGAATTTGGTTTTGAAAACAATTACGTTGAAAAAATTTCACTGGTGAAAAAACTACTGCGGCTGCTGTGAGGAACTGCATCAAAAAATTGCGAGGGGCGGGCTGTGGGCCATTTCTCCCGCAGGAAGCTCTTGCGTGCGAAATGGCCTAAGGCCAGTTCGTCATTTGGTTTTCGGCGACGAAAAAATTCGTCGCCGATTTTTATTTTTATTTATTTATTTATTATTATTTATTATAATAATTATATAAAATAAATACTAAAATAAATATTATTTAATTAAGATAACACAAAATTTATTTTGGACTAATTGAAATATATTGGACCGGACTGGGTAAAAAATTAAGGGTCTACAGTTTGCCCCCTGCTTGAACGATCTGAGACTTTAGTAGAAAAAAGTGAAAAGCAATAAGATTTAATTTTTCTGAGATGGTTGATGCTTTGGGTTCTGGAACCGGTTTGAATTCAAGATTCAAGGATAATTTTAGGTTCTGGACCTAAGGATAATTTTTGGTTCTGGACCCGAAACTAGATTTGGATACTCGATCCTAAACTAGACTTGGATACGCGATCCTAAACTGGATTTGAATTCTCGATCCTATCCTGGATTTGGATACTCGATCTTAAATTGGATTGGGATACTCGATCCTAAACTAGATTTGGATACTCGATCCTAACTGGATTTGGATACTCGATCCTAATTGGATTTGGGATACTCGATCCTAAACTGGATTTGGATACTCAATCCTAAATTGGATTGGGATACTCGATCATAAATTGAATTGGGATACTCGATCCTAAATTGGATTTAATTTGGGTACTTAGACCCGTGAATGTGTACTTGGACCCGAGATTAAATTGGATTTGACTGACCTTTTATCAGTTGAGGATTCTGACTGCTCCGACTGTTCTATGCATTGTGGTTCTTTGCCCTCAAAATGGATCTTCATCACTGGACCTTGAATCTTCATCCTTAGTATCGGATCTTCACCTTTGAAAATGGATCTTTATCCTTAGAGATCGAGTCTTCACACTTGTAAATGGATCTTTATTCTTTTGATAGTTCTAATGTTCCATTCTTTTATTCTTCCTTTTTGCAAAAATTTAGCTATTTTTAGTTGGCCCTCATATCTTCTTCTGCCCCCTACATGGAAAAATATTTGCAAGTGAGTTTGAAAATATTTTATATATAAACTCAAAAAATTGAAAAGGAGAAACTTTGCCCCCTGTGTAGGCCCAAACCCATGATTTTTCTATGCGGGCTCCGATTGATGTTTTTGTTGTCTAGTTCTTCGCATAAGCAAGTATTTCTTCTCTTTGCAAAATTATTGGAAATTTCTCAAGCAATGGGCCTTCTATGCCCCCCTAATTTGATATCTTCTTCTGATTGTTTACTTCACAGGGTGTGTGCTGTTCACTTTGATAAAGAATAGATAATACAATACAAGAAAATGCAATGTGATATGCTCATGTATGCATGATATGCATGAATAACACTTACAGTGGTTCCATGACTCATAGACCGAGGTGATCAGCAAAAGTATTCTCATTGGTTCCTTTTAGATGCTCATTCAAGTCTTGCATTGGAATGATAGAAAGCTTTGCATTTATGGATTTTATCTTCAAGATGTTGAGAACATGAGTGGTGGAGACCCCAAGCAGCAGAGTCAGGGATGCATCCATTTCAAACTATGTTTCAGCATATCAGTGGGTAACTTCTTCATGACCTTACCAATAATCATTTCCTTTGCCCAATGTGTCCTTTGGAGGTTCAATGATTCGACATACTTCCCTTAACTTGAAGGCTTTGTAAATTTTTTTTTTTTGAATTTTGATTTTGAAATCAAATGTTGGCTTTGCCAAATTAATGTCAATGTACCTCAGGACTTGATTTTTCAAATTAATATATCTATAACATGACAACCCTAGTTACAATACTAAACTTGGGAATCATTTCTATTTAAGCAAGAATTGTTGCACTTCAGATAGGTACATACACATTACTTGGCCAAAGGTTTCATTGAGTTTAAATATTGTCTATCTCATTGCATGCTTATTCAAACTATCTCCACTAATAGACTCTACCTATCAAGAGAGATCAACAGGTCTTTAATAGGCTTGAAATGGGGTCTATAAGGGATACGGGTTAAATGAAGGCCATTTGTAAGTTGGAGTCGTTATGAGACTATGGACAAACCCTCACACTATAAATTTCTTGTTTGAACTTTAGGCAGCTGGAAGCAATCTTGCTAGACTCAAAATTTCTTCTATCTTCTTAGCATTAATCTGGATCTTGATTAGGACAATCTTTGTTTCTTTGTAAAAAGTTTGAGACCCAAATTCGTTTCTTTTTTTCTTTTCCCTTTTCTTTCTCTTTATTTTTCTTACTCTTCCCTTTTCTTTCTCTTTATTTTCCTTACTCTTCCCTTTCTTTGAGCATTTTATCATTTTGTCCTTCTTTCTTGTAGGACTGTTAAGTACAGAACTTTCAAGAACTGAATGGTCTTTCTCTTTTTTCTTTGATTTTGATCGAAACTTTGGTTGGGTTGGACCAATTCAAGTCAAAATGTCCTTATAAACCGAATGGAAGCCTTTTGTTGTCTTAGGTAAAAGAGAACTCAATTGGCTTTTTGAACCGCCTTTTTAGTTTTTTTTTCTTTTGTCTTTTTTTTCTTTTGTTTTCTTCTTTTTTTTTGGTTCTAGTTCTAAAAGAGTTGTCTTGTTTGTACCAACTTGGGCTTCTAATAATGGATGAGTGGAGTGACATAAATCTTCTTTAACAGGGATAAATCATTTGTTATTTGATGTTGTCTTGATATACTGGAGATATTAGGAAAACTTCAACTATCCTTATGGTCTTGAGAACTTCAACTACCTTTATGGTCTTGAGAACTTCGACTATCTTCATGGTCTTGACTATTCATTTCTTTCTTTGACCTTCTTGCCTCTTCATCTTAGTGATCATAAGACTTGTCAAAAGTATCACAACAGCTCAGGGTAGGTTATTGGGGTTTATAAGCCAATGAAAAGAAAGCTAAAATTTTATGAAGGCTCAAAGGGACAAGTAGGGATTGATATCTAATTGGGTGGATGCTAGTTGTTGGCTCGCCAAACAATGCCTAGATCATCTCTCCCTTAAATAAGCAGAGTTTAATTTTGCCTCGAAAGTTTGTCAAAGCATGTTCTAAGACTGACCAGGACCTAGATAGAGGTAATTATGCAGGAGTCCTCTCTAAGTAAGCATACACAACTCAATGCTATATAGTAATTCCCTCACCTAGTAAAATCATTCTAGTCGTGATGCATAAATATATTAATTCATGAATTATCAAGCTAGATTCCTCATTGCTTGAGCACCAAAATTAACAAAGACCAACAAAAATTTTAATGAATGTGATTTATTCAAATAAATTTAAATTTGAAAATCACGATAGTTCCAATCAAATATTAAAGAAAGTAAAATTGAAAAACAATATTCAAGCTAAGGAAAGTTTGTTGAGTTTAAGCTTCTTTTCCTTTCACATCTTCAATATTTCCATCTTGAAAGGATGATAAAACAAAATCTTCTTCTAATCCTTTTCCTACCATGAAGGTTGCTGGTGGAGGTACTCTTTCAAACTTAGGCAAAGGGTTATTCTTGGTATTGGGCTTATCCGGCTAGGGCAGCTTCCCACTATCAATCAAATCTTGGATTTCATACCTTAGACGAGCACATCTATCTGTTTCATGCCCTTGTATTTGATGAAATTGACAGAAGGCCTCGGCATTAAAGTTTGGTGGCAGTGGATTATGTAGTGGTCGAGGAGCTAACGGTTGCAACAACCCTTTCTTTTGCAGCTTGCTAAAAACCCAAGATAGAGGTTTCCCCAATTCTGAGAACTGTCTTTTATTTCCTTGACCAGTCACATTAACATCAACTTCTTTTTGCGTGCTTTGATTGCTAGGCTGATAATTTCCTTTCTCATTCCTTCTTGCCGAAAAGCGATTCTTCTCTCTTTCTCACTCTTCAATTTGTAGACCAGCTTAGAGTAGATCTTTGAAATCACGGATGAGTGTATGAGGCATCCTCTTACAAAGACTAGGCAGCACCCCTCTCACAATCATCCTTATTTGATCGGATTCATCGGGCCTCTTCTTGGGCAAAGCGGCCTTTTTTCTCCATCTCTTCACATAGTCCACAAAATTCTCATTTGGCCTTTGTCTAATGGACTCCACTTCCATTAAGGTAACTTCCATCTCGACATTGTATCCATATTATTGGATGAAGGCCTTGTAAAACATATCCCAACTTTTTTGTGTTCCATCATCTAAGGTATTGAACCAATTTTGGACAACAGGGTCTACTGAGAGCATAAAGTACCTTAGAGTTTGAGCCTTAGCAGCTCGGGTAGACTGCATAGCAGTGATATACTGCTTCATATGGAGATGAGGATTTTTGGTTCCATCAAACTTCGCAAAAGATGGCATCTTGAACTTGTACAGAACTTCTTCATCTAGCTCAAATAATTTATCAACTTCAGACATTTCCTCGGTTTCAGTTTCTTCTCAAATTTCTTTTCTAAATCAGCAATCATCTTTTCAACATCAGAAGTTTCTATCTTCTCCATAGCTGACCTTTCAACAATCTTTGGTTCTTTCTTCTTGTCTTGAGGATCTTGGTAGTATTGAGCCCAATAATCATCATCATCAATGATCACCTTTTCATCATCAAAAACCACTTCACTAACTTTAGTCTTCCCTTTGTCTTTTGGCTTCTTAGTGCTAGCAGATGCTTCGACATGAATTTCTAAAATTGCAGTCAATTGGTTCTTCATGGTCTCAGCTAGGGCCTCTTTTATTTCTTCCATTTTGGCATTGAGGGCTTCATCCACCATTCTTTAAATTTGTTCGGGCTCCATTGCATTTAGTGAGCAAGTGATTGATTCATTGCTAGATTCTTCACTACCGGCATAGGTTGGATTGTCGTAAGCTTTTGAACTGTCGTAATCAAGGGCTGTGAGCCAGAAAGGACCAATGATATGAGATGCAAATGTATGTATGCATGTATTCACAAACAATCAACAAAGATAAGTAGAACATCCCTTCCAACCTTATAACATCCACACACGAATGGTGAGTCTCTTTTTCTAGGTATATGGTAAACAAAATACCAACATGGGGTACCTTGTTTTCGAATATTTTCCTCGGACGTTTCAACCAATAGTTATATTTTCAAAAATGGAAATCAATTTATGATAATTCCTAATAATTAGGTTTTAATCCATTCAACCAATTATAGTAGCTTTTATGCTATATTAGATTAAAACTAAATTAAGAGGTTTATTATAGATAGATTTCTCACTTGGAAAAAGTAACTAATGATTCATGTCAAAAACAAGCCCATGATTAATTATTCTTAGTATAAACTAGGCTCACAATTGATTTTTAGTATTTCATAATTGACCTAAATAATTTGCAAGCTCTTTGTAAGAAAAGGTTGGATGAAAATAATTTTATTTCTAAGCCCATTATAAAAAGATTAGAAAAAATGAATTTTGGGCTTTGTATTTGGGTCATCAAAAAAAGTATTTTTGATTTGTTTTTTAGAAAAGTTTTATGTCCAAAGACCATTTTAAAAAGTTTTGAAAATAGCTTTGGTCTTTTGGATTTTAAAGAAAAATTTATTTTGAACTCACAATGCATTTAGGTCATATTAGAAAAAGAACAAACCAAATAAGTCATGATTTAAGCCAAGATAAATTAACCATAGTCAAACAACAAACATTTGGGGTAAAACCTAAGGAAAGTAACTAGGCCAATTACATGAGCTTTAGTCTTTGGGTAAAAAGGCTTAGGTTCCCATAGCAAGTATATACCAAATGGTACGAGGCTATGAGTGGTTATGCCATGGTCGATCTCCATAACTTGAGTGAAAGTATGGTATCCCTTACATAACACAACACGGGTAACACGGGCGTCCTAACTCACGCACACTATGCAATCTAATATGATGCAATGGATAATATCATTATAAGAAAGAATAGAATAATATAAAGACCAATGGAATCAACTTCTCTTATCCCCAGTGGAGTCACCACTGTGAGTGGGGATTTTTGCCCCCACTCCTAGTGGAATGGTTCTTGCGACTTCGGCACTGTTTAGGCTCGGGGCTTAGAGAATACGAACCTAAGTCTGGAGAAAATAGAGTCTCCACCCGGATGGGCCGGGAAAAAGAAAGGGGTGGATGACTCAATTCCTAAGGAATCCCCAACCCCTTAATGGGTTCGAAAAGTTGGGTATGTATAGGGAAGGTGAGAAATGGCCCAGTACCCCCCCCCCCCACAATGCCCAGTTCATTGGAACCGGCCTCCTTTACAGGTCTTAATATTATAAAATTCTTAAATATAACAATATTATCCATATTACATGCAATAATTGAAATAAAGCATCATTATATTAAAAATTAAAGCAATGTCTAAAGAAAGCAAGTAAATGGACACCCATCCGAAAATGGAAATATGTCCTTACATCGTTCATATTAAAACTAATAGGACACCCACAAAAAGGTAGAAACATGTCCTTTATATTGGTCCAAAATATAAAAGCAATTTAAATTACATAGAACTTAATTAATGAGGTACCCACAAAGTGGAAACATACCTCTTACAACATTTGGAAATCAAAATAAATCGATAAAAGTAAATAACCATTCATCATAAATAAATCATTCATCAAAGATATCAATCAAAATATAAAATAAACATCCATCCATGATAAATTAAATAAATCAAGCATTGAAAATAAATCAAAGCATATAATGAACTACACAATCAAATCTAAAAATAAAGCAAGTAAAGACACAGATTGAGGTTTACTGTTTCTATTTAAAATTCTTTAATTAATATATTAGGGTTTTGGAATTTTAGTATTTTAGTATTTGTTTAACCTGCTGTAAAAGTTTTGAAAAATTGGAATGAATTAGGGTTTCATGAATCAAATTAGGGTTTAGGGGTAACATTATGAAATTAGGGTTTTAGGATATTAAAACATTAGCTTTATAGTTCTTAGTTACTGGATTGTTATTTTTAGGCTTACTGTGTTGAGTTTTAATATTTAGGTTTATAAGATTTTAAATATTAGGGTTTTGAGGATTTGGGTTTATGAAAACTAGATACGTATTGGTTTTGAGGGAATTAGGGTTTTTAGTGTTTCGAAAATACATTTGGTTTTAGGATTTGAGAAAACAATTTATAGTCTTATAAAGCTTTCTATGATTTTTTAGAAACTGTAAGATAAATTTAGGGTTTGGACATTTAACAAAATATTTGGGAATTTTGGAAAAAAAGTGAAAAGAAAATAGTTTAGGGTTTTTTAAAAGCTTTTGGAAATAGGAAAAACGTTTTAAGGTTTTTGGAAACAAAAAAGTATATTTTTTAGGGTTCTTAAGGTTTAGAAAAGACAGAACTAGGGTTCTTAAATTTTAGAAGAAACAGAATTAGGGTTCTTGAGTTTTTAAAAGAAATAGAAGGAATGTTTTAAGATTTTTGAAAAACAAAGAAACGAATTAGGATTTTTAAGGTATTTAGAAACAGAGGAAATCATTTAAAGTTTTTGGAAAAGAAGATCAAGTTATTACATCTTCAAAGATCAAAGTTTTGTGTATATAATCTTATGAATAAAAAAAATGAAACTACTGTAAGAAAATAAAAAGAAATTAGAGTTTCAAACCTTCATATGTTGGTTCCACTAAAAAGTTATTTTCTGGATGAACAAAGACAAAGGCAAGATGGCTGCCTTTGATGGATTGATTGCTTACTTGCTTATTCTCCTTTAAAAGCTCCGATCGTTTTACTGCCAAGTCCCTTTATTAAGATTTTTTTTCTCTTTTTTTCCCAATTATCCTCCCCTTTTTCTGTGTCTTTTTAGTGTTATTTATAGGAAATTTTGGAAGCTCAATTCCAATTTTTTAAGGAATTTATCATTAATTAGGAAAAGAAAACCAAAACCAAATAGAATTTGGTTTCCGAAAAATTTTGCTAGCAAAAAAACTACTGCGAGGAACCTCGTAGAAAAATTACGAGCCATTTCCCCCGCAGGAAGCTCCTACGAGCGAAATGGCCCAAGGCCAGTTCGTCCACTGGTTTTCAGCCGCCGATTTTTTTATTGTCGATTTTTATTTTTATTTATTTATTTATTATTATTATTTTTTATTATAATGATAAAAAATAAATACTAAAATAAATATTATTTAATTAAGATAACACAAAAATTATTTTGGATTAATTGAAATATATTGGACCGGACTGGGTCAAAAATTAAGGGTCTACAATACCTCAATGTATTTATCCACCATATTCGAAAAAATAGATAGCATACATCTTTGAAAAGTGTATGGTACATTGCAAAGTCCAAATGACATCCTTCAAAAAGTAAATGCCCCAAAGGGGTAGGTGAAGGTTGTCTTGGGTTAATCCTCTGGTGCTATAGGAACTTGATAATAACCTGAAAGATCATCAAGAAAATAGTAACAAGCATGCCCAGATAATCGATCAAGCATTTGATTAACAAATGGTAAAGGAAAGTGATATTTCTTGGTGATAATATTTAGTTCCTTATAGTCTATGCACATTCACCACCCAGTTTGTGTTCTTGTTGGTACCAACTCTCCTTTCTCATTTTGAATCACGATTAAACTTGTTTTCTTTGGTACCACATACACAGGACTAACCCATTCACTGTCAGCTATGGGGTAGATTACTCCCTCATCAAGGAGTTTAAGAACCTCCTTATTAGCTACCTCACTCATATTTGGATTAAGCCTCCTCTGAGCTTCCCTCACTGGTTTAGCTCATTCCTCTAAAATTATTTTATGTATATACATGGAAGGGCTAATACCCTTAATATCACTCAAGTCCCAACTAATGGCCTTTTTAAATTTTTCAACACCCTCACAACTTTTTATTCTTTATCACTATTGAGAGTTGAAGAAATAATCACTGGTTGTATGTTATTTTCTCCAATAAAAATGTACTTCAAATGCTTAGGGAGTTCTTTGAGTTCAACCAATTTTGGTTGAATCTCCTCTTCCTTAAACTCACATCCCCTCTCATTATTCTCATAATCTAACATGGACTTGCATTCCTCAATTTCCACATTAGAAATTTCAACTTCTTCACCTAAAGTTAAGGCCGTCTCAAGCTTGTCTTCACTACTTTTCTCCAAGAAAACTTCTTTCATTGCAAGCTCAGTATAATCAATAAAAGAACAATTTTCGTACGCAGCAGTAGTGGGAATAGATGAAGTGTTAAAAATTAAAATATTATTATTTGTCCTAAAATAGTCATAGTTAATTTTCCATTCTTAACGTCTATTAGGGTAATGATTGTGGCCACAAAAGGTCCCCCCAAAAAAATTGTGTACTCAGCATCCGTAGGGATATCTTCCCTAATGTCTAAAACTGTAAAATCAATAGGAACGATTAAACCACTAACCTAAACTAGACATCAACAGAAAAAATTAAACCCTCAACCTAAACTAGACATCCTCTATAATTTCGTTAGGAAATCTAATAGTTTTGTTTGCCAATTGTAAAACCATCTTTGTAACACCCCTTCCCAACCTACATATGTAAGCTGAGTAGAAGCGCCACACTAACCTAATGTTGCTACCAATTTTACTTAGTCAAATTTTAGTTCCGATTTTTATAAAAATTTTGCCATAGTTTCGCCTAAAAATTGAGTCCCAAGTGTCGACAAAACCGGTTTTTTTCTTATTTTTAAAAACATTTTACACAAACCAATGCAAACAAAATCATTCTCAGTACACTCCCAATAAATCCCCCTTGTAACCTCAACTACAACCTGCAAAAAGGATTTACACTTCTAGTACAACATAAAATAAAGGTTTTGGGACAACCCCCATATTTAAATATTACACAGCGGAAGTTATAAAATATTTACATATTTACAAATTCATATACATCAAAACTCAAGTTTTACAACACATAAAATTTATACATGATTGGCAAGTCTGCTGTCACGACCCAATTTGTACATATGTATGGTACATCCATGTACAATACATCCGCGTACAGTAAGAGGAGCCATCCCGAGTAACCACCAAAGAACACGAAGTGAAAGGAAGCTCTATAGGACAAAAAGGACCTAACTGAAAAGATTGTAAAGTTTTGTGGAGGTGGCCGTAATTAACAAAAATTGTTATGGAGGTCCTTAATAGTGCACATAACAGACTCCAGAAATGGAAAGTAGAGAAAAATCGGGTAGCAACGGTGCGACATGGTTTTTCCCGAAAATGCACGGTTTGGAAGATATAGGGGATTTTGACCAGGGGCATCATGGTCATTTTTAAAAGTGTCTCGAAAGTAATAATGGATCTCAAAAATGAAAAGTTGAGGAAAAACTGAGTCAAAAAGTGTACCACAGCATTCGGTGGAAGTGCGCGGTTTAAAAGTTACGAACAAGTAACCGTCGGAGGGTATTTTGGTCTTTTCACATTTTAGACCATAAAATTACAGCACAAGGAGGTTGAGGGGCCAAAATATAATTAAAATGAAGTCCAAGGGCTGGGGTTGTAAATAAATAAAAGAAGGAGACATTTGGACCAATGAGAATTAGCCATTTTCCCACATATGTGTACCAATGGGAAATCAACATTTACACCATGACATATTACCCTCTCTTGGCTGCCATTTGGAGGAGAGAACACCACAAAAATAAAGCCAAGAACTCTCTTTGTTCTTGCTTGGCCGAAAATAAGAGAAAGGGAAAAGAGAGAGAGATTTTGTTTTTCAAGTAGCTAAATTTGGAGAATAAAGAGAGGTTGCAAACTTGGGTGGAGAATAAGATTTTAAGGTAAGGAAATTCATCTATGGTTCTATTTCTTTCATTGGTTATAGTATTTGTAAGATAAAAATGAAAGAATAAATATGATGATTATAGAAAATTTAAGAAGTTGAAGAAAAGTGAAAGAGATGATTTGCACATATAAGATTAAGGATAAAAAGGATGACTAGTAGTATTAGTTAGCAAAATAAGGCATGAAGCACTTAAATTTTATTATGTTCTTGACATGGATTTTATGAAAATTATAGGAAATCAAGAAGTGAGAGAGAAGGAAGCAAAGAAGATATAAAAGAACTAGAAACAAGTGAAAAGAATTAAGGTTTGGTACTTAAATCATTGCCTTTTCAATTAATTCACATATATTGCATTATGGGATTTTTGAAATGGTTTTGAAATAATGTTATTATGTGTGGTAAATATGTGGGAAAGTGCTTTTGAACCATTTGTAATCAATTGATTGAGAAAAGAATGAAAACAAAACAAACTAGTTAAATTTGCTCAACTATCCATAAACTTTGATGAACTTTTAATCACTCCTTTGGTTTGATTTTTGAAAGAGGGACCCTTAGTCTTTCAATGGTATCACAAAAGGAGTCTAAAAATCAATTTTGCAAGAAAAAAAATGAATTTCCCTCAAATTTTGAAAATTGGGCCGAATGGTCCCTTTTGGGCACCATTCTGCAGCTTTCATTTTGGGCAGTCCGTTGAAGGGGCAAACAAAAGAATTTTTCGACGAAATTTTATATGCATTTAGTTAACTTATGAAAGTGTTTTCCTACAAAAAGTCATCCAAAAATAAGGTTGTTCACTTGGTCAAAACTATTGCCAAAGTTGACTGATTTTCAGCAGTAAAACAGATTTTACCATTTAGTTGTCGTGCGCCATTGCATTGCCGATTTTACGTGCCGCGCTACTATTCATTTGGTCATTTTGCTAAATGTGTTAAAACTTGAATATTATGATATGGATTGATGTTAAATCATATAAAATGACATGAAGGAGAATTGGAAATGATCAGAAAGGCATCATGACAAGCTATTCCGACAATACATACCTTATGGAAAAATCATGATCTATTGAATATCATTACCAAAGTAATTTAATAAATTATTTATGCTCTACTTGGTATATCAGAACCCTTGAGATAAGGGTATGATGCATCATACTATTACTGCAGTACTGCTTATGACATGATATGATATTCCGGCTGAAGGCCGATGATTACAATGACATGATCAATGATGCAATGATAATGGCCATTGGCACATGTGCAAGAATTATGATGAAAGATAATGAAATATGATCATGACAAGATATGTTTATCATGACCCTTCCTTATCCGCTGACGTTCTGTTAAACCAGTAGAGCAACCAAAATGATAAAAGCAAGAAAAATGATTTAAATTCAAATTATTCAGTCAAGCCTTTTTACCTTCTGTGTTTTGTATTTATTCCTTTCAATTATTTAAAGTATATAAATGTATGTTCAAATCATTCTTTCATTTTATTTATTTATTGCAATGATTTAAGTACCCACTAAGCAATTGCTTAGCGAGTTTAGTTTCCCTCTAAACTCGTAGGTTAAACGAGGAGACGAGATTGCAGCATGTCCTGCGCAGCTGGCCTTGACTACTACTTTGGGTAGGAGTTTGGATATGACTGATTGTAGCAATATGGCATGTACATAAGCTTGTATGATCTAGCAAATAAATGTATTATACTGAAAAGCTAGAACACGTACACTGCTAGTAATTCAATAAATCTTATTTGGGTTTAGCACTTATGTATGCAAGTATAGAAGTGTGAATTCTTCTTGCAGGATTGTAGTTGAGGTTATAAGGGTGGATTATTGGGACTGTGCTTGAGTTGAATTGTGAAACAAAATGTCTTTCGAAAATAAGAAAAATCAGTTTTGGTGACACTTGGGACCTCCATTTTTAGGGGAGGTTATGGCAAAATTTTTTTTAAAATCAGCACTTAAAATTGGCTAAGGAAAATATGAAGACACAACCACCATGAGTTAACAGTCCATCTTGGTCTATAAACGTAGGCTAAGATGGGGTGTTACATTTAGTGGTATCAGAGCACCGGTTTAGCCGGTCCTGGAAAATTCAACATAGGAGGATACACATTTTATGTTGGGAGTGGCCATTACCAATGTAAAATGGGATATCCTATAGCAGATAAGAAATGAGAGCATCTATCATTTAGGTACGAAATGTCGGTATAGTAGAAAGAATATTATAAATACATAAGTATATGAGGTACATGTGATAAAGGAAAATCTAATAGTGATTACGTACATGCCATATAGGAAAGTTAATGTGTTGAGTCAAGCCAACTGCTAATCCTTATCACGATATATGTATACGGTATAAGGTTGCAAGAGGCAGAATCACAAAGAATTATAGATCAAGAAAAGGAATCACACTCTTTTCGTACCCATAAATCTAGAAATGGGTCTCGGACTTATGTCACGACCCGCAACGGTGGCTGTGGAAGACCCCGAAGTTTTTTTATGATAGATGACAGTACCATTGCAATAAACGGCAAGAATGGTACCTGTTGCTACCAAAAGAGAAAGGAAGTCCCCAATCGAGAAGTTAAGGAAATATGGGGCTAAAGAATTTAAGGCTAGTAGGGAAGAAGGATTTGAAGAAGTTGAGTACTGTTTGGACAGTACTAGTAGGGCATTGGAACAACTGAGATGCACGCCAGATAAAAGATTTATTTATGCCATGTCCCTTTGGGTAGAAGAAACATACACTTGGTAAAACATACTTAAACGCAAGGAGAAATGAGTTTATATATCTACAGCAAGGAAGAATGACAGTATCTGAGTATGATAGAGAGTTCACAGCCTCAGTAAGTATTCAAAGAAAATGATAGAAACAAAGCAAGAAAGACGTCAAAGGTTTTGGAAGGATTAAATAATGGAATTAAAGTACAATTAGTAGTCATGGACGTGTTTGAATTTTCAAGATTAGTTGTGAAAGTTTTAGGTATCGAGAGGGTATACATAGATTAGAGAAGTAGACACCAATGTATGCAACAAAAGAGAGTACAAACTTAAAGCTTAGGAAGATTTTGACAAGTTGAGAAGAAGTTTAGAAGTGAAGATAGTTTTGCACAGTAAAGCCAGGGATCCGGCCGAGGTTCAAGGCGTCAGACATCCGTAGCCAGTATTCCGGGGTCCTTATAAGGGGGTTCCGGGAGAAGGTTAGATAGGCGTATATGAATGTAAAATTGAAAATGTATATAAGAAAATGAAATTTGAAGAATGGAATAAAAAGAGGAACAGAATAAGAGGATAAAAGAAAAGTACGTAAAATGTTAAGACCAGACGGTAAGAGATAAAATAGATAGAACTTAGATAATAAAGATGAGTGAACAGAAATAAGTATATGAGAAATTGTCATGTCCGGCCACTAGAGACTATGTACAGTAACCCCATGTACAATATTCACATAAGCAGATGAAGTAAGCGCACTAAGAAGATACTGCTGACCCAACACCGTCGTGGTGAAATTTAGCAGAAAACCAGAGTTAATCGTGCTTGACTAATGATGATGGGTGACCATCCCGTGAAGTCTTAATAAGGTAGGTGACAGACCATATGAGTAGAAACTAGACAAAATCTAATCAAAACACTGTATTGTGATTCCTCCTGAAAATGCCCCAATGTAATCATCAAAATTAAGAAATTATAAGAAGAAGATATATGAGATTTATGAATTCAGGAAATGATGGGAAAAAAAAAGAGAGAGAGAAGAGAAAGAGAGAAATTAAAGAACCACAAAGGTAGAAGGTGCAGAATTAAAATTAGATAAAAAAGGAAAGAATGAAAGTAATAACAACCCAAGGACTAGGTAAAGGAAAAAGAAAAAAGTAACAATTCAAAAATTACTGGAGGATTGGAAAGAAATATAGATTTGAAGGATATATTACTCCTCTATGCAAACACTGTGGATGAAGACGTAAGAGTGAATGCTGGTAATTAATAGATGGATGCTGGGAATGCGGGGCACTAGATCGTGTTAGGGTAAACTGCCAGAAAGACAAATGAAAGCACCCGCACCGACAGAAAAAAATCACGGCCCGCTTTTGGCCGAGGCTGAAGCAGGGGAAAGGAAAGTGATTCGAATTTTCAAAGAGCACAATCAGAGACCGTTGACTAGCTCAATTCAAGTACACCAGCTAGAGCCTACGCAATAAAAACTTAGAAGAATTACCAGTAGGATATGTTAAGTTTGAAACATTAGTTATAAATCCGATAAGAGACGAGGTAGTTACACACAAGTGATTAAAGAATGTTCTATAGAGTTACATGAAAATGCATTCCAGAAAATTTAATAGGGTTACCATTCCGAGAATTTGACGTAATGTTGGTATTGGATTGGCTAACAAGGCATAAAACAGTGGTTGATTATAAAAAGAAAGAGAGTAACACTTCATACTCCCCACAAGGAGGAAGTGACGGCAGTAGGAAAGAGAACCGATTACCTAAACAACGTAACAACAGCAGTTACAACAAGGCGTTCCATACAAACGGATGTGAGGCATACTTGGTAAGCACTATGGAAGCAAAGAAGAATGTGATAAAGATTCAAGAGGTATCTACAATGTGTGATTTTCTTGATGTTTCTTTAGACGAGCTACCCGGATTATCACCTAAGAGAAAAGTAGGATTCACTATAAATGTATATCCGGGAACTGCACCGGTGTCGGTTGCCTCATACCGAATGGTACCAGCGGAACCCAAAGAAATGAAAACGCAATTATAGGAGCTACTCGACAAGAGTCTTATACAGCCAAGTATTTCTTCATGGGGCATGCCAGTACTCTTCGTCAAGAAGAAAGATAAATCCTTAAGGTCATATGTGAACTATAAGTAGTTGAATGAGCATACGATTAAGGATAAATATCCATTACCGTCCATCGATGATGTATTCGACCAACTTAAAGGAACCAAGGTCTTTAAAAAAATAATAATAATAAAATATAAAAAAAATAGATCACCGACTGGGATATCAGCAGCTACGGATCAAAGGAAAATACATTCCAAAGACTACATCTAGAACTAGATACGGACGTTATAAGTTCCTTGTAATGCCTTTTGAGCCCACAAATGTGTCAGTAGTATTCATGGATTTAATGAATCATATCTTTCATCCATACTTTGACCAATTTGTAAATGGTGTTCATAGATGACACCTTCATTTATTTAAGGAACAAAGAAGAATAGGATCGATACTTTTGCATAGTATTGCAAATGTTGCGAGAGAAGCAGTTGTACGTCAAACATGACAAATGCGAGTTTTGATTGGAAAAAGTGACATTCTTAGAACACACCATATTAGCATAAGGCATTAAAGTAGGTCTTAAGAAAATAAAAGCCATTTTGGAATGGAAAACACCAAAGACAGTAATAGAAGTAAGAATCTTTTTAGGACTGGATGGGTACTATTAATGTTTTATAAAAGGGTTTTCCATTATTATCATCCCAATGACAAGGTTGTTTCAAAGGAATGCCAAACTCCAATGGACTGATAAATGTTAGAGGAACGTTAAGAAACTAAAGGAAAAGTTAACAAATGCTTCAATACCCATACGGCCCGTGTCCAGCAAAGAATTTGTGATATATAGTGATGCTTCACACATCGATTAAGGTTATATGCTTATGCAAAAGGATAAAATAGTCGCATAAGTCTTTTGATGATTTAAACCATACGAAAAAATAATAATAATAATAATAACCCGGCACACTGTTTGGAATTAATAGTTATCGTATTGGCTTTCAAGATTTGGAGATATGATTTATATGGAGAAAAGTGTTAAAAGTTTAAAATATCCGCCAACTCAAGAGGATCTCAATTTATGGTAAGGAAGGTAAACCCAAGTTTTGGAAACAACAGCTAAGTTATAAAGTATCATCTAGGAAAAGCTAACATGGTGGCTGACGCACTTGGTAGAAAATCGATACCAGCCTTAGGCGCTATAAAGATCAGTTTAAGACCAGTGGAAGACGAAATACTAGTAGTAGAAATGCAAGCATAAACTATGTTTCTTTTCAAGAAATTCATTAAGTACAAAAGGAAAATGAACAAATACAAAAATGGATCAAGCAAGTGCAAGGAGGAAAGGATATAAATTTCTAAATTTCTAAGAACAGTAGTTTGTATTATGACAATAGAGTAATGATACTAACAATGGGAAACATAAGAAAGAAAATTTTTCAAAAAGCATATAGTAGTCTCTACGCAATGCATCCAGGAGTTACAAATGTATCAATATCTAAAGAAGTTTTAATGGTAGCCTGGAATGAAGAGAGGTATTGTTGATTTTATGACCAAATGTTTAATATGTCAACAAGCAAAAGCGAAATATCAAATACTATCAGGACTGTTGCAACTAATTCCCACTCTAGTATGGAAATGGGAACATATCACTATGAATTTTGTCATAGAATTACCAATGACACGAGGCTGGCATAACGTTGTTCGGATAATCATTGACTGCCTAACTAAGTTAGCTCATTTTCTACTTTTACAAATGGATTATTCAATAGATAAATTGTTGGAAATGTACGCCAAGGAAATTGTATGATTATACAGGATTCCAATGTATATCATTTTTGGCAGAGGTCTACAGTTCACCATGAATTTATGGAAGAAGTCGCAAACAGCTTCTGAAACCCAAACAAATTATAGCACTGCCTTTCACCCGTAAACAGATGGATGATTTGAAAGAGTAATCCAAATTTTTGGAGGATATATTAAGAGTATGTGTTATAGAATTTAAGGTCGGCTGGAATAGGTATTTGAGTTTAATTGAATATGCATATAATAACGACTATTAATTCAGCATACGGTGATGCCCTATAAAGAAGTATACAAAAGAAAACCTGGAACACCAGAGTGTTGGACGGAATTAAGTAAAGACAAGATAAAATCATATGCGGGTAGTTAGGAGCAAAATCATATGCGGACTCGAAACAAAGGGACATAGAACTCTAAGTGGAAGACAAGGTTTTTCTTAAGACTTTCCCATGAAAGAAGTATTAAGATTTAAGCAGAAAAGTAAGTTAAGCTTTAGGGTTATTGGACTATACGAGATCATCGAACGCATAGATCAATAGCCTATCGGTTAACTCTATTACCAGAACTGAACACAATACATAATGTTTTTCATGTTTCAATGATAAGGCAAGATCGTTTGAACTTCCCACACGATATAAAGATACAAAACATCAAAGTCCAATCTGACCTAAATTATGAAGAAGAACCAATAGAAATTTTAGCACGAAAAGTCAAAGGATTAAGAAATAAGAGAATTCCTCCAGTTAAAGTGCGGCGAAGGAACTATAGAATGGAAGAGATAATTTGGGAAAGAGAAGGAATAATGAGGATGGAAGCCTAAATTTTACACCCGATCGGCTTCGGGACGAAGCCTAAATTTTAGAGGGGAAGAAATGTCACGACCCAATTTGTACATATGTATGGTACATCCATGTACAATACATCCGCGTACAGTAAGAGGAGCCATCCCGAGTAACCACCAAAGAACACGAAGTGAAAGGAAGCTCTATAGGACAAAAAGGACCTAACTGAAAAGATTGTAAAGTTTTGTGGAGGTGGCCGTAATTAACAAAAATTGTTATGGAGGTCCTTAATAGTGCACATAACAGACTCCAGAAATGGAAAGTAGAGAAAAATCGGGTAGCAACGGTGCGACATGGTTTTTCCCGAAAATGCACGGTTTGGAAGATATAGGGGATTTTGACCAGGGGCATCATGGTCATTTTTAAAAGTGTCTCGAAAGTAATAATGGATCTCAAAAATGAAAATTTGAGGAAAAACTGAGTCAAAAAGTGTACCACAGCATTCGGTGGAAGTGCGCGGTTTAAAAGTTACGAACAAGTAACCGTCGGAGGGTATTTTGGTCTTTTCACATTTTAGACCATAAAATTACAGCACAAGGAGGTTGAGGGGCCAAAATATAATTAAAATGAAGTCCAAGGGCTGGGGTTGTAAATAAATAAAAGAAGGAGACATTTGGACCAATGAGAATTAGCCATTTTCCCACATATGTGTACCAATGGGAAATCAACATTTACACCATGACATATTACCCTCTCTTGGCTGCCATTTGGAGGAGAGAACACCACAAAAATAAAGCCAAGAACTCTCTTTGTTCTTGCTTGGCCGAAAATAAGAGAAAGGGAAAAGAGAGAGAGATTTTTTTTTTCAAGTAGCTAAATTTGGAGAATAAAGAGAGGTTGCAAACTTGGGTGGAGAATAAGATTTTAAGGTAAGGAAATTCATCTATGGTTCTATTTCTTTCATTGGTTATAGTATTTGTAAGATAAAAATGAAAGAATAAATATGATGATTATAGAAAATTTAAGAAGTTGAAGAAAAGTGAAAGAGATGATTTGCACATATAAGATTAAGGATAAAAAGGATGACTAGTAGTATTAGTTAGCAAAATAAGGCATGAAGCACTTAAATTTTATTATGTTCTTGACATGGATTTTATGAAAATTATAGGAAATCAAGAAGTGAGAGAGAAGGAAGCAAAGAAGATATAAAAGAACTAGAAACAAGTGAAAAGAATTAAGGTTTGGTACTTAAATCATTGCCTTTTCAATTAATTCACATATATTGCATTATGGGATTTTTGAAATGGTTTTGAAATAATGTTATTATGTGTGATAAATATGTGGGAAAGTGCTTTTGAACCATTTGTAATCAATTGATTGAGAAAAGAATGAAAACAAAACAAACTAGTTAAATTTGCTCAACTATCCATAAACTTTGATGAACTTTTAATCACTCCTTTGGTTTGATTTTTGAAAGAGGGACCCTTAGTCTTTCAATGGTATCACAAAAGGAGTCTAAAAATCAATTTTGCAAGAAAAAAAATGAATTTCCCTCAAATTTTGAAAATTGGGCCGAATGGTCCCTTTTGGGCACCATTCTGCAGCTTTCATTTTGGGCAGTCCGTTGAAGGGGCAAACGAAAGAATTTTTCGACGAAATTTTATATGCATTTAGTTAACTTATGAAAGTGTTTTCCTACAAAAAGTCATCCAAAAATAAGGTTGTTCACTTGGTCAAAACTGTTGCCAAAGTTGACTGATTTTCAGCAGTAAAACAGATTTTACCATTTAGTTGTCGTGCGCCATTGCATTGCCGATTTTACGTGCCGCGCTACTATTCATTTGGTCATTTTGCTAAATGTGTTAAAACTTGAATATTATGATATGGATTGATGTTAAATCATATAAAATGACATGAAGGAGAATTGGAAATGATCAGAAAGGCATCATGACAAGCTATTCCGACAATACATACCTTATGGAAAAATCATGATCTATTGAATATCATTACCAAAGTAATTTAATAAATTATTTATGCTCTACTTGGTATATCAGAACCCTTGAGATAAGGGTATGATGCATCATACTATTACTGCAGTACTGCTTATGACATGATATGATATTCCGGCTGAAGGCCGATGATTACAATGACATGATCAATGATGCAATGATAATGGCCATTGGCACATGTGCAAGAATTATGATGAAAGATAATGAAATATGATCATGACAAGATATGTTTATCATGACCCTTCCTTATCCGCTGACGTTCTGTTAAACCAGTAGAGCAACCAAAATGATAAAAGCAAGAAAAATGATTTAAATTCAAATTATTCAGTCAAGCCTTTTTACCTTCTGTGTTTTGTATTTATTCCTTTCAATTATTTAAAGTATATAAATGTATGTTCAAATCATTCTTTCATTTTATTTATTTATTGCAATGATTTAAGTACCCACTAAGCAATTGCTTAGCGAGTTTAGTTTCCCTCTAAACTCGTAGGTTAAACGAGGAGACGAGATTGCAGCATGTCCTGCGCAGCTGGCCTTGACTACTACTTTGGGTAGGAGTTTGGATATGACTGATTGTAGCAATATGGCATGTACATAAGCTTGTATGATCTAGCAAATAAATGTATTATACTGAAAAGCTAGAACACGTACACTGCTAGTAATTCAATAAATCTTATTTGGGTTTAGCACTTATGTATGCAAGTATAGAAGTGTGAATTCTTCTTGCAGGATTGTAGTTGAGGTTATAAGGGTGGATTATTGGGAGTGTGCTTGAGTTGAATTGTGAAACAAAATGTCTTTCGAAAATAAGAAAAATCAGTTTTGGTGACACTTGGGACCTCAATTTTTAGGGGAGGTTATGGCAAAAATTTTTTTAAAATCAGCACTTAAAATTGGCTAAGGAAAATATGAAGACACAACCACCATGAGTTAACAGTCCATCTTGGTCTATAAACGTAGGCTAAGATGGGGTGTTACATCTGCTCTGATCTTTAAGCTCCCAAAATGGATTCTTCAAGTTCTACTCTCACTAGGTCTTGATGAACTCTCGGGTTCAACTCTATCCACTCTACTACCTGCGCGATTAAACACTATCGCGCTAAGCCAACGGCTTAGTAAGATAAAACATGCTAACGGTATGCTTTAATGAAATGCAATGCCACATATGTTATTGATAAGATCAACATCATAAATATAAAGTTAACCACACAATTATGCATTTCACAAATCATAGTCATATGAGCATACCACATTTCAACATCTTTTCACATTCAACATTAATCAATCATACTCCATAACCAACATCTCATTTCATTAAACTCATAACATTATTTAGGACATTCATATAACCTTGACACCTATGGGCCCAACAAGTATTTAATACGATATTCAGAGTTCAGAGTTACTGCTTTGGTTCATAGTCACAATAATCACGCCCGTAGGCAATGTATATACATGTATCTCTATCCATGGATAGTGTAACAGACCCAGTCTCTTGGATCATTAACTCAACACATATGAGGAGATCCTCAACCCGGCAAGACTGTTACAAATCATGTATCTCATAGTGTAACAGACCCAGTCTCTTGGACCATCAACTCAACACCTATGAGGAGGTCCTCAACCCGGCAAGACTGTTACCTTTCATCATTTCTTAGGCATGCCACCCAAATCCAGAACTCTGAAACTGAATAACATATTAAACAAACAATTCATTTCCATTCTCAATTCTCATCACATTTAGGCAAACATGCCTTCTTTCTTTCAATTACATCATCTTAGCCAATAACAATGGCTTCACATTTCATTTCATAATATAACATCTCATTATTCAAGTATATATATATATATATATATCTCATCCATGATCACATTATATCTCACATAGCATCATTCATAAATATCAACATTTCATTCCACATTACTCATGAAACACATTACCATTCACAATGCACAACATAACATTGTTCAATCTCAACAATGCAATTAGGGCAAAGAACAATTGATTATAACATTCATTGATTCAAGTGTGTTTAAAGTGTTTAGGGTTAGGTTTAAGGACCAACCTACCTTTGGAGAACCAAAGCAATGCAAGAAGAACAAAGAATTAAAACCCTAACCATAAATAGTACATTCTGGTTTTAAACTCCATTTTATCCTTATTTTGAAAAATTGTATAAAATAATATACTTGACTAAAAATTCTAAAATTTTTACAGAATTTAGTTTTGTATCTTAAAATCATCCCTTTAAAATTTCAGATCAAACTGAACACAAAATCTTGGTCAAATAGTTCACCTAACCAGACTGCCCCAATTGCCCTGCATCCTGGCAGCAGTTCTGAACTTTGTGAATTCCATAAATCAAATTCAATCAACGTGGTTCCAAATTATTTTTCTCAAATACTAGACTCACTAAGCAACAATATATCCAAAATTAAATTGAATATGATTTTTCTACATTTTATTAAAAATCCCGAAATATAGCTGTCCCAGTTAAGGTACCTGCTGGAACAGGTCTAATGAAAATAATTTTTCTAAACTCATAACCATTCCAAAATCGAATCAACATATTTTTCAGTCATTCTAGACTCATAGAGGCACAACATATCAAAAATTCACTTCAAGAAAATTTTTCTAAAATTAATTAAAAATCATACAAGTCACAGCCTTTACTAATCCTAAAACAGAAACAATTTCACTAAACACCAATCTTACTCTTCCATCACCAACACCAACCCAACTTCTCATCTATCAAGAAAAATCAATACTTACAATCATACCATAAGCAACTTAATCATACCACTTCAAAAGAATTGAAGAAATTAGAGAAAAGATCTTACCTTAGTTTAAAAACTTCTTAAATCAACACTTGAACACTTAATCTTTCTTCAATTTAAGCTTGAAATCATCAAAACCATCACTTGTCTCTTTCTTTCTCTTTGGCTATGGAGGGCCGGCCATCAACAAGAAGAAGAAGAAGAAATGATGAAGAAAACACAAATCAAACCTTCTTTAAATATCCACCATGTGATTTTATCCAAGCAATTACCAAAGTGCCCTTATTCACATAATTATCTTCTTGTCTTATATGTGCCCAATTAAGTAATTTACCAATCTCAAATAAATATCTTCTCTTGCATTGACCAAGCCTTTTGACCACTTTATATGTCATATATATTAACATATACACAACATATAAATTTGTCTCTAAACCCTATTTCTTCCCAAAATACATATACATATACTTTCTCTTCTCAATTTCTTTTCTCTTACAATTTAACACATATATTCAATCCAATATATAACAATAACAACAACAACAATATGCAAAACTTCTAGGGCATAAATGAGGATATTACAATTCTCCCCCTCTAAAAAAAAAATTTCATCCTCGAAATTACCTGATATCAACTCTGAAACAACTGCGGATACTATTCTCGCATGGATTGTTCACTTTCCCAAGTTGCTTCTTCTTTTCCATGATTCTTCCAAAGAATCTTCACCAATGGCACTTTCTTGTTCCTCAATAATCTGTATCACCCTCTCTGACTGTCCATCCGTCTGTGGATGAAAAGCAGTGCTGAAGTGCAGTCAAGAACCTAAAGCACTATGCAAACTCTTCCAAAATCTGGAAGTAAACCTGGGATCTCTATCAGACACTAAAGAAGTTGGAACACCATGCAGTTTCACAATCTCATGGATATACAGCTCAGCCAATCTCTCCAAAGAGTAATCCATTCGAACCGGAAGGAAATGAGCTGTTTTAGTCAATCTATCCACAATCACCCATATGGCATCATGCTTCTTTTGTGTCAATGGCAAACCAGACACAAAATCCATTGTCACTCTTTCCCACTTCCATTCTGGCACTGACAATGGTTGAAGCAACCCGGTTGGAACTTGATGCTCTGCTTTAACCTTCTGACAAGTGAGACATTTCGACACAAAATCTGCAATGTCTCTCTTCAAACCAATCCACCAATAATGCTGTCTCAAATCATGATACATCTTCGTATTACCCGGATGCATAGCAAACATTGACTGATGAGCTTCTTCTAAAATGACTCTTTTCAAATCAGCATCATCGGGTACACACAATCGGTTCTTAAACCAGAGACTCCCATCATCTTTCACAACAAAATCTCTAGTCTTCCCATTCTGACAATCTGAAATAATCTTCTGAATTTTCTTATCAGCCAATTGAGCCTCTTTGATCTGATCCAACAAAATCGGCTTCAATTGCAACTGTGCCAATAATGCACCATCAACACAAGGTACAAAACTGGCATGCAATGCTCTCAACTCAACAAGCAACGAGAGCGAGTAAACTGTTAAACCAACTAAAGACTTCCGACTCAAGGCATCAGCAACAACATTTGCTTTACCTGGATGATAGTCAATCAAGCAATCGTAGTCTTTAATCAATTCTAACCATCTCCTCTGACGAAGATTGAGTTCTTTCTGGACACCCAAATACTTCAAACTCTTGTGATCAGTGTAGATGAAACATTTCTCCCCAAACAGATAATGGCGCCAAATCTTCAATGCAAAAACAATGGCAGCTAATTCCAAATCATGGGTCGGATAGTTAAGCTCATGCGGTTTCAACTGTCGAGATGCATAAGCTATAACTTTACCTTCTTGCATCAATACACACCCCAAACCTCTATGTGAAGCATCACTGTAGATCACATATGGTTTGCCTTCAACAGGTAAAGTTAGAACAGGTGCTTGAGTCAACATTTCTCTCAACTGCTCAAAGCTAGCCTGACACTGATCCGTCCACACAAATCTCACTCCCTTACGAAGCAATCTGGTGAGTGGAGTAGCTATCAAAGAAAATCCTTTCACAAACCGCCGGTAATAGCCTGCCAAACCCAGAAAACTTCTAACCTCTGTCACTGATTTAGGTGGATTCCAATTCAATACAGCTTCAACTTTGCTCGGATCAACTTTAATGCCTTCTGCTGAAACAACATGTCCGAGAAAAGCTACCTAATCCAACCAGAACTCACACTTCGACAATTTAGCAAACAACTGCCTCTCTCTCAAAATCTGCAACACAATCCGCAGATGCATATCATGTTCCTCCTCATTCCGCGAATACACCAGTATATCATCAATGAAGACCACTACAAACTGATCCAAATAGGGCCTAAACACCCTATTCATCAAATCCATGAAAGCTGCAGGTGCATTCGTCAGACCAAAAGGCATAACTAAAAATTCATAATGCCCATACCTGGTCCGAAAAGCGGTCTTAGGAACATCTTCAGCTTTGACTCTCAACTGATGATACCCAAATCTCAAATCAATTTTGGAGAACACTGACGCTCCCTTCAACTGATCAAAGAGATCATCGATTCTAGGCAAAGGATATTTATTTTTAATAGTCACCTTGTTTCATTGCCTATAATCAATACACAACCTCATAGTACCATCTTTCTTCTTCACAAATAGCACAGGAGCTCCCCAAGGAGAAACACTGGGGCGAATAAATCCTTTGTCCAACAACTCCTGTAATTGCACTTTCAACTCCCTCAATTCTGCTGGTGCCATTCTATAAGGAGTAATAGAGATAGGAGTGGTACCAGGCAACAATTCAATACCGAACTCCACCTCTCTCTCAGGAGGCAATCCTGGCAACTCCTCTGGAAACACATCTGGGAACTCTGCAACTGTGGCAATGCTATCAATGGGAGAACTTCTTACTCTAGTATCTACCACATGAGCAAGATAGGCTTCACATCCCTTTCTAATCAACCTCCTGGCTGCAACAGCTGAAACAAAAAAAAAAGAGGCTAGTTGTTCCTGCTCATTAGATACTATCACCTCTCTACCATCAACAGTTTTCAAAGAAACAATTTTCTTCTTACAATCTACCACAGCTCCATGTCGAGATAGCCAATCCATACCTAAGATCACATCATATTCCTTAAATGGCATCTCAATCAAATCCCCTAAGAACTCCTCACCCTGCACCACTACTGCACTATCTCTATGCACCTTACTCACAACCACACTATGCCCTAACGGATTTGTCACCAACACATCAAATCCTAGGGACTCAGCATGCAAATCAGAGACAGGCAAAACAGATACACTAACATATGAATGCGTGGAACCCGGATCAATCAAAGCAAGTACTGGAGTATTAAATAAAGAAAAAGTACCAGCTATGACTGCCGATGTATCTGGCTGCCTCTGCATAACATACATCCTCTGGGAAGATCCAACCTCCTCTGGTCTACCCTCCCTGGATGTAGCACCTCCTCTAGAACTGAATCCTGGTCTACCTCCCCGACTGGCACCTCTGCCTCCTCTGCCTCCCCTCACACTAGCTCGAGAAGCAGCAGAATCCACTGGCATCAGCTCCTGCCTCTCAGGATAGTCTCTCACAAAGTGGTCAGGTGATCCACACCTGAAGCATACAGCTGATCTACTGTACCTCCAACAAACGCCCCCATGTCTTCCACCACACTGGTCACACACAGGTAAGGTGGATCTCTGAATTCCAGGAGTAGGAGCACTCGCTACTGAAGCTGCAGGTCTAAATCTCTGCCTCTGGAACTGCACTGACCTACCCGCTGGTCTCTGGCTCCTACTACTCCGAGGAACAAAACTTCCTCTACCCCTCTTCGCAGAAGAAGACCCTGCCTCTAACTGGGGCCTTCTAACCCTAACCTCCTCCTCTGAAACAACTGCAATAACTTGAGCTCGCTCTACACTTCGAGCTGCTGCCACAAGCTGTGAGAAATCCTGATATCTGGATCCAGCCACTAAGCACATGATCGAGGGTCTCAATCCCTCCTGAAATCGCCGACATCTATCAATCTCATCAGCAATGATACCCTCATCATACTGACTCAGTCGAATAAACTCAACTTCATATTCAGTTACGGTCCGATGATCTTGCTTCAAATCTAGAAACTCTCTTTTCTTCCCATCTTTATACTCCCTATGAGTATACTTCAACTCAAATTCCCTCAGAAAATCAGTGTAAGACAGTGTTAGAGGATCATCCATAGAATGGGGCACTGTCTTCCACCAGTCGTAGGCATCCTTCTGTAGCAAAGATCTTGCATAGTCAAACTTCTCCTCTGAAGTGGCTTGCAACTGCACAAATACCCTCTGAACTCTATCAAGCCACTGTTCTGCTACAGCCGGATCAACTGTACCAAAGAAATCCTCTGCTCCATATTTCCTTAGCTTATCATAGTGCCTTACTGGTACTGAAGGCTGAGGGGGTGGTGGCGGTGGCTGTGGTTGCACAGGTGCTTGTCTCATAGCTTCCATCATAGGCCTAAACCAGGCTGGCGGAACCTCCTCCCCAGCTGGTCTACCCGACACCGAAGCAGGTGCCTCCTCAACACTATCAACCCTAGCTCCCTCAGCAGGAGCAATACTCTCGGCACTACCCTCAATCGACTGACGTGAGTGAGAATCCATCACAACCTAACACTGCAAACACAGCAGATTATATCTTATTAAAGATCAGAGACTGCCAATCTCAAACGTATATGTTATTCAAAACCACTTTTTAAGTAAAAATATTCTTTTTATTACATTTTACCTAGGTTGAGAATCTCAAACCTAGGCTCTGATACCAAAACAATTGTAACACCCCTTCCCAACCTACATATGTAAGCTGAGTAGAAGCGCCACACTAACCTAATGTTGCTACCAATTTTACTTAGTCAAATTTTAGTTCCGATTTTTACAAAATTTTTGCCATAGTTTCGCCTAAAAATTGAGTCCCGAGTGTCGACAAAACCGGTTTTTTTCTTATTTTTAAAAACATTTTACACAAACCAATGCAAACAAAATCATTCTCAGTACACTCCCAATAAATCCCCCTTGTAACCTCAACTACAACCTGCAAAAAGGATTTACACTTCTAGTACAATATAAAATAAAGGTTTTGGGACAACCCCCATATTTAAATATTACACAGCGGAAGTTATAAAATATTTACATATTTACAAATTCATATACATCAAAACTCAAGTTTTACAACACATAAAATTTATACATGATTGGCAAGTCTGCTCTGATCTTTAAGCTCCCAAAATGGATTCTTCAAGGTCTACTCTCACTAGGTCTTGATGAACTCTCGGGTTCAACTCTATCCACTCTACTACCTGCGCGATTAAACACTATCGTGCTAAGCCAACGGCTTAGTAAGATAAAACATGCTAACGGTATGCTTTAATGAAATGCAATGCCACATATGTTATTGATAAGATCAACATCATAAATATAAAGTTAACCACACAATTATGCATTTCACAAATCATAGTCATATGAGCATACCACATTTCAACATCTTTTCACATTCAACATTAATCAATCATACTCCATAACCAACATCTCATTTCATTAAACTCATAACATTATTTAGGACATTCATATAACCTTGACACCTATGGGCCCAACAAGTATTTAATACGATATTCAGAGTTCAGAGTTACTGCTTTGGTTCATAGTCACAATAATCACGCCCGTAGGCAATGTATATACATGTATCTCTATCCATGGATAGTGTAACAGACCCAGTCTCTTGGATCATCAACTCAACACATATGAGGAGATCCTCAACCCGGCAAGACTGTTACAAATCATGTATCTCATAGTGTAACAGACCCAGTCTCTTGGACCATCAACTCAACACCTATGAGGAGGTCCTCAACCCGGCAAGACTGTTACCTTTCATCATTTCTTAGGCATGCCACCCAAATCCAGAACTCTGAAACTGAATAACATATTAAACAAACAATTCATTTCCATTCTCAATTCTCATCACATTTAGGCAAACATGCCTTCTTTCTTTCAATTACATCATCTTAGCCAATAACAATGGCTTCACATTTCATTTCATAATATAACATCTCATTATTCAAGTATATATATATATATATCTCATCCATGATCACATTATATCTCACATAGCATCATTCATAAATATCAACATTTCATTCCACATTACTCATGAAACACATTACCATTCACAATGCACAACATAACATTGTTCAATCTCAACAATGCAATTAGGGAAAAGAACAATTGATTATAACATTCATTGATTCAAGTGTGTTTAAAGTGTTTAGGGTTAGGTTTAAGGACCAACCTACCTTTGGAGAACCAAAGCAATGCAAGAAGAACAAAGAATTAAAACCCTAACCATAAATAGTACATTCTGGTTTTAAACTCCATTTTATCCTTATTTTGAAAAATTGTATAAAATAATATACTTGACTAAAAATTCTAAAATTTTTACAGAATTTAGTTTTGTATCTTAAAATCATCCCTTTAAAATTTCAGATCAAACTGAACACAAAATCTTGGTCAAATAGTTCACCTAACCAGACTGCCCCAATTGCCCTGCATCCTGGCAGCAGTTCTGAACTTTGTGAATTCCATAAATCAAATTCAATCAACGTGGTTCCAAATTATTTTTCTCAAATACTAGACTCACTAAGAAACAACATATCCAAAATTCAATTGAATATGATTTTTCTACATTTTATTAAAAATCCCGAAATATAGCTGTCCCAGTTAAGGTACCTGCTGGAACAGGTCTAATGAAAATAATTTTTCTAAACTCATAACCATTCCAAAATCGAATCAACATATTTTTCAGTCATTCTAGACTCATCTAGGCACAACATATCAAAAATTCACTTCAAGAACATTTTTCTAAAATTAATTAAAAATCATACAAGTCACAGCCTTTACTAATCCTAAAACAGAAACAATTTCACTAAACACCAATCTTACTCTTCCATCACCAACACCAACCCAACTTCTCATCTATCAAGCAAAATCAATACTTACAATCATACCATAAGCAACTTAATCATACCACTTCAAAAGAATTGAAGAAATTAGAGAAAAGATCTTACCTTAGTTTAAAAACTTCTTAAATCAACACTTGAACACTTAATCTTTCTTCAATTTAAGCTTGAAATCATCAAAACCATCACTTGTCTCTTTCTTTCTCTTTGGCTATGGAGGGCCGGCCATCAACAAGAAGAAGAAGAAGAAATGATGAAGAAAACACAAATCAAACCTTCTTTAAATATCCACCATGTGATTTTATCCAAGCAATTACCAAAGTGCCCTTATTCACATAATTATCTTTTTGTCTTATATGTGCCCAATTAAGTAATTTACCAATCTCAAATAAATATCTTCTCTTGCATTGACCAAGCCTTTTGACCACTTTATATGTCATATATATTAAAATATACACAACATATAAATTTGTCTCTAAACCCTATTTCTTCCCAAAATACATATACATATACTTTCTCTTCTCAATTTCTTTTCTCTTACAATTTAACACATATATTCAATCCAATATATAACAATAACAACAACAACAATATGCAAAACTTCTAGGGCATAAATGAGGATATTACAATCTTAATTGGTTTAAGTTTCTCTAGTTCCAATTGCAAATAAATGGAATATGACATCAAATTAATACTGGCCCCTAAGTCACATATGTCAGTTGTTTGTTTCCCATTCCCCATTGAGATATTAGTCACAAAACTTCTAAGGTCCTTTAGCTTAGAAGGTAGCTAATGTTGTAAAACAACACTTGTTATCTCTAAAACTATTTCCTTTTTGTTTAGCTCATACCTTTTCTTTTTAGTGTTTAATTCTTTGAAAAAATTAGCATAAGCTGGCACATGTTTAATTACCTCAAGTGAGGGCAGATTTATGCTTACCTTTAAGAGCATGTTATAAATTTCAGAAAATTGTTTATCTTGCTTCTTATTTTTTAACCTATTTGGAAAAGGAATTGACGGTTTATAAGGATTTAGAGATTTGTGCAACTTTGGTGAAGTGGATACCTCCACGTTCTCCTCCTCCTTTGATTGACTTGGTTGAGCTTGGCTTGTTGGCATTTCCTCACCATTTTCTTAAATTGTACCTGCATCCAAAGAATCACCAATTTTGTTATCAATTACCTTACCACTTCTCAAGATTGAGATTGCCTTGGCTTGCTTAAGTTGGCTTGGAAATTTTCCTTTTTGATGAGCTTGAAGTTGGTTAGCCAATTGACCAACTTGAGTTTCAACCTTCTTCAATGATACTTCCAAAGAGTCAAACCTTTTGTTGTTCAATTCTTGATTTTATGTGCTAGTTTAAATGAAAGCATTCAAATTATCTTTCAATGTGGGTGTCTTCGGTTGAACTTGGTGTGAAGATTGTCCTTGAAATTGAGGACGTCTTTGATAAGGCTGGAAGGATTGTTGAGATGAAATGTGTTGCTGATTCTTCCAACAGAAATTTGGATAATTTCTCTAATCGGGATTATAAGAATTAGAAAATGGATCATTTCTACCTCTTTGTTGGAAACCTTCAAAGGCATAAATTTACTCTTGCCCGTCTTGGTATTGATTAAAATTTGTAGAGCACTTATTTGCATTATGCCCTGCAACACCACATGATGCACATGTTTCTTGATTTGACATAGGCAAGTTTCCTCTAACATTCAATAATTTAACCTGCCTTATCAACTCTGCTATTTTTCTAGCCATTTCTGAATTTGCCTCAACTCATAGGTTCCTCTATGCCTTTCTTTAATACTCTTTTGCTGTGAATTTGCTCCCAACATCTCAAACAATCTAACAGTTTCAGCAGTTGTCTTTTCACCCATTGCACCTCTTGCTGCAGTATCCACTGTATTTTTATTTTGATATGTTAGCCCATCTTAAAAGAATTGATTGAGAAATTGTTGTGGATAATAATGATAAGGGCATTGGAACAACAAAGATTTAAAGACATCTCATGCCTCATGAAATAGTTCTCCATCCAATTGGGTGAATGTTGCAATACTCGTCCTATGCTCCTTTGTTTTTTTATGCAAATAGAATTTTTCCATGAATTTGTTATAAACTTCGGTCCATGTGATTAATAAATTTTCAGGTAAAGTCATCAACCATGCCTTTGCCATATCCTTCAAACTGTATGGGAAACACCACATTTCAGGCTCATCCTTCGACAATGCTTGCAAAGGGAATGTATGTAAGGTTATATAAAAATCACCAATGCTTGAGAGGATCCTCATTCGGAATCCATGAAAAGAGGGCAGCATTTTATAATGAATATTTTCAGTTCATAGTTTCTTGTTGCATTACTCAACTGTATACATGATGTAGTTACTCCAATAATCGATTGGGCAAACTCTTTCATGGGCAGTTCCTCTACTTTACCCATCTCTACTTCTGTGTTCTCCTCAAATTGCTCTATGATGTCTTCTCCTTCTTGTCCCAAAGGATCCACTCCCTTGGTTCTAGGAAGTCTATGAATGTTGTCTACAAATGGAATAAGTTTGTTGCCTTGGGACCTTCGTCCTTGCATAAATCACCTAGGAAATTCAAAAAGAAACAATTAAACACTTAAACAATTAAAATAAAAGAATCAAATTATTACCTAAACTGCCCTCTCCGCCAACGGCACGAAAAACTTATTGCGCTCTACTTAATACTACTAAAAGCGACAATCGCAAGTATACGAGGTAGTTATAGTAATGGTGGAGCATCTCAATATCATCTCACAAGGAAGGTGTTTGTTAGTAGTAATTCGATTTATAATTATAATTAAATAAAATGAATTTAGTAATGAATTGATAATGTTGACTATAGTTGAAATACTTATAAATGATAAATAATATCAAACAATGGTCGGTACAAGGATTAAACTTAAGCTTTCAAAGGAATACCTAGGATTTACAAATTGATCTAATTGAAGTTTAATTCTCCAATATCCATTAACATAACCTTGTAACTTATATTAGCAATTATCAATTCACTAGTTCTCAAATTCATGAATTAACAAAAAAAAAACCAATTATTTAGCTTCTTGCAAATTAAATGAACCTAGAACTTATATTTATAATTCATTCTTAGGGTTGATGAATGCATAGTTCCAATATCAAGTTGTTCCTCTTAGTTTTTACTCAATATCTAGAGGTCAATAGGTGGTCAATCTATAAACCTAACATTCAATTCAATGCAATAAACCAATAACAAGGTATATGTTGCGCTCAAATTAAGTTCTACTATAAACGTCACTCGCAAGTATACGAGGTAGCTGTAGCAAAGGTGATCGCCCCAAGGTCGTCTCTCAAGGAAGCTAGATAAGCTAATTGATTATTAGGTTGCAAATAACAAATTAGAATAAATTTAAATTGCTAACAACTAATGAAAACAGATCGATTGGAGTTTAAAACAATAAAAGTAAAATAAGTTGATATATTGATTCACTTAATAAAACGGTCTAGGGTTTGCACTTCTCTACTAACTTATATATTTGAACAGTTATTCCTCTCAACCAATTTAATTTCAAAAATTAGATCTCAAGCAACTTAATTAATCGAGTCAAGGAAATAAGCTCTCGCATTCAAACCTTTTTCAAATAATCTTGTTACAATTGAAATAATCCTTTTCTTAGGTTATATTTCTAATTCACCTAAGTCCCTAATTAAATTGTTCCAGCATTAGACTTCATCTCTCAATCCTTCATCTAATACCTTAAACACATAATTGGTGGCCAATCAATTATATATTAACAATAATTCCATTCAATCAAGGCTAAAGAAATAAATTTAGTTAAGAGTAATAACCAATTCATACAATCATAGTAGTTCCATACAAACCCCAGACTAGATCAAATTAGTTCATAATGATATCAAACATATTCATCTCATTAAATTCAAAGAAATCGGTTTAGACATAATAGAATTCATGAATACAATTCCCAAGAAATTTAAGAGATAAAGTTTGAGAACAAAACCAAATTACAAACTCCCTTTAAGCTTATGAAGAATCTCTTGATCAGATCTTGCTAGAAGAATGTGGCAATGGCATAAATAAATTTAATCTAGAATGTTTTGCATCAAAGTGTAATCAATAATCTCAAAGAAAATAAAATTAGAAAACCCTAAGTTATCTCTGACGGCTGATCCAAAATCCAAACTCAAAACTTCCGCTTTTGAAAACCCTAATTCTATTATTTATACGAAACCTCTGCTCCAAAAATCCGCGTTTCCTTTCTTCGTTTAATCCATGAGTGACACAGCCAAGCTTAGGCAAGCTTGGCCGTGTTTGAGGTGCTTGGAGGGACACGGCCACAAGCTTGGCCGTGTCCCCTGAAGGTGTCTGCTTCTGTTTGATTTTCATCTCTTCTTCCTTTGGACTTGAGTGTGACACGGCCAATGTAATATCCCAATGTATGCCCTAGAAGTTTTGAATATTATTATTGTTTTAATTGGATTGAATGTATATGTTAATTTGAAAGAGAAAAGAATTTTTAAAGGAAGTGTATATGTTGCATATATGGTAGTATAAATAACATATACATAAGTCAAGATGGATGGTCAATGCAAGAGGATATTTATTTGTGATATGTGAAATTACTTAAATGGGCATATAAGTGAAAGAAGCTAAGTTAAATTGTTGAGGGCATTTAGGTAATTGCTTGGTTAGAATTGCTTGGTGGAGATTTAAAGAAGAAGAGAAGTTTGACTTGTCTTTATTTTCTTCTCTTCTCATTTGGTGTGGCCGGCTACCAAAGGAAAGAGAGAGCAAGAGAGGTGTTCTAAGTTCTAGACATCAAATTGAAGGGAGAATCAAAGGATTAAGTTGGAGATTTGTGAAATTTCTTCAATTGAGGTAAGTACTCTCTTGTTTTCCTTTGTTATTTGTGAAGTTGTGTTTGAGGTGAGTTATGATTTGTTGTTATTATGATTAAGTGTGTTTGAGATGTATTTATATTGTTGAAATTGATTTTAAGCTACAAAGTTAAATTGGTGTTGGTGTTGGTTTGAAGATGGTAAGTTAAGTGGATGGTGATATTGAAAGAATAAGAATGATGTTGGTTTTAGGGTTTTGAAGTGGTATATGTTTAAATGTATTGTTAATGTGATTATTGTGATAAACATGTAAAATAATTGTTAAAGACATTGATTATATTCATTTGAATAAGGTTATGTGGTGTATAATGTGTTTTAATTCAATCAAAAGAGATTTGGACATGTTTAGGGTTTTTGTTCATGAGAGACACGGCCAAACTAAGGAAGAGACACGGCCAAAACTAAAGATTTTTGGGAGACACGGCCAAGTCTAAGGAAATTTGGCCGTGTTGGATGATTTTTGGAGAGACACGGCCACTGGCTTGGCCGTGTCCCTTGCCCATGTTTGCCACTGCCTGATTTTTGTTGAGAGACACGGCCGTGTCCCTTACCCGTGTCTGCCTCGGTTGATTTAGTGTTGAGAGACACGGCCACAAGCTTGGCCGTGTCCCTTGAGTGTGTTGGCTACTGTGAGTGTCCTTTGCTCTTCTTGCTTTGTTGAGATTGAACATACATATGATGATGCATATGACACTATATGAACAATGTTATGTTTTATGCATTGTGAATCTTGTGAATGGTAATGTGTTATATGAATAATGTACTTTGTAATGTTACATCAATGATGCTATATGTAAAATGTGAAGGATATGATGAGGTAATTGATTATGTATAGCTTGATGGGAGTAGTTCTTGAGGTAAGTGCAAATTTACCTAGATGTAATATCCTCATGTATGCCCTAGAAGTTTTGTTTATGTTGTTGTTGTTGTAAATGGGATGGAATGTATATGTTATGTGATAAGAAAAGAAATTGGAAAGAGAATGCTTGTGTACATGTGTTTTGGGTAAGAAAGAGGGTTTAGAGAAAAGTGTATATGTTGATTATATTGTAATATATATAACATATAAATTGGTCAAATGAAGAGTCAAGGGGGAAGAGATATTTATCATGTTGAGTATGAAATTACATTAATGGGCATATAAGAGACAAGAGGCTAGTTAAATGGTTAAGGGTATTAAAGTAATTTTCTTTTGGAAATCACTTGGTGGAGATTAAAAGGAGAAATTGACTTTGTTTCTTCATCGTTTTCTTCTTCTCCATTGTTGTGGCCGGCTCCTCCATAGACAAAGGAAGGCAAGAGACAAAGAGAAGATCTTGTTGAATGAAGCTCAAATTGTAGAAAGATTAAGTGATCAAGTGTTGATTCAAGAAGTTTTCAACTAAGGTAAGTTCTTTTCTTTGATTTCTTTATTCTTTTGAAGTGGTATTTGAAGTGAATTAGGGTTTGTTGATTAGTTGATGATAGGTGTTTGTGATGTGTTTTCAAGTGTTAAAATTGGTGTTAAGTTAAGAGTTTAAAAGGTATTGATGTTGGAAGTGGTGGATGTTGGTTTTAGGGTTTTGGAAGGGTTTGTATGTAAATGTGATGTTAATGTATTGTTAGTGATTATTGTGATGTTTATGTAAGATATGTGTTTATGTCATTGATTGTGTTCATTTGAATGAGAGGATTGTTGTGCAAAAAGTGTGGAAATGCAATTGAAAGAGTGTTGGTTTTTGGTTAGGGTTTTGTTCATGAGTGACACGGCCAAAAGCAAAGAGAGACACGGCCAAGTCATGGGAATTTTGGCCGTGTTGGGTTGATTTTTAGGAGACACGGCCGTGTCCCATGCCAGTGTCTGTCACTGCCAAAATTCAGTTGAGAGACACGGCCACAAGCTTGGCCGTGTCCCTCAAATGTGTTGGCTACTGTTTTTATTTTTGTTCTTTTTGTATGGTTTTGATTCTTCAAAGATATTATTGATACTTAAACCTAAACATAAACACTTTAAATATATTTCAAAGATAAGAATGATCTAATCAAATATATGGGGAACATACATTCATTGATGTTGAGATTGTAGCACACATTTGTTGATATTGATGATACATATGAACAATGTTAGGCTATATGCATTGTGAATGGTAATGTGGTATGTAATTTGAAATGTTGTATCAATGATATTATATGATTAATATGAATTGAGATATTGTTTGATTTGAGGCCATTGTGATTGGCTATGATGATTCAATTGAAAGATATATGGCATGTTTGCCTAATTGATGAGAATTGAGAATGAAATGTAAATGAATTGTGTGGCTAATGTGTTATTCCATTTTCAGAGTTTGTTATTGGTGGCATGCCTAATGATAGTAACAATCTCTTGAAGTTAGGTTGGATTGAATCCTTGAAGCCTAATTGAGATGTTACAACCCTTGAAGCTAGGTTGGGTTGGTTCTTGAAGCCAAGTTGGGTTGAAGCTTAGCATGCTTTGCTCCCCTTGAAGCTTGGTTGAACCTAATCCTTGAAGCCTAGTTGGGTATATGATATTGATAAATGTGATAACAAAACCAAAACATTAACTCTGAAAATTGAATGGCATATTAGTGTGTATTGGGCCCATGCTTGTCTTTGTTTAGTATTGTTCATGAATGGTTTAATGAGTAACTAATGTGGTATATGAAAAGATATTGAAATGTGATATGTCTACATATGTTGGATTACGAAATGTAAAGGTATGTTGTTAGCTTTGCATATATGATGTTACATGTATAATATGGATTGACAATTTGCATTGCATTGCACTTAAGCATAACATTAGCATGAATTGTCTTACTAAGCCCTTGGCTTAGCGCGATAGTGTTTAATCGCGTAGGTGATAGAGTTGATAGAGTTGAACCTGAGAGCTCTCCGAGACCGAGTGAGAGTAGACGTTGAAGAGTTGATTTTGGGAACTTAAAGATTAGAGAAGATTTGCCAATCATGTATAACTTCTTTTATTTTTGTAAATATTGTTTATAATGCGAATATATGTATATTTGTAAATATGGATTTAAAAGCTTTCATATATGTATATATTTTCTATATTCCACTGCGTATTTAGTAAATGTATATATATATGTATCTATTTGTTTTATTTTACAAGTTAATTACTTATTTTTCTCTAATGTATAATGAGAAAGCTTATAGTATCATTTAAAATGTTTTGAATGTTAATAAAAATCCGTAGCATTCCTATATTCGATACATGTATACTACATTGTGGTGTATATAGTGTGTATGTATTGGGTGTGGGGGTGTTACACTAGATGCATTCTTTTATATATGATTTTGAAACTTAAAACAATGTTAAGTAAATTACTAAATTGTTAATACAATGTGACTAATGTTGTTATTTGTATAGTGTGAAAGCTGTAATGATCATCCAAAAAGGTATGTGCAATGCAATTTGTTATGATACATGTTTTAATAATGATTGAAATGAAATAAATGGATATGTTGTTTATATGACGATGAATTTGAGATACATGTGCAATGAAATTAATTATGTATGCTTGAATGATGAAGTGTATAATGTGAATTGAGACATAAAAAGATGTGAAACTAATGTTCTGAGATATAATGTGATGTGAAGCCATTGTAATTGGCTATGATAACTCAAATGTGATGTGAAGCCATTGTGATTGGCTATGATAACTCAAATGTGATGTGAAGCCATTGTGATTTGCTATGATGATTCAATTGAGAATGGAAATGATAATGAAATAATAAATGAATTATGTGGCTAATGTGTTATTCCATTTTCAGAGTTTGTTGTTGGTGGCATGCCTAATGATAGTAACAATCTCTTGAAGTTAGGTTGGGCTTGATCCTTGAAGCCAAGTTGGGTAGAAGTTTAACATGTTTTACTCCCCTTGAAGCTTGGTTGGGTCTAGTCCTTGAAGCCTAATTGAGATGTTACAACCCTTGAAGCTAGGTTGGGTTGGTTCTTGAAGCCAAGTTGGGTTGAGACTTAGCATGCTTTGTTCCCCTTGAAGCTTGGTTGAACCTAAATCCTTGAAGCCTAGTTGGGATAATGATAATGATAATGTGATAATAAAACCAAAGCATTAACTCTGAAAGTCGAATGGCATATTAGTGTCTTTTGGGCCCGAGTCTGTCTTTGTTGTCAATATGATATACAAATGTTGAAATAAATGAGTAATGAGATCTATGGTTGACTTTGTTGGAAATGTGATTCATGATTGGTGAATTGTGAATAAAATAATGTTATGAAGTATGAGGTGTAATGTGTTTTTTGATTGTGAGTATTAATGATGGATTGTGGTTGGTGATAATGATATGTATATAATATATGAAATTAGTCGAGATATATGAAAGATGCAATTCAAAAGGAAAAACATGATAAGATACTAATGGTACATGGAAGTGATTTTCATTATATGTTAGAATTTCTATAATGTATGTTTATATGTTATATTTGTACTACTAAGCTCTCGGGCTTAGCGTGGATGTGTAATCGCGCAGGTGACTAGGTGGAAGATATGAAGTCTTTCGTTATGTCACGAGAAGAGTAAGAGTTTATTGAGACCAACTAGAGGGTGATGCATACATGTATGACTTTTAATTATGATGTATTTTTGATGAAGTGTAATCATATGTATAAATGAAGTTTTGATTATCCAGAGCTTGAGCATCTTCTTCCAAATCAAGAGAATCCGAGTCGGACCCCTCCTGGACTCGTGTTCTCTTTTGTCTACCCCCCGGTACTTCTGGCTCAGCTGAAGCCATCATATAAGCCCCTGTCCTGTGCACCACCATATGCATCTTCTCTAGTGTAGCCAAATCCAATGAATCATTACCCGTAATTCTAGTCAGACGACAGGTACTCGGGTCAAAATCATCAAGGAGGGCTATGGCTAATGTGGTAACCAATCCTCCAATACAGATAGCCCCCTTCTTTTTGTTTGCCATGCTATCAAAAAATCAGCTAACCAATAGCCGGAACTAATAGGCACTGCATTAACCACACAATCTAAGAAAAATAGTTCACTAAGTTCAACTACACCCGGGCTTTCCTTCCTAGCAAAGAATCCGCAAGACATAAAATGATGCAAATACCTCAAAGCGGGATTACTCAATTTAGTTGCTTTGGCCGATTTGGCCAAATAAGTTCCCGAGCCCAATGCTCCCCAAGCAAATTGTTGTTTAAATTCCTTAGGTACCGACCTTTCACCATGTTGATGGAAACCTAATATCACATTCAATTGTTCAATACTGACCACAAATGATTTCCCAAGCAATTTAAAGTTCAACTTAGAGCAAAATTTTTGTTCATCTCTTTCAACCTTAAGAGATGTCAAAAATTCTAAAGTAAGCTCTTAAAACTGCAAAGGTCGAAAGGAGACTAGGTTCTCCCACCCAAGGGTTTGAACATAATGATAAAAATTATCCCTAATATGAAGAGCATTAAGGGATTCATCATTGACATACCTCGTCAGGAAGAAACCCCGAGCCAAAAGATTTGCTCTCTTTAAAGATGAAAATGATGAAGATGAAGATGCACCTTCAGTTGTAGGTCTCTTCTTCTTGCGGTGGGAAACCATCTTCGTTCTTGGCATCTTGAAAGTTCTGAAAAAAATTTGAAATTTAAACCGATTAAATTGATCTTTTGTGAGAGAAGAAGAAGATTTAACGGATTAATTTTAGTTTTGGTGAAGAAAATTGAGATTTAATGGAGGTTTTGAAGCTTTGAAACACAAACAATGGAGTTTTGGTGAGAGAGAAGTCGAGAGCGAGAAAGGAAACCAAAATAGATCTAGGGATTGGAATGAGCAAAAAGTGCAAAAATCGTGTTTTTAAAGTGTAAAAGTGAAGGGACACGGCCAAGCTTGGGTGAGCTTGGTCGTGTCTAGTGTGTTTTGAGGGACACGGCCAGTGACTTGGTCGTGTCCCATGGGTGTGTCACTTACTGTAAAGAAAAGTTGCAAAAATAAAAACAAAGGGAATTTTGGTGAAGCTTGGCCGTGTCCCATGTGACACGGCCAAGGACACGGCCAAGCTTGTTGGCCGTGTCATCTACTGTAAAAAATTTTGCAAAAAAAAAAGAAATAGAATTTTTTTTGGTGAAGCTTGGCCGTGTCCCATGTGACACGGCCAAGGACACGGCCAAGCTTGTTAGCCGTGTCTCCTACTGCCATTTTTAACTTTTTATTATTATTATTTTATATATATATATATCACCAAATCTTAACTAAATTGCAAACTCTTCTTTGATCCACCCTGAAACACATTAGAAAAAATAAAAACCGATCAAAGCACCCATTCCATTTATTTAAACCAAACATAAAATCAAAATTGCTAAATTTAAAATTACAACTATGAAAAAGAAATGCAAACCGATGAGTTGCCTCCCATTTAGCACTTCTTTAATGTCATATAGCTGGACATCACTGCAAGACTTAGGGATCGTGGATCAAAGTGTTGTCAATGATCCTCACTTCTTGAAACCCTTCATTGTATGGTTTAACTCTCTGTCCATTTACTTTAAAAGTCTCATTTGTTCGAGAGTTAAGCAATTCTATGGCACCAGAAGGATATACCTGAGTTATCTCGAAAGGACCACTCCATCGAGACTTGAGTTTACCTAGAAATAGACGGAGACGAGAATTAAAAAGTAAAACTTTCATACCTAGACTCAAAGTCTTTCGCACTATAATTCTGTCATGAAGTGCTTTAGTGTGATCCTTATAAATCCTCGAGCTCTCATATGCCTCATTCCTCAGCTCATCTAACTCTGAAATTTGCAGAAAATGTTCTCTCTTTTCCTTGTCCAAGTCTAAATTTAGAGACTTGATTGCCCAATATGCTTTGTGCTCCAACTCCACTGGTAAATGACACGCCTTACCAAAAACCAATCAGTATGGACTCATAACCAGAGGATTCTTGAAAGCAGTCCGATATGCCCATAGTGCATCATGCAATCTACTCGCCCAATCCTTCCTTGATAAGTTGACTGTTTTCTCCAGAATTCCTTTTATTTGCTTGTTGAATGTTTCAACTTGTCCAGAAGTCTGTGGATGGTATGGGGTCGCCACCTTGTGCTTTACACCAGATTTGTGCATTAATTTCTCAAAAATTTTGTTGCAAAAATGACATCCTCCATCACTGACTATCACTCTTGGCGTGCCAAATCTGCTAAGAATATTTTCCTTCACAAATTTAACAACCACATTAGCATCATTAGTATGGGTGGGGATTGCCTCCACCCATTTGGAAACATAATCAACAGCAACTAAAATATATTCATAACTAAAAGACTTGGGGAAAGGACCCATGAAGTCAATTCCCCACACATCAAACAGTTCAACAACAATATATGATTGAAGGGGCATTTCATTCCTCCTCCCAATGTACCCACTCTTTGACAGCGGTCACAGTGCTTACAATACTCTTGAACATCTTTAAATAGAGTAGGCCAGTAAAAACCACTTTGAAGCACCTTTTCTGCAGTCTTCCTGTAACACCCCTTCCCGGCCTACGTGTGTAAGCCGAGTTGAGGCACCACACTAACCTAATGTTGCTACCAATTTTACTTAGTCAAATTTAGTTCCGGTTTTTACAAAAATTTTGCCAAAGGTTCGCCTAGAAAATTGGGTCCCAAGTGTCGACAAAACTGGTTTTTCTTATTTTTGAAAATGTTTTTACACAAACCAATGTGAATACAATCAATTTCAATACACTCCCAATGAATCCACCTTATACTCTCAACTACAAACCTGCAAGAAGAGTTCACACTTCTAATACAAAATAAAGTAGAGGTTTATTATTATTACATACTACTAACGTACCGTATAACATAGCAATTCTCAATCTTATATATACATATACATGCCACAACTAGCTAACTCATAATGGAAACTAGGAGATCTACCCTGAGATGCTGTGGGTCTGGTCGTCGCTTCCCAAAAGTTATCTACTGCTTCGAACCTACGAGTCAAGGAAAACTTAACTCGCTGAGCAATGTTGCTCAGTGGGTACTTTACCAATGGAGATAAAAGTAAAACATGAAAGCATTTGAAATAAAAGGAAATAAGTAAATCAAAAATCAACCAACATTAAACCAATGGAAGTTATTGTACATTCAGTGTAAATATGCTTTCAACAAATGTAAACACCATAATTCAAACTCATTTTGCATTACATAGTTTAAAAAGAAACAAGACTTTGGCTCTACTGGAATATAGGGAACCATAGTGATAAGGCAGTGGCCCTCACCACTGTAATATAGGTGGCCCTCACCACCGATATCAAATCGCAGGAATGGCCCTCACCATCCTGGTTATAACCAATGGCCCTCACCATTGGCCCCCAATGGCCCTCACCATTGAGTTCAGATCATAACAATTCAATCACAATATCAAGCAGTACTGCATAAGTTAGTATAGTGCATCATACCCTTATCTGCCACTCCCAACTATCCAGCAGAGCATAAAGGTTAAAAAGATTCAATTTAAGTCTCAAACTTCCTTTTAGAGTGACTCGAGAAATCATTTTAATTGCGCTTTGCCATTTACGCCGCGCACCACATTCTTTAGTCAAACCATTACCCTTTTTCACATATTTAACATCCACAATAAACATATCAAACATTCCAAAGCATTCCTCAAAAGATCACAAATTGACCAAATGAATAGTGTCACGGCACGTAAAATCAGCAACGCAAAAAGGCAAGCGCCAAATGAATAGTAAAATCTGGGTTTTCGTCAAAATTTCAGTCCACTTCAGTCATGCATTTGACCAGGTAAATGATCTTATTTTTGGCTGAAATTTTATAGAAAACTTATTTCATATGTTGACTAATTACACGTAAATTTTCGTTGAAAAATTCATTCATTTGCTACCTCAAACAGCTGCCACAAAAAGAGTCCAAAAATCTGCCATTTTGGAACCATTTCGGCCCAAACATATGAAATACATGGGACAGTTTGAAGGCTTCTTTAATGATAAAGTGAAGATTCAAACACTTCCCTTTGACAACTTTTGCATGTTTAACTTAAATCAACTAATTAAAGTTCATCAAATCAACTTGCCAAAATTTTTCTCAAAACACTTGGTTTAAATTAAATTTAACCAACTAAATTGCCATAAGAAACCAAGAACATAACTCAAACATTTAATTTAAACTCAATCAATACATTTAAGCATCAACATCAAAAATTCCATAAACCAAAGTTTGTAAGAAAAATAAAATTTCTTTTATGGTAAAGTACCAAACCTTGTTCTTTTAATTCCCCTTTGCTTTTCCTTCTTCTCCTTCCTTAATCTTTGTTTCCCCTTCAAGAAATTCAAGAACACAACCTTAAACATAAACCTTAGAAATTTAGAACATACACTACCCTTCCATTTCTTTTCAAACTAAACCCTAATCTAACCTTATTAAACCTTAGAAACCTTGATTCTTTCATTTAATTAATCAATATCATCACTACTTAAAATTTTCCCCAAATCCACCATAAGAACCCTAATTTCCAATCTTCCAATAGATATATAAATACTTAAAATTGATACTAGAATTGAAATCTACATACTTTAAAACCTTAAAACTTACCTTGAACTTGAATCAAACTTGACAAAAATTTGAAACTCTTTGGTGTTCTTCCTATGGTGGCCGAAGTTTTGGGAGAGTTGAGAGAGAGATTTTGCTCTTCATGCTATGATATATATATAGTGGAACACTTTTGGGTTGGATGAATGGTTTATGACCATTTGTCCACACCTTTTTCTTTTCTTCTTTTTATAAACTCTAAATGGCTAATTTTCCTTAATCCATATGTCCCTTTCTTTTATTTATTTAAAACCCAAGCCCTTAGACTTTCTTTTAATTATATTTTGGCCCCTCAGCCTCCTTGTACTGAAATTTTATGGTCTAAAGTGTGAAAAGACCAAAATACCCTCCGGCGATTAATCGATCGTAACTTTTAAACCGTACAGTTCCACGAGGCAAACTACATATGGTTTTGATCCTCTCGACCTCTACTTTCTATTTTTAAGGTCAATTTTAAGTTTCCAAGTCATTTTGAAAAATTACCAATAAGCCCTTGATTTTTTTTAAAAATTCCCTTTAGGTCCTTTCTTTGCTCGGGTTTTGCCCGGACTCCATTTCTACTGTTGAGCGTTTCATATTCAACACCTCGACATCCTCTACGCACTCGTGTGTTTATTTTCTACTTTGGATTCATGTATAAATTTTAATTAAAATGACCAAAATGGCACTAGTCTACATGTCTTCGTTTCTCTTTAACGAGGCGTTTCCTGGAAAAACCATTATGCGTCATTGCGACCCGATTTTTCTCTACTCTCCATTTTTGGAATCTATTATGTGCACTATTAAGAACATCCAGTACAACTTTTGGAAATTACAGTCACTTCCCCAAAACTTTTTAAAATTACAGTCATCTCCCCAAAACTTTTTGAAATTACAGTCACCTCCCTAAAACTTTGCATTTTTCTTCAATTAGGTCCCATTGATCCTATATCCTTATCTGGGGCCGTTGTCAGGAATTATCTTCTTGGTGCGAGCCGCTATGCTATAGCAATTACCGCAAGTGCACGGGTCGCCCAAGTAATATAGTAATGAGTGAGTTATCGTTCCACTGAGGACAAGGCCAAGTACTAGTTCAAACCTTAACCATTGTTTAGCAAATTAATAGTTGTGTGATGCTTTGTAATTAAAAACAAATAAATTAATAACTGGAAATAAGGGAAAATTAGATGTTATACAATTAGGATTGATGATAATAATACTATCCAGATATTGAATCCCCCTAGCCTCAATGATATTTATGAACAATCAATTCAGTTAAATCATCCAATAGAATTGAATTGGCATTCCTCTAACTTAGACTAAAACCTCTCTCGAGCGAATTAATCCCTAATCACTAAGTAGAGTGCCGGAATCTCTTCTCAAACACAATTAAATAGGTCATGCATTAAGAATAAGGAAATATACTCCAAAGGATCTTGTAGGTCTATCTCTAGTACACCAATCAATCCTCAACCCTTATGAGTATTCAATTCATATCAAGCTTTCTCAAGTCAATAATATGAAAATGGCAACCAATCAATAAGCATGCTATTATCAATTGGAAATAACATCAAGCATCATAAGAATAAAACAACTCAATCAAATGATTCAACTAAATATAATTATTCAATTCATACAAATAAGCTAGGGTTCATCAGCATCTAGATAGAGAAGGAATTAGTTCATGTTAAAAACCAGAAAAATAGAGCAAGATAAATGAGTAAAAGAAACCAAACAATCCATGGCAAATGATTTGTATTTCTTCACTTCAATCCTTGATTCTTGGTTTAGGGCTTGTACAAGATGTATCTCCTTCTTCAAACTCAACTCAAAACCCTCCTCTTTGCTTCAGTTGTTGGCTCCTTCTCCCTTGTTCCAGTCTTCACGTTTCCAGCTCTAGCAAAAGTCCCCTCAAAAACTCCCTCTTCTTCTCTTTTTATTTCCCTCCAAAGCTCAAGTCAATCTTCCAACTCACCTTGTCTCCCACATTCCCTTTGTTCCATCTTTCTTTTCCTCAAATTAGGCAAACTTTTCTTTTGTCTAATGTTACTTTTGACCAAAACTAGTCTTTGTTTCCCACTTGTCTACAAAAGAATTTGAACGTTTCAAAGTTGTCCTAGGTGACATGGACAAGCTTGCTGGCCGTGTCACCTTCTGCCCCTTTCTTTCCTTGTTTTCTTTTAGGTGACACGGCCAGGCTATAAATGGCTTGGCCGTGTCTCTAATTTTTTTTCTTTGGGACACGGCCAAGCCACTTGGCCGTGTCCACCACTGCCTTCCTTCCTTTCTTTCTTTTTTTCTTTGGCTTCATGAGGTGACACGGCCAAGCTTGAATGAGCTTGGCCGTGTTTGGTGTGCTTGGAGGGACATGGCCAGTGGTTTGGTCGTGTCCCCTGAGTGTGTCTGCTTCTGTGTGGTTTTCATCTCTTTTGGATTGGAGTGTGACACGACCAGCTTAGGTGAGCTTGGCCGTGTTTGAGGTGTTTGGAGGGACACGGCCACAAGCTTGGCCGTGTCCCTTGAGTGTGTCACCTTCTGATCTCTTCGTTCTTTCTTTGCTTGGTTCTTTGATTCTTGGGTGAGACACGGCCAGAGACTTGGCCGTGTCTCTGGGTGTGTCAGCTACTGTCTTGATATAAATTTGAGGGACACGGCCAGGCTTGCTTTGGCTTGGCCATGTCTTGCTTGCTTCATGCTTTTTCTTCATTGTTTTGATCATCCAAGGGAATTTTTGCACTTTGACCTAAAACAAACACTCAAAACAACTTTTAAACCAAAATCAAATGAAACATTAACTAAAAACACAAAGAAATCATACTAAAAATAAGTATAAAAATGCTCTTATCAAATACCCCACACTTAAATCCTTGCTTGTCCCTAAGCAAGGCTAAAATCAAAACAAACTAAACACAAAAATTTTGTCAAGTTCGAGAGTTATAAAAATATATCAAGACTTCCCTATCCTTAAATCCGCAATCAATATCAAATCAAACTAAATTGATACCAATGCAATTAAGTGGCTTTCCATGCATAACCTACATTGTCACTCCCTCACCAATTCTTAGAAAGTGTTTGATCAAGGTGGTGTTTACACTCATAACAATCAATGAAAGATTATTGCCATAGGCTTGCTTATCTATCAAATCTTCACCACTTAATTTCAATCAAGCATCAATCAAAAGGTCTTTTATTGGGTTGTAATTGGGCTAAGGTAGAGGCATGGCATTTAGGAAATGTGAGCTAAATCATCAAGTTCAAGAGCACTTCAAGAATGAAGTAACCAATCATATATAAAACCCAACAATCCCCAAACATCTTCCTCTTATCTACCCCTTGACATTTAAAGAACTTTTCAAGGGAACTCACTTATTACATCTGGTAACATATGTTAGGAAATCAAGGAGATCACAGCAAACCAAAAACACGCAGCGGAAAAATTTGATCTTTGTTTTCCCATCAGGATCCATGCTGTTCGTTTAATTCGATAAAAGTGTTCAAAGAACTAACCTGTTGATGATTAGAAATCACAGTTTGGAAGAGATGCCTCGATCGTGAAACACCCTCTATCACGTATCCACACGAATGCTACCGTCTGGAGTGCTAGCTCTCTACAACGGCGAAGGCTGAAAAACATTTTCTCTAAAACGTATTAGGGTTCCTTCTTTTTTTTTTTCATTCTCCTTTTATTTTCTAAAGTTACCTATATGAAGACTTAACGTCTGGAGTGAATATAATCACTCCAGAATCCAATTCAAAATTGGATAAGGTAAGTCAAATTCAGAATCCAAATCTAATTAGGATTCTGAATATATTATCTAATAATATATATAATTGGATAAGGTAAATCAAATTCAGAATCCAAATCTAATTAGGATTCTGAATATATTATCTAATAATATATATATAAAACGAAAATAATAATAATAATAAATATTAATATCTAATATTAATATTATTAATATTATATCCAGCCCAAAGCGCATTCTTGTGTGTGACCCGATAGGCCCATATTAATTGGCAGTCAATTTAATCTCTATTAAACCAACAAGTCATAATTGGCCTCTAGCAAGGCGTTACAACTACCCAATTAATATAAGGAATGTCCAATTTGCCTAATAATAGTACATGCATTAATCCCTTTGTCACACGATATCTAGCTTGAACATAAGTCATGGTCAACGTCATACTTATATTGTCCAAACTTATGATTACTCGATCTCTAAGTAGGCTAATAAAAACAAATGAAATTGATCACACTATCAATTCATTTGAGCACGGCCATGCATTTCACAGTCTCACTTATCGAGGGGCCCAAAAGATATCTCTCTCAAAGAGAGGGACAAATTCTATCTTGATTGTTCATTATCCTCTACATAATTTCTATCATATATGATCATAACCTTTATTACTATCCAGTTACGGATAATGTTTGATCATGTCAAAATATAATAGTCCTTATATTGAAACTATGACAATCTCAAGTCAAAGAATTAATACATAACTATCATGAGATTTACTTATGACACTAACCCATGTAGTAATCTCATGATGGGTCTATCCAATACATTGTTCTCTAACAAGTATCTATGAAATTGATTTGTATCACTATACACATAACCATCTGATGATTATCAAATCAATGTTCATACTGGTTAAGAATTATTTTTTTTATCTCTATAACAATAATAAACCAGGGACAAATATCAAAATTGTGTAACATGCAAACAAACAATAATGATAATAAAACCTCATTTATTAATAATGAATGTATAACATAAAGATCCAAATAAATGGCCTAGGGCACATACACTAACAATCTCCCACTTGCACTAGGCCTACAAATTTCTAAGATCCATAGATCTAGTGTGCTGATCATGCTTGACCCGTGAGAGAGGCTTTGTTAATGGATCTGCTATGTTATCATTTGTGTCAACTTTGCATATCTTAATATCTCCTCTATCGATAATGTCTCGAATGAGGTGAAAATGCCTTAGTATATGCTTAGACCTTTGATGAGATCTAGGTTCTTTTGCCTATGCTATGGCACCATTGTTGTCACAATAAATGTCCACAGGATTTGCAATGCTAGGCACCACTCCTAGCTCAGTTATGAATTTCTTCAACCAGACTGCTTCCTTAGCTGCATCTGATGCTGCTATATACTCAGCCTCTGTTGTAGAATCAGCCATAGTGCTTTGTTTTGAACTCTTCCAACTAACAGCTCCACCATTCAATGTGAATACAAAACCTGACTGCTATCTAAAATCATCTATGTCAGTTTGGAAACTAGCATCTGTATAACCATTTACAACTAGTTTATCTTCCAAACCTCCATAAACCAAGAATACATCTTTAGTCCTTCGAAGGTACTTAAGAATATTCTTGACAGCTGTCCAGTGACCTTCACCAGGATCAGCTTGAAATCTACTAGTTGCGCTTAATGGATATGAGACACCTGGTCTAGTACATAACATGGCATACATAATAGATCCTATAGCAGAAGCATAAGGAATCTTATTGATTCGATCTCGCTCATCAGATGTCATAGGACATTGACTCTTGCTGAGATGAATGCCATGAGACATAGGCAAGAATCCCTTTTTGGAATCTTGCATGTTGAACCTCTTCAACACTTTATCTATGTATGTACTTTGACTCAGGCCAATTATCCTTCTAGATCTATCTCTATAGATCTTTATACCAAGGATATAGGCAGCCTCACCTAAGTCTTTCATTGAGAAAGAATTCCCTAACCAAGTCTTAACCTTTTGCAAGGTAGGGATATCATTCCCAATGAGTAATATGTCATCCACATATAAGACTAAAAATACTACTGCACTCCCACTAACCATCTTGTAAACACAAAGTTCATCTTCATTCTTGATGAAACCAAAGTTCCTAACTGTTTCATCAAAACGAAGATTCCAGCTTCGAGATGCTTGCTTCAATCCATAAATGGATCTTTGAAGCTTGCAAACCTTTGTAGAATTCTCAGGATTTATAAAACCCTCAGGTTGTGTCATATACACATCCTCAAGCAAGTTTCCATTAAGGAAAGCAGTTTTGACATCCATTTGCCATATCTCATAATCATAGTATGCTACAATGGCAATGAGAATTCTATCAGACTTAAGCATAGCAACTGGTGAAAAAGTTTCATCATAGTCTATACCATGAGTTTGCTTGAAACCTTTTGCAACAAGCCTTGCTTTATAGGTCTGCACATTCCCATCCATGTTAGTTTTCTTCTTGAAAACCCATTTCCAACCAATAGTCTTAATACCCTCTGGAGGATCAATTAAAGACCAAACTTGGTTGTCAAACATAGATTGCATCTCAGATTTCATGGCTCCAAGCCATTTGTCTGAATCTGGACCTGACACAGCTTCTTGATAGGTAGTAGGCTCATCTTGATCTATGAGCATTACTTCACTATCATCAGTCATAAGAAATCCATATCTCTCTGGCTGACGATGTGTCCTATCAGACCTGCGAGGGATTTGTGTTACATCTTCAGACTCCACAACTATTTATGGTTCTGAAATAGGCTCTATAGACGGCTCAATGATTTCTTGTGGTACTTGAGTTTCCTCAAGTTCTACTATACTCCCACTAGTTCTCTTAGAAAGAAATTCCTTTTCCAAAAAGATCCCATTTCTAGCAACAAACACTTTGTTCTCTAAAGGAGTATAGAAATAGTATCCTTTAGTTTCCTTAGGATACCCCACAAAATTACATTTGATAGACTTTGGAGCTAACTTATCTGAAACTGGTCTTTTCACATAAGCTTCACAACCCCAAATCTTAAGAAAAGACAAACTAGGTGTCTTACCTGTCCATATCTCATATGGTGTCTTTTCAACCGTCTTAGATGGTACACGGTTCAGAATGAATGCAGCTGTCTCCAAGGCATGACCCCAAAAAGATAAAGGAAGATCCGCTTGACTCATCATTGATCAAACCATATCTAATAGAGTTCGATTTCTCCTTTCAGAAACTCCATTCCACTGTGGAGTTCCTAGAGGAGTCAGTTGTGAAACAATTCCACAATCCCTTAGACGATCATCAAACTCTTGGCTCAAATGTTCACCACCTCGATCTGATCGAAGTTCTTTAATTGTTTTACCAAGTTGATTTTGTACTTCATTTTGAAAAGTTCTAAACATTTCAAAAGACTCATGCTTATGTTTCATTAGGTAGACATAGCCATACCTACTGAAATCATCAGTAAAAGTAATGAAGTATCGAAATCCTCCTCTGGCACTAATGCTAAAAGGACCATATACATCTGTATGTATCAAGCCCAATAAATCATTAGCCCTTTCACTATGCCCAGTAAAAGGATCCTTTATCATCTTACCAAGCAAACAAGACTCACATGTTTCAAATGATTCAAAATCAAATGAATCTAATAATCCATCTTGATGGAGCTTAGAAATGCGTTTCTCATTGATATGGCTAAGGCGACAATGCCATAAATAAGTAGGGTTTAACTCATTTGGCTTAGTTCTCTTAGAAGTTATGTTATAGATATCATTACCATTAGAATCATCAAGATTAAGGATATAAAGGCCATTATAAGAATTTGCAATACCATAAAGCAAATCATTTTTATCAAAAATAGAACATTTCTTATTCTTAATAAAAAATGAATAACCTTCATCATCCAAAACAGATACTGAAATAAGATTCCTACTCATAGTAGGAACATAAAAGCAATTGTTCAAAATTAACAAAAACCCATTGGGCATAACAAGTTCATAAGTTCCTACAGCTATAGCAGCAACTCTTGCTCTATTGCCAACACGTAGGTCCACTTCGCCCTTCTTCAGCATCCTACTCCTTTTGAGTCCCTTCATATTTGTACAAATATGAGATCCACATCCGGTATCTAATACCCAGGAAGAAGGAATAGATAAATTAATTTCTATAACATAAATACCTGAAGATGTAGTCGCACTACCCTTCAACTTCTTTAACTCATCCAAATAGAGTTGACAATTTCTCTTCCAATGCCCAGGCTTGTTGCAATGGAAACAAGTCCCTTCCTTAGGAACTTTAGCCTTAGGTTCAGGTTTTGGTTTAGCTTGTCCCTTGGACCCTTTAGCACCTTTTGCCTTACCCTTGCCTTTAGTATATTTGGCTTTCTTTTTCATTTGTTTAATATTGACATTCAATATTTGGGTAGGCTTTTTGATATTCCCCTCAGCAGTTTTGAGCATACCATGTAGCTCAGGAATGGATTTCTCCATGTCATTCATGTTATAGTTCATGACAAACTGTGAGAAACTGCTAGGCAATGAATGTAGGATCAAATCCGTGGAGAGTTCTAAACTCAGGGGATATCCAAGTCTAGCAAGGTGATCTAGATAGCCTTTCATCTTCAAAACATGAGCACTAACAGATTCACCTTCAGACATTTTGCAGTCAAATAATGCAACAGCGGTGTTAAACCTATCTTGCCTAGCCTGTTGTTGGAAAGCTTGTTTGAGATGCACACTCATCTCATAAGCCTCTAAGTGTTCTAGATCCTTCTGAAGTCCTGGACACATAGTAGCCAACATAAGACATCCTTTGTCATTTGAATAATCCACATGCTTCTTATGCTTACTCTTAGCAGCATTAGAAGCATCAGAAGGAGGTGGGTCAGGGATAGCTTCATCAAGCACGTAGGACTTTTTCTCTTGTTTGAGAACAATTCTCAGGTTCCTAAACCAGTCAACAAAATTAGTCCCACATTCTTTCAGTTTTTCCTTCTCAAGGATAGATCGCAGTGATAAGGTGGAATTGTTATTAGCAGCCATCTGTTGATAAATATGCAAAGTCAAATTTTAATTAATAATGAGGTTAAAATTATTTAAACTCCTACTAAAAATATAACCCTCTAAAGAAAAATTTTAGTAGGCTAAGATCTGTATTTCACTTAATTCTAAACTCAGCTTTGGCGTGACGCTTAAAATCAAGTTATTTAGGTAGGTATCATCTTTACCAATTACATCTCATGTAACTCTTAGTAATTATGGAATATTGACATCATATGTCATAGCATGTTGAATTCCATCTAATGCCTTAGGCCCAAAACCATTTTGATAGCCTAATTAAGTCTAACCAATTTTAAAACATATGAGTAACACTATTACTCATCCTACTTAGCTAGGAATGTTTAAAACATATTGCTTTGGCAATACCTACTTGAATACAATCTTAGTTTTGATAGGTGTTCAAAACGTGGATGGCATTTAGACTTAAATTATTAATGAGGGTTCAACTAAATTATTATCATGTCTTGCATTACATATCATTATATTTTAGCATCCTATATGCATATATATAATTTATCACATAAGCATCATATACCAAATGACAAAATATGTAAACGTGACATAGCATGGCCAAACTAAATATGATCTTCAAGAGACCAAATGAAGATCATAAAGGCAACCCTAGGTGAAAAACCTATCTATTACAACACTTGTAATATTACATATCTTCAAAACTTGAGCTTGTGCTTCCATCACCATGGAACCATCTTCTCCTTGGTATGAATCTCCATCACAAACATTGTAGCTTGAATCTTCATTTATTACAATAAAAGAAAATCTAACTACAAGTAAAATAAATTACAACAAAATAAACGACACGCAGACCGTATTTACCCAAAATTAAGATATGAATAAACCAATCACATAGGTCATAAGGCCATGCTATGCACCATGCCAAGACATCAAACAAACATAACATATTCATCACCAACATGTTAAATAGAAACAAATATATTGACATTCTTAATGTCGCGGTAACGAACTATAGGGCGCGAACATACGGCGGTCCCGCTAAAACAAGTGGCAGCGCCCCTCGAAGCCAAACAGAAACGTTAATCTCATTAACATTTTTCTTTGGTGAAACCCTAAAACAGAATCGTTAATCTCATTAACCTTCTTACTGTTTTATTTCGAATATGTACAACCCATTATAGAATCATTACCAAATGTTTATATCACATATAAACTTAATCGTTTTCATTATATGAAAATCGTTTTAATCAACCAATCATATATACGTGATCATCTTATGAAAACGAAATTAAAAACACCAATCCTTTCTCATCATATGAAAAATGAATTAGGGTTTTACAGAAACGAAACCAAAAACAATCCTTTCTCATCATATGAAAACCAATTATATATACGTGATCATCTCATGAAAACGAAATTTAAAAACACCAATCCTTTCTCATCATATGAAAAACGAATTAGGGTTTTACAGAAACGAAACCAAAAACAATCCTTTCTCATCATATGAAAAATGAATTAAGGTTTTATAATTAACATTCCATACGAAATCAATATATCTCATGTAATCATATCAACATGGCATTTTCGACTTAAACGAAAACAACAAGTGGCTCCGATACCACTGTTGTAACACCTCTATACCCTGTATACGTACCAAGCATGCTTAAACGATCGTAATATACGTATACTGAATATAGAAAATGCCACGGTTTAAAAAGACACAACAAATATCTTTGTAAATAAGTGAAACCGATCTCAAACAAATAAAAGAAATCCAAAAGACACTATATACAAAATGTTTAATAATTCATAGCGGAAGTTATTACAAATATGTTATAAATCAAGGTTTACAAAACATAGAATATATATATATACATGATTGGCAGCTCTTCTCCGATCTTTAAGTCCCGAAATAACTCTTCAATGTCTACTCTCACTCGGTCTCGAGGAGCTCTCAGGTTCAACTCTGTTACCTGCGCGATCAAACACTATCGCGCTAAGCCATCGGCTTAGTAGTACAAAATATATCAACATTATACTTTAAGGCAAAATAATGTTACACATCTAAATCATAAAGTTAACATCACCCCTTTATATTCCATAAAGCATACACATATAAGCACACCATATTACCACATCATACCACATTCAATGTCATAACAATATTCACATTACATCTTCATAGTTCCATTGATTTTACCATTCAAGAATCACATTATATACAAAGACAAGCATGGGCCCAAAACACACTAATATGCCATTCAATTTTCAGAGTTAATGCTTTGGTTTTGTTATCACATTTAATATTATCATAAACCCAACTAGGCTTCAAGGATTTAGGTTCAACCAAGCTTCAAGGGGAACAAAGCATGCTAAGTATCAACCCAACTTGACTTCAAGAACCAATCCAACCTAGCTTCAAGGGTTGTAACATCTCAATTAGGCTTCAAGGATCCAATCCAACCTAACTTCAAGAGAATGTTACCAATAGGCATGCCACCAATAACAAAACTTTGAAAATGAATAACACATTAGACACACAATTCATTTATTATTTCATTCTCACATCTCATCATCAATTAGGCAAACATGCCTTATGTTCTTCCAATAGAATCATCATAGCCAAACACAATGGCTTCATATCATATTATATCTCAAATCATATTATTCATATAGCATCATTGATACAACATTTCAAAGTACATTATTATAGAAATGTACATAATCAAACACATTAAACATCCATTAAAAATGATCATCATTGATATATATATATACACATATATAATTCACCTTATTCTTAAATTTAGAATCCTCAATACACATTTGTTTAGGTCATCTTTGTTTTAAGTATATACAAAGTGGAAATACAAAAAGACCTTGGAAGGATTTAACAATGTGAGAAAAACAAGAAACAAATCACAGTAAGGAACACCCTCAAGGGACACGGCCAAGCTTGTGGTCGTGTCTCTCAACCAAAAGCAACAGAAGCAGACATGGGCAAGGGACACGGCCGTGTCCTCTCCAAAAATCACCAAACACGGCCAAATTTCCATGGACTTGGCCGTGTCTCTCAAAAATATTTTAGGTTGGCCGTGTCTCTTCCTTGGTTTGGCCGTGTCTCTCATGTATACAAACCCTAACTATGGCCAACTCTCTTTTGATTGAATAAAAACACAATATACACAACATAAACTCATTCAAATGGATGTAATCAAAGTCATTAACACTTATTTTGCATGTTTAACACAATATTCACATTAACCATACATCAACAATCCATTTAATCATCTACCATTTCAAAACCCTAAAACCAAACATCACTCTTAACTTATCATCTTCCAACCAAAACCAACATCAATCCAACCTTTTTAACTTATAATCAATCTCAACACTTATAAACTCATCTCAAACATACCTATTCATAATCTCAACACATCACAACCCACCTCAAACATAACTTCAAAAATAACAAAGATAAACAAGAGAGTACTTACCTTAAATGAAGAAATTTCACAAATCTCCAACCAACTCCTTTGATTTCTCCTTCAATTTGATTCTAGCATCAAGAACACCTCTCTTGCTCTCTCCTCTCTTGAATAGCCGGCACACAAAGGAGAAGAAAAGAAAATAATCACAAGTCAAACTTCTCTTCTTCTTTAAATGTCCACCAAGCAATTCTAACAAAGCAATTACCTAAATGCCCTCACCAATTTAACTTAACCTTTGTCACTTATATGCCCATTTAAGTAATTTCACATGTCACAAATAAATATCTTCTTCCATTGACCATCCCTTTTGACTAATGTATATGTTATGTATATAACCATATACCCAACATATACACTTTCTCCATACACATTTCTTTCCTTTTTAAACAATACATAAACATTCTCTTTCCAATTTCTTTTCTCTTACACATCAACATATACATTCAATCTAATTAAAACAACAATAATATTCAAAACTTCTAGGGCATACATTAGGATATTACAATTCTCCCCCTCTAAAAAGAAATTTCGTCCTCGAAATTACCTGATATCAAGTCTGGAATAGTTGAGGATATTGATCTCGCATGGTTTGTCACTCTCCCAAGTTGCTTCTTCTCTTGCATGATTCTTCCACAAAATTTTTACCAAAGGCACTTTCTTATTTCTCAATTCTTTCACATCACGTGCCAAGATAGCAACTGGTTCTTCTTCGAATGTCAGATCTGGACTCACTTCGATAGATTCAATTGGCAACACATGAGATGGATCCGATCTGTATCTCCTCAACATAGAAACATGGAATACATTATGGATCCTCTCCAACTCAGGTGACAAGGCAAGCCAATAAGCAACTGGTCCAACTCTTTCCAAAACTTCATACGGTCCAATGAAACGAGGACTCAATTTCCCTTTCCGACCAAACCTCAAGATCTTTTTCCAAGGAGACACCTTCAAAAATACTTTATCTCCCACATTATACTCAATGTCTCTCCTCTTCAAATCTGAATAAGATTTCTATCGGTCCGAAGCTGTTTTCAACCTATCTCGAATCATTTTCACTTTCTCTTCAGTTTCTTTAACCAAATCAGGACCAATTAACTTACCTTCACCAAGTTCATTCCAACATAGAGGTGTCCTGCACCGTCTACCATACAATGCTTCGAATGGGGCCATACCAATGCTGGATTGATGACTGTTATTGTAAGCAAATTCAACAAGTGGTAAGAATCCATCCCAACTTCTAGAGAAATCAATGACACAGCTTCTCAACATATCCTCAATAATCTGTATCACCCTTTCAGACTGCCCATCTGTCTGAGGATGAAAAGCAGTGCTGAAATGTAATCGAGAACCCAAAGCACTATGTAAACTCTTCCAAAACCTTGAAGTAAATCGGGGATCTCGATCAGACACTATAGAAGTTGGAACACCATGTAGCTTCACAATCTCATAGATATACAGCTCAGCTAACCTCTCCAAAGAGTAATCCATCCGAACCGGAAGAAAATGAGCTGTCTTAGTCAACCTGTCAACAATCACCCAAATAGCATCATGCTTTCTTTGTGTCAATGGCAGACTAGATACGAAATCCATGGTTACTCTATCCCATTTCCATTCAGGCACTGACAAATGCTGAAGTAACCCTGTTGGAACTTGATGCTTGGCTTTTACCCTCTGACATGTGAGACATTTAGACACAAAATCTGCAATGTCTCTCTTCATACCGGACCACCAATAATGCTGTCTCAAATCATGATACATCTTTGTACTGCCCGGATGCATAGCAAATACTGACTGATGTGCTTCTTCTAAAATGATCCTTCTCAAATTAGTATCATCAGGTACACACATTCTGCTCTTAAACCAAAGACTCCCATCACCTCTCACAATAAAATCTCGACTCTTTCCATTCTGACAATCTGAAACAATCTTTTGAATCTTCTCATCAGCCAATTGAGCCTCTTTAATCTAATCCAACAATATTGGTTTCAATTGCAACTGTGCCAACAATGCACCATCATCACAAGGTATAAAACTAGCATGCAATGCTCTCAACTCAACAAGCAACGAGAGCGAATAAATAGTCAACCCTGCTAAAGACTTCTGACTCAAGGCATCAGCAACAACATTTGCTTTACCCGGATGATAATCAATCAAACAGTCGTAGCCTTTAATCAATTCCAACCATCTTCTCTGTCGAAGATTGAGTTCTCTTTGGACACCCAAGTATTTTAAACTTTTATGATCAGTATAGATAAAACACTTTTCCCCATATAGATAATGTCGCCAAATCTTCAATGCAAACACAATGGCTGCTAATTCCAAATCATGGGTCGGATAATTGAGCTCATGAGGTTTCAACTGTCGAGAAGCATAAGCTATAACTTTACCTTCTTGCATCAAAACACAACCCAAACCACTATGTGAAGCATCACTGTAAATCACATATGGTTTATCTTCCACAGGTAAAGTAAGAACAGGCGCTTGAGTCAACATTTCTCTCAACTGTTCGAAGCTAGCCTGACACTGATCTGTCCACACAAATCTAACTCCCTTTCGAAGCAATATGGTAAGTGGAGTAGCTATCAAAGAAAATCCTTTCACAAACAGACGATAATAGCCTGCCAAACCCAGAAAACTTCTAACTTCGGTCACAAATTTTGGTGGACTCCAATTCAAAATAGCTTCAACTTTACTCGGATCAACTCTAATACCCTCTGCTGAAACTATATGACCGAGAAAAGTAACTTGGTCAAGCCAAAACTCACACTTCGACAGTTTAGCAAACAATTGCTTCTCTCTCAAAATCTGCAGCACAATCCGCAGATGCTTATCATGCTCCTCCTCATTACGCGAATACACCAATATATCATCAATAAAGACCACTACAAACTGATCAAGATAGGGCCTAAACACCCTATTCATCAAATCCATAAAAACAGCAGGTGCATTCGTCAAACCAAAAGGCATAACTAGAAACTCATAATGCCCATATCTCGTACGAAAGGCTGTCTTAGGAATATCCTCAGCTCTGATTCTCAACTGATGGTACCCTGATCTCAAATCAATTTTGGAAAACACTGCTGCGCCTTTCAATTGATCAAAGAGATCATCAATTCTAGGCAAAGGATATTTATTTTTAATAGTCACCTTGTTCAATTGCCTATAATCGATACACAATCTCATAGTACCATCTTTCTTCTTCACAAACAAAATAGGAGCTCCCCACGGTGAAACACTAGGGCGAACAAACCCTTTATCTAGCAACTCCTGTAACTACACCTTCAGCTCTCTCAGTTCAGCAGGTGCCATTCTGTAAGGAGTAATAGAGATAGGAGTGGTACCAGGCAATAATTCAATACCGAACTCCACCTCTCTCTCAGGAGGCAACCCTGGCAACTCCTCTGGAAACTCTGCAACTGTGGGTATATCATCAAGTTGAGAACTTTTTACTCTAGTATCCACAACATATGCAAGGTAAGCATCACACCCTTTTCTAATCAATCTCCTAGCTGCAACAGCTGAAACAAACAAGGATGCTAGCTGTCCCTGCTCACTAGATACTAACACCTCTCTACCATCACTGGTTCTCAAGGTAACAACTTTCTTTTGGCAGTCAACCACAGTTCTATGTCTAGATAACCAGTCCATGCCTAGGATCACATCATATTCCTTAAACGGCATCTCAATTAAATCTCCAAGGAACTCCTCACCTTGCACCATTACTGCACTATCTCGGTGCACCTTACTAACAATCACACTATGCCCTAAAGGATTTGTCACCAATACATCAAATCCTAGGGATTCAACATGCACATCAGACACAGGCAAAACAGATGCACTAATATATGAATGTGTGGAACCCGGATCAATCAAAGCAAGTACTGAAATACCAAATAAAGAAAAAGTACCAGCTATGACTGCCGAAGCATCTGGTTGCCTCTGCATCACATAAATCCTTTGAGAAGATCCAGTCTCCTCTGGTCTACTCTCCCTGGATGTAGAACCTCCTCTAGAACTGAACCCAGATCTACCTCCTCTGCTGAAACCTCTGCCTCCACGACCTCCCCGCACACTAGGTCGGGAAGCTGCAGTATCCACTGACATCCGCTCCTGTCTCTCAGGACAATCTCTAACAAAGTGATCAGGCGACCCACATCTGAAACATACCCCTGTCACACCAGTCCTCCAACAAGGACCACCATGTGGTCTACCACAATGAATGCATATGGGTAAGGTGGATCTCTGCATCACTGGGGTCGGAGCACTCGCCACCGAAACTGTAGGTCTAGATCTATGCCTCTGAAACTGTACTGACCTACCCGCTGGCCTCTGACTCCTACTAACCCGAGGAATAAAACTTCATTTACCTCTTTTCACAGATGAAGACCCTGCCTCAAACTGGGGCCTTCTAACCCTGATCTCTTCCTCTGAAGCAGCTGCAATAACCTGAGCTCTCTCCACACTTCGAGCTGCTGCAACAAGCTGGGAAAAATCATGATATCTAGATCCAGCCACATGACACATGATAGAGGGCCTCAATCCCTCCTCAAATCTCCTACATCTATCTATCTCATCAAATATAATACCCCCAGCATACTGGCTCAACAGGATAAACTCTAACTCATATTCCTTCACAGTCCGGTGATCTTGCTTCAAGCTCAAAAACTCCATCTTCTTCACATCTTTGTACTCCCTAGGAGTATACTTCAATTCAAACTCTCTTAGAAAATCAGCATAGGACAATGTTGGTGGATCACCCATAGCATGGGGCACTGTCTTCCACCAGTCATATGCGTCCTTTTGCAACAATGATCTTGCATAATCAAACTTTTCCTCTGGAGTGGCTTGCAACTGAACAAATATTCTCTGTACTTTATCTAGCCACTGTTCAGCTACAGCTGGATCAATAGTACCCAAGAAGTCTTCTGCTCCATATTTCCTTAATTTATCATATTGTCTCATTGATACCAAAGGCAGTGGGGGTGGTGGCGGTGGTTGCACTAGTGCTTGCCTCAACAAATCAATCACATGCCTAAACCAACCTGGCGGAACCTCCTCACCAGCTGGTCTCCCCGACGCAGAAGCAGGTACCTCTCCAGCACTATCCACTCTAGCTCCCTCTCTAATCTCCTCAGGAGCTATACTCTCAGCACTACCCTCGACTGACTGACGTGAGTGAGAATCCATCACAACTTATATCTGTAAACACAGCAAAATACCTCTCATTAAAGATCAGAGACTGCCAATGCCAAACATGTATGTTATTCAAAAATCCACGTTTTAAAATCAAAACACTCTTTTTCTTATACTTGACCTAGGTTGAGAATCTCAAACCTAGGCTCTGATACCAAAATAATTGTAACACCTCTATACCCTGTATACGTACCAAGCATGCTTAAACGATCGTAATATACGTATACTGAATATAGAAAATGCCACGGTTTAAAAAGTCACAACAAATATCTTTGTAAATAAGTGAAACCGATCTCAAACAAATAAAAGAAATCCAAAAGACACTATATACAAAATGTTTAATAATTTACAGCGGAAGTTATTACAAATATGTTATAAATCAAGGTTTACAAAACATAGAATATATATATATACATGATTGGCAGCTCTTCTCCGATCTTTAAGTCCCGAAATAACTCTTCAATGTCTACTCTCACTCGGTCTCGAGGAGCTCTCAGGTTCAACTCTGTTACCTGCGCGATCAAACACTATCGCGCTAAGCCATCGGCTTAGTAGTATAAAATATATCAACATTATACTTTAAGGCAAAATAATGTTACACATCTAAATCATAAAGTTAACATCACCCCCTTTATATTCCATAAAGCATACACATAGAAGCACACCATATTACCACATCATACCACATTCAATGTCATAACAATATTCACATTACATCTTCATAGTTCCATTGATTTTACCATTCAAGAATCACATTATATACAAAGACAAGCATGGGCCCAAAACACACTAATATGCCATTCAATTTTCAGAGTTAATGCTTTGGTTTTGTTATCACATTTATCATTATCATAAACCCAACTAGGCTTCAAGGATTTAGGTTCAACCAAGCTTCAAGGGGAACAAAGCATGCTAAGTATCAACCCAACTTGACTTCAAGAACCAATCCAACCTAGCTTCAAGGGTTGTAACATCTCAATTAGGCTTCAAGGATCCAATCCAACCTAACTTCAAGAGAATGTTACCAATAGGCATGCCACCAATAACAAAACTTTGAAAATGAATAACACATTAGACACACAATTCATTTATTATTTCATTCTCACATCTCATCATCAATTAGGCAAACATGCCTTATGTTCTTCCAATAGAATCATCATAGCCAAACACAATGGCTTCATATCATATTATATCTCAAATCATATTATTCATATAGCATCATTGATACAACATATCAAAGTACATTATTATTGAAATGTACATAATCAAACACATTAAACATCCATTAAAAATGATCATAATTGATATATATATACACATATATAATTCACCTTATTCTTAAATTTAGAATCCTCAATACACATTTGTTTAGGTCATCTTTGTTTTAAGTATATACAAAGTGGAAATACAAAAAGACCTTGGAAGGATTTAACAATGTGAGAAAAACAAGAAACAAATCACAGTAAGAAACACCCTCAAGGGACACGGCCAAGCTTGTGGTCGTGTCTCTCAACCAAACGCAACAGAAGCAGACATGGGCAAGGGACACGGCCGTGTCCTCTCCAAAAATCACCAAACACGGCCAAATTTCCATGGACTTGGCCGTGTCTCTCAAAAATATTTTAGGTTGGCCGTGTCTCTTCCTTGGTTTGGCCGTGTCTCTCATGTATACAAACCCTAACTATGGCCAACTCTCTTTTGATTGAATAAAAACACAATATACACAACATAAACTCATTCAAATGGATGTAATCAAAGTCATTAACACTTATTTTGCATGTTTAACACAATATTCACATTAACCATACATCAACAATCCATTTAATCATCTACCATTTCAAAACCCTAAAACCAAACATCACTCTTAACTTATCATCTTCCAACCAAAACCAACATCAATCCAACCTTTTTAACTTATAATCAATCTCAACACTTATAAACTCATCTCAAACATACCTATTCATAATCTCAACACATCACAACCCACCTCAAACATAACTTCAAAAATAACAAAGATAAACAAGAGAGTACTTACCTTAAATGAAGAAATTTCACAAATCTCCAACCAACTCCTTTGATTTCTCCTTCAATTTGATTCTAGCATCAAGAACACCTCTCTTGCTCTCTCCTCTCTTGAATAGCCGGCACACAAAGGAGAAGAAAAGAAAATAATCACAAGTCAAACTTCTCTTCTTCTTTAAATGTCCACCAAGCAATTCTAACAAAGCAATTACCTAAATGCCCTCACCAATTTAACTTAACCTTTGTCACTTATATGCCCATTTAAGTAATTTCACATGTCACAAATAAATATCTTCTTCCATTGACCATCCCTTTTGACTAATGTATATGTTATGTATATAACCATATACCCAACATATACACTTTCTCTCTACACATTTCTTTCCTTTTTAAACAATACATAAACATTCTCTTTCCAATTTCTTTTCTCTTACACATCAACATATACATTCAATCTAATTAAAACAACAATAATATTCAAAACTTCTAGGGCATACATTAGGATATTACAACTGTTAGGAAATCAAGGAGATCACAGCAAACCAAAAACACGCAGCGGAAAAATTTGATCTTTGATTTCCCATCAGGATCCATGCTGTTCGTTTAATTCGACAAAAGTGTTCAAAGAACTAACCTGTTGATGATTAGAAATCACAGTTTGGAAGAGTTGCCTCGATCGCGAAACACCCTCTATCAAGTATCCACACGAATGCTACCGTCTGGAGTGCTAGCTCTCTACAACGGCGAAGGCTGAAAAACATTTTCTCTAAAATGTATTAGGGTTCCTTCTTTTTTTTTCATTCTCCTTTTATTTTCTAAAGTTACCTATATGAAGACTTAACGTCTGGAGTGAATATAATCACTCCAGAATCCAATTCAAAATTGGATAAGGTAAGTCAAATTCAGAATCCAAATCTAATTAGGATTCTGAATATATTATCTAATAATATATATAATTGGATAAGATAAATCAAATTCAGAATCCAAATCTAATTAGGATTCTGAATATATTATCTAATAATATATATATAAAATGAAAATAATAATAATAATAAATATTAATATCTAATATTAATATTATTAATATTATATCCAGCCCAAAGCGCATTCTTGTGTGTGACCCGATAGGCCCATATTAATTGGCAGTCAATTTAATCTCTATTAAACCAACAAGTCATAATTGGCCTCTAGCAAGGCGTTACAACTACTCAATTAATATAAGGAATATCCAATTTGCCTAATAATAGTACATGCATTAATCCCTTTGTCACACGATATCTAGCTTGAACATAAGTCATGGTCAACGTCATACTTATATTGTCCAAACTTATGATTACTCGATCTCTAAGTAGGCTGATAAAAACAAATGAAATTGATCACACTATCAATTCATTTGAGCACGGCCATGCATTTCACAGTCTCACTTATCGAGGGGCCCAAAAGATATCTCTCTCAAAGAGAGGGACAAATTCTATCTTGATTGTTCATTATCCTCTACATAATTTCTATCATATATGATCATAACCTTTATTACTATCCAGTTACGGATAATGTTTGATCATGTCAAAATATAATAGTCCTTATATTGGAAACTATGACAATCTCAAGTCAAAGAATTAATACATAACTATCATGAGATTTACTTATGACACTAACCCATGTAGTAATCTCATGATGGGTCTATCCAATACATTGCTCTCTAACAAGTATCTATGAAATTGATTTGTATCACTATACACATAACCATCTGATGATTATCAAATCAATGTTCATACTGGTTAAGAATTATTTTTTTTTATCTCTATAACAATAATAAACCAGGGACAAATATCAAAATTGTGTAACATGCAAACAAACAATAATGATAATAAAACCTCATTTATTAATAATGAATGTATAACATAAAGATCCAAATAAATGGCCTAGGGCACATACACTAACAACATATTCCAACCCTTTAAAGAGAACAATAATTTTTCTTATTATTTTTCTTCTTTTATTTGATTTTTTTTTATTTTGCAATCTTAAACCTACTAAATTTAACCCCACACTTAATTTAACACAACACTTGGTCATAAATGCTCTTACAATGCTCTTGACCTAATGAAAGGGTAAGAGTTAAAACAACAAGGTTCAAGCTAATGATGTTGTGAAAAAGAAAGAAAAGGAAAAACGAAATAGGCTCAAAATTGGCTAACTAAGGTTAAAATTAGGGTTGGTCTTTTTAAGCCAAAGTGGGTTCACCTAATTGCCTTAATCATCTTGATGCCAAATTGAAAATTGTTTTATGTAGTCTTAAACGTATATCAAAGCAAGTTCTAGCAAGTCATCAATCAAAGATGTTTTCCCACACGAAGAATAATAAGTTGATGGCTTAATTTCTCACTAGGTTGATGGTGATGCAAGGAAAAACCAACAAAATTAACAATAAGAATCAATTCTACTCAATTCTCACATTCATGCTTCAAAAATTCAAAGGTCATCAATCAACAATATTTATAACAATTGAACTTTCCAAAATTTAGTTATTCAAAGAAAGCATTAACTAAACTTAAACAAGGATAACTTAAAACACAAAATGCACCCCACACTTAAAAATTCACATTGTCCTCAATGTGAGCATGCATATACTAAAATATATATATATATATATTTTTGGTGGGTTGCCTCCCACACAGCACTTCTTTAACGTCGTATTAGTTGGATGCTCAGGGCAATTGTTCCTAGTTTTAGAGGTGTAAAACCTCCTTTAAGTCCTGTATTTCTCCTCCAAAATAAAGTTTGAGCCTGTGCCCATTAACCTTAAAATCACCTTTTTCCGGGTGGGTTATTTCAACCACTCCGTAGGGGAAAACTTCCTTGATAGTAGAAGGACCAGACCATCGAGATTTCAACTTACCTGGAAAGAGTCGAAGCCTTGAATTGTACAGTAATACCCGATCTCCCACTTGAAACTCTTTCCGTTCCTTAATGTGAGCATCATACCATCTTTTCGTACGTTCCTTATACATCTTCGCATTGTCATTAGCTTGCAATCTCCACTCATCTAACTCGTTTACCTGTAATTTTCGCCTTTCACCTGCACAAGCTAGATCAAGGTTAATCTGTTTGATGGCCCAATATGCATTATGCTCAATTTCAACAGGTAAATGGCAAGCTTTTCCATATACCAACCTAAATGGTGTAGTGCCCAAGGGAGTTTTGAATGCAGTCCTAAAAGCCCATAGAGCATTGTCCAATTTCTCGGACCAATCCTTTCGGGATCGCTCTACAATTTTTTCCAAGATTCTTTTAATCTCCCTATTCGTGTTCTCAACTTGGCCACTAGTTTGGGGATGATAGGGAGTAGCAAACCTATGTGTAACTCCTAATTTTTTGAAAACTTTCGCAAGCTGAAAGTTACAAAAGTGAGTACCCCTATCACTTATAATTGCTTTTGGTGTACCAAATAGAGAAAACAATTTCTTCAAAATTTTCACCACAACCTAGCATCATTGGTTGCCAAGGCTTGGGCTTCAGGCCATTTAGATACATAGTCTATAGCTACAAGAATATATTTGTTACCAAATGAATTTGGAAAAGGTCCCATAAAATCTATCCCCCATACATCAAAAATTTCACAAAATAAAATCCCATTTTGGGGCATTTCATCACGAGATGAAATATTTCCAGTTCTTTGGCAACGATCACAATGATTTACAAATTTGTAGCTATCTCTAAACAGAGTGGGCCAATAAAATCCTGATTCTAGCACCTTTTGAGCAGTTCTATTGGCCCCCATATGACCACCAGCTGGTCCAGCATGGCATTGACTAAGAATGTTCATTGTTTCGGGCCATGCCACACATCGTCGGATCATGTGATCCTTACATAATCTAAACAAAAAGGGATCCTCCCAAAAGTAATATTTTAAATCAGAAAAGAATTTCTTCTTTGCTTGATAAGTTAAGTCCTTAGGAAGTTTCCTAACAGCCAAATAGTTAGCAAAATCTGCAAACCAAGGTGTTTCAAAATTTAAGTTACTTACCTCACTTACCATGGCGCACAGCTGCTCATCGGGGAAGTGATCATCAATGTCCCCTTCTTCAAACCTCTCCAAGGTTGGATTCTCCAAGCGAGAAAGGTGATCTGCTGCAAGATTTTCAGCTCCCTTCTTGTCTTGAATTGTCAAGTCAAATTCCTGCAATAATAAGACCCAATGGATTAGCCTCGGCTTTGCATCAATTTTCGCTAATAAATACCTCAAAGCCGAATGATCTGTATAAACAATCACTTTTGACAAGATTAGATATGAACTAAACTTGTCAAAAGCAAAAACCACAGCTAGCAGCTCTTTCTCTGTAGTTGCAGTGGGAGCTGTGTTCAAGGTCTTGCTTGCATAGTAGATAGGCTGAAAATATTTCTCCTTGCGTTGACCCAAGACTGCTCCCACTGCAAAGTCACTTGCATCGCATATTAGTTCAAACGGTAGACTCCAATTGGGAGCTACCATGATTGGAGCATGGGTCAATTTCTCCTTAAGAGTCGTGAATGCTCTCAAACATTCCTCATCAAAAACAAAGTTCACATCTTTCTCAAGGAGTCTGGTTAATGGACGGGCTATCTTAGAAAAATCTCTAATGAACCTCCGATAAAAACCCGCATGTCCTAGAAAACTTCTGATTGCCTTCACATATGTGGGTGGTGGTAACTTCTCAATTATATCTACCTTTGTCCGATCCACCTCAATGCCCTTGCTTGAAATTTTGTGTCCCAACACGATTCCCTCTTGAACCATGAAATGACACTTTTCCCAATTAAGCACTAAATTGGTTTCCTCACATCTCATCAAGACTCTTTCAAGGTTTTCCAAACATCTTTCAAATGAGTTGCCATAGACCGAGAAATCATCCATAAACACCTCCATAATATCCTCTATAAGCTCATCAAAGATTGCTACCATACACCTTTGGAAAGTTGCCGGTGCATTGCACAACCCGAATGGCATTCTTCGATATGCGAATGTCCCATATGGGCAGGTAAATGTAGTTTTCTCTTGGTCTTCCGGGGCAATAGGAATTTGGAAATAGCCTGAAAGGCCATCCAAAAAGCAGTAGTACTCATGGCCGGATAACCTCTCCAACATCTGATCAATGAAAGGTAAAGGAAAGTGATCCTTTCTAGTTGCATCATTCAATTTTCTGTAGTCAATGCAAACCCTCCAACTGGTAACTGTTCTTGTTGGGATCAACTCATCATTTTCATTAGGCATCACTGTCATCCCTCCTTTCTTTGGTACTACCTGAACTGGGCTTACCCAAGAGCTATCCGAGATCGGATAGATAATCCCTGCATCAAGTAGTTTTATCACTTCAGCCTTCACTACCTCTTTCATCTTCGGGTTTAGTCTCCGTTGCGGTTGCACTACTGGTTTGAATTCATCTTCCATCAGTATCTTGTGAGCACAATAGGATGGACTGATACCCTTGATGTCTGCTATCTTCCAAGCTATCACTTGCTTATGTTTCTGTAACAACTGAATAAGCTTCTCCTTCTACTCAAAAGATAGGTGGGAACTCAGAATTATTGGCAGTTTCTTTTTCTCCGCCAGAAATCCATACTCAAGGTGATCTGGAAGAGGCTTCAGTTCCAAGTTGGGTGGATCAATCACTGATGGTTTTGGCTTTTCTTCCTTTGGCATCTCAATGGTCTCATATGCCCTACATTTGAATGATTTGCTTGCTTCAAGAAAAGCAAGTTGCTCCATTGCTTCTCGACCCTCAACATTTTCCTGCAATAAACACAACTCTAGGGGATCCTTGGAAACAATGTTAGTAACACAATTTACGGTTTCATGCTCAATAACATCATTGCATGATTCCGCCTCATCAAATGAAAGTGAATATTTCATGGCATCATGTATCCTAAAAATAACTTTCTCATCACCCACTCTCAAAGTTAAAGTGCCATCATGAACATCGATAAGGGCACGGGTTGTATTTAAAAATGGCCTACCAAGAATAAGTGAAACATCCGCATCCTCATCAATATCAATGACAACAAAATCATTGGGGAAAATGAAATCCCCGACCTTTACCAACACATCCTCTATAATGCCACAAGGGTGAACTACCGATTTATCAGCAAGTTGGATGGTCATGAGTGTTGGTTTAGGTTTACCAATGCCTAACTCTTTAAACATTTTATAACTAGCCCCTAAATCAGTTAATGCACTTTTAACCTCAAGATTACCTATCAAACATGGAATGGTAAAACTACCTGGATCTTTTAACTTCTTAGGTAACCTTCTTTGCAAAATTGCCGAACTCTTTTCAGATAAATGCACTAAAGACACTTACTCAAGTTTCCTTTTGTTAGAAAGGATATCTTTCAAAAATTTAGCATACTTAGGCATTTGTGACAAAGCTTCAGCAAATGGAATATTAATGTGCAATTGTTTAAAAAGTTCAAGAAACTTACCGAACTGAGCATCAATCTTGTCCTTGTTCAACCTTGCCGGATAGGGTACTCTAGGTCGGTATTCCTTCAAATTGGGGCTGCTTTCTTGTGGCTGCTTTTCTCTCTCACTTTCAGGTGCAGCTTTCTCTCCCGAAGTGACAGAAGGATCATCTTCTTTTTCTTTTTCTTGTACTTCAGCCCTTTTCTTTTCCATATTACCCTTAATCTCTTTTCCACTCCTTAGTGTAATTGCCTTAAGTTGCTCTTTAGGATTTGCCTCAGTGTTGCTAGGTAAACTCCCTTGTGGTCTCTCACTGAGCATCTTGGCAATTTGTCCCACCTGATTCTCCAAATTATGAATAGAGGCTTGCTGATTTCTTAGGGTGGTTTCAGTTGATTGGAGCCTAGTTTCAGAAGCTACTATAAATTTCTCCATCATGTCCTCCAAACTACTCTTTCTTGGAGGGGCTGCTTCTTGATGTTGGGGCTGCTGGAATCCAGGGGGAGGTCTTGGATTATTTTGATTATTCCATGAGAAATTTGGATGATTTCTCCACCCCGGATTGTATGTGTTGCTATAGGGGTTATTCTGCTGTTGCCTTGGCATATTTCCAACATAATCTACTTGCTCTGCCTAGCAAACATGTTGCCACTTTGGCAATCTTGACTTTGATGTCCACCCCCACACCATTTACAAGACATCACCTGCATTGCTTTCCCAGAAGAAGAAGCCAAGGAATCAAATCTTTTATTCAATGCTTCCAATTGGGCTGTCAAAGCCACCACAGGGTCTAATTGGTGTGAACCCATGACCTTCAACTTTCCTTGTTCCCTTGGGGCTTGCCACTGATAATTGGTGATAGCCATGTCTTCAATTAAATCCCTTGCTTGTTCAGGTGTCTTGTTGTTTATGGTACCACCAGCTGCTGCATTAATGGATTGCTTACTTACATAATTCAACCCATTGTAAAATGTTTGAATTTGAAGCCATAGTGGAAGTCCATGATGAGGACATCTTCTCAGCAAATCTTTAAATCTTTCCCAGACATCATAAAGGGTTTCACCATCTTGCTGCAAAAAGGATGAGATATCATTCCTCAACTTAGCAGTTTTGGATGGTGGGAAATATTTCTCTAGGAATTTCTCTGCCAATTGACCCCATGTGGTGAAGGTTCCTGGAGGAAAAGATTTCAGCCACTTCTTTGGTCTATCTCTAAGGGAAAATGGGAACAACCTCAGCCTAATTGCATCATCTGAGACATTATTTATCTTGAATGTGTCGCATATTTCCAGAAAGTTCTCAATATGTGCATTAGGATCTTCATCAGGAAACCCATCGAATTGGCAAGTCTGCTGCACCATTTGAATTACATTTTCTTTTATTTCGAAGTTGTTTGCAGCAACTGTAGGCCTCTGGATACTAGATTCAGCTCCATTGAGATTGGGCTTAGCAAACTCCTGCATTATTCTTGGTCCGACTCCTTCAATCACTTCAAATACTTCTTCTTGCTCTGTTTCTGCGTCTTCCAGAACTGCCTCCCCTTCTCCCTTTCGCTTTCTCCTCAACGTTCTCTCTAGCTCTGGGTCTAACTCCAGCAGTTGGGATGAGCTAGCTCTGGTCATAAACGGTAAGAAACACCTAAAATGAAAGTCAATAGGCAAGAACCAATGTTAAAAACAAATGAAAATAAAAACTAAATCAACAGTTTTGATCATATTACTAATATTGAAACCATGTTCCCCGGCAGCGGCGCCAAAAACTTGGTGCGTGCCGCTATGCTATAGCAATTACCGCAAGTGCACGGGTCGCCCAAGTAATATAGTAATGAGTGAGTTATCGTTCCACTGAGGACAAGGCCAAGTACTAGTTCAAACCTTAACCGTTGTTTAGCAAATTAATAGTTGTGTGATGCTTTGTAATTAAAAACAACTAAATTAATAACTGGAAATAAGGGAAAATTAGATGTTATACAATTAGGATTGATGATAATAATACTATCCAGATATTGAATACCCCTAGCCTCAATGATATTTATGAACAATCAATTCAGTTAAATCATCCAATAGAATTGAATTGGCATTCCTCTAACTTAGACTAAAACCTCTCTCGAGAGAATTAATCCCTAATCACTAAGTAGAGTGCCGGAATCTCTTCTCAAACACAATTAAATAGGTCATGCATTAAGAACAAGGAAATATACACCAAAGGATCTTGTAGGTCTATCTCTAGTACCCCAATCAATCCTCAACCCTTATGAGTATTCAATTCATATCAAGCTTTCTCAAGTCAATAATATGAAATGGCAACCAATCAATAAGCATGCTATTATCAATTGGAAATAACATCAAGCATCATAAGAATAAAATAACTCAATCAAATGATTCAACTAAATATAATTATTCAATTCATACAAATAAGCTAGGGTTCATCAACATCTAGATAGAGAAGGAATTAGTTCATGTTCAAAACCAGAAAAACAGAGCAAGATAAATGAGTAAAAGAAACCAAACAATACATGGCAAATGATTTGTATTTCTTCACTTCAATCCTTGATTCTTGGTTTAGGGCTTGTACAAGATGTATCTCCTTCTTCAAACTCAGCTCAAAACCCTCCTCTTTGCTTCAGTTGTTGGCTCCTTCTCTCTTGTTCCAGTCTTCACGTTTCCAGCTCTAGCAAAAGTCCCCTCAAAAACTCCCTCTTCTTCTCTTTTTATTTCCCTCCAAAGCTCGAGTCAATCTTCCAACTCACCTCCAACTCACCTTGTCTCCCACATTCCCTTTGTTCCATCTTTCTTTTCCTCAAATTAGGCAAGCTTTTCTTTTGTCTAATGTTACTTTTGACCAAAACTAGTCTTTGTTTCCCACTTGTCTACAAAAGAATTTGAACGTTTCAAAGTTGTCCTAGGTGACACGGCCAAGCTTGCTGGCCGTGTCACCTTCTGCCCCTTTCTTTCCTTTTTTTTTAGGTGACACGGCCAGGCTATAAATGGCTTGGCCGTGTCTCTAATTTTTTTTCTTTGGGACACGGCCAAGCCACTTGGTCGTGTCTACCACTGCCTTCCTTCCTTCCTTTCTTTTTTTCTTTGGCTTCATGAGGTGACACGACCAAGCTTGAATGAGCTTGGCCGTGTTTGGTGTGCTTGGAGGGACACGGCCAGTGGCTTGGCCGTGTCCCCTGAGTGTGTCTGCTTTTGTGTGGTTTTCATCTCTTTTAGATTGGAGTGTGACACGGCCAGCTTAGGTGAGCTTGGCCGTGTTTGAGGTGTTTGGAGGGACACGGCCACAAGCTTGGCCGTGTCCCTTGAGTGTGTCACCTTCTGATCTCTTTGTTCTTTCTTTGCTTGGTTCTTTGGTTCTTGGGTGAGACACGGCCAGAGGCTTGGCCGTGTCTCTGGGTGTGTCAGCTACTGTCTTGATATAAATTTGAGGGACACGGCCAGGCTTGCTTTGGCTCTCCTTCCTTTTTATTCTCTTGCTCACCTACATTCACAGAATTATTTTCAACATTATTGTTAATTACCTTGCCACTTCTAAGAACAGTTATTGATTGTGCCTGCTCAGGTTGACTTGGGAATTTCCCCTTTTGTTGAATCTGCATCTGTTGTGCAAGTTGTCCCACTTGGGTCTCCACTTTCTTAAAAGATGCTTCTAATGAATCCAGCCTCTTGTTGTTCATCTCTTGATTTTTATCACTGACTTGGATAAAAGCCTATAAACTTTCCTCCAAACTCTCTCTCTTAGGCTGCCCTTGATTTGAAGATTGACCCTGCTGTTGGTTTTGTCTCTAGAGCAAATGGAAAGGTTGTTGAGAGTTATTTGTTGTCCAGGAAAAATTTGGATGACTCCGCCAACCAGGATTGTAAGTATTGGAGTAAGGATCATTCCGGGCCCTTGGTTGATATCCCCCCATAGCATTGACTTGCTCAGCTTCATTTCCATGAGACTCATATGCGGAGGGGCATATATTTGCTCCATGCCCGAAAGTCCCACAAATTCCACACACTTCTTGAGTGGATGAAGAGGTATTATTCTTCATATTTAACATCTGCACATGCCTTGTCAGTTCAACTATCTGATTGACCATCTCACTGTTGGCTTCCAATTGATTCACCCCTTTACTTCTTCCTCTTACACTTTTCTGTTGAGAATTAGCTCCCAACATCTCAAAAATTTAATAAGTTTCATCAGCTGTCTTTTCTCCCATAGCTCCCCCAGCTGCATTATCAACTGTATTCTGAAATTGCTGGGTTAGACCATCATAGAAAAACTGATTCAGAAGTTGAAGTGGGTAGTGATGATGTGGACACTGGATCAATAACATCTTAAATCTGTCCCAAGCCTCATGAAATGGTTCTCCTTCAAATTGAGAGAATGTAGCAATCTTCCCTCTCAATTTATCTGTCTTCTGATGTGAGTAAAACTTGCCCATAAATTTATTATAAACTTGCTCCCAAGTTGTCAAAGAATTTTCGGGCAATATCATAAGCCAGCTCTTTGCCCTATCCTTCAATGTATATGGGAAACATCTCATTCTCAACTGATCCTCTGTTAGTCCTCCCAATGGAAAAGTGTTGAGGGTGGAATAGATATCCCGGATAAAGTTCAAAGGATCTTCATTTGGAACTCCATAGAATGATGGCAGCATGTTGTAATGAATGTTCTTCAATTCATAATTTCTTGCTGCATCCGTCAATCTTATACAAGATGTGGAAGTTCCAATGACAGGTCTAGCAAAGTCCCTCATAGTTCTTTGCCTTTCTTCTCCCATGTTGGTAGATTGTGCAGTATCCGACTCAAAATCAGAAGTGTCCTCCTCTGTATCAAATTCGGTGTACAGTTCAAACTCTTCTCTGCTCCTTTTCACTCTCTGAATTTCTGGAATAACTGGGTATAGCTCTCCTCCGAGTGATCTCCTGCCTTGCATAAACAAAATTTCTGGAAAGAAAGAATTATTAAAAGCAAAAGACAAATAAAAATCAAAAGTAATCAATGAAAAATAATCTATAATATTTATGCCTAATAAACAACTACGCCAATTAGCTCCCCCGGCAGCGGCGCCAAAAACTTGCTGCGCTCAAATTAAGTTCTACTATAAGCGTCACTCGCAAGTATACGAGGTAGCTGTAGCAAAGGTGATCGCCCCAAGGTCGTCTCTCAAGGAAGCTAGATAAGATAATTGATTATTATGTTGCAAATAACAAATTAGAATAAATTTAAATTGCTAACAACTAATGAAAATAGATCGATTGGAGTTTAAAACAATAAAAGTAAAATAAGTTGATATATTGATTCACTTAATAAAACGGTCTAGGGTTTGCACTTCTCTACTAACTTATATATTTGAACGATTATTCCTCTCAACCAATTTAATTTCAAAGATTAGATCTCAAGCAACTTAATTAATCGAGTCAAGGAAATAAGCTTTCGCATTCAAACCTTTTTCAAATAATCTTGTTACAATTGAAATAATCCTTTTCTTAGTTTAAACCTAAGTCCCTAATTAAATTGTTCCAACATTAGACTTTTTCTCTCAATCCTTCATCTAATACCTTAAACACATAATTGGTGGCCAATCAATTAAATATTAACAATAATTCCATTCAATCAAGGCTAAAGAAATAAATTTAGTTAAGAGCAATAACCAATTCATACAATCATAGTAGTTCCATACAAACCCCAGACTAGATCAAATTAGTTCATAATGATATCAAACATATTCATCTCATTAAAATTAAAAGAAATCAGTTTAGACATAATAGAATTCATGAATACAATTCCCAAGAAATTTAAGAGATAAAGTTTGAGAACAAAACCAAATTACAAACTCCCTTTAAGCTTCTAAAGAATCTCTTGATCAGATCTTGCTAGAAGAATGTGGCAATGGCATAAACAAATTTAATCTAGAATGTTTTGCATCAAAGTGTAATCAATAATCTCAAAGAAAATAAAATTAGAAAACCCTAAGTTATCTCTGACGGCTGATCCAAAATCCAAACTCAAAACTTCCGAACCCCTTTTGAAAACCTTAATTCTATTATTTATACGAAACCTCCGCTCCAAAAATCCGCGTTTCCTTTCTTTGTTTAATCCATGAGTGACACGGCCAAGCTTAGGCAAGCTTAGCCGTGTTTGAGGTGCTTGGAGGGACACGGCCACAAGCTTGGCCGTGTCCCCTGAAGGTGTCTACTTCTGTTTGATTTTCATCTCTTCTTCCTTTGGACTTGAGTGTGACACGGCCAAGCTTAGACAACTTGGTCGTGTTTGTCATGTTTGGAGGGACACGACCACAACCTTGGTCGTGCCCCCTGAGTGTGTCAGTCACTACCCAACTTTTCCTTTCTCTTGACTCCTTGATTTTTTTCTTCCTCTCTTGGTTCCTTGCATATTAACCTAAACGAACACTTAAACAAACTTTAACCAAAAATCAAATAAACATTAACCAACAACACATAAACACCACACTAAAAACTAGATAAAAAATGTCATAAACACTGAAATAAATTAAAACTACCAAAATTGATGAAAACACTAAATAAACAGATTAAAACTATCAAAATACCTAAATAAAACAATAATCATCATAATAAATAAGACACAATTCTATGACAAAAACTAATAAAACAGTATATTAATGAAAATATTGAATCAAGTCATTCAATCAAATCTATTGCAAATCCTATGCATAAATAATTTAGTTCCTTATCATAACAATAAAGAAAGTTGCTTCAATAGAATCCAAATTACATAACTTCATTAAAATATTTATGTATTTAATTATTAAATTCTGAAAATTGAACTAATTGAAGGATCAGATGAAACCCGGTTTGAAGTTGACTACAGTTGATGTGCTCTTAGTCTTCCTCCTTCCCTTGCTAGGATTTGACAAAGAAACCTAAATCTCCTTGAAAAGCCCTTGCAAAATAACTTTGTGCAGAAAAAACTATGGAAAACCTCTCGAAACTGACCGTATTTCTCTCCAATTCAAGAAAGACTATCTAGCACCTTACTCTACAAGAACCTTACATTTTTCTCCTTCCCCCAACTCCCAAATATCTTCTCAAAATCATCCTTTTGCCCATACTTAAGAGTCCCCTTTTGCAATTGTTTATAATTTAAACAAGCTCTCTAACCTTGCACCACATGTTCCACTTTCATTTGTTTTCCCTTTTTTTCAATTTTTAAAGGTTTCTTTTTGAAAAGCAACCCACATTCAATCTGTCTCTGTCCCACAGCATGTTTTAAAGAAGAGAGGAATCTTCCATAGACATGGCCAAGTCAGACTGGTCTTGGTCGTGTCTTTTGAATCTTCCCTTAGACATGGCCAAGGCGGTTGCTTGTGTCCAATACTGCTTGTCATTCGTGCTTGTTGTGTGGAGTGACACGGCTAGGGACACGACTGTGTCTTCTGGCCGTGTCTTCTTCTGCCTTGTTTGTACTTGTTTTTCTTGCTTATCAAAGGCATGACCAAGCTTCATGTTTGTCCTGGCCATATCATGTGACACTGCCAGTGACACGGCCAAGATGATGAGTGTGTTGAGCTCTGCCAAAAAATTAAATTTCCCTTAATGGAGGACACAGCCAAGCTTAAACCATCTTGGCCGTGTTCAAGGCTTTTCCTTCCAAATTGACTTCAACAAATGAATTTAAGCTCTATTTTCACATGTTCGTGCTCCAACCTAAATCACCAAAAACCTTCAAATAACTTAACAAACATATTAGAAAAATAACCAAAAAGCAAATAAAATTATTCTAAAAACACATATAAAAATGATCATAATAAAACCAAAATTCACAACTTACTACAACCATTTCATCAAACATGCATACTTTTTATTATCAAGTGGATTTACACAGTTTCATTAATGCAAATTGTTTGATGTAGTTAGCACAGGTTGTTCGATGCTCAAGAATTCTTATTTAGGCAGTTCATATCATGCATACGTAGTGTTTTGATCTAAGATTGCAATTATACCATGTTGCAGCAGTAGCATATTGTTCCATGGAGCTAGGGTCCAAAATAGGGAATCAACAAGTGTTTCCATGACTCTACCGCCGGGCCAATCTATCCAAACTTCAACTAACTCAACTCATTTTTAATATTTAACCATAAAAATATTACTTACATAATAAAATAACAATAAAACAATTCATTTTCACAATTATTATAGCCTCTTTCAGAAACCATAATTACACATAACATACCCATAAATACTAACTTCAAGAAGATCTACTCATATTCAATTTTTTAACTATAAAATAATCACTTATATGTTAAAACAATACTAAATCAATCCATTACCATAATTATAACCACCCCATACCCATTCCATAACCCTAAATTCATCAATTAGATCCATTTCAACCAATTAATCAACAAATCACCATATATTCATCATTTAAACTTCATTACTATATATTTTAGCAGTTTTATCCACTTTCCCTCTGTAGACCCTTAATTTTGACTCCAATTTGATATGGTCCTAATTAAAGGATGTCAAAATAAATCCGATCCAATTTACAACTTCTAATAAGTCTGTCCAATTTTAAAAGTCATAAACTCAACTACAAAACCCTAAAACCAAGTCTTTTTTAGAAGGTCCAGTCCAAAAAATTAAAAAATGCGAAATTAGTTCAAGTTCAAAGGCCCAAATGACATGAACCTTGGCTCATGTCGACCAGGAGGCCCCGGGTCGACATGAGCATGCCTCATGTCGACCTAGGCAGCCCAAGGTCGACATGAGGTTGGTCTCATGTCGACCTATGGCAACCAGGTCGACATGAGTTCAATAACTTTCCTAATTCAACTAGAATTTGTTTTAAGGACTGATTAATATTAGGTTAAGGATTCTGAGTGAGGTTAGGGCATATAAATAATAACATTTCAGGAACATTAAAAAAACGGAGGGAACATTAACAAGGGAGAATTAACAGGAACAAGGATTGGCAATTGAGATTAATAGAGGATTAAACCACAAAACAGAAGAGACAGCAACAAAGAGAGAAGAACAGCAGCAGCTTTTTGGAGAACGAAGGAAACCATAATCAGAAATATCAAGACAACCAAAGAAGAAGGCAGATTACATGTTGTCTTCACATTGTTCATCCAGAAATCAATTTGGAGGAACTAACAAATGGAGGTTTGATCTTTAATCATAAATTACTCATGATCACAGTAGCTTCATTTCTTTGATTAATAAAAACATACATGCAATAACTTTATCTTTGACCACACAGTACCTTGATCTTTGAACATGCAGTAAATTGATATTTGTTTCAATAACTTTAATCGTTTGCTTTAATTAACACATTGATCAGTTAGTATTAGTAACCCCACTTGCATGTTTCAAAAAAAATATAAAACTATCCAGTAGCTGTTGAGGATTTAAATTAATTGTTAGAATCTATTTTATTTACTAAAAATTCAAGAACCGTAGGTTATTTTATTGATTATTTTTCCAAAACCTTAATTTATTTCTCCAAGTCCAAAATTGTTTTTCAAAGGCAATAAGTTAAAAAACCCTAATCCCATAAATCTTTCTCTCTTAAACCCTAAATTCCAAAACCCTAAAACCCAAAATAACAATCTGTTACCAAACCTATTTTTTTAAATCACAGTAGCATTATTTTCATAAAATATCCGAAACCCTAAATATTTAAAATGTCCAATAGCATTATTCTTTTAAAAAATAATATTAGTTACTCAAAATTCCAAAACCCTATTTTCTAAATTCTAAACCCTAAAATCTTAATTTTCAACACCAAAACCTACGTGTATAATATGTATCCAACATATAATAAGTATATGTTAGGTATATACTATATACACACTATGTATATATTAAGTATATACTACACATATACCTCTCATAATACTTTAATTAACCTCTAAATACTTATTTAATTTACCCAAAACCATGGATATTACACCTCCATCATCCTGGTAAAGTAAATATAGTGGCGGATACTTTGAGTAGAACGTCTTTTGGTAGCCTAGCTCATATTGTGATGGAAAGACTACCCATTATTAAGGAGTTCATAAAGTTGTTCAATGAAGGGGTACAACTTGAAGTGAATGACTCAGGTGTACTATTGGCATATTTTCAGGTCTACTCAATACTAGTAGACTGAATCAAGGTGGCTCAGAGACAGGACCCACAATTATGCAGAGTCATGAAAGAAGTGTAAGATGGTAACTTTAAGGACTTCGTGATAGATGATCGACATGGTTCACAATTATGTGTTCCAAATGCAGATAATCTGAGAAAGGAGATATTGGAAAAGGGACACCTTGCAACTTGCAATGTGCGACTATGTTCCACCAAGATGTATCGAGATTTGAAAGATATATATTGTTGGAATGGCATGAAGAAATTGATTGCAGAGTTTGTTTCTAGATGCCTCATGTGACAACAGGTAAAGTTAGAGCATCAGAAGCCTTCTAGATTGTTGTGGCCACTCCTTATCCCTGAGTGGAAGTGGGAAAGGATTACCATAGACTTTAACTCTAGATTGCCTAAAATCACTTCATGGTATGATTCCATATGGGTTATCATAGATTGATTGACTAAGTCAGCACATTTTATCCTGTAAAAGTAAACTATTATGTGGCTAAGTATGATAAGCTGTATGTGGAGAAGATAGTTTGTCTACATAGAGTCCCAATTTCTATTGTGTCAGATTGAGGGCCTCAGTTCACTTCTAAATTTTAGAGATCATTATAAGATGCTTTAGGTACAAGATTAGATTTCAGTATAGCTTTTCACACTTAAACTGATGGTCAATGTGAGAGGAGTATCCAAACCCTAGAGGATATGCTTCAGATGTGTGTGCTTGATTTTAAGAGCCATTGGGATTGGCATCTACTATTGATCAATTTTTCTTATAATAATAATTACCATGCTAGCATCAAGATGGCACCTTATGAATCTCTTTATGGTAGGAAAAGTAGATCTCTAATCTATTAGGAAGAAGTTGGGAAGAGGGAACTGGTAGGACCTAACCTAGTCTAAATCACTTCAGAGAAAATTATTGTTATTCAAGAACGACTAAAAATTACAGCTAGCTGTCAAACAAGTTAAGCAGACCCTAGATGTAGAGATGTGTCTTTCAATGAGGGCGATCTAGTATTCCTAAAAGTTTCTTCTATGAGAGGGGTGATGAGGTTTAGTAAGAAGGGCAAGTTGGCATCAAAGTATATTGGACCCTATATGATTATTGAGAAGGTTAGAGCTGTTGTATATCAATTGGATTTGCCATCAGATCTCTCTCACATTAATATAGTATTTCATATCTCGATGTTAAGGAAGTATGTTCCTGATTCTCCATATGTACAATAACCATAAGAAGTTCATATTTGCGAGAATCTTTCTTATGTACAATAACAACAACAACAATAACAACAACAATAATAATAATATGTGGACTCCTAAGGACTCTTGGTTCAAGTTAAACTTCAGAAAGATAGGAGAAGGGATCAAGCATCAATGCCTAAGTCAGTACTTGATTTGTCTATAGATAAGTGAGTTAAGAGAGTTGAGAAAAAAGATCCTTTACCTATAGAGGGTTCACTTCTATTTTCAGTTGAGGAGTAAAGGACAAGGACTAAATGTATCAACGAACCTTCAAAAAGCATCAATACCAGACAATGGCTATGTCAAAGATCTATCTCTCAGAAACTGAGAGCTTAATCATGTCCTAAATGTTCGATATTGAGATCCATCCTTCTTTGAGAGCTCAGTCTTGGCATTGACAAGGTACCAAGCTCAGTCTCTGAGTCCGGTAATTAAGGGGTAGTACCACTAGTCAAATGGGAGGGAAATGGAATTCAGTTTCCTGCAAAGGGCATTTAATACCCCTGCCTCTATAAATAGAAGGTTGATTACTGGCCATTCATCACTTTCGCAAAGGTTGAGAGTCCGCTTGCTCTAGTAAATTTGATATTCTTTATTCAATTTTTGAGTAATAACATCATAGAGAGTGGCTTGGTGTTTCCCAATCTATCAAGTTCTTGATTTTCTGCTAACTACAATATGTGAGCATTTGTTATGACTTTTAATTTTAGATTCTTTTTCTTTGATTTCAATCAGATGAGTTCGAATAATGAGAACATGTCTATAGATGTGGAGAGTGAGTGAGTAGTATCTGTAATAAAGTGATCCAATTCGATCCGAGAGTGATGTTGTGTGCTCGTCATATAGTAATATCTTAGAGGGTAGTGATATAGTTGAGGCCGAGGTGATTGAGGCCGTGGGGTGAGTGACATTGGCTAGCCTCATGCTAATAGAAGAAGAAGAAGAAGATGTTGGTGCTCTAGTTTTAACAAATTGGGCCTCAGTTAAGGACATACCATCTTCCTAGATTGAGGTAGATTTGGCGGGAATCCAAAAGAAGTATAAGATACCCGATGATAATCGAATAATGCTGCTTAGAGGGAATACACGGGGTCATGATATTCTAGGTGTCAATCAGATAATAATCTACAAAGAGGATCTAAAAGTAGGATTGAGGTTCTCTCTTTATCCGTTCATTAAACACTTCTTGACAATGAACAACATCTCTCCAGGCCAAGTAAGCACCAACGCCTGATCAACCATATTGGGATTCAAGCTTCTGAGTAAGCTACTAGGCATGAAGCCTTGTCTAAGGGTCCTGACAGTACTCTACTTACTTAAGGCTCACCCAATCACTGATGAAGATTTCTTATTTCTTCAATATCGGCTAAGACTTGGCCTCTTCACTGGAAAGCCTGATTCCATGAAGGGCTAGAAGGATAGGCTCTTTATATTGGAGAATGCAGGGTGGTTTGGTTGCCTGACAAGGTGGAATCCAAGGGCGAGTCGGCCCCAATTGAAGAAGGGGAATCTGGAGTTCAATGAGTGGACCATTTTTGACAAAATAAAGTAAGACATTCGGAGAGAGAAGTTAAATATCATGAAACTAATATGAAATGTTTTTTCCAATTGGGGAGGATCCGATTGAGCCACTTCTCAAGCATTGAGTTGGTAATTCTCTTTTTATTTTTAATGTTAGATTTGCTTGATAATAATTTTTTATTTTTTGTTTTTATGCAGAGATGGATAACGATAAGGGGGAAGTGCCCAAGCTTGAAGGATTGGGTGAAGAAGGCAAACGAAGAGAAGGCTCGTAAAACTAGGCATGAGATGCAAAAAAGTAAAGCGGCTAATGCTTCTGTCAGCTAGAAGGTTGATGACACTTCCTCCAAGAAGAAGAAAAAAGAAAAGGTGATCGAGGTTGTGACCAAGGTGTCTAGAGGTATTACTGCCCCTACGGTGACTGGGACGACTGAGGGTACCCCAGGTTGAGCACCCAACTGCACTTGCTCCTCTTAGTGCCTCTATTACAAATTAGGAAGGGGGAGATGTGTTTGAAGGTAGGGGCGAGCTTGCCAATATGAACCAAGCCCTGCACAAGGAGCTAAAAGCATGAATTGGTGAGAGCTACTCCATCACCCATTTAAAGGCCGAGTTTGTGACACGAGATTTTCTTATAAAGATTATGGGAGAATCAAGAGTTCAACAAGATGAGATTAACAGATTCTCTAGAGTGATACCAAACTTATGCTTCTGAGGTAATAGAGGTGTTATGACTTAGATATTTTATTATTGTTGTTGTATTATTTTTGTTGTTTATTATTTTTTGTTTTTAACGTTATTTTTATGTTTTACAATTCGCCCTTATCACCCAGCATGTAGGTGATCGATATGCTGGGGCGGTGGGGAGGTGGCCTCCTATAGAAACATCAAGGTAGAGCTTGACTCCATAAAGACTATGGCAATGGAGGTCAAGCAGCAGGTTAATGATCTTGAGCATCGGCTGCTTAAGCCGAAGATGATGAGTATTAGGCTGCAATGTCTAATAAAAGGGATATTAAGGTCGAGCTCCAGATAAAGGAGCTCAAACAAGAAGTTTCTGAAGCTTCCAATGTCCATTCTGACCTCATTCAAACTCAATAACTACTAGCCAAGGAGCGCGAGGTTGTGCTCACCCTTAAGGACCAGCAAAGTGATAAAATCGCCCAGGGCATCCTTCAATTTCAAGAACAAGTTACTAAGAAGCTAAGGATGTGATGCCCCGGTGAAGACTTTAGCTGGGTCTTGGATTTAAAGCTAGAAGAGGAGGAGTATGAGGTTCCCGAACTAGGCAAGGAGTTGTAGGGCAAGGCTCTTTACCTTTTGCATATTTTTTATTTTATTTTTATACAGCTCAATAGAGCTTTTTTCTTTATTATTTTTTTTTGTATAGCTTAATATAGAGCGTTGACACACTTTTGTTTTTGTATAGCATCCTATAGATAGGAAAGCTTAACATTAATGTGTAGACCCTTAATTTTTGAACCAATACAGTCCGATATTTTTAAGCAGTCCAAAATAATTTTTGTGATATTTTAATTAATTAATATTTATTTAATTAATATTTATTACTTATAATATTATTTTTAATAAAAAAAGTAATAATAAATAATAAATAAATAAATAAATAAATAAAAATCAGCGATGGAAAAATCGGCGATAAAAAATTTTCATCGCGGGAGACGAATTGGCTTGGGCCAATTCGCCGCAGGAAAAACTGGTGGTGAATTGGCCTGGCCCGTGCCCAAGCCAGCAGCACCTGCAATAATTTTTTTTGCTAGAACACTTTCGTACACCCGGCCCGCGCATGATTTTGTCAAAATCCTATTCTACTTTTTTAATTTTATTTCCTAAAAGTTTTTTATTTCCTTAGCCAATTAGTATTAGGTTTTGATTTTTTTTCCTATAAATATCACATTAAAACACACAAAAAGGGACTTTAGGACTTTTGATCTTAAAAAGAGGATCTGGACCTTTGGAGCTCAAAATTATTTTTGGCAGTCTATTCATAATCTCAAGCTTGAAGAATCAAGAGGCAGCAAACAATATACAACCCATCAAAGGCAGCCCACACTGTCTTTATTATTGTTCAACCAAGATTCAAGATTGTGGTGGAACCAACAATGGAGGTTTGAATCTCTATTTCTTTGTTTATGTTTACAGTAGCTTCATCATACAATTTGATCAATTGTTTAAATATACATGTTTTTGTTATTTGATCAATTATTCTGTTTACCCTCTAAACTTTATTTAAAATCCTAAAAAGTATATTTTTTTTTCATAACCTTAAAACCCTAATACCCGTAAAACTAACTTTTAAAATTTAAAACCTTAATTACACTTTTCTAAAAACATAAAACAATAATCTGTTTTCTAAAAACCCTAACTAAATCTATTTTTCTAAGATTTACAGTAGCTTGTTTCTTCCAATTCTAAAACCCTATTTTCTAAATCTCAAACCTTAAAATCTTAATTTTCAACACCAAAACCTATAACCCTAAAAGCCAGTTTTTAAAATCTTCCGGGGCAAGGCCCCTAACCCCGCAAGGGGCGCTGCCCCCTTGACCCCTGCCAGCTAACCAGCTAGCGGGACCACCGTATGGGCTCGTCGAAGGGGTCAATATTTATTTGTGTATTATAAGTCTTTATGTTTAACTTCCTTTATTATGATTATTCAAAATACAGTAGCTTTATTCAAAATACAAACCTAAACCCTAATTTATTCAAACCATAAATCTTAATTAATTCTATTTTCCAAATCATCACAATAGCTTGTTCCTTTCAAATATCTAAAGATTTTATTTTATTTTCATAAGCTTCAATCTTATTTACTTAAACCCTAATTGTTAAACATAAAATCCAATAAACCCTAATTGATACATGAACCCTAAAGTTATGTACTTACTATTTTATTTAAATTGGATGAATGTTTATTATATACTTTGATTGATGTTTGATGTCTTTGATGAATGATTTATTTATGATGAATGAATGTTTACTTTTATTGATTTGTTTTGATTTCAAAATATTATAAGAGGTACATTTCCATTTTTGGGTACCTCATTAATTAATTTTCATGTAATTTAAATTATCTTCATATTTTGGAGTTAATGTAAAGGACACGTTTCCACCTTTCGGTGGGTGTCCTATTTAGTTTTAGACATGGACGATGTAAAGACATGTTTCCATCCTCGGATGGGTGTCCATTTATTTATTTTGTTTGAACATTGCTTTCATTTTAATATAACGATGCTTTATTTAATTATTGCATGTAGTATGGATAATATCATTATATTTAAAAATTTTATAATATTAAGACCTCAAAAGAGGTCGGTTCCAATGAACCGGGCGTTGTGGGGGTGTTGGGCCATTTCTCACCTTCCCTACAGGTACTCAACTTTTCAAACCCATTAGGAGGTTGAGAATTCCTTAGGAATCGAGTCATCCACCCCTTTCTTTTTCCCGGCCTGTCCGGGTGGCGACTCTATTTTCTTTGGGCTTAGGCTCATGTTCTCTAAGCCCTTGAGCCTAAACAGTGCCGAAGTCGCAAGAACCATTCACCGTGAGTGGGGCAAAAATTTTCGGTCACATAATGTCAGCCTAAAGTTGATGTAAGGGCTAGTGTGAGCGGAGATTTTCACTCCCAACCCAGAGAAAATGGTGAATTTTATCCATATTAGGTTCTTGTGACTTTGACATTATTAGGCTCGGGGTCTTAGAGAATATGGGCCAAAATCCAGAGAAAATAGAGTTACCACCCGGACAGGCCGGGAAAAAGAAAGGGATGGATGACTCAATTCCTAAGAAATTTCCAACCCCTATTGGGTTCAGAAAGTTGGGTATGCATGAAAAGGTGAGAAATGGCCTAGCACCCCCACAGCATCCGGTTCATTGGAACCAGCCTCCTTTTCAGATTTTAATAGTATAAAATTCTTAATTATTATGATATAATCCATACTACATGCAATAATTAAAATAAAAGCATCATTGTATAAAAATAATAGCAATGTCCAAACAAAATAAATAAATGGACAACAATCCGAAGATGAAAACATATCCTTACATCATCCAATGCCTAAAACTAAATAGGATACCCACCAAAAAGTGGAAACGTGTCCTTTACATTAATCCTGAAATATGAAAATAATATAATTTCATAAAGATTAATTAATGAGGTACCCAATTATGAAAACATGCCTCTTACAATTTTAATAAACAAATAATAATCAAGAAAACATTCATCCATGATAAATTAAATAAATCAAACATGTAAATTAAATAAATCGATCACCAAAACATATAATAAAGTACATAATCAAATTTAAAACTAAATAAAGCAATAAATGTATGAATCTAGGTTCACATCTTAAATTAGGATTTCGTGAATAAAATTTCGAATTTAGAGAGTTTAGGTCTAAAAATTAAGATTTTAGGGTTCTGTATTTAGAAAATAGGGTTTGATTTATGGAACTAATATTATTATTATGTACGAAAAGATTGTGGCTACTGTAAAGTTTTTGAAAAATAGAATTAATTAGGGTTTTATGGTTTTAAGTGAATTAAGGTTTGGATTTTTATGAAAATAAGATCAAAATTGTGAAAATGGAAGAAATAATTACTGTGATGATATTTAAATGAAGCTACTGCAAATATGAACAAGTTAATATAAAAACTCAAACCTCCATTGTTGGTTCCACCACAATTTGATTCTAGTTGAATAATAGCAAAGACAGCGTGTGCTGCCTTTTATAGATTGTTTGTCTTAAGCTTTTGATCTCTTTCTTCCTCTCTGTCTCTTATTGCTCTTTGTTGTTGAAGTCTGCTAAAATTCCAAGTTAAAAGTCTCAAAAGAAAAGTCCTTCTGTGTCTCTCCAAAAAATTGCCAAAAGTCCAGTCCCTGAATAATTGCTACTGCCTCTCCCAATTTCCAGAGAAAAGTCTCCCAAAAATAAAAAGTCCCGAAGTCCTAAAATTTTTTGTCCCCTTATTTCTCTGTTTCAAACTTATTTATAGGCCATTAAAATAAAACCTAGTTGATTAAGGAAATAAAACATATTCGGGAAAAAATAAAAATAAGAGTCAGAGCTTAATAAGGTTTAGGCGAAATTGGCAGCGCGGACTGCGAGGATGGCTGGCGGCTGCTGGGTAACGAGATAGACGAGGATGCTACGAGCGTCTGCATGCGAGGATCTGCGGGTCGTTGCTGAATGCTGGGTGTGAACCTCGATTTTCCGCCCGAAAAGGATCCGGGCGAAAGTTCACTCGTTGTCGGGAGTCGCCACTCAGTTTATTTTGTTCGAAGGGAAAAACTAAGAAAACCCTTGTTTGACTCCAATAATGCATCCAATGTAAAGGCTTCTAGTCTACGAACCCAAGGAGGATTCGGGGACTATGTCATGCTTTTGATTAACTTGCAAAAATGGATCAAATTTAAAGACAAAAAGATTGTTGGTAGTTTGTGGACTTGCTATTTGGGGTGAATCCCAAACATGCCTACATACTCCCGTTTGAATAGGAGATCAAAGCCCATGTAGTTCGGAAAAGCCTATTTAAAGGCGATGAAAATTATGCTTCATGCATGTGTGTGTGTATGCTTCGTGCATTGTCGGGCTTCATGCCAAAGATGTGAGATTTAGGTACTTTGTACCAAAAGAGTGGAATTTAGGCTCCATGCCAAAGGTTGATTTTAATTGAGTCGGGCTTCATGCCAGAGTTGTGAAATTTAGCACTTAGTGCTAAATGGTGCAATTTTAGGTACTTTGTACCAAAAGAGTGCAATTTAGGCCTTTGGCCAAGTGTTGTCGGGCTTTTTGCCAAATTTGTGAGATTTAGCACTTAGTGCAAAAATTGTATAATTTCGGGTACTTCGTACCAAAATGGTGCAATTTAGGCTCCGTGCCAACAGATTGATTTTAATTGTGAAATGTAGGTACTTTGTACCAAAAAGATGTAATTTAAGTCTTTGTGCCAAAGAGGCTGATTGATTAGTCCATTAGGCCTTAGACCTAAAAGGATTAGGTCTTTGACCGAGAAGAAATTGAGAAGAAGATAGAATGCTTATGATATGCTTAAATTGACAAATGATGGATTAGAATATTACCTTGCTTAGGATTTTCCCGCTTCGAAGTTCCAGATCTCGTTTTCTTGAACCGGGGATTATGATTCTTGATTACAGATTGTTTCCTGCAGCACACGGTTAGATTTATGCAAATAAAAGTTCTTAATCGTTTTTAAGCGTGAAAAGAATTCGACAGCATGAGGCCCACCCGGAAAATTCCAACCCTTTTTCTGAAAATCTGAACTGCTATTTATAGGCAAAAAATGATTTTCCGGCGGCCGAGCCGCCGTGTACGAAAACCTGCAATTTCCGGCGGCTGGGCCGCCGGTTTTGGCGGCGGAGCCGCCGGAATCACGGCGGCTGGGCCGCCAGTTTCGTCCGGTTTTTGCTCAAATTGATTTTTCGGGAGCTAGAGACCTCCAAAAATTATTCCGGGACCATATCCGTGATCCTCACGTCGTCCCGGACATTTCAAGTACCATATTGATATATTTCCGGTGAACTTTACCGGGGACGTCCGGTCCGGCCCGGTTTTCAGTAGTCTGAGAAAATCGGCTTTCCGAGCCTCAAAATTCAAGTGTTCACAATTGCCCCCCACTGGGGTCCATAAAAATGATTTATGGAGCCCATTGGTCTTCTGAAGAGCGAATTTTGAGCGAGGGGTACAATATCCGCCTTCTGGCATTTCCGATTGCTTGTAACACTTCTGATTTTTCTGTACCTGCACTTTTGTTAAGCACAAACAGTACATATGTATGCATGATGTCCCCTTCTATTTTTCAAAAAGGTGTTTTTTTTTTTTTAAAAAAAACCGTTGTATGCACAACTGGACCAAGAGTCTCCATAAGGTTGAAAGGATCAATATGGAAAGATATGGATTGAAAGTTGTTGCTACTCTTAGAGAGATATTGGTGGATTGGGATTTCCTGCGCGCTTGTACCAAATTTTGGGCTCCACAAGCTCATGTCTTCAGGTTTGGTGCCCGGATGGACGAGATGTGTCCTCTTTTTGAGGAATTCTGCTCAATCATTGGATGTGACTCAAATGCCCCCCTTGTAAGGCATGAGGTTCAAATTGGCTATGTGGGATTTTTCAGAGGCTTTGCAATTTTACAAGGCCTCAAGCTCAAGCTATCAGTAGTTATTTCTAGTAAAGAACTTAGAAATAATCCTCTAGGAAGTTCAACTCCACTGGGGAAGAAACTTGAATTTTTCTGAAGTTGCCCCCAAATTATTTCCGGAGTTACTCGAGCTGTTCTTCAAATTTAAGTTAGGGACCATCAGATGATCAGGCTTTTTGCAGAGCCTTCCCTTGTTTAGACTACTCCTGAGTACAGAACTCGGTTTATAGCTGAAGTTTGGCCACTTTAAAAGTCAATGAGGCTTCCATTGCTGCGGGAGCTGGAGGGAGAGGAGGTAGTTCCTCTTAATGAGGGGGAGACAGATGCTGCAGAGAGTTCCGAAACTAAGGAAGATACCGAAGACTCTGCCCCACGTAGGAGACGCAGGATTTAGACTCTAGGGTTGACTCCTTTTTTTTTTTGGTTGGTTTTTGGTACTTTATGAAAGGAATGACTCTTTTTAAATGAATGACTCCCTTGGGAATGAATGACTCTTCTTGGCATGACTTTTTTCTTTGCCTTCAAAGCATTATCTACTTTATTTATTTGCTCTAATTTTTGCCTAAGTCGTCCTTTCGGATTTTCAACTTAGCGAGCTCTTACCCATTCTTGTCTAAGCCGCCCTTTGCGGGTTTTCGACTTAGCGGGCCCCACTATTGCCTAAGCCGCCCTTTGTGGGTTTTCGACTTAGCGGGATTTTTTTTGTTGTTTGTTGCTGTTGTTTTTTTTTTTTATGTTGGCAAAAGAAAAATGAATGATTTTTATTAAAATTTAGACCGTGCTCAAGGAGAGCTGCCTACATATCTCGAATTAGTTTGCGAGAATCAGGTCTAATGTAGTTCATTACAATGCATGATCATGCATAATATTTCTTTAGTTGATCCAGATTGCATGGGTTTGTGAACTCCAGACCATCCAAATCAGACAAGATGACGGCTCCGCCGGAAAGTATTTTCTTCAAAATGTAGGGTCCCACCCAATGAGGACGAAACTTTCCACGAGGATCTGTAACAGGTGTTCTGATCTCCTTCAAAACCAAACAACCTTCTTCCAACTTTCGATCTTTGACCTTTTTGTTGAAATGTCTGGCCATTCGCCTTTGATACCCTTGAATCTGATGTAGAGCTTGAAGTCTTTTTTCATCCAAACTCAACAACTGATGATGATAATTGCTGATCCATTCAGCTTCATTTATCTGACTTTCTTGAATTATCCTCGCCGATTGAACTTCCAGTTCAATGGGGAGTACTGCTTCCATTCCGTATACCAGTGAATACGGGGTTGCCCCAGTAGGAGTTCTAACTGATGTTCTGTATCCCCATAAAGCCAGTGGTAACTTCTCATGCCAACGCCTATGTTCCTTGATCATTTTTTGTATGATCACCTTTATAGACTTGTTCGCTGCTTCTACAGCTCCATTTGTTTGGGGTCTATAAGGAGAGGACTTATGATGTTGGATTTTCTTATCCTGCAAGAGTTTAGCAAATTCTGCTTGGAAATGAGTTCCATTATCTGTGATAATCTTGAATGGTGTTCCGTACCGACAAAGGATGTTGGTTCGGACAAACTGTGCTGCCTTTTTGGCGTCTAATTCTGCATAGGAAGCTGCTTCAACCCACTTTGTGAAGTAATCCACTGCTACCAAGATAAGCTGATGTCCATTCGAGGCTTTTGGGTGTATTTTACCAATTATATCAATTCCCAAAGTAGCGAAGGGCCATAGAGAAGTGATTGGATTCAGGGCAACAGGAGGTTGCTTCTGTAGCTTAGCAAATATTTGGCACTGATGACATCCCTGCACAAATGCCACACAGTCTGTGTTCATGGTGGACCAATAATATCCCAAATTGGCCTGATGTTACACCAAAGAGTCACTTTGCAGGATTTAAGCTTCAAATTGTACTTGCGAAGTCTAAGGAAGAACTTCTCAAGTGCTTAGACGTGCTCTTCTGGAGATTTTGACTTGATAATCATATCATCAACATACACTTTTACTTCTTTGTAAATCATGTCATGAAAGATTGTCGTTGTCATCCCGTCTATTAGCAAATCGATGTGTGGTAGCGGGAAATCGTCCTTGGGACAAGCTTTATTCAGATCTCTGTAGTCAACACACATCCTGACCTTTCCGTCTTTCTTCAGGACCGGTACAATGTTTGCTAACCAGGAAGGGTAGGCAATTGGTTCTATGAACTTATTGTCCAGTTGCTTGGCAACCTCTTTTTTAATCTTCAAAGACCATTCTGGCTTCATTCTGCTCAATTTTTGCTTACCCGGCTTTGCATCGGGGTATAGCGAAATCTTGTGAACTGCTATGGCTGGGTCTATTCCCGTGACATCACTTGTCTTCCACATGAAGCAGTTGGCATACTTTCTGATGCACTCAAGAACCTGTTCCTTATTCACACAATCACATGCAATGTATGTATGGTCATTTTCTTTGCCAATTATTATCTTTTCATTTATTTCTTTTATTTCATTTATATCATTTTTGCTAAATAATACTTGGAAAGCAAAAGACACAGGGTAACCAAGAATTTGAAGAGTTTCATTGATAATGGTGGAGTCATTCTCCAAGATTACATTAAATGTGACATTTGGGTTCTCTAAACCTGAAGCTATAGAGGACTCAAAACTAGACTCTGGCTTGGTGTTTGACTCAGGATTTGACTCGGTACAAGACTCGGGTTCAAGGTGTGACTCTGGACTAGTTTTGTCTACAACAGCTTGTCCCTCCTCGGCATACCAGTTCATCAGTGGTCCATCTGTTGTCTTGATCAGCTTTGTGAAGTCCCTTTTGTCTTCGGCATTGGTTATCATAGCAACCTCATCAGAGAGACTAGGCTGCATGAAATCTTCCGCAGTGATGGCATTGATGGAATGATTGGGCAAGGGGTTAGCGTTAATGTTTGGTTGCCTCCTGCGAGGAATGATGTCACCACTATCCACCAAATCCTGGATGCGGTTTTTCAAAGTCCAGCAAGCATCTGTTTTGTGCCCATTTCCTTGGTGGTACTCACAGTACTCATCAGCCCTGTAATTGGAGGGTAATGGGTTTGGAGGAGGCCTTGGGTCCAAAGGCTTCAAATATTTCCCTTCCACGGCCTTTTTAAACACTAGATGAATGGGCATTCCAATGTCGGTATATTGCCTTCTTGGCTGATTTCTTTGCCCAAGATTGCCCACACGTAAAGGATTCGCAGGGGCAATATTGGCCACTTCATTTACTTCGCTTGAGGAAGCAGCTTGGCCTTGTTTTTTATACTTTGAGATAGTTTCTTCATCTACTATCTTACCCAATTGTATCAGATCTTCTACCTTGGTTGCAGTCGCAATGAGCGATTTGAAAGTAGGTAGGTATTGGGTTTGCAGTTGGGCTTGATATGTAGGCCTTAAATTCCTGATTATGATATCAATTTGCTCTTGTTCTGAAGGGCGATTGATCATCTGGGCGGCTTTTGCCCTCCACCTCGTAAGGAACGAGGAGAAGGATTCATTGTTGTTCTGCTTGGTGGTTTCAAGTTCTCTTCTAGTGACATCCACCTCAATATTGTAGTGGTATTGAGAGTTGAATGCATTGCAGATATCCTCCCAGGTCTTAATCTTGGCACGGTCCAGGCTTACAAACCACTTGAGGGCAGCACCAGTCAAAGATTGTTGGAATAATTGAGCAAAGAGCTCATCATTTAGACCCCAAGGGCTTAATGCCCCCACATACATCTTGAGGTGAGTTTTAGGGTAGTCCCATCAAATCTGTCCATCCCAGGCATCTTGAATTTTGGAGGCAATCTAGCTTGGGGAAAAAAGGATAAAGAATCCATGTCTACCACCTCTTTATGAGTTTTCATGGCAGTGATTGACCTTTCCAGCAATTCAAGTTTTCTTTTCAGTTCATCTGTTTCGTTGACATTCTTAGAGGGTGGATCCTCTAAATTGATGACAGGGGTATTCTGAGCAGTCATGGGGGTACTAGTTTGTCCCACAATAGGTTCCTTCCCTAAATTTCCAAGAGTAGGGACTATCTTTGGTGCTCCTCCTAATTCAGCCAAGATGGCTACCCTCTGGGCGGCTAAAGCTTCATCAATTTTTTCTTGCATCCTAGCTTCAATTTCTTTAGCCTGTCCATCTAACAAGGCCTTGTTCTGTTCAATTGTGGCCATTTCAGTAATTGGAGTAGTTGGTGAAGTTGGGGTAGTAGAACTTGTAGGGGATAGCACAGTTGGAGTTGGTGTAGTTTGTGTAGGTGACGGCACACGGATGGTGGATACCTGAAAAGGTCAAGGGTAAAGGATCAGGGTAGTGTGTAGGGTAGGAAAACTCTTGGTCCACTTGCACATATCAAAAGATTTTCCCCAAACCCGTGTTGTTATGTTGCATGAATGCACCTCATCACATCACAATTCATTTTAATGGAATGTGGCACTATCATTGGGTACATACAACCTAAGGGAAGGTTCTATTGGCACATGAAAAATAGAGAATCGGCTTATAATAGGGACCCTTGAGTCTTGAGTAAGATATACCTAACCACATGTGAAACAAGGAGTTTCGCGTGGGTCCAACAGTACGATTACTCATGGGCCACTCCAAAAGGATTGGAATGGTTTGCGACAACAGGGAGGACGCTTTGGCTGTCCGTCGGCATAATCAAGGAGACCTGCCGGTCAGCGCTACTTGCTATCCAGACTCAGAACTTTGAACAGAAAGAGAAGAAATTCATTTGAAAACAATTTTTTATGCAATGGAGGAAAAGGATTCCCCCATATATGCAAGAGAAAAAGATTCTCTGAATGACAAAACAAATGCACAAGTAGTCAAACAATAGATCCATCAAAGGAAAAAGATTCATTTCTTCAATCTTCAGTCCAATATCCTTAAAGAAAGGATATATAATGCTAGGGTACCCTGTAAAATGAATAAAAATACCCTAAAGAAGGGCAGATTAGTCAAATAAGCAATAATAGCCTACTAGGATCCCATAAATTATTTTTATGGTCTCCCGTGGCAAGTTAATCAAATAATCAATAGTAGTCCACTAGGATCCCATAAATGGTTTTTATAGTCCCCAGTGGAGTCGCCAAATTGTGAACCTCGGTTTTCCGCCCGAAAAGGATCCGGGCGAAAGTTCACTCGTTGTCGGGAGTCGCCACTCAGTTTATTTTGTTCGAAGGGAAAAACTAAGAAAACCCTTGTTTGACTCCAATAATGCATCCAATGTAAAGGCTTCTAGTCTGCGAACCCAAGGAGGATTCGGGGACTATGTCATGCTTTTGATTAACTTGCAAAAATGGATCAAATTTAAAGACAAAAAGATTGTTGGTAGTTTGTGGACTTGCTATTTGGGGTGAATCCCAACATGCCTACATACTCCCGTTTGAATAGGAGATCAAAGCCCATGTAGTTCGGAAAAGCCTATTTAAAGGCGATGAAAATTATGCTTCATGCATGTGTGTGTGTATGCTTCGTGCATTGTCGGGCTTCATGCCAAAGATGTGAGATTTAGGTACTTTGTACCAAAAGAGTGGAATTTAGGCTCCATGTCAAAGGTTGATTTTAATTGAGTCGGGCTTCATGCCAGAGTTGTGAAATTTAGCACTTAGTGCTAAATGGTGCAATTTTAGGTACTTTGTACCAAAAGAGTGCAATTTAGGCCTTTGGCCAAGTGTTGTCGGGCTTTTTGCCAAATTTGTGAGATTTAGCACTTAGTGCAAAAATTGTATAATTTCGGGTACTTCGTACCAAAATGGTGCAATTTAGGCTCCGTGCCAACAGATTGATTTTAATTGTGAAATGTAGGTACTTTGTACCAAAAAGATGTAATTTAAGTCTTTGTGCCAAAGAGGCTGATTGATTAGTCCATTAGGCCTTAGACCTAAAAGGATTAGGTCTTTGACCGAGAAGAAATTGAGAAGAAGATAGAATGCTTATGATATGCTTAAATTGACAAATGATGGATTAGAATATTACCTTGCTTAGGATTTTCCCGCTTCGAAGTTCCAGATCTCGTTTTCTTGAACCGGGGATTATGATTCTTGATTACAGATTGTTTTCTGCAGCACACGGTTAGATTTATGCAAATAAAAGTTCTTAATCGTTTTTAAGCGTGAAAAGAATTCGACAGCATGAGGCCCACCTGGAAAAGTCCAACCCTTTTTCTGAAAATCTGAACTGCTATTTATAGGCAAAAAATGATTTCCCGGCGGCCGAGCCGCCGTGTACGAAAACCTGCAATTTCCGGCGGCTGGGCAGCCGGTTTCGTCCGGTTTTTGCTCAAATTGATTTTTCGGGAGCTAGAGACCTCCAAAAATTATTCCGGGACCATATCCGTGATCCTCACGTCGTCCCGGACATTTCAAGTACCATATTGATATATTTCCGGTGAACTTTACCGGGGACGTCCGGTCCGGCCCGGTTTTCAGTAGTCTGAGAAAATCGGCTTTCCGAGCCTCAAAATTCGAGTGTTCACACTGGGCGAGCAGTAATTCGCCGCAGGCCAAGGCATACGACGAACTAGCTTCAAGCAAATTTGTTACAGGTCGCTTGGCCTGCGGCGAATTGCGTGCCAGTCACTGCAAGCATGCACTGCTGCAACGTGCACTGCTGCGATTCGCCAATTGTTCCGATTTTTATTTTTTATATTTTGTATATATTTTTCATTTTATTTTTATTATATAAATATTTATAATTTTCTTTTTTTCTTCTTTTAATATATTAAATGATAAATAATAAATATAAAAATTATTTTGGATTATTTTAAAATTTTGGACTAGACTTGGTCAAAAAATAAGGGTCTACAACTGGCCTCCCTAAACTTGTAATTTAACTTTATGTTAAATGGAATGAAATGAAATGTTATTTTTATGCCATATTCACACTATTTGTTTTTATAGATAGTAATTTGTTATTGTTTTAGGTATTAAACTTTATATATGTGCTACATCTTTATTAACTTTTGCATGTTTTGCTTGATCATAATTAAATAATCTATTTGGTTGTATGGTTGTGATATATTAACCAATTTCTTGCATGATTAGAGCTCAATGTTAAGAGCTTGATATTTTATTAGGATGATTACTTGATTATACAATGAGAGGACTGGATTTAGACAAGATTAAAATGTTGTAAGTTTGGTGCATAATCACAGTGCTTAGGTCCATTGCATGATTAGAGTGCTAGGTTTATGCACGATTAGAGTGCTTAGATTCATTACACGATTAGAGTGTTACGATTAATGTACGATTAAAGTGCTTAGAGCTCGGTGCACAGTTAGAGTCTTAGATTCATTGCACGGATAAAGTGCTAGTGCTTGCTTGAGCTCGGTGCTCGGCTGGTAATTGAAGACCTAAGTTGTTTAATGTTTATGTGTCCATACATGTACATTTTTTTTGCAAATAATAGTGAGTAATGGCATGTGGGTATCTTGGTGGTGCCCTTACTTCTTTTTCATTTTGAATATGTACTAGTGCGAGCTTTACATGAGAAAATAAGAAAGAAAAAGAGAAAAATAATATACATTAAAGGGCTTCCATTTGAGGGTGAGCTATTGAAAGTACCTCCTCAGGTTGTTGACATTCCATATCTATAGGATCTTCCTATCCTCTGTTGTGTGAAGTTGTATGCTCCACCTTTGAGCACCTCCACTACCTTCTATAGTCCTTCCTAGTTGGCTCCTAACTTGCCTGGTCCAGCCAACCCATGAGTGGAGATGACTTTTCTCAACACTAGGTCTCCTTTGTTGAACTTCTTATGGCGTACTCTCCTATCATGAAAGTGGGCAATCCAAGCTATATAACCTTATGACCTAATGGCTGCTTGCTCCCTCTTGAATTCGAGCATGTCTAGGTTGTACCTAGAATCGAGCTCTTGGTCCTCTGAAAAGTTAAGAGTTTTGCTTAACAAGAGCCCAATCTCCATAGGGATAATTGCTTTAGTGCCATAAGACAGTGCAAAGGGAGTCTCCACATAGCCATCCTTGGTAAGGTGCAGTAAGCCTAGAGCACATTGTAAAGTTCTTCCACCTAGAGGCCCTTAGCTTCATCTATCATCTTCTTCAACCCTGTCAAAATGGTTCTATTGTTCACCTCTACTTGCCCATTTGATTGGGGATGGTAGACCGAGGTGAACTAAAGCTTAATCTTTAGCTCGACACAGTATTCCTTAAAAGATTTGCAATCAAATTATTTATCATTATTAGTGATCAAAGTGTGGGGAATACCGAACCTTGTGATGACTGCCTTGTTGAAGAATTTGATGATTGCAGCTAGAGTGATAGAAATAAGGGGCTCTGCCTCTACCCACTTGATGAAATAATCAACTACAACCACCAAAAACTTTCTGAAATAATCAATTATAACCACCAAAAACTTTCTCTGGGCTATGGCTTAGGGAAAGGCCCTAGGATGTCCATATCCCCACAGAGAAAAAAAAAGGCTAGGGGCTTCTGATGGGCTATGATTAGTTGATAGCCAGTGCTATAGGTTGGCATGCTTCTGGCACTTTTCGCATTTTTAAACTAAGTTCTTAGCATCATTGTCCATGGTGGGCTAGAAGTATCCCGGTAACAATGCTTTCTGAGTTATTACTCATGCTCCTTCATGAGCTCTACAAATGCCTTCATGGATTTCCTTGAGCAAATAGTTGCCTTCCTCCTTAAACACGCATCTGCTTTAAGGGTGAAAAAACAATCTCCTATAAAGGAGTCCATCATAAATGGCATAAATATTGGACCTTTTGACATGCTTCTTAGCTACCACCAAGTCTTCAGGGAGGTCACCCGAGTTCGGGAACTTATAGATTGGTAACCTTCATCCATCTATAGGCCCTATAACCAGCATGACAGGGCTCTCATGATTAGGCCTCTGAATAGATTTGGTGAGAACTCTGTACTCAAAGGCCCTTCCCCCAGTTGCAACGGCTTTAACCAGCTTGTTAGCATGTTTGTTCTCAGCCCGGACTATCTGGTATATTTCCCAAGAGCAACCTATCTTCTAGAGGGCTGATAGGAGCTCAACAATATACTCTTTATAGCAAACCATGTTTGTCTCTCTTGCCTCATACTTCCTAATTAGCTAGCTAACTCCCAACTGAGAATCTGAGAAGATTTGCAGCAGCTTAGGTCTGATTTCCATGGCTAATCTAAGTCCCAAGCATTTGGCTTCATACTTAGAGACATTGTTGGAGGCTGCAAAATTAAGTCTGGCTGAGTACTTGATAAGTATTTTCCCTAGGCCTTTGAGAACCACTTTAACACTAGCTCCTTCAGTGCAAGATGCTCCATCTACATTAAGGAACCAAGCTTCTTTTGGGGCGGATTCAAAGGGTTATACATACAATTATGCAACAAAATCTACCATTTGAGCCTTCATGACTCGCCTGGGTTAGTACAAAACATCAAATTACCCCAACCTATATCAATCGATGCCATAAACTTGTTGATGGATAGCTTAGTGAGTTATTTAAAGTTGTGAATAGAATGTGGCTCTAGGTTCTTTTATAATATTTAGGCATTACCCGTTAGAGTCTTGGGGAAAGAGTTTACACAAGGTAGAATCTAAGTTTATATATATCAAGGTGGTGTTAAAGAAGCTATCCACATGAGCTCGAGGATCATATAACCCATTGTACTCTTTTAGCTTTGGCATATGAAAGCTCGGGCATACATCATTGAGGATCTCTTTAAACAAAGGAGAGCAGAATGTGGCATCATACTATAGTGTTATTCCTTTATGCATCTGCTTGATGTGCTCATCTATAAGAGCATTAAGGTTCTCTTTCGAGATTAGAATATTCTTCCGCTTTAGTTTAATTAGGACTGGGGTTAAATGGGTTAGTGTCATGGGATATATAGAGTGTTCAGGTAGGTAGAGCCTCCTTCTGGTTTCATTTTCTTGTCTGAGAGAGCTATCTCTTACTTGATAGTGTGGATTAGATTCAAGCAAGGGATTTGGTGCGTAGTAAACTAGTGGAGGTGGTAGTTTTTAGTAAACTGGTAGAGTTGGTGGTGTTTGGTAATTTAGAGGCATGAGTGTTTGGATTTGTTGGTATGTTGGCTATGTAGATTGTGGTTGTGGTTGTGGCTTACTGCCTGAAGACTGTGATAAAGTCTTTGAGGGTAGCTATAAGCTCCCAAGCTGTTTGCTCTGTTGGGACTGGAGACTGCAATACTGCCAAGGCCATCTGAGCCAGTGGGGCAAATGGGGTTGAGTGTCCTACAAGAGTTGACTTAGCCACAAAAAGAGAAATTATTGAACGTCCAGAGGTGGAATGTCCTACCGTTGAGGGTCTGGTTAGATAGTAATTATTTGGGTTAATATAGGTGTTGTAACACCCTTGTACCCCATATACGTACACCACATACACCCACATATGTAATATACGTATACCAGATATAAGAATGTTACCATCCATTTAAAAAAACAAATCTTTAACTTTAACATCAAATCATCATTTCTACAATCTGAGTAAACTTAAAACATTTAACTTAATTTATAGAAAATAATAGATAAAACATTCCTTGTTAAAATATATATATCTTCATTACCCAAACGTTAATAAAAAAATATTTGTTTAATAAGCAGCGGAATATACATAAGTATACATCAAAATCAATAAGTACAATAATATAGAATTTATACATGCTGGCAGTTCGTTTCTGATTTTGATGTCCAAAATCAACACTTCACAAGGGATCACAAGCCTAGACTCGACTCGGTCTAGCTAAACTCTCCGTCTCAATCAGATCTATCCTGTCACCTGCGCGATAAATCACAATCGCGCTAAGCAAAAAGCTTAGTGGTACGAACTTTGATTCAAAATAGATCAATGCGATGCTAATACACAACACATATGAATATAATAACTCATTACATTATATCTCACTATATTAATCATTTGCATCACATTTTATATTTCACATTAAAGCAAAGACAAGCATAGGCCTAAAAAGGATCTAATATGCTATTCAAATTTCAGAGTTACTGCCTTGGTCCATAACGACACCTTGTGTCTAGCCCCGTAGGCAATATATATCCATGGATAATCCAACTAGATCTGAGCTTACGACCCGGTCTTTTTTACTCAGTCTAGCTTTAAGGATTTGTTTTTGAGGCTTACGATCCGGTCTTTTCACCCCAAAAACATCACATTTATCAGCTGGGCCCGGCTTACAACCCGGTCTTTTCACCTACCCCAGCAATTCATAGGCATGCCGCCAAACCCAGAACTCTGAAAATTGAATAACATACTAGGCACACAAGTTAATTATGTTTCTCCTTATCAAATTCTTTCATAATTCCATTCTCAAATTCTTTTCTTATTTTCTCATGATCAAATTAGGCACATTGCCTTATTATATCATCTTTTTCTCACTTATCTCCTTTATATCAATATCAATTTGTTACATTATGTTTTCACATATCTCATCACATTATTCAACATTTCTTTACATTTATAACACATTACTCAATTGCTTTGATACATCAACATAATTTATATATGCACATCATAACATATTTCTCATTCATCAACAATATTTATTAAGTAACTTAACACATTTTTCTAACCAAATGTGTTAAGTCTTAATGTCATGTAAATGTATGCAATCATTCAAAGTTTGTACTTACCTCTAAAAGCAACAAACACCAATTCAACCTCTTCTTCAATGATATCCCTCAATCCTTGGATTGGGTAACTCAATTCTCTTCAAAACCTAATCCAAAGGTGATTATAAATACTCACTTAGTGATTCACATAAGGAAATAAAGATAAGAACTAACTAGGGCAAACTCTATACTTAACACGCTCAACAACACGGATGTGTTCATGGACGTGCCCTAAACCCACAATACAGAAGCTTTGACACGCTCAGTGACATGGGAGTGTCACTGCACGTGTCAATTCTCCAACAACACAGTAGCTATGACACGCTCAGTGATATGGACGTGTCACCGGACGTGTCACCAGCCCTAAAAACAGAACCATTGACACACCCAAAGATATGGCCTTGCTACTGGGCATGTCAGGCCAAAAACCTGAAATCGATACCAAAACGCCACATCCAACTATCATCTTTTTTTACCCTTTTCAAATGCAAACAAACTTAACCAAAACCATCATAAAACCACCATAAACTTACATACACATCAAAGCAACTCAATTACAAGCATCAAATACAATCACAACCATATTTCACAACTCAAACTTACACAATCCACAACTCTTGTTTTCTTCACCAAACTTAACCCTTTCTCTTCAATCCAACCCCAAAATCAAAGTTATCAAGACAAAAGAACTTCAAATACACCAAGATCAACCATAAACACAATTACACCAACAATCCAACAAACTCATAAGCACAAACTCAAAAGAAAACAAAGAAACAAGTTGGAAACTTACCAAATATGAAGAAAATTCCTTAAAACTCCAACTTGATCTGTTGAAATCCTTCAATTTCTTGAGTTGGCAAGCAATAATTTCTCTCTTTCCTTTGCTAATGGTGGTGGCCGACTCACTTAGAGAAGAAAGAAGAAGATGATGAAAATAGTCAACTCTCCACTAAACTCACAACCCTCTTAAACCACACAAAAATCCTCTTTTAATCTCCACCAAGAAATTAATATGTTATTATAATATAATAAATAAAAATCATCTTCCACTATTAATATTTAATATATAAATAATAAAAATATCCTTTGACCTTATTATTAAAATATTGACTTGAATATGTTGTATATATCTTTATATATACAACATATACACACTTCCCTTTTCTCCTTTCTTTCCACTTAATCATATATACACTTAAAATCATTTAATTCAATTTCAACAATTAATATTTCCAAAATTTTAGGGTATAATATGGGATATTACAGGTGTTTTGGGTTATGTGGTATTAAGGTGTATATGGTGGTGCGAATAGTTATTATTTGAGGTATGGGCATTGTTCTGTGTCTCATGGGTCATGTCTTGAGTCTTGTTGTCTATTCTTACGGATTAGCTAGTCCACGCTCACCATACCATTGATGATGAGGTGGACTCCTGAGGACTCTTGATTTAGGTTCGGGCTCAGCTACTAGCTCTCTTAACTGCAAAATAAGAGAAGAGATCAGGCTTCAGTGGAGAAACTCTGATGCCTAAGTTAGTGCTCTATATGTCTGTAGACAAGCAAGCTAAGAGATTTGGGAAAAAAAGATCATTTACTTGTGGGGTTTCACCCCTATTTATGGTTGAGGAATAGGGGATAAGGCCTAAATATATCAGTGGATCTTCAAGAAGTGTTAGTACCCTGCAATGACTATATCAGGGATCTGTCTCCCGGACACTAAGACCTTGGTCAGGTCCTGAATGTTCGATACTGAGATCCATCCTTCTTTAGGATCTTGGTCTTGGCATTGACGGGGTATTGGGATCGGTCTCTGAGCTTGATGAATAGTACCAAATAATAATAGAAGAAAATTGAGAGATAAATTGGTTTTGAGATTTGAAAAAGGTGAAAGAAGAGAGATTTGAATGATTTTGGAAGAGGGAAAAGTTGAATTTTTTTAAATATATAATATAATAATATATTTAATTAATAAACTAATATATAAAGAAGATAATTTAATTGGTTAGTGTGATCGTGCAAGTATCAAGAAAGAGGCGAAAAGGAGAGAGAAAGAGAGAGATAAAAAAGGTAGAGAGGAGAGAGAAAAAGGAAGACCGAACATTTGATCGACTATGTCATCATCGTCCAATCTTCGATCACTACCACTCACCCATCGTTGGATTCATCTTGAGGTGAAGAATCTAAGAAGGGGTGACTTGTTGCTAACTGAAGTTGAAGGAAACTAGACCTTCCATTCAAAGTTGACACCGTTGTCGACTTTTAAGCAATTTATTGGCCAACTCCAACCTGCTTTCTTGATGAGAGAAGTACCAATAGACTCCTCTTTTCCTAAGCTTTTTATTTGGTACCTCATTTATAAATTTTTTACTGACATAAATTTAGGCCTACAGTAGCTTCCGACGCCCTTTTTGGCAAAATTTTGGCGAGTGATGGAGAGTGACATATATTTTTTGAACTTCTCTTTCTGAGACAAACGTGTTTGTATCTAATCTGCTATTGCATTCGTTCGATAAAATTTGTTGGCGAAACTCTAATGAGAGACTGCTGAGTGCTTCCAGCGAGACATTTTATGTGTTAAATATTTAATTTTACTCAACAAAAAAACTATAAAATTTATGAGGATAATAATTAAATTTTCAAAGTCTAATTTTAATTTAGTAAATTAATTAAGTGATATTAATTATATCAGTTGTTTGTATTTTCAATGACCATTTAAGAATAAATTATATTAAAATTTTAATTAGATTTTTCAGTCATACAATATCTATTTCTAGAGTCTGAAATTATTATCGGAATATTTTTATGATATTTTAATTTATAGACCATTCAGTATCAGACCCTATCACTCCAAAGTCGAGTCGTTAATTGAGTCCAGTTTCTCCGTTTAAACTGTAAGTGATACTTTCTAATATATTTTATCTTTCAAACATTCACATATAATGAGTATATATATATTATTTATGCATTATTTAGAATTTTAGAATTTTAACATTTGTCTATGATTGCTCATTTTTGTGATGAATATAATTTGTGGTTGCTAGAGAAAATTGCAATGATATGAGACTGCATAAGATATGATTTGAATTATGAATGTGAAATGATATGATATTATGATGATAAGTTTAGGACTAAAGTGACAATGGAGGTTTTTTTTTTCTCAGCAATGCTTGTCAATTAGGTAGTGTTGCTTTCCAAGGCCGTGATGGAAGACCCTATATATATATATATATATATATATATATATATTAAATTTTAAGAGACCATGTTGGATGAAGAGAGCTAGATAGAGGATTGACTCCCTGATTTGAGGTTTAGAGTGGTTCATGTGGATTAATTTTCATCCTTATATGATTATTTCCTTTTGTTGTGTATTTGGCATGATGAATAAGCATCCTTCAGAAGGATTAAAATAGGACATCATTTTATATATTGACTGGTATCACTCACTGAGTTAAGACATTCACCATTGTCTCACTATTTTTTTTTTTAGATTTTAGGATGAGCTTCTAAGAGTAGTTTATTCAGCAACCCTACCTCTCTTCCTTAACAGTGGAATTTATTTATGAATTAACTAGATATGTAATTTATTATGTATTATATTGTATTTATACTTTAGAAACTTCACAGATTTCATATTATTGAAATTATATTACTTGATATTGTATTTCGAATAATTGATTTGATGATTCAAATATTTTTGTAGTTATAATGGTTTAGGCAAACTAAGGAGTCTGGTTCCTCAGATTTTTTGCCCTTTAGTATTAGTCACGTGCCCTTGGATTCGGGTCGTAACATAACATTCACTAACATATAACTAAACATATACTTACATATATGTAGTTATATAAATATATACCCACATATACTATTATTATTTTCAAATTCAGCATATATATCTAGTTATATATAATATATACTCACGTATAACTAACATATACACATAATATTTTTTAAAACAAAACTTAAAAGGTAATAAATCATGTAACTAACTTAAAAGAAAAAAAAAAGCTAGTTTTCAAAAATACTATAAAAAATTATACAAAAAATACCTTAAAACATAATTTTTTTTAAAAAAAATTTGATGAAGACTTTGACATTAAAAAACATGTAGCCTATAAATTACAAAAATACCATTTTTTTAGTTGAAGTACAATATATACCGACATATATCTATATATACTCACTTAGATTATTATTATTTAGTTAAAATATATATAAAATATGCAAATATATATCTATATATATTCACATATATATAACATATATTGTTATTCTTTTGTAATATATACTCATATATATATAATTATATACAACATATACCAATATATATTGTTATTATTTTGGTTACATCTAATTATATATAATATATACTTAAATATGACTATACATATAATTAATAAAAAAATTCAAAAAATTTAAAATAATATAAACTATTTTGATTAACACGTTTTTCATAGAATATATTATTTAAATTTCAAAAAATTTAAAATAATATAAACTTTTTTTATTAACATGTTTTTCATAGAATATATTATTTAAATTTAATTAAGATAATTAATTAATTAGTGGCTAATTATGAAATTATAAAGATGATTTCATTTCCATTCAAAATTCAAATATTTTAATTTTGAAAATGACTACAATATTAATAATTACAAAAAAATAAATAAAAAAAATTTACTGAAATTATATGGAAATATAATTTTATTTATTTTCATATTCATTTATTTTTATTTTTTAAGAAGACATTACCTAAAATAATAAACATAAGAAAAGAAAGAATAACAGTGATATAAATATGTGAACATGCAACATGTGATAAACAGCACATAATATCAATAGTTGGGCAAAAAACTTAACAATCTAGAAACATAGCAAACTGTTCAATATATTTTGGGAGCACTGTGTTTCTACAAGGACCTAAATGACGAGCAATTGTTCAATTCAAAAGCTAGTAATCTCTCTTCAAATAGAGAAATAAATAGCATTATTACAAGATTAAGCAGAAGACAATTTCCTCACCTTAAACAAAGGAATGAACCAGTCAACCAAGTCACTCTCCCTCATCTGGATAAGCAAACTGTTCAGATATAAAGGATAAGCAAGCATTGGAAAAGGCAGACTGAATCTCAATATCTTTGTGGCATTATCTAAACTTTAAAAGATTTTCTCAGACAACCGCAATTAAAAAAAAACGATGTATTAATTAAAATAAATACCATAACCAGCACAGTTACTACTTTCTCCCACGATAGGCTGATCACCCAATTTGTCTTTTGAACTGAGTTCAGACTTATTAATGCTTCTCCCCTTCCTCTTCCCTTCTTTCTTGTTTTTGTGGTTACTCTTTGATCTATTTCCTTCAGCCAACAACCCATCTTCAAAAGCATCTAAAATCTCATGTATGAGATGGCGATTGGGCGATGAATCCCATCAAATTCAGTAACTTAAATAGCATCTAAAACAGTTACAGTTGAAGAATGGAAGATAGTCATTTCGCTACAAAAGTTGCTTTTTTAACTGATATTATGGTGGTTGGAGCAAGAAATTAGATAGGCCCAAACCTCCCTGTCACTTGGTGAGCAATGGCGGACCTAGCATAGGTCCAGTAGGTTTTGAGTTAAAAAAAAAAAGAGCAACCATTTATAACATCATATAAATGAATTCATCATAGGTTTTGAGTTTAAAAAAAAAAAAAAGAGCAACCATTTATAATTTTTTTATGATAAAAGTAATGAATTTTTAATGAAAACTAATTTTGTGAATTGTCAAAAAATTATATGCTTACAATTTATAAAATTTATTTTCAAATTAATAGATATGACTTACTATTAAAAAAAATATATTGTTTTAAATTGAATTTTTTAAGAATTTTTCTAGCTCTGTCTTGTTCAATTAATTTTTTCTTATATAAAATATAATTATAAATTTTTTTCTTAAGCTAATTATCTCTTCTTTTATCTCTTGTCTCTCTCGACATAAGCTTCTCAATTTTCTTTTCAAAACCTATAAATTTCTCCTTAAATTTATTATTTTTTTTATTTTTTTATTTCTCTCAAATATATATATGGAAAGTAAATACACTCAAAAATTTATGTTTAGAATTATAATAGCATTGATTAGTTGAAGATGAAAATTTTCAAAATTTTGATTTTTTTTATATTTTTTCTAATTAATTTATATCATTGAAGAGTGAATTAAAACATATTAATAATTGTTAAATTTATTATTTTAAAATAGAAAATATATATAAGAATTATGAGTAATAAAAATTTTCAAAATGTATATTTAACAAAAAATAAGCCCCCGCCAATTATAAATTTTGTGTCCGCCTCGGTTGGTGAGAGAGAAATTGTGAGAGTGAGGATAGTGGCCGGAGGGAACGAAAGGTGGTCCGATGTTATTAGAGTTGAAGGATGCATTGTTCTTTTACGGTATAGCTTCTTCAGAGTTGATAGTTTTGGGGAAAATGGAATGAAGAGTCTCTTAATTAGTTCCCAAAGTTAAAAGGAGAGAACTTTGAAAGAGCGAAAATGTCAGCAACGGAAAAGAGCACCTTGTCTTTTGCAAACACAAAATGTAAAAACACGGCAAAAATAAAAATAAAAATAAAAGATTAAAAATGAAAAAAGGGACATTAAAAATGAAAATAAAATTTAAAAAATAATATCTAGCGTAATTTCTTTTTATAAATATGATATAATTTATTTAATTTGATAGTATGATATGATATCTTTGCCGAAAAAATAAAATCAAAATATTCTCAAATCCATAAATTATGTAAAATCATATTGAATTTAATTTTTTCTAAGTCCAAAATTAAATTAAATTCTAAAAAAATTTATTATAATCTTACATGATAAGAAATCTACTTTATAAAAAAAATACCAAATTAGTAGTTTAAAACTTTCATTAAAATTCATGGTTTTTTAACCATGAAATTACATAAGACCAACAAGGCGTAAGAGTGTCTTTAATCAAATAAAAATAATTTTGAATTACATCCCACAATGTCAGCTACTGCTAGCTATAATATGTATCTATTTACACCATAATTACACAAAAATTTTAATGCCATTTACTTGGCGTAAACAACTAACGTCTACATGGTCCAAAGACTCACAGTAATCAATTTTTTTCATCTAGGAGTAATACTAGGAATAACTCCACTAACAAGGTCACTGCCAGAAACATCAGATGAAACATAAGGATGCCTCACCTTGGATGATGAAGGTGGTGAACTCACTCTCTTGTCATGATCAACACTCATTGTATCTGTTGTTTTAGTATCCGACTCTGGCATCATCACCCATATAGTTTCAAGTTCTCGGACCACATCTACCATTGCAGGTCTTGCATCCGTCTCGTCTTGGCAACACTTGACGGCTAAATTCAAAAACTTCTCCACACAGTCCCGAGGATAAGAACCCATGCGTCCATCAATAAACGAGAATATCATGCCGGATTGATATGAAACATTGACCTGATATAAATAATAACCATTAAATCACAAGAAAATGTAAAATTGTGTAATGTTTTTGCCTTTGGGCATAATATACTTGTAGAACTATTGCTATATAACCATGTTATAAGCAGATTTGGACTCATAAAAGATAGAACCATACGCAAACTTATATAGAACCAAAAACTCAACTCACGTACTCAACCATCGGCGTATATAGTTATTACTCCAGTTATGGTCTATATGATGCTGAAGTGATCACACCAACTGGGTCTAGGGTCATATTCACACACTTGCTCATACGTCCATAAACATAGACATTGCTTTAATTGTCATGCCAAAAGGTCTCATGAGTACATGGCTTAATACCAAGAAATTAGAATATATTTTCCATATTACTTAAATGACAATTTAAGAATGAAGTTCAAAATTCTCCGCTTGTTCAGCACTTCTTCACTCAAAGGACACTGCAATTCTTCTTTTATAATTTTAGTACCTCTATTGTCACTGTTTTAGCATTTTGACTACTACAACAACAAAGCCTTAATCCCAAGTTAATTAGGGTCGGCTATATGGATTTTTTTTTTCACTCGATTCGATTTAGAGCTATCTCTACATGAGTTTTTTGTGCATAGCCAGTCTCAAGCACGGATAAAGCAAGAGAGTTGCGGTAGATGACAGCCATCGTAAAACTTTATCACATCTCATAATATGAGCATTTTGACTAATATCATTAAATTATATTTACATAGTACTTCTATGAGATCTCTAAAGCAAAAGTTGTTGAGAGTCAACGCCAACTAAGATGCATGATATTACCTCTCGAACAATGTTTTTTCCATGTGAGATTGCTTGCATCCCAGTCAACAGCTCCAAAAATACAACACCAAGGCTATAAACATCGCTCTTGTCTGTCAATTTATGTGTGAGAAAATACTCTGGATCAAGGTAACCCTGCAAAATCAATAAGAAGTTTGACAAATCAGAATGTCTCAACAGATGAAAACTCTTTGATGTTTGTTATTTCAAGAAAATTTAATCAACTAATATCTAAATCTTCTTTCTCAAATTATTTACTCTTTTAAATAAGTCCATGAACAAGTGGTTATTCAAACATCACAAGTCAAGATGCCTTGACCTCACAAAGATACAAGTGTAACTATTTCAAAATGTGAAGAGTGATGTTCAACTCAATTTACTAAAACATGATGTTTTTAATAACATTGAACATATAGGACATTTTAATGCTTTTCATCCATTTGCAAGTTAATGAACCTTGGTGGAATTCAATCAGTCTCTAAAACTCATCCAGAGGCGGATATGTTACACATTCTAAAGGCAGAACAAATGAGGGAAGATCAAGATCCAATGCCCTATCAGGACGAACTTGGAATTAATTGTTGCATTAGAGAGTTATCAGAGACTTACTGGAGTACCCTTTACAACTGTGGAAACATGAGCTGGGGCAGCCCCTTCAACATCTGGAACTGGGGCAAGCCTTGAGAGCCCAAAATCAGCAACCTTTGCATTAAAATTAGAGTCAAGTAATATGTTGCTTGCCTTGATATCTCGGTGGAATATTGGAGGATCAGCTTCTGTATGCAAGTAGAGGATGCCCTTTGCTGAACCCAAGGCAATTCTCAATCTCATTGCAAAACTCAGGGGTACTTCAGACTTAGCTGTGGTACCACATTTGAGATTTATCAACTATAGAGCTCATCATATAACCACAATGATAAAGAATAATAAAAAGAAAGTCAAAAGCAGAAATATCAGATATACCAGAAAGATGATCTCTAAGAGTGCCATTTGGCATGAACTCATAAACTAACATCTGCAGGCACGATGGCAATGCATATTAAGCTCTTCCCAAATGAAAATTTTTAACACCATTGAAGCAATAAAGAGAGTAAAATAACTTTATCTAGCATGAAAACGCCAATTTTTCCCTCTTTGGAGGGCAATAAAGGAAATGCAGAAAAACCTTGCTGTATCTCCTAATCATTTCTAGATTGAAATTGTTTCTTTCTTTTGCTCGAAATTATCCAGAATAACAAAGGACTTTCACACTTTTAAAAGTTGCACTTCTGAGAATAGTGGCCTATGGTATTGCTTTTACTCCCACATGATTAGGGGATGAGAGGTTACTGGTACTGCTTTTACTCCCACATGGTTGGGGGATGAGAGGTTATGGGTCATGAGGCTTACAGCAATGCAGGAGACAACAGACTTGTGCACCCATCTTATTGTATGCCTATGATTGGACTCTTCAGGCTTTCCCCAGAACCTTCTGCGGTGAACTATGGTAGAGTTTTAATTTGTTTAAAAAAAGAAACCTATAATGTCCTCCCTGAATTTTCTACAATCCTCCAATTTTAGTAAAATCAACTTCTTAAGTGGATGAAAATCATAGAGTTTATATCAGCTTGCCTGTTAGTAGGATTAGATGAAATCGACTGAACATGTGAAGACTATAAAGAAGAAAAGAATTTTGGATAGATACAAGAAGGTACCTGTTCACCTTCTTCATCACAATACCCGATCAAAGAAACAAGATTCCTATGATGTAGCCTTGACAACAATTCTATTTCTGTCAAGAACTCTTTCTCACCCTGTAAAGAATGCTCCTGAGCACGTTTGATGGCCACAATAGTACCATCAGCCAGAATGCCTTTATAAACTTTTCCATATCCTCCTTGACCAACTTGAGTGGAGTTATCAAAATTCTTTGTAGCCAAGGCCATTTCAGCATAAGAAAAATCCCTCACACCAGCAATTTTTATGGAGGCTTTAGATACTGTGCAAAAAAATTAGGCACATGTTAGAGATGGAAACTGCTCAGAGCAATAGATTTTCATTTTCAAACACTAGAGAAACATTACAGATAAATCTTAGAAAATTGCAACATCAAATTTTATGTTGTTACCATTACAATTGCATAGACCACAGAATGATATGACAATTTGCAGATCAACCCAAAACTTGTGAGAGAATCATGTAGAAATAAAACACATAGATAAACAATCTAATCATAGAATAGAAATACTCACAATGACGTCTCTTTGAAATTTTACGGTAGTCCCTCATGTACATTTTCAGGATAATAAGTGAAACAATTACAGATAATGTAACTGTACCAGCAATGGCACCTGTTACTATACCAGCCAGGGCACCTTTACTTATGCCAGATGATGATGGCGAGGTAGGAAACACTGCAAAATCATGAGAATTATAAGCATGACAATACCAAGTCGGAGAGTTCATAATATACATTTGTTGGAGAAAGTATGTCAGATATATAACTCACAAACATTAAATTGTATTGTATCAAGCTTTGTGATCATTTGGTTTCATGATGGGTTACAGTAACACACACGTAATTAATTACTACAGTATCTCACATAATATTGCTATAGCAAAGGTATGACTTGCAGATATAAGATGACAGGCAATTAAATAATTTTTCCTTTACTTCAATATAGATGCAGACTACAATGCTATATTGCATGCCGAAGGTTGATAGTTAACACAAGCTTCAAATATGCACCACTATATCTGAGATCATTCATCAAGCATGCAGTACTTCTTAACATTTATAGATGAAAATAGGAAGATATTTTTGACAGAAATAAGTGCATACCCATTTTAGGAAATTATTATAGCTACAAACTTGAGTGAAACAATTAGGTCAAACTAAAGCCTATTGCAAAGAGATAACATATGGGTACATCTTCATAATTGTTGAGCATATGAAACATGCTTGCAGCCATCTATTCTAAAGCAACTATTTAATTACCTAGAAAGGAAACCATGATCCTACATTCAAAAAATTTCTACCTGGTGAAACATATGCAGGTTCAACTCAAATAGGCATTAATTTCATTACAGTCTGACAATAATTAATGTTTAAGGACAAACCATTCTGATACGGTTCCAACAAAGTGAAGTTGAGAAGTTCGTAAGGTCCAAATGTTTCACTATCAGGTATATTCCATCCAGTAAACATGCTAATGATACGTTGAACCTCGCTTCCATTAAAGATATGAGAACTCTTGTTCCTAGCATCATAAATAGGAAACAGAAAGAGGTGCATTTTCACTCTAGGCCCGTCTTCCCATTGGAAATTCTCGATATATAGCTGATAAAGTTCCAATTTGAGACCATTGGTTAAATATTTCTCAAACATATTTTTGTAGGGCCGAAAATCATAGAATCCAGGACTTTTCAATCGGTATCCAATGAGCAAAGGGGCAGCACAAAAACATCGTATAGGAGATGTTGGGGAATATACATATGGGCATGATTGAATGGGACAGTCATCAGATGTGTTTTTCAAAAGCCGGTTGTTAAGATCATCATCATGAGATCCACAGAATTGGAGTACGTTGGAAATTGAGCACACAGGGTTCCCTTTAAGCCTGAAAATTATCTGGAACATTAGTACGTGAAAAGGTACATATACATCATGAAAGACAAGACATAACATGGTATAAGAAGCAACCAGAGTGAGACGTTCTGAGGGAGATTAATTGTGGCACTGCCAGAAATGTTTGACAGTCTATTGTTTTCAAAATCCCTGCAGTAACATAGAAAATCCAAGAATTTGTCAGCCAAACAACTATGCAATGCTACAAAATTACAGACCACCATAGAGGTTACACATTTGCCAGTAATTGAGAATTGATGAAATCAAAAAATGAAATCAACTGTTTATCTTTGGATACCAATAATAGACACTTCATAGAGAAAATTGGAATGCATCATCGCATGTATATTCTGGCAATGGCTTTATCAAGGAGAATGATGACAATAATGATTCAGCTCTTACAGGATAAGTCTTTCAGATCCATTCAAAGTCTGATTTTGCCATAGGGTAGATGGAATGGAGCCACTCAATGAATTGTTAGCAAGTGACCTGTCACGGAAAGTAGCCAAGATAAGCCATTTATTTTCAAAGTTAAATTTATCCATTGTTATAATGTCCATCTTTCAGCTTTAATAGAGACATAAACTGAAAAAAGAATCTGGCTCTAAGATATAACCTTTAATAAGAAATTAAGAAATGATTAAGTTGAGAAACGCTCACAATTTCTGAAGATTAGTTAGGCCCGAAAAGCTGGAAGGAATACTTCCAGTAAGATTGTTGTTGGATAAATCACTGTAAATATTGTTAAGAAAGTGATATCATAATTGAAGATAAATCAACAGTAAAAAATGTAAGGATTCAAGATACACAAGACAATTTGGGGACTATTTTAAGTAACTGTCAATGTTTTTACTCAGGACAATGACACAAAAAAACAAAGGGTGAAACATTTGCAAGATAGAAAAATCTTACATTGTTGTAATATTCTCAGCAAGCCTTCCAGAAGGAATGTTTCCATTTAGCCAGTTTGAACTGAGATCTCTGAAAGTTACATCAAAATTTGCCAGTGAAAAAGAGAGCCAGGACTGAAACTTTCAACAGTATCCAACATTAGTGACTCAGAAAGGAAAACCGAATATATAAACTTACAGATAGCCAAGGCCTGGGATTCTGCTCAGGTCAGGGATTGGACCTTGCAAATTACAGTTTCTGAGACTCCTGATAAGACCAAAGAGCGCATAGATAATATGACCAATATACTTCAATTATAATCCTGGAAGCTCATTGAGCTTCTAAATTGTGGCAGTTAGTTGACATGATATTTCTCCATTTCAGCTCCAGTAGATAACTTAAGGTAAAATGGAACAATGCATAACAAGACAATGATAGCAGAGAACTTCAATTTTACTGGAAATACTGATAGGCAGCTTATATGACATTAGTTAAGCAGTTTATGTCAAGGTTTCTCTCATTTTAGGCATAGCAGGCCCTCGGTGGGAGGGATATCTGCAAGAACTCTTACCTGTATCTTACAATTTCTTCAAAATCTTCCTCTCAATTTTTCGTGGTACTTATTAAATCAAAAAGCACTCAGGTTATTTTCATTATCTTGTTCCAGTTATGGGGAAAGAATCGCGTCACAGGGTGACCGACAGGGAAATCCAAGTCTATGAACTTTCCGTTAGTTATGCTCATCAAATGGAGCTTTAACCTTAAGCTGAGCTTTAAACCTTAAACATCGTTAAGAGAGAGTTCCGGATATCAAAAGAATTATAGAGGTCCGAAACTCTCTCTTAACGAGGTATAATGTTTAAAGCTCCCTTGTGAGCTTAAGATCAAAGCTCCCTTTGATGAGCATAACTAATTGAAAGCTCATTGGATTTCCTAGTCGATCGCCTTATGACACAATTCTTTCCCCATAACCATAATATATCTGGTGGTCATTAAATCACATAGACACATACATACCAGATACTTCAGGGAGGCAATGTGATGTGGTCATATGACTCCAGTCTTTCAACTTTAAGTCAGGCCTGAAGCTATTCTCATTATATGATTGAGACATCACAATTCAGCCAACTTAGACATATATACACATGCAGATATTCTTTTTCATATTACTCCAGTTAGTACCTGTCATATGTCAATATCTAACTCAAAAATTTTAGGTCTTGTAATTTTTAGAAAAGCACCATAAACGCCAGATCAAAAAAGAATGTATTTTATAATCTATGTCCTCCCACACAAAAATCCTGTGGGGTAGGAATCCGCAGAGAAATCAAAACTTTCCCGAGCATACGGATGGAAATAAGTTAAACCAATCCAAGCTTTAAGGTGATTTTCAAGCTTGATTCAGACCACTTTAAATTAATTTGTGCTCATACTGAGTTCAAACTCAGCTCAAACATCATAATTTAAGCTTTTATTTGGATAGAATATGTTGAGGTCTACACTATAATCAAGCCTTTAAGCTAAGCAACATTTTTCACTTTTTTCAAATGAATTATTTACAATCTTTTGCATTTAATTAATAAAAAATCAATATGGTCAACTCTCAGACCCTAGTGCACTTGGCTCACCCACAAAGAAAAAATGGCCTCAAATATTCAAATGAAAGGGTAGCCCTCCTCTTTACACAGAGGAAACAGCATCCTTCTTATATTACTTTTGGTTGATGTTCCTCACTATTATTTTATATATTTTCTTCTAATCTAATGACTTTTTTTATTCATTTCACTAACACTGCAAAGATCTCAGAACATGCAACAACTTCAAGCCAATGCTCTACTAAATTCATTACTAAGGCCTTTTGGTATCTTAAAAGCAATCAAAGTATAACAAGGTTTTAACAAGTAGGTACAAGCCATTCCACAAACGTCATTGGCCCCAGTTCACAATATTCACATTCATTTTGTTTATTAATAGAGACCGAAAAAATTTATGTTTTGACTCATTCATCAAAATTTGTAAATCACACAAATGAGCTATTACCAATGTTGTTCATGATTTGTTCACTGAGTGGCACCTAGTTTAAGTGCATCCCTATGGCTGTGTGCTGAAATTTAACAATGAGGAATAATAAGAAATAGGGTGCATGCAAATTGATCACTGGATTATTAAGTGAAGAGATTTTGATGCCACATTTGAGAATCCCTCAACCTAAAGCTCAATATGGTTGAGGCATCAATAATACATCCTGTGGTAGGAAAAAGAGGAAAAGAAAAAAAAAATGCAATCAAAAGAGCCTATTATTCAGCCAGCCTATTAATCCTGTTAAGAGGTCTCGAATTTTATGATCATTGATGTGAAATTTAACTATTCAAGTACTTCTTTGGTCCACACATCTCAAGTCTTAATCACATCCATAATTTAAATAGAGATACCAGCAAATTGATCTGTATCCTAACCTCCAAAAATTGCTTAGAAATTTTAGATTGAAACTTCCACTTACAATTTCAAAAGTTTAGTCATGTTGCCATAAGTATCTGGAATTGTATTCCCATCAAAGTTGTTGTTATCAAGTTGACTGCATAAAAAGTAAATAAATGAAATGAAAAACTATTTGAACCAAATATATAAGGGTAAGACCAACTATAGAGGAACTGAAATAACAAAACATAAAATCCTGCTTTGTCTCTGGGAAGTAGAAAACCATACAGTATAAGTAATTGTGGCAATTCAGACAGCTGTGGTGGAAGATATCCAGATAAGTTGTTGTTGTCCAGAAGGCTGAAAAAGTACAACATATTATCAACAGAAGAGCATGTTATGAGAAAAGAACCTGATAGCATAGAATTAAACTGAACTCAAGATGTTCACAGATCCCTATATAGCTCTAAAGAAATTATGCAGTTCTCTGATATGAACCTAGCCCATTGACAACTTACAAGTGAACAAGACTTGGTAATCTGGATAGTTCTGGCGGGATTTGCCCGCTAATGGAATTGTTGTTCATGTGACTGTCCAAAAGAGAAAGAATACATAATGACTTGAAAAATAAGTAAAAGAGTAAAAGAATCAAGTTGTATCAGCACTGGTTCTTCTTATGCTAAATAGCATCAGAGCAAATCTCACAAGTGCCTTGTTTTGTTCAAGTTCGCAAATGATGTAGGAATTGGTCCTGATATATGGTTCTGGTCAATCTGTATTCTATCCAAGTTTGGAAGATAGCCAAGCTCTTCAGGCAATGGACCAGCTAATTGGTTTCCATTCAGAAGCCTGAAAACATAAGTATCATAGAATCAGAAAGCAAGATAAAGATATGGAGCACAGTAGTAATGTAACAGTAAAATAAAAACTATATTCAGATTTGTGGCATCATCAATATTAAATAAATGGGGTTGTAAAAAATGGCCATAGAAGTTAATATCACAGAACTTTTATTGTCTGAGTTGATGAGCATAGTTGCAGTCTGTCGTAATGAACTTCAGTGCTGAAGCAAACAAGGAAAGAAGCAGAGAAGCGCAGAGAAGCAGTTTAACTTACAAGAGTACCAAAGATTTAATATCGCCTATCTCTTTTGGTATGCTCCCACTAATTTTGTTCCACATAAAATCTCTACAACAAGATCAAAAAAGAACAATTACTATCAGAGAGAGAAAAAAAAATTACAGGAAAGACAATGAAACAGATATCCTTCTATAGAGAATTTTTTACGGTACACATAACAATCTGTGCCTTACAGTATTGTCATATTTGAAAAGAGACCAAGGGATGGTGATAAAGTTCCAGATAGATTCATATTAAGTAGTTGCCTGCAAAGAAAAAGAAAGATAGAGAACATACTGTTACAATTTTCTTCATAAAAGGATATGGCCACCATGGGATAACTCCAGCAAGTTTGTAGGAAAGTTCCCATTAAACTGTGCTGTATAATTTTCAGGGCTTGTGACTAGAATAGGGTTCTCACATAATGCTTGGCATGAAGCAGCAGTCAACTTTATAAAGCAATGGCAAAGCATTCATATTAATTGTACAACAGAAAAACATAATTGAATTAGATTCTCAAATTCCTTAAGATATTTGATGATCAAATTTGAAAAAAATGGGCCAGCTTAAAGTAAGCTTCTACCTTGAAGGATGGCCACTGACAGCATTTATTGACACTATTAGAAAAACGGAAAAACTCAGAACATTAATTCCTTGGCACAGACTAAAATAGAATTTGAATGGAAATGAAAAGGCAGTCTTCATAGACACATACTTGTAAAATAAAAAATTATTAAATCATACAGTTCTGTAACATGCAAATAGCCATCATCCAATGTTGCATTGAAGCATATAACTCCAGTCCAATTTGATCTGCAGGGATCCCCACGATCCCAATTGCTTAAGTTTTTGTTGATATCAATCAAACTTTTCCTGACATCCCGCAATGCCTTCACTGAAAATTCAGCATATATACAGTATTCATGTTTCATTCACTTGGCCAACTAAAAATATTGAAGAAATAACAAAGTGGACCCTCAGTTTTTTTATTTTTATTTTTCACATCTCTTACATCAGAAATCAATATTGAAAAGTTAACCTGTTTTCAAGATCATCCAATACAACTATCATCAATAATGCTACTTTTCTATTCAAAATAATTATTGAAACTAGTAAAGTTTATTCTTTTATCGCATGATTAGAGGATGAAAAACTTGTAAGTGATGGTTTAGGAAAAACAATTCTTTTCTTAAAATAAAAAAGGATTTATAAAAAGCAAAGAACGGAACTTGAATGAAAATTCACCTTCTACTGGAGAAGTAATGGCATCATTTTGTGCTCCAATAAGCAGTGGAGACCAAAACAGCCACAGAAGCAAAACAGCTCCACAAGTGAAAGTTCTTGGTATAGACATCCCGAGAATGCTAAAACCATTAGAAGCATTCTGAAACATCTTTCTTGAAAGTATCCAAAATATTCCTCCTGGTCACAAGCAACAAACAAGAAACACGTAAAATTTAAAATTTTTGAACAGGAAAAAAAAACACATATAGAAACAAACAAACAAAAAAAAAAGGTAAATTCCTTCAAACGCTTACAAACAAAGAAACAGTAAATGAGTATGAGAGGAAACCCACAAATGGTGTATTGTTAGAGTTAAATATTAATTATTTAAAAGGTTAGAAGAATGAAAAACTAAAAATCGGGACCTTTGTATTTAGTATTATTCTGACCAAGTCACCATGACAAATGCAGCAGAGATTATTGATCAAGGTGATGATGATGCCATCCTTTTCGCAATTCTCAAATATAATTTTTTGCTGAATTAAATAATGGCTGGCAATTGTGATTACTTAATGGCTAATGGGTTTGGCGATTTTGACTTTGTTTGTTGGGAGGCTGATGGGTTTTTAATAATTAGAATGGTTTTTCTTTTTGTTTTACAAACAACAATGACAGCAAACAATTGTTAACATTGTAGGTAGACTTTTTCGGCCATTTGCCAAATAGCCAACCCAACCACCACAAGCTGTAGGAGAAACTTCTTTTTTCCCATTCCCATTTCCCACCTTTTTTTTTTTTTTTACTAATTATATAAAGATAAAAACAACTCCCACTCGAAATCAAGGTAGAAGCAATATTGAATTTGGCTGTGCAGAAATTTGCTTCTTTGAATTTGGACTGTTGTTGCTTCGAATCTGACAATCTCTTACTTGTTAATGCTATCAACAATATTGAATTGTCAAACAATATTTTACTGATTTTTTTTTTCTTTTCATCACTATGGTGTATACACCAACCATAGCTAATAATTTCCCTTATGATGTATTTATGTCTACAATATCTAATAAAAATTAATTTTTAATTATTTAGAAAATATTTTAGCTCTATCTTAAATAAAGTTTTAAAATCCAAATTTATATTAAAAATTTAAACTTCAATTAAATTGTGCCATATTTTTTTTACATCATTATATGTTGATAAATTCTAACTTTTACCCAGTCCCCTAAGTTAATAAATTAATTAATAAATTAACAAATGCGATAAATTAATAGAGAAAACTATTCGTACGAGCTTATCCACATTAGCTTATCCGACACAATTAAAAAAAAAAAGGTGGAAATATGCTACTTTTTATCATTATTATTTTTTTACAGCGGAAGAAGTCTAAAAAACTAAACAAGGATTTAACGAGTGCACGTTACATCATTGAAAATCATGCATGAGCTAATATTGGACAGGCCCGTCTCTCAAGGGGATCACCCAACCCCCCAAATCCAAAAAAAAATTTGATACAAATATACCATGGATACCATCGTCAAGAATTACGTTGCTAATTTTTAAGGTCAAGCTAAAATTTTGAGGGGCCCATTCACGTAATTTAATTGCAACGTAAATATGTCCATTCGAGGGGCCCATTCGCTAAAAAAAGTTGATACCATTGTCTTGGACATTTATTAGCAACCTAATATATTGTAATTCACACAAAGTTGATACAATCATATGTAATTCAGTAATTATATTTGGCCCCTCAAATATACAATTTATTAATTTATATAAAAATTATTATTTTATATTGTTATTTTTAGGCCCTTAAGTTCTAAATATTTATTTTTGAACGGCCCTTTAAATCCAAAATTTTCGCTCCGATATTATTTTTTAGGGGTCCATATTTTAATTTTTGCTCGGGACCCCTAAAATGTCCAAGACGGCCCTGATATTAAATAATTTGAGATGAATGAACTATCAGCTACGATAGCATAAAATGAATATTTCGAACAGTGTCACTGTGCATGTATTGCGTAAGGATGAGTTAGAAATTAAAAAAAATTAAAAAAAAAATTAAATGTTGGAGATTTTTAAAATATATTTCTAAAACTGCACCAAAATTTAAAAAAAAATCTTCGCATTATTTTACTCTAATTTTTTGAAAAATTATCAATTTGGAGTTTCGAATATTTGGTGATTTAACTCTATTTTCTAAACATTTTAATTAATAATGGACTAAAATTATTATATAATAAAATATTTCAAAACATACACAATAAAATTATTATAAATATCTAATATTTAATATCCATAATTTATAATATAATAAAAATGACAAAGTGAATATATTATATAATATAACATCAAAATAATTCTAATACATCTTATAAAATTTTAATAATTTATTGTACTTATATCTAAATTAGCATTTATATTATTTATATTATTTTTCAATATATTCACAATTTATTTATTTTCACAATCACTCGTATTATTAACTATTGATATAATGATTGTATATATCATTTTGTTTGACAACTACTCTCATTATTGCAAAGAATTATTTAATATCAATTATTTATATAAATATATTGAATATCAATTTAATTTAAAATATTTAATTAATAATTTATTAATACTTAAAGTTTTTAAATTTAATTTATATTTTATTAGTTTAAAAATACTATAACACATGTAAATCAATATTGACTAGCTAATAAATTATAAATATATATAACTATTAATTATATTTATATTTATATTTACTTTATTTTTAGTTAAATTAGGAAATGACTACAAATTAGTTATATATAATATTAAATATTAAGTAATAAATTAATATAATAAAATATAATTTTATGTTATGAGTAATCAATCGGTTCTTATTTCGATTATTCAGTTCAGATATAGACTAATCTTCAGAACCACTTCATATTATAAAAATAAGTATAATTCGATTGGGAGAAAGTAAAAAATTAATGCATCTTTTCAGTTATGGATATTTTTTATCCGAATATTCAGTTTGGTTCCAGAGTCTCCAAAATTCGTGCTCAACTCTAGTATAATATTTGTGCAAGTCTTCCTTTATTGCAAGCTCATATGTAATTTATAGAATGTTTTTCAATTTTATCTTTTTTTTACTTTTTATTTTCACTTTTTACATTTTTTTTTTCAAGTATATTTTTCGGGGTTTACAAATATTTTATCTCATTTTCTTTTTTTATATTATATTGCATATATAATATATACATAACATATAAATAATACATATAATATATGCATGGTACATAAACAAGATATATAATATATATACGACATATACATGAAATTTAAAAGAACTATATATTTTAACATTTGGAATACAATAAATTTATGAAACATATATATCGTATATGTTGGACAATTAAACTTTATTTTAATCATTGACACTCAAATTAATATATACTAATGAGTTCAATCAATGAAGTTTGTTTTTTGTAGCATCACATATTAGGTTTTGTGCGACCATCCAAGCATACCGAGTGACCGCACAAAGCTTTAAGGCAAATGTACCAAAGTTACAAAGAGGATAGCGGCCTTGGAATATGGTGAAGTTGAAACGTGAGATGTTTGTGCGACTGCCCGAGAAAATCGGGCGACCGCACAACATAATGAGCTAAATCAATAAAACTTACAGAGAAGCTCGCGATCTCAGTGTGCAGTTAAGTCAGGACACGAGGGACATGTGCGACCGCACAATTCAGTAACCTAAAAACCTAAAAGTGGCAGAGGCGATAACGGTCACCTTGTGCGGTACACACTCGATGCCCTTGTGTGACCACTCCAGATTGTTATGTGATCGCACAAGTGCAAAATATTTAAGTTTTATTGCCACACATTTATGGTCAATAATAATTGGACATTTGAAAGAAGAAATTCAAAATTAAAATTAATATTGGATTGTGCGACCTCACAAATGACTGTACGGCCACAAGACATGGCATGATGGGCACTTTTGATCCTGTTGGGCATCCTGAGTTTACCATTAGAAGTGGTCGTTGAAGGAAATTCAAATTGTGCGACCGCCTAAGATTTTTGGCGACCGCATAATCTAACTCAATAATAACATTAGTGGCAAACAAGAATCAAACATATGGAAACCACTTCAAACAGCTATCTCAAGTTCTAATGGCTAAAAATACCTTAAGAAATCTCTTGTTTTAAAAAGAATTGTGATTGTAATAGCCAAGTTTAACATTTTTCATTTTCTTACATCAAAACTTCGACTTGTATTTAATTGAGTATTGGGTGTGAGCATTAAACATCATTGTAAGCTTAAGTGTGAGCTTTGAAACACTTAGGTTTTAGAGTGAGTCTGGGAAAGCTCTTGTTTGGGTTGTGAGGAAGTTCTCAAACCTTGTATAAGTTCGATGTGAGCTTGTGAAACTACCAAGTTAGAGTTAAGCTTGTAAAAAACTTAAGATTAATGGAACCTTAATAAGTTGTTAAGGAAGTGAATGTAGGATTGAGGTAATCCGAACCACTATAAATTCTCTTGTGTTCATTCTTCTCTACTTCTTCTCTTACTTTAATTTTTCTTTTAATCTTCCAATTTCTCATCAATTCTTTAAGTCAAAATCAATTCACCACCCCTCTTGATTTCCATCTTGGGACAACAATTGGTATCAGAGCCTTAAAATTTCAAAAAGCTTAATTGTGAAATTTGACCCACCATGGCAGCCACTTCTAATATTTCAACCTCTTCATCTCATGGAAATCTTAATTTCCATCTTAAACCCTAATTTGGTGGAATGGATTACTCTTATTGGAAACTCAATATGTACTTATTCCTTGATATTGAGGGAGTTGAGCTTTGGAAATATATGAAAAAATACTGAAAACCTTCTACACATGAAGTTGAAAGTGTTCAAGTGCCTCTCCCTAGAGAAAAGTGGAATGATGCTCAAGAAAGGGCTTTCTACAAGAATAATAGGGCAACCTCCATCTTGATGAACTCCTTGTCTAAAGAAGAAGGTGGAAGAGTTCAAATTCTCATATGTGCATATAGTATTTGAAAAACTCTTGAGAATTATTATGAGGGTACAACTCAAGTGAAGTTCACCAAAACCCAAATACTTGTACATGAGTATGAACTTTTCAAAATGAAGCCCAATGAAAATGTCACAGAAATGACAAATTGGTTACTTGCAATTGTCAACAACTTGAGGAAATATGAAAAATTCTATTATCAAGGTGATGTCAATAAGAAAATTTGAAGGCACTTTGAGCCAAGAAGAACTTTGAATCAAATGTCTCCTCAATTGAAGAAGCTCATGACCTTAGCATACTAAGGACCGATAAGCTAGTCGATAAAATTTTTTACCTTCAAATTACACACCAAAAAAGAAGACGACAAAGGAGAAAAAAATGAAGTAAAATATTATAAATGCGGCAAATCGGGTCACATCAAAATGGATTACTTCAACATGAAAAATAAGAATAAATGGGACAAAGAGAAGAAAAAATCTCTCAAGGCTATATGGGATGATGACTTCTCTAGTGAATAAGAAGAGGAGGAGGATCTTTCTACTACTAACCCCTAAGGACTCAAGTTTATTAGGGTACCTAAAAGAAGGTAAATCTTATTGTCTTGTAGGCATGCTTAAAGTCTACTATTAATAAAAGTGTTTGGCTTGTAGATAGTGGATGCTCAAGGCACATGACCGGTAATGCAAAAATTTTCACAATTCATACCTACAAGCAAGGAGATAATGTAACTTTTAAAAATAATGTTAAAGAAAAAAATATAGGCATTAGTTCTATTGGTATGCTAGGCAAGAACATGATTGATGACGTTTGGTTGGTTGATGGATTAAAGTATAATTTGCTTAGTGTTAGTCAATTGTGTGATAAAGGATATGATGTCAATTTTAACTCTAAAGGATGCAAAATTATTTCTTCTAGTGGCGTACATTCAATGGAACTCGAATTGGCAAAACTTATAAAATAGACATTCACTCTAATATGGATCAATTACATTGTTTAAATAAAGAAGAACTTGTGGATGGACTCCCCAAAATAAAATTTCACAAAGATGAAATTTATGTACCTTATCAATTTAGAAAACAACATAAGAGTTTCTTCAAAACTAAGAATGTTGTAAGCACATCTAGACCTCTAGAACTAATTTATTTAGACTTATTTGGACCAAATAGAGTTGCTAGTTTAGGTGGTAAGTTGCATGCATTTGTGCTTATTGATGATTAATTAAGGTTTACATGGGTTAATTTCTTAGCTCAAAAGAACGAAGCTTTTAATCATTTCAAAAATTTTACAAAAAGAGTTCAAAATGAAAAAGGTCATGTGATCACATCTATTAGAAGTAATCATGGAAAATAATTTAAAAATGACAACTTTAAAAATTTTTGCAATGAACTTGGAATATCACATAATTTTTCAGCTCCTAAAACACCACGACAAAATGGTGTGGTTGAAAGAAAAAATAGAATTTTGATAGAAATGGTTAGAATAATGCCCAATCAGTATGATTTACCTTCATACTTTAGGGTGGAAGCCGTCAATACCGCTTGTTATATTGTAAATCGTGTTAACAAAAGACCTTTAATCAATAAAACTTCTTATGAGCTATGGAATGGAAGAAAACCCAAAATTTCATATCTTATAGTATTTAGATGTAAATTCTTCATATTAAATACCAATGACAACCTTGAAAAATTCTCATCCAAGTTGGATGAAGGCATATTTCTAGGGTGTTCTACTTCTAGTAAAGCATATAGAGTATTTAATAGGAAAACTTTAGTAGTTGAAGAATCAATGCATGTTATCTTTGATGAATCTTCTACGCTTGATCGTGGGAAAGGTAGTGTTCTTTATGATCTTGTAGGAACATTTGAAGAGCTTGAAATAAAAAATCATCCAAAGGAAGACAATTATGAGCTAGAACAAATTAAGGAATAAGAAGAGACTCAAGAACTACCTAAAGATTGGCAATATCAAAAGAATCATCCAAAAGATCTTATCATTGATGACACTTCAAAGGGAGTAACTACTAGATCCAAACTTAAATATTTAGACTCTAATATTGCATTTGTTTCTCAAATTGAGCCAAGGACTATTGAGCAGGCTCATAGTGATGAATGTTGGGTAATTGCCATGCAAGATGAACTCAACCAATTTGAAAGAAATAAAGTATGAAAGCTTGTTCCTAGACCCAATGATCAATCAATTATTGGTTGCAAGGGGTTGTATAGGAATAAACTTGATAAAGATGGTCTCATTACTAAAAATAAAGCTAGATTGGTAGCCAAAGGCTATAACCAAGAAGAAAGTATTGATTACGGTGAGACATTTGCTCCCGTTACTATATTAGAAGCAATTAGAATCCTACTTGCATTTGCATGTCACATGAATTTTAAACTTTTTTAAATGGATGTTAAAAGTGTATTTCTTAATGGTCTTATTAATGAGAAAGTGTATGTTGAACACCTCCCAGTATTGAAGATTATCAATTTTCAAATCATGTTTTTAAATTATCTAAGGCATTCTATGGGTTGAAACAAGCTCCAAAAGCTTGGTATGATAGCCTTAGTACTTATTTACTAGAGAATGGCTTTTCAAAAGGCAAAGTTGACACAACTCTTTTTGTTAAAAAGAAAATGCATAACATTTTGATTGTACAAATCTATATTGATGACATTATATTTGGTGCTACTAATGAATCTTTGTCAAAGAGTTTGTTTCTTGTATGACTAGAGAATTTGAAATGAGCATGATGGGTGAACTCAAATGTTTTCTTAGTTTACAAATTAAGCAATGCAAGGATGATATCTTTATCAATTAATCCAAATATATAAAAGAGCTTCTCAAGAAGTTTAGTATGAATGGTTGCCAAGCAAGCAAGACTCCTATGAGTACATCCTTAAAACTTGACAAAGATGAAAGTGGTAAGATAGTGGATAAGAAGAAATATTAAGGTATTATCGAATCACTACTTTACTTAACTGCTTCTAAACCCGATATAATATTTAGTGTTTGTTTATGTGCTAGATTTCAATCATGCCCTAGAGAATCACATTTAAATGCTACTAAGAGAATTCTAAAATATTTAAGTGGAATGTTGCATTTAAGTCTATGGTATCCTAGAAATCTATCATTTGATATTTTAGGTTTTTTAAATATTGAATTTTTCCAGTAGCCTACTGGATAGGAAAAGCACCACCGGAGCATGTCATTTTCTTGGTGAATGTCTAATTTCTTGGTTTTGCAAGAAATAAGTGTCGATTGCTTTATCTACATATGTTGCTGCATATTTTTGTTGCACACAAAGTTCTATGGATAAAATAACAATTTCTTGATTATGAAAAAGTGTTTGATCATATACCTATTAAGTGTGATAACACAAGTGCAATTAACTTATCTAAGAACCCCATTCAACATTCTAGGTCAAAACATATAGACATTAAGCATTATTTTTTAAGAGATAATGTTCAAGATAATTATGTAGTTTTAGAATTTATTGACACCCATAATCAACTTGCCGATATTTTTACAAAACCTCTAAATGAAGAAAAATTAAACTTCATAAAACAACACATTGGTATGATGATGAAAAATCTATTGAGTGATCACTCCTTAACTTTTCCACATCCATTTTTTGATTATTTGTATTTAAAAATCAACAAAATTTTCACATTGTTTCCATATTACGGTCATATATGAGTCTATGTCACACGAGCCTAGAACATTACTCTTATGCGAATGTACAACATTTAGTGCGGTCGCTCAATTTCAAAATTTTTCAAAATTCTCGAATGTTACAATCCCAGTAGGATTGTGCGAGTACCCACTCCTTATAGAGGTCACAAGACTTATCTTGCAGTCACATAACACGATGTACGACCGCACCCAAAATGTAACTGCCAGATTTTTTAAATGTTGGAACTTATAATTTTTCTGTCCAATTTGTCCCCAACGGTTATAAATGGCTAGTTTTTCAAATTTGTCTATAAATACACTCATTTTGAAGTAAAATACACTTTTACAAACACACATATACCTCTCTAAACACTCTCTCATTATTTTGATCATCAAGAAGAACTTTTGTGATTATTGCAAGCTTTATCAACACTCTCCTTTCTACTTTTATGCTCTTTCTTCAACATTTCTCTTTTTTTTGTGTTTTATCATGGCACCCAAACCTAAGCACCCTAAGAAGAAAGACTCAAACAATGGTAAATGAATAGTCATTAGTGAACCTCAACCTAAACCCAAACGTTTTACTAGAAAGAGTGTTCAACCCCACAAACCAAAATACAAAAGTGATGGTGAGAAAACCAAGTATTACATGCTTAAAAAGAAAAAGATTGAACCTACCAAAATGTCTGCTAAAGGTATGCTTATAGCACTCAACATTCAAGGAGATCTTTATAGGTATCTTGATAGGATAAGATGAAGACACTTTGTCTTTATAAATGAATTGGGTTATTCCAGTCTCTCTAGAGAATTCATGATGTCCCTTAGAATTGAAAAGAACCAAAATGCTCCCATTGGCTCATTAATAGGATCATCTCCTACACCATCCATAAAGGAGTGATGGAAATGAGAAAGTCACTCAACATGAGCTATTCTTTTTGTATGCCTTAGAGCACAATAAGCCTGTCCAAACCACCTGATTCCTTATTGACCCTTTCATTCGCCATAGGAAGTATAGGGCTAGTACCCTTTTTTTTTTCTCTCTTCTCAAGTCACTCAAATTGCTAGGCATTTAGGATCGTTAACCCCTGAAACTTAGCAACCCTAAGTGATCCTCTTGATCCTATAACAAACTTGATCAATATTGATTACCTTTAAAATTACAAGGAGCATTCTACAGGTTAATGATCATTATGAGTACACCCTTGGTAGCAGAGGTGTGCTTCAAAGAGCAAAGAAAAGACCTAGGTACCATATTATAGAAGAAGAAGGAAGAGAACCTACCATTGTTGAACTTAAGCATCCTCTTAAACTAACCAACCCCATAAAAGAAAAAGGAGAATCCTCTAAACTATGAAGCTCCTGCTCAAAGCCATCACCTCCCTCCAAAATCAATTCATTCACTTTAAGAAAGATGTAACTAATAGAATCACTAAACTCAACAAGAAGCTTGATCTTCTATCTCATGTTCGCCATGACATTTATGAAATGCAAGGAAAATTTAAACTTCCCCAATATGAGTTAAGTGACTAGGTTGTGGGTGAGCACATTGAGAGTCCCTATGAAGAATCCTCTCAATCTTCACATAGCTACTCTCCTACTCCATCTTTTGATGAAGACAAGGGAAGCTCTTCTCCTCCTCCTCCATCAAGAAAAGGAAAAGAAAAAAAAAGTCATAGATTAGTTGTTTCACTTGTCTTTACATTTACTTTGCATATGTTCTATTTTGCTTTTGCTTTTATGTTGCATCTTTTTCTCTTGTATTTTCAAATTAATGATATGATGTTTCTCTTTATACTTCTGTTAAATTATTTTTATTTTCTTTTTGCCTTTGTCAAAGGGGGAGAAGTTGTATTGCTAATCCATATACAAAAAAGGAAAAGAAACTTAAGAAACTTAACTTAAATATTAATGATCATGCAAAGGGTGAGTTATACAATTAAAAGAGAAAATGATGAATTGAGGGGGAGCAACTAATGGCACTATTGGCATTAACAAATGGAACAACTTTCATTTGAATTAAATTGAAACATGCACTTGATTATTTTCAAAGTTAAAATTTAATTTGATTGCCAAAGTCAAAATGGAGGAGATTGTTGGACAATTAAACTCTATTTTGATCATTAACAATCAAATTGATATGTACTAATGAGTTCAATCAATCAAGTTTATTTTGTAGGCATCACATATTAGGTTTTGTGCGACCGCCCAAGCACACTGAACAACTGCATAGAGTTGTAAGGCAATTATACCAAAGTTACAGAGAGGATAACGGCCTTGGCATGCGGTGTAGTTGGAACGTGAGATGTTTGTACCGCCTGAGAAAATCGAGCGATCACAAAACATATTGAGCTAAATCAATAAAACTTATAGAGAACCTCGCGGTCTCAGTGCACGAGACGCGGGGATATGTGTGACAGCACCACCAACCCGAGCGACCACATAATTCAGTAACCTAAAAACCTAAAAGTGGCAGAGGCAATAGCGGTCGCCTCGTGTGTTGCATCCTCGATGCTTAACCACTCCAGATTGTTGTGTGACCAAACAAGTGCAAAACATTTAAATTTTACTGCCAAACATTTCTGATCAATAATAACTGGACACATGGAAGAAGAAATTCAAAATTAATGATAATATTGGATTGTGTGATAGAGTGAAAATTTGATAAAATATTTTATGTAATTCTAATCATAATTTTAATTATTTTTAATTGAATTTGATAGATTTTATTTAATTTAGTTAGAATTACATTATTTAAGCATGAGAAGACAAGATTAAAGGTTTTTAATGAATAGAGGTGCAAAATCAAATAAAAGGATGCAAAAACAAAGAAAGAATGAAGTGCCACGACCGTGGCCATTCAAGGCCACAACCTTGGGAATAAATTTAAGTCTGCTACTTTAAAAATTGAAGAAAAATAAAAGTTCCAGAAGAAAAATTAAAGCCACGATTGTGGCCATTCAAGGCCACACCCGTGGGATCTATTTTCCCTACTGCTAAAGCCAAGATTAGGAAGAATAGTCAGAAATTGCAGTCTCAATTCAAATGCCATGACCATGGCAATCAAAATATCATGATCGTGGCCCATAAAAGCCGCCATTTACAAATGGAAAATGGCTCAGAATAATCCAAATGAACCTAGACCACAACTGTGGCATCCATATGCTATAATCGAGGGGTAGAAAATAATGACTTTAAGCCGAAAAAATTGAATTTTGAAGATCTAAACAGCTGGAACTTGCATTTGACAGCTTGCCACCATCAAAAAGCCTCCAAGCACTCTATATAAACACAATTCCTCCAAAGGTTCAAGGGAGTGATGCTACGATAGATGAGTCTTTGATTTAGTTTTAGATAAAAGTTAGTGTGTGTTTTAAAAACAAGAGAGTTTTATATACAATTGAGAGAATAGTAAGGTTAATTCTTTATATCCAAAACTTATATTAATTGAGTTCTAGTCTCTATTTTGAAAGAAGAGTAAAAATAGGGTTTCAAAGAAGAGATTCAAGGAGTCCTAAAGGAGTTATTCTCAGAATCAAGAACTAGAGTTTGCTCTTTCTTGTTTTTATTTTTCAATAAATAAATATTGTGTTTTTACTTTAAATATGAGGAACTAAACTCTTTGGGATTGGTCCCTTTTATTGAGTTTATTATGGAATACTTATTGCCTAATTGATTTAATTAAGTTTATCTTTAATTATTTTGTTATCTTTGATCTTAATACTTTAATTATCTTGCCAATAATTAATTGAATTGAGATGTTGTGTGTGGACCAAGAGTGGAAGCACAATATTTGTCCATGGAGATAACAATCTTAAAAAAGTTTTTCACTTAGAGATAAGGTTAAATGTTTAAGAGGTTGATTTAAGATTCTCACAAAACTTAATGAATTGATTTAATTACTTGTGATCACGAGAGTAGACATATAGGTTAAATTGATATTAGCTTTAGTACTTGAGAGAGACTTAAGCTTGATTAAGGAGAATTCAACCATTAATAAAAAGAAAAACTGAATTAAAAATCAATAATTTAGAAAATCCATAATAATTTTATAAAGGTGACTTAACCCTAAGTTTTATATTATTAGATTCAATTTCAGCATTTTACTTTTGTTTAAAGTTTAATTTAATCTTAAACCAACTTTTATTATCTAAATAATAAACAGTTTAATTATTTAGTACTTAAAAAAACCTTCCTCATGGGAATGATACTCTACTTATCACTGTATTACTTGATACGGCCTGTGCACTTGCAGATTGCTAGGCCCGAGTCCTAATAAGTTTTTGACGCCGTTGCTGGGGAGGCGACCTTTTTGATATTAATAATATTAAATTGTTATTGCTTTGGATTTTTATTTTCTATTTTAATTAAAATTTTTTTGTTTATATGCGAATAAATCCTAACACAAATCTTGAGCCATATAATCCAGAAATTGAACTACTTTTCAGGAAAAAGAAGAAAGAGAGGAAAGAAGAACAAACATTGGAAGGAACATCAACACCAATTCTTAAAATTAAAAATTCAACCGACTCATCTGACGAATAATCAACCATGGGAGATCTACAAAATATGACTCTTAAGCAATATGCTATGCCCTCTGCTCAACCAAGATCCTGCATAACTAAACCACCTATTCAAGCCAACACTTTTGATTTAAAGCCAACACTTATTAATTTGATTCAACAATCAGTTTTTCATGGCTTACCACATGAAGATGCCTATGCTCATATATATAATTTCTTAGAAATGTGTGACACTTTTAAAATTAATGGTGTTTCTGATGATGCTATCCATTTGCAACTTTTTCTAGTTTATTTGAAAGATCAAGCAAAGGATTGACTCACTTCAAAATCACCAGGCACGTTCACAACATGGGATCAATTAGCCGCAGCTTTTCTTGCCAAATATTTTTTACCAGCAAAAATGACTAAATTGAGAAATGATATCACGAGCTTTATTCAATTGGATGGAGAAAGTTTGTATGAAGCTTGGAAATATTTTAAAAATTTGCAAAGAAAGTGTCTACATCATGGAATACTTGAATGGTTTTTGATTTAAACCTTTTATAACGGTCTTCATCCAAATATCAAAGGAATAATTGATGCAGTAGCAAGAGGTGCAATAATGAATAAAGCTCCTTCAGATGCCCATGATTTGATTGAAGAAATGGTAGCAAAAAATTATCATTGGACTTTAGAATGAGGTATGCATAAAGAGTTGTAGGTTTACATAAAATACAATTGTTAAGAAGTTGGAGCATGTCAATTTGTCATCATCATCTTTAGCATGCGAAGGATGTGGAGGAAATCATAAGGCATCAGATTGTAGAATTATAGAGAAAGTCCAATTTTTAGGGAATTAAAATAGAGGTCAAAACTTTTAAGGAAATAATTATAACCCAACATGGAGAAATCATCCAAATCTATCATGGGGAAACCAAAACAACCAAAAAGCACCCTATCAACCTCCATACATAAAAAACCAAAATCAAGGATCCACTTCTTCAGAAAAACCAGGATATGAATCAGCTTTAGAAAAATTCATTGGAGCCACTTTGAAAGGATTTGATAAAATTGAAAAGCAATATGAAAAACTTGAGTAGAAAATTGAACGTCTCATGACACAATAAAAATCTTAAAACTCAAGTAGGTCAAATTGTAGGTTCACTCAATACTCATAATCAAGGAGCTCTTTCTAGCCAAATGGAGGTTAATCCAAGGGAACATTATAAAGCTGTTATTTTAAGAAGTGGTTTACAACTTAAGGAGCCTCAACCAAATAAATTCCTAGATTTAGATAAAGAAAAAGAAAAAGAAGAAGGAATTAATGATGCACCAAAAGAAATTATTAAACCCTATTTGCCTCCAATTCCTTTTCCTCAAAGATTAAAGAAATAAAAATTAGATAAGCAATATGAAAAGTTTTTAGAAGTTTTTAAACAACTTCACATTAATATTCCTTTTGTAGAAGCTCTTGTGCGGATATTTTCATATGTGAAGTTTCTTAAAGAATTGCTATCTAATAAAAGAAAACTGGAGGACAATGTAAAAATTGCATTAACAGAAGAGTGCAGTGCAATAATTCAAAACAAGCTTCTATCAAAGTTAAAAGATCCAAGGAGTTTTTCTATACCTTGCACAATTAGTGAAGTTGATTTTCATAAAGCATTATGTGAATTAAGAGCTAGTATTAGTTTAATGCCTAGTTCTATTTGCATGAAACTTGGCTTCATAGAGTTACAACCAATAAGAATGTCTCTTCAATTAGCTAATCGTTCAATTAAATATTCTGTTGGTATAGTTAAAGATGTTCTTGTAAAAGTGGATAAGCTTTACATTTCAGTAGATTTTGTGATTTTGGAAATGGACAAGGATGTTGAAATTCCACTTATTTCAGGAAGGCCATTTTTGGCTACAGCCTGAGCAATGATCGATGTTCGAGGAGAAAAACTTACATTTCAAGTAGGAGAGGAGAAAGTGAAATTTAACCTAACAAAAGCAGCAAAACATCTAGCATTTCTTGATGATTATTTTCTAATTGATGTTATAGATGAATGTGTGCAGGAAACATGTGAACAAATGCATAATGATTCTTTGAAAATATGTCTTGTACAAGGTTCGACAGCATAAGAGGAAAATGAGGAAGTAGTTGCTTATGCGTCAACTTTTCAACAAACTCCAATCATGTACTTTCAAAATTTTGAACCTCTTGAAAAAGGTAAGACCTTACCACCTCCTTCTATTGAAAAGGCACTAGATCTATAACTTAAAGCTCTTGCAAATCATCTGAGGTATGCGTATCTTGAAACCAACAATACTTTGCCTATTATTGTCAGTGCTAATTTGTCTGAAATTCAATTAAATCAGACCTTGGATTGGATTAGAAAATATAAAAAAGCAATAGGTTGGACTATATATGATATTAAAGGAATTAGCCCTTCACTTTGTATGCATAGAATATTATTAGAAGAAAATTCTAAACCTGTGATAGATCAACAAAGAAGATTAAATCCAAATATGAAAGAGGTAGTAAAGGTCGAAGTGACTAAACTTTTAGATGCAGGAATTATTTATCCCATTTCTGATAGTTCTTAGGTAAGTCCTGTACATGTAGTTCCAAAGAAGGGAGGAATGACTGTTATTAAAAATAAAAATAATGAATTAATTCCTTCAAGAATAGTCACTAGATGGTGTGTTTGTATAGACTGTAGAAAATTGAACAAAGCTACTCGCAAGGATCACTTTACTTTACCATTCATTGATCAAATGCTTGAGAGACTTGCAAGTAATGCTTATTTTTGTTTATTAGATGGATATTCAAGATATTTTCAAATTCATATAGCACCGGAAGATCAAGAAAAGATAACATTCACATGTCCATATGGCACTTTCACTTATCGTAGAATGCCTTTTGGATTATGCAATGCACCAGCAACCTTTCAAAATGCATGATGGCCATATTTTCAGATATTGTGGAATTCATTAATGAAATATTCATGGATGATTTTACTGCTTATGGTACTACTTTTGAAACTTGTTTACAAAATTTGGAACAAATACTTAAACATTGTGAGAAAACAAATCTTGTTCTTAATTGGAAAAAATGTCATTTCATGTTAGAAGAAGGCATTATTCTTGGACATAAAGTTTCCAAAAGAGGAATTGAAGTTGATTGAGCAAAAATAAAAGTTATTGAATGATTACTACCACCAACTAATGTTAAGGGAGTTCATAGTTTTTTAGGACATGCAGGGTTTTACAAGTATTTCATAAAGGATTTTTCAAAAATTGCTAAATCTTTATGTGAATTATTGAATAAGGATACTTTTTTTCATTTTTCTAATGAATGTTTTATTGCCTTTAAAAGGTTAAAAGTAGCACTTACAACAACTCCTATCATTTCACTACCAAATTGGTCGTTACCTTTTGGCTCATGTGTGATGCAAGTGATTATGCTATTAGAGCTGTGTTCAGTCAAAAGAAAGATAAGAAAAGTCATGTCATATATTATGCAAGTCGAACTCTTGATGATACTCAAATCAATTATGCTACAACAGAAAAAGAAATGCTTGCTATAGCATTTGCTCTTGACAAATTCATATCTTATCTTTTAGGCTATAAATTTATTATTTATACTGACCATGCAGCGATTAAATATCTTATGACCAAAAAAGAAGCTAAACCAAGGTTAATTAGATGGATTTTTCTTTTTCAAGAATTTGATCTTGAGATCAAAGATAAAAAGGGAGCTAAAAATCTCATAGTCGATCATCTGTCATGATTGAAAAAGCACATGGATAAGGATATTTTACCTATTAATGAATCATTTCCTAATGAATAACTTTTCTCTGTTAAAAATTATGTTCCATGGTATGCTGATTTTGTAAATTATTTGGCTGGTGGGATCCTTCCATCAGATTTAACATATGCTCAACGGAAGAAATTTCTTGCTGATTTTAGACATTACATGTGGGAAGAACCTTTATTGTTTAAACATTATGGGGATGCAATAATTCGTAGATGTGTCCTAGAAGAAATGAGAACTATTTTAGAATTTTGTCATTCAAGAGAATGTGGAGGTCATTTCAGTACATCTAAGACAATTGCTAAAATTTGGCAATCTGGATTTTTCTGGCCAACTATGTATAAGGATGCCAAAAATTTTGTTCAGTCATATGATAGATGTCAAAGGGTAGGTAATATTTCCAAAAGACAAGATATGCCACTTAACACCATTTTAGAAGTTGAATTGTTTGATGTTTAGGGAATTGATTTTATGGGACCATTTCCACCATCATTTAATAATCAATACATTTTAGTGGCTGTGGATTATATTTCAAAATGGGTAGAAGCATTATCAAGTCCAACAAATGATTCCAAGGTCGTAACTAGGTTTATTAAGAAAAATATTTTCACTAGATTTGGAGTTTCTAAAGCTATAATTAGTGATGGGGGTACTAATTTTTGTAATAAGAGTTTTGATGCTATTCTTAGGAAATATGCAGTGCACCATAAGGTGGCAACACCTTATCATCCTCAAAATAGTGGACAAGTAGAAATATCTAATAGGGAACTTAAGTGGATTTTGGAGAAAGCAGTGTGCAATTCAAGGAAAGATTGGTCAATTAAGTTGAATGATGCTCTTTGGGCTTATAGAACAGCATATAAGACTCCAATTGATATGTCACCATCTAGACTTGTTTTTGGAAAGAAATGTTATTTACCTGTTGAATTAGAACATAAGGCATATTGGGCTATTAAAAAATTAAACATGGATTGGAATAAAGCCAGACAAAAGCGTTTGCTACAGTTAAGTGAATTAGATGAGATTAGGATTCAAGCTTATGAAAATGCCAAAATATATAAAGAAAGAACCAAAATGTGGCATGATAAATTTATTAAATTCAAACACTTCCATGAAGGACAACAAGTTTTATTATAAAAATCTATATTAAGACTCTTTCCTAGGAAGTTTAAGTCTCGTTGGTCAGGACCATTTAAAGTTGTGAAGGTTTATCCTTATGGTGCAGTCGATATTCAAAATCAGAGTGGAGAAATCTTTAAAGTGAATGGCCAATGATTGAAACCTTATTTCATTGGTGATCCAATAGACGTCAGGACCATCTATCACTTCAATATATGAGCATTCAACCGGAGAATGTTGAGTTATCGACAATAAACCTAGCGCTTGTTGGGAGGCAACCAAATTTATTTTCACTTTGTTCTTTTAATTGATTTTCTTTTCAAAATTTTAAATGATGGTTGTTTGATTCTTGTTTTGAAGGTGATTTAAAGAGAAAAATCACAAGAATTTAAAGGAGTAAAAGTGCCACGACCGTGGAGATTCTGCCCTAAGGTCATGGGAATCAATTTAGAACTATAAAAATGGAAAGAGGGAAGAATTTTGAAGAAACAAAAAAGAAATATATCCCACGACTGTGGCCTCCAAAGGACCACGACTGTGGGTTTGAAGATGAAACTGCCAAACATGAAAACACAAAGGAAATAGAGGGATAGATGCATAATGGATCCCACGACCGTGGCTTCCTAAGGGCCACAACCGTGGGATTGCAAATGAAACTGCCAGAAAGGGAGAAATAAATGGTAGAAGCGAAACATATCCCACGACCATGGCCTCCTAATGACCACTACCATGGCAATACATGCAAACCGTCTTTGACCAGTCAAAAAATATCCCACTACTGTGGCACTTAGGGACCACGACCATGGCCTTCCAGAACTATATATTCATCTCATTTTTCTCTCTCTCTCTCTCCACTTTTTGAAGCCCTAGCTGCCTAAGTTTAAAACCCACGACCAAAACCTCTCAACCCATGACCAAAACTCCATTTTTCACTCAATTTTCTTCCAAATTTCTTTATTTTCATTAAATCAAACACAAAAATGGCGAGAAGTAAGACCTTTGCCACAAATCGACGGGTGGATCAAAAGGTGGCCGATCAAAGGGAGGTGGCTCTAAAAGAAGGTGTCAAGAAGGATCATCATCAACACCTTATCCACCATCATCTCCAACACCTCAAGGACCACGCATGTATCCAAAAATTCATTTATGTGATTAGGAGCAATGACAAAGGTACCAAAATTTAAGATCTAGAAAACTTATTCCCTCTCATTTTATTGATGGAAATGTTATTAGAAAATTGATATGGAACGATGACTTGCTTAAGATGTTTACCGATATAAAGTGGATTATGTTTGTTAGTATGTGTTATCCAACATATGCCGAATTAACCCTAGAATTCTTAAGTAGTTACCGATTTATTCCACCGGATAGTAATGCTGCTCATAGTAGTAAAGTGGAATTTTGATTAGCAAATCAAAATTATAATTGGTATATTGGTGAATTTGGGGATGCTTTGGGATTATTTGTATTTCAAGAAACATTTGGGAGGGTTTGATGAAAATGAAACTTGGACTAGATTGGGAGGCGTGAGAAGGTTTAATAGCAAAATATCTAAAGCCTCTAATTTTACAAACCCATTTTATTGGTATATCCATATCATCCTAGCCAACACCATTTTTGGATGAGGAGAGAGTCAAGGCACAGTTAATTCCAAAGAGTTGCATTTCTTTTATAGTGTCATGAAGAAAAAAGCGTTCAATGTTAGGTTTTGGCTTGCCAAGAGGTGTGAGGAAGTCGTTAGGCAAAGCTGTAAAATTGTCATTGGGGGAATGATTACAAAAATTATTGCATATCTAAATATATAATTTGATCACCTTGTACCCATTCCGAGTAAACTCACCATTGATATGGGAGCTGTTTTAGCTATGAGATTAGCAAGAAAAAGAGGGAACTAATATGAAATTTTAGGATCACTAGATACTGAAATTAATATTGATATAGATAAGTTATTTGAAGAGGGAGGTGACTTTGAGGAACCTGAATATCAACCACCACCTCTACCTTCTGAGGCTGGTCCATTAGCTCCGGCTCCACCTTCTAAGACTGGACCATTTGCTCCACCACCAAACACATTTGATTATTTTACTAACAAATTTGATTCTTTTGAAAATGAGATAAACCGTAGGAATGCAATATGGGAGCAATGGTTTAACCATATGAAGCAATAGTTTGAAGGAGTTGAGCATGAGGTGCAAACGATTTCCACTCAAATGACGAGCCTTAGTGAGCAGTTCAATTCTTTCTTTGCTTAATTTAGACTGCACTACCCACCTCCATAGCAACCACCTCCACCTGGTGATGATCCTGATGTTAGTAACCACTAAGGACAATGGTAATTCAATTTTGGGGGAGTTTTTCACTTGAAATTGTTGAAATTATGCAAACTTGTAGTACTTTTTAATTTGTAGTATTTTGTTTAAGTTTGTTTCATTTTTACTTATGTTTTATTTAAGATACTTATGTTAATTTGTTTAGTTTTATGGATTATAAGTTTGGGTAGAATTTAATATAGTTATGTGTATTTTTCCTTAGATTTTCTTAAATGTTATTTTATATGTTAAAATTTTTTAATTAAATTTTTTGCAATTTTAAGGTTAAAATTTGGTGGAATAATAATACCTTATATATTTCTAACCAAATGAGCTCTTCAAATTAATTGAAAGTAATTATACATTAAATTTTAGATTAAGTATATATTCTTTCATATTATAAATTACCTACGCCTAGAACATGTTTAAAAGAGCTTTTGAGGCAAAATTGAACCTTGCTAAGTAAAAGGAAAAAATGATTTAGGCATTGTTTGTAAAACCAAATTCTTATTTCCACCAAATTTAACACTATCCTTAGTTGTCCCTTTTGAGACTAAATTAAATTTTTATCTTGAGAATTTCTTTGATTTGATAAGCTACAAAAATCACCCTTTTCAAGGTTAATTGTCTTTTGAAAATTTTTCCAAAATTAGAATGACTATGAGGATACAAGTTTAAGAAGCTCCTAAAAGTTTAAAGTTTAGGGGAATTAACACTATCCAAAAAAATATTAAAATAAAAAAATACATATAAGTAAAATAAAATAAAATTCCCCTGGAGGAAAGAAATGAGCAAAGCATTCAAGAATCCTCTACAAAAGCTACAAGGTAAGAGAATTAACCGGTTTCATTTTAATCTTATTTTAGCCCTATCCTTTATAGACCCCATTACAAGCCTATCAAAAACCTTTTGACTTCCCTTGATTTAGTGTGGTCTATTAGTAGAGAAAGCTCAATTAAGCATGCATATGAGAATAGGTTAATCTTGCATCAAAAAGAATATTTGCTTATCTAAAGTTTGATGGTTGATTACAATTACTTAAGTTTTAGAGTAAAGGAGGGAAGAATAAAGAAAGTAAAGTTATGAAGCTGAATTATTAATCTGAAAATTTGAAATTTTTTATTGTTAAAATTTTTGCATATAAACTAACATATAAAAGAAATTTATAGTATTAAATTTTAATTACTTGAGGACAAGCAATAATTTAAGTTTGGGGGAGTTTGATAGAGTGAAAATTTGTTCAAATATTTTATGTAATTCTAACCATGATTTTAATTATTTTCAATTAAATTTGATGTATTTTATTTAATTTAGTTAGAATTACATTATTTAAGCATGAGAAGACAAGATTAAAGGTTTTTGATGAATATAGATGCAAAATCAAAAAAAAAAAAAAAGCAAAAATGAAGAAAGAATGAAGTGCCACGACCGTGGCCATTTAAGGCCACAACCTTGGGATAAATTAAGTCTGCTACTTCAAAAATTGAAGAAAAAAAGTAGTTCCAAAAGAAAAATTAATGCCACGACCGTGGCCATTCAAGGCCACGCCCCGTGGGATTCATTTCCCTACTGCTAGAGCCAAGAACAGGAAGAAAAGTCAGAAGTTGTAGCCTCAATTCAAATTCTATGACCGTGGCCCACAAAAAGTTAGTATGTGTTTTAAAAACAAGAGAGCTTTAGATACAAGTGAGAGAATAGTAAGGTTATTTCTTTGTACCCAAAACTTGTATCAATTGAGTTCTAATCTCTATTTTGAAAGAAGAGTAAAAATAGGATTTCAAAGAAGAGATTCAAGGAGTCCTAAAGGAGTTCTTCTCAAGGAGTCCTAAAGGAGTTCTTCTCCAAATCAAGAACTAAAGCTTGCACTTTCTTGTTTTATGTTTTCAATAAATAAATATTGTATTTTTACTTTAAATATAAGGAACTAAACTCTTTTAGGGTTGGTCCCTTTTATTGAGTTTATTATGAAATACTTATTTTCTAATTGATTTAATTAAGCTTATCATTAATTATTTTGTTATCTTTGATCTTAATGCTTTGATTATTTGGCCAATAATTAATTAAATTAAGATGTTGTGTGATGGAGCGCGAGTAGAAGCACAATATTTGTCCATGGAGATAACAATTTTAAAGAAATTTTTCCCTTAGAGATAAGGTTAAACATTTAAGGTTAATTCAAGATTCTCACTAAACTTAATGAATTGATTTAATTACTTGTGATCACGAGGGTAGACATATAGGTTAAATTGATATTAGTTTTAGTACTTGAGAGAGACTTAAGCTTGATTAAGGAGAATTCAACCATTAATAAAAAGGGAAACTAGATTAAAAATCAATAATTTAGAAAATCCATAATAAACTCATAAAGGTGACTTAACCCTAAGTTTTATATTATTAGATTCAATTTCAGCAATTTACTTTTGTTTAAAGTTTAATTTAATCTTAAACCAACTTTTGTTATCAAAATAATAAATAGTTCAATTATTTAGTACTTAAAATAACATTCCTCGTAGGAACGATACTCTACTTATCATTGTATTACTTGATACGGCCTATGCACTTGCAGATAGATAGGCCTGGGTCCTAATATTGTATGACCAAAAGACATGGCATTATGGGCACTTTTGATCCTGTTAGGCATCCTGAGTTTACCGTTAAAAGTAGCCATTGAAGGAAATTCAAATTGTGCGACCATCTAAGATTTTTGGCGATCGTACAACCTGACTCGGCAACAACATTAGTGGCAAACAAGAATCAAACATATGGGAACCACTTCAAATGGCTAGTTCAAGTCCTAATGGCTATAAATACCTTAAGAAACCTCTTATTTAAAAATATTATAATTGTAATAGCCAAGTTTAACATCTTTCATTTCCTTACATCAAAATTTCTACTTGTATTCAATTGAGTGTTGGGTGTGGACATTAAACACCATTGTAAGTTTGAGTGTGAGCTTGGAAACACTTAGGTTTTAGAGTAAGCCTGGGAAAGCTCTTGTTTGGGTTGTGAGGAAGTTCTCAAATCTTGTATAAGTTTGATGTGAGCTTGTAAAAATTCCAAGTTAGAGTTAACCTTGTAAAAAACTCAATATTAGTGGAACCTTAACAAGTAGTTAAGGAAGTGGATATAGGATTGAGGTAATCTGAACCATTATAAATTCCCTTGTGTTCATTTTTCTCTACCCCTTCTCTTTCTTTGATTTTGATTTTAATTTTCTAATTTCTCTTCAATTCTTCAAGTCAATTAATTCAGCCCCCCTCTTGGTTGTCATCTTGGGATAACAATATACACAAAAATATAAACAATATTTACAACATATACACAATATATAAAAAGAAAGTTATTTAGATATTGTGTGTATGTACATTTTGTATAAGTTATTTATATATCCTGTATATATTATCCATATTGTGTATGTTGTAAAACAACTTATACAACATATAAAAGAATTATATGTTATAGATGTTTTATATAAACAACTAATACACTGCATATAAACAATTTATTTATAAAATATACACAACATTTAAACAATACATATAACACATGTATAAGATATAAACAACATATACACAACATATAAATAAGCATATATACAATATATACATTACGTATAAATAAGATATAAACAACGCATATATAGAATATATACACAATGTATATGAATGTAGTAAATATATAAAATATATTCAATATATATAACATATACAACATATGTAACATAGAAGATGAATGATACTTTAATAATTATTGCTTGTGTATTTGTGTATTTAATTGTTGCATGTTCCATGTTTTTGAAAATTTTTAACAGTCTTTGTATTTTTGTAAACTTTATTTTTAGATTATTTTTATAAAATTTCGATTAAAAAAAGATAAAATGTAGCTTTACATGTGTTATCCACGGTTAACCTTATGCTTAAAATTTAAAATATAATTCTTCAGTATATACATCAAATGAAAAAAATGCACTCTACAATTTTAATATAAAAAAGATTTAATATCTATTCAATTCAATTTGATTTAATTAAAACTTAATCTTAAGTTAATTAAGATCGTTTTTATAAATTTTTTTCTTTTAATAAATTATATTTTATGTCATTTTTATTTTTATTTTCACCAATGTCTTACTATTTTAGTATATTTTTAAATATATATTGTTGAAAATATATATCTTCAATATACTAGATATATACTAGGTGTATTCCTCTGAAAGGGATATTTTTAAAATTAAAAAGTGGATTTTTTTGAAAAATAGATATGTTTGAAATTTTTAATTTTATTTTTTGAATATTTTTAAACAAATCCATTTCATTTTCCACTCTAATCTATTATGGATTACATTTTTGTAGATATGTACTATCATAAGATTATTTTATATCATTTTTCTCCAAAATAATTTAGCCTACAAAAAATTGAGATAAATATTAATTAATGCAAACCATTAATATAAAATATGTCTATTGACAAAAATGAATAATAAAAAAAAAACTATGAGATGTTTGGTTTTGAATTCTCTATCCAATATCATGGTGAATTTTTTTAAAAAACAATTAACGTTATTATTATGATTAAAATCATTAATCTTGTAACGTAATTTTCAGTAATATTGCAATTCACTTAAAATTTTCCCAAAATTGGAGGAATTTATTTTTAACATTTTATTGATTATTTCTAATATGGTGTTGAAGAAAGAAAAATCAACTCAAAATATCTGTTACTGCACATGTTATAATTAAAATATATTGAAAATTTTACTACATTTAATATAATAATTTATTAACATTGGTTTAAATAATAATAAGAAATAAATTTTTTAGAACATTTAATGTAATAGTTTGTTAAAAATAATTTAAATAATAAGAAGAAGAAGGAGAAGAAATAAATTAAAATTTCATCTATTAATTCACAAGAAAAAAAAGGTTGCACATGGAAACTCAATCTTATTAAACATTCATTATTATTAAGATAATTTACTATAAATTATGAGTAGTTTTATTTTAAGAATGTCTTTTATAATAAATTACGAATGACTTTTCCTAACTTAGCGGGTGTTTGGTTTAGCTGTTTGACGCAGCTGATAGATATTTGAACCCCAAACAGCAGCTGTTTGGTAAAATTTGATGTTTGGTAAAATTTTAAAACAGCAGCTGATAGCTGTTAGGAACCCCAAACAGCTGCTGTTTCAATAAGCTCCTACTCGGAGCTTTTTCATATCAGCTGATAGCTGATTTATATTAAGACTATATTAACCCTATTAAAATAAAATAAAAATTAATATTTATTAGATAATGATATGCTTATTGGTAATTTTACATTCAAACTGCAACAGCTATTATATTTTTACCAAACACTAACTCGAATCAGCTACCAGCTATCCGCCACCAGCTATCAGCTATCAGCAACCGCTATCAGCTACCAGCTGCTATGAACAGCTAAACCAAACAGGCCCTTAGGTTAAATGTTGAAACTTTCATTCATATACGTGCGCTTATGTTGACCAATTTTTCTCTCTCTTTCTTTTTTTCTTTTTTACTATTAATGTGTTTTAACACTACCATTCTCATGTTTAATTTCATTATTAAGGTGTGTGAGAGAAAAAAATAATTATTAAATATTCTCTAATTATTAATATTTTTTGAATATTATATTGGGAGAGAGTATCAATTCTCAATCTATTGACGGCAGAAGAGTTGCACCTGCCGTTAGACTGTGTCTCGGTAAATAAAATTATCAATTTTAGATAATAGAAAATAGATTTTATAATAAAATATTATAATTTTAATCTATGTTATACATTAGAGTCTAGACCACAAATAAAGTTAATTCTAAAAATTGAAATAAAATTAATAAAAGTTTAAATTTTGAATAAAATTAAAAAAATAACATAAATTTTTGAATTTTTATTTGATAATTTATTATATATATGATCAATTAAATATCAATCCATTAAATATATATTGCACAAATTTAACACATAGATAGCCTAAAGACAATCTCAACAAAATTGAAAACTCATAGAATAATTTAAATTTTAAGCATATGCAATAAATAATTTTATTTATTAATTTTTATTGAATAAATTATTAAAAGTTCTTCAAATTTTATTGATTAGACTCTATTATTTTAAAGTAACATTTTTAATCTTTATCTTATAACACTAACAGAAAGTACATTTTTTTTAATTAAGACGTTTTATAATAAATAAATTCAATAATTAAAAACTACATTATATTTTAAAGTTTTATAGATTAAAACATGTATATTTAAAACATTAAAAATTTATGTATCGTAATATATATATATATATATATATAGTTTTTCAAATAAAAATTAAAGTTTTCAGCTATTTTTAAGTTTTAGAAATTAAAAGTATTATCTATAATAATAAACACCAATGTATTATTATAATAAACTTTAAAGTAATCTATTTTTTTATTTAAACATTCTAATGCTTTTTTAAATTTATTTTTCTGCTTTAATTCTATTTTTATCTCAAGAACTTTCATGTTAAAATTTAAATTACAACTTGCGTATTGTGTGAATGTGTGTATGTATATATATATATATATATATATAAAGAAATTTAGAAAGTTGCTTTCTCCCAAAGTTCAACTACTTTAAGAAAAATCAAAAGAGGCAACCTGTTGGTTGGGACTAAGTCTCCTTCATGTTTTTTTAAACTTCTAATGTCTTTCTCATATGCATTGAAATTTCAAAAGCTTGTAGGAGTGACTAAAAGAGCAGTTTAACAATTTATCATTAAGTTGATTTTTTCCTTTAAAAAAAAAATCATTAAGTTGATTTTTTCAGTTTAATTTTTTTTTTAAAAAAATATGATGATCGATAATCGAAAAATAATTATTAAATATAAGAACGCAATCTAAGCATAAAAAAATATTAACGCGCAAATTCATTTGATAATATTTCATTATTATTTCTTATTATTTAGTTAAAAATAATTAATTATATAAAATGACGATAATAATTAACTTTATCATTATTCAAAAACAGAATGAGCATTATTATTTAATAAATCAATTTTAAATCTCCATCCCCCAAATACTTTTAAAAGTAATTTTAAAAACTAATTGGGAAAAATGAATTCAATCAAATTTTAAAGTCAATTAATTTAAACAGAAACTACTAAAAATAAATGATGCTTGGATTGGTATTTCAAACAAAAAATTAACATAATGTCAAATTTTAATATCCATATATATATATTAGTGCAAATTATTCTTTCCAAGCTGAGCCGGATAGAACTACAAGGGTGGTAAATGCATATATATTTTTAAATAAGCATATAGTCAAATTAATTATATAAGTCTATTATTTATATTAATTTGCCATGCTTGGTTATTACAAAAATTTATTTAAAATTATATAATTCTCAGAATTTAGTGACAAATTATTCGAAATGAAAAAAAAAAATAAACTAGTAAGATTATGACTTTAAAGGGAATGCTATGGTTCCAATTGGAAGAATGATTAGGAATTAACATATCGGTTTTAACTTATTTGAAATATTTAGTACACCTCAAATTTAATAGTTGATAATTTAAAATTATAATTAAAATATTGAAAAATTGAAATTAATTAATTTTTAATTATTTATTAATTAGTCATGCCAACTGTTAATATTTAACATCTTATTAGTAATTATAAAAAGGAAACTGAAACTTCTAAATTAGATAGATTTTATCTTTCATGCGGAGAAGTCATGAAAATGTTACGAGATAAGCAATTCGACCATTAGCTTAATAAAGTAATTTAAATAATTATTACAAGTTGAGGAGTAAAATATTAACGAATTGACATGTGAATATGCAAATGCTAATTTCTAAATATGCATGTCCATTCACACATAATTTCTTTGGTAAAATTTATTTACAAATCAATGGAAATTACATTTCCCTTTGGCCTTTCTCTTCCAATGTTTCGGAGTTGATTTACATTGGAAATTATATTGAAATTGACTAATTTTAACCTAACCCACTAATCCAATCTTGATTAGTAATATAAAACACGTATTTCATTTTAAAATAAATAATCATGCATCTAAGTTTCTATTTCAATGTTGTCATCAATAAGAACAATATAGGGGGAGGGAGCCCCATAAGCCATCATTTTTTTAAAAAAAATTAAAGCCTTCATATTGTTCCCATGTTTATGTTATTATTATTATTATTTTTTAATTTTACCTCTTCAAACTTTTAATTTTAGAAGTATAATTATTATTCGTTGTAGGTTTTATGGTATCTATATTATAAATATAAAAGTCTAGGATAAAAGAAGTGTTTGCCACATCATCAATTTGAAAAATAATATTATTTTATTTTCCCTTAATTAATTTTTTATTTAATTTTAATAATTTATATAAAATTTAAAATTTAATAATTAATAAATTATATTTGTAGCTTTTAACATTCTATTAAATAACTGCGTATTAATATAATTTTATAATATTGATTAAATAAATTATATTTGTAATTTTTAGTATTTTATAAATTAACCATACATTAATATGATTTAATAATATTAATTAATTTATATATATATTTTAGAAATTTAAATATTTTAAAAATATATCTCTTAACCCTCATAATAAATTAATTATAAATTAAATCTATTTATAATCATAATACTTTTAATTTTTTTAGAAATTTAAAAATTTAAATAATAAAAAATTTATTTTTTAGAAATTTAACTTTTAATCTTCATAATAAATTAATTATATTTTAATAATTTAAGTAATAACAATAATAACAATAATAATTCTAATATAAATCTATTATTATAAATTCTCATACTCACATTTTTATTTCTATTTAAAAAATTCACTTAAATTTTTTATTTTTATCTTTTTTTTAATAAAATTTATAAATTTTTTATAGCAAAAATACGTGTAAATTTTGTTCTTAATTAGTAAAAATGTTATGAAATAAAAAATTAAGACTATATTTATTTACTCATATTATTTCAACAAAGTTATCATAAAATTTGAATAAATATTTTATTTATATTTTTTACAATATAATTTGTTATTACTTAATATTTATTTATTATTAATTATATTCATTGTTTTGTTATTCTTATTACTGTGCAATATGCGAATAATAGAGTTGTAATTGTAAATTTAAAGTCTAATCCTAAATCGGTAAAAATTTAATTATTGGGCTTTTGACAAAAATATAAAAAAATTAAAAATAATTCTAAATATATCATATTTATAAAATATTTATTAAAATACCAAAATTTATAAAATATTTACCAAAATACTAGATTTTTATTAGTTTACGTAGAGTTTACAATAAGTTTATAATTAATTTATAATAAGTTTATAATGAGTTTATAAATCTCATACAGTTTATAATGAGTTTATTATGAGTTTATAATAAAATAACTAAAATACCCCTTGTAAAAAAGTAAAAAATTTTAAAAATATGGTGGAGGATGTCATTTTTTTAATTATTTAATTTGCCACTTTTAATGAGTATAAAAAATTTTTGAAAAAATAATTTCATAAAGATTTGTAAAATTTATGTATTTAAATAAAATGTTATGTTATTTACTACAATTAGAAAAATTAATGTATTCTAATATCTTTATATTTTTTACATGTATTTAATTTATATAAATATTTAATAATAATAATAATAATAATAAAGTATATATTTATATAAGTTGCATATGCCAAAATCAATGCTAATAATATATATGGGAATCTTACCCAAAAAAAAAAAATTAACATGGGAATATACAAGTTGCTTGTGCTCAATAGGTAATTACATGCACTTCCTTTTGCTAATGAAAGTATGTACATGCAGTTAGCTTTCAAAATCAGTCACCTAATTTTGCCGCCGTAAGATAATGATTTGTGTATTTAGTCAACCTAATTAAAGAGGGAAAAGGACATGAATGAATCATTTAGTGTATTGAATCGACATATACACATATTACCTTTACTAGGGATTTGAATAATTAATTTACCCCCTCATTATAATATCACCATATTTACATAGACTGCGAGTAAGTAAAATTTATTATCAAAATTACGGTGAACATGATTTGAATAATTGGAGAAAATTCCCCTATTAAATAAAAAGTTCAAATATGTGAATGTTTTAGAACCCATCTCGACTTGTTTGAAAAAAAAAAATCTATTATATCGAATTACCATGATGAATCGATATGGTAATGTTCATATATTCATATATTTACTCGCAAAATTACTGCAAATATTACAAAAAATTAAAATTGAGATGCCATATAAAGAGTACTTCACTGCATTTATTTTCCACCATATACATGCTCCTCCAAATACTTTTTCAACTCAAATTGAGATGCCATGAATATCAATCTCTCTGTTTCTCTCTCTTGAAAAAAAACTCATCAATTTCCTCATATGTTTCTTGCACTTCAATTTAAGTTGAAAACACTGCTATGCTTGTGGTTGTGCCAGCTACAATTTACTCATTTCGTAACTAATACTCCTCCATCATATCATCGAGAGTCTTGTTATTCATTCTTTAATCAAATTCTTCTGCCTCATTCTCACCATAATAAAAAGTGTACTTGACCTTCAGATAATTCAATTTATACCTAGGATCTAGTATATGCTATGGATAGAAATACAAACATTTCCCACTTATACTCCATATCATTGAGAGCCTTTTGCATTCTATTAAACAAATTCTGTCTCATTCTCACCACAATAAGTAGTGCATTTGATCTTTAGATAATTCAATTGATACATAGATTATACTATTATTGCTATAAATAGTAATACAATTACAATTTTATTAAGAGAACTCTAATATCTATCAAACTTGGCTAAATATATATGTAATTCTCTGAACTTGTTATTAGTTTTGGCTATTTCTTCAATCCCACATCGAAAGATGTGGGTATTGAAGTGGGTTTTTTAGCCTATAAAAGGAGGCCTCTCTCTCCCTTAGAAAACCATCCCAAAATAAGCTCATTTGTCTATAAGGCTTATTTTCTCTTCTCTCTGTTTTGTATTTCTTCTTTAAAATTAGTACTATTATTTTGGTGGTGCCTGAGAACATAGACAAAATTGGCCGAAACTCATTAAATTTTGGTGCTCTCTTTATTTTATTTAATAGTTATTTTTGGTATAGTTGTGGTGGTATTTTGTGTGAGTGATTATATGTCTAGAAAAATTATGTCTAAGGAAAGACTTGGTATTTAAGAGTATCCATTGTGATCCACCTCTCTTTCTTGAAAATTTTTCTAGTGTAATTGTTGGTGCAATTATTCACAAACTATACATATTATTGGTGAAAAATTAATCCAACTTCCACAACAATTAGTATCAGAGATAAGATTTTCTGAGTATACTCCGTGGTTGCAATATAGTCTGATCTTTCATATCAGAAAAGATTTTCTTGGATTATTTGTATTCCACATTTATTAGCTGTTAAATAATTTTTTTAAAGCAGAGATGACAGACAACTCAGGCAAATCATCCACTTCAAATGAGACAACATCTACTTCATCAATTTGGTCAAGGACTGCTGTGTTAAATTCTAGATTTGCAGTGGAGATTTTTGATGGTATGAACTAGAAGAAGAAAAACTAGAAGACATTGATGGAAAAAATTGGAAAGCCATCAATCGTATAGCTTGTGGTATAATTCGATCGTGCCTTTCTAGAGAGAAAAAGTATGCTTTCTCTAAGAAAATTTCTGCAAGTAAATTGTGAAAGACATTGGAGGAAATTTTTTTTAAAAAAAGCAGTCAAAACAAGCTTCATATGAAGAAGAGATTGTTTCGCTTCACTTATGTTCCTGGTACCACAATGAATGAACACATCACCAATTTTAATCAGCTGGTAGCTGATTTGATGAATTTGGATGTGACTTTCAAAGATGAAGATTTAACTTTGATGCTGTTGGTGTCCCTTCCACAGGAGTTTGAGTTTCTTGAAACAACTCTGCTCCATGAAAAGGTTGAAGTAACTCTCTCTGAAGTAACTGCTGCATTATTCAGTTATGAACTATGAAAGAACGATAAGAAAGAGAGTTCAAATGGAGCAGTAGAAGTATTGATTGTGAGAGGTCACTCTCAAAGCAGGAAGAGAGAAAAGAAGGGGAGATCGAAATCTAGACCAGCTAAAGATGAATGTGCCTTTTGGAGGGAGAAAGGGCATTGGAAGATAAATTGTCCCAAGCTGAGTAATAAAAACAAATCTTATAAAAGGAAAAGATGTTGTGAATTCAAATGTAGCTGAGTGTGATGATAAAGACTCAGACCTTTCATTAGTTGTTGTGTCATCAACAAACTCTTCTAGTGTATGGCTACTTGATTTTGGTGTACCCATCATATGTATCCCAATCGGGATTGGTTCTTTGACTTTAGAGAACTAGAAGGAGCATTGTTTACACAATAAATGGCGGTCTGTGTATGATTAAAGGGATTGGTTCAATCTAATTAAGAAATCATGATGGATCAATTAGGACTTTGACAAATGTTCGATATGTACTGAGTTTGAAGAAAAATCTCATCTCTGTAGGAGTCCTAAAATTAAAGGGCTTCATTGTAAATGCAGCAGATGGAGTAATGAAAGACATCTCCGGTGCACTTGTGCTAATGAAAGGATTAAGGAAGGCCAAAAACTTGTATTACTATCAGGGTAATGTAATTATTGGGATAGCAGCAGTAGCTTCCAGTAATGATCAGGAGTTGGAAGCAACCATATTATGGCATATGCGCTTGGGGCATGCTGGCGATAAATCCTTGAAACTTTTTCAGATCAAGGATTATTAAAAGGAGTGCAACCCCAAAAGTTAGATTTCTGTGAGCATTGTGTCAAAGGCAAGCAGACTAGAGTGAAGTTTGGTACTACAATCCAAGATACCAAGGGTATTTTAGACTATATTCACTCAGATGTATGGGGTCGTTCCAATACAGCTTTAATAGGAGAAAAGCACTACTTTGTAACATTTATTGATGAATTCTCTCAGAGAGTATGGGTGTATACTATAAAGACAAAGGATGAAGTGTTGAAAGTTTTTCTTATATGGAAAAAGATGGTGGAAACTCAGACGGGCAGAAAAGTTAAATGTCTTTGCACAGATAATGGTGGAGAGTATAAAAGTGATCCATTTTTAAAATTCTGCCAAGATGAAGGCATTGTTAGACACTTCGCAGTTAGAGAAACACCACAACAGAATGGAGTGGCAGAACGCATGAACCAGACATTAGTGTAGAAAGTTTGGTGTATGTTGTCCAATGCAGGGTTGGGCAGATAATTTTGGGCTGAGGCTGTGACTTATGCTTGCCATCTCGTTAATCGCTTACCATCAGCTGCTATTGGTGGTAAAACACCTTTGGAGATGTTGTCTAGAGAACCTGCTATTGATTATGATTCCTTACTAATTATTATTCCTTATTAGTAAATTTTACTCTTTTTTGTCCATGGACGTAGGTTTATGCCAAATCTAGTTAAATTTTTGTGTTCCGCTACAGCTAGAGTTGCTTTATTTGTAAAAATAAAATTGAAAAAAATATAGGCGAGTGGTGAGCTATGAACTCAATGAGTATTTAGGCTTTTTAGGTGTGCTTTAATTTCCAATTTAAGTTTTTACTAGCAGTGTATCCAAAAATTTTTACAATAAAATTAAAATTTTGTCTATTATGGTTACAATGCAACTTGAATCACTCAAAATGGATGTTAGACGGAGGAGAATGAGCCTTGGAAAAATTACTACGCAGCCGCAACAGGCTCATTGCCTGTGCTATCTTGTGCTCGTATTGTGGCTGCCATAGGATTGCTGTACAACAATTGCATGGCCCCTACAGTACCAAGTGGTGCCACAGGGAAGCCAAAAAAATGCTACGTGTCACCCCTTTTGCTGCAATGATGTAACGATACTAATTTCACTAAGATAAAAAAATTAAATTAAATAAATAATTTGAAGAGTTAAATGAGATGTGAAAGTAGGAAATATAGAATGCATATGTTGAATATAAAAGAAATATACATAAAGTATAAAAATTAAATAGTAAAAATAGTAAAATGGTAAAAAATAAAAAGTAAAAGTTAAAAAGAAAAAAAAGGTAAAACAAATTCAAATTCAAAATTTATTTTAGATGGAAGAGTGAAAATGTCTCATTAATTAATTAATTAATTATTTGTTAGAAAGAATAAAAAGGCAAAAATCTAAATTTATCATCTTCTTTTTCTTCTCTTCAAGCCATGGCAGAATTTCATGGACCAAGGAGGGAGACTTGAAACTTCCAAATACTCAAATTTTCTAGAGTTTTTAAGGAATCAAAGGAGGTTTTGGTGAAATCTCAACCAATTAGTAAGTTCCTTTCTAAATTTAAGAAGCTTCTTTAGGATTTTCAATTATGTGAAAATTGGATTTTTGAATGAGGGTGTTATAATTGTTTAAATGGGTTTGAATGATGTTAGTTTGATATAGTGATAATTATTTTGTGGTTAAATGATTGAAATAATTAGGGTTGATGAAAGTTTAAGAAAGGAAGAAGAGATTTAGGGTTTTGGTAAGACTTTTAAAGAATGAATGTAAATTGAGTTTCATTGCTTAAAATGTGTTAGAATGTGATTCTAAAGACATAATTGAGCTTAAAACTAAATTTGAAATTGATTAAAATTGACTTCAAAAGCTAAAGCTCATTAGGACAAAAGAAGGGAAACTTGAAGGAATTATGCTAAATTGAATTTTAGTAATTAAAATATATAAAAATGTGATTCTAATTTATTATATATACTCACATTTTGATTAGGTAGTGAGTGAAACCATGTTGTTTGGTTAAAGTGGTGATGGACATTGTGAAAAAGGGGTGAGAAAGGTATGGTTTTAGCTTGGAAGTTGCTTAAACAAGATTAATACATACTTTGGTGAATGTTAATTCAATTGCATTATTTTTATCATAACACATTGCATAAGGAATGTATGTGTTGTGTTACTTAAATAATTGGTATTAGCATGTAAAATGCACTGTTGAGGAAAAAAAAAAGCCTAATTTACATAAAATATGAAGTGTTAAGCCATTATAGTATGGTTATTAATATTAATGTGCACAAAATGAAGATGACTATGAAACATGTATAAAAATGTGAGAGGGTAAGGTATGAAATGATGAATGTGAATTGTATGCTGAATCATATAATATTTAGTTCTAGATAACTATGTTAGGCATGTCGTACTTCCTTAAGGCGAGACACGCTGGTGTCATATTATTGATTACACTGCTGGGAGAGATACACTAGTATCACATCTTTGATTATGCCTCCAAGCGAGACATGTGTTTTGATCATTTATGTGTTTATTTTTAGTGTGATTTTATTGGCTTTTGATTGAATTTTCTTTTAATTTGTGTTTAAAGTTTGTTTTAAGTATTTGATTCAGGTTGAAGAACAAAACAATGGAGCTTTAATTCAATTTGATGGATTATTAAGGTGGAAAACATGAGGAACGACCTAGTCACTTCATGACTTGGCCGTGTCCCTCATCCAAGGAAAGAGGTAGGAAATTTTGGCAGAGACGAACACACTCAAGAGACATGGCCAAGCCACTGGCCATGTCACAAGACATGGCCAAGGCCTTGGCTGTGTCTCACCAAATGAAGCCAAAGAACAAAATAGGAACAAGCCAAGGCAGAAGTGGACACATAAGAGACACGACCAAGGCCTTGGCCATGTCACATGACACGACTAAGGCCTTGGCCGTATCCCACCAAAAGAACAAAGCAAAGACAAGTGAAGCAAAGGCAGAGGTGAACACACCCAAGAGACACGGCCAAACCATTGGCCGTGTCACATGATACGGCCAAGGCCTTGGCTGTATCCCATATGAAGAGGAAAGCAAAGCTAGAAATGCAGTGGAGAACACACTCAAGAGACATGGCCAAGCCATTGGTCGTATCACATGACACGGCCAAGGCCTTGGTCGTGTCCCACTTGGAAATTAAAGATGGTATTAAGGCAGCCATGGGCACAGTCACATGACTTGGCCGTGTCCATAAGAAAGTTGAGTGACACGGCCAAGTCACTCATGACTTGGCCGTGTCTTGCGAGAATTCTTTCAATTATTTACATGAAATGGGGGACAAAGTGGGAGACAACAAGTGCCATCTTTTAAAAAGAAACAATAAAAGATCAAAAAGTTTGCCTAATTTATGGAAAAATTATAAAACAAAGAAAAAGGTGGGAGACAAGTGTGGTGTGTGAGTTGGCAAGAGATGGATGTTTCTTAAAAAATTAAAAGAAGATGAGAGTGGTGGAGTACATATACACGTTTTGGAGGCTTGAAGGGGAGTTCTCTCTTAGTTCATAATCTTGTTCTTGGTCTTGAGAGAGACCAAGTACATCACCTTCATCTTCATCTTCCATTTCTTTCATAAATAAGATCTTTGACATTTTTGAGATAAAATTGGGTGAGCAAGCTCTTATGAATGTTAGGGTTTGAAGAAAGCTTGATTGAGGAGTTGGGGCTTGAGAGAGTGACCATTCCATCTTTCAAGAGGAGAGCCATTGATTGAAGAAGGCTTGTTAGTTTTTCATTGTAGACCCTTAATTTTTGACCCAATCTGGTCCGATATTTTTTTATATATAGTCCAAAATAATTTTTGTGGTATTTTAATTAAATAATATTTATTTTAGTATTTATTATTTGTAATTTTTAATAAAAATAAAAATGGTAAAGTTAAATAAATAAAAATAAATAAATAAAAAATAAAAATCGGCGACAAAGGTGAATCGGCCACAGGCCAATTCGCCCGCAGCCAGCTCGCAATTCTCGTAGTTTTCGCCAGCAAGTTTTTTGCCAGCGCAATTTTCCAACGCAGTTTTTTCCGAAACCAAATTCTATTTGGTTTTGGTTTCATTTCCTAATTGGTTTTAATTTCCTTAAGCAATTAGAAGTAGGTTTATTATTTTTTCTATAAATATCACATTAAAATACAGAATTAAGGGACAGGACTTTGGACTTTGACTGGGGAGAAAAAATTGTTTGATTGGATTGGAGACTCAATCATTTGATCGGCCAAAAGAAAAGCTCAAGCAAGCAAGAAACAAGAAGCAATCAATCCATCAAAGGCAATGATACTGTCTTTGTCTTTGTTCATCTAGAAGCAAATTGTGGAGGAACCAATGAATGGAGGTTTGATTTTAAATCTTTGATTTGATGTTATTTATAATGTTTCTATCGTTTGTTTTTAATATTAAGTCAGCAACCTAAATTGTTAAACTTAGTAATATTTTTTTATATTAAATCGTACATTCATCCAGTAGCCTTAGTTAGTGATCAAAATTTCAAAACCATAAAACTGTTCTTCTCTTTCCAGAAACCTTTAAAACACTAAATTATTTCTCTCCCATTTTCTAAACTTCAAAAAACCCTAAATCACTCTTCTACTTCCAAAAACCTTAAAAACCCTAAATTGTTCTTCTCTTTCCAAAAACTTTAAAACCCTAAATTATTTTTCCCGAACTATTTTCATCTAAACCCTAACTTTTTATCCAAAGTTTCCAAATGTCTTCTTAAATCTCCAAACCCTAATCTTCTTTACAGTTTCTAAAAATCATAGTTATTTTTATGAAACTCTAAGCTATTTTCTTAAATCCTAAAATCAAATATGTTTTTCAAAATGTAGACCTTTAATTTTTGATCCAGTCTGGTCCGATATTTTTTATATAGTCAAAAATAATTTTTATAGTATTTTAATTAAATAATATTTATTTTAATATTTAATATTTATAATTTTTATAAAAAAATAAAAATGGTAAAGTTAAATAAATAAATAAAAATCGGTGACGAAAAAAATTCATCGCCGAAGGTGAATAGGCCATAGGCCAATTCGCCCACTGGAATTTCCTGCAGTGAAATGGCCTTGGGCCAATTCGCTGCATAAAATTTCTGCTGCAAAATGGCCCCAAGCCAATTCGCCGCAGGAAATCCTGCGGCGAATTGGCACTTGCCCACAATCCTCGCAATTTTTGCTAGCGCAATTTTCCAATGCAGTTTTTTTCGAAACCAAATTCTATTTGGTTTTGGTTTCTTTTCCTAATTGGTTTTAATTTCCTTAAGCAATTAGAAGTATGTTTATTATTTTTCCTATAAATACCACATTAAAACACAGAATTAAGGGAGGAGACTTTGGACTTTTAATCGGGAGGAAAAAAATTGTTTGATTGGATTAGAGACTCAACCATTCGATCGGCCAAAATAAAAGCTCAAGCAAGCAAGAAATAAGAAACAATCATCAATCCATCAAAGGCAGCAACATTGCCTTTGTCATTGTTCATCCAGAAGTCAATTGTGGAGGAACCAATGAACGGAGGTTTGAATCTCTATTTTATTTATTTATTTCTTTACAGTAGCTTCATCATTCAAATTGGATTAATTGTTTCATTATACAATTTGATCAAAAACTTCAAAACTTCAAAAACTTCAAAAATCATAAATCATCCTTCTGTTTCTAAAACTTTAATAACCCTAAATTGAAATCCAAAATCCACTAGCCTTATTTTTTTCAAGTATCAAAAGCTTTAACCCTAATTAATTCTTCTTTTAAAAATCACACAGTAAGCATTATTCTTTTAAAAATAACATTAGTTTCTTCCAATCTCGAAACCCTATTTTCTAAATCTTAAACCCTAAAATCTTAATTTTCAACACCAAAACCTACAACCCTAAAAGCCAGTTTTTAAAATCTTCCGGGGCGCGGCCCCCGACCTCACAAGGGGCGCTGCCCCCTTGACCTCCGCCCGTTAATCGGCTAGCGGGACCATCGTATGGGGTCGTCGAAGGGGTCGATATTCATTTGTGAATTATGAGTCCATGTATTTAACTTTTCTTTTTCCAAAGCCCTAATTGTTAAACATAAAAACCCTAGAAATCTTATTTCATGATGTTAGTCCCAAACCCTAATCAAATTAATTTTTTAAAATCTTCACAGTAGCCTAAATAATAAATATAATAATTTCAAAATCTCAAAACCCTAAATGTTAATTAAAGAACCCTAAATTGAGACATAAACTCTAAACTTATATATTTATTGCTTTATTTAATTTTAGATTTGATTATGTTGTTTATTATATGCTTTGATGGTTGATTTATTTAATTTTAATACTTGATTTATTTAATTTATCATGGATGGATATTTTCTTTATTATTATGATTATTATTTTTTTATTTTGGTATTAAAATTGTAAGAGGTATGTTTTCATTGTTGGGCACCTCATTAGTTAAATTCTATGTAATTTAAATTGCTTTTATATTTTGGACCAATGTAAAGGGCATGTTTCCTCCTATTGGTGAGTGTCCTATTTAGTTTAGACATGAATGATGTAAGGATATATTTTCATCCTTGGATGGGTGTCCATTTATTTGATTTGTTTGGACATTGCTTTGATTTTAATATAATGATGCTTTATTTTAATTGTTGCATGTAGTATGGATAATATTGTTATATTGAAGAAATTTATAATATTAAGACATGCCAAGGAGGCCGGTTCCAATGAGCCGGGCGTTGTGGGGGTGCTGGGCCATTTCTCACCTTTCCCACACGTACCCAACTTTTCGAACCCATTAGGTGGTTGGAGATTCCTTAGGAATCGAGTTATCCACACATTTCTTTTTCCCGGCCCGTCCGGGTGGCGACTCCATTTTCTCCGGACTTAGGCTGTGTTCTTTAAGGCCCTGAGCCTAAACAGTGCCGAAGTTGCAAGAACCATTCCACTGGGAGTGGGGGCAAAAATCTCGGCTCACACAAAATATCAAAATCCCTAATTTTCTCAAAACCCAATAAAGTAAACCCTAGTTTTCCCAAACCCTAAATTCTTAAAGCATCAAAACTTTATGACAAGTTCATCAACAACCTAAACCCTAATTCTCAAAACCTCAAAATTTTATGACAAATAAATCTAAACCCTGAAACCATAATCCATTAAACCTAAAATCACAATCCAGTAAACATGAATTATAAACCTAATGTCTTAAGATTCCAAAACTCTAATTTGATGATGTTAGCCCTAAACCCTAATTTGATTAACCTAAATCATTACCACTTTCTTAAATTTATAAAACCCTAATCCATTCCAAATTTTCAAAATCCTCACAGTAGCCTAAATAATAATAATAATAATTCCAAAAATCCTCAAAATCCTAAATGTCTAAATTGAGGCATAAACCTAAATTTATATCTTTACTTGCTTTATTTAATTTTAGATTTGATTATGTAGTTTAGTATATGTTTTGATGGTTGATTTATTTATTATTATGATTATTATTTGTTTATTTTGGTATTAAAATTGTAAGAGGTATGTTTTCACTTTATGGATACCTCATTAATTAATTTTCATGTAATTTAAATTGCTTTTATATTTTGGACCAATATAAAGGACATGTTTCCACCTTTCAGTGGATATCCTATTTAGTTTAGACATGAACAATGTAAGGACATGTTTCCATCCTCAGATGGGTGTCCATTTATTTGCTTTGTTTGGATATTGCTTTGATTTTAATAGAATGATGCTTTATTTTAATTGTTACATGTAATATGGATAATTTTATTATATTTAAGAATTTTATAATATTAAGACCTGCAAAGGAGGTCGGTTCAAATAAATCGGGCTTTGTGGGGGTGCTGGGCCATTTCTCACCTTCCCCACACGTACCCAACTTTTCGAACCCATTAGGGGGTTGGGGATTCCTTAGGAATAAAGTCATCCACCCCTTTCTTTTTCCCGGCCTGTCCGGGTGGCGACTCCATTTTTTTCGGGCTTAGGCCCGTATTCTCTAAGGCCCTGAGCCTAAATAGTGCCGAAGTCGCAAGAACCATTTCACCGGGAGTGGGGGCAAAAATCTCCGCTCACAGTGGCAACTCCACTAGGGATAAGAGAAGTTGATTCCGTTGGTCTTTATATTATTCTATTCTTTCTTATCATGATATTATCCATTGCATCATATTAGATTGCATCGTGTGTGTGAGGTAGGACGCCTGTGTTACCCGTGTTGTGTTATGTAAGGGATACCATACTTTCACTCAAGGTATGGAGATCGAGCATGGCATAACCACTCATAGCCTCGTACCATTTGGTATATACTTGCTATGAGAACCTAAGCCTTTTAACCCAAAGACTAAATCTCATGTAATTGGTCTAGTTACTTTCCTTAGGTTTTTACCTCAAATGCTTGTTGTTTAACTATGGTTAATTTATCTAAGCTTAAATCATGGCTTATTTGGTTTGTTATTTTTCTAATATGACCTACATATATTGTAAGCTCAAAATAAATTTTTCTTTAATGTCCAAAAGACCAAAGCTATTTTCAAAACTTTAAAATGGTCTTTGGACATAAAACTTTTCTAAAAACAAATCAAAAATTCATTTTCTCAAGACTCAAATACAAAGCCCAAAATCCATTTTTTCTAAAATCTTTTTACAATGGGCTTAGAAACAAAATTATTTTCATCCAACCTTTTTCTTACAAAGGGTTTGCAAATTATTTAGGTCAATTGCGAAATATCAAAAATCAATTGTGAGCCTAGTTTATACTAAGAGTTATTAATCATGGGCTTGTTTTTGGTATGAACCACTAGTTACTTTTTTAAGTGAGAAATCTATTTATAATAAACCTCTTAATTTAGTTTTAATCCAAAATAGCATAAAAGCTACTATAGTTGGATAAATGGATTAAAACCTAATTAATGGGAATTATCATGAACCGATTTCTATTTTGAAAATATAACTATTGTTTGAAACGTCCGAGGGAATTATTAAAAAAATAAGATATCCCATGTTGGTATTTTGTTAACCATATACCTAGGAAAAGAGACTCGCCATTCGTGTGTGGATGTTATAAGGTTGGAAGGGACGTTCTACTTATCTTTGTTGATTGTTTGTGCATACATGAATACATACATTTGCATCTCATATCATTGATCGTTTCTGGCTCACAGTACTGGATTACAACAATTCAAAAGCTTACGACAATCCGAACTACGCTGGAGATGAAGAATGTAGTAGCAAATCAATCACGGTGGTGTGAGCGGGGATTTTCGCCCCCACTCCTAGTGGAATGGTTCTTGCGACTTCTGTACTGTTTAGGCTCGGGGCCTTAGAGGACATGGACCTAAGTCCGGAGAAAATGGAGTCGCCACCATACGGGCCGGGAAAAAGAAAGGGGTGGATGACTCGATTCCTAAGGAATCCACAACCCCCTAATGGGTTTAAAAAGTTGGGTACGTGTGGGGAAGGTGAGAAATGGCCCAGCACCCCCACAACGCCCTGTTCATTGGAACCGGCCTCCTTTACAGGTCTTAATATTATAAAATTCTTAAGTATAATAACATTATCCATACAACACACAATAATTAAAAGAAAGCATCAATATATTAAAATCAAAGCAATGTCCAAACAAAGCAAATAAATGGACACCCATCCAAGGATGGAAACATGTCCTTACATCACATGCCTAAATAGGACACCCACCAAAAGATAGAAACATGCCCTTTACATAGGTTCTAAAATAGAAAAGCAAATTAAATTACATGATGTTTAACCAATGAGGTACCCACCAAGTGGAAACATACCTCTTACAACTTTAGGAAATCTAAATTAATTGATAAAAGTAAATAATCATTCATCATAAATAAATCATTCATCAAAGCTATTAATCAAAATAGAAAATAAACATCCATCCATGATAAATTAAATAAATCAAGTATTGAAATTAAATAAATTAAAGCATAAGAAATAAATCAAAGCATAATCAAGTATGAAATTGAATAAAGCAAATAAAAGTCCAATTATGGCTACTGTGACTTTTTATGGAATTAAAATAAATTAGGGTTTTATGTTTTAAAGGGTTGGTAATACTCTTTGATTAAAAAAATTAAGATTTGAATGATGATATCATGAAACTAGGGTTTTAAACACTTTAAAATACTCTAATTTGTGATTTTTGGTTATTGGGTTCTTAAGCTACTGTGTAAAATTTAGGTTTTTAGGTTTTTATGTTTTTTAATGTTTTAAAAGGATTAGGGTTCATAAAAATTAGGGTTTAAGGTTTTAAAAGGGTTATTGTTCATTATTTTGGGTTTAAAAGTTGAATTTTGAATTTTAGGATTTAGAAGTAGGGTCACGGGTGGTGAATAATTTTTAGGGTTTTAGAAATCAATTTGATAATTTCATGAAATTTTATGAATTTAAACAAATAAATTAAAGTTTTTATAAGTAGAAAAGATGTTTTAGAAGACTTTTTGAATGAAATAGAACCTACTCTAAGATTTTAAAAGAAGCAGAATTTACATCTTAGTTTTGTTGAAAAATATGTTCAATTAGAGTTTTAAGGTTTTTAAGAAGAAAAAATAACAATTTTAAGCCTTTTGGAAGATAAACCAATGAAATAAGGTTTTTTTTGGCTTTAGAAAAACTAAATTAAAGTTCAAAGGTTTTTAGTTTTGATTTCATAGATTTGCTACTGTGTAAAAAAAACAATTAAAGAAAATTAATTAACACATACCTTCTTTTGATAATTTCTCCAAAAACAATTCTTCTTGGATGAACTAGCTCCAAAGACAAGCTTTTTTTCCTTTGAATCCTCTAAATCGTGCTACTGCTGTTCCAGAAAAAAGTTGAATTGAATTTCTTCTTTTCCTTCCTTGATTTGGTTCAAATTTTCCAAACTACTCTTGGATTTTTGCCTCCCCTTTTTTAATTGCCTTTGGTCCTTATTTATAGTGGTTTGAGGTTGTTTATTCCTAATTAGCTAAGGTAAGTAATATTAATAAAAAAAAAAGAAACCAAAACCTAATTGGATTAGGTTTCGAAAAATTTGCGCTGCTGAAAAAAATTATGCCGTAGAAATCTGCGGCAACGCGCGCGGAGCGGGCCCGTAAGCTATTTCGCAGGCAAAAAATTTCTGTGTGAGAAATAGCACAGTGATTTCGCCCGCAGGAATTTCCTGCTGGTGAAATACCCACGGGCCAGCACGACGATTTTTTCGTCGTCGATTTTTCCGACTCCGATTTTTATTTTTATTTTTATTTGTTTATTTCTATTTTTTATTAAAAAAAATTAGATACTAAAGCAAAAATTATTTAATAAAAATTATTTTGGACCAATTAGACAACAAAAATCATTTTAGACTAAATAAAACATATTGGACCGGATTGTTTCAAAAATTAAGGGTCTACAGTTTGCCCCCTGCTTGAATGATCTGAAACCTTAGTGAAAGAGAGTGAAAAGCAATAAGACTTAATTTTTGATGAAACGGTTGAGGTTTTGGGTTTTGGACCCGGTTCGAGTTCTGGACTTAAGGATAATTCTAGGTTTTGGACCTAAGGAAAATTTGGATTTTGGACCCGGTTCGAGTTCTGGACTCAATGATAATTCTAGGTTCTGGACCTAAGGAAAATTTGGGTTCTGGACCCAGTTCGAGTTCTGGACTCAAGGATAATTCTAGGTTCTCGACCTGAAGAAAATTTGGGTTCTTGACCCAGTTCGAGTTCTGGACTCAAGGATAATTCTAGGTTCTGGACCTAAGGAAAATTTGGGTTTTGGACCCGATTCGAGTTCTGGACTCAAGGGAGATTCTAGGTTCTGGACCTAAGGAAAATTTGGGTTCTAGACTCGGTTTGAGTTTTGGACTCAAGGATAATTCTAGGTTCTGGACCTAAGGAAAATTTCGGTTTTGGACTCGGTATTGGGTACTTGGACCCGAGATTGATTTGATTTGGGTACTTGGACCCGAGATTGATTTGATTTGGGTACTTGGACCCGAGATTGATTTAATTTGGGTACTTGGACCTGGGTTTGGGTTCTTGGACCCGAGATTGATTTGATTTGGGTACTTGGACCCGAGAATGGGTACTTGGACCCGAGCTTGGGTACTTGGACCAGAGAATGGGTGCTTGGATCCGAGATTAAGTTTGACTGACCTTTTATCATTTGAGAAGTCTGACTGCTCCGGCTATTTTATGCATTGTGATTCTTCACCATCAAAATGGATCTTCATCCTTTGAGATCGGGTCTTCACCCTTAAAAATGGATCTTCATCCTTTGAGATCGGGTCTTCACCCTTGAAAATGGATCTTTATCCTTTGAGATCGGGTTTTCACCCTTGAAAATGGATCTTCATCCTTTGAGATCGGGTTTTCACCCTTGAAAATGGATCTTCATCCTTTGAGATCGGGTCTTTACCCTTGAAAATGGATCTTCATCCTTTGAGATCGGGTCTTGACCCTTGAAAATGGATCTTCATCCTTTGAGATCGGGTCTTCACCCTTGAAAATGGATCTTCATCCTTTGAGATCGGGTTTTTACCATTGAAAATGGATCTTCATCCTTTGAGATCGGGTCTTCTTTGTTCTTTAAAGATGGGAGTGACACGCCCAGTGGCTTGGCCGTGTCCCCTGGGTGTGTCAGCTTCTGTGTTTTTTCTTTGGTTCTTCTTTATTCTTGGCTTAGGATGGCACATGGCCAAGCTTGTGGCCGTGTTGCTTGCCAGTGTCACCTACTGCTTCCCTTCTCACTTTGCTTGGTCTTTCTTGGCTTTGCCCTTTAGGTGAGACACGACCAGTGGCTTGATCGTGTCTCCTGCCCGTGTCATGTTCTGCCAAGATTTCCTTTGAGGTGACACGGCCAAGCTTGATTTGGCTTGGCCATGTCTTGCTTGATCCATGTTTTCCTTGTTTTGATCTTCCAAGGGAGTTTTTGCACTTTAACCACTTTTCCCTTGCAACTGCTTTTCCTTTTTTCTCCAATTTTGATTGGATCTTATATCCTCTCCTTGCCCCCCCAAGGATTTTTTTCTTTCATGCAAGCTTTGATTGATGTTTTTCTTGTCTAGTTCTTTGCATAAGCACACATTTCTTCTCTTTGCAAAGTGACTGGGGCTTCCACAAGCGAATAGGCTTTCCATGCCCCCTTGATTTAATATCTTCTTTTGATTCTTTAATTCGTAGGGTGTTTGCTGTTCATTAAGACAAGAAAGTGCGATGTAATATGCTCATGTATGCATGATATGCATGAATAATACTTATAGTCATTCCATCGACTCATAGACCGAGGTGATTAGTAGAAGTGTTCTCATTGGTTCCTTTTTGACGCTCGTTCAAGTCTCGCATTGAAATGATCAAAAGCTTTGCATTTGGCTTTTATCTTCAAGATGTTGAAAACATGAGTGGTGGAGACCCTAAGCAGCAGAGTCAGGGATGTATCCATTTCAAACTATGTTTCAGCTTGTTAGTTTCTTCATGACCTTGCCAATAATCAATTCAACATACTTCCCTTAACTTGAAGGCTTTGTATGACAAAACACTTTTTTTTCTTTTTTTTTGAATTTTGATTTTGAAATCAAATGTTGGCTTTGCCAAATCGATGTCAATGTACCTCAGGACTTGATTTTTCCAAATTAATATATCTATAACATGACAACCCTAGTTACCGTACTAAACTCGGGAATCATCTCTATTTAAGCAAGAACTGTTGCACTTCAGATAGGCACATACGCATTGCTTGGCCAAAGGTCTCATTTGAGTTTAAATATTGTCTATCTCATATGCATACTTATCCAAACTATCTCCACTAATAGACTCTACCTACCAAGAGAGATCAACAGGTCTTTGATAGGCTTGAAACGGGGTCTATAAGGGACATGGGTTAAAGTGGAGTCCATTTTGAGATTGGAGCTGGTTTGACACAATGGACAAACCCTCACACTACAAATTTCTTGTTGGAACTTTAAATAGTTGGGAGCAATATTTCTAGACTCCAAATTCCTTCTATCTTCTTGGCATTAATTTGGATTTTGATTAGGATAGTTTTTACCCTTGTAAAAAGTTTAAGACCCAAATCAGTTTCTTTTCTTCTTTTCCCTTTTTTCCTCTTTATTTTTCTTACTCTTCCCTTTTCTTTCTCTTTCCTTACTCTTCCCTTTCTTTTATCATTTTGTCCTTCTTTCTTGTAGGACTATCAAGTACAGAACTTTCAAGAACTGGATGGTCTTCCTCCTTTTTCTTTGATTTTGATTGAATCTTTAGTTGTGTTGGGACCAATTCAAGTCAATTCATAAAATGGAAGCCTTTTGTTGTCTTAGGTAAAAGAGAACTCAGTTGGCTTTTTGAACCACTTTTTAGATTTTAACTTTCTTCCTTTTTTTTGTTTTTCTTTTGTTTTCTTCTTTTTTCTCTTTTGTTTTGTTTTTTTAGCTCTAAAAAGAGTTGTCTTGGTTTGTACTAACTTGGGCTTCCAATAATGGATAAGTGGAGTAACATAAATCTTCTTTAATAGGGATAAATCATTTGTTACTCTGATGTTTATTTTGATATATTAGAGATATTAGGAAAACTTCAACTACCCTTATGGTTTTGAGAACATCAACTATCCTTATGATCTTGAGAACTTCAACTATCTTCATGGTCTTGAGAACTTCAACTATCTTCATGGTCTTGAAACTTCAACTATCCTCATGATCTTGACTAATCATTGCTTCTTTGATCTTCTTGCCTATTCATCTTAGTAATCATAAGACTTGTCAAAAGTATCACAACAGCTCAGGGTAGGTTATTAGGGTTTGTAAGCCAATAAAAAGAAAGCTAAAATTTTATGAAGGCTCAAAGGGACAACTAGGGATTGATATTTAATTGGGTGGATACTAGTTGTTGGCTAACCAAACAATGCCTAGATCATTTCTCTCTTAAATAAGCAAAGTTCAATTTCGCCTTAAAAGTTTGTCAAAGAATATTCTAAGACTGACTAAGACCTAGACAAAGGTAATTATGCAGGAGCCCTCTCTAAGTAAGCATACACAACTCAATGATATAGAGCCATTCCCTCACCTAGTAAAGTCATTCAAGTCATGATGCATAAATATATTAATTCATGAATTATCAAGCTAGATTCCTCATTGGTCGAGCACCAAAATGAACAAAGACTAACAAAAATTTTGATGAAAGTAATTTATTCAAACAACTTTAAATTTGAAAAACACAATAGTTCCAAAATATTAAATAAAGTAAGATTGAAAAGCAACATTCAAGCTAAGGAAAGTTCATTGAGTTAGGCTTCTTTTCCTTTCACATCTTCAACATTCCCATCTTGACAAGAGGATAAAACAAAATCTTCTTCCAATCCTTTTCCCACCATAAAGGTTGCTGGAGGTGGCACTCTTCCAAATTTAGGCAAAGGGTTGTCTTTGGTATTGGGCTTATCCGGCTTGGGTAGCTTGCCACTATCAATCAAATCTTGGATCTCATGCCTTAATCGAGTACACCTATCAGTCTCATGTCCTTGAGTATGATGAAATTGACAAAAAGCCTTAGTATCAAATTTTGAGGTAATGGACTAGGTAAAGGTCGAGGAGCCAATGGTTGTAACAACCCTTTCTTTTGTAGCTTATCGAAGACCCAAGACAAAGGCTTCCCCAGATCTAAAAATTGCCTTCTATTTGCTTGACCGGTTACATTAACATCAACTTCTTTTTATGTGCTTTGATTGTTAGGCTGGTTGTTCCCTTTCTCATTTCCTTCTTATTGAAAAGCGATTCTTCTCCCTTTCCCACTCTTCAATTTGTAGACCAGCTTGGAGAAGATCTTTGAAATTACGGATGAGTGTGTGAGACATCCTCTCACAAAGATTAGGTAACACTCCTCTCACAATCATCCTTATTTGATCGGATTCATCGGGCCTCTTTTTGAGTAAAGCGGCCTTGTTTCTCCATCGCTTCACATAGTCCACAAAATTCTCATTTGGCCTTTGTCTAATGGACTCCACTTCCATTAAAGTAACTTCTAACTCAACATTATATTCGTATTGTTGGATGAAGGCTTTGTAAAGTAGATCCCAACTCTTTTGTGTTCCATCATCTAAGGTATTGAACCAATTTTGGACAACAGGGTCCAATGAGAGCATAAAGTACCTTACGGTTTGAGCCTTAGTAGCTCGGGCAGATTGCATGGCAGTGATATACTGCTTCACATGAAGAGGGGATTTTCGGTGCTATTGTACTTAGCAAAGGAAGACATCTTGAATTTATAAGGGACCTCTTCATTTTGTTCAAATAGTTTGTCGATCTCAGACATCTCTTCGGTTTTCAACTTCTTCTCAAATTTCTTTTCTAAATCAGCAATCATCTTTTCAACATCGGATGTCTCGGTCTTTTCAATAGTTGCCTTCTCAACAGCCTTCGGTTCTTTCTTCTTTTCTTGAACCTCTTGATATTATTGAGCCCAATCATCATCATCATCATCATCAATGATCACCTTTTCATCATCAAAAACCACTTCACTAATTTTGGTCTTCCCTTTGTCCTTTGGTTTCTTAGTGCTAGCAAATGCCTCGGCATGGTTCTCTAAGATTGCAGTCAATTGGTTCTTCATAGTCTCAGCTAAGGCCTCTTTGATTTCTTCCATCTTGGCATTGAGGGCCTCATCCACCATCCTTTGAATTTGTTTGATCTCCATTGTTTTTGGTGAGCAAGTGATTGAGTCGTTGCTAGATACTTCGTCTCCGGCATAGGTCGGATTGTTGTAAGCTTTTGAACTATCGTAATCTAGGGCTGTAGCCAGAGAGGATCAATGATATCAGATGCAAATGTATGCATGTATGCATAAACAATCAACAAATAAGGATAAATAGGACGTTCCTTCCAGCCTTATAACATCCACACATGAATGGCAAGTCTCTTTTCCTAGGTATATGGTTAACAAAATACCAACATGGGGTATCTTACTTTTGAATAATTCCCTCGGACGTTTCAACCAATAGTTATATTTTCGAAAATGGGAATCAATCCATGATAATTCCTATTAATTAGGTTTTAATCCATTCAACCAACTATAATAGCTTTTATGCTATATTTGATTAAAACTAAATTAAGAGGTTTATTATAGATAGATTTCTCACTTGAAAAAGTAACTAATGATTCATGCCAAAAACAAGCCCATGGTTAATTTATTCTTAGTGTAAACTAGGCCCACAATTGATTTTTGGTATTTCATAATTGATCTAAGTATTTTTGCAAGCTCTTCGTAAAAAATGGTTGGGTGAAAATAATTTTGTTTCTAAGCCCATTGTAAAAGATTTTAGAAAAATGGATTTTGGGCTTAGTATTTGGGCCATGGGCCAAAGAATTTATTTATTTTTTAGAAAAGTATTATGTCCAAAGACCATCTTGAAAAATTTTAAAAATAGTTTTGGTCTTTTAGATTTTAAAGAAAAATTTATTTTGAGCTTACAATATACTTAGGTCATATTAGAAAAAGAACAAACCAAATAAGCCATGATTTAGACTAAGATAAACTAACCATAGTCAAACAACATCCATTTGGGGTAAAACCTAAGGAAAGTAACTAGGCCAATTACATGAGCTTTAGTCTTTGGGTTAAAAGGCTTAGGTTTCCATAGCAAGTATATACCAAATGGTACTAGGCTATGAGTGGTTATGCCATGCTCGATCTTCATACCTTGAGTGAAAGTATGGTATCCCTTACATAACATAACACGGGTAACACGGGCGTCCTAACTCACGCACACGATGCAATCTAAGATGATGCAATGGATAATATCATTATAAGAAAGAATAGAAAAGCAAATTAAATTACATGATGTTTAACCAATGAGGTACCCACCAAGTGGAAACATACCTCTTACAACTTTTGGAAATCTAAATTAATTGATAAAATTAAATAATCATTCATCATAAATAAATCATTCATCAAAGCTATTAATCAAAATAGAAAATAAACATCCATCCATGATAAATTAAGTAAATCAAGTATTGAAATTAAATAAATTAAAGCATAAGAAATAAATCAAAGCATAATCAAGTATGAAATTGAATAAAGCAAATAAAAGTCCAATTATGGCTACTGTGACTTTTTATGGAATTAAAATAAACTAGGGTTTTATGTTTTAAAGGGTTGGTAAGACTCTTTGATTAAAAAAATTAAGGTTTGAATGATGATATCATGAAACTAGGGTTTTAAACACTTTAAAATACTTTAATTTGTGATTTTTGGTTATTGGGTTCCTAAGCTACTGTATAAAATTTAGGATTTTATGTTTTTATATTTTTTAAAGTTTTGAAAGGATTAGGTTCATAAAAATTAGGGTTTAAGGTTTTAAAAGGGTTAGTGTTCATTATTTTGGGTTTAAAAGTTGAATTTTGAATTTTAGGATTTAGAAGTAGGGTCACGGGTGATGAATAATTTTTAGGGTTTTAGAAATCAATTTGATAATTTCATGAAGTTTTATGAATTTAAACAAATAAATTAAAGTTTTTATAAGTAGAAAAGATGTTTTAGAAGACTTTTTGAATGAAATAGAGCCTACTTTAAGATTTTAAAAGAAGCAGAATTTACATCTTAGTTTTGTTGAAAAATATGTTCAATTAGAGTTTTAAGGTTTTTAAGAAGAAAACATAACAATTTTAAGCCTTTTGGAAGATAAACCAATGAAATAAGGTTTTTTTTTGGCTTTAGAAAAACTAAATTAAAGTTCAAAGGTTTTTAATTTTGATTTCATAGATTTGCTACTGTGTAAAAAAAATAATTAAAGAAAATTAATTAACACATACCTTCTTTTGATGATTTCTCCAAAAATAATTTTTCTTGGATGAACTAGCTCCAAAGACAAGCTTTTTTTTGTCTTTGAATTCTCTAAATCATGCTACTGCTATTTCAGAAAAAAGTTGAATTGAATTTCTTCTTTTCCTTCCTTGATTTGGTTTCAAATTTTCCAAACTACTCTTGGATTTTTACCTCACCTTTTTGAATTGCCTTTGGTCCTTATTTATAGTGGTTTGAGGTTGTTTATTCCTAATTAGCTAAGGTAAGTAATATTAATAAAAAAAAGAAACCAAAACCTAATTGGATTAGGTTTTGAAAAATTTGCGTCGAAAAATTTGCGCTGCCGAAAAAAATTCTGCGGCAGCGCGCGAGGAGCGGGCCCGTAAGCTATTTCGCAGGTAGAAAATTTCTGCGTGCGAAATATAGCTGGGCTATTTCACAGGTAAAAAATTTCTGCATGCGAAATAGCACAGTGATTTCGCCTGCAGGAATTTCCTGCGGGCCCGTCGACGATTTTTTTGTAGACGATTTTTTTGTAGCCGATTTTTTTGACTCCGATTTTTATTTTTTGATTTTGATTTTTTGATTTCTATTTTTTATTAAAAAAATTAGATACTAAAGCAAAATTTATTTAATAAAAATTATTTTGGACCAATTAGACAACAAAAATCATTTTAGACTAAATAAAACTTATTGGACTGGATTGGGTCAAAAATTAAGGGTCTACAGGTGGATCACGCCCTCAATGCCAAGATGGAAGAAATAAAAGAGGCCCTAGTTGAGACCATGAAGAACTAATTGACTGCGATTTTATAAAATCATGCCGAAGCATCCATTAGCACTAAGAAGCCAAAGGACAAAGGGAAGGCTAAAGTTGGTAAAGTGGTTTTTGATGATGATAAGGTGATCATTGATGATGATTATGATTGGGCTCAATACTTTCAAGATCCTCATGACAAGAAGAAAGAATCGAAGATTGTTGAAAGATCAGCTATAGAGAAAACTAAGACTTTTGATGTTGAAAAGATGATTGTGGATTTAGAAAAGAAATTTGAGAAGAAGCTGAAAATCGAAGAAATGTCCGAAGTTGACAAATTATTTGAGCTAGATGAAGAAGTTCCGTGCAAGTTCAAGATGCCATCCTTTGCAAAGTTTGATGAAACCAAAAATCCTCACCTCCATGTGAAGCAGTATATCACTGCCATGCAGTCCGCCTGAGCTACTAAGGCTCAAACTCTAAGGTACTTCATACTCTTATTATATCCTGTTATCCAAAATTTGTTCAATACCTTAGAATTTTGTGGACTATGTGAAAAGATTGAGAAATAAGGCCGCTTTGCTCAAGAAAAGGCCCGATGAATCCGATCAAATAAGGATGATTGTGAGAGGGGTGTTGCCTAGTCTTCGTGAAAGGATGTCTCATACACTCATCCGTGATTTCAAAGATCTCCTCCAAGATGGTCTGCAAATCAAAGAATGTAAAAGAGAGAAGAACCATTTTTCAACAAGAAGGAATGAGAAAGGAAACTATCAGTCTGGTAACCAAAGCATGCAAAAGGCAGTCGGTGTTAATGCTACTAGCCAAGGAACAAGGAGGCAGTTTTCAGAATTGGGGAAACCGATGTCTTGGGTTCTCAATAAGCTTCAAAGAAAGGGATTGTTACAACCCTTAAATCCTCGTCCTTTGCCTAACCCTCTCCCACCTAATTTCGACACTAAAGCATTTTATCAGTTTCATCAAATGCAAGGGCATGACACGGATAGATGTGTGAGGTTGAGGCATGAGATCCAAAATTTGATTGATAGTAGAAAGTTGTCGGAGCCCAATAATCCGAACACCAAAGACAATCCATTACCAATGTTCAATAGTGTACCACCACCGGCCACCTTCATGATTGGAGGAGGTTTGCATGAAAGTTTTGTCATGTCTTCTTTCCAAGATGTGGGTAGAGACGCAACCAAAGAAGAAGAGATATTTGGCAAAATTAAAAAGCTATGGTGGGTAAAGAAGTAGCAATTTGTGTTGTGAATAGGTTTTGGGATTCAAGCGATAATGATGATGATCTTGTATCTAAGAAAGAGGAATGGACCTGGTCCGAGCCCGAAGAAGATGAGGTAATGAACACTAGATTTGGTAAGCCTTATGCAAGGCCATCGCCTAAGGAAGTAGAAGTTTATAAAGGACAGGAAGTTGAAATAGGGAATAAAGAATAGGAAGATGATACCGTGCTCAAGCAATTGAAAAGAACTTAAGCAAGTGTTAGCATTTGGGATTTATTGGCTACTTCTAAAAAGCATCGAGAAAATATGGCCAAGGCCTTAGCTAGCATGCCAATTTCCACATCCATAATACCGGAGGAGCTGATCGACATCATAAAAATTGGGGGAGTAATGAAATGTGAAGATATTCAAGAGAAGAGCGAAGTTAATATGGGAGCGGTATCTTTCTCAGATGCGGATTTACCGAAAGAGGGGAGAGATCACATCTGTCATCTCTTTATCAAAATATAAATTAAAGGAAAAAGGACTCCATGTGTAATGGTTGATGATGGGTCCACCATAAATGTTTGCCTACTTAAAATATTGCCAAAACTAGCCATGTCAACAAGGGATCTAAACCCTACTGAGGTAACCATTCGGGCTTATGACAACACTAAGAGACATGCTGAAGGAACTTTCAAAGCTGCTGTCAAGGTTGGTCTAATTGAATCTATTGTTGAATTTGTTGTTTTGGACATACCTGTTACCTTTGCCTTACTCTTGGGACGACCATATCCTCTTGGTGGAGTTCCTTCCACCCTTCATCAAAAGATCAAGTTCCCTAACGGAGATGAGACATTGGTCATCGAGGCCGAAGATAATGAGGTTGTTAATGCTCTAATGATTGAGAGACCTCTCAATGGTTTCCATGTAGCTACAATTTTTGATGATGAAGTAGTGGACTCCAAAGTCTTAAACATGATGAAGAGCATGAACTACCTTCCCGGAGCTGGTCTTGGAAAGGGCAAGGCCTGTTTGATAAAGCTTCTAGATTTCAAAACTCAAGCCTCCAAGAAAGGGTTGGGATATGATGAAGTCAACAAACATGTCCAGCCAAAGAAGAATAAGAAGATGAGCTTTCCGCCACTTGAAAGAATCTTTGTTAAAGCTCCAGACATGGGACCACTTCAAGAAAAGCCTAAGGCAATCATGTCCATGGGAAAGCTGATCCTGGGTTTTGAAATTTTTGCAGATGTTACCGAGCTAGTGGAGCAAGTGAAGAAAGAGCTCACCCTGCCAGCCAACAAGGAGTCCAATCTGGAAGAAAAGAAGGAAGCTATCCCGAAAGCTAAGAAGACTCCGGAGGAGATTGCTGCCCTGGTTGAAGAGAAGTTTGAAGACATTTTGCCTTATGATTTTGAGAACAATGATTTTAATTTTGATTTTAATTTGTCTACTTTGTATGAGGATGATGATGTTTTCTTTTCTAAAATGAATGCAATAAAGTCTGATTTTGCATACTTGTGTGATGTTTCTCCTGATGGTTGCATACATTCAAATAGCAGTTATATTAGCATCTTTAATATTAATTTTGTTGACACACAATCATTAAATTTGGGAACAATAAAAAATCCTACAAACATTAGCATAGCATCCGACCTTACTCCTGATGAGAGAGAGAGAGATTTGAAAAAATATTCAAAAAATATGAAGAAGCATTTGCTTGGTCTTATGAGGATATGCCTGGAATAGATCGAGACATAGCTGAACATCTTATTCCTACTTACACTCACATGAAACCTGTCAAACAAAAGCTTAGGTGATTATGACCTAAGTGGGCTGAATTGGTTAAAGAAGAGGTCACTAAACAAATACAAGTAAAGTTACTTAAAGTGATAGAATATCCAGATTGGCTAGCCAACATAGTACCCATGCCAAAGAAAGATGGAAGAATAAGGGTCTGTGTGGACTATAGAGATTTAAATAAGGCTTCCCCTAAAGATGATTTTCCTTTACCTCATATAGATGTTCTCATTGATAGTGCAGCCTCTAGAGTGCTACACTCATTTGTAGATGGATTTTTCGGATACAACCAAGTGTTAATGGCCCAAGAGGATAAAACCAAAACTGCTTTCATTACTACATGGGGCATATTTTGTTATAGGGTGATATCGTTCGACTTAAAGAATGCTAGAGCAACCTACCAACAGATGGCCACCACACTATTTCATGACACGATGCACAAAGAAGTTGAAGTATATGTTGATGATATGATGGTGAAATTGGATACAAGGGAACAACACTTCTAAAACTTGGAATTATTCTTCGATATAACATTGAAATATAAGTTAAGATTAAACCCGAAGAAGTGTGTGTTCGGGGTTACCTCAGGCAAATTGTTGGGACATGTGATTGGTTCGAATGACATTGAGATTGATCCTGACAAGATTAAAGTAATCAGGGATATGCCAGCCCCTAAGACAGAGAGAGAAGTTTGGGGATTCATTGGTAAATTACAAAACATTAGCAGATTCATATCAAAGCTCACAACAATCTGTGAGCCTATCTTCAAATTGCTTAAAAAGAATCAGCCGGTCCTATGGAATGAAGAGTGTCAAAAGGCCTTTGAGCGAATAAAAGAGTATTTATTGAATCCACCTATTTTAAAACCACCTAAACCCGGTAAACCCTTGTTACTATACTTAGCAGTAGAAGAAGAGTCAATAGGAGCCATGCTAGCCCAAGTAGATGAGTCAGGGATTAAGCATGCAGTTTACTATTTGAGTAGAAAGCTCCTACCTTATGAAATTAAGTATAGTATCATTGAAAAGACCTGTATAGCTGTGGTTTGGTCTTCTAAGAAGTTGTGACATTACTTTCAATCTCATAGTGTGCAAGCAATTTCCAGGTTAGATCCAATGAAGTACTTAAGGGAGACACCCTCTTTGATTGGAAAGTATGGTCGATAGTTGATAATATTGGAAGAATTTGAGATTGAGTATGTAACCAGAAAAACAATCAAAGATAGAGTAGTGGCAGAATTTCTGGCCCAACAACCATTACCGGATAATGAAGAGGTAGTCTTGGAATTTTCGGATGAACATTTAGAGGCAATTAAAGTACAAGGGTGGAAAATATATTTTGATGGAGCAGTAAATAGGAAAGGAGCAGGTTTGGGAGTCATACTAGAATCTCCTGAAGGGGAACTTATCCCTTTAGACAAAAAGTTAAAATTCAGGGCAACCAAAAATATGGTGGAGTACGAAGCATGTATCTTTGGTTTGGAAACCCTAATGATTATGAAGGTGGATAAGGTGGAAGTTTTTGACGATTCATTGCTAGTAGTATCCCAAGTAAATGGAGAGTGGGAGTTGAAAGAAGAGAAATTAAAACCATACCACCATTACTTGACCATGATGAAGAAGAACTTTAAGGAGTGCAGGTTTATACACCTAGCAAAAGAAGAAAAATAGATGGCTGATGCCCTAGCCACATTGGCTCCGCTATGGGAAAATCATGTCAACTTATTCCTCAAGCCTCTAATTTTGACCAGTTCATCAACTCCTTGCTATGAATATGAGACAATCATGAAAACTGATACAAACCATGATGCGTGGTATGATATTATAAGACAATTTTTAGAGGAAAGGGAATACCCGTTGGGGGCAACAAAGAAAGAAAGAAGAGCCATAAGGCGGTGGTCTTTGCAATACATCACCTTTCATGGAGAGTTATATCAAAGATGGCCTGATGGGGTTGCATTTGAGATGTTTGAGGAAGCCTGAAGTGGAGCATATCATGTTAGAAATACATGCAGAAATTTGTGGTCCGCACATGAGTGGTTTGGCCTTAGTTAAGTAGACAATTTGACAAGATTACTACTGGTTGGCCATGGAGAGAGATTGTATTGAGTTCGTAAAGAAGTGCCAACAATGTCAGATGCATGGTAATTTGAATCACATGACTCCTGAAGAATTGCATTCTATGTCTTCACCCTGGCCCTTTGCCACTTGGGGTATCGACATTATAGGAGAGAGACATCCGACAGCCTCAAACGATTACTGTTTCATTGTAGTAGCAATAGATTTTTTTTTCAAAATGGGTCGAAGCTGAATCCTTCAACAAACTTGGCACAAGTCAAATGGCTAGATTTATTGAAAAGAACCTCATATGTAGGTATGGGGTCCCACACAGTGTGATATCAAACAATGGGGTACAGTTTCAAGAAGCAGTTAAGGACTTATTTTCGAAGTACCAAATCCATCATCACCTATCTTCTCCTTATAGACCAAAGGCTAATGGTGCGGTAGAAGCAACAAACAAGACAATTAGGCAGATCCTGTCCAAGATGACCAAGGCACACAGGGACTGGTCAGAGATACTTCCTTTTGCTTTGTGGGAATATAGAACAAGTATGCGAATGGTGCGCATCGCACTACGCTATAGCAATACCGCAAGTGCACGGGTCACCCAAGTAATATAGTAGTGAGTGAGTTATCGTTCTACTGGGACAAGGCCAAGTACTAGTTCAAACCTTAACCGTTGTTTAGCAAATTAATAGTTGTGTGATGTTTTGTAATTAAAAACAACTAATTTAATAACTGAAAGTAAAGGGAAATTAAATGTTATGCAAATAGGATTGATGATAATAATACTATCCAGATATTGAATCCCCCTAGCCTCAATGATATTTATGAACAATCAATTCAGTTAAATCATTCAATAGAGTTGAGTTGGCATTCCTCTAACTTAGACTAAAACCTCTCTCGAGTGAATTAATCCCTAAGTAGAGTGCCGGAATCTCTTCTCAAACACAATTAAATAGATCATGCATTAAGAACAAGGAACTATAAACCAAAGGATCTTGTAAGTCTATCTCTAGCACCCCAATCAATCCTCAACCCTTATGAGTAATCAATTCATATCAAGCTTTCTCAAGTCAATAATATGAAAATTGCAACCAATCAATAAGCATGCTATTATCAATTGGAAATAAATCATTAAGCATCATAAGAATAAAACAACTCAATTAAATGATTCAACTAAATATAATTATTCAATCCATACAAATAAGCTAGGGTTCATCAATATCTAGATAGAGAATGATTTAGTTCATGTTCAATACACTTAATACAACAAGAACAACAACAACAATAACATTAAAATACATAAAAGGAGAAAATAGAAAAACCCCTTTCAATGTAGCTTCTTGAATCTTCAGGAGCTGCCAATGGAAGATGCAGATGGTGGAGGGTAGAAATGGAGGATGAAGATGAAGAGTCAAGGAAAGTGTCACTCCCTCCTTGCCCAAAACTTGTATGCCCATCCTCCTCCTCTCAAACCTCTCTTCTCTGCCTCTGTTATATGTTTTCTGCACAAAATCTCCAGCCCCCTGCAGAAGCTTCCTCCTTCTTCCTCTTCTTCTCTTTTTATTTCCCTCCAAAGCTCAAGCTCATGCTTCCAACTCACACCACTCTCCATTGTCTCCCATATTCTCTTTGTTTAATCTTTCTTTCCATCAATTAGGTAGGTTTTTCCTTTCTTTTTTCTTTCTTTTGACAAAAGTAATTGGTTTGTCTCCCACTTGTTCCTCAATCCGTGCAAAAGAATCAAGGTTTTTATAGGTGACACGGCCAAGCTTTGAGTGGCTTGGCCGTGTCTGTCATTTTTCTTTGGGACACGACCAAGCCATTTGGCCGTGTCCATCACTGCCTCTTCTTTCTTTCTTTCTTTTCCTTTGTTCTCAAGGAGTGACACGGCCAAGCTTGTGGCCGTGTCATGTGATACGGCCACTGGCTTGGCCGTGTCACTTGGTTGTGTCACCTTCTGCTTATTTCTTTTCTTCTTTTGTTCTTTGGTTAGGCATGGGACACGACCAAGCCAGACACGACCAAGCTTGTGGCCGTGTCATATGACACGGCCACTGGCTTGGGCGTGTCACCTGCCAGTGTCAGCTTCTGTTCTTCATTTTTCCTTCTTTGCTTGGTTCTTTGGTTTCTGTTCTTTGGGTGAGACACGACCAGTGACTTGGGCGTGTCACCTGGCCGTGTCATCTACTGCCTTGAAGAAATTTTAAGGGACACAGCCAAGCTTGCTTTGGCTTGGCCATGTCTTGCTTGATTCATGCTCTTTCTTGATTGTTTTGATCATCCAAGGGAATTTTTCCACTTTAACCTAAAACGAACACTTAAAACAAACTTTAAACAAAAATCAAATGAAACATCAACTAAAAAAACATTAAAATCATACTAAAAACTAGTATAAAAACACTCTTATCAAGTACCCCACACTTAAATCCTTGCTTGTTCCCAAGCAAGACTAAAATCAAAACAAACTAAATATGAAAAATTTGTCAAGTTTAAGAGTTATAAAAATTGCATCAAGACTTCCCTATCCCTAAATCCGTAATCAATATCAAATCAAACAAAATCGATACCAATGCAATTAAGTGGCTTTTTATGCATAACCTACATTGTCACTCCCTCACCAACTCTTAGAAAGTGTTTGATCAAGGTGGTGTTTACACTCATAACAATCAATGAAAGATTATTGCCATAGGCTTGCTTATCTATCAAATCTCCACCACTTAATTACAATCAAGCATCAATCAAAAGGTCTTTTATTGGGTTGTAATGGGGTTAAGGTAGAGGTATGTCATTTAGGAGATGTGAGCTTAATCATTAAGTTCAAGAGCACTTCAAGAATGAAGTAACCGATCATATGTATCACCCAACGGTTCCAAAACACCTTCCTCTTATCTACCCCTTGACATTTACAAAATTTTTCGAGGGAACTCACTTATTACATCTTGTAACATATTCAAACCCTTTTAACAAGAACAACAATTATTCTTATTATTATTCTTCTTTTTATTTGATTTCTCTTTTTTTTATTTTGCAATCTTAACCCTACTAAATTTAACCCCACACTTAATTCAACACAACACTTGGTCATAAACGCTCTTAAAATGCTCTTGACCTAATGAAAGGGTAAGAGTTAAAACAGCAAGGTTCAAGGTAATGATGTTGTGAAAAAGAAAGAAAAGGAAAAACAAAATAGGCTCAAAATTGGCTAACTAAGGTTAAAAATAAGGTTGGTCTTTTTAAGCCAAAGTGGGTTCACCTAATTGCCTTAATCATCTTGATGCTTAATTGAAATTTTTTTTATATAGTTTTAAAATGTATGTCAAAGCAAGTTCTAGCAAATTATCAATCAAAGATGTCCACCCACAGCAAGAATAATAGGTTGATGGCTCAATTTCTCACTAGGTTAAAGGCAATGCAAGGAAAAACCAACAAAAATGACAATAAGCACCAATTCTACTCAATTCTCAAATTCATGCTTCAAAAATTCAAAGGTCATCTATCAACAATGTTTATAACAATTGAACTTTCCAAAATTCATTTATTCAAAGAAAACATGAAAAATATTAACTAAACTAACACAAAAAAAAAATAACTTAAAGTAAAAACACAAAACACAATATGCACCCACACTTAAAATTTCACATTGTCCTTAATGTGAGCATGCATAAACTAAAAGAGAGTTTAGATGAAACCTGATTTCCACCGCTCCCATATGCGATATGTACGGCTCCTTCCCCCCATAATACAATTGTAGTTCATGATTGAGAGGATGGACAGCATGCAACTTTGAATTGTGCCCAATGTGTTGCAAAGCTTAGGTAGCATCCTTGGATGAGCAAATGGTCAATGAGAATTCATGAAGGCTATCTTGGGGTGATTTTCCAATGCTGTAGGAACTTGGTAAAAATATTCTTTAGTATGCAACATGGTTATATTCATTTTTTTTCTTTCTCGCTCCCGAAAGTGGGAGTTGTTATCATTGGTTGTATATTATTCTCCCCAATTAAAACAAATTCCAAGATTTTTGGGGTCTTTTGAAGTTCAACCAAGTTTGGATGAATCTCATTATCATCCTCTTTAGCAAATTGAAGTTTTATCTCAACAACCTCATCGTTTAATAGTAATTTGCTCTCCTCAATTTCTAGATTGGAAATATTAGGATCTACTTCTAAGGTCGTGGCTACCTTAAGCTTGTCTACATTATCTTCACTATGGGGCATGTCATAAAGTTCTGGAATATGCATACCTTGTTTCTCTTCCTCCAGCCTAAATGGGAATGAAATTAGTGGCATAAAAGGATTTGGAGGTTCATGTAATTTTATCCAAGTTGATGCTTCCAAATTCTCCTCCTCCTTTGTTTGACTCAGCTCCCCTATGATGGATTGTATCTCCTCGCCATTTTCTTCTTGATTGGTCCCTGCATCAAAGAAATCACAAAAATTGTTATATATTACCTGTTCATTCCTCAAATTTGTGATTGCCTCAAATTGCTCCAATTGGCTAGGAGACTCCTCCTTTTGGTGTGCTTGGGGTTGATATGCCAGCTGCTCCTCTAGAGCATCCAATATCCTTTGTGTTTCTTGCAAAGATTCAAACCTCAACTCATCCTCCAAAGTGGGTTCCTCAAGGTGATCTTGATTCATTGTGAGTTTTTGAATATAGGCGTTTAACTTATCCTCCAATGTGGATTCCTCAAGGTGGTCTTGGTCTGAGAATTGTTCTTGAAAGTAAGAACTTCTTTGGCAAGGTTGAAAATTTTGTTGAGGTGAGATGTACTGCTGATTTTCCCAATAAAAATTTGGGTAGCTTTCCCAACTTGGATTGTAAGAATTGGGATATTGGTCATTACCACCCATTTGCTGGAAACTTTGGTAACCATATTCTTCTTCATGCCAATCTTGATATCGTTGGAAACCAAATGAACATGTATTGGTATTATGCCTTGCATTACCACATACTGTACAATTTGGTGGGCTTCCCTGGCTTGCAATTAGCCTATAAACTTTATTCATTAAATTTGCGAGTTGCCATGTAAGCTTAGAATAATAGTCCACATCATAAACTTCCCCGTGCCTTGAAAACTGCATCTTTACACAAGGCACTCAGCAATTTAAAGAAAAACAATCAAACAAACAAATTCAAACACAACAAACAAACAAATTTACAAACACACGATTCAAAGAAAAACACACAAACAATTCACAGAAACTAAATAAACATTCTTGATAAAAATAAAACTAAATCAACAGTCTTAATTGTATTACTAGTATTGAAACCATTGTCCCCGGTAGCGGCGCCAAAAGCTTGGTACGCGTCGCGCTGCGCTATAGCAATACCGCAAATGCACGAGTCACCCAAGTAATATAGTAGTGAGCGAGTTATCGTTCCACTGGGGACAAGGCCAAGTACTAGTTCAAACCTTAACCATTGTTTAGCAAATTAATAGTTGTGTGATGTTTTGTAATTAAAAACAACTAATTTAATAATTGAAAGTAAGGGAAATTAAATGTTATGCAAATAGGATTGATGATAATAATACTATCCAGATATTGAATCCCCCTAGCCTCAATGATATTTAGGAATAATCAATTCAGTTAAATCATTCAATAGAGTTGAGTTGCCGTTCCTCTAACTTAGACTAAAACATCTCTCAAGTGAATTAATCCCTAATCGCTAAGTAGAGTGCCGGAATCTCTTCTCAAACACAATTAAATAGATCATGCATTAAGAACAAGGAACTATAAACCAAAGAATCTTGTAAGTCTATCTCTAGCACCCCAATCAATCCTCAACCCTTATGAGTAATCAATTCATATTAAGCTTTCTCAAGTCAATAATATGAAAATTGCAACCAATCAATAAGCATGCTATTATCAATTGGAAATAAATCAATAAGCATCATAAGAATAAAACAACTCAATCAAATTGTAACATCCCGAATACCAGATTGGTAAGAAACAGACATAGAGGATATGATTTAGGCTTAGAACAAAGGAGTTTAGAACATGACCTATAACTTGAGCTCGAATTTCATCCAAGTTAATGACAAAATTAGAGAGTCTCAAAGAATACTTAATTGTTTATTTGTGTCTTAGATAGATGTATAACTTGAAATTATTCAATTTAGAGTTGTACATAATAAGATATGATGGATTTAGTAGACAATGTGCAATCTGCCTCAGGACAGCATAGTAGGCTTGACTTTGAAGGACTGTCAAAAATCAGATATAGCTCGGATCGACCTGAAATTTTGACACAATGTAGCCCCGGATGTCTAGTTTCAGTGGGAATAAGAATTACTTAATTTGGATTTGTGAGTAAAAAGATATTAATAAAGAAATACAGCAAGGTCAGGAAGGGATATCAAAAGGACCTAAGTGAAAATTTCTCAAAAGTTAGGGGCAACTATGTAAACTTAAAAATTAGGTATCGGAAGTTCTTAATAGTGCCCATATCCGACCCCGAAAGAATATTCTAGAGATTAATCGGGTCGCAACGACGTGTAACGGTTTTTCCAAAAAATGTCTCGTTAAAGAAAAACGAAGACATTTTGACTAGGGGCATTTTGGTCATTATCAATTAAAGTTATACATGAATTTAAGGTAGGAAATAAAATCGTGAGTATGTAGAGAATGGCGAGGGGTTAAATATGAAACGATCGTCATTAGAAATGGAGCCGGAGAAAACCCGAGCAAAAATAGGACCTAAAGGGAATTTTGTAAAAAGTTGAGGGCTTATTGGTAATTTTTCCAAATGACTTGGAAACTTAAAATAGACCTTATAAATAGAAAGTAGAGGTCGAGAGGATCAAAACTATATGTAGTTTGACTCGTGAAACTATACGGTTTAAAAGATATGATCGATTAATCGCCGGAGGGTATTTTGGTCTTTTCACACCTTAGACCATAGAAATTTCAACACAAGATGGTGGAGGGGCCAAAATATAATTAAAAGAAAGTTAAGGGCTTGGGTTTTTAAATAAATAAAAGGAGGAGACATTTGGGCTAATGAAAATTTGCCATTTAAAAGTTATAATAAAGAAGAGAGAGAAAAGTGTGGACATTTGGCTTTAAAACATTCATTCATCCAAAAGTGGCCATCATTTCTCCTATATATATATATCATGGCAAGAAGAGAAAAATCTCTCTCTCCCACTTCAAACCTACGGCTTCCATAGAAAAGCACCAAAGAATTTCCAACTTTTGTCAAATTTGATTCAAGTTCAAGGTGAGTTTTAAGGTTTTCAAGTATGTAGAATTCAATTCTAGTATTAATTTTAAGTATTTATATATCTATTGGAAGATTGGAAATTAAGGTTCTTATGGTGGATTTGGGAAAAATTTAAGTAAGTGATGAGATAAATTGATTAAATGGAAGAATCAAGGTTTCTAAGGTTTAATGAGGTTAGATTAGGATTTAGTTTGAAAAGAAATGGAGGATAGCTTATTGTTTTAAATTTATAAGGTTTATGTTTAAGGTTGTATTCTTGAATTTCTTGAAGGAGAAACAAAGATTAAGGAAGGATAAGAAGGAAAAGCAAAGGGGAATTAAAAGAACAAGGTTTGGTACTTTACTTTTGAATAATTAATTTTGGTTTGATGCTTTACAAACTTTGGTTTATGAAAGTTTTGTTGTTGATGCTTAAATATATTGATTTGAGTTAAACATGCAAAAGTTGTCAAAGGGAAGTGTTTGAATCTTCACTTTACCATTAAAGAAGCCTTAATATTGATTTGCAAAAGAAAAATAAACTATCCTATGCATTTCATGTGTTTGGGCCGAAATGGTCCCAAAAAGACAGCTTTCTGGACCTTTTTGTGGCAATCATTTGAGGCAGAAAATGAATGAATTTTTCAACGAAATTTTACATGCAATTAGTCAACATATGAAATAAGTTTTCTGTAAAATTTCAGCCAAAAATAAGATCATTTACTTGGTCAAATGCATGACTGAAGTGGACTGAAATTTTGACAAAAACCCAGATTTTACTATTCATTTGGTCATGCCATTTTGCATTGCCGATTTGTCTCGCCGCAACACTATTCATTTGGTCAATTTGTGATATTTTGAGGAATGTTTTGAAATTGTTTGATGTGTTTATTGTGGATGTTAAATATGTGAAAAACAGTAACGGTTTGACCAAAGAAAGTGGTGCGCGGCATAAATGGCAAAGAGCAATGATAATTTAAATTGATTTCTTGAATCATTCTAAAATGAAGTTGAGACTTAAATTGAATCATTTTAATCTTTTTGCTCTACTGGATAGTGGGAGTGGTAGATAAGGGTATGGTGCACTATACTAACGCATGCAGTACTGCTCATTATTGTGATATGATATTTTATTCAGTGGTGAGGCCACTGAAGCCAATGGGGAGGCCCATTGGTTAACCAGGATGGGGAGGCCCATTCCTGTGATATGATATCGGTGGCCACTGAAGCCAATGGGGAGGCCCATTGGTTAACCAGGATGGGGAGGCCCATTCCTGTGATTTGATATCGGTGGGGAGGCCCACCTATGTTACAGTGGGGAGGCCCACTGCCTTATCACTATGGTTCCCTATATACCAGTAGAGCCTGAATCAAAGACATATTATTTTTCGTTGAACTATTTAATGCAAATGAGTTTGAATTATGATTTTACATTATTGAAAGAATATCACACTGAATGTTTCATGATTTCTATTGGTATAAAGTGGGTTGATTGTTGATTTAATTATTTCCTTTGATTTCAAATACTTTCATATACTACTTTTATTTTTATTGGTAAAGTACCCACTGAGCAACAACGCTCAGCGAGTTAAGTTTTTCTTGACTCATAGGTTCGGAGCAGTAGATAAATCTTGGGGAAGCAACGACCAGACCACAACAAATCTCAGGGGTAGATCTTTTAGATCCATTATGAGTTAGCTAGTTGTGGCATGTATATGAATAAACATAAAAGAGAATATCTATGTTACAATGGTATGTTAGTAGTGTGTAATAATCATAAACCTTTACTTTATGTTGTATTAGAAGTGTGAACTCTTCTTGCTGATTTGTAGTTGAGGGTATAAGGTGAATTCATTGGGAGTGCATTAAATTTGATGGTATTCATATTGGTCTGTGTAAAATGTTTTCAAAAATCAGAAAAACAAGTTTTGTTGACACTTGGGATCCAAATTTCTAGGCGAAACTATGGCAAAATATCCGATAAAATCGGAACTAAAATTTGACTAAGTAAATTGGTAGCAACATTAGGATATTGTGGCGCCTCTACTCAGCTTACACATGTAGGTTGGGAAGGGGTGTTACAATTAGTGGTTTTAGAGCTCCGGTTTAGCCGGTTCTGGGTAGTTAGTTGAACTAAACCTTAAATGTAGGACACATAGGGTTAGAATAGGGGTTTTAATTATATAACTATACATATGTGTGTTATTGTTAGTTATGTTATTCAACTTATACAGGAGTAATAATGGGTGATCTAAATGAGGAGGTGAGGGAGCTAAGGATAGAAGTAGAGAGGTTGAGACAGCTAGTGCGGGAGCAAGATGAGACTATAGAAATTTTTGCCGATCGAAGTATACAAGATCGTGAAGACTTGAGAATAAAAGATGAGATGATTACTACCGTGATAGATGACGTGCAGATGTTAAAAGAAGACAGGCTTAGTTATAGAGCGGAGTTGGATAGTGTCGGTAGAAGCCTTGGGGTAGCACATCAAGAGATTCGAGCTTTACAGGAGAGGGTTCAAGAGCTAGGCCAGTACTTACCTAGTGAAGCATCACATGACCCAGATTTTGATCCCGAGATAGAAGAGTATTTTTCAGACAGTGCCACCTCACCTAGGGCACCTACTCACTGAGTCTTGAGATGTATTGCTGTTTGGCAATTCTCTTAGTTATATACATATGTGATATAGAGGTATCATGTAAATATTGTATGGTAGTATAATATGATGATATAATAGTAAGGAGTCCTAAATTTTGGAATGTACATAAGGACTTCCTAGTATTGTAAAACTTTGTGTTTGGAAATAAATAAAAGTTGTGTTGTATATGTGTTATTTAAGAATTTTATATTTATATACATGCCACCTAGGGTAAGATAATGCTGTTGGTCTGGGTCGTTACGTATGATGGGATTGTATACATTTTGCTCTGTTCTTAGATGTCGCAAGAAGCGCTAGACGTGATTGCAGGTCAGTTTTCTATGTTTGGAGTTCTGCTTTACGTTTTAATAGATTCAGGTTCTTCACACTCATATATATGCACGAAAAAAAAATTTGAGAAATATATGCAATAAAGGTTAAGGCAATTATGAGAGGTAAGTAGTAAAAGCACCGAAAGAATAATAACGAATAGAATACCGACCATAATACGAGAGTCTAAAATTGAAAGAGTGAAGAATAATAGTACGGCAAGAAAAAAAAGAAAAGGAAGCGAAACTAGTTAGATTCTCCAGGATTAATGCTTTACCTGGTTGAAATCATGTGTTCCTTATATAATGAACTATTTAAACTTATGTTGGAAATGTTTGGTAATGTGTTCTGACAACTTGAGAATTTTTGTGCCTATGTGTGCATTGATATGAATGAAGGAAAGAGAATAAAATATTAGAAAGATATGCTTACCTTGGTAATTCATATTGAATCAGAGTTGGGATGAGTGTATTTATATGGCATTAACATTTATACTCAATGGTGAGGGCCATTGGGGCCAGTGGTGAGGGCCACTGGTTTGATATTTATCTGGTACCGATATATATACTCAGTGGTGAGGGCCACTGGGGGCCAATGGTGAGGGCCATTGGTTTGATGAAAAAGGTGGTGAGGGCCACCTGTGCCATGGAAATGAAACGGTGGTGAGGGCCACCTATGCCATGCTGGTTCCATATGGTATTGTCTCATTCCACTTTGATTCTACTGTCATTACCTTGAGGAGCTAAGTAAGAAAAATATGTAATAATATACAGATGAAAAAAAAAGTATATCTGAAAATAAACAGAAAGTGAATTGAAACATATTCGAAAAAGAAAGGAAAGAAAGAGTTTGAAATGTAATAAAAAAAGAAAGAAAGATGTTCTCACCTTATGTTGGGATCGGCCGTAACCAGCATAGAGCGAGACACGTAATGAAATAAATAGTACTTCGAGAATAATGGTATCATGGACTGATCACCCATGAGCTATTATTTGAGATGTATATATGACAACACAAGGAAAGTGAGATGAGTCGATACTTAAGGAATGCCACCACACTGCACGAATATACATAGGACATACAAATTCAGTAAGAAGTAAATAAAGAATAACCACAATGCAAAGAGAAGGAAGCTTAAAAATGAATACATTAGAAAGTGAAAAACGTATAAGAAGGAATAAGAAAGAACAAACATGAATCAAAGTTGAAGGAAATACAAGAGAAGTAATAGTGATGTTTCAAATGAGAAATTGTGACAAAAGTCAAAGCATGTTGAACCACATAATAGTCTATTGGGTAATCTTGTAGAATAATAAACAACAAGTGAACAGATATGGGAAGAAAACAGAATACAAAAGGTAAAACATGTTGAATCTTAAAATAGTTAATCCCAGTAAATGAATAAGTGTCAAAATAAGGCAATGCGTAAACAATATAGAGAGATGACAGAGAGCAATCAAGTGAATAAGGTGAAAGAGTGGCAAAAGCAATAGACAGTAGTTAAAGAACATCAAGTATATAGAATGAGTAAGCTTCGGGGCGAAGCTTAAATTAAGGGGGATAGAATTGTAACATCCCGAATACCAGATTGGTAAGAAACAGACATAGAGGATATGATTTAGGCTTAGAACAAAGGAGTTTAGAACATGACCTATAACTTGAGCTCGAATTTCATCCAAGTTAATGACAAAATTAGAGAGTCTCAAAGAATACTTAATTATTTATCTGTGTCTTAGATAGATGTATAACTTGAAATTATTCAATTTAGAGTTGTACATAATAAGATATGATGGATTTAGTAGACAATGTGCAAGCTGCCTCAGGACAGCATAGTAGGCTTGACTTTGAAGGACCGTCAAAAATCAGATATAGCTCGGATCAACCTGAAATTTTGACACAATGTAGCCCCGGATATCTAGTTTCAGTGGGAATAAGAATTAATTAATTTGGAGTTGTGAGTAAAAAGATATTAATAAAGAAATACAGCAAGGTCAGGAAGGGATATCAAAAGGACCTAAGTGAAAATTTCTCAAAAGTTAGGGGCAACTATGTAAACTTAAAAATTAGGTATCGGAAGTTCTTAATAGTGCCCATATCCGACCCCGAAAGAATATTCTAGAGATTAATCGGGTCGCAACGACGTGTAACGGTTTTTCCAGAAAATGTCCCGTTAAAGAAAAATGAAGACATTTTGACTAGGGGCATTTTGGTCATTATCAATTAAAGTTATACATGAATTTAAGGTAGGAAATAAAAACATGAGTACGTAGAGAATGGCGAGGGGTTAAATATGAAACGATCGTCATTAGAAATGGAGCCGGAGAAAACCCGAGCAAAAATAGGACCTAAAGGGAATTTTGTAAAAAGTTGAGGGCTTATTGGTAATTTTTCCAAATGACTTGGAACTTAAAATAGACCTTATAAATAGAAAGTAGAGGTCGAGAGGATCAAAACTATATATAGTTTGACTCGTGAAACTATACGGTTTAAAAGATATGATCGATTAATCGCCGGAGGGTATTTTGGTCTTTTCACACCTTAGACCATAGAAATTTCAACACAAGATGGTGGAGGGGCCAAAATATAATTAAAAGAAAGTTAAGGGCTTGGGTTTTTAAATAAATAAAAGGAGGAGACATTTGGGCTAATGAAAATTTGCCATTTAAAAGTTATAATAAAGAAGAGAGAGAAAAGTGTGGACATTTGGCTTTAAAACATTCATTCATCCAAAAGTGGCCATCATTTCTCCTATATATATATATCATGGCAAGAAGAGAAAAATCTCTCTCTCCCACTTCAAACCTACGGCTTCCATAGAAAAGCACCAAAGAATTTCCAACTTTTGTCAAATTTGATTCAAGTTCAAGGTGAGTTTTAAGGTTTTCAAGTATGTAGAATTCAATTCTAGTATTAATTTTAAGTATTTATATATCTATTGGAAGATTGGAAATTAAGGTTCTTATGGTGGATTTGGGAAAAATTTAAGTAAGTGATGAGATAAATTGATTAAATGGAAGAATCAAGGTTTCTAAGGTTTAATGAGGTTAGATTAGGATTTAGTTTGAAAAGAAATGGAGGATAGCTTATTGTTTTAAATTTATAAGGTTTATGTTTAAGGTTGTATTCTTGAATTTCTTGAAGGAGAAACAAAGATTAAGGAAGGATAAGAAGGAAAAGCAAAGGGGAATTAAAAGAACAAGGTTTGGTACTTTACTTTTGAATAATTAATTTTGGTTTGATGCTTTACAAACTTTGGTTTATGAAAGTTTTGTTGTTGATGCTTAAATATATTGATTTGAGTTAAACATGCAAAAGTTGTCAAAGGGAAGTGTTTGAATCTTCACTTTACCATTAAAGAAGCCTTAATATTGATTTGCAAAAGAAAAATAAACTATCCTATGCATTTCATGTGTTTGGGCCGAAATGGTCCCAAAAAGACAGCTTTCTGGACCTTTTTGTGGCAATCATTTGAGGTAGCAAATGAATGAATTTTTCAACGAAATTTTACATGCAATTAGTCAACATATGAAATAAGTTTTCTGTAAAATTTCAGCCAAAAATAAGATCATTTACTTGGTCAAATGCATGACTTAAGTGGACTGAAATTTTGACGAAAACCCAGATTTTACTATTCATTTGGTCATGCCATTTTGCATTGCCGATTTGTCTCGCCACAACACTATTCATTTGGTCAATTTGTGATATTTTGAGGAATGTTTTGAAATTGTTTGTTGTGTTTATTGTGGATGTTAAATATGTGAAAAACAGTAACGGTTTGACCAAAGAAAGTGGTGCGCGGCATAAATGGCAAAGAGCAATGATAATTTAAATTGATTTCTTGAATCATTCTAAAATGAAGTTGAGACTTAAATTGAATCATTTTAATCTTTTTGCTCTACTGGATAGTGAGAGTGGTAGATAAGGGTATGGTGCACTATACTAACGCATGCAGTACTGCTCATTATTGTGATATGATATTTTATTCAGTGGTGAGGCCACTGAAGCCAATGGGGAGGCCCATTGGTTAACCAGGATGGGGAGGCCCATTCCTGTGATATGATATCGGTGGCCACTGAAGCCAATGGGGAGGCCCATTGGTTAACCAGGATGGGGAGGCCCATTCCTGTGATTTGATATCGGTGGGGAGGCCCACCTATGTTACAGTGGGGAGGCCCACTGCCTTATCACTATGGTTCCCTATATACCAGTAGAGCCTGAATCAAAGACATATTATTTTTCGTTGAACTATTTAATGCAAATGAGTTTGAATTATGATTTTACATTATTGAAAGAATATCACACTGAATGTTTCATGATTTCTATTGGTATAAAGTGGGTTGATTGTTGATTTAATTATTTCCTTTGATTTCAAATACTTTCATATACTACTTTTATTTTTATTGGTAAAGTACCCACTGAGCAACAACGCTCAGCTAGTTAAGTTTTTCTTGACTCGTAGGTTCGGAGCAGTAGATAAATCTTGGGGAAGCAACGACCAGACCACAGCAAATCTTAGGGGTAGATCTTTTAGATCCATTATGAGTTAGCTAGTTGTGGCATGTATATGAATAAACATAAAAGAGAATTTCTATGTTACAATGGTATGTTAGTAGTGTGTAATAATCATAAACCTTTACTTTATGTTGTATTAGAAGTGTGAACTCTTCTTGCAGATTTGTAGTTGAGGGTATAAGGTGAATTCATTGGGAGTGCATTAAATTTGATGGTATTCATATTGGTCTGTGTAAAATGTTTTCAAAAATCAGAAAAACAAGTTTTGTCGACACTTGGGATCCAAATTTCTATTCGAAACTATGGCAAAATATCCGATAAAATCGGAACTAAAATTTGACTAAGTAAATTGGTAGCAACATTAGGATAGTGTGGCGCCTCTACTCTGCTTACACATGTAGGTTGGGAAGGGGTCTTACACAAATGATTCAACTAAATATAATTATTCAATCCATACAAATAAGCTAGGGTTCATCCATATCTAGATAGAGAATGATTTAGTTCATGTTCAATACACTTAATACAACAACAACAACAACAATAACATTAAAATACATAAAAGGAGAAAATAGAAAAATCCCTTTCAATGTAGCTTCTTGAATCTTCAGGAGCTGCCAATGGAAGATGCAGATGGTGGAGAGGGTAGAAATGGAGGATGAAGATGAAGAGTCAAGGAAAGTGTCACTCCCTCCTTGCCCAAAACGTGTATGCCCAGCCTCCTCCTCTCAAACCTCTCTTCTCTACCTATGTTCTCTATTTTCTGCATAAAATCTCCAGCCCCTGCAGAAGGTTCCTCCTTCTTTCTCTTCTTCTCTTTTTATTTCCCTCCAAAGCTCAAGCTCATGCTTCCAACTCACACCACTCTCCATTGTCTCCCATATTCTCTTTGTTTAATCTTTCTTTCCATCAATTAGGCAGGTTTTTCCTTTCTTTTTTCTTTCTTTTGACAAAAGTAATTGGTTTGTCTCCCACTTGTTCCTCAATCCGTGCAAAAGAATCAAGGTTTTTATAGGTGACACGGCCAAGCTTTGAGTGGCCTTGCCGTGTCTATTAATTTTCTTTGGGACACGGCCAAGCCACTTGGCCATGTCCATCACTGCCTCTTCTTTCTTTCTTTCTTTTCCTTTGTTCTCAAGGAGTGACACGGCCAAGCTTGTGGCCGTGTCATGTGACATGGCCACTGGCTTGGCCGTGTCACTTGGGTGTGTCACTTTCTGCTTGTTTCTTTTCTTCTTTTGTTCTTTGGTTAGGCATGGGACATGGCCAAGCTTTTGGCCGTGTCAAGCATGTGGCCGTGTTATGTGACACGGCCATTAGCTTGGGCGTGTCACCTACCAGTGTCAGCTTCTGTTCTTCATTTTTCCTTCTTTGCTTGGTTGTTTGGTTTTTGTTCTTTGGGTGAGACACGGCCAGTGACTTGGGCGTGTCACCTGGCCATGTCATCTACTGCCTTGAAGAAATTTTAAGGGACACGGCCAAGCTTACTTTGGCTTGGCCATGTCTTGCTTGATTCATGCTATTTCTTGATTTTTTTGATCATCCAAGGGAATTTTTCTACTTTAACCTAAAACAAACACTTAAAACAAACACTAAACAAAAATCAAATGAAACATTAACTAAAAACACATTAAAATCATACTAAAACTAGTATAAAAACACTCTTATCAGCGAACACCTACTGGAATGACACCGTTCTCTTTGGTTTATGGGATAGAAGTGGTGTTGCCAATTAAAATTGATATCAAGTCATTAAGAGTGGTCTTGGAAGCTGAACTGTCTGAATCGGAATGGGTAGTGAGCAGATACACATAGTTAGCTTTACTATAGGAGAGAAGGTTAAAAGCCCTGTATCATCATCAACTGTATCAAAGGAAGATAGCCCGAGCCTACAATAGAAGGGTTAAGATAAGAAAACTCAGAGTCGGAGATTTAGTGTTGAAGAAACCTAATGTATCTAATCCAAGAGGGAAGTTTAGGCCTAGTTGAGAAGGGCCATATGTTGTCAAAAAGGTCATGAATAAGGGTGCAGAGAAGTTATCAGACATTGATGGGAACGAGTTTAGTGAACCAGTGAACATTGACAGGTTGAAGATGATTTATGTATAAAAAAAGGAAAAGAAAAAGAAAAAAGAGCTCGCTAGGTTAAAAACCCAAAAGGGCGGCCTAGGCAAAAGTTAGAGCAGTCTGCTAGTTCCAAAAACCCGAAAGGGCGGGCTAGGCAACAATTAGGGCTAAATGAGAGAAAATCGTCAATTAGAAAACCCGAAAGGGCTAGTTGGCAACGGGAGTGATCTTGTGTATGCTGGCTTTATGTTTGGTTGTTCCCAATTTAATAAAATAGAATTAATATTAAAATTGTTCTATGTGCACTGTTATAAGTATTTGACCATATATGGATGAAATGAATAAACACAATAGCAAAAGGTGATGACAAATTATAAAAGGAAAATAAGCATCTCTTATTATTTCTTTTATTATTTTTGCATCCTAACAATGCGCTTCCTAAAGAAATTGACAAATATAAAATCTATGGTAGATGATAAGTGTAATGTGCAGGCCAGCTTTGCTTCAGCCGATCCAAGTAGGCTTCAGTCAAACAAGGCATATCTAAATCAGAAGTGAATTCAGAATCTCGAGGCTCAGCTCCATACTGATGGTTAAGCTGGCGAGGGTCATAGCAAGCACCTCGACAAAAAGCAGTAAGGGGAACATACATCAAGTATGTCTGCATGGTAATATGAGAAATCTTCCACCAAGGTACCAACCAACAGATATTGACTTCAGCACGTGAGTGGGTCCAGTCAACCCAGTCAGCATAGGAAGAAGCAGGATGGAGTAGTTTCCTAGCAGAATGATGCCGTGGCAGATATCTGGGAAAATCCATGGATGGAGTATCGAGCAAGCAGAGATGCTCCTAAAGCCAAATCTATAAGAAAAATTTAATTAGAAAAAAAAGAGGGGTCCGCTAAGTTGAAAACCCGCAATAGCGACTTAGGCAAAAATTAGGACAACTCGCTAGTTTCGAAAACCTGCATGGGTGGACTAGGTAAAAATTAGAGCAATATATATAAAAAAATAAATAAATAAAGGGTTCGCTAAGTTGAAAACCCGCAAGGGCGGCTTAGGCAAAAGTTAGGACAGCTCGCTAGTTCTGAAAACTCACATGGGCAGACTAGACAAAAAAATTAGAGCAATAAAAAAAAAGAAAGAACCTAAATTGAAAACCTGAAAGGGTAGTTTAGGTAATTACCTAAAGCAACAATGGAGTCCCAGTCAGTTTCTTTGATACTCCGATTTAAGTTGGTCTAATCCAACTAAAGTCTCAGCTAAGATCACGGGTATTGGCGACAAGCCTCCTTCCATTTGGTCCATGATATCCAATACTCGTGGATCAATATCACCATCAGAAGAAACAAGCAAGAATTGGCCAAGCAAGAATAGACAAAGCATACGTCCCCATGCCTTAGTAGGAGCTAAATGAGAAAGGCAAAAGTCAATTAAGGGACTAAGCAAAATTTTTTCACCTCTCATCAACTGTAGAACTTCGGGTTTTGAAAGTTGAAATAACATCTGCATCTTCTGTTGAGTCTTGGAAATCAATATAGGTAACGCCATTTGTTGATTGCATGGATATCCAAGGATGGCCTCAAATTCTTCAATTAAGGGACATATTTCAAAGCCATTAATTTTAAATGTCTTAGAATCCACATTCCAAAAAGAAGCCATGGCATGTAAAAAAGAATGGTCCAATTTAACATTTTGAAAGTACTTCAAAGTATCAATTTTTGACCAAGATATTTGTTTCCAATGAATGGCATTCATATTCTTAAATAGAACTTTTATTCTCTTTAAATGGAGTTCGGTCATTGTTGATGAATGAAGGAAAATCAGAATTGTTAAAAGGAGTTTTTACGTTGAAGTAAAAAATTTCCTGGCTTCTGTATGAAATTGTGGCATGAAAAGCAATTTATATAGGATGTTTATATTGTTCCAAAATTGATAAGGAAAAGAATGAGACTGAGATGCATGAGGAAAGGGAATTGGCGATGAAAGTTCTTTAATTGTCGTGTTGCATTTGGTTTTAGTTAATTGGTGTGACTGTGAATGTGAAAAGGAAAATTGTAGTGCAATAATGAAGATAAAAAAAAAGAAAAGAGAAAAAAAGTTGCAGTAAAGATAAAAATTATATATTTTCATTAGTATTTTTTATACAATATTTCCTCAATTGATACAATATTCATACATCACTAAGAAGGAGGTGGTAGATCATCAAATAAAATTCTGAAAAAATCATCGCCTGTCGGAGGAGGAGGCAAATCACCCGTCCCAAGTCTGCCCGAAGCAGAAGCACCAGAATCTCTATTACCTTGGAGTTTCGATCTGTAACAGTTCTCATCGGAAGTAGACGAAAGGATCTCATGGTCATCAGTTTGGGGGCCTCTAGATGAAGAAGCACCAGGATCTCTCATCCGCTGAAATCGGAAGTCTCAAAAATTTTGCTCTGATTGATGGTACAAATTTTCAAAATGGGAAACCTGTTGACAACTAGCTGCCAGCTCTTCTTGAACTTTCTTGTTTTGTTCTTCAAGCATCCGCTATGAGCCAGAAAGGAAAAGAGTAAGAGCATACATAATCATGCATACATATAGCATAAATTATCATGGAACAGGAAAATCAAACAGGTAATTCATGTCAACGACCTGTGGATGAAATGGCATATCCGGTGGACTAGAATGAGAAAATGAAGGAGTAGTAAAAGAAGGTCCAGCCTCATGATCAAATGAGCTAGCAACCTGCAGCAATCATTAAAAAAAGTCAAAATAAGTTAAGAAAGAAGCGATTGCAATGGAAAAATGGTGAAAGCTTACCAGAGAAGTGCTAGCCTTGAGATGTGGAACAAACTCTCCTCCCTCTCCATGATATTCCTCTTCATCTCTATCCTCATTTTCTTCAGGAATTTTCTATACACCAACAGGAGATACATCAAAGTTCAAAAGCCATATTTGAATAAACTGGGTATAAGATGCACCCGGTGGATAGAGAAAGGTTTTAACATCATAACCGTGCCGAGCCAACCATCATGCATTATCCTGCATTGATGTGATATTCAAGGTATACTTCGGGCAACGCATTGGGATCTTCCTCTGCTCGGGACCAAGAAACCACTTGTATACTCTCTCTCTCTCTGAGAAACCAGCCAGTAGACACAGGGCCTGCAATGACTCGGTGGGTATGTTGAAAAGGCAGTGCGACATTTATGGAGGAAGTCCAGTTTGTCCGCTCTTCTGTGTTCCACCAGGACAAATTCACCTACAAAATGACATAAGGTAAGTGAACTTTTATATAAATTTTCAAGTATACGAATGCTATTTTATCTGGTCCCAGGCTAAGCAGCTCAAGACAAAGCATTGGGTATGCACATGGTGAGAGCCGGGAACTTCTATACAATCTGACAACTAAAAATTTAATCTCGGATACTCAACTCTCTCTCGAAAAATACCAGGCACCCTCATAAGATTGTGCTCATTTGCCCATGCCTACAACAATAATAAAAATCAAATTCATACAAGAAAAGAATGGAATTGACATTGATGGAAGAAGAGTACCTCGAAAACCACCATAAAGCCAACAAAAGACTTCTTATTTCTGCAAATTTTGTCAAGACCATGGTAAAGACAGGCAAGACCAGCTTCACCCCAGCCGTAAAGCGATACCATTCTCATATCAGTAATGTCCCTCAACACCAACAAATGGATGGCGAATTCGGTGCTGCCTAAAATGGTCGACCCGAGCAAATACAACAAAAATCCTCGAGCATATTGTTTAGCTGTATCTCTGTGAACCCGTCCTTCGTAGTTCATCCAATAACTACAAATTGGCTCAATTTTTATCTTGAAAGGCCCTTTAAATGATGGTTCCATACCAATTAATTGTTAGATTTCTTCGAATGTCAGAATATCATTAGTAAGAGGGGCCGAAAGGCCATAGTACCGAATACTAGTTATGGTTGTATAATCGACCGGACCAATGGTCATTTCTCCTATAGGTAGGTGAAAAGTATAGGTCATGTCCATCCATCGTTCCGACAATGCTTGAACCACACCCTTATCTATCGGATACTCCTCGGATGGTAATTGCAAGATGAAGCTTTCAAAACCGCAATCTCGGATAATCCGCCTTACCTGAGAAGACGCTACATCATACCATTGTCGGGCTTTGCAGACACACCCTCAGCCCCAGATAATGCAACGATCACGCTAACACGAAGCCAGGTAAGTCAACACAAGGTAAGTATATCATCATATCAATACCACTGATTTTTAGGCTAAATTTATTTTTAGTCTATCTATTTACTTAAATTCTTAAATATATTCATCTAATTAATTTATTTTTCCTAAATATTTTAAAAAATAATAATAAAAGAAAATATAAAATATAAAGAAAACAAAGAGAAAAAAATAAAAAAGAAACAAAAAAGGAAAATGAAAAAAAACAAACACACAAAAAATTAAAAAATAATAAAAATGCAAAAAAAATATATATAGAAAAAAAGGAAAAAAAGAAAAAATAAATAATATACTGTTAAAATAAATAATTGAATAATTACCTTGCTCTTTTGATTTAAACTGCGATGGAGCGGCATCCCAGCTTGTAGATTTATATTTCCATCTTCATGCCACCAAATAAACTCCAATAACTCAGCATTAGATTGAGTTACTGATCTTGAAGCATGCATTTTTTCCAAAACCATATGCTGAACTCTCTAAAATAAAAAATGTATAGCTATGGAGTAAATGAAGAAATAATACGAGATGAAGTGAAGAAATGAGCTACTTGCAACGTTTATATAGAGGAATGGCAAAGAAAAAAGACAAAATTCAAAAGGAGAACAATATTCTAGTGAAAAAAGAGGAAAAGTAAATTTTACTATTGATGAATAGTAAATTACTATTTATAAATAGTAATGAATAGTAGTGAATAGTGCATAAATAGTGATATACAGTAAATAAATAGGAAATTAAATTATTCAATTCAATCGTTCAGATATTTGCATGTACATAAATATTTTTGCACTTTTAAAATATTTTTACGCGCAGAGGGCAAGAAGATATGTGCATGGTAAAAAATAGCTAAATTTTTTGCAAATTCCTTTAGTATATTACTGACTATAATTATTTTTTGCAGACAATTAAATCTCTCTTATCTTAGGTCCAGAACCTAAATTCCCTCTTAAGTCCAGAACTTAGCTCGGGTCCAGAACCCTAATTACTCTTAAGTCCAGAACTTAGCTCGGATCCAGAACCCAAATTACCCTTAAGTCCAGAATTTAGCTTAGGTCTAGAACCTAAATTTCCTCTTACGTCTAGAACTTAGCTCGGGTCCAGAACCCTAATTACTCTTAAGTCCAAAACTTAGCTCGGGTCCAGAACCCAAATTACTCTTAACTCCAGAGCTTAGCTTAGGTCCAGAACTTAAATTCCCTCTTAAGTCCAGAACTTAGCTCGGGTCTAGAACCCTAATTACTCTTAAGTCCAGAAGTTAGCTTGGGTCCAGAACTCTAATTACTCTTAAGTCCAGAACTTAGCTCGGGTCCAGAACACAAATTATCCTTAAGTTTAGAACTTAGATTAGGTCCAGAACCTAAATTTCCTCTTAAGTCCAGAACTCAAATCGGGTCCAAAACCCAAACCATCCCGGGTCTAAAACCCAAGTCTTTTCCGAGTCCAAAACTCGAACTGGGTCTAGAACCCAAACCATCCTGGGTCCAGAACCCAAGTCTTTTTAGAGTTCAGAACTCGAATCGGGTCCGGAACCTATACCATCCCGGGTCCAAAATCCAAACCATCCAAGGTCTAGAACCCAAGTCTTTTCCGAGTCCAGAACTAGAACCTGGTCCAGAACCCAAAACCTAAACCATCTCAGAAAAATTAAGTCTTATTGCTTTTCACTCTCTTTTGGTTTAGTCTCAGATCGTTCAAGTAGGGGGCAAACTATAGACCCTTAATTTTTTACCCAGTCTGGTCCGATATTTTTATATATAGTTCAAAATATTTTTTGTGGTATTTTAATTAAATAATATTTATTTTAGTATTTATTATTTATAATTTTTAATAAAAATAAAAATAGTAAAGTTAAATAAATAAAAATAAATAAATAAAAAATAAAAATCAGCGATGAAAAAATCGGAGACGCTGAAGGTGAATCGGCCACAGACCAATTCGCCCGCAGGAATTTCCTGCGGCGAATTGGCACCCACTCGCAACCAGCTCGCAATCCTAGCAGTTTTCTCTAGCAAGTTTTTTGCCAGCGTAATTTTCCAACGCAGTTTTTTCCGAAACCAAATTCTATTTGGTTTTGGTTTATTTTCCTAATTGGTTTTAATTTCCTTAAGCAATTAGAAGTAGGTTTATTATTTTTCCTATAAATACCACATTGAAACACAAAATTAAGGGACGGGACTTTGGACTTTGATCAGGGAGAAAAATTGTTTGATTGGATTGGAGACTCAACCATTTCATCAGCCAAAAGAAAAGCTCAAGCAAGCAATAAAAAAGAAGCAATCAATTCATCAAAAGCAGTGACCCTACCTTTGTCTTTGTTCATCAAGAAGCAAATTGTGGTGTGTGAACCTCGGTTTTCCACCCGAAAAGGATTCGGGGGAACGTTCACTTGTTGCTAGGAGTCGCCACTCAGTTTTTTCTGTTCAAAGGGAAAAACTAAGAAAACCCTTGTTTGACTCCAATAACGCGTCCAATGTAAAGGTTTCTAATCTGCGAACCCAAGGAGGATTCGGGGACTATGTCATGCATTCGACTAACTTGCCAATAAAAGAAATAAACTTGAAAGGGGTGAAGGAAAGAAAACAAACAGATTGTTAGTAAATTGCGAACTTGCTATTTGGAGTGAATCCCAAATATGCCTACATACTCTCGTTTTTATGAGAGATCAAAGCCCATGTAGTTCGGGAAAGCCTATTTAAAGGCAATGATGCATTATGCATGTGTGTGTGTGTGTGTATGCTTCGTGCATTGTCGGGCTTTTTGCCAAAATTGTGAGATTTTGAGCACTTAGTGCTCAATTTAATGAAATTTGGTTACTTGGTACCAAAAAGTATGCAATTTAGGCTCCGTGCCAAAAGGTTGATTGATTCGTGGCTTCACGCCGAAATGTTGATTGATTAGTTAATTAGGCCTTAGACCTAAAAGGATTAGGTCTTTGACCAAAAAGAAATTAAGAGGAAGGTGGAATGCTTAATGTATGCTTGAATTGACAAATGATGAATTAGGACATTACCTTGTTTACAATTTTCCCACTTCTAAGTTCCAGATCTTGTTTTCTCAGAATATGATCCTTGCTTCCTCTGTAACACGCTTTGCCAACCTCTTTTTCTGAGAATTAAGCAGCCTTTTATAGACAAAAATCGGGCTAAACGGCGGTCGGACCACGTTGTCAGCCGAAAAAATGGGAAAAAATCAACGCCAGCGGTCGGACCTCCCCAGTTCTGGCCGTCGAACCGCCAAGCTTGGCGGTTCAGCCCTAAAAAAAATCCCCCGATTTTCGTTCAAACTGATTTTCTGGGAGCTGTGGGCCTCCAAAAATTATTCGAGGCCATATCCGCGATCGTTGCGTTGCTCCAGACATTTCAAGTACCATGAAGACATACTTTCGGTGAACTCTGCCGTGGTCGTCCGGTCTGGCTTGGTCTTTTGCAGTCTAAGAAAATCGGCTTTTCGAGCCTCAAAATTTGAGTAATCACAATTGCCCCCCACTGGGGTCCATAAAAATGATTTCTGGGGCCCAGTGGTCGTCAGAGTAGAGAATTTTGAGTGCGTTGCAAAAAGACCCGTATTTTCATCTTTTCCTTATAAATAGGCTCATTTCAATTCAATTTTCATTTGCTTTCACTCCTTCTTCTTCTTTACTTTCTTTCAAACTTTCTTTCAAGGATGGATTTCACCGGCCTGGAAGACTTCGAGATCCCACTCCCTCCCTACAATCTTCTATTCGAGGAGGAAAAGCACAGCTCCCGGACCGGCTGCTATGAGGTAAGTACCTTCCTCTTTACTTATCTAGTATGCATGTTTAGGAATTTTATTTATTTCTAGTAAGGAACTTAGAAACAAATTTTATGAATCTTTCCTTTACATATACTAGTAATGAATCAAGAGTAATACCAGGTTTCACCATTTTCTGCCATCAGTAATTATTTATAGTAAAGAACTTAGAAATAATCCTCTAGGAAGTCACACTCGGCTGGGGATAGAACTTAAATTTTCCTGAAGTTGCCCCCCAAATTATCCACAATAATGAAATTTCTCTCTCTTTTTTTTAGGCCACTGCGATTAGGATATCCACCGCCGAGAGACCCATGAGCACTATTCCGGCTTATATTTTTGAGGTCGGGCATCCGGTGCGGGATCTAATCAGACCTGCTTTCCTACACCATTTGAGGACTATAGATGCGGGCAGAGATATCCACAGGGAGTTGATCTGCGCGCTGGCTGAGCGATGGTGGCCCACTACTGATACCTTCCATTTTGCTTGGGGGGAGATGACGATGACACCTACCGACTTTTCCGTCATTTCTGGGATTTCCTTCGGCGTTGAGATGGTGGAGTACTACAATGACTGGCGGCATGACATCTCTTCAGCCGACATGGTCACTTTGATCGGGGTTGACTATCCTCGACATCAGGCGCCCCGCTGCATTCAGCGAAGGTGGCTAGTAGAGCAGGCGCCAGCCCTCTATACTGGCTATGAGGTAGGCGATCTTACTACTGATCAGGTGGCCAGGTTCACCCTGATACTCCTATTTGCTAGCTCCTTCTTAGCAAACAGGAAGGACGCAGTGAATCTCAATGTGCTGAAGAGTCTAACCGACCTGACACGACTTCGGACATATGATTGGGCTAGCATGATGCTGTGTAAATTGTATGACGACATGTCAGACCTCTGCTATACCCGCATTACTCCATGTGGCCTGTACTACTTCTAGGAGGTAATGTAAAGAACATTTCCTTCACCTTACATACACCGACTCTGATATCTTATTCATTTTTTCCAGACTTGGGCTTACGAGTACTTTCTTGATGTCGCCCCCTTCCTTCGTGAGCCACTTGCCCCTGTAGATCCTCTTTCTCCCATTGCTTGGAGGTGGTATAAAGAGAGGATAGTAGTACCAAAGAGGAAGCTTCCTATCAGAGAGCTGAGATCGTTCTTCGACAGCTGCTCCATGAACTCGGTAAATATTTTCTCCTCATCCTTATTTATCGTATTAGAGAAAATGATTCACTAACATAATAAATTTTTACAGGTAGCATTTACAGCGATGTCTAGCCGGCTGGCAGAGTGGATTGCTCAAGATCACAGCTTTCAGCGATCCCAGTTCCTGACTCACCGTCGATTCATACTTCCCCATCCAGAGTATCGACGGTACTATCTCGCTGAGAGAGTGATTTTCCAGATTGCTGCCTTCCGTACATCTCCCTTGGACCCCCCTGATGACATGCTATCCATGACGCTTCTGCCTGTTACAGCGTCCCAGTATGAGGGCAATCCCTTCGAATCGGCCCTTGCCCTGGTAAAGGAAGATTATGATTTCTACTGTCTTCAGCGACTGATGCCACGCATTGGGGCACGGTTCGATTCTGTGCCACCTTATAGGTCCTCCCACTCTTCGGCCCCATCTTCCAGCACTCCGGGAGACCATCCCTCTTCCAGCTGGCGAGCTGACAGACCTCCTTCCTCTAGGGCTGAAGCTTTCGCTTTCAGGGCTGGACCATCACACATTGGAGCAAGCAGCAGTTCACTGCATTTGAGGCCTCCCTCAGCCGTCCTTGCGGCTACGGGTCAATTGGACCCTGCTTTAGCTTACTTGAGGCTGCCATATGCTGTTCGTTATCATGCACCTGATGGTTGGGTGACCCGACCAATTAGTGCGGAGATTGCACCCTATCGGAGCCTTGTTCACTTCACTCAGGTATATTCCTTTAGAACTTTTCATGAAAATGATTCATAAAAGTCTCTTGAAATTAATTGCTATTGTCTTTTTTTTTTTTTACAGGTACCTGAGGGTCTAGTTGCTGAAATGGCGGCACTGATCACTGCTTTCTCGGATGAGCTGACAGGTGCTTGGACTGATGCTGCTTATGAGAGGCCGAACAGGCCGCAAAGACGGAGAGCCCGGCGCTGAATTCTCATATTTGTCTTGTAGTATTTGAATTATTTTTGTTCTGTACTTTGTACTTTTCATATTTTCCGCCTGTCATTTGAACTTAAGTACAAACCTGCACTAATTTGTTAGTATTAACAGCAGATATGCATGAATGATGTTTTTTTTTTAGAAATCTATTTTCAAAAATAAATCCCTGAAATAACCCCAAAAATAGTACCTAAAATAATCTAAACGGGGCCAAAACACAAGAATTTCATAAAATAAAATAAAAATAAGATAAAAAAAGAGAATCGAAGCTGTGCGGCGGCGGTCGAACTTAATAGCCGGGTTTCTTTTCAACCGTGATCCTGGCTTTGGAGATTTGAGGCTTTGCCCCATGGTCAGGCAGATGGAAGAACTTAATTGCATCGGTGGTATGATTCTGGCTGAGACTATTCAGAGTCTTGACAGAGCTGTGCTCGGGTTTGAGAATTGGACTATCACCCCGATCATTCTTCAGGTAATTTTGTTATACCTTTTGTTTCTTCTAATTTTATCATCTCTCTTTTTTGTTTGTAAATAGAAAGGATTTATTTTCTCAGGTTTGGCTGAGAGACCATCTTCGAGTGGTTGCTGCACCCAACGCCTTGACTTATAATCCTTCACAGTACCGCACCAGGAGAATCCAGATTTCTTTTCCCTCCATGGCCAAGTGGGCTATCTGGTTGTTTGAGCTTGGACCAGAAGAATTGCTATGGTTCATCCCTTGGTATAGAATTCCTCGCTTCATGGAGGCGAATGCAATGCACAACCATGTCTATCTCCTTGGTTTCACTCATAGCACATGGTATAGTGCTTCTCGAGTCCTCAGACAGATGGGGATTGATCAGAGGGTTCCCCTTCCTGTCGGGCTTACCATTGCTTCCCCTATTACCCCCGGAGTTACTCGAGTTGTTCTACAGACTTGGGTCAGAGACCATCAGATGATCAGGCCTTTTGTTGAGCCTTCCCTTGTTCAGCCTACTCCGGAGTACAGGACCTGGTTTATAGCTGAAGTTTGGCCCGTTGAAAAACCCAGGAGGTATGCCTTGCTGCAGGAGTTAGAGGGAGAGGAGGTGGTTCCACTTAGCGAGGAGAAGATAGATGTCGTAGAGAGTTCCGGAACTAAAGAAGATACCGAAGACTCTGCCCCATGTAGGAAGCGTAGGATTTAGATCTCAGGATGACTCCATTGTCTGCTTTTTTTTTATTGGGTTGTCTTTTTACTTTTTTTTTCTGTTCTTTTGACATTTTGGGGTTATGACTTGACTTTTTGATTGGTTGGATATTTCATGGGATGAATGACTCTTACTGAATGACTCTTTTTGTAGCAAGTGATTCTTTTTTTTTTTGAATGAATGATTCTTAATGAATGACCTTTTTGTTTGCTTTCCAAGCATTATCTACTTTATTTATTTGCTCTAATTTTTGCCTAAGCCTTCCTTTCGGATTTTCAACTTAGCGAGCTCTTACCCATTCTTGCCTAAGCCGCCCTTTGTGGGTTTTCTACTTAGCGGGCCCCACTATTGCCTAAGCCGACCTTTGTAGGTTTTCGACTTAGCGGGATTTTTTTTTATTTTTTTATTATATTTTTTATTATATTTCTTTTTTTTATAATATTAGTAAAAGAAAAATGAATGGATGATTTTTATTAATATTTAGACCGTGCTCAAGGAGAGCTGCCTACATATCTCGAATTAGTTTGCGAGAATCAGGTCTAACGTAGTTCCTTACAATGCATGATTATACATAATATTTCTTTAGTTGATCCAGATTACATGGGTTTACGAATTCTAGACCATCCAAATCAGACAAGATGACGGCTCCGCCAAAAAGTATTTTCTTCAAAATGTAGGGTCCCGCCCAAAGAGGACGAAACTTCCCACGAGGATCTGAAACAGGTGTTCTAATCTCTTTCAGGACCAAACAACCTTCTTCCAACTTTCGATCTTTGACCTTTTTGTTGAAATGTCTGGCCATTCACCTCTGATACCCTTGAATCTAATGTAGAGCTTGAAGTCTTTTTTCATCCAAACCCAACAACTGATGATGATAATTGCTGATCCATTCAGCCTCATTTATCTGACTTTCTTGAATTATCCTCGCTGATTGAACTTCCAGTTCAATGGGGAGTACTGCTTCCATTCCGTACACCAAGGAGTACGGGGTTGCCCCAGTAGGAGTTCTAATTGATGTTCTATGGCCCCACAAAGCCAGCGGTAATGTAATATCCTCATTTATGCCCTAGAAGTTTTGCATATTGTTGTTGTTGTTATTGTTATATATTGGATTGAATATATGTGTTAAATTGTAAGAGAAAAGAAATTGAGAAGAGAAAGTATATGTATATGTATTTTGGGAAGAAATAGGGTTTAGAGACAAATTTATATGTTGTGTATATGTTAATATATATGACATATAAAGTGGTCAAAAGGCTTGGTCAATGCAAGAGAAGATATTTATTTGAGATTGGTAAATTACTTAATTGGGCACATATAAGACAAAAAGATAATTATGTGAATAAGGGCACTTTGGTAATTGCTTGGATAAAATCACATGGTGGATATTTAAAGAAGGTTTGACTTGTGTTTTCTTTATCATTTCTTCTTCTTCTTCTTGTTGATGGCCGGCCCTCCATAGCCAAAGAGAAAGAAAGAGACAAGTGATGGTTTTGATGATTTCAAGCTTAAATTGAAGAAAGATTAAGTGTTAAAGTGTTGATTTAAGAAGTTTTTAACTAAGGTAAGATCTTTTCTCTAATTTCTTCAATTCTTTTGAAGTGGTATGATTAAGTTGCTTATGGTATGATTGTAAGTATTGATTTTGCTTGATAGGTGAGAAGTTGGGTTGGTGTTGGTGATGGAAGAGTAAGATTGGTGTTTAGTGAAATTGTTTCTGTTTTAGGATTAGTAAAGGCTGTGACTTGTATGATTTTTAATTAATTTTAGAAAAATTTTGTTGAAGTGAATTTTTGATATGTTGTGCCTCTATGAGTCTAGAATGACTGAAAAATATGTTGATTCAATTTTGGAATGGTTATGAGTTTAGAAAAATTATTTTCATTAGACCTGTTCCAGCAGGTACCTTAACTGGGACAGCTATACTTCGGGATTTTTAATAAAATGTAGAAAAATCATATCCAATTGAATTTTGGATATGTTGTTGCTTAGTGAGTCTAGTATTTGAGAAAAATAATTTAGAACCACGTTGATTGAATTTGATTTATGGAATTCACAAAGTTCAGAACTGCTGCCAGGATGCAGGGCATTTGGGGCAGTCTGGTTAGGTGAACTATTTGACCAAGATTTTGTGTTCAGTTTGATCTGAAATTTTAAAGGGATGATTTTAAGATACAAAACTAAATTCTGTAAAAATTTTAGAATTTTTAGTCAAGTAGATTATTTTATACAATTTTTCAAAATAAGGATAAAATGGAGTTTAAAACCAGAATGTACTATTTATGGTTAGGGTTTTAATTCTTTGTTCTTCTTGCATTGCTTTGGTTCTCCAAAGGTAGGTTGGTCCTTAAACCTAACCCTAAACACTTTAAACACACTTGAATCAATGAATGTTATAATCAATTGTTCTTGGCCCTAATTGCATTGTTGAGATTGAACAATGTTATGTTGTGCATTGTGAATGGTAATGTGTTTCATGAGTAATGTGGAATGAAATGTTGATATTTATGAATGATGCTATGTGAGATATAATGTGATCATGGATGAGATATATATATATATATACTTGAATAATGAGATGTTATATTGTGAAATGAAATGTGAAGCCATTGTTATTGGCTAAGATGATGTAATTGAAAGAAAGAAGGCATGTTTGCCTAAATGTGATGAGAATTGAGAATGGAAATGAATTGTTTGTTTAATATGTTATTCAGTTTCAGAGTTCTGGATTTGGGTGGCATGCCTAAGAAATGATGAAAGGTAACAGTCTTGCCGGGTTGAGGACTTCCTCATAGGTGTTGAGTTGATGGTCCAAGAGACTGGGTCTGTTACACTATGAGATATATGATTTGTAACAGTCTTGCCGGGTTGAGGATCTCCTCATATGTGTTGAGTTGATGATCCAAGAGACTGGGTCTGTTACACTATCCATGGATAGAGATACATGTATATACATTGCCTACGGGCGTGATTATTGTGACTATGAACCAAAGCAGTAACTCTGAACTCTGAATATCGTATTAAATACTTGTTGGGCCCATAGGTGTCAAGGTTATATGAATGTCCTAAATAATGTTATGAGTTTAATGAAATGAGATGTTGGTTATGGAGTATGATTGATTAATGTTGAAATGTGGTATGCTCATATGACTATGATTTGTGAAATGCATAATTGTGTGGTTAACTTTATATTTATGATGTTGATCTTATCAATAACATATGTGGCATTGCATTTCATTAAAGCATACCGTTAGCATGTTTTATCTTACTAAGCCGTTGGCTTAGCGCGATAGTGTTTAATCGCGCAGGTAGAAGAGTGGATAGAGTTGAACCCGAGAGTTCATCAAGACCTAGTGAGAGTAGACCTTGAAGAATCCATTTTGGGAGCTTAAAGATCAGAGCAGACTTGCCAATCATGTATAAATTTTATGTGTTGTAAAACTTGAGTTTTGTATTGGTTTGTGTAAAATGTTTTTAAAAATAAGAAAAAAACCGGTTTTGTCGACACTTGGGACTCAATTTTTAGGCGAAACTATGGCAAAAATTTTGTAAAAATCGGAACTAAAATTTGACTAAGTAAAATTGGTAGCAACATTAGGTTAGTGTGGCGCCTCTACTCAGCTTACATATGTAGGTTGGGAAGGGGTGTTACAATTGTTTTGGTATCAGAGCCTAGGTTTGAGATTCTCAACCTAGGTAAAATGTAAGAAAAAGACTATTTTTACTTAAAAAGTGAGTTTTTGAACAAAAATACATGTTTGGGATTGGCAGTCTCTGATCTTTAATAAGAGGTATTCTGTTGTGTTTGCAGACTTAGGTTGTGATGGATTCTCACTCTCGTCAGTCGATTGAGGGTAGTGCCGAGAGTATTGCTCCTGCTGAGGGAGCTAGAGTTGATAGTGTTGAGGAGGCACCTGCTTCGGTGTCGGGTAGACCAGCTGGGGAGGAGGTTCCGCCAGCCTGGTTTAGGCCTATGATGGAAGCTATGAGACAAGCACCTGTGCAACCACAGCCACCGCCACCACCCCCTCAGCCTTCAGTACCAGTAAGGCACTATGATAAGTTAAGGAAATATGGAGCAGAGGATTTCTTTGGTACAGTTGATCCGGCTGTAGCAGAACAGTGGCTTGATAGAGTTCAGAGGGTATTTGTGCAGTTGCAAGCCACTTCAGAGGAGAAGTTTGACTATGCAAGATCTTTGCTACAGAAGGATGCCTACGACTGGTGGAAGACGGTGCCCCATTCTATGGATGATCCTCCAACACTGTCTTACACTGATTTTCTGAGGGAATTTGAGTTGAAGTATACTCCTAGGGAGTATAAAGATGGGAAGAAAAGAGAGTTTCTAGATTTGAAGCAAGATCATCGGACCGTAACTGAATATGAAGTTGAGTTTATTCGACTGAGTCAGTATGCTGGGGGTATCATTGCTGATGAGATTGATAGATGTCGGCGATTTGAGGAGGGATTGAGACCCTCGATCATGTGCTTAGTGGCTGGATCCAGATATCAGGATTTCTCACAACTTGTGGCAGCAGCTCGAAGTGTAGAGCGAGCTCAAGTTATTGCAGCTGTTTCAGAGGAGGAGGTTAGATTATGGGATGAAATGAAAAACGAGAATAAACTTGAGAATTGTTGGATAGTGAAATTGTTATGGAAATGAGGATTGATTTGGGATATAGTGGATAGTAATATTGTTATGGAAATAATTGAATTGAGTTATCATAAATGTTATGGACTCAAGGTAATTGTGTGAGAAAAGGTTATATGTATATGTGTATTATAAGAGATTGTAAGGGAAAAAGAAAGTATAAGGTATGAAGTTTTTGGAAAAAGATAATATTGTTGTATATAAGATAAGCTAATGATGATTAAATAATTAAGAGTAAATTGTTTTGAGATAGAGTTGAAATGTGTTAACTTTTAATATGGAAAAAGTTTGGAGAATGAATATGTGATAATTGTGATACAATCACAGTATTGATGTATAAGTTTCAGATGTAACCATTAATCTCCTTTGGCCATATGAATTGTATATTGAGTTGGCCGGATAGTTTGGTTATCCATAGAATTGGAACTAAGAAAATGTGGTTATTATATAGCTTTGATAAGATTGATAATTATGTTCTAGAATCGTGGCTAAAGGTTATGATGGGTGAATTGTATTTTTATAATTTTTGTGTTAACAATTTAGTTAAAATTTTGGAAAAGAAAAGAAAGGAAAGAGAATTGGGGAAATACTTTAAGTTATAAATAATATGAAAAAAAAAGTAATTATTGTAAGTGTAGTAATGGTATGAAAGGTGAGGAGATAATAATGGAAGAAATTGCAGAAGGTGATTGAAAGCTATATTGAATATGTTTATGGTATAAAGAAAATAAGTGGATGAGTTTAAAAATTTAAGTGAGTAAACTATGAGTAATAAGTATGGTATGAGATAATTATGAAATTTTGATGGGAATTGTTTTGAGATAATGAAAGGTAAATTATGTGTATATTGAAAGATAAGTTGAAGTGGATTGTTATTCATGATAAATTTAAATAAGTTAATTATTGATTTGAATCAAACAAGATTGAGATGTTAGTATATTGTGGAGAATAGATCAATTGATCTAGATTTTTGCTATAATTGTGAATTATTATTGAGATTTAATATGAATAGTTGTACTAAAGGTATAAGAGATAGATAATGATGTATACAATGTAATATTCGGATCGATGAACGGACATGAATCAATTGAATTATATTAATTATAATGATGAGAAAAGGGGAAAAAGTTGATTTCCTGTAAGGTAAGTTCAAAAGTTTTGTGTTAGTATTGATGTTAAGTGAGAAAATACTAAAGAATGAATGAAGTGTATGAGAAATAAGAATATTATTATCAATGAAGGTTTGATAAATGTTTGTTTTAAGGATGATTGTAATGATGGGATAATCAATATTAAGATATAAGTCAATGATCTTTAAGGTTAAAGTTAAGAGAATAGTTATAAAGAGATGAAGTGATAAAATATTTTGAATGTAATAATGGAATGTAACATAAATATATTGTAAGATGATGGAATTTTTGTATATAGATAAGGTATTTGAGAAAATAATGAGTTATTTTGAATATTGGATAAAAGTGTAATAAGATATAAAGGTTTATATATCATGACAAGTTATGGAATTGAATAATATAATTGACTCTAAGGGGGAGAGTGCAAACTATGTGATTTGATGAAATCAGAATATAAGAATATAATTAATGTCATATGAAGATTTAAAATGGTGTATTGTTAAGAATGGAGTGTTATTATACTGAGTAATTTCGAGGACGAAATTATTTAAGGGGGAGAGAATTGTAATATCCCAAACTGTGCCTTAGAAGTTGTGATATTATTGTTATAAGGGGATTGAACGTATATATGTTAAGTTGATAAGACAAGAAAATTTAAGAGAGAATGTTTATGTGTTGTTTGAAAAGAAAGCAATGTGTGGAGAGAATGTATATTTAGTGTATATGGCAATATATATAACATATATGTTGGTCAAATGGAAAGTCAAGAAAAGAAGATATTTATTTTGTGGATTGTGAAATTACTAAAAAGGGTATTTGATTATAAAGAAAGAAAGTTTTGGTGAAAGATATTTTAGTAATTATTATTATTATATATATATATATTTTGGGGATAAGAACAAAGAAAAGAAGATTCTTTCTTCTTCTTCTTCTTCTTCTTCTTCTTCGTGTACGAGAGAGAGAGAGAGAGAGAGAGAGAGAGAGATGATTTATACACCAAATTCTTAAGGATTTTTAGAGGATTGAAGATGGAGATGAGGATTTGACAAGATATTTAAGTAAGTTTCTTCTTGATTCTCTTGTTTCTTTGAGTTGTGTGGATATTTGATTGGGTTTGGTGATTGATGATTGTTGGTAAGTTATGTGTGTGTGTGTTGAATTGGTAATTTGATGGTGATAATATGATTAATTGATATGGATGATGATGAATTGTTGAGTAAGGGTTTAGTTTAATGAATTTGGGGATTTGATTAATTAATACATGGATGATGTTTATAATGATGATTGGTGTGTGTTTTAAGTGTTGTTGGTGTTTTTGTAAGTTTGTTATGGTTTTGGGTGTGTTTGGTGAAGATTGTTTGGAGTGGATGATGGCTAAAAGAAGTGTTTTGTTAGATGTTGTTTTGTGTTGATCGGAATCTGGGTTTTTAGCCTGACACGCCCATGGTCACGGCCAGATTGTTAGGCGTGTCGTTGGTTCTGTTTTTGGGGTTTGTAACACGAGCAGTGACACGCCCATGTCACAAGTTCTGTGTGACAGTAGAATTGACACGACCAGTAACACGCCCGTGTTATTGAGCGTGTCATAGCTACTGTGAGTTTGGAGAATTGACACGGCCATGAACACGTTCATGTTGTGGGACGTGTCAATATGTTTGAGATACAGAAGGTATTACACGCCCAGTGACACGCCCGTGGTTATGAGCGTGTCAATGTTTCTGTATTGGGGAGTTAGGGCACGATCAGGAACACGCCCGTGTGGGTGAGCGTGTCATGTGTTGAGTTTGCTCTAGTTGATTCTTATTTATATTATCTCATGTGTATGATCACTTTTGGATTAGGTTTTTAAGAGATTGAATGGCCCTAATCCAAATATTGAAGAATCTAAGGAAGAGAAGTCTAAGTGGGTGTGAGTTTCTTTGAAGGTAAGTACAAAACCTTATTTGCTTATATATATTTATATGACTTGGAACATTAGTACATTTGATGATAAATGTATTAAGTAATCTATTTGATAAATGTATTAATGAATTTGGGGATTTGATTAATTAATACATGGATGATGTTTATAATGATGATTGGTGTGTGTTTTAATTGTTGTTGGTGTTTTTGTAAGTTTGTTATGGTTTTGGGTGTGTTTGGTGAAGATTGTTTGGAGTGGATGATGGCTAAAAGAAGTGTTTTGTTAGATGTTGTTTTGTGTTGATCGGAATCTGGGTTTTTAGCCTGACACGCCCATGGTCACGGCCAGATTGTTAGGCGTGTCGTTGGTTCTGTTTTTGGGGTTTGTAACACGAGCAGTGACACGCCCATGTCACAAGTTCTGTGTGACAGTAGAATTGACACGACCAGTAACACGCCCGTGTTATTGAGCGTGTCATAGCTACTGTGAGTTTGGAGAATTGACACGGCCATGAACACGTTCATGTTGTGGGACGTGTCAATATGTTTGAGATACAGAAGGTATTACACGCCCAGTGACACGCCCGTGGTTATGAGCGTGTCAATGTTTCTGTATTGGGGAGTTAGGGCACGATCAGGAACACGCCCGTGTGGGTGAGCGTGTCATGTGTTGAGTTTGCTCTAGTTGATTCTTATTTATATTATCTCATGTGTATGATCACTTTTGGATTAGGTTTTTAAGAGATTGAATGGCCCTAATCCAAATATTGAAGAATCTAAGGAAGAGAAGTCTAAGTGGGTGTGAGTTTCTTTGAAGGTAAGTACAAAACCTTATTTGCTTATATATATTTATATGACTTGGAACATTAGTACATTTGATGATAAATGTATTAAGTAATCTATTATATAATTGATAAATATGTATATAAATAATGTATATGTTATGAAATACAAAAGATATGAGGGTATAATCAAATATGTGAAATGTGAAAGCATCCAATGTATATATGTGTTATGAAAGGTGAAAGGTGTGAGGATAGGATAATGCAATTGCTTGTGTATACTTGAATGATGAATGGTTATGTATATGTATATATGTATATATATATATATATAAGATGAAGTATGAAATGTATGTGATATGGAATATGAATGATATGATTTGCATGATGCAAATGATATGAATGAGCTTTATTAATTGTGAAAGAATATACCTTGAGGTTGTTTTGTAATGTATATATATATAAGATGTTTTTCTTAAGTTGATACTAAGAAAATAAGATGAGTAAATGGAAGTTTGAATAAAATAGTAAGTTGAGAGTTTATAATGTTAATGGAACTTGGATAAAGGTTATTTAAACATCGATAGTTTAATGTAAGATAAATCTATGAACTATGAGGAATGAGTATTATAGAATATGAGAATGATTGCGCTTGCATTGACAAACTTGTACAAAGTTAGGTCATGTGATAAGATTGATAGTGGGAAGTGGATGAATCAATGTTGGTTCAAGAAATTGAGATTTGTGATAACAAGACTTGAAAAGTGTATAGAGGTTATTGGACTCAATGTGTATATGATTGGATGTAATGTACATATGTATAAATATATGAGTACTATATATATGTTGAAAGGTAAATAAATGTGAGAGAGATATCATCTTAGTAATGTGATTAAGATTTTGTGAAGTATTATCATGGTTAGAATATATATATATATGTGTGTGTTGAGTTAAAAAAATAATTTACGTTATGTCAAAAAGGAATAAGAATGAGGTTGTTTAATGAGAAATAATAAATGTTAAATTGTGTTGAAAATATGTAAAAGAGGAATTAAATAAAATTGTATGATTATATGTATACATGTATAGAAAGTGTGGAAGGAGCTTTTTGATATGAATGTAATTGTAAAATGTAAGAAATGTGGAAAGTAAATCACATTATGAATGTGATCTATGGATGTGTTATACAATTGCATGTTTGATGATATGGGAAATGACATTGTGTGTAGTAGTGGACCTAAGAGAGATTAGGCCTTAATTGACGCAAAGATTATGGGATGAAATGAAAAACGAGAATAAACTTGAGAATTGTTGGATAGTGAAATTGTTATGGAAATGAGGATTGATTTGGGATATAGTGGATAGTAATATTGTTATGGAAATAATTGAATTGAGTTATCATAAATGTTATGGACTCAAGGTAATTGTGTGAGAAAAGGTTATATGTATATGTGTATTATAAGAGATTGTAAGGGAAAAAGAAAGTATAAGGTATGAAGTTTTTGGAAAAAGATAATATTGTTGTATATAAGATAAGCTAATGATGATTAAATAATTAAGAGTAAATTGTTTTGAGATAGAGTTGAAATGTGTTAACTTTTAATATGGAAAAAGTTTGGAGAATGAATATGTGATAATTGTGATACAATCACAGTATTGATGTATAAGTTTCAGATGTAACCATTAATCTCCTTTGGCCATATGAATTGGATATTGAGTTGGCCGGATAGTTTGGTTATCCAAAGAATTGGAACTAAGAAAATGTGGTTATTATATAGCTTTGATAAGATTGATAATTATGTTCTAGAATCGTGGTAAAGGTTATGATGGGTGAATTGTATTTTTATAATTTTTGTGTTAACAATTTAGTTAAAATTTTGGAAAAGAAAAGAAAGGAAAGAGAATTGGGGAAATACTTTAAGTTATAAATAATTTGAAAAAAAAAGTAATTATTGTAAGTGTAGTAATGGTATGAAAGGTGAGGAGATAATAATGGAAGAAATTGCAGAAGGTGATTGAAAGCTATATTGAATATGTTTATGGTATAAAGAAAATAAGTGGATGAGTTTAAAAATTTAAGTGAGTAAACTATGAGTAATAAGTATGGTATGAGATAATTATGAAATTTTGATGGGAATTGTTTTGAGATAATGAAAGGTAAATTATGTGTATATTGAAAGATAAGTTGAAGTGGATTGTTATTCATGATAAATTTAAATAAGTTAATTATTGATTTGAATCAAACAAGATTGAGATGTTAGTATATTGTGGAGAATAGATCAATTGATCTAGATTTTTGCTATAATTGTGAATTATTATTGAGATTTAATATGAATAGTTGTACTAAAGGTATAAGAGATAGATAATGATGTATACAATGTAATATTCGGATCGATGAACGGACATGAATCAATTGAATTATATTAATTATAATGATGAGAAAAGGGGAAAAAGTTGATTTCCTGTAAGGTAAGTTCAAAAGTTTTGTGTTAGTATTGATGTTAAGTGAGAAAATACTAAAGAAGGAATGAAGTGTATGAGAAATAAGAATATTATTATCAATGAAGGTTTGATAAATGTTTGTTTTAAGGATGATTGTAATGATGGGATAATCAATATTAAGATATAAGTCAATGATCTTTAAGGTTAAAGTTAAGAGAATAGTTATAAAGAGATGAAGTGATAAAATATTTTGAATGTAATAATGGAATGTAACATAAATATATTGTAAGATGATGGAATTTTTGTATATAGATAAGGTATTTGAGAAAATAATGAGTTATTTTGAATATTGGATAAAAGTGTAATAAGATATAAAGGTTTATATATCATGACAAGTTATGGAATTGAATAATATAATTGACTCTAAGGGGGAGAGTGCAAACTATGTGATTTGATGAAATCAGAATATAAGAATACAATTAATGTCATATGAAGATTTAAAATGGTGTATTGTTAAGAATGGAGTGTTATTATACTGAGTAATTTCGAGGACGAAATTATTTAAGGGGGAGAGAATTGTAATATCCCAAACTGTGCCTTAGAAGTTGTGATATTATTGTTATAAGGGGATTGAACGTATATATGTTAAGTTGATAAGACAAGAAAATTTAAGAGAGAATGTTTATGTGTTGTTTGAAAAGAAAGCAATGTGTGGAGAGAATGTATATTTAGTGTATATGGCAATATATATAACATATATGTTGGTCAAATGGAAAGTCAAGAAAAGAAGATATTTATTTTGTGGATTGTGAAATTACTAAAAAGGGTATTTGATTATAAAGAAAGAAAGTTTTGGTGAAAGATATTTTAGTAATTATTATTATTATATATATATATATATATATTTTGGGGATAAGAACAAAGAAAAGAAGATTCTTTCTTCTTCTTCTTCTTCTTCTTCTTCGTGTACGAGAGAGAGAGAGAGAGAGAGAGAGAGATGATTTATACACCAAATTCTTAAGGATTTTTAGAGGATTGAAGATGGAGATGAGGATTTGACAAGATATTTAAGTAAGTTTCTTCTTGATTCTCTTGTTTCTTTGAGTTGTGTGGATATTTGATTGGGTTTGGTGATTGATGATTGTTGGTAAGTTATGTGTGTGTGTGTTGAATTGGTAATTTGATGGTGATAATATGATTAATTGATATGGATGATGATGAATTGTTGAGTAAGGGTTTAGTTTAATGAATTTGGGGATTTGATTAATTAATACATGGATGATGTTTATAATGATGATTGGTGTGTGTTTTAAGTGTTGTTGGTGTTTTTGTAAGTTTGTTATGGTTTTGGGTGTGTTTGGTGAAGATTGTTTGGAGTGGATGATGGCTAAAAGAAGTGTTTTGTTAGATGTTGTTTTGTGTTGATCGGAATCTGGGTTTTTAGCCTGACACGCCCATGGTCACGGCCAGATTGTTAGGCGTGTCGTTGGTTCTGTTTTTGGGGTTTGTAACACGAGCAGTGACACGCCCATGTCACTGAGCGTGTCACAAGTTCTGTGTGACAGTAGAATTGACACGACCAGTAACACGCCCGTGTTATTGAGCGTGTCATAGCTACTGTGAGTTTGGAGAATTGACACGGCCATGAACACGTTCATGTTGTGGGACGTGTCAATATGTTTGAGATACAGAAGGTATTACACGCCCAGTGACACGCCCGTGGTTATGAGCGTGTCAATGTTTCTGTATTGGGGAGTTAGGGCACGATCAGGAACACGCCCGTGTGGGTGAGCGTGTCATGTGTTGAGTTTGCTCTAGTTGATTCTTATTTATATTATCTCATGTGTATGATCACTTTTGGATTAGGTTTTTAAGAGATTGAATGGCCCTAATCCAAATATTGAAGAATCTAAGGAAGAGAAGTCTAAGTGGGTGTGAGTTTCTTTGAAGGTAAGTACAAAACCTTATTTGCTTATATATATTTATATGACTTGGAACATTAGTACATTTGATGATAAATGTATTAAGTAATCTATTATATAATTGATAAATATGTATATAAATAATGTATATGTTATGAAATACAAAAGATATGAGGGTATAATCAAATATGTGAAAAGTGAAAGCATCCAATGTATATATGTGTTATGAAAGGTGAAAGGTGTGAGGATAGGATAATGCAATTGATTGTGTATACTTGAATGATGAATGGTTATGTATATGTATATATGTATATATATATATATATATAAGATGAAGTATGAAATGTATGTGATATGGAATATGAATGATATGATTTGCATGATGCAAATGATATGATGAATGATTATATATGTGTTAAGGGTGAAATATGAAATGTGGATTGAGAAATGATGATGAATGAAGCCATTGTGATTGGCTATAAAGATTTGAAAGAATGATGATGAATGAAGCCATTGCGATTGGCTATAAAGATTTGAAAGAAACAATTGAGGCATGTTTGCCTAAATGATGCCATTGTGATTGGCTATGATGATGTAAATGATGATTGAGGCATGTTTGCCTAAATGATGATAAGAATGAGAATGAAATTGATAATGAAATAATAAATGAATTGTGTGTCTAATATGTTATTCATTTTCAGAGTTTTGTTGTTGGTGGCATGCCTATTAGTAACAATCTCTTGAAGTTAGGTTGGATTTGATCCTTGAAGCCAAGTTGGGTTGAAGTTTAACATGTTTTACTCCCCTTGAAGCTTGGTTGGGTCTAGTCCTTGAAGCCTAATTGAGATGTTACAACCCTTGAAGCTAGGTTGGGTTTTGTTCTTGAAGCCAAGTTGGGTTGATACTTAGCATGCTTTGTTCCCCTTGAAGCTTGGTTGAACATAATCCTTGAAGCCTAGTTGGGATAATGATAATGATAAATGTGATATATAAACCAAAACATTAACTCTGAAAGTTGAATGGCATATTAGTGTCTTTGGGCCCATGCTTGTGTTTGTTTAAATATGATTTATGAATGGTGAATAATGGATAATGAATTAAATGAATGAGATGTGATATTATGAAGTATGACATGATAAGTAAATGTAATGTTGTGATATGATTATATAACATAAATGAATTATTGAAAGGAGATGTGGTTTGTGAAGTTATATGAAATATGCAATTATGAAGTATAAAACGATATATATGATATGTATGAAATGAAATTGGTAAGTATCATTATATGAAGGTTCTATCAATTTATTGAACTATGTTTGATGGTTATGTTATATATATGTATATGTAAATCATATATGAGATTAATAGGAATATATGAAGAATGCATATATAAAAGAAGAAAACAGAGTAAGAAAATGATAAAACGTGAGGCTAAACATATGAGGTATGTATCCTTTGTATTGCATATTTTAATGTTTACTTGTTCTACTAAGCTTTCGAGCTTAGCGCGGTTATGTTAATCGCGCAGGTAAATGGGTGATGGAGCTGGAGTTAAGTCAGTATGTCACGAAGAGAGCAAGTATAGTTCGAGACCAACTAGATGGTGATGCATGCATGTAACAGTTAATTATATTATATTTTCACAAGAATGTATTTATATGTATAAATGAACCTATTGAAGAGACAATGTAATTTATATATATATATGTATTATTATCAAAAGGATATTGATTTTGAAAGTACGTTTATATATTTCAATATAATGATATGATTTTGGAATGAAAGTAAAGATTTTAAATTTGTGATAACTAGTGACATCTTTATACTTTATATACCTACTGCATGTATACGATGTATATGTATAGTACTTATATAGAGTATCGGGGTGTTACAGTATGCTTCAGGTGTGGATCACCTAACCACTTTGTGAGAGACTGTCCTGAGAGGCAGGAGCAGATGTCAGTTGATTCTGCTGCTTCTCGAGCTAGTGTGAGGGGAGGCAGAGGAGGCAGAGGTGCCAGCCGAGGAGGTAGACCAGGATTCAGTTCTAGAGGAGGTGCTACATCCAGGGAGGGTAGACCGGAGGAGGTTGGATCTTCCCAGAGGATGTATGTTATGCAGAGGCAGCCAGATACATCGGTAGTCATAGCTGGTACTTTTTCTTTATTTAATACTCCAGTACTTGCTTTGATTGATCCGGGTTCCACGCATTCATATATTAGTGCATCTGTTTTGCCTGTATTTGATGTGCATGCTGAGTCCCTAGGATTTGATGTGTTGGTGACAAATCCGTTAGGGCATAGTGTGGTTGTGAGTAAGGTGCATAGAGATAGTGCAGTAGTGGTGCAGGGTGAGGAGTTCCTTGGAGATTTGATTGAGATGCAATTTAAGGAATATGATGTGATCCTAGGCATGGATTGGTTAGCTAGACATGGAGCTGTAGTTGATTGTAAAAAGAAAATTGTTTCTTTGAGAACGGGTGATGGTAGAGAGGTGATAGTATCTAACGAGCAGGAACAGCTAGCCTCCTTATTTGTTTCAGCTGTTGCAGCTAGAAGATTGATTAGGAAGGGGTGTGAAGCCTATCTTGCTCATGTGGTGGATACTAGAGTGAAGGGTTCTCCTATTGATAGTATTGCCACAGTTGCAGAGTTCCCTGATGTTTTTCCAGAGGAGTTGCCAGGATTGCCTCCTGAGAGAGAGGTGGAGTTCGGTATCGAATTGTTGCCTGGTACCACTCCTATCTCGATTACTCCTTACAGAATGGCACCAGCAGAATTAAGGGAGTTGAAAGTGCAATTACAGGAGTTATTGGACAAAGGATTTATTCGCCCCAGTGTTTCTCCTTGGGGAGCTCCTGTGCTATTTGTGAAAAAGAAAGATGGTACTATGAGGTTGTGTATCGATTATAGGCAATTGAACAAGGTGACTATTAAAAATAAATATCCTTTGCCTAGAATTGATGACCTTTTTGATCAATTGAAGGGTGCAGCTGTATTTTCTAAAATTGATTTGAGATCTGGGTACCATCAGCTGAGAGTCAGAGCTGAGGATGTTTCGAAGACCGCCTTTCGGACCAGGTATGGGCATTATGAATTTCTAGTTATGCCTTTTGGTCTAACGAATGCACCTGCAGCTTTTATGGATTTGATGAATAGGGTGTTTAGGCCCTATTTGGATCAGTTTGTAGTGGTCTTCATTGATGATATACTGGTGTATTCGCGGAATGAGGAGGAACATGATATGCATCTGCGGATTGTGTTGCAGATTTTGAGAGAGAGGCAGTTGTTTGCTAAATTGTCGAAGTGTGAGTTCTGGTTGGATCAAGTAGCTTTCCTCGGACATGTTGTTTCAGCAGAAGGCATTAAAGTTGATCCGAGCAAAGTTGAAGCTATATTGAATTGGAGTCCACCCAAGTCTGTGACTGAGATTAGAAGTTTTCTGGGTTTGGCAGGCTATTACAGGCGGTTTGTGAAAGGGTTTTCTTTGATAGCTACTCCACTCACCAGATTGCTTCGTAAGGGAGTGAGATTTGTGTGGACGGATCAGTGTCAGGCGAGTTTTGAGCAGTTGAGAGAATTGTTAACTCAAGCGCCTGTTCTTACTTTACCTGTTGAAGGTAAACCTTATGTGATCTACAGTGATGCTTCACATAGAGGTTTGGGGTGTGTATTGATGCAAGAAGGTAAAGTTATAGCTTATGCATCTCGACAGTTGAATCCGCATGAGCTTAACTATCCAACCCATGATTTGGAATTGGCTGCCATTGTGTTTGCATTAAAGATTTGGCGCCACTATCTGTTTGGGGAGAAATGTTTCATCTACACTTATCACAAGAGTTTGAAGTATTTGGGTGTCCAGAAAGAACTCAATCTTCGTCAGAGGAGATGGTTGGAGTTGATTAAAGACTACGACTGTTTGATTGACTATCATCCAGGTAAAGCAAATGTTGTTGCTGATGCCTTAAGTCGGAAGTCTTTAGCTGGTTTAACAATTTATTCGCTCTCGTTGCTTGTTGAATTGAGAGCTCTGCGTGCTAACTTTGTATCTTGTGATGATGGTGCATTGTTGGCACAATTGCATTTGAAACCAGTTTTATTTGATCAGATCAGAGAGGCTCAGTTGACTGATATGAAGATTCAGAAGATTGTTTCAGATTGTCAGAGTGAAAAGGGTAGAGATTTTATTGTGAAGAGTGATGGGAGTCTCTGGTTTAAGAACCGATTGTGTGTACCCGATGATGCTGATTTGATAAGGGTCATTTTGGAAGAAGCTCATCAGTCTATGTTTGCTATGCATCCGGGTAATACGAAGATGTATCATGATTTGAGACAGCATTATTGGTGGATTGGGTTGAAGAGAGACATTGCTGAGTTTGTATCTAAATGTCTCACTTGTCAGAAGGTTAAAGCAGAGCATCAAGTTCCAACCGGGTTGCTTCAACCATTGTCAGTGCCAGAATGGAAATGGGAAAGAGTGACAATGGATTTTGTGTCTGGTTTGCCATTGACACAAAAGAAGCATGATGCTATATGGGTGATTGTGGATAGATTGACGAAGACAGCTCATTTCCTTCCGGTGCGGATGGATTACTCTTTGGAGAGATTGGCTGAGCTGTATATTCAGGAGATTGTGAAATTGCATGGTGTTCCAACTTCTTTAGTGTCTGATCGAGATCCCCGGTTTACTTCAAGATTTTGGAAGAGTTTGCATAGTGCTTTGGGTTCTCGACTACACTTCAGTACTGCTTTTCATCCACAGACGGATGGACAGTCAGAGAGGGTGATACAGATTATTGAGGACATGTTGAGAAGCTGTGTCATCGATTTCTCTGGAAGTTGGGATAGGTTTTTACCTCTTGTGGAGTTTGCTTACAACAACAGTCACCAATCCAGCATTGGTATGGCACCGTTTGAAGCATTGTATGGCAGACGGTGTAGGACACCTCTTTGTTGGAGTGAACTTGGTGAAGGTAAAATAATTGGATCTGATTTGATTCAAGAAACTAAGGAAAAAGTGAAGTTGATCCGAGGTAGGTTAAAAGCAGCTTCAGACCGACAGAAGTCTTATGCAGATCTGAAGAGGAGAGACATTCAGTTTGATGTTGGAGATAAGGTGTTTTTGAAAGTATCTCCTTGGAAGAAGATTTTGAGGTTCGGTCGGAAAGGAAAATTGAGTCCTCGCTTCATTGGGCCGTATGAAGTGTTAGAAAGAGTTGGGCCAGTTGCATATCGACTTGCTTTGCCACCTGAGTTGGATAGTATTCATAATGTATTCCATGTTTCTATGTTGAGGAGGTACAGGTCAGATCCATCTCATGTGTTGCCATTTGAGTCTATCGAAGTGAGCCCAGATTTGACATTTGAAGAAGAACCAGTTGCTATCTTGGCACGTGATGTGAAAGAATTGAGGAACAAGAAAGTGCCATTGGTGAAGATTCTTTGGAAGAATCATGCAAAAGAAGAAGCAACTTGGGAAAGTGAGCAAATTATGCGAGAGCAATATCCTCAACTATTTCAGAGTTGATATCAGGTAATTTCGAGGACGAAATTTCTTTTTAGAGGGGGAGAATTGTAATATCCTCATTTATGCCCTAGAAGTTTTGCATATTGTTGTTGTTGTTATTGTTATATATTGGATTGAATATATGTGTTAAATTGTAAGAGAAAAGAAATTGAGAAGAGAAAGTATATGTATATGTATTTTGGGAAGAAATAGGGTTTAGAGACAAATTTATATGTTGTGTATATGTTAATATATATGACATATAAAGTGGTCAAAAGGCTTGGTCAATGCAAGAGAAGATATTTATTTGAGATTGGTAAATTACTTAATTGGGCACATATAAGACAAAAAGATAATTATGTGAATAAGGGCACTTTGGTAATTGCTTGGATAAAATCACATGGTGGATATTTAAAGAAGGTTTGACTTGTGTTTTCTTTATCATTTCTTCTTCTTCTTCTTGTTGATGGCCGGCCCTCCATAGCCAAAGAGAAAGAAAGAGACAAGTGATGGTTTTGATGATTTCAAGCTTAAATTGAAGAAAGATTAAGTGTTAAAGTGTTGATTTAAGAAGTTTTTAACTAAGGTAAGATCTTTTCTCTAATTTCTTCAATTCTTTTGAAGTGGTATGATTAAGTTGCTTATGGTATGATTGTAAGTATTGATTTTGCTTGATAGGTGAGAAGTTGGGTTGGTGTTGGTGATGGAAGAGTAAGATTGGTGTTTAGTGAAATTGTTTCTGTTTTAGGATTAGTAAAGGCTGTGACTTGTATGATTTTTAATTAATTTTAGAAAAATGTTGTTGAAGTGAATTTTTGATATGTTGTGCCTCTATGAGTCTAGAATGACTGAAAAATATGTTGATTCGATTTTGGAATGGTTATGAGTTTAGAAAAATTATTTTCATTAGACCTGTTCCAGCAGGTACCTTAACTGGGACAGCTATACTTCGGGATTTTTAATAAAATGTAGAAAAATCATATCCAATTGAATTTTGGATATGTTGTTGCTTAGTGAGTCTAGTATTTGAGAAAAATAATTTAGAACCACGTTGATTGAATTTGATTTATGGAATTCACAAAGTTCAGAACTGCTTCCAGGATGCAGGGCATTTGGGGCAGTCTGGTTAGGTGAACTATTTGACCAAGATTTTGTGTTCAGTTTGATCTGAAATTTTAAAGGGATGATTTTAAGATACAAAACTAAATTCTGTAAAAATTTTAGAATTTTTAGTCAAGTAGATTATTTTATACAATTTTTCAAAATAAGGATAAAATGGAGTTTAAAACCAGAATGTACTATTTATGGTTAGGGTTTTAATTCTTTGTTCTTCTTGCATTGCTTTGGTTCTCCAAAGGTAGGTTGGTCCTTAAACCTAACCCTAAACACTTTAAACACACTTGAATCAATGAATGTTATAATCAATTGTTCTTGGCCCTAATTGCATTGTTGAGATTGAACAATGTTATGTTGTGCATTGTGAATGGTAATGTGTTTCATGAGTAATGTGGAATGAAATGTTGATATTTATGAATGATGCTATGTGAGATATAATGTGATCATGGATGAGATATATATATATATATATACTTGAATAATGAGATGTTATATTGTGAAATGAAATGTGAAGCCATTGTTATTGGCTAAGATGATGTAATTGAAAGAAAGAAGGCATGTTTGCCTAAATGTGATGAGAATTGAGAATGGAAATGAATTGTTTGTTTAATATGTTATTCAATTTCAGAGTTCTGGATTTGGGTGGCATGCCTAAGAAATGATGAAAGGTAACAGTCTTGCCGGGTTGAGGACCTCCTCATAGGTGTTGAGTTGATGGTCCAAGAGACTGGGTCTGTTACACTATGAGATATATGATTTGTAACAGTCTTGCCGGGTTGAGGATCTCCTCATATGTGTTGAGTTGATGATCCAAGAGACTGGGTCTGTTACACTATCCATGGATAGAGATACATGTATATACATTGCCTACGGGCGTGATTATTGTGACTATGAACCAAAGCAGTAACTCTGAACTCTGAATATCGTATTAAATACTTGTTGGGCCCATAGGTGTCAAGGTTATATGAATGTCCTAAATAATGTTATGAGTTTAATGAAATGAGATGTTGGTTATGGAGTATGATTGATTAATGTTGAAATGTGGTATGCTCATATGACTATGATTTGTGAAATGCATAATTGTGTGGTTAACTTTATATTTATGATGTTGATCTTATCAATAACATATGTGGCATTGCATTTCATTAAAGCATACCATTAGCATGTTTTATCTTACTAAGCCGTTGGCTTAGCGCGATAGTGTTTAATCACGTAGGTAGTAGAGTGGATAGAGTTGAACCCGAGAGTTCATCAAGACCTAGTGAGAGTAGACCTTGAAGAATCCATTTTGGGAGCTTAAAGATCAGAGCAGACTTGCCAATCATGTATAAATTTTATGTGTTGTAAAACTTGAGTTTTGATGTATATGAATTTGTAAATATGTAAATATTTTATAACTTCCGCTGTGTAATATTTAAATATGGGGGTTGTCCCAAAACCTTTATTTTATGTTGTACTAGAAGTGTAAATCCTTTTTGCAGGTTGTAGTTGAGGTTACAAGGGGGATTTATTGGGAGTGTACTGAGAATGATTTTGTTTGTATTGGTTTGTGTAAAATGTTTTTAAAAATAAGAAAAAAACCGGTTTTGTCGACACTTGGGACTCAATTTTTAGGCGAAACTATGGCAAAAATTTTGTAAAAATCGGAACTAAAATTTGACTAAGTAAAATTGGTAGCAACATTAGGTTAGTGTGGCGCCTCTACTCAGCTTACATATGTAGGTTGGGAAGGGGTGTTACAGGTAACTTCTCATGCCAACGCCTATGTTCCTTGATCATTTTTTGTATGATCACCTTTATAGACTTGTTCACCGCTTCTACCGCTCCATTTGTTTGAGGTCTATAAGGAGAGGACTTATGATGCTGGACATTCTTATCCTTCAAGAGCTTAGCAAATTTTTCTTGGAAATGAGTTCCATTATTAGTGATAATCTCAAATGGCGTTCCGTACCGACAAAGGATGTTGGTTCGGACAAACTGTGCTGCCTTTTTGGCGTTTAATTCTACATAGGAAGCTGCTTCAACCCACTTTGTGAAGTAATCCACTACTACCAAGATAAACTGATGTCCATTTGAGGCTTTTGGATGTATTTTGCCAATTATATCTATTCCCCAAGTAGCGAAGGGCCATGGAGAAGTGATTGGATTCAGGGCAACGGGAGGTTGCTTCTGCATCTTAGCAAATATCTGACACTGATGGCATTCTTGCACAAATGCCATGCAGTCTGCATTCATGGTGGACCAATAATATCCTAGATTGGCTATTTTTCGAGCCAAGGCGATCCCATACATGTGTGGTCCTGATTCGCCACCATGTACCATTTCCATTATCTGCTTAGCCTCTGCTTCATTCACGCACCTTAGGTGCATCCCATTCCAACTCCTCTTGTAGAGGATATCTCCATTAAGAACGTAACCTGTGGCTAGCTGCCTTATGGCCCTCTGATCAACCTTTGATGATCCCTCCGGATAACTTCCATCCTTGAGATGACTCTTGATATCCCAAAACCATGGTTTACCATCGGCCAAATGCATTATATGGGCGGGCTGTTTCTGAAGTTGAACTTTTAATGGACGAACGACTTTCCCCTCCTTGATATTGATCAAGGAAGCTAAAGTAGCCAAGGCATCAGCAAACTGATTCTTTGCTCTTGGGAGATATTCGAAGGACAAATCATCGAATTGTTGTGCCAAATGATCGAGACGTTGTAGGTAAGGAACCAAACACTCTTCTCTTATTTTCCATTTCCTTAAAGCTTGTGATACTATTAAAATAGAATCACCATAGACCTTTAGGTTCTTAATCCCTAATTCCAGGGCGGCTTCAAGCCCATTAATGCAAGCTTCATATTCTACTTCATTGTTTGTGCAGCTAAAGTCAAGTTTAACTGCAAAGGGAATGTATTCTCCACAAGGAGTTTTGAACACAATCCCAATTCCATTTCCATGATAATTGGATGCCCCATCAAAATACATCTCCCAAACACTTCTTTCCACATTCAAGAGGTCTTCGTCAGGGAAACCCATTTCTCGCATCTCGTCTTTTACGGGTAATTCTGCTAATTGGTCAGCTATTGCGCCACCTTTCACAACTTTCCTTTGAATGAATTTTAAGTCGAAGGCCGCCAATGTTGACACCCACTTAGCCATTTTGCTGTCCAAAACAGGCCTCTCCATAAGGAATTTCAAGGGACTCTGTTCTGCGACGACACAAGTAGTGTAAGAAGATAAGTAGTGTTGTAACTTTGTGCAAGCCCAATACAATGTTAAACACAACTTCTCAATCTTGTTATACTTTAACTCATAGTCCAGCATCCTTTTGCTGAGGTAGTAAATTGCATTTTCCACCTTTGTACTTTCGGCTTCTTGAGCTAGCATTGCGCCCATGGCTTCATCTGTTACAGACAAATACAAGAGCAGAGGTTTTCCCATTCTGGGAGGTTGCAGAATTGGCGGATTTAACAAGTATTCTTTGATCTTGTCGAAGGCCCTTTGGCAGTCTTCATTCCATTCTTGTGAAGCACCTTTCCTTAGTAGCTTAAAGATTGGACCACAAGTCTCTGCCAATTGCGATATAAATCGACTGATATACTGTAATCTACCTAGCAAGCCTCGAATTTCTTTTTCTGTTCTTGGCTAAAACATCATCGAACATCTCAAAACCTGGTAGCTTCTTTCTAGTCATAGGAGAATAGAATGGTTCCTGAAAACCACAGTAAGGAACTGCTTTTCCAGGTTTGCAAAAGTGACCATTCAGAGTTCTAAAGTAAGGGCGCATTTTGAGGCTTCTTGCCCCCCAATTCTTCTTTTTCTTCCTTCCATGCTCAAACTCTTCAATCTCCTCATCTGTGGGTTTGTACCCCAGGCCAAAAGTTCCCCTATTCTCAGGTTCTTCCCATGGCCGCACTACGGGTGTTTTCCTCCCAGACTTTATCATTTCCATTTCGGGCAGCAGACCTACCCTTAGCATCATTCCCACCAGACAATTGATTTGGACCTCTCCAAAATCATATAAGATAAATGGCCCTTTGGGTTTTTCTCCTTCAATGCATTGGACTATATCATAATGGAAACCAGTCAAGGCCATGGCAGTTTCGCCAGGAACAACCTCAAAGAGAGACTGATCCATGGTTCTCTTGTCGATTTCACAGGTGTCCCCTTTGATAGTGATGATTTTTCCTTCAAAAGGGAACTTAAGTTTTTGATGTAATGAAGAAGGGACAACATTATTCTGATGAATCCACGGCCTTCCAAGGAGGAGATTAAAGCTCGCGGGTACATCAATAACTTGGAAGGGCACTCTCATTTTCACCGGCCCAATAGCAATTTCCAGAGTGGTAACACCCAAAGGTTCTCTTCGAGTGTTATCATATGCTCTAACAATCTGATCAGAAGGTGTTAGATCTGTAGCCTCCAACCCCAGACAGCTTGCTACCTTCAAGGGACATACATTTAAGGCTGACCCATTATTAATGAGAACCATGGGAACAGTCTTTCCCCCAGTTTGTATGGTGATGTATAGGGCATCATTGTGTTTACTGCCATCTTCTGGTAGGTCTGTATCAGAAAATCGGATACTCAATGTCTTGGTTGATTGAGTCAAAGTGGCCACCAAAGCTTCTGGGCTTGTGTCTATTGATGTATCAAGTTGACTTAAAGCTTCGCTGAGAGCCTGACGGTGTGGGAATGAGGAAGTAAGGAGCTCCCAAATTGACACCCTAGCTTGAGTTTGCTTAAGCTGAGAGAGGACAAGGTCTTCTTTTGGCTCTGGTGTCTTCTTATGGGGGTGATTTGAGGTTGTAGGGGCTTTTCCCAAGTCGAGTGGCTGATATTGCCTTCCGCTTCTTGTCAAAGCATCGACCTCTTCAGCAAGGTCATTCAAATCCAACACACACACTTCATTCATTTCTAAGAGAAGTTTGAAAGGATCAAACAACTCTTCTTCCACAGTGATGGCGTGGATGGAATGATTAGGCAAAGGGTTAGTATTAATGTTCGGTTGACTCTTGAGAGGAATGATGTCACCCCTATCTACCAAATCCTGGATGCGGTTTTTCAGAGTCCAGCAAGCATCTGTTCTATGCCCTTTTCCTTGGTGGTATTCACAATACTCATTGGCCTTATAACTGGCGGGTAATGGGTTTGGAGGTGGCCTTGGGTCCAAAGGCTTCAAATACTTCCCTTCCACAGCCTTTTTAAACACTAGATGAAGGGGCACCCCAAGGTCGGTATATTGCCTTCTTGGCTGATTTCTCTGCCCAAGATTGCCCACACGTAAAGGATTCGCAGGGGCAATATTGGCCACTTCATTGACCTTGCTTGAGGAAGTAGCTTGGCCTTGTTTCCTATACTTCGAAGTAGCTTCCTCATCTACTATTTTACCCAATTGTATCAAGTCTTCTACCTTAGTTGCAGTCGCAATGAGCGATTTGAAAGTACGTAGGTATTGGGTTTGCAGTTGAGCTTGATATGTAACACCTCGATACCCTATATAAGTACTATACATATACCTAGTATACATACAGTAAGTATATAGAGTATAAGGATGCCACTTTTCTTTTTACTTTTTAAAAACCTGTAACAAAATTCAAACCATAATAGGTCAATTTAAAGAACACTTACAAAATCATTGTCTTTATCAAAACTTCATTTATACATTTAATATAACATACTTAAAGTGGATACATGTATGCATTACCCTCTAGTTGGTCTCGACAAAATCTTACTCTTCTCGTGGCATACCAAAAGACTTCATATCTTCCACCAAGCTACCTGCGCGATAATACATCCGCGCTAAGCTCGAAAGCTTAGTAGTATAAATATAAAATACAAACATATATCATGGAAATACTAACATATAAAGATATATCAATTCCATATACTTTTAGTTCTTATTAAGTTTATCCCTTTTCATTTGCACCTTTCATATCTTTCAACTAATTTCATATCTTATACACATATATATACATAACATTTCTACCAATTCCAACCCATCACTAATATTCACAATCAACATCTCAATACACACATTATACATCATACTAACCATAAGTCACATTTCCAATTAAGACAATCATTGTCTTCAACCACAATTCATCAATTGAATTCACAATCAATGCTAGTACACACATTATACATCATACCAATCACAACATTTCTTTATTCACAATTCACCATTTATGATTCATCATTAGTGCTCATAATCAATATTTCAACACACAAATTACATATCATCAATCACATGTCCAATGAAGTATACCAAAGATTTCATTATCCATTTCTTTCAACATTTGTATATCACATTGACAACAAAGAGACTCGGGCCCAACAGACACCACTATGTTATTAAGAGTTCAGAGTTACTGCTTTGGTCTATAATCATAATCATCAAGCCCGTAGGCATCATATATCAATATTTCTATCCATGGATAGTGTAACAGACCCAGTCTCTTGGACCATCAACTCATCATGAGGAGATCCTCAACCCGGCAAGACTGTTACCAATCATATATTTCATATTCACAATTCTCATAGTGTAACAGACCCAGTCTCTTGGACCTCAATTCAACTCAATTTGAAGAGATCCTCAACCCGGCAAGACTGTTACCTTTTTCATTTTATAGGCATGCCTCCAAACCTAGAACTCTGAAGACTGAATAACACATTAAACACATATTTCACTTATTGTTTCATTATCAATTTCAATCTCAATGCTCATTATCATCTAGGCAAATATGCCTTATTTCTTTCAATTGGATCATCATAGCCAATCACAATGGCTTCGTCTCACATTTGAATCATCATGGCCAATTACAATGGCTTCACTACATATCATATCTCAATCCATATGATACATATAACATCATTGATATAACATTTCAAAATATATTATTCATATAATACATTGCCATACACAAGATTCACAATGTATATAACATAACATTTTCTCATTTCTCAAAACACATTAACATCATTCATTACTAGAGCATTTATCATAAAAAATTGCACATACCTTAAGAAGGATCCTCATATTTTCCTACCTTTTCCATTTCATATTTCATCCTTTATATATATATATATATATAGTAATATACATTCTTCATTTACATTCACAATATAATAGCTTATTTAACACTTTCATCCCAATGTTTTAATGTTCAAAGACATATAAGGATATACAATCAAATAGGGTTTATGCTTACCTTGTTAATGCTCTTCACATCCTTCACATCATTCAATCATCACCTTAGTCCAATTATATTAACAATATAATAAATCACTTAACACATTTGCAAACAAATGTGTTAAGCCTCAAATTATGTAATTAAATACAATCATATGTATTGTTACTTACCTCAAGAACTATTCCCATTCCTCCATACATTTCCTCTTCCAAGAATTCTCAACATATAGGTTAATGCAACACAATCTCTTCAAAACCTAATCCAAAGATCATTATACATAGGTTTAGAATCATCCACATACATTTGATTAGGGCATTCTTTGTTTTAGACATGTTTAAAGTGTTTATGTTTAGGTTTAGGTACCATAATACCTTTGAAGAATCAAAGCCATGCTAAAAGAACAAAGAATAAAAACAATAACCATTACATTTGAGGGACACGGTTAGGGCAATTCAACCTCTTCACAATCTAATCCAAAATGAATATTAGCAAAATGACCATATGAATAGTACATTCTGGTTTTAGACTCCATTTTATCCTTATTTTGAATAATTGTATAAACTAATCCACTTGACTAAAAATTCTAAAATTTTTACAGAATTTAGTTTTGTATCTTAAAATCATTCCTTTAAAATTTCAGATCAAACTGAACACAAAATCTTGATCAAATAGTTCACCTAACCAGACTGCCCCAATTGCCCTGCATCCTGGCAGCAGTTCTGAACTTTGTGAATTCCATAAATCAAATTCAATCAACGTGGTTCCAAATTATTTTTCTCAAATACTAGACTCACTAAGCAACAACATATCCAAAATTCAATTGGATATGATTTTGCTACATTTTATTAAAAATCCCGAAATATAGCTGTCTCAGTTAAGGTACCTGCTGGAACAGGTCTAATAAAAATAATCTTTCTAAACTCATAACCATTCCAAAATCGAATCAACATATTTTTCAGTCATTCTAGACTCATAGAGGCACAACATATCAAAAATTCACTTCAAGAACATTTTTTTATAATTAATTAAAAATCATACAAGTCACAGCCTTTACTAATTGTAAAACAGAAAAAAATTCACTAAACACAACTCTTACTCTTCCATCACCAACACCAACCTAGCTTCTTATCTTTAATTCCATTTCAACACTTTTACACACACCATACACAAACACACTAAATCATCACATCAACCAATCACAATTTTATTTAGACACAACTTCAAAATTGACAAAGGGAAACAAAAGAATTCTTACCTAAAATGAAGAAATTCCACAAATCTCTTTTCACAACCTTTGATTTCTTCTTCAATTTGCTTCTTGTCTCAAGAACACTTCTCTTTCCCTTTTGTCTAAGGAAGAGCCGGCCACACACAAATGAGAAGAGGAAAAGATGAAGAGCAAAAGTCAAATTTTGCTTCTTATATCCACCAAGAGTTTTTAACCTTGCAATTACTAAAACACCCTTCACCATTTAACTACCCTTTTGTCTCATATGTGCCCAATTAAGTAATTTCACATGCCACATAAAAATATCCTCTTGCATTGACTCTCCCTTTGACCAATTTATATGTTATATATATCATCATATACCCAACATATAAACTTGTCTCTAAACCCTAAATTTCTTCTCCAAAACACATATACATATACATTCTCTTTCCATTTCTTTTCTCTTACAATTTAACACATATATACAATCCAATATATAACAACAACAACACTAACCACAACATCAACAACATAATCAAAACTTTTAGGGCATATATGAGGATATTACATGATATGTAGGCCTTAAATTCCTGATTATAATATCAATCTGCTCCTGTTCTGAAGGGCGATTGATCATTTGGGCAGCCTTCGCCCTCCACCTCGTAAGGAACGAGGAGAAAGATTCATTGTTGTTTTGTTTGGTAGTCTCAAGCTCCCTCCTAGTGACATCTACCTCAATATTGTAGTGGTATTGAGTGTTAAATGCATTGCAGATGCCTTCCCAGGTCTTAATCTTAGCACGATCCAGGCTTACAAACCATTTTAGGGCAGCACCAGTCAAGGATTGTTGAAAGAGTTGAGCAAAGAGCTCGTCATTTAAACCCCAAGGGCTTAAGGCCCCCACATACATCTTCAGGTGAGTTTTAGGGCAAGTAGTCCCATCAAATCTGTCCATCCCAGGCATCTTGAATTTTGGAGGCAACCTAGCTTGGGGAAACAAGGATAAGGAATCCATGTCTACCACCTCTTTATGAGTTTTCATGGCAGTGATTGACCTCTCAAGCAATTCAAGTTTCTTTTTCAATTCATCAGTTTCAGTAGCATTCTTAGAGGGTGGATCCTCCAAATTGATGACAGGGGTATTGTTCTGAGCAGTCATGGGGGTACTAGTTTGCCCCACAATAGGTTCTTTTCCTAAATTTTCAGAAGTAGTGGCTGTCTTCGATGCCCCTCCCAATTCGGCCAAGATGGCTACTCTCTAGGCAACCAAAGCTTCATCAATTCTCTCTTGCATCCTAGCTTCAATTTCCTTAACCTGTCCATCTAGCAAGGCCTTAATCTGTTCAATAGTAGCCATTTCAGTAATTGGAGCAGTTGGTGAAATTGGGGTAGCAGGACTTGTGGGTGATTGCACAGTTGGAGTTGGTGTAGCTTGTGTGGGTGAAGGCACACGGATAGTGGGTACCTGCAAAGGTTAAGGGTAAAGGATCAGGATAGTGTGTAGGGTAGAAGACTCTTGGTCCACTTATATACATCAAAAGTTTTTCCCCAAAAGATTTTCCCCCAAAATAATGTTGTCATATTGCATGAATGCACCTCATCACATCATAATTCATTTTAATGGAATGTGGCACTATCATTGGGTACATACAACCTAAGGGAAGGTTCTATTGTTCATGAAAAATAGAGAATTGGTTCATAATAGGGACCCTTGAGTCTTGAGTAAGATATACCTAACCACATGTGAAACAAGGAGTTTCGCGTGGGTTCAACAGTACGATTACTCATGGGCCACTCCAAAAGGATTGGAATGGTTTGCGACAACAGGGAGGACGCTTTGGCTGTCCGCCGGCATAATCAAGGAGACCTGCCGGTCAGCGCTACTTGTTAGTGTATGTGCCCTAGGCCATTTGTTTGGATCTTTATGTTATACATTCATTATTAATAAATGAGGTTTTATTATCATTATTGTTGTTTGCATGTTACACAATTTTGATATTTGTCCCTGGTTTATTATTGTTATAGAGATAAAAAAAATAAATAATTCTTAACCAGTATGAACATTGATTTGATGATCATCAGATGGTTATGTGTATAGTGATACAAATCAATTTCATAAATACTTGTTAGAGAACAATGTATTGGATAGACCCATCATGAGATTACTACATGGGTTAGTGTCATAAGTAAATCTCATGATAGTTATGTAATAATTCTTTGACTTGAGATTGTCATAGTTTCCAATATAAGGACTATTATATTTTGACATGATCAAACATTATCCGTAACTGGATAGTAATAAAGGTTATGTTCATATATGATAGAAATTATGTAGAGGATAATGAACAATCAAGATAGAATTTGTCCCTCTCTTTGAGAGAGATATCTTTTGGGCCCCTCGATAAGTGAGACTGTGAAATGCATGGCCGTGCTCAAATGAATTGATAATGTGATCAATTTCATTTGTTTTTATCAGTCTACTTGGAGATCGAGTAATCATAAGTTTGGACAATATAAGTATGACGTTGACCATGACTTATGTTCAAGCTAGATATCGTGTGACAAAGGGATTAATGCATATACTATTATTAGGCAAATTGGACATTCCTTATATTAATTGGGTAGTTGTAACGCCTTGCTAGAGGCCAATTATGACTTGTTGATTTAATAGAGATTAAATTGACTGCCAATTAATATGGGCCTATCGGGTCACACACAAGAATGCGTTTTGGGCTGGATATAATATTAATAATATTAATATTAGATATTAATATTTATTATTATTATTATTTTCGTTTATATATATATATATTATTAGATAATATATTCAGAATCCTAATTAGATTTGGATTCTGAATTTGACTTACCTTATCCAATTATATTTATTATTAGATAATGTATTCAGAATCCTAATTAGACTTGGATTCTGAATTTGACTTTCCGTATCCAATTTTGAATTGGATTCTGGAGTGATTATATTCACTCCAGACGTTAAGTCTTCTCAGAGGTAACAATAAAAACAAAGAGGAACGAAAAAGGTAACCCAAATACGTTTTTAGAGAAAACGTTTTTCCAGCCTTCGCTGTTGCAGAGAGCTAGCACTCCAAACGGTAGCATTCGTGTGGATACGCGATAGAGGGTGTTTCGCGATCGAGGCATCTCTTCAAAACTGTGATTTCGAATCATCAACAGGTTAGTTCTTTGAACACTTTTGTCGAATTAAACGAACAGCATGGATCCTGGTGGGAAATCAGAGATCAAATATTTTTCCGCTGCGTGTTTTTGTTTGCAGTGATCTCCTTAATTTCCTAACAGTGGTATCAGAGCCACTTGTTGTTTTCGTTTAAGTCGAAAATGCCATGTTGATATGATTACATGAGATATATTGATTTCGTATGGCATGTTAACTATAAAACCTTAATTCGTTTTTTTATATGATGAGAAAGGATTGGTTTTTGGTTTCGTTTCTGTAAAACCTTAATTCGTTTTTCATATGATGAGAAAGGATTGGTTTTTGGTTTCGTTTCTGTAAAACCTTAATTCGTTTTTTTATATGATGAGAAAGGATTGGTTTTTGGTTTCGTTTCTGTAAAACCTTAATTCGTTTTTCATATGATGAGAAAGGATTGGTTTTTGGTTTCGTTTCTGTAAAACCCTAATTCGTTTTTCATATGATGAGAAAGGATTGGTTTTTGGTTTCGTTTCTGTAAAACCCTAATTCGTTTTTCATATGATGAGAAAGGATTGGTGTTTTTAATTTCGTTTTCATGAGATGATCACGTATATATGATTGGTTGATTAAAATGATTTTCATATGATGAAAACGATTAAGTTTATATGTGATATAAACATTTGGTAATGATTCTGTAATGGGTTGTACATATTCGAAATAAAACAGTAAGAAGGTTAATGAGATTAACGGTTCTGTTTTAGGGTTTCGCCAAAGAAAAATGTTAATGAGATTAACGTTTCTGTTTGGCTTCGAGGGGCGCTGCCCCTCGACCCCGCCCAGGGGCGCTGCCCCTTCGGAACCCCGCCCGCTGACCGGCCAGCGGGAGCCCCGCCCGCTAACCGGCTAGCGGGACCGCCGTATGTTCGCGCCCTATAGTTCGTTACCGCGACATTAAGAATGTCAATATATTTGTTTCTATTTAACATGTTGGTGATGAATATGTTATGTTTGTTTGATGTCTTGGCATGGTGCATAGCATGGCCTTATGACCTATGTGATTGGTTTATTCATATCTTTATTTTGGGTAAATACGGCCTGCGTGTCGTTTATTTTGTTGTAATTTATTTTACTAGTAGTTAGATTTTCTTTTATTGTAATATATGAAGATTCAAGCTACAATGTTTGTGATGGAGATTCATACCAAGGAGAAGATGGTTCCATGGTGATGGAAGCACAAGCTCAAGTTTTGAAGATATGTAATATTGCAAGTGTTGTAATAGATAGGTTTTTCACCTAGGGTTGCCTTTATGATCTTCATTTGGTCTCTTGAAGATCATATTTAGTTTGGCCATGCTATGTCACGTTTACATATTTTGTCATTTGGTATATGATGCTTATGTGATAAATTATATATATGCATATAGGATGCTAAAATATAATGATATGTAATGCAAGACATGATAATAATTTAGTTGAACCCTCATTAATAATTTAAGTCTAAATGCCATCCACGTTTTGAACACCTATCAAAACTAAGATTGTATTAAAGTAGGTATTGCCAAAGCAATATGCTTTAAACATTCCTAGCTAAGTAGGATGAGTAATAGTGCTACTCATATGTTTTAAAATTGGTTAGACTTAATTAGGCTATCAAAATGGTTTTGGGCCTAAGGCATTAGATGGAATTCAACATGCTATGATATATGATGTCAATATTCCATAATTACTAAGAGTTACATGAGATGTAATTGGTAAAGATGTTACCTACCTAAATAACTTGATTTTAAGCGTCACGCCAAAGCTGAGTTTAGAATTAAGTGAAATACGGATCTTAGCCTACTAAAATATTTCTTTAGAGGGTTATATTTTTTAGTAGGAGTTTAAATAATTTTAACCTCATTATTAATTAAAATTTGACTTTGCATATTTATCAACAGATGGCTGCTAATAACAATTCCACCTTATCACTGTGATCTATCCTTGAGAAGGAAAAACTGAAAGAATGTGGGACTAATTTTGTTGACTGGTTTAGGAACCTGAGAATTGTTCTCAAACAAGAGAAAAAGTCCTACGTGCTTGATGAAGCTATCCCTGACCCACCTCCTGCCGATGCTTCTAATGCTGCTAAGAGTAAGCATAAGAAGCATGTAGATGATTCCAATGACATAGGATGTCTTATGTTGGCTACTATGTGTCCAGGACTTCAGAAGGATCTGGAACACTTAGAGGCTTATGAGATGAGTGTGCATCTCAAACAAGCTTTCCAACAACAGGCTAG